>CM060965.1:65036786-66426786 GCA_030765045.1 Tenodera sinensis | reverse complement strand
GGAACAGCGAAAGCCCTAGCGGCGGCTTATGTCAGGGCCACCTTGAAGAATTTCTACCTTGAAAGAATAAGTAGTATTTAATATGCACTTCATAGATCTAATACGCCACGCCCGGTAACGCCAACACAAGAGTTGAATCTTGGTTAAGTGTTGCTTGTCGTTCCCGTGGCCCGGGAAGGTTTGCCAGTAGTTGTGAACACTCCCATTTGAATACATGTATTTCAAGTATCTCGTTCTAGTAATGGTTACCGTTGTCGATCGTTGTGAACCAGCCTTTAAGGACCTATTTTTACTGTTTTCAGGGAGTTTCAAAACGTGTATTTTCATTGAAATCTCGATATCAAATTGTTGGATGGAATGCAATGCCTTCTCTACCTACTACGTATAGGTACATGGTAGAAAAAATAAAAATAAATTAATTGATAACAAAAATCAAGCAAAAGAAGTGCCTATATAAATTAAATACATTAATACATTATTAAATATTTCACTACTTAAGGCGGCTTAACCGTAATTCGTTATGGGAGTCGGATCCAATGTTGGATCTATTTTGCCCTATGGTACTCAAGATCAAAAAGTGAGTGACGCGGACGCTTCTGCTATTGCAAACTTCCAATTGGCGTTAGGATTATATATCTTTGCACAGACCTTATTGTCCAACATTTAATGGCTCGTTCCACGATTATATCTATACTACAATAATCTTACTGATCAGACCCACTCCGAGTCTACTGAGTCGAGTTTGAAATTTATTTTGCCGAGAAAGGATTATTTCTTCTTTATTGCTATGTCCTTGTAACAGCTCTCTATTCACTATCGTTTGTTCATAGATATCTTCTCAAAACCAATCCTACAAAATCTTATTTTCCTATACAACACATGTTGATTGAGATAAAGTTTGAAGAAATGTTTTCATTGAAGATTTCATTGTAGACAACAGGAAGAGAGTAAATAGAATCGATATTTAAGTGTCTGAAAGCGGGTCGCTTTATGTTGGGCTTAAAATTCCATACTATTTTCATGATATCGCAAAAGCAACTGAATGGGATTCAAAAACTGACTGTGTTCAGAACAGTAATAACGGTATCTCTGAAACACTGATACTGTCAAAACAGTTCATTAAAACAGTCTTATAAAAAGCTCTGCTTTTTGTGCCATAGGTTTTTGTCCATCTCTTACGGTTTGCCGAATGGAGACTAATAGGCTGCTACAAGAAAATTCAAGACAAACATTTTGCCTGCTTCCAATGCCAATATTTCAAACGTCATTAAATCAAAGTCATCAGAGTAATCTTTTTAGAAAATAAACAATGGACACATTTTTATTGTGGATATTCCTGAAAATTTTGGTTTTGCATCTTTAGAAGAAACTGAGGATAAATACCAACTTTAGAATTTAATTGACATGTTTTTGTCTACTTTTTGTGATTTACCTCTTATAAAAACTTATAGAAAATTATTTTTCAATGAAGACTTCACAGTGCATTTTCACAAAGTTCAAGATATACATTTCATTTTTCGTGCAATTATTTTAATAGATGTATAATATTTTAATCAACACCGTTGGAGGCAATACTGTGGAAATTCAAAATTCAAAAATAAAAAAAAATGTTCGATGTTTGGAGTGGAGACATTTTCTTAAAATCTTCACGTTGTCCCTTGGGAGGATACCAACTGCACTTAAACACTAAGTTTGATATTTAACGAATATTTTGCTTTTACATTGTGGCGTTCACGTACAGATACATGCACACACACACACACACACACACACACACACACACACACACACACACACACACACACACACACACACACACACACACACACCTAGATGGAATGCAATTCACACCAGGGAATGCAATTCTTTTACATAAAGGTACGTGGTATGGAAAGTAAAAATGACGCGTTGCATTCTTTTATTTGTCCCAGGTTTAACACCAAGGGATTTCCTTCGTTACTTTTCTTGATTGTAACAAAATTGTATTTCTATGGGTTAAAATATCATGGTGACCCGAAATAAAATTCGATTTCTCTCTTGATATTGTTGTTCAACAAATTTTATTTTCTGAGTATATGTGTGGGAAAACGATGTAGGGGTGTAAACATTACATGCTCTATTGGAAGCAAATCTTGTGAATATCACGAGAAATGATAGAAAATTGAAGAGAGAAGAATGTCAAGAAACGTACCGGGAAATGTAACTTCATTCCGTTATCTTCGGTTCACCAAAATTGCTTATTTCGTTCCTTCCTTTTTCTTCTTGTCGATATTTCAGATACTTATATATAGAAACACAATGCAGCTTTTGCTTTCGCTAAAACCATTGCTTGCTGTAAGATGTGCTTAGTCTGCTGGTCTGTCTATCTCTATTTCTCTGTCTCTCTCTCTCTCTCTCTCTATCTCTCTCTCTCTCTTTCTATTTCTCTGTCCATATCTCTCCCCATTTCTCTTTCTATTTCTCTGTCCATATCTCTCCCCATTTCTCTTTCTCTCTTCAGTTCTTTCTCCATTTTTCCCTATATCTCTCTCCATTTCTCTCTTTCCATTTTCATTTTCTCTCTCTCTCCATCTCTTTTTTTTTTCCCCTCGGTCTCTTTCCCTCTCTCGTCGGGCCGAGTGGCTCAGTTGGTTAGGTGCTGGTCTACTGATCCCAAGGTCGCAGGTTCAAACTCTGCCCAGATCGATGGTTTCTAAGTGTGCTTAAAAGTGGCATCTCCAGTTAGTAGATTTACTGGCATGTAAAGAACTCCTACGGGATCAAATTCCGGTACATCGGCGGTGCTGATATGATATCGACAATTGAAGGCGTCGTTAGCAGAGACAATTAAATAGCTCTCTTCTTCTCCCTCTTTTTCTCTCTCTCCCTCCCCTCTCTGTCTCTCTTTCTTGGCTTACATCACTTACAGGCACTATATGGCTATGCTGTATTTATAAGCATAATATTCTCCTCTTAGTACTGTTTAACTCCCGCTCTTTCTGCACGTGGCACTATACAAGAAATGAAATACTAATTTGGGAAGGAGACGCTTAAGGCCTAAGTTAAGGTATCTCGACAACATTTGCCACTAAGGAAATCCTGGAGAAGCCCTCAGTCAGGGAGGACAGTCCTGACGCGATATGAACCGTATATCTCCCGTTGACGAATCCCTGCCTTAGCGATCTCAGATGCCCATTTCATACAATATTATTTAAATATGTTAGTATAAACTTAATTTGACTTTCAACGTCATGATCCATTAGCTGTACGGTAATGGATTTGAATCACTTCTCTTTATGTATATTAAACATACTTGCAGCACTAAAAATCACTGTTAGAGTTTGATATCACGGAGTAGTTGAGATATTCTTGGAGATTAATGACCTTGGAATTCATTATTCTGAATTAAAAAAGATTTAATACACCTTTGAATGCCTCTTCAGAATAGCTTAGCATAAAAAAGCGAAAATGAGAAAATCGTCTTGAGTATAGCTCATGCCTATTCAATATAATCCACGTTTCAGTGTTTATACGTATGGAGGTCGATATGAGTACTCAAAAGAGTAGTGAGTGAGTAAGTATGGTTTAAGGGCCCGTCGACAGCTAGCTCAAAAGGGCCCGCCATAAGGGTAAATGATTCAAGCTGGACGTTTATTGAACATGTTTGTTCTATGTGCTAGATGGAGATTGAGGTTATTGTATATCGTACGACTTTGTAAAGAATCTGCGACTTCAATATGGAAACGCTAAGAACGGTCCTATTGCAGGTTCAGGGTTTCTTTACGAAAAATTGAAGCGTGAACGATGGACACGACAAAATATAACTAATTTTCTTGCTAGGACACAGATCCAAAACTTGTGTTTTACAGCATTACTGCAGAAGAAATTGACGAAAATGAAGTATTGTATGTTGTATCACAGAAATTACTAAAGATTGGTAGAAGTATATATCATTTCACTTTCATATTAGGGAGAAACTTCGGAAGGAGCCAATCTACTTTTAAATTTATATTCCGGCGACTCGAACCATACCTTAGGCGCATCAAAAGTTTCAAGTTTCAATGTATGTAGAAACAAGATATGACGGGGCACCAGCAAATTACTAATCTTACAGTAGCAGCCTTGAATACGGTTTGTTTCCATGCAACAAAAATTTGATCTGACCCTATTTTCTAAAGGTCCTTGTACACGATTAAATTTCCTTTTCATATTCTATGGTGTACCAGATCTCCAACATTTGTCACTGCACAATTTTACTTGTCAAATTGATTCCTATACTTCTAAAGTATTTGAAAGACTTGAAAGCAAATAAGGACACGCTCAACGATCAAAGATTTAATAATGTCACCGCGCCCGCCGTATCTAATTGCCGACAACCGCAGTGTCACCCATCGCATTATTGTCGGCACTACCGCAAAGGAGCCGAAGGAAAGAGACAGAGAATGGCCGCATTGTTGGGGCGCTTGCCGAAAGAGAGAAAAGGATAGAGGCTACTGGAATCTTCTACTTTGTATATCTCGCCGCAATAAGTGAACGTTCCTGAAGCTTCCAGAATAGTGCCTGGGAGATATAAATAGCGGTAAAGTGCGACAGAAGAGTCAGTCAGACGTATGTGAAGGTTGAGTAGTCGTGCCGACGGAGAAGGGACAGTTGTTGTGTTACTAGTTCGGAGCCGTGCTGTTGGTGAATGGGAAAAGACTTTCTTGTTGTTGCAACGAGTGTACAAAGTTACTGTTTACGGAAATAAAAGTGTTTCTTTATCTCGACTACATCTGTCTACTTTTTACTTCACAACCAACCAAAGTTACAATAATGATACGATAGGATGACTTGGCGAACAAATACAAATACATTCCATCGAGATTTACTCATCGAAAAGGTCCAGGAATCAGAAGAATGACTGCTTTACTCAGTTTCCTCTACGTATTGTTTGTTCCGCTTGATGTCAGCATTTGTTCCAGGAGGACGCTTCGATAATCTTGAAAATGTCACAAACACATGTCCCCTCTCTTTGTCTCTAACTTCAAACCAATAAATTCGGATACTCACTGAGAACATCTTCAAACTCTTAGAAAATAGTGAACTATGTTGGGAATAATATTTGTTTATCATACTTGATCATTTTCTCTCTCACCTATCTACGGCTATACGTTCTAATTCATACAACAAAGGGGGCACCTCGCGCACTGCGGTGTACATGGATCTGTTGTGACTACCACATCCGTAGGGATGAAATGAAAGAAGCAAAGGAGGCTATAGACCACAAAGAACAGGCCTTACAGACACGTGGAAGACTGTTTTGAAGGCCCGTAATACTTCTCGAGTGCCCAGAGAGCGCGATAAATTATCCGTCGATCAAGTAGCCTCCGGTGTCAAAGGGCTCTTTCCTTAGAACGAGAAGACGCTCCATCAGTCCAGCACCACGTAAGCACGAAACCTAGTTTTGAAATATAATATTATATATAAATTGATGTTATTTTCCTGACAATATACGCGGCGTAGAACGTCATTGTGATGGTTCTCGTGGCAAACACAAAAGACGGGATGCGGCGTGAATTGGTTGTTGTTGTAGTGTTTAACGCCCGCTTTTACTACTACGGCACCGCAGGCGGTGACACTGATGATACATGGAATGAAGATGGAGCACCGGTGGAATGAGATGGCGGGGGAAACCGGAGCACCCGGGGAAAACCCGCCCTGACGCCGCTTCGTCCACCACGAATACCACATGCGGGTCCCTGGGGTCGAACCCGGGCCGCCTAGGTGGTAGGCGTGAATTGGAGTTACTAGTTTTGGTAGTCTGATATAGTGGATAACATTGTATACCATCATGAGAAAGCTGTATCTTTTGTATGAATTCAACATGCAAGTTTTTTTGTTTGTTTAGAAAACGGATATATTAGGCGATTGTGCTTTTACTTCATTGAGCCATGATCAGACTATGGGAATTACGTCACTGCAGTTTGCGCCGTAGCCTGTCTTTCGTTGGTCACGGATGGTTCTGATGAAGTAGGAGGGGTATTGTTAAAGACAAGAGCCGAGTGATATTGCCATGGCTATGTATAGAAATTTTTTTTTCAAATGCTTCTTGGTCAACGCATTCGCATAAGATAGTAACCATTTTACGGCAATCTTTCGAAAAATCGTAAACTATACGATTTCTGATATGGCAATTAGTAGGAAATGTTCAAGAAAGTGTTATAATATCACAATAACATAGTAATCGTGTTAACAAAAAGTGTGCAATAAAATAACTTCAGAAATTTAAATGGAGAAGTTCAGTATATGCTTTATTCGTCATCGCTACCCGAGATGAAGAGATTACTCATCGCACATCGCCCAACGCACGTTTAAACTGCACCAAATGGCTCCGTAGCGTGGGGTTAGATAAGACGCGAAAACTTTATACTTACTATTTAGACTGAACCAAGCTTAAAAATGGAGACATTGAAATCTTATATATTCACTCACATCGAATAGCATGATAGTGAAATAAACTCACCTATTGATGAACTCTTTTTGGAACAAGCAACACCTTCAATTTTATGAAGTCCAGTTACAGTAAACACATTGGTCCAGGTCTCCTGCGCTTGGCACTCAGAAACCTTTAAACAACTTCATTCAAGTCAAGAGAGCTACACGTTTCATTTTCAGTACTAAGAACTGCTTAAGCACTTAATCTGGTCTCAGACATTGTGCTTCTCTGAAACATTTTAATTAGCTTCAATTTATAAATGATCTCTCTGCCATAGCAAAAGTAACTGGCAGAATCAAACATAATTGAAGAGCTGCGCGTACATCTGGAAGACTGCTTGCAAGAAAATTATTTTCAACAAACAAAAATCTTGCGAGATCTTTGATTGACAATATGATTTCCTTTCTGTCAATGCCTTTACACATGAGCGTTTTGAGTTCGTTTGAAAGAATCATGGTTAAATGTGATTCGTATTTTCTAACCAGATTTTCTGCTCTTTACTGGATATTCTCATTTTCCAACTAGAAGAGATGAATGGGTTGTAAGAAAGAAAAATAAAATATGAAAAATAAGAAAAGTAATTCTTAATATTTTGTTGGTGGTAAAACGTTTGCTTAACTGTTGAATAAAAATATCAATAGAACCATTGAAAACTGAAACTTGAAAATACTTTAGTGAATTCACAATTCTGTGATCCGAAGAAAGCTGATCAAAATGTTTCTTCACTTTTCGAGCGTACTTTGAGATTAATTTTGGATCAATACCCCAAGCTTTCACTAGAACTTCAGCTTCTTCTACTAAAGTTTCAAAATTGCTTCTTAAGGTGACTAAATTGTCTCTTGAAGTTTTGAGAAGTTGAGAGGTTGTATCTAGATCAGTTAGGGGTGTGCAGTAGTTTGGAAATTATATTAATATATTCCAAACATTACTTTGAAATACCAGCAGCAGGACAAAATCAAAGCTTTCCATATTTTTCCTCAAACTTGAGGATTCGTCCCTCTCTGCGTTCTTCTTACTCTTCAAACTTACATAGGATAAATACTGTAAAATACTCATGAAATTTTGTTTGATAACAAGGAATCAAATCTGGAAGACCATCTAATTGGACACAGTTTCTTCAGAGTAGTTATAAGCCTGCCATGTGTATCGGCTGCAAACGTTTCATTTACTTGTTGCCATCGAACCACAGAACTACTGTAAATGCTTTGCATTTTCTCATAAAATCGTTGTAGTTCCATTATATTCATGACAGAGTCATTTAGTACCAAATTTAGTTATGCACCGAACAATGTATAAATTTAGCATTTGGGACCCGTGCTTTAATTCTTGGCTGCAAACCTGAGTACTGGCCACTCATACATGCAGCACCATCATATCCCTGGCCTCTTCAGCTATCCAGTTGTATACCTCTTCTCCAAAGCTGCTATTATTTCTTTTTCAAAACTCTGTGCATCATGGCTACCTATCTCAAAGAATTCTAAAAGCAATTATTTAATTTCAACTTTCTTAATGTTTGATTTGCTTAGATTTAAGCACAAATATCTTATGATAGCACTAAGCTGGTCCTTTTGTGATATATTGGGAGTTGTGTCTACAATAATTTAGAAGAACGCCGTTGCAGAGGAGGAGTAAATTGCAACTCTGCTCCCCTCTGACATAGAACCAATGACTGTCCTCTCTACATCAAGTATTCTAGAAATAATAGCTTTCATTTGTTCATGCCTTTCATCCCTAAATGTAATAAGGGTTTTGCCATGTTTCCATATGCTGTAGGTAATGCATGCATTTAAATATGAAACACAAGTTTCATGCGACCTTGCAAATCATGAATCTGTCCATCACGCCAAGCATTTCTCCATCTCCGAACAACCAGCATGCTTCATAGTATACTAAATTTAAAGTAGGAGAATAGCACAAACAAAATCGTTCAAAGTTTAATCTGTTTTACTATAACTATAATAATAATCACAGCCAAAAGGTCTTTTGTTCTTAGCCTCTCCAGGAAAAGGAACCTGAAGTTTGCATGGCAGGCTATTTATAATTTTAGCTCAATTTTATCATTGAGCTTACCTTGGAATAATCCTCAGTCGGTGCTAAAGCGTGTATTTTGCCGATTACTTTCAAGTTGAGAAGAACTGTCTGTTACTGATGTTAGTGGTGGTGAAGAATCGGTATCCATTGTTGACGGTCCGCGTTCAGACAGTGGATCATAATTTCCTCCTGATTCATTTTTAGAACGGTTTCTTGTCCATTATGAACTTGTAAATCGCTAACCTCTTCTCCCGTTTCGTTTTTAGAAATGGTAGACTAGCATGTCCACGTTCTACTTCTACCAGATTGTTCCCCATTTCATTTTCGCAATCCGTATTATTGTACATCTGTTCTGGGCGGGTAGCTTGTTGCTAGAACATTATATCATTTTTATTACCTTTTTAAATTCTTCATCTCGGCAGGCCTTTGAATTTCTTTTGATAACCACTTAAATAGGAGCTATTTCTCGACACTGTACTTCTAACTTAATGCAGACGTTTAAAAGTCTATATGAAGGTATAACCGGTAAATGTGTGTGTGTGTGTGTGTGTGTGTGTGTGTGTGTGTGTGTGTGTGTGTGTGTGTGTGTGCGCGCGCGCGTGTTAATGCAAGCAGAGCTTCGTTAAGCAGCAAACAAATGCAATTGCACAAATACAAATAGCAGAATCCGAGTACAGAGTCACTTATCTATTTGCAGTTTTCCCGCATTATCACGCAACGTTGTCTTAGTGTTGCCAACTATAATTCAATAAAACAAGCTAAACTGGCTTGCCAAAAAGGCTAGAAAAGGCTAGATTATATTTTAATACCTATATAAACGTTAGAAAACTACATTATTGAAAAAATACGCATGATCACCCGGCAAAAATAAACGTGGTCTTCGTCATCCCCCTCTGCCTCATTTCTACTGCTGCAGCTGGGATTTCCCTTAGGCTCTTGCATGTATGCAGCAGCATTTGCACCAACAAGCTTCAATATTTCATCTGGGACTTCGCATGAAAAATCCGATTTATTGAGGTCACATGACTTTCTCTACTCTTGTACTAACCATTCTTACAAACTATTATTCCAATATCTTCTTCGTGTTAGTTGAGATAAACATTTGTACAAATTATCTTATTGCTTATTTCCTTGTAGGTGGAAGGAGAATATTAGAATACAGTAGGCTTTGAGCGATTGTCAAATCTTTTAAAGCTTCCGTTCTCTTTGCAGGGTTAATATAACAAATTGAATAACGATGTTCCATTTGACAGAAACACAAATAACAAGGCGTATCTCCGAAATGGTACACTCTATAAAAAATTATTCAGACATAAATTGTGTATTTTAGAAAGATCTACAGTTTTTCATAGTAAGATTTGGTCTGTCTCTAACGGTTTACCAGTTCATTTTTTATTTTGGTGTTTAACGACGCTGTCAATTGCTAGGATCACATCAGCGTCGTCGGTGTACCGGAATTTTGTCCCTCAGGAGTTCTTTTACATGCCAGTAAATCTACTGACATGGAGCTGTCGTTTTTAAGCACACTTAAAAACCATCGGTCTGGGCCGGATTTGAACCCACGACCTTGGGATCTAACCAACTGAGCCACCCAGACCGACGTCAAAATCATTAGAGCCATTTTCAAGAAAATCGAAATGTTCCATGTAAAGTGTAGTTTAGGGTGGAACAATTTTCTTCAAAATCTTCGTGTCGCATCCTTAAAAGACATTTAACTTAAATACCAACTTTGGTTTTTAACCAACTTTTCGTTTTTGAGTTATGTTGTCCACAGGCTCGAAATACATACACAGACCTTTTTCTAAAACGTGCCAAAGAATCTAACAACTTGATGGAATCCTCACTCCCAGGTTCAAAAGATTTGGGAATTCACCAAAAGGATTGTATCATTACGTGCAATAGCTGCAGTAGTGAGGTTAAATTATGTATTATTTTAAAGGTACCGGTAGATGAGTAAAAAATGAAGAAGGCTAGAAAAGGCTAATGAAGCTTAGAAAAAAGGCCAGGAAAGCTACTTGTAGCTTTTTGGAAAATTTATAGCTAGATAGGTTGTCAAGAAGGCCAGATCTAGCCATAAAAAGGCTAAGTTGGCATCACTGCGTTGTCTGTGTCACACGCATAAGCTAAATGCTGCTTGCTGGCTTAGAGAAATTGTTGAAGCCTATACTGTTGTGAACAGCAATGGAATTTGTGGAAGGCAAAAATAATACTCGCAGACGATACAAGCAAGCAACAAGAATGCGTGGTGTTCTTGTTATTCTGCGCTCTCTAATGCATGAGGTGATACGCACCTAGCGAACGGTTAAAATAACACTCTCTGATTACCAACACTAATGGTCATTTTTCCTAAATAAACAACACACTTGATAGGAAATGCTTACATGGTACACTCCTGTTGCCAGTGTCATCAGTGAACTGCATCTGTCCCAACGCTTCTTCCTAGCGATTTTCCATGGTTGAATTGAATATAACATGTCCTTTTTAAGAAAACCGTTAAAAACAGTCGGGGGCACCTGAAGGTCACCCCCCGTGCCGCGGAGTCTGCGAGACCGTATTTACGCCACTGGTGCCAGTAATAGGATGAACATTTCCAGCCAGTCTACCCAATATTTGATAGTCTCTCAAAGTTAAGGCTATCAAACTTAACCAGTTAGGTTAGCACTGTTTTAAACCACGCCCTGAAACAGAACAAGGTATGCAAAGTTTTTGAGACAGTACAATTTATCACATCTATGAAAGCGCACATTCTGAAAATGTATAACTGGTGTTATTTATGGTGGTGCATTTCCGTTAACTCGTATAGGACGCCGATTCTTTTCCACGTTACAAAATCTCTCTTTCGCATTCTGTTAAAATTAAAATTGGTGCTAATACCACAATAAACCTCTATGTGCTACTGGAAGCGACGTCATGTGAAAAGCGATGCCTCACCTTTGCTCTTCCTTTGTTTGTGGACAGGATTTTCTGGGAGAATAGCTTTGAAAAGTTTACTCTTTGACCTTTTGTCTGAAAAGCAGCTGTTATTTTTCTCACCAATTAGTACTCATATATTAGCTCAGCTGCTTTATATTTATAGAATCACATTTGCGATTTATACTATTGACCTCTGCAACATAAATGCAAATCTAGCTTTCGGGATTTAGCAGATAATGAGATATAAGCTTCCATTTACACCTGCACTGAACCTTTTACCATTAATGAATGGTCTGCTTTATGCAGCCATATAAAATAATATCCTGTGTGTTTCATTCACATGACTTTCTCATAACTTCTACAAACATTCTCATTTTCCTATCTTCGTGGTAGCCGAGATAAACGTTTGCATAATTACGTATTTATACTTTTCATTACAGGTACAAAGGGGACACGAGAAACTGAAACGATAGTCAAATGTTTAAAAGCGAGCCACTATGTGATGGCCTTGGAATGCTACATTTTTCAATGATGTCGGGAAAAAGAGTGGAATGGTGACCACTTAGAAAAATGACAAAGTATTATAAAATTAAAACTATTAGCAACGGATACGTTGGAGAAAACGGATGGCACAAGAAAAACTAATTGGTACAAGCTATGTGTATTAAATAGATGTAAATCTTTGGCGTGGGAAGTATTTGTTTTACCTTTATGGTTAGTTCATCAGCAACAAAATTATGCAAAATATCTTAGGAATGAAGCACATTACAAGCTGTTTCCAGAAAATTCAATATGTATTTACATTTTATTTGTGATGTAAATATCTTAAATATATGCAGTTTTAATCACAATCATGTAGTCATCTTTACTTTTAATACTGGTAAGTAGAAGGAACTATTGTATTCCATCCAAAAATTCGATGTGATCTTACGGGTAATACATGTTTTGAGACCCCCTGAATCCAAAAAGCATTTTTAGAAAAAGGTCCGCGCGCGTGTTTGTGTGTGTATGTGTGTGTGTGTGCATGCGTGTGTGTGTGTGTGTGTGTATCTGTCTGTCAGCCCGTGGACAGCATAACTCAAGAACGAAAAATCGATTAAAAACCAAAGTTGGTATTTAATTTTAACGTCTTTCAAGGACGCGACAGGATAATTTTGAAGAAAATAGCCCCACCCTAAACTGCATGGAAAATTTTTATTTTCTTGAAAATGGCTCTAACGATTTTGATTAAAATGCCATATGTTTAAGACATTTGTATGACAAATGAAATGTATATTTTGAATTTTCTGGCTATAGCCTATGTAGACCTGTTTACTCTGGCTGACGTTTGAATAACTCGTAAACCGTAAGAGATAGACAAAATCTTAATTTAAACAAAATGTAGATGTTGCTAAACATACAATTTGTGTGTGTGTTGTTTGTTTGTAGTGCTTAACGCCCGCTTTTACTACTACCGCACCACAGGCGGTGACACTGATGATACATGGAATGAAGATGGAGCACCGGTGGAATGAGATGGCGGGAGAAACCGGAGTACCCGGAGAAAACCCGCCCTGACGCCGCTTCGTCCACCACGAATACCACATGCGGGTCCCTGGGATTGTGTGTGTGTGTGTGTGTGTGTGTGTGTGTGTGTGTGTGTGTGTGTATATTTATAGGTTAAACAATTTCGGAGATATTCCTTCTTATTTGTGTCATTTTTGGAAAAGTTAAAACTTTCGCGAAATGGAACATCGTTGTTCATTTTTTTATATGTTAAGCGTGCAAAGAGAACGGGATCTCAAAGCTTTAAAAGATCTAACATTCGTTCAAAGCCTACTGTATTCCAATATTCCCCTTGCACCTACAAGGAAATAACCAATAAGATAAGTTGTACAAATTAACTAACATGAAGATATGGTATGAGTTTGTAAGAATGCTTAGTGCAGGAGTAGAGAAAGTCATGTGAGTGCTACACATCAGATTTTTAAGAAAGTAAAACGCCAAGGTAGTTTTTAAAAGTTGTTTGGGTTTGATTTTCATCGATTTTTTCAGTCGCATCTTTTGAAGATACTGAATTTTTGTATTTATCGTACACTTCGTTTCAAGTTATGTTCACGCGCGCGCGCACGTACGCAGTTTTTCTAAATATTCATGGCATCCCAAAACGCATATGTCCATGAACTCTAAGTAACGAATTTTTGGGCAGAATGCAATACTTGCTCTGCCTGCTACGTACGTGGCACAAAAAGTACAAATACTAAAGTTTTGGTATTCGCAAAAAGGTAAACCAGATTCACTTGCGAATTTGAGATAGGGGAACAGGCAACTTACTGGATTGTTGGGCTAGATACTGATCAGTAGGTTGGTTAGCCTACTGTAGTAGGGGTTTCTGGGGAGTTGATGTACGGACAGCACGGAAAGAACTCAGCACTACCTTCTTACGCACACCTCATACCTTATCGTTTGTAGTATACCTTATTAGTCTTCTTGACCGATACTGTCATCTTTAAATGATGACAATTGATAACTGCAAAATCGAACAAAGTGCATGGCAATCGACTAAAAATCATTTTAAATATAGCTTCAAATATAAATCAATTTCATTTGGTTTTAAAAACATGGGAATTTAAGAAATTTCAGTATTACCCTGGTATCCTTGAGGAAATAACAAGGAGCGGGTTAAACTCTTCACGCGCAGTGTGATGTAGTCTTGTGTGAAGTTGTGACTTTGCATTAAAGTGAAGAAATCATTTGTATTTAAAATGTGGGAATGAAAAGCAATAGAACGCATAAAGGGACAGAAAATAAATAATCATGTTGTTCTAAAAGGAGCGGACTAAGTAAGAGCAGTATTGAAACAAATTATTGCAAAGAGGTAAAGAAATAAATTGGAAGAATGGATAAGAAGCAACGGCTGGTTAAGATGTTCACTGGAAGGAACGTTAAGTTAAACAAAAAATGTTTTGGGTAGCATGCGTACACAAAAGAAAGTTGGAAAGCGAAGTAGGTTTGAATTAAAGAAATAAATACCTGTGAGTGGAAACTTATGATTGAGTAGTTTTGTTAATTTATTCCAAATGTGTGCGTTGCGTTACTGAAGCAACCATAATTTTCTCATATTTTAAACTGTATTTTTGTTTTGTTTATATATTTTAGGATTTGATGAACATTTAAAGGAGTGTAGACAAAAAGGCTAAATATGAAATGGGAGTACGAAGTCCATAATTTAATTCAATTCAATTCAATTTTATTGCAATTCAATATGGTGTAATACACGATTGAATCCAGTCAATAGTAAGCAAGTACATATGAGTAGCAAAGACGTTAATAATAAACAATAACAATAATAATGATGATAATAATAGTAATATACAAAGAACTGATTAACCAAGTAGTAGAGACTATGCACAATGAGCTATTTACAGTATGTACAATTTATAATTAAATTTATACAACTTATAGAATATAAATACAAAACTAGTGCTGTCAATGCAATATTACAAGCTAGTTATTATTTACTATTACAGAATTTATTTACACAGATATTCATCAGTACTGTAAAACGATTTACTAATTAGGAACTGTTTTAACAGTTGTTTAAATTTATTTAAATTATTATTGTGCCATTTCTTTATTTCTTCTGGTAGTCCATTATAAAATTTTATTCCAGTAAAACTAGGCATCTTTTCATACAAATGTAATCTGTGACTAGGAATAGCATAGTCATTTTTATGTCTGGTATTGTATCTATGAACATCAGAGTTGGTTAGTGACAAAGAGTTGTACTTTATAAAATGTAGAATGGTTTTGTAAATATATAAGCTTGGTAGGGTTAAAATATTTAATTGCTTAAAGGTATTTCTGCATGGCTCATTGAAATTTAGTTTGCCTAAGTATCGAACTGCCCTTTTTTGTAAAATAAATATTTTACCAAAATTTGCTTTAGATGTGGTGCCCCATAGTTCAATTGCATAAGCCATATGCGAGTGAATAAGGGAGTAGTATATAGCTATTGCTGCTTCAAGTGGAATAAATTTATTTAAATATTTCAGAACAAATAGATTTTTGCTGATAATTGATCCCAGTTTTTGTATGTGTCCAGCATAGGTAAGTGATTTGTCTATATTTAATCCAAGAAGATTTACAGAGTTGACGCTATGGACCACATTGTCGTTTATGGAAAGTTGTAATGATGGCCCAACTGTTTTAAATCCAAAGGTAATTAATTCACATTTAGCTGCATTTACATACATATTTAGGCTACTGAAGTATGTAACTATAGTATTTACAGTATCATCGAGACTTCTATTCAGTGCACACAAATTTTTATTACAGTCTAAAATGGTTGTATCATCAGCATATTGTACTAGTCCGGTATTATCTGATATAATTTCATTTATGTCATGAATATAAAGAATAAATAATAAAGGTCCTAATATAGATCCCTGTGGTACTCCATAAGTTAGATCCTGCATCTGTGAATGGTGTTCATTGTTTTCTGCATTTATGGTCACAAGTTGTTTTCTATTTGACATAAAGGATTTTATTAGCTTATTTGCTATACCTCTAATGCCTAAATTGTATAGCTGAGTTAACAGTTTGTTCCTATCTACACAGTCAAACGCTTTTGTAAGATCTAGTAGAACAGCAGCGGTATGTGTATCTGACTCAATGTTTCCAATAATCATTTCAACTAGGTCTGATAAGGCGCTGATAGTAGATTTATTACTCACAAAGCCATTTTGTTGCTTGGGAATTAAGTCAAACTTGGTTAAGTATTTTGTTATACGATTATGTATGATCCGCTCAAAAATTTTTGACAATGCTGATAGTATTGATATGGGTCTATAGTTATTTATGTCATTTTTAGCCCCCTTTTTAAATACAGGTATGACCTTAGCTATCTTTAGTTTATCAGGAAAAATGCCATATTGAAAGCAGGAGTTTATTATTTCTACAAGAGGATTCGCTATTTCATGGCCACATACTTTTATTAGAGAGCTAGGTATACCATCAAGACCTATGCTGTTTTTAGATTTTAAGGTCTTTATTACATCAAGAACTTCTTTGCTGTTTGTAGGATGCAAAAAAATGCTATTGGTATTTTTTGATTTGTTGGGCATAGTTGGCGGAACTATTTGTGAGTTTTGATTCAAGTGAAGATTTCTTCCAACTGAGGCAAAGTGATTGTTCATTATTTCAGCTACTGCTTTGGTATCCATTATGGTAGTATCACCAACTTGAATTTGAATGTGGGAGTTATTGTTTTGAGGTAGAGACCTGCGAAATTCATTAATTACTTTCCAACTAGCTTTACTTACATTATGAGAGCTTAGTATTCTATTGCTGATGCTACATTGTTTGGCTTTGACTACGGATTGGTCATAAAGTTTTTTTAAATTTTTTAACTCAGCATCAGTGAAATTTGAAATGGCATTATTATTCTTTTGCACTGTGGCAATTTTGAGAAGGGTTCGCAACTGTCTTATTTTAGGAGTGATCCATTGGTAATTTGTAGTTTTTGAATTATTTCTACTTATAGCAGTGGGAGGACAATATAAGTCTATGTAGTAATATAAAGTCTGATAGAACTTATTCAGTTTCTCATTAGTGTCTTGTGCAGCAAATACTGTTCCCCAGTTTTCATTAATTAAAGCGCTCTTAAGTGTTTGCAAGTTGGTTTTACTAAAGGAATGATGAATTTTTGTGTTGGACTTTATATCATTATGTTTTGTATGAGCCACGTTTACACCATTACAAATAATACTTTGTGCCAAATGATCTGATAAACATGACTCAACAATGTTTACCCTGTATGGTAAGTCTGTTATATTAGTGATAATATTATCAATAGCTGTCCTTGAGCTGCTAGTGATGCGAGTAGGTTCATTAATAGTAGCATGCAAGTCATACTCATTTAAAAGATATTGAAACTTAGCCTTATCATTTGAGTTTTGTAGAAAATCAATGTTTATGTCTCCTAAAATTATTATTCTACATCTAGTGTTCACCAAAATTTGATTTAGCAGTAAATCCAGTTTATCGAGGAAGGTATTTAAATTTCCTCTAGGTGGCCTGTATAAACCAATAACTGTAATCTTAACTTTCTTAAATGCAATGCTTATTGCAGCCAGTTCTATATGTCCCTCAACACAAAAATAATCAGTATCAATTTCTGTAGAATATTCTGATATATCTACCCGTGTAAAGATCCCCACCCCACCCCACTTTTTGTTTTTTCTGCAGAATTTTGCTGTTAAATTCATATTTGGAATGAAGTTATAACTACACTCTGTATCCTTTAAGCCATGTTCAGTTAGTACTAGTATATCAGGACTTTCTTCTGCTATGAATATATTCAGCTGATCAATTTTATTAGAAAGCATTTGTATGTTTTGATGAACTAATTTCAACGACTTACCCTTATGCTTTACTGTTGAAAAGATGCCTAGTTTTTTGGACATGATAAGCTTACCCTATTTGAGTCACTTTGTTCTAGTTCACCACTTGTTTTATCGTTTACACAAACCGAAATCACTTTTATTATTGTTTCACTGAGCATCCTCTTCCCCAGTTTATTGAGATGCATCCCATGTCTTGTGTGAAGTTCCCGCCTTACGTTACAGTTGACAAGCTTCACGTGTTCATATTTTCTACACATCTCCGTTATATGCGAGTTTGTAGAAGCAGTTTTGTTATTTACCCAGGAATTTGAGTGCATGTCGTATCTAGTAGGTAGTTTGACAACGATCAGATTGGTATTTTGTAACTCATTTATCGTGCGTTCTAATTTTGGAATGATGTTCTCCGGTTCACCGTTGCCAACGTCATTTGTGCCCGCGATAAGTACTACACAGTCGTCCTTCGTAAAATCGGAACATTTTCCCTCCACGTTTCTGCAGACCTCGTCAATTTTTGCACCTGGTTTCACAATAGCACTTGCCATCAGCGTATCTTGTCCCAGGTGATTTATTTTCTCAGCAAGACCTCTTCCGTGACTATCCGTTAACAATAATACACGATTTCGGATGCGTTTCTTATCAGCGTTAACCGTATTTGCCGAGTTGAGCTTCACATTCACGTCATCCTTTTTGGATTCAGAATCCAATGCCAAAGGCGTGTATTTAAATCGTGTATGTAAATTCTGATCAGATGCCGATCTAAATCTAGTATGGCTACGCAAAAGTGAGTGTATGTGATGTTTGTGTTTTAAAATATTTGAATGACTAATTGAAATAATAGTGCCCAATTATAATTAATCAAACCTTTAGAAATAGCGTAAACCAAAAAGGGGAAGTCAGGTAAAAATTGTTGGCTGAGGGAAAACGTTTTTTAATTAAAATAATTTCCTACCTTCCCTTGTTTCCACAAAAATGAATGAAGGGGTGAATGGTTGTGCGAATTAAACAAAAAGAAACCAATAGACCTCACGGTAAAGAGCAAATGCAAAGAAATGAAGCTCGTTAATGATGGTTATTGATTAGAATCGTAATATTTGGGACCAATAATAAAGTGGAGAGCTCTACTGCCTACTGGACTACACGGTACTTACACACCGAGCGAAGTGGCGTAGGCAGTAGTGGTGTAACTTACACTAGGGAGGTCCTGGGTTCTATTCTCGAAGCCGATCTTCATCACCATGTTTTTCTGGTGGTTACTCCGGGTCACCGAGCGAATGATGAGAAGTTTAATTACTTCCCCCCAATTTCCTGTTCCTCCAGTTCTCATTTTACTTCACTTGTATTTGCTTGGTTGTTTCAGGGTTATACGTTTCGAAGGGAATCTCAACGTTGCAGGGTAGGGAAAAAGGATGTGCAAGCTTGCAGGGGGAGGGGAACCGGTTGTGCCAGATGTCAGTGGAGATCTTCAAACTGGAATTCGCAGGGACCTTGCCCTCTGCTGCGTTGTCAGTTCTGATTCGAACCCTCATCCCAAAGTGCCCTTCACATTTTCAAACGTTCATATTTCTTAAATGCCATATATTTAAGATACATGACAAATAAATTATATCTCTTACATTTATTGCGAGTAACCTCTGCAGTCCTCTTCATTCTGGATGAGATAGACAAGATCTTACTACACAAAAGATATAGGCCTCGCTAAAGCACGAGATAACCATTTTCCACAGATTCTTGTTATTGGTTTGAATTTTCAAACACTTATACTCTTCTCAAATAGGAATTTACTATTTTTTGTGTCCTAGCCATCCAAAGAGAATGGATTGCCAAAGTCATAACATAGCGGCCGGCTCTTAAAATATCTGACTACCGATAAAGCCTACTATATTATCCTATTTCCATTGTCGTAAAAATAAAGAAAGAAAGAAAACTACAGAACCCAGCATTACCGACCTCCGTATTACTTTGAAGGACTTCAGGCTTGAGGTGCGGAGAGCGGTGCTGTCGTGCTGGCACGAAGAGTAGTCAGGTCTCCGAGATATGAAAGAACTTCCGATAAACTGGGTAACATCCTCTCGCATATCTCGCCGCGAGGAGATTTTGGCTTTGGCAACTGCAATTTTACGCATGGTTACCTTCCTTTTTACTCGGGACCCGGCTCCTCTTTGTCCGCTGTGCGACAACCTTTTGTAGACCCGTCACGTGGTGATACAGTGTCTGTCCATAGCGCACCTTTGAGACTCTCTGCATCTGCCTGTCAGACTTATATAGGTCCTGGCGGGTGATAATCAAGCGAAGCAAGGAAGAGTTTTAAAGATTTTAGCAAAGGTAAACATGAACCTCAGAATTTAAAGCTCGAAATGTTATACTTCTCCCACACTTTTATAGCTTTGTTTTAATCTGGCTTTTGTCACTTTGTTTGGTATATTATGTATATTTGCTATTTTAGTAGTATTTTTATGTTACATGAAAATTTATCTCTGACTTTTGCCATGATCCGTTTTATAAGCGTGCTAATGATCGATTAGTTGAGCACCCTTAATCCTGCAACATCGTCATCGTCGTCGTCATCATCAATAATAATAATAATAATAATATGATTATTATTAATAGTTATAATAATAGTAATAATAGTTATAATAATAGTAATAATAGTAATAATAATAGTAATAATAATAATGATAATAATAATAATGATAATAATAATAATAATGATAATAATAATGATAATAATAGTAATAATGATAATAATAATGATAATAATAGTAATAATGATAATAATAATGATAATAATAGTAATAATGATAATAGTAATAATAATAATAATAATAGTAATAATAATAATAGTAATAATAATAATAGTAATAATAATAATAATAACAATAGTAATAATAATAATAACAATAGTAATAATAATAATAGTAATAGTAATAATAGTAATAACAATAGTAATAACAATAGTAATAACAATAGTAATAACAATAGTAATAACAATAGTAATAACAATAGTAATAACAATAGTAATAACAATAGTAATAACAATAGTAATAACAATAGTAATAACAATAGTAATAACAATAGTAATAACAATAGTAATAACAATAGTAATAACAATAGTAATAACAATAGTAATAACAATAGTAATAACAATAGTAATAACAATAGTAATAACAATAGTAATAACAATAGTAATAACAATAGTAATAACAATAGTAATAATAATAATAATAATAGTAATAATAATAATAATAATAATAATAATAATAATAATAATAATAATAATAATAATAGTAATAATAATAGTAATAATAATAGTAATAATAATAATAGTAATAATAATAATAGTAATAATAATAATAGTAATAATAATAATAGTAATAATAATAATAGTAATAATAATAATAGTAATAATAATAATAGTAATAATAATAATAGTAATAATAATAATAGTAATAATAATAATAGTAATAATAATAATAGTAATAATAATAGTAATAATAATAGTAATAATAGTAATAATAATAATAATAATAATAATAGTAATAATAGTAATAATAGTAATAATAATAATAATAGTAATAATAATAATAATAATAGTAATAATAATAATAATAGTAATAATAATAATAGTAATAATAATAGTAATAATAATAGTAATAATAATAATAGTAATAATAATAGTAATAATAATAATAGTAATAATAATAATAGTAATAATAATAATAGTAATAATAATAATAGTAATAATAATAATAGTAATAATAATAATAGTAATAATAATAATAGTAATAATAATAATAGTAATAATAATAATAGTAATAATAATAATAGTAATAATAATAATAGTAATAATAATAATAGTAATAATAATAATAGTAATAATAATAATAGTAATAATAATAATAGTAATAATAATAATAGTAATAATAATAATAGTAATAATAATAGTAATAATAATAGTAATAATAATAGTAATAGTAATAGTAATAGTAATAGTAATAGTAATAATAATAATAATAATAATAATAATAATAATAATAATAATAATAATAATAATAATAATAATAATAATAATAATAATAATAATAATAATAATAATAATAATAATAATAGTAATAATAGTAATAATAATAATAATACTAATAATAATAATAGTAATAATAATAATAATAATAGTAATAATAATAGTAGTAATAATAATAGTAATAATAATAGTAGTAATAATAATAGTAGTAATAATAATAGTAATAATAATAGTAATAGTAATAATAATAGTAATAGTAATAATAATAGTAATAGTAATAATAATAGTAATAGTAATAATAATAGTAATAGTAATAATAATAGTAATAGTAGTAATAATAATAGTAATAGTAGTAATAATAATAGTAATAATAATAGTAATAATAATAGTAATAATAATAGTAATAATAATAGTAATAATAATAGTAATAATAATAGTAATAATAGTAATAATAATAGTAATAATAGTAATAGTAATAATAGTAATAATAATAGTAATAATAATAGTAATAATAATAGTAATAATAATAGTAATAATAATAGTAATAATAATAGTAATAATAATAGTAATAATAATAGTAATAATAATAGTAATAATAATAATAATAATAATAATAATTGAAGACCTGTGAAGCATTAAGATCAGAAGAAACTACAGTTCAAAAGTATTGGAAAGCACGAATGCTAATGGCTTCATTGCCAGATGCAAGGCACTAGAAAACAACAACAACAACAAAATAATAATAATAATAATAATAATAATAATAATAATAATAATAATAATAATAATAATAATAATAATAATAATAATAATAATAATAATAATAATAATAATAATAATAATAATAATAATAATAATAATAATAATAATAATAATAATAGTAATAATAATAATAGTAATAATAATAATAGTAATAATAATAATAGTAATAATAATAATAGTAATAATAATAATAGTAATAATAATAATAGTAGTAATAGTAATAATAATAATAATAATAATAATAATAGTAATAGTAATAGTAATAATAATAATAGTAATAGTAATAGTAATAATAATAATAATAATAATAATAATAATAATAATAATAATAATAATAATAATAATAATAATAATAATAATAATAATAATAATAATAATAATAATAATAATAATAATAATAATAATAATAATAATAATAATAATAATAATAATAATAATAAATTTCCATTCTAGCTATAAGATTATGTGTAATAAAACGATATCTGCAGACGAGTATCTCAATTAACATTCAGTGCATAACACAAAAGGCGTTTTTAAAAAATTTTCTAAAAAGGTGAGTTGAGAAACACATGCGATTGGCCACATCAGATTTATTGTTGCTCATTGTCTGATTTTCTATTGTCACTGTCTGGAGCGGAGCAGGAAACCTATTGACAAAAGAGTAAATGATCTGGAATCTGGATCTAAAGGCACGTGCATTTATCTTTTCCGAGTGAAACGAAAATAAAGACTTTTCCAGACAACTTGCAGTCGGGAACCGAAACCACGCCCAGTTGAAAAATAGATAGTGAGCTCCTCAGCTACATTATGAACATGTGACGATAGGAGATTTCATGGTCAAACAAATTGGCATCCTGTGACGTGCCTGTATGCACTTGAATCATGTGAGTTGTGACATCGTTTAAAACCAGAGTTCACTTTCTCTACCACGTACTTGCAGCAAATAGATGAAGTATTGTATTCCAACGAAAATGCAATACACTGGGAATACATCTTTAGACACTACCTGTATAAAGAAAGCATGTTTAGGGGAAAAAAAGAATCGGATGTGTTGCAGTCGCATGACTTTCTCCACCCACTCAAGTACAAACTTATTCCTCTATCTTCATATTAGTCGAGATAAACATTTGCAGAAATTACGTTATTGCTAATTTCCTTGTTGGTACACTGTCTTTCAAAAGTATCTTAGGCACAGCTGCTCAGTGAACTTTGTTCACCCTTTCGATAGAAGTCTGGGAGAGGCAATTGGGGCGGGGGGGGGGGGGGGAGGGGCGGAGGTACCACAGAGACCAAATGCACAAAATAAGCATTGCCGATCTATAGTTCGTTCTGGTGTAACAGGTTTAAGTACTGCAGAGGTCGAGTGTTCAAATCTGGGGTTAAAGTTCGTCTCATTTTTTGGACTTACGAGTAATACGTCACCTTCGTGCTGTTTAGAAGTATATATTTGTTTGTTTAACTATAAATAACTTTAACTATAAATAGTTTAACTTTGCCAGTTTTACACTACCGTTTTATCACGACTGATACTTTCCCGTTTACATTTCGTGTTCATCTTAAACCAGTTGGCTTATCATGTTTTGGATAGTCCCTCCTCGGAAAAAGTGAAAAGATCTTATTGGCGTGTAGGCAAGCGATAGAAGTAGGTTTATGTAATGTATTCGGTTGCACTATTCTCCAAACAGCAAGGAAGAGTTAAAGGCAAGCACAAATGGATTCTGCTTGAACGAAAGACAAAAGCGTGTTGTTTCCTTAATTTGAATGTGAACAAGCAGTATAGGTCGTAATTCAATTATGTAGCTTCTAAATATATACCTACTGCACAAGAAGTAAAACGAAAGGGGGTGGGAATTTGGGAACATCCCAAATATTACATCTATATACCCCGGGTTTCTAGTAGATGGATTTAGTTCTCAATAGGAGACATGTGAATACCCGAGTTAGCCTAAAAGCAGGTCTTCCGGGCGTGAGATGCGTTAAGGTGCTATACAATGCTAGAGTAGTATGATAAACTACTTACCATCAGTAGAAGTTTTGGGCATAACATTTGTTTGTCAAGAGCAAAAAGCGAATATGAGTATTATGTAATTTAATTGTATAGCTATTTAAACAATTTATTTGTAACAATTGCTAGAAAAAATAAGTATTCTAGCAGCAATTATTATCCTTACTTAAATTAGCAAACGTATCGTCTAACATAAACATTTCAATTGCATAAATTCCCTGAGCTAAAGGTACAGAGCTATTTCTTCCTTGATCCTACCTCAGTTATTCAAAAACCGGTCACTCACCTGCTGCTTTGGTAGATAAGACATTTGACCTCACACAACCCTTGCCCCCTCCACCTAGGGATGACCAAAGAGCGCATGCGCGACTCTTGTTTCGAAACGTTACGCCGGTTTCTTTTATGAGTGATTGCACAAGGAGAATATGGAAATACAGTAGGCTTTGAGCGATAGTCAAACCTTTCAAAGCTTTCAAATTCCGTTCTCTTTGTATATCCAAGAGATTAAAAAATGAATAACGACTTCCCATTTGAGAAAAGTAAGTATTGTAGAACTCACACAAATAACAACGAGTATCTCCGAAATGCTTCACTCCATAAAAAATGCATTTGGACATAAATTGTGTTTTAGCGAGATCTACATGTTTTGTATAGTAAGATTTGGTCTATCTGTTACGGTTTACCGGTTATACAAAAGTCATCAAGAATAAGTAGAACTACATGGACTATAGCCTGAAAATTCAAAATATACGTTTCATTTGCCATAAAATATCTTAAAGACATAGCATTTTAATCAAGATCACTAGAGGCATTTTTTAGAAAATACAAAATTTTGAAAGCTTTTCCACGTAAAGGTACTTTAGGGTGGAGCAATTCCCTTCAAAATCATCCTGTCGCATCCGTGAAAGATACCAACTTTGGATTTTAACCAGCTTTTTGTTTTCGTCAAATAAACTTTTGTGAAGCTAACCATTCAGAGATATTCCTTTAATTCCTTTGAATTTTTAAATATGTGTAGTTTTCACCAATAGAAAGTCGTTTTAGTGTTGTTACTTTCTCTATTACGTGCAGTAAGTAGAGAACGTATAGTATTCCTCCCAAAAATTTGATATCGAGGTGTAACCGAAAATGAATAAAAAAAAAACATTTTTAGAAAAAGGTTCGTGTGTGTGTGTGTGTGTGTGTGTGTGTGTGTGTGTGTGTGTGTGTGTGTGTGTGTGTGTGTGTGTGTGTGTGTGTGTGTGTGTGTGTGTGTGTGTGTGTGTATGTCTGTCAGTCTGTGGACAGCATAACTCGAAACCGCCAAAGTTCGTATTTGCGACACGAAGATTTTGAAGAAAATTGCTCCACCCTAAACTACTCTTTACATGGAAAATGTTTCGAAAATTTTGATTTGCTCGAAAGTGGCTCTAACAATTTTGATTAAAATGCCATATTGTTGTTGTTTGTTGTTACTGTTACACTTTGCCTACCCTAACATTTTGACTGCGAGCCGCCACTGGCCCTGATACAAAACAATATGTTAGCTGCTTACGCTGCAGTAGATACCGGACATGATGTCCATCTTCTCGGATGCATACAAAGGAAAAATGCTAACCAGCATTCTTGAGCTTATAGTCCAAAGGAAATACGGGGGCTCCTTTAACTTGAACGCACAGTATATGCAATACAAACGGAGCTAGGAGGCTGAATCCCTTGATTAACACTCCTGTGATGCACCTAAGAAGCAACATATGTCTTAGATTTACTTTAATCTCCAAGCCGTCTGGCTCCCGTCAAAAACTCTTATGTTTACTATTCCTTTGTGCTCCTTCTCAGCACGTGAACGGTGCTGTCTGTGTATGACCATTTGTCAGGAAGTGAATTTCATCCTTGACAAGATAGAAATATGCTTTTCGTTCAGCTAGAATATGAAATCCGAAGTACGTGGCGCCATAGTGAAGCGTCTGCTTCTCTTTACTTATTGCTGTGCTGTAGTAGGAAAGATCCATTAGTGCGATATCAAGATTTCTACGAAGCTACACGTTTAGGGACACCCTGAATTTAAAAAAATCGAAAAAGATCAGCGTGTGTGAGCGTGCGTGGGTGTATGTGTGTGAAAAGCATAACTGACAAACCAAAACCCAGTTAAATTCAATACTTGGCATTTAAGTTCCTCTCTCTAGAATAAGACATGAAAGTGAACAAAATCACTCTCAAACTAAGTTTCACATGGAAAATATTTCGCTATTTATTTTCTCATAAACAACTGTAACGATTTTGAATAAAATACCATATGTTAAAGATACTTACATGACAAAATTATTTAATTGTCTGGGAATGGCCTTAAAGCCCTGTTCATTTTGAATCACTTTTGTATAATTGATATTGGTACATCGTAACAGATTGGCATTATCTTATCGCACAACAAATGCAAACCTGGTTAACACACACATTTATGTCAAATCGTATATAACATTAAGCATTTCCAGGATATTGCTTCATTGGTTTAAATATTTAAATAATTGTAGGTCTTTGGTAAGTTCTAAGTGGGGGGGGGGGGGGGGTAGTGGGTGGGTATTCAGGGTTAGTTCACAAATAATATTGATAGTACTTTTCACTATTTAAAAGACGTTAAAATAATTTGTCTATTTGAATATGAAGATCTGTGCTTCGCAAGATAACATAACCATTAAGATGATTTTGATTTTTTCTAAGGAAGTTATAGAGCAATGGTCTAATGGTTCATGGAGCGGTTATTATTTCACAAAGAATGTGAGTCAATGTGAAATAAAGCCGATTATGCCTAATCCCCATCAGTATGCATAGATCCAACTAAGCAAACAGAAGACAGAACCAAGCAAAATGCAATGATTAGACTTCTATGATTTGCATATGATATTTCTTCAAACAACACCTTTATCAAATGCTATAGATGTGTGCAGTGAACTTTGTAATTAGCTACAATATCTCTGAGTAGACCTAAGTTTTAAGTAATGTGTTTTCTTTACTTCCCCTTAAAGTTGCAATCAAGTTCATTATAAATGTGTGAAATATACAGAATGAAAGGGAAGTCACTACATGAATTTAAACCAGTGATAGATCTCGCTATTTGGAACACATATTGTATATTACTCTGACCATCTCGAGTTACTTCACATCTGAAAAAACTACTCGGAGTATTCCTTCAATTTTTTTTAAGTTATTATTTCAAAACCCTGGTGATGTCCCATAATTACTACCGAAGCTTTGAGAAATAAGTTACTCCATGTATGTTACAAGGAAACTATTAACTTCGCATACTCTTGTGGAATTACGCATCCAATTGGGAACAAAACCATTTATTTTTTCAAAATCGGCTGATCAAAGAACAAAATGCCATTAGACCTTTTTGTTTGCAATACTTCTATAAATCACATATTAGAAGAAATGTAATAAGTCCCCTTGCACTTTGTATACAGAGAGAGAGAGAGAGAGAAATGTTCTGACCAGGGAATATCAGGAACTACTAAGTTGATATTATAATTTTAAATTGAGAAGCTTATTTTTGGGAATGGCTCTAGATTATGTGAAATGCCAGAACTTTTAAAATAGTTATTTGAAGATGAGAAATGTTTACCTTCGCTTCATATCTCCGAGTAAACAGCGTTTTTAGCCTGAGATATGAGGAACTTAAATCTTAAGCCACTACGGAACAAAATAGAAGATATAAAAGTTTATAAACTGCTCTGCTGTGCTTATCTACAATTAATTATTCTATTAGTTCAATAACAATTTCATAACTACGGTATAGTATAAGCTATGTAACATTTTGGGAATTTTCAAGATTTTCTGAGAAGAATACATAAATATATCCGCCGATAATTCATTCTCGTTTCCTAAAATATCAGGGTACTTAGTGCGTTACGAAGATTTGAAAGTACTGTCGTAGTAGGATTGTAGTAGGAAATTATAATTAGTAGAATTATATTAGTTTTTCCCATGATAATGCCTGTAGTGTTATGTACTTCAAGGTATTTGCAGAATAATAAAGAATTTATAATTGAAATTTAGTAGTAAGTTAGAAATGCGTTCTTTAGAAGAATTCTTGCTAACTTGGGCAGAGGAAAAGCCATTTGACCTTTGAAAGTGCTGTATGTATGTCTGGAAGTTCGCTTTTACCTCTTGGGAGATGATAAGGAAGGGTGGAACGTTCCAGAAATCTGTTACATAAAACTTTCTTGTGGTTGTGTGGAGTATTGAACTGTAGGCGTACTTAATCCACAGAATGTTCTAGAACATGTAGTCAGGGTATATAAGCCTCAGTCACCAAGGGGATTGATCCGTCGTTGCGAACGAGTCCATGTCGGATGGTGTACCGAATTATCCTCTTGGAGCATTTTTCTAGCTGCTCTAACATCTTTCTATATACAAAAGCAACCCTTGAATCTTACTCGTTGTGTGATTCACTGGAATATCTTGGAAACCTAATCTATTAGCTCCTGCTCGGCAAACCAACCAGACAAACCCCATTCCGCTTCACCTACAGCTAGGTGCCAGGTTATAAATAATTAAATTTCGGCTTTATGCTATATATGGTAACATTTTCCCACATTTGCCGTTTCGCTGTTCTTTAACTAGTTTGTCAATGTTAGGGCGTAATGTACGGCACATTTGTAACCGAAGACTGCATGTTAGATCGTGATCGGACAGTATGCTTCGGGATTTTGACTTAGAAAGGTTCATAACAGAAAAGAATTGTTCGCACACATGCGTAGAACGAAACATACATAATATCCGTGCAACGAGGGCATATAACCTCAGAAATCTGGTTTGAGGAACATTCTTATAACAATCAGACGGACAGTACGGACAGGTATAGAATTAAATCTACTGAACAGTCATTGGAGACTGAAAGAGTCAATCATACAATGCACAGTTATTTTTCCTATAATACCTGGTGAGTGAGCTGCCCCTTATTCTCCAGATTTATGCAATCCGCATTTTATACTCTAACATGAAAACATCGGCCCCAATGCTAGGTTCTACCAAAGTATTTAACATGGATGTCTTTAGTTACACACTCGATGAAATTATTAGGTACTACTATAGATGCTAGAGCACCGCCTTTTAATATACTTGTAATTGTACAGTTGACATTTGCACCTCTGCAAATGCTCATTGGGACGAGCGAATACTACCATACATGTTAAACGAAATGTTCTCCTCTCACGTTACTAGGTAGCTCAGTTGGAAGGAACACCCGATTCGTAAGTAATCCACCTGGTGTAGTTGTGGTTCTACCCCCCTCCATTTGCTGTATCTTTTTTAAACCATGTAATATTCACAAATAACATTGGCTGAACAATTATATTAAAAGCTGTTGTTATTTTAATTGGTAATTGTTTTATTTCCATTTTGTGGTATTGTTGTCTATTAGCATATCTCTCCCGGTATAGATGCAGAGCTTCTTGTGCCTTGGCCCTTGTTTCTCCATAGATCAAAAGCATATCAATGTACTCATCTGAGGAATACGTTGTGAAGGAATGGCACAACATATCATGCAACAGCTTTCGCGTGGAGAATGGAGTTGACATTCATAATAACACACTACACCATGCCAGTCCAATGGGACAGAAGTCATTATACCTATTCTACTACGAAATGCAGACAGCCAAAAACGATTTCAGTTATAATGTCTTAAACCCTCGGAGTTTGTAATTAGATTATTGTGAATTCGGTTTCCAAGTTTTGATGAGCATAAAAAAATTGCAAAATGCCGAGACGCGAACCCGTGTTCCTAAGGGTTGGTGCACAGACTACAGTCATTGTTCTTTTCAGCTATTTCGAGACTTCACTGAAAGCACATTTAGAGTTCAATAGTACGACTTGTATGCCAGTCGTTATGTCATTGCCACTTCGCGAGTTTTCATGCTTGATTTAGCCTTTTGAGACAGTTTTAATCCTTTGCTGAGCGTTTTAATGTTAGTACTTAGATGGCAAAAGCTATTATGCCTGTTATTTGAGATGTATGAGTCGTGGTTTACGTAAAAATTTAAATAAACCATTTGAACCATTATTTAATAGTATGTGCATTTTGACTGTACGTGTCCATGGTGGATGAGGCGTGTCCTTAATTGTTGCCTAATTTTTCACAGCCAACCCCTGCTCTAAGTACAAGTGCCCGCCATTTTCTTTTTATTTGGTGTTGTTAGTGTACTCATATGACAAGTCCTTTTTATCAGAGGCGTTTACTGAATTACACTGCTATGTATACTGTAATAAAAAGTTTGTAAAATCGGCTAGAAACCGGAATTCGCTCTCAGTAAACATGTCGTATGTTTCTGAGGTGTACTTTAGCGAGGAGTACGTTCTGTCCCTTAAACCGCTGTTCCTCTGAGTTTTGCGCATTCCTCTCCCTAAGAACGTCAGGCAATACGTTTTAGTAAGCGCAAAACTGGACGAAAGCGCACATGGCGTTTGATGGGTGGCCTACCTTCCAAAAAAATAAGGTGCGGCTGACTCACCTGGTATAAACTGATTGGCGTTTAAGGGACACTGGTAGTGAAATTTTGGTCAAAATTGTCAAAAAGTCGAACATTTTTTTTACCTTAAAATGTTCCTGGAACACCTGTGCATTTGGATCGGCTAACATTTTTCATATCCCCCACTCCATGTGGCCATTACGGCCCTTTCAAATAGTGCTTTTCCCTTAAGGTACACAGGATGCTCCTATATAAAAGCCTGTTTTTCTCAAAACTACATTTCTGCACATTCCAAAAGAAGGTCGCGCCTGAGTTTTGCTTCAAATTCAATGAAAACTTCCAAAAGTATTCATAAATAGCAGCTTAATAAAACTATGCTTCAATATTGATGTTATCATTAACATGAATTCCAAAAACATTTTTGGTATGAAAAAAAATCAATAACTTTTAAGATTAAATTTTGTTTGTTATTAAAAAAATATGTACAGCATAATCAGCAAACGTATTTGAAATATCTCTTCATACAATTGTTACCCATGTTTTAGAGCACTAGTTCTGCCAATATAAATGAATTTTGAAAAGTCAATAGACGCGAGCTCTATTTTGAAAATGTGCCTATTAAATTCATAAAATAATTTATATATCCTAAACGAATTATCCAATTTTAATGAAATTCGGTGTACCGCCTATTCTCATATAAATACAAACACAGTAAGAATTTCAGAAAAATCTATCAATAAATGTGGTACTTTCAAATTTCACTCCCAGTGTCCCTTAAATATTAACCCCTGTCCGGAAAAGCATGGTTTGGGCGTTGGAGAGTTTCGCACTTTCAAAACGAATGGTTAACATTCCTTTTGGTATCGGAAGTTATGCAACCCCTTAGCCATCTGGAACAAACTATCTAAACATAACATTTTTGCGCATGCGCTAAATTTCTCCATAGAGTCCTTGGTGCGGATCCTACAGCGTTACTTGTGTAGTTTCCAGTACAGTAACGTTTTAACAGCAGTGCGACATGTACCAGTACACAGCTGCTGAAATGACAGACATGAACTCCCCCACACTTTGATGTAAATGGCGGGGTAACTGCAACGTTGCATATCCAAAATCAATGGATTGGTAGAGGTGGACAGTTCTATGGCCAGCACGGTCGCCAGATCACACACCTCTTGACTATTTTCTGTGGAGTTTTAGGAAGAGTATGATGTATGGTACTCCTGTAACATCAACGGAGGACCGTATGGCGCGAGTCCACGGAGCAAGTGAAAATCTTCAAACACAACCGCACGTATAGGGTCATGTACATAAGACTCACCACCGTCGATATTGGCTCTGCAATGACGCAGGCGGTACACAGTTCGAAGGCCGTTTGTAATGCAGACAGCTCTATTTTGGATTTATTGACAAAATTTGAACGCACACCCATCTCATACTTTAACGCCCTCTAGCAACCAAACCGTGAATTACAGGACAGGGATTCCTATTTGAAAACTAACCAGTTCGCCCTCCCGCACAAAATACTAGGCGTTGTCGTTTTTTTTTTTGGGGGGGTGGGGGTGGGGACACCTGTCCATATGTGCATGCATGTTATGGTTACCTAGAAATGCAAAGCTGTGTGGCGCTATCTAACGATGCATGGTTGTGCTATTTCTACCAACATTTGCAGCTGAATCGGTGGTTGGTATACATAGCATGTTGAGTATTTTTCACTAGGGGCTGCGTGCTAGCAACTGTTTGCAGAATTTACAAGACTGTGCCATGAGCATGACCTACAAACCTGTCTGCATGGTATAGAAACAAGTTCTTGATCTTTGAGTGCGATACAGGTTGGTAGAGGGCAATATGAACCAGACGATACTACACCGTGCCCACTTTTGGAATGCTATTTTCGAACCGAAATGCTGAATTAAAAGGGGATATCAGTACGATATGAACCGACGCATTGAGGCATTCTGGACAGGTATCCGGAATTCCAAAAGACACCCTGATCAACTCTAATGATAAGTGTTAAAAGGCAACCACGATTGTTCCACGGTACTTCGTTACGGCATGACGTGCACAAATGACACATAGGTATACAATTTTAGGTGCTTTACTGTGCGTTTTATTCTGATGGGTATTTTACTGCTGCTGTTCTTTCCTCTGATAGCTGTTTACTGCGTTTTTGAGACCTAACGATCATACCAGTGCGCTAGTACGCAGGCATGCGTGTTTCACTTTTTAATTTCGCCGTCGAAAATTCTTCCAATACACCACCGGAAGAAACTATTGTTGCATGCTCCATAGAAACCTTCGTAAATGAAGAGCATAGGCTTGGACAGCCGAACTAACTCCCCTTACAACATTCGACGTAGGCGCTCTCTATGTAGTGATTTAACTTGTTTGAACTAAGGCTCGCTGGACAGCAGTGATATCATGCGCAACCATCGAACGAACGAATAAAAAGTCTGACGTGTTTCACTCACATGACTTTCTCTACTCTTGTACTAACTAGTCTTATATACTCTTATTCCTCTATCTTCTTCATGTTAGTTGAAACATTTTCAGAAATTATCTTATTGCTAATTTTCTTGTAGGTACAAGGGGAACATGGAAATACTCTAGGCTTTGAGCGATAGTAAAATGTTTCAAAGCTGGACACTATATGAAGGCTTTGAAATTCCCTTCTTTTTGTACAGTCAAGAGAAAAAGTGTATAACAATCATCCATTTGAGAAAATTTTAAGTAATTGCAAACTTCACACAAAGAACACGGAATATCTCCGAAATGCCTCACTTCACAAAAACGCTTTGGAACATGTGTGTTTTAACGAGATCTACATTTTTTAATAGTAGGATTTGGTCTATTTCCTACGGTTTACCATGCGAAAGTCATCAAGATTACACAGAACTACATGGACTATAGCAAGAAAATTCAACTATTAATTTATTTGTCATATAAACATGTTAAACGTGTGGCATTTTCAACAAAAGTCATTTTTGAGAAAATCAAAATTTTAAAAATAATTATCCATCTAAAGGTTACTTAAGAGTGGATTTTCGTGTCGCATGGTTTAAGCATATTAAATTTAAGTACCAACTTTGGTTATTAACCGACTTTTAGTTTTATAGCTGTGCTTCCACACCTTGTTCCGAAAATGCTTTTCTTTATTCAAGGTACCTCAAAACATACATTTTTGGTGATCTGGACATCGAATTTTTCGGTCGAATACACCGTTTCCTCTGCTTACTATATGTGGTGGAGAAAGTAAAACTGAACACCCACTATATATGAATTTAATTAAGTTGGTGAATGCACTTCATACCTGGGTTAAAGCCGTTAAACGTTAACGTTTATATAGAGAGCTTCATAAAACATTACTATTTTTGGAATTGTATTCCAAAAATTTTCGCAAACTTTGGCGTTAATAGCGAATGATTACCATGACTAGGTCAACAGCTGAGATTAATAGCGGTGAACACAATTAATTATTAGAACCTTATTTCAACTCATCTTTCAAAATCATAATGTCTTTATTAAAAATTATTAGGGACTGGCTCTGCAGAATATTGATAGCTTCTAAATACAGATCTCGGGTTCATTTCACGATTGGAGGGAACTGTTGTTACCAGGAATATTTTCTATTCCTGGAAGGACACTATGAATCAGACAGAGATATGGAGAGAATCCGGAACCAATAAAATCCAACGATAGGAACTAAATTGAAACGATATGAGCAGTGTTTTTCTTCGTCTAAACCACCAAAAGGATGCATGAAGTGGCTGTGGGTGGGCGGAGTTATTTTTCTCAGAGCAAATGCTGTTAGGTCGTTTCCTAAACGCCATGTGCCCAGCTAGGATCTTGGAAGTAGTATTAAAAATGAAATATTTCCTGGAAGAATTGTTCCAAGTAAGTCGAATTTGCACCTTTCTTCGTATGTTTTCCTCCCAATTCCAACGGTACCTCGTTCAGAGAAACTTCGACGTTGCTGTAGCTGTAAAAGTTCTGAAAACTTTTTAGAGGGGATACTGTTCAAAATACATTTCCTTCCTGGCTATGGACATGCATAAAAAACTGAAAGCAAAACTTCTTCTCAGAATATGTACATGCGTATTGAAAAGACATAAGGCAATCTCTGAAATCATTTTCGGAATCTTTTCACCACTGGGACAGTACAACTTAGTAATAAGAGTAATAGGTTGCATGCACAACATGAAAACAAAATACAATTGTTCGGATATCTTATGCCAGTTTTTCGTGCTAAAGAACTCAGATGGGGAAAGAATTATAGCAGGTGACCCACCTCACACGCCATCGCAATAATAATAATAATAATAATAATAATAATAATAATAATAATAATAATAATAATAATAATAATAATAATAATAATAATAATAATAATAATAATAATAATAATAATAATAATAATAATAATAATAATTGAATAAGAAACGGACAAATGCCAATGAAACAGTACGTGCCCTCAATCTGTAATTCAAATGTTAGTTGCAGCATATACAGGAGTGAGTTTACTCTCTTGAAAATAAAGATCCTGCAAGTAAAGTGAGACCTTTACGGATGTTTATACTGTTATTGCCTCTTATCACGAACTAAACACGCTAACCTCTTATCGCACGTTTTCGCTGAGAGGCAGAACACGCCACTGGCCTCTCTATGGCTAGAATTGCCCCGTGGCGTTCTGCAACTCTTTTAACGTACGAAGGGATATCTACTTACGGCGATTTCGGATGAAGTGGACCATCTAGGATAGGAAACTTACAACGAACGAACGAACGAACGAGTAATTGTGCATTCAACATTCTGAAAATTCCTTAATTTGAGGCTATTTCTGCTCAAAAATGCATCTGAGTGACGTAACGTGAATGTAAGAATAACTTGTTGTGTGAAATTGTATTTGCTGACGATGTGGTTATTACTAAAACGTTAAAGCTTCATTGTCCTATCACATCTCAAAGAATGTAATATGAAAATAAACAAACTAATGTCAGTTCGAGGCAGAATCCAATGTGAAGAAACATAAAAGAATCAAATTTAATAACAATTGAACGATTTGAACTATTTAATAGGATATGTTAGGCATGATAAAGAACGGGACATTGAAGCTTGCTATAGTTTTAATACCAAGCGAAAATGTTGAGAGAGAGAGAGAGAGAGAGAGAGAGAGAGAGAGAGAGAGAGAGAGAGAGAGAGAGCAGCCATAACTCAAAGGTCATATAAATACTAAAGTGTATACCTGATTCAGACTTGTTCAGCTATACCTACTAAATGAAGATTTTAAACAAAGTTCTGTAGTACAAAGTGTATCCTTTCTATGGAAATATTTCGTTTTCTCAGAATGGTTTTTAATTATTTTGATTAAAGTATGGTACATTTAAGATGTTCTCGTGACTAATCTGTTATATTAACTTTTCTATGAACAACCTATAAAATTATCTTCATTCTAAAAGAATGCTGTGTAATTTTATATAAATGGAAACGACAGTGGAAAACGCTCTATACAAGAATAAACCACTCATAGAAATGTGCGCCATATGTCGAACAACCATTACTGCAGTACTAGCTGACGCAGAAATATTGCTTATATATTTACGCTTTCCCAGAATATCTTGCGACATGTAAAGTATATTATTTGTTCTCCATTGATTCATTAGTAATAAAACTGACCTACGATATTCTAACAGTTATACTTCCAACCAATCTAATGACAAAAAATAAACAAATAAGTAAATAAATAAAATAGGTGTCCATAAATGTGAAGAAAGGATAATAGACATTATCGATATTTTTACTAATTCTTAAAGGATTCAGAATATCCTTATTAAACTAAAATTATTATTTATTCCTAATTTATAGTAACTTAACATGAACGGAAGAATGAATTTTTACATAACTAATAATTAATAACTAATAATCATATAAATTCGAACACTTCGAAGACATTATTCCGCTCTGGTAAGTGATATTAAAATTAAATCGTATTATCTCACTCAGTGGTTCTGGGAAGATCGATATTAGATTTTAAAGTTTAATGTCCTTTAACTGGATCGGTCATATCGGACGATAGTGAATGAATAAATGCGTAAAATGTCCTTAAATGAACTTGGTGTCCATAGGGATTACAGTTACCAAATGTAAGGATTACGTGGGGTTGTAATGGTAGATAACATTTCGGAAAGGTGACAGAGAAAGTTGCCGCCCCCTATTTTTAATTCGCTCCCTGCATATCTGCTGTTCTGTATCGTATCAAACATTCCAGTTTTTGTGTTGCTCCCTTCTTTGGAATCCTTGATTTTTTGTGTTTCTCCAGCCTACTGACAAAGGCATTTTGTTGAAACATCTTCCGTCCGTTTCTCAATTACTACTTCTACGGCTTTATGGAAGTTAAACCAAGAACATGACCACAGCTTAACAGTAATGCGTTTGTCGTGCCTTTGTTCAGCTTGCTTGGACCAAGTCGTAGGCGACAAAATGAGCAGTTGTCTCAATGGACCTACCTGTAGTCCCCCCGACCATCGTCTGCAGTGTCTTATCAGCAAAGCTCGGACTCCATTGTTGACCCTCATAATGTTAAGTGCAGATGGGGCAGTGGGTATATGTTTGCGGTGTTCTAAATTTCGTGGAAGGACGGGCATAGATATATACTGACAAAATGTCAACTGTCGCCACTGGTTAGGTTTATTTTAGCTGATAGACAATTTGTTTCGAATGGCTGGCATGAGCCGAACGAGATCCCAAGTTGAAGGTCCACTCATAATGAAACTCAGGAGTAAATGTAGCGTAAGCATTGTTCCATTCACATCGAATCACCATTGTCCATTTCACCTCTCACCTAACTGTTAAAATAACCGTTCATTTTCCCAAAACTCTAGATGTTTGAAAGCTGCGAGATTAAATCCACGCGAAACATAAAAAGTCAGCCAATTAGCCTGCGAGTTAGTCCTATCGCTTCATCACACTGCGATCTCTCAACATTTCAGCTTGTAAATAATTGTCAATCTCACTGTGCACGGCGGTGCCGTGGCCGAGCGGATGGACTGTTCGCCTATCACTAAGGTGGCCCAGGTTCGATCCCAGGGACCCACACATCGTATTGTGGTGGACGAAGCAGTGCCTGGGCGAGCTTTCTCAAGGTTCTCAGGGTTCTCCGATTTCCCCTGCCACTCATTCCACCAACTACTCCATCATCTTTCCATTAATCAATTTCGCAGGCATTTCGTATCGTTCTCTTCCTCACTCTCATACCTGGTGCTTGGCTGACCACCCGCTTCCTGGGCCACTCTGTCCGGTCCATAGGTTCCTGCGCTTCCCTACGGGCGTCTGACCCTAGGCACTGGCTTGTAAGTCCTAGGGGGTGTAAATCCTACATAAGGGTACTGTAATCTGATGAAGAAGAATTTCACTGTGCGAGGACAAGGGTGCGATATGCAGGTGGAAAGGGTGCAAATATCTTTCTCAAAGCCAGAGATCTCATCGAGTTTAACAATAATTGATTTCTCATCTATTTTTCACATATTTATAGAACTGAGCGAACCAACTCTACTGTAACTATGAGGCTCGCATTCGATAGGGCGCGGGCTCGATTCCCGAACCTTAGTGATCCGTAGTTTTCTCGGGATTTTCCCGGGCCACCAGCACATGCTGGAAAGGATAATTACATTCCCCGAATTTCCCTCCATTTCATTTCACCTACATTTCAATCCGTTTTTCAAGATCGGAAGTGTTGGCGATTGGCAAGCTTGGTGCTGCTGTGTGGGGTCTTTGCGAACTGTAACTGCATCCTTGCTGGACGGGTGGCGTTGTAGTCGCCTGACCGGAGGTGGCTTGCCGAACCCTGGTGTCGACATGAAGAATCTCCAGCACACGTTAGAGACCCTGTGTGTCTCTGTGTGTTTCTGTGTTTCTGTGTACCTGGTGACGCTAAATGAACACATACACAGAATGTTAAAATTGACCGAAATGGGATTTCCTGAATTTTAATGCTAAAGAATGTGGTTTGTTGAATTTTAACTCTACAGAATATGATTTATTGAATTATAATGCTACAAATTATCACTTCATGAACCTTAATGCTACAAATAATTTCGTCCTCCTGGTTGCCACCATTTGGGATACCAATTTGTTGCTCAGTAACTGCTGGGGCATCAGTATACTTACTGAACATTGTTTAAAGCTCTATTTTGATTATAAATTACATCAATTTTAGATTTTCATTCAAATAACCTTCCTCATGTGGCTACATAAGCTTTCTTTGATATAAGCACATCACCACTGCTTCAATTCATCATGAAAAACATTGACCATAAATTCCATGAATTAAGAAATACTAGGTGTTAGATACGCGAGACACTGTTTTAGAACGTTTAATGTGCTATTATTGCATAAAATGGCATTATGTCATGAGAAATAAAAGATCAGCTACTTAAAATGTTTTTATATATTATTTAATGCTTACAGCATAAACAGTGAATAGTAAAAAATGGTCAACTGATGTTTAACCTGCTTGGACGAGTGGTATTGAGTGTTGTGATCAGGCATTGGAATTCTAGGCAACACGTAAACCACATAGCTGTGCATAGAATGTAAACAAGAGCGACCAAGTGTCACTGACGGCAGGTAAGCATTACTTGGTGAGTGCGAGCTACAACTGCCAACAGACTGTACGAGAAATGATGTAGCTTCTTACTGTGAAATCCCTATTGTTGAACTTTAATTACTTCTGCTCTAGCTTTAATGCTTAGAAACTTCTCTACTGGTGGTAAAACCATGTATATAAGAATTGAGAAGTCAGTGATGATTATATAGACCTCCCAAAATATTCCGGAAGATCGGGTCCCAATGCAATCAGTAAAACTATCGTTATCTAAATTCAAGACCAATTAAAGAACAGAAGTGAAATAATGAAAAATTAATATTTATAGGAATATTAATCCTAACTTTAACAATAATTCAATGATGACGAGATGTAGTACGAGAAAATACGTATCAAGGATGCCACACCTTGACGCAAACGTTCCTCTCCGTCATAGACGTCGCCTTTAAGACCTATAAGATCTCGTGTTTGGTGTCCGGACTAGCTCTAGCAAGAGGTCCTAATCTACAGGGTATGCGTGAGTTGTGGTAGGAATGGAACCAAACGAAGAATTAACCAACATATCACTTTATTTGCAAATTTCCAGATTTGTAGAGAACTGCCGACGATATTTAAATAGAATGAAACTTTGCAAGTTCAACTACAACGTTATAACACTTTAACTTTGTCACCCTTTAGCAACCGCCGAATTATGTATACGCGCTAGCTTACGTACAATTCCCAAGTTGCACGTGCGTTATCTCGACTCGATTCAAGACGTGTGTGTGTTGCGTTGCATTTGTTTTTGCGTGAGCAACACGAAGGAAGCGATTTCCATTGGTTAACTTTAGAGCACGTCGTGGTAAGATTGGAATCATCCCGCGGAATCACTATGGCTTCGTACAAACAACAATTGTAACCTTATCACTCATTTAAATCTGCCTAGGCTTCCATTCTTGAGACTTTAATCTACTCAGCTTTATTACGTCTTCGCCTTAACTATTGACTAAAATCCCCTTTTGTTTCTTTCTATTATCAAATATATATTGACATTATAACTTCGGTTTCAACCTTGAGGACAAATATCTTTTAAAGGAGCTACAGTTATTACAAATTTGTTATGTACTATCCCTTATTCTCGTGTGTTCCTGGTATGTATAACTCCCCAGTATATGTGGTTCTATTCTTTATTAGGCCAACACTAAAGCAAGCTAATGACCCCAAAGGTGACAGTTAAACGCGCACTTTCTAATAGATTATTTTGCTATTTGGCATACTGCATTACTATCATTAGTTTTTAATAAAACAAAATAATGTATTATCTACTGTGATGGAGACTAAAATCTCCATATACAGAATGGAAGGTACTGTTTCGGCCTTACGTTAACTAGGGATTCTACCTGATGAGTGTAACATGTCCAATACAATTATTGTCAATAAAGAGATCTTTCGCCGGAAAAAATGTAGAAATTAAACTATGCATGACATTTTAATATTAAGTTCATAACATTCGAATTAAGGTAGAAATGCATTGCAACATTGTTCACATAATGTTTGCGCGACAGTTAGTGAATAATAAACCATTTATATTCATTCGTCAAAAATGTTTGTGTCAAATGTGTGGAACATGAAAGAATAAAGGTCTGGACATTAAATCCACACACGTTAAAGAATTGAAGGACAACATCACGAGAGAAATATAGGCAATCAGTGAACATGAACTTTTGCGAGTATACCAAAATTGTTTTCGGAGATATAAGGAATTTGTTCGCGTTGAAGGTCATCAATGTCAACATCTAATATGATGCAGCTAAGCCTAACGCAAGTTAATAGTGTTCCGTATCCATGACTTGCCGGTCCTTTACGTGTAACTGGCGGAGAGCGCCCCGGTTCTCGCCGCGCGGTGGTTTGGCTGGTCTAAGAACACACGGTATATTTATTGGCGAAACGACACTTTATGAACAATAATTGTATTAGACATATTTGTTACTCATTATGTAGAATCCCTAGTTAACGTACTGAAGCAGTACCTTCCAACTGGTATAGGCATGTGTATCCCCAGCATATCCTACATAACAAGCATGAATGCCTTATGTTGGGTTTACCCTATCAGCCTACAAGTCACTACCACTATACGATTGCCTGTCTTCTTGCCTGACGCACCACTTAAATGGGTTGACCTTAAGACGCACTAACAAGACTAAAATCTCCCAGAGCCTCTAAACTAAATCATTTGCCTTGGCAAGATATAGCGATCCTGAGCCTTTCATCGCTAATGAGGGATGTGGGAGCGCTGTCTCTTTATGATAGTCATCTGCCTTTCCGTTTGGTTTGTTCTTCTCTCGTGACAAATGTATGCTCTGGGATATTCCGTCTCTCTTCTGTAAACCTTGGACCCGTGTTTAGATGCGTAAGCTATTGCGTGATACCTCTTAATTTAGCTTTATTCATATGTTTGTTCGCATGCGCAAACAGAAAGGTCACTCCTGTAGAGGCTTCTGTTTAACATGTAGATTGTGTTGATATTAAAGGCGAGATGGCGAAACTCGTATAAACTTCGTACGTGCAATTGAAAGTTTATAGGAGTATTTTATTAATAGCAGGTTGGACAGATTTTGAATACACTTTAAATTTGTTTTAAATTGACACAAAATTAAGTTTAGATGGAGAGCCTAGAAAAAGACGTTGCAATTTTATCCTGTTTTAATGTGCCAAGGAACCATTCAATTTGGACTCTGGGGTTTTTCAAATACAGCATATTACGACCTGCTTTTTAAATATTCCACTGCTACTTAAGCCTTTTGTACAGAGCGATTTATGTGAAATCGACGCACTTAGTTCTTTAATTATTCGGCTGGAAATTCACCTAACGAGCAGGTTTTAACGTCAAGTAAAGCGGGATTTTTGAGAGTTTTGATTCCCGTAATGAGATGTGCAGATGTATGTTCTTTATTCCTTATCTTTATCTTTTGTGTTATTGTTGACAGTTATTTTCCATATTTTGGAGCCCTGATGACCTAGTTGTCGACGAGTTATTAAACAACACTCACACTCACTGCATATTTTGGCTAGTCATTGAAAATGAAGTGCACATTAAATCAATGACTCTTCCTTGTGAAACAACTCACTTACAGCTACTCGTTAGGCATACCACAAAGAATGTGGTGTTTACAATCCCCCCAAAAGAAACCAATACTAACACTAGTACAACTGGATTTGTGGTGAGTGGAAAAGGCAAACATAGTATGCGTACATCTTGGTGCCCTCAGTTGTTGCTTAAGAGCGGAACTGGAGGTGTTGCCCCAAAAGTCATTAAGACGTTTGTCACATGAAACCAGGTACAGCTACTCAATTTATCAGAGCACTGCCAAAAGTGTAGGCTTGGCATAACCATAAATAAGACAAAAGACAAAAATAACGATTAAGCAATTAACATTTCTGCATACATTACAGGGAATCAAAACTCCTGAACAACTGCTTAATTTGACGATACAAATTAAGTGAATTTCTAGCCAAATAATTAAAGAAATAACTGTATCAGTTATGCATAAACCACTCTGTATTTGTCTTGTAATTACCTATAAGGAAATTCATTACATTTCTCCAAACGTTTATTTTGATTAATATGAAGTACATAAGAAAAGTTGTAGAACATGTTCTGTAGTAGAGAAAGTCACGTGAATATGCATATCCACCTAATATAATTTTTTTCTTTTTTAACTCCTTACAAGATTTTAACCAGCTATCATTAGATTTCCCTAAATATGCAATCCTGAAAGGATCGTTCTTTTGGTCCTAATGACCTAGTTACCACTCACTCATTCACTCGTCTTTTTGTTAAAACGCACGCACTTCTAGATCCACAACACCTGTAACATTTTTGTTTGTTTCCATGGCTATTATGGAATAATAATTTAATGCCTCACCTATGCAGACAATCTGCAAAAGCCAAAAGCAATATAGAATGATCTACCACCTCAGAGCGGGATACTAACAATGCTTTTCCTGCTTCGGTGATTATAACTACCGTATTATTAATGCTCTGTTGTGAACCTCTAGACACCGGTTCCATGTGATAGAGTGAATTTATCACTGGGGAACAGCGCAAGTGGGCTCGAAATGCAATTATTGAATATCTGGTTATGTAATTACTTATTATCTATTGACTGCATGCTCTACCATAATCAAGATAGCATGAAGCTGGAGCACTGCTCTGACTTCATAGCAGATTGTCTTGATGTGTTGCACTCACATGCCATTCTCTACTGACCCTATGACGTTTGCAGGGTCTTTCAGGGTGGACCCACAAGAAAATTTGACCTGGTGCAAACTTCCATTCGCTCTTACCTTAATCTTTTCTCTCTCGCTAGCCGTCTTGCCCTGCCTCTCTAGGGTCCCCCAAAACATCACCATATATTTCTGGATGTAATCTGTTAGTCTTTCAGCAGAGGATTTTCTCACACACGTAATTACTATACTGCATATGAGGCATTTGGCCTCTATCGTGAGGTTGAAGTTGAATTAGTACGGAGGGGATTCCACACTGAGCACCAAACGGGCCATTGTATGTCAGTCCCCTGGGAGGAAGCGATGGTACAACGCGCGAGAGGAAACCCTAACAAGCAACGAGCCATTGTGAGGGTTCTTAATGTGTGCCGCAGAGTCTTCATCTCAACGTCAGGGTTCGCCTAATTAATCACCAGCTGCATGGGTTTCGACAACGGTCCCCCCACAGACCTGGCAACTACAAGTCCGACCACCCGTTGAGAACAGCAGTTCCAGTGCGCAAATCCCCCACATGGCAGCGCTAACTCACCATCGCCGGAATGAGTGGATTACAAGGAAGCGAAATGAAATGGAAGGATGCGAAACTCGGAGGATATAATTATCCTTCCAGCATTCGCCAGATGACCCGGGAAAATCCTTGGAAAACCCCATGGACCAGGAAAGTCGGCCACGGGATTAGAACCCAGACCTCCTGAGTGCGAGCCTCACATGTTACCGCGGAGGTGGCCTGTAAAGTGACGACTTTAAAAAAATGTTTCCACTCTAATTTATATGGACTTTCGGCATGCTTGTTTGTTAGGTATTTCTATTGCACGTATCTGTTTCACTGATAATCAAGCCACCTATCAACACAAGTTTCCTCGAGTTCTCGCTTCTTTCGCTCTGCAGAGCGCGATTTGAGCCGAGCTTAACCGAGTCACCACTATGCACGGTTGCATCCGGTGCGATTTTAAGCTTTGAGAGGCCCTGCTCTTGCGTATAAACTCTCTACTCCGTATTTGCAGCGGTTGGTGAACGGAGTTACGAATAGTTAGACGGAAGTACCTCATTAAATGGAGCTCAATATCGCACTTAGGCCCTTTAGTTCCCAAATTTACCCTTGCAATGCGCAGATAATGGAGAGGCCAGAAAAGTGACCAGATCCAAACAAAAATGTGTGATAGTAAGGATGGGATGATTCCACCTTGACACCAATCCTGACATTAGCCCTGCCTCAGCCATACACCAGCTCTGTAGACGAAACCCCGCGAAGGAAGGGGGCCATAGTCTTCCCAAGCGTCAAGGATGCATCTTTCCATATCGTAAATTCCACGGCTGCTAACGATCTGGTTCCACAATATGGGTGGTAAGAAAAGAAAGACAACTGAACTGACCACCGCGCGACAATTGTTTATCTGCTACGCTGTGTATGAACTCACCAACAGAAGGTCGAACTTCGCGTCACTGCAGTGCAGTCATATAAGTGAGATAGTCACATAACGGAAAATGAACCCTATCATGATAGACCAGTGATATCCAACCTTCTCTCTCTGGAGACGCTTGCGCAATGAGTGCATATACCCACTCCACCCCTTCAGTCGAAGGGACAGTCATAACCAGTGACGGACACAAACAGACGATTCCATGACCATTTCTGTCATAGCTTGAATTTTCTGGGAATGTCCTCAAAAGACAAATTCATTCTGGATGATTTTTGCATAAAAATCATTAGAGACAGACGAAAGCCTAATAAATAAAAAATGTGGATCTGGCTAAAACAATGTATCTCAAATACCTTATTTTTGTTTTAAGTGAACCATTTCCGAGATATTATGTGTTATTTATTTGAATTTGGCAATATTTATACTTCTCTCAAATAGAAATATTTTATTCGCTTTTTAATTTCTTGGCCTTGCAAGGAGAATGGAATTTTAAAGGCATCGCATAGTAACCAGCTCTTAAAACATTTCATTGTCGCTTAAAGCCTACTGTATTTCCTTATTCCCCTGGCACTTACAAGAAAATTCGTAGTAAGGTAATTTTTGAAAATGCTTATGTCGATTAAAATGTGGTAGTAAGAGGAATAAGCGTTTGTAAGAATAGTGTGTACAAGAATGAATATATACAGGGTGTTTCAAAACGACACCGAACGAATATATAGAAGTTGTTCAGCTTCTATGTGATACATATAGATAGTTTTTACCGCCAATATAGCCGTTTAAAAAAAAAAAAAAAAAAAAAAAAAAACGCTCCAGAATGAGTGTGGATTAGGCAGTGCAGGAACAACGCCCCGTGCCTCACGCTATCAGAGGTAGCGCAGGTAGGTGTGCCGCCTGCTGCAGCAGTTCGTAAACATACCGGCATACTCCACGGTAGCTCGTTACCATTAAGAATTTCTTTGACTTATGAAACCGCAATAAGGAAGCTGTTCCTCTTATTTATTTATGGGCGTTTAACGTGTTCCAAAACTCCGTTATAGCAGTCCATGACGGCAAATATGCTGGTGGACATATGCAACTTATTACTACCTTTTAGAGGTAAGTTAATGTTAGTGAGGTTGAGGATGGAAGCATCAAATGATAAATCGGACAGAGAACAATATCAAAGAATTGTAGATAAAGTTAACCAAACCAAAATGCCTTATGCAATGAGACAAGCATTTTATTTCACTGTGTTTAATAACACGAAATAAAGCATTTGTAACTGAAAAGGAAGTTGTTGAAATTTACAGTAAGTGGTTGAATGTTTTGTACAATTAAGATCATAACAAAATGCTGGGAAGTTTGCGTCGTATCTTGTTTGAGTTTAAGGCGCCTATATATTTATTTATTTTTAATGTTAAATTAATAGTCCTCTTCTTCTCGTTCTTGGTCCTCTTGTTCTTGCCTCGGCTGTTTTTGAGACTGCTTAATAGGTCGTGGGAAAAATGAGTGGTTATCTTAGAGTGGATTGAAAGAAGTATTAATAAATGAAATGAAGGGGAAAGACGATTGCACTTTTATTACAATGTTCAGCAGCTAAAACTTGAATACCCTGTACATTATAAATATAGACCGACTTTCAATAAATATGCCAAATGATTCGGTATCCTGAGCTTCACTTCACCGTCACCAAGAACGTATATAGCCGAATAAACATAAGATGGTATTGCCTAAATGAATCTTGGATGGAATTTAGCCTGACGCTTGTCTTGTAGCACGGAAACTTTCACTCTATCACTTAAACATACTAATACGTCGTATTCTCCGTAGGATTGTAGACAGGAGTCCAGGAGGAGTCCAGGAGTGAGTACTAGTCGTCTGGGTTAACCCAGGCGGATGGTAAGGTGGCCACGGTACCTATCCGTTTAAATACGGATTTACCCGTGTGGTGGTATAGGTTGGTATATGTAACAGGGTTTTTTTGTCTTTGTAATGTCTGATGGTGCAGGGTGGGTTCCTGTGTTGTCACTGGCGGCGGGATCTGTCGGATCTTGGATGTCTAGCCATCCAAGCGACCATTTCCCTACTGATTACTTCGTCAGCCTTGGCCGGCGAGCAATGCAGTGCCAGTGACAGGAAACCGAGGGGAATAGGTGATAGGTGTGGAGGATGATGAAGGCAAAGCGGTACCTACCAGCCAAGGGCGTCCTTGGGTAGACGGTAGCTCTGTCTCCGCCTAGGGAGGCGATGGTCATATTGCCCCAGGCTGTTCACCAGCTGGTTTGGGTGAGGTATGAGTTTGTCATACATTGTGCGAGTCCTGTCCCGCACTACGTCCACAATGTATGGGATGCCAGAATGAGTGTGAAGGATGTGTGATGGAAACCTACGGTCGGTACCGTAGATCATCCTAAGCGCCCTGTTCTGCACGGTCTGCAGCCTGCGGATGGTGGAACGAGCCACCGTACCCCAGACCTCGCACCCGTACAGGATCAGGGGCGGGACGATCGCACGGTACAAGCGTAGTTTCAGGTATGTGGGCATGGTTGATTGGAGTATGGGATATAGCTGTCTCAGGGCGCCATGTCCCTGACCGACCTTTGTTCTGACATGTGGAGTGAAGGTTAGACCACGGTCAAGTAGTACCCCCAGGTATTTGGCAGAGTTAACCCAAGGGATTCTTCTCCGCCGCATTGCCAGGGATACACCCGGCCGCCAGTTTCGAACTTTGCCCAGTAGTAGAGCTTGGCTCTTCTGCGGGCTAATGGCCATTCTCCACCGTTCACTCCACCTGCCGATAGCGTCGAGCTGTCGCTGAAGTGGAGGGAAGCAGTACCGAACATTTTTGTTCTGTGCCAGTATGAGGACATCGTCAGCATACTGACACGTAACAGTATGCGGTTCCACGGGTAGGTCAGACATGTAGGCAGCAAAGAGCAACGGCGATAGCACGCTACCCTCCGGAACTCCAGCCGCTATGGGTCTGACCGAGGACAACTTCCCCTCCACCCGCACCCGAAAAGAGCGATCCCGAAGGAAGCTACCAATCAGGGTGAGGTAGGGGGGAGGGATTTCAGCCTCTCTGAGTTTGTACAGTAACCCCTGGTGCCATGTGGTTGCAAAGGCTTTTTCTACATCCAGAAGCACCGCGACTGTTTTGAAGTTTTCCTGGAAACCCAGGGCAACCTTCTCAACCAGCCGCAGCAGCTGTAGTGTAGTGGAATGTCCATGACGGAAACCGAACTGATGATCCGGGATAAGTTGCCTTTCCTCGAAGAGAGGAGTGAGGCGGGATAGGAATAATCGTTCAAAGATTTTTGAAACGATAGGTAATAGGCTTATGGAACGGTAATTGGAAGGGAAAACCGGGTCCTTGCCGGGCTTCAAAATGCAGACCACCCTCGCCTCCTTCCAACAAGTAGGAAAGTAACGAAGCTGCAGACATGCATTATAAATCCTCGTCAGGTGGACTACGGCCTTTCGGGGAAGGTGCTGGAGCATGGGCGCCGTGACGCCATCATGACCAGGGGATTTGCCAGGTTTTAATCTTCTGATTTCAGAAGCCACCTGTCTTGGGGTGACTAAGGGGATTTGGATCTCTGCGCGTGGCGGCGGAGGTGCCTCATAGAGGTAATCTACCGTCGCCTCCACGAGTTCAGTAAAGTCTTCGTCCTGGACATCTTCCCGGGGTTCGAATTGGGACTCTAGATGGTCTGCGAAAGCCGTGGCTTTCTCTTGGGGCTCAAAAGAGAGTCTCCCGCGAGTGCCATGTAGAGGATGCTGATGTGCGTTTTTGTCCTTTCTAAGGGACCTAATTATCCGCCATGGTTGTTTCTCGGAGAGGTCTACATTTGCCATCGTGTTTTCCCAGGCTGTTTTGCGGTGTAAACGCAGCAGGCGTCGTGACAGGGACTTGAACCGCTGGTAGACGGCCTGTATCCTGGGATGGCGGAAACGCTGCCAGAGCCTTCGGACAGTTGCTTTGGCTTTGAGCAACTGTCTGAGTTCGATGGGAATGGTGCGAGGGTTAGGTATGTCGGATGGAATGCGGTGCGTGTGGGCACGCACTACATCCCGGATGTGTTGGGAGAATGCCGTGGCTGCCGCCTCCAGTGTATCGATAGAATCGACACGCGGACGCGGGTCCACAGACTGGTTGAGTTCATGGATGGCTGCATCCCAGTCGACCTCGTATGTCCAGTCTGGAGTGACCAGAGCTGGCAGGTCAATGTTGGAATCCACCAAGACAGGGTCATGGTCGGAGTCCAATTCATTGACCGCTGAGAGGTCTAGATGGAAAGGGATGTTTTTGGTGACCATGATATCGAGCACATCTGGCCTCCCTCGTGCCGGATGGAACGTAGGTCCTCTCGGTCCATGCGCAAGAATGCTTGGGTTACCGCTGATCAGGCGGTAGAGCCCTCGCCCCTTGGCATTGGTAGCGCGGCTATGCCAATGTGCATGCTTAGCGTTGAGGTCGCCGGCGATGCAAACCGCAGGATGCAGGTTCAGGAGGGTGTTAATATCAGCTTCGTAGAAGCGGTTATCAGGAGGGTCGTATGCCACTACCAACACCGTGTCCACCCCGCCAATGGCAAGCCTAATGGCACAGGCCTCCACGTGTTGCAGTGGTGGGATAGGGAAGGATGTGTGAGTGATGTGGTTCTTGATGAAAATGGCTGTACCGCCCCCCGGTCGGCCGACCCGATCAGACCGATGGGTGACGTAACTCGGCAGCGAGAAGTTGGTTGCAGCATCCAAATGGGTTTCGCAGACCATCAGAATGTCAATTCCATACGACTGCACAAACTCAACGAGGCTTGGGTAATGGCCCCTTATGCCATTTGCGTTCCAGAACGCAGCCCTGAATGGTCTCCGGACAAGTCTGGAGGCCATTACTTGGCTGAGTTAGGGAACAGCTGGGCCAGGGTTTGGACCAGTAGGGCATGCTTCTGCATGGGGCTCAGGTTAGGGCTTTCGTATTGCAGCTTGAATTTACGAAGTGCAGGCAAGATTCGATTAATTATGTTGTTGAACCACAGGGTTAGGTCCTGAAATTCCTCCAGATCCGCCTGCGAGAGCGTTCCCCCTAATGCAGGGGGGGTCATGGGTACAGTGGGGACCACAGGTGCCACCTGTGGGCCGGCTGTAACAGCAGTATCCCTTGGTGCCAGAGCTGCCTCAGTGGACTGCTCTGCCGGCGCCTTGGGAGGCTGTTGAGGAGCTGTGCTTGCTCTCTCCGCGGCTTGACGCTTGCTCTTGTGTTTCCTTCGCCGCTTAGGTTTAGGAGGAGCATTGGCCACAACAGACTCCTCTGTATGACCTGGAGGTGGTGCCGAAACTTCAGTCGTGGCAGGGGCAGGTACTATTGCCTGGGCCAGTGTCTTTTCTGCCCTATTGAGGGCGTATGAGAAGGAAACGCCGGGGCGGACCTCTGCCGCTTCCGCACGTCCCTTGCGACGGCTATCTATGATTTTCAGACGCGTCGCGCATCCTTTGTAGACACTGCAGTGCGCGCCTTTGCAGTTGACACATTCCCTGTCCGTATCCGGCTTAGGGCAGTCCTGCACTCTGTGGGTTCCACCACATCGCAGACATGCGAGCGGGCGCTCACATGCCATGCTGGAATGGTGAAATCCCAGGCAATTGCGACACTGCACGGGACCCTCCTTACCGTAAAAGCGTTCCACCTTTACGGCAGTGTAGATTAGGTGACGCACAGTGTCAATGGGCTGAACTTGTTGGTCGCGCACTTTGTCCACCACGACCAGAAACAGTGGCATGGGCACCTTTTCAGGTCCTCTGTCGGAGGCGATAGTCTTCTTCAACTGGGCCACTGTTGCTGTAATGTCATGTTCTTCGAGGAGTGCCAGCCTGACTTCCTCGGTAGAGCAGTCGGAGGCAAGGCCTCTGATTATTCGCCTTTCCACGTAAGGACGTATGGGCGAATAACTGTAAAACGGGATTTTTAATTCCCGAAGTACAGCCTTGGCTGCCTCAAAATCCTCAAGTGAGGAGGACCACTCTGCTAAAACTATATCCAACCTCCCTACTCTTGCCTGCCAAAATATTGAATTTCTATTGGTTACCTAGAATGTGGTATATTTCAAATTGAATTGCTTCGGGATTTCTCATTGGGTAAGCGCGCGAAACTGCTGCTCCCACGCTCTTGTCATACAACGGCGAATCCAACAGACGCTCCGCCAACAATGTATGATGTTTTATGACCGTTGCACAAAAATAGGTCTACGAAGAATATACTATATAGTTTTATTGCTTCCAGCGTCAGTATATCGCTGCCTGTTCTTGCATTCTGGTGACATGAATTCTTGTACTATATGAAACTTATATCTTATTACGCGCGGGATACCGTCTCAAGTTAAACAAATAAATATGTTCATTGATGTAACTATTTTTGCAATATATATTGTTAATGAAACTAAATTATTGCATTCTTGAAGATGGTTATAATATAACAGAATTGACAAATGCGTTTAGAATTATTTCTATAGAAAGTTTAATTTCAGTAATTTATTCACATAGGAAATGTATGGTTTGGACGGTGGAGAGCGTCGAAGTTTGAGAACGAACGGTTGTGACAATTTGTTAACATTCGTTTTGGTATTTTAATACGAAAGTTATGCAACCTTTTAGCTATCTGTGTACTGAGATGAACGACCTGAGCATAATAATACTTCTGCACCTGCACTAAATCCCTACATAAAGTTCTTGGTGCACATCTTATTATGTTACTTGCGAGTTTCCAGTACGCTAACGTTTTTAACAGCAGTGCGACATGTACCAGTAAACAGCTGCTGAAATGGCCGACATGAGCTCCAGCACACTTCGATGTAAACGTGCAGAATCACCTCAACGTTGCATATTTAAATCGATTGATTGGTAAAGGTGGAGCAGTTCCATGGCCAGCACGGTCGCCGGATATGACACCTCGACTGCTTTCTTTGGAGTTGTGTGAAGAGTATGGTGTAACGTCAGCGGAGGACCTTATGGCTCAAGTCCAGGGAGCGATTGAAAATCTTCAAAGACAACCGCAGGTCGTGCGTATGAGGCTCATCACCGCCGATATAAGCACTACAATTACGTGGGAGGCACAGAGTTCGAAGCCCCTTTGTAATGTGCACAGCTCGATGTTGGGTTAATTGGCGAAATGTGAATGCACACCCATGTCGCACTTCGATGTGCTACAGCGTCCAAACCGTGCATTTCCGGACAAGGGTTCCTATTTGAAAACCAGCCAGTTTGCCATCCCATACAACATACTAAGTGTTGTCGATGTTTTTTTTTTTTTTTTGGAACATCCTGTATGTATGAGGAGGATTTGTATTGAACGTTTTAATATATTTCAGTACAATAATGTATTATGCTTATTATAAAGCTTTAAACATTGTTGTGATTCTAAGGATAAAATTGAAACTTTTCTTATAACATAGAATAGTTTAACCCAATAAATGCTGCTTATTTCAAGGCATATTTGCAACTTTTGCATAATAGCTCTAGCCTCGTATTGCAACTGACATTATTCGCTAGTTATGCCTCATCCCTTGCGAAAGCCCTTAGCTGAGATGTGATGGCAAACAGTGCATATTACTAAATTCGTTTTGTGTACACCATAGTAGCGAACGCACCTAAAGGATTATTATTTCGTTGTCAGGTAATGAACATGTGCAGTGGTTATGTTACAACTTACTACAGATTGACCGTGTTCAGTGCTGATCAAGATATTTTCGCTGATTATTTCAGATTTAAAATCAAAAGTTCAGTAGCCTTGTTTCTCAGATATCACAATGATTGCTTTAGATCACAAAAAGCGGACTGTATCCCATTTTTCTGTGGACCTTTCGCTGAGTACATGTCCATTAACGCAGATTAAATGACTGCAATTATTTACGGTTCTGTGCGCCTAAGCATTTTCTTTCGTTCAAGTTTGTGGTAAATTGAATGGGATAAATTCGCGATAAAAATATAACTTTCTATTTGATATTCAGTTCAGACAGAGGTTGGCTTGGGTTTCCTATGCAACAGAATAATCAAATGAAATGAACATGTTCCAGGATGTTTTCCTCCGGGAAGCATCTATAATGCCCCCTGCTTCATTTTGGGTAATTTGTGAAGGGTAAACTTTCCCAGTTCTGAAGCAGCTCACTGAGCTGGAATAACTCTGTTTCCTTAATGAGTGAAGGACGTTTAGGAATGTGAAGTTTCCTGCACACGTGGGAAAGTATGAAATTACTTTAAGTTCGTTGCAAATTAAGTTTCCGGATCAATAAGAAGATAATCACGTTGGAAATATACTTTGTTCAAGAAGTATGTAACAATATTAGAGATGCACACATTCTGGTAGTATGACAAGGAAAACAGTGCACAATAACTCGTAATTAGAGTATATTGTGTCAAGTAAGATGCCTCCAGGGCATTTTGCTTCAATGTCAATCTGGAGGCCCAGGACTCCATTGCTGATTGGTAGGCCATCCTGATCATGGGCTTTTAGGTGATTGATCCAAGTTGGTACCGAATGCTGGGATGTTTGCTCTTCAACTACGAATTTCCTGTCCGTCATTTGCTGTTCCCATCATTCTCCAAGGGACGACGATTGGTTCCCCAGGTCACGTCGTCCTCAGGTTTAATGTTATTCTAGAATAGTTAAGGACTCCGTTCTGGTAGCGCGAATAGTCATCCAGGTCTTGTTGCTCTTTGGGTCTTCCTTTTGAACCTTCTTTCACAAAGGGCTTGTAATGGCCTACTTGCGATACTGAGGGTCTCCTCGTAGTATCTACTATTTCCGAGGCTATTTTATGCACTTAACATGCATCTTAGATGTTACTTTTGAGCGATCGATACAATAAAATTATCCTAATTGTAATATCATGTACTTAGTTGTTCATTAAAAGCTGCCTGAATTATTGAAGGACTGGACAGTACCAACATTACAAATACTGCATATGAACCTATTTCTGCTATTAGGAAAACATGAACAAATTGCTATCATAGCGAAAAACTTTTAAGTGAAAATTGAAGGAACATTGCAAATAGTTTCTTTGATTCTTAATAAATCTAAACCAAGAGATGATTAATTTTTACTGATTGCAGGAGATAAAGCACCCTCCAAATCCAGTGAAAAAAGACAGAGAGTGATTATTTATCAGCAACACCATAAACAACAGAGCTCCACTATGAAATAGTATAATAAGTAAAAATATTGCTATTTATAAAAACCATTTGTTTCAGTTAATGATTTATATATAGGCAACCTTTATTGTGTACATAATAATCATAGCCTATGTACATATTATGTAAATAAGATTCAGTAAATTCTAATACCCAATATTGATAAATTACAGCCCCCGATATACACTGATACGGTAGGCGCTGCGCAGCAGTTTCTAAGAGTTCGGGACAGGTTCGAGAAGAAGGTTCTATACTAGGGAGAAACAGTTCTCTTCTCAAACCTTATGCCGCAAATTACCACTAGGCCCAAAAATACTGAAAGATGAAGAGGGAAAAGTAAGTGAGAGGAAATGAGGAACAGGAAAATTCGTGGTAGTATTGATCCACCCCCAACATTTGTTGGAAAAGCACGAAAAAATCGTAGCCTGTCCAATTGCAATCGATTCTGGGAACTCCCGAATATGAGCCTGAGCATCCCGCGCATGTGTACGTATTATTATCTACTTAATGCTGCCGTGTTAATTATATTGAATGACAGAGTATGTATTTCGTATTACTGCGAGACAGATGTAATCCACTATGATCCTGTAAAACAGGGAGAAGCTTTGGGTATCATTATTAGCGCATTATTAGCGCTAAATTATATGTAATATGGAAACCTGCTGATGCGGTATAACAAGTTCCCCTAATGATTTTACTGAAACTATTTTACTATAATACAGCCAGCATACTCCTACATAGTGCTATAGCTCACCAACCCTATTAAAGTAGATTGAGGTTGGTTCGTCTACATTTGTATATATTTCCTGCTAGCCGAACACTGACTGCACGATAAAAGCAAAATGAGTAAATAATGATGACTCGAAATTACGTGCATAATCAACGAGTTTGAATGCCCTCCTTTATGAACAAGCGCCCTTTCTATTTTGCTTTCTTCCTTCTCTGCTTTCTTCCTATAGTGATCAACAAACAGCGAACAGGTTTATAGCGATTATTCATAGAAGTATTATCATCGAAAAATCGCCCAAAATGTTAGCATCCATCCACAATACCATCTATATCCCAATCTTGTGCTTTAGCTTTCACCTTTTCACCACATTACTTTGCGAATGTTATAGCTTTTAAAATATGACTAAGAGCCCAAATAGCCTAGCTGTCGACGGGGCCCTTAATCTCCACTCACTTACCTCCTATACCTAAAGCTATAACGCCTCTTTGGGCGTTCAAATGCCTCGCGGGTTGCAACGCTTTATTCTCATTAAAGCTACTGTCAGCACAGAAAGCACTCGAACACTAGTAAAACTTTAAAGAAACTTACACTTGGAAGAGTATTTAAATGATAATTTGAAATTTATTTAATCAAAGACGGTTTCTTCAGCAGAAATTTATATTTTATATAAAAACACCATCAATTTATATCAAATTACTTCTATAAAGATAAACTTCCTCAGCCAAAAAAGCAATCTTCCATTCATACTAAAAATGTTTGGCATTCAGCACTTCTCAAGGTGCCCCTTAACCTTAGCGTTAGCGTCTAGTCTTCCTGATAGGGAATGGACAAGCTTTTTAACCTCCATGTTTGGTATTTGGTTCCATTCTTCCACAAGAGTGGTTTTCAGTGCTTCTTTGTTGTAAATTGCTCTTTTCCTTATGCGTTTCCCCAGGATGTTCCATACTTGTTCGATAGGGGTAGTATCTGTATTTCAGGCGGGTAGTAAGCTGTTTAAGAACAGTATGTTTTGGATCATTAACCTGTACAGACATCCAGTTTTCTTGGAGACCCATTTTCACCACACTGGTGCGCAACTCCTGCTTAAGAATGTCCATATACTTTCTATGATCCATTATCCCCTGGATAATGCGGAGATTGCCGGAATCTGATACACTCAAGCAACGCCTCAGAAGTACGTGTCCTGGACTCAAGTTTCTTAACTTTTTTCTTCACACTTAGAAACTGTGGTCCGAAACAGACACTTTTAATGGGCTTTCCATACCACTTTTTCCCTGATGTTATGGCACTTAGGAGCGAATTACAAAAAAAAAAAAAAAAAAAAAAAAAAAAAAAAAAAAAAAAAAAAAAAAAAAAAAAAATAGTTTTCTCCTGTTCTGTGGGCTCATATAAAAACTCATTAATGCTACTCTGCCGTTGTACCGCTTGTTATTGCAAATAACTCTCGCAGTACTTACTGAAACATTGATACTGGCTCTCTGCTTCGCAGCAACAATCTGCGGCGTATTTTTGTGGATCTTTTGTATTAGAGTGAAGAATAGTGTTCTCAATTTTAGCCCTGAGGATTTTAGGTCGGTCACTTCTCGGTGTATTTAGTACACTTATAAGATGAGGAATCTATCCCAGGAGCCAAAGACCCTCTCCCCGCCCCAAAATCAGGGAAGGCGAATGCCGAGTGCCACTCCTTCCGTGGGTCTTTCCATCAGGCCAATACCTTGTTTCCTAAAAAGGCCCCCCTGCTGTTATACAGGGGATGGGAGTGGATATACCACTTAGGCGTGTCCAACTGTCCAGGAAGACTACCGATAAGCTAGGTGAGGCCGCCAGATATCTAGCTTACCGGCTACCAGTTCTGCAGGCGAATACCCCGAAACGCTGAAACGTTCTCAATGTTGTACGAGTATCGGGAACCACTACCCAACAGAGACCCACTCAATCCGAACAACTACCAAAGAGAGGGGCTCAGATGTTTGGCCCAAACTACTTCGGGTACCATTAGAAGTACCACGAGTGCTAGGGGTACGCAGCGCTCACACAGCAGGTGAGGGGTGAGGGACTCGGAACCCCCCCCCCCCCGCCCTACAGATGTTGTCTTCTACTCTAACAATAGGTGCCGGCAGGTACGCTATTTTTGAGCGTTGGGCAGTATACGGCGCCAACAGCTTGCCTACCGAACAGCGACCAGTCACGTCACAGCAAAGGGTAGCTGTGGGGGTTCAAGTTATAATATAATACAACAATAAACGCACCACAAAATATCTCCCTAAATATTCATAGGCAGGTCAACAAGAAAGTAATCCCAAAAAAATAAAACTTTTAATATAAGTTGTAATTTAATTTTCTTTTACTGTAAAATTTATATAAGTTACGTATTAATAATTTGCATTCAGTTAGACCTTTGCTTGTTCTAGTTGTATTATCTTTCTCGAGTGTTTACTTTCTCTACTGGTAAGTCGGGGAAGTATTGTATTCCACCCAAAAATTCGATGTCGCGATTTCACCGGAAATATATCTTTTGAGACCCCGTGAATCCAAAAAAAAAGCATTCTTAGGAAAAGGTGCGCGCGTGTGTGTATATGTATGTATGTATGTATGTATGTATGTGTGTGTGTGTGTGTGTGTGTGTGTGTGTGTGTGTGTGTGTGTGTGTGTGTGTGTGTGTGTGTGTGTGTGTGTGTGTCTGCATGTCCGTATGTCAGACTGTGGACAGCGTAACTCAAAAACCAAAAGTCTGTTAAAAACTAAATTTGGTATTTAAGTTTAATGTATTTCAAGAATGCGACAAAAAGATTTTGAAGAAAATAGCCCCACCCTAAACTAGCCTTTACATGGAAAATTTTTCGAAAATTTTGATTTTCTTGAAATTGGCTCTAACGATTTTGATTAAAATAGATATTTTTATGACAAATGAAATGTATGTTTTGAATTTTCTGGCTATAGCCTATGTAGTCCTGTTTGCTCTGGATGACTTTTGCATAACTGGTAAACCGTTAGGGATAGACCAAATCATACTATACAAAAAATGTAGATCTTGCTAAAATACACAATTTATGTGCAAATAAATTTTGTTGTAGGGTGAACCATTTCGGAGATATTCCTTGTTATGTGTGTGAATTTCGGAAAACTTAAAACTTTCGTGAAATGGAACATCGTTGTTCATTTTTGTATATGTTAAGCGTGCAAAGAGAACGGAATCTCAAAGCTTTAAAAGATTTGACTATCGCACAAAGCCTACTGTATTCTAATATTCCCGTTGCACCTACAAGGAAATAAACAATAAGATAATTTGTACAAGTGTTTATCTTAACTAGCACGAAGAAGATATGGGAATAAGAGTTTGAAAGAATGATTAGTACAAAAGTAGAGAAAGTCATGTGAGCGCAACACATCAGATTTTTATATTATGAAATATAATTGTGTTCCTGTTACGCTCGAGAGTTAATCAGTTAAATGCAGAGAAGTTGTTTCTGTTCTCTTTTTCTGCTTAAGTTGCTGTACATGTAGGTCTAAAATAATTAATTCATCAAGTACATAAACAGAATGAAAGTATTCTGCTGCAAGCGTAACACAAAACTATGTGTGATAAATTGAAGTAAATAGATACATGCACTTTGTAATGTTATAAATGTAGAGTATTGGTTCACTACTAATAGACCTTCAGGTTAATTTGACGTGCTGTACGATTAGTTGTGTCATCAATAAACACGCCACAGAAAGGGGTTGTACAGAAAGGAGAGGTAACGCATGACTTAACTGCAGTTTGTAATGCAGTTGCTCTTAGGTATTAATTCTTTGTGTGCCAATTGGTTTTACAAGTGAACTACGACTCATAAATGATTATGTTACGACACTTCATATTTCTATATTAATTACGAATAATTTCTACACTGACTGTATCTACTTTTTTATTCGGTAAATTTCTGTTTGCTTACACGGCTACATAAGCCAAAGAAAGCGTTTTATTTTTACAGCGAGTGTTGACTAGTTAAGCTAAATGAAATAACCATGAGGATATTTAATAAACCTTCATGTATAAACCAACAGGTGTGTTTTTCAAACGATTTAATTAATTTTCATGCTTGGAACAAACGCCATGCTTTATCCCTACATAGTAAAATACAACTATGCAAAATATCAAAGACTATTTCGTAAGTATTGAAGTGAAGAAAAGCTTATTTTAAATATTGTCTATCATATTTTCATTTGGTAATGGTAAGGACATGGGTCGTATCAATTACCCGATGCCACTTTTGATTGCTGTTGGCCTGTCTATCTCACTAGTCATGAGTAACGATCTAAAATACATTATACACCCATGGAAAGTAGGATACATTAGCATCAGGTCAGAGGAACCAGCTATCGTCGGAATAAACCCCCCATTAGCACTAGCCAAATATTTAAATAATCTATATCCCTTTTTGATCTGGAAAGAGTTATTTAAAAACTACGAGTACACCGGATGTTATACTAGGAATTGGCCCCAGGAGTTGTCAAGCTATTGCGTAAATATTAATTTGAATGCGATCAAATTTTGATCCATCACACGAGAACGTTGGTATGACATAGACAAATATCCTTCAGGGAGGGTACAGTGAACTAGCCTATCCTGAACCAACATGTCAGCATATAGTTTATGTAATGATAACAAACAGCTGTGCCTTCCTGAGTTACATTTCGAGAGTACAGTAGCTGCAAAGTTTTGTACAGTACGGGCGTATGCAATTGACAGTTCTAACGAGAGCTCCTCGTTTACTAACGTAACATTGACTATTTACCGTTTTTCCTTTTAGTTTTCACATTATAACAGACAAACAGTGTACACAGTTACATAGGTTGATACTGTAATACATGCAACTGACATTACTCGTAGTGTGATAATTTGTTTTGTAGTTACTGTATTACTTCAGCGCAGAAACATGAGAATAACGTGCACAACATCTGCCTGTAGTTCGTGCTTCTGTGTGCCAGTGCTCCATAGAGGTGAGTCAATAGCATCTAACGCCAATTAAAAAAAATTCATTGGTCAAGAATCAACGCATAATCTGTTACACTAGCATCCATAAACACTGAGGAAATGTCCTAACGAGACGTCGTGTTTGGTGCTCGTTCTCCAATTCAGGGACAACGGAATAAATGAAGCAACTAGCCTTCATTCTTACGAAACAATATTGGATGGTTACTCTAAGAAATTAGTGTGGAAGCTGCAGAACATGGAACACTGTTGTATCGTCAGGACGGGATACCTGCATAATCGGGCCTATTTTCTTTATTCTATGAATCTACTTTGACAAGTGAATTAAATGGAACTATCGAATGGTACCAATAAGATGGCACCACACGCCACACTTATCCAGTAAACATGGCTAAGATGGACTCATTTCTCCCTGACAGAGTCATTTCGTTAAGGATTATGGTCCTCAACGTCACCATTATTTGACATTTTCCTTTGTCGTAGCCTTAAGCAAATAGTCTAAAGAACAAACCAACTCTCAATGAGTTGTGGCAGTACATCTGCGGTGTTCCAGGCAGACACATTCTGGCACTCACATTCACAAGCTTGCAACACCATGCTTAACTGTGTTTAGAAGATAGGCAGGTCATTTCAGCTGTTTGTTTTCTCGTGAATACAGCCATACCATGTTCTAATTTCGTTTTATTTCTTTAACATTTACCTTTGTTGCACAACTATTTCTGGAGCCTATTTCTAATAAGATATCTCATACATTTTCATTAACATTTGTAAACTCAGCAATTTGAATTTTCAATTAAATTGACTTCTTCATCAATATCAGATGACCTACAATTCTAAACCTCGTATACAATGTGCTATCATCAATGTCATCGTCATCATCATTATTTGGTTTAGTTGTTGCACATGTTTGTCATCATAAGAGATAAACATATTTTTTTCTAAAATTGCTTAATTTATCATTTTTATACTCGAGTGTTAAAGGTTCAGTTTAATTATTGAATTAAAGCGATGGACAACGGACAAATGAAAGGACAAACAATAGACACTGTATCATACGCAGACGACCAAACTACCTATTGTAGAATCAGAGGATGGCCTACAAATGAAAGAACATATACTAAGTCAAATATAAGAGTCTTAAAATTTAAAAATATCTACAAGTAAAATCAGAGTTTTATCAGTTAAAGGAAAGGAATATGTCAGAAGCAAGATTGTAATGAATAAGAAAATTATACAATATATGGTGCATTTAACTACTTGGGATCAGAATTAACTGCTGTATTAGAAGAGAAAGGTGTTGGGAAGTAATTAAATAAATTCAGTCTCATATGCGGCACAATAAAGAAAATCATTAGAAGGAAAACTAGAAGAGAAACTCAAACAATGGAAGTCCCTGTACTTCTCTATTCAAGTAAAAGATGGGCATTAAACAGAAAGGTGAAAAGAAAAATTGAATCAGCAGAAATAAGGTTTTTAGATTAGTGGCTGTATACTCTTTGCTAGATTATAAAAAAATTAAGAAACAAGAGAAGAATTGAACATACTTAACTTAATATAAATAATTAAATTGTATAAAGAAAACCGGAGATGACTTGTACAGAGGATGAACAAGGACAGGTTTCCTAGAACAGTGACCGACTACGTTCCAATCGGTAAAAGAGACATAAGAAGACCGAGGAAGAAATGGAGAGATATTGATTGATGGGGCGGAACAGATCCATGGGTCTAAACCTTGAATGATGATGATGATGATGATGATGACGATGATGATCTTGATATATCTTGATATCTTTCATATCTTCATGTAAACTCTACTTTTATCTCCGCAATAACCCCGATTTGCAAAAATTACATTTCAGAATGGACGATTCTTTATTAATGACAAGGTCTCTTTTCGAATCTACATATCCTATTAACAAATTTACAAGTGTAATAAGTTTAAGAAAGATGCTTGAAACAAAGAAAAAATTAGCACAAGTCCATACAGATTTATAACAGATCGAAAATGTTCACCATGTGCTCAAAATTATGGCTAGCGTTTTTGTCTATTTCAAGGTTCTATAAAAATGTTTGATCCCTGACGATTCTCAGCAGGAATCTCATCAGTGTGTGTTCACGAGATGCCACGTGCTCTCCTTAGGGAGTGGTAAATAATAAGCTTAATGATTTCTTCCGTCTGCTCGTGTCGTTCCACAAACAACTTGTGAGAGTTTTGCTTCATATCTTCTGAATATTCATGTATTCAGAACAAATTACTCCGCAATAATAATGCTAATTTTCTTGATTTTTTCTTCTTATTTTTACTGTAGCCTTTTGAAAAGCACCCAAGAAAGATATTTATATTCATTTAAGTGTCAGATTTTCTTGAGATTTCTAATAAACCACCAACGTTCATTCCACTTTTACTTTGTCTCTTATCTCTGTAGCTATATCTGTTTTCCACTTTTCTCTAGAAATAGCCGTTTTGGACCCCTGAATCCATTACCAGGAAGAGACCGTATCTCAATGTTTGAGTGAATGAGTGAATGAGTGAGTGGATGAGTAGGTAAGTGAGTGAATGAATGAGTGAACGAGTGAGCGTGTGAGTGAGCGAGTGAGCGTGTGAGTGAGCGAGTGAGCGTGTGAGTGAGCGAGTGAGTGAGTGAACAGCAAACCCAAAAACTAAAGGTCGGTTAAATACTTAAGGCAAATTTCTAACAATGCAAGAAGATGATGTTCAGATTTATATTTATATTATATTTATTGTATTATATGTATTATATTAAATAAAGTAATAAGAAACTGAACCCATAAAACTCGAATCATATCGTCCCCTTTATATCTTTACAGATATGAGTATTCAGAAAGTACCTTTTGAAATTGTAAACAAATACCTACAAGATTGCTTTATGATTGTGATCATAGTGACCTTTGATGTTGTAACGCTTTATATTTGCAAAATGAACTCAGGATATTAAACAACAAGCTTCTACAAAAAATTGTCTCTACCACTCCTCATAAAACAGACGTCTCCACGAAGGCATACTCGCCACTGAATGACGCGTGTCGCAAGCAAAGGTAAGGTTGAACAGCAGTGAAGGGGAGGGGTGGCGGAGTGAGGCAAGAACGCGTTTCAATGGAGTGGCCCTTTTGAGCCGATTTTGCCTGTATTAGAATTTTTCAATACTTCAAGCATACGTAACTGTTCTTTAAGAGATCTTCTCCTCATGGGGTTATGTAAAAATGTGAAAACCAAGGCGCGTGTGTGCAGTACTTATATGTCCCTGCAAAGCGATGAGAAAAAGGATCTGCTATGAACATTTCTTTGGCTCTACAGCAACCCCAAAACATGAGGTATTTAGTAGTTAGACTTATGGGCGCTTTACCCGATGCCAACCTCCTTTGTTAGTGGCCTTCGAGAAAGAGAAATATTATCGCCTTTACTCACATCCTTCCTTTTCTTACCAGAAGAGGTTCTGAAATGCCGGCATTAGACAAAATAGGCACAAATCTTACTAATGAATTCATTTTTCCGAGGGACCAATCTTCTGTTTGTTGATAATCCACGCATTTCCTACTACTATTTGAGCTTCCCTTTTAAAGGGCATCAGCGACCAATAGTCTTATTCTGCTTGGTTCAAATTGTCAAAGATTTCCCCAAGAGAGGGAGTTTTTCTCTCTGCCGTCTCAAGATTTGTATCCTACAGCTACCAGCAGAAACTTCAAACGATCCGTGCAGTTGCTGCATCAACTTCAATGTGGTAGGGGTCATCACATGTCATTTCCAATTTCTTTATACTTGTGCATCTTTCTTCGCATCAATTAAGAGGTTAATTTTATTGCGGTTGCCATTAGTAAACTGGATGCTAACTACATTAAAAAGTTCTGGAAATCATATCTGGACTTTAATAAGTTTAAGTTACACAAAGTGAACAAAATGACTCCATGCTACTGTGTGAGGCCTACATTCAGGAGAACCCGGTTCAATTTCCGTCGACCACCCACTCAGACCTTCGGTTTTTCGTGGTTTCCCTGTGTGGTAGGTACATTCTGGGATGACTTCTCATTTACGCGCTTTTTTCCATCATTTCTATTTCATTCCACTTCCTACTCATGATTTTGGTGTATTTCTACGTTTCGCGGAGCCGGACAGACGAAAAGATTGTTTGCTTAAAAAACTCCCCATGGACTGTCTTGGTCGAGGATCATTCATACGCTTATCTAGGCAGCTACAGCAATGGAAGGGTTTTCGAGCCAGCCAGGAACTGTTAGCGACTTCTGCGCGTCTTTGTGGTCCATCTGCCTGTGCCCTATGGCCTCCTGTGGTTTCTTCATTTTATCCCTTCCTCCTGGCGCTATATCGTAGTGCACGAGATACCCCATCTCAGTTATATAACCTATATCTATATACTTTTGTATTGTTAAAGCCTTCGATAAAGATTAAAAATAAGTTGGTGTAATATGAAAATTAAGTAACTAGCCGCGCAGTGCATTAACCCCCTCGTTTATGCTTTTACGTGTACTAAATATCTCTTCCGGAATGTTTAATAACGTGTGAAGCAAATTGAAACGCTTATAATTAAAATGATCAATAGCTAACATAGGCAATTAATTAAACAAGTAAATTAGCCGTACGTAACGAAATTTATTCCTCCATTAAGTTAGCAATACATCGTGTAAATGAACATTTGGAAAATGCCTGGCTTCATGCTAGAGGTAATAAAATGAGCAAAAAAAAAAAAAAAAAAAAAAAGCTGTCAATGGGTTTTCTAAATGAAACATGCGTATAACCTCAACATGTTTTCAAGGAACTACTTGCAAAGATTTCGTTTCCACCAGCAATTACATCACTGTTTTAGTAAGCACATAATGAGTGATATACGAGAAAGTTTATTTGATGTGTGACAAAATTTAACCGAGCGGACTGCTTCAGGCGGATTATATCTGCCATGAATATTCAGTCCCTCATTTCTTTTCATTTTTAAGGGTTGCAGGGCCAAGCGGAGTGGAATGTAATCTGCGGCGCTTATGCCGGAAGTACTTTGAAGACAACTGTTCCTTCCCTTTGGCACAAAAGGTGAGGTAAGAAGAATGGGCATCGAATGGGCGGGGGTGGCAGGGAATGGTCACTTTGGCAACGTTAAGGACCCCATTGCACTCTATTCGCTCCGTTATCTGGTCGCTCTTTGTGTTTTTTTCGCCTACTCCTTTCTTTCCGGAAGTTTAGTAGGCTCTATTAATTGGCTTAGTCTTAATTCCTATTCTTAACAAAAATTGTAAAACTACGTAGGCTACCGTAGACTATCATAAGTAAGTGTAAACTACAGCAGTTTACCTAGAAGAGTTGGTCAGTTAAGAGCCTACCCTCATTGCCTGTGCGTTAGGTGTGTTGCATAACTACCGGGGTTTAACTCATATCGATCGCGTTGCTTACGTTTTTGATTATATTTTACTAAATTCCTCTAGAAACCGAAAGCGTTGAACTTTGAACCTTCTCGAAACTGAGAGAGGGTACATAAAGGCCCGCTTAACCTATGGAACATTAGTGTCTTCAAAATCATTAGGAAGCTCCTCTAAGTAGACAGTTTAGGTCGATGACACTGATATTGATTACGAGTAATGTTATTTTGTGCCGAAGAGTACAAATTTTATTTTGATTACGGATATCAAACATATTGTCACAGTTTTTCATGATCATTATGAAATTTAGTTGCAACGAATTAAGACATTTAATGAGCATTAGGTTTCTTTCCCTACCAATGCTACCAATCCTGCCATTTTCTACGTCATTAGTATTGTACCAGAACTACCAAACCGTAGTTTTAGTAGAGCGCAACTCTAAGTAGACTCATTAGGTCTTACGTGACCCCTGGGTAACGAATGAAGAGGATATCACAGATAACAGATTCGGATGATGATGCACGCTAGTGAGGACGGCGTCCCTAACGATTCTAGAATGAATATCAACCCTGACGACGGCCCAAGTTTGGCTACATTACAATTAATTCGGGTTCTGGAAGGTGAATTTGAAACTGATAGAAAGAGAAGTTGCAGACAAGAAATGTTGGCCAGAAAATTGATGGAAGGCTTATAAGTCACCTTATACCTAACTAATGGAGGACACAATGGTAAACATGTAGGACATTGTCGGTTCATGCAAAACTAATGTAATCTTATAAATGTATATGCCACTGGGTATAAATAAATAGCATTTACATTATATTTCCTTAAAATGCTGAAGCATACAATGTTAAATGTGATCAATAGCCAGTTGAGCTTTTCTGAAGAACTAACATTTTGCAATTAATATGACTTCACTTTGGTGAATACTTTTTAACCCCCTGGTTGACTTATGCCAACAAAATTTGTGTTTGTATTGTCAGCTCCAAATGCTACACATTTCGTTCCTATTCCTAAGCCTACAAAAGTACCTCGAGCACATGACGTTATGGCATGGATGTGTATAATGCATGGTGATGAACAATGTGAATTGCAAGTGTTGCCTCTGCTGCGTTAACACGATATGCTGATTGTGTGGGATGAGCAATATCTGAAATACCAGCAGAATTTTGTGGAGTTTTGTTGCTCAGAATACAGATTCTTTACTTTACACTGCCTTCTTCTTCGATAAGCGAAATGTAAATTGAAGAGTGAGAGTAAAGCATGAAACTTCTGCCTCCTAGTGCAAATGTTGCGTTTTCAATCTCTCGTTCAATGTTACCATGCTCTTTTACTGTGGCCGTTGTAGCTCTGTTGCCATGGAGATTTGCAGCTGCGGCTAGTAACTAATTATTAATTTCTATATTCCCAGTTTGCATAACGCTTTTTTTTTTTTTTTTTTTTTTTTTTTTTTTTTTTTTGTTGAAAATGTAGGACATTAGAGAATTTTCAAAGATTCCTCCCGGGCGTCGGACAAATGATTCAAATATAGGGCACGTTCGGGAATTTCCAAACGTGTGGTAACCCAGTTCTAACGGAATTTGAACCCGGCATCACCGGAATGCAAGCCTCACAGGTTACCGCGGATCCATTTCACTTATTATACCTACTCTATATGTTATGTGCTTTCCAATCACTCAGGGTTTTGTTTAAAAGCATACGAGTAAATTCAAATCAACCACCCTGTTGTTTCCACGGGTAAGCAGTGGACACCAAAAACATCATTTTTATGAGGCAGGGAAAAATCTGATACCACAATTATTGGCGTGTCAGATACTGCACTTCTAAAATTCGCATCTTTCTCGGCGGCTTTTGCAGGTCTTACAGATGTGTCTGCTGCGACCGACTGTCGGCAGTTCCAGCGCTTGAAGACCACGCTTGGATATATAGAGTTCGGTGAAAGTTCCGCAATAACTTTTGAAACATATGTTACGTTACGTTACGTTACGTTACGAAACACGAAACGCTCTCGGAGATAGTCATGTACAGAGAATAAAAAATTATGTCTCTCAGCGATACTTTGCCATCTTCGGTTTAACGGAAGTAACTGCAACTTTCTTACTTTAAATGCAATACCCTGTATTTTCTAAAGAATCGTGTAATTTAGTTTAATAGCTTTTCCAACACACAATTCCTAGGCTTAACAGTGGAAAATGTTTCTTTTTTCTGTGATTTCTCTGTCCTTTTGCAAATCCATGAAATTTGTTTATTCCACTGTTTTTCAGCTATATCTATGGAAGCGGGTATATTGACACTGATTTGCTGATTTATGGGATTGAATCTGACATCCGGTGTGTTAAAAATATTCTACCTGAAGCTGACTGTAGAGGAAACACTTAATCTTAATTACGGCTGGCTTTCTGAAAATCGACTTAATAATATGCGTCCGTATCGTACTCCAATTCCAAGAATGCCGAATTATTTCGATCTTTAAATATTACTAAATGTATATACTTTAAGTTACTAGAGACATGTAAGGCGTGTTTAAAGTGAACTATTACTGTGAAGCATGAACAAGTTGTCATCCTTTTAAACTTTACATAAGAGATAGAATTTGGAATGCAGAATGTGTGAATGTTTCATATACTGTACATAATGTCGGCAACATGTGATTGAAATGATATATTTAAAGGTCAATCAGTTTGATACTTGACATTTTCCGCAGCTCAATTAAGCGTTGTGAGCAGCTAAATACCATGAATTTATTAGAAATTTCCATTGTTGGTGAATAAGTAAATTACAGGACATTGCTCTGCGCGCCCACTCGACTGCCGCAGTACAAATATCAATATCACTCTGTTTTGACAGCTGCTCTAGCCACAGGATGTGTCTGAAAACTATAATAACGTATTTTTCAGATGGTTCCTCATACAGCCTTTGCTTCCATAGCGTTGATTCTTTACATTCTAACAGATAATGGTCCCTTTTATATGTCCTCCAGTTATTTATTAGCGAGTACTGAATCTAATTGCTTAAAATATGTAATTAATTATATACAGTTACCTCAACAATAACAGCCTTAATTTTTTTATTTGTCCGCTTCAAAATCTTTATGCTGTACTTATTGAAGTTCTTAGTGCGAATTGAATATATCGTATCTGAGTTTAGATTATCTCTCCACGATTTGCCAGGACTGAGAAGACGATGGGTTTGCAATCTAGGATCTTCTTGGGAATGCGAGGTTTTGGCATTCGTCACACATAAGGATACTATTTTTCTTGATATAACTATTTTATTGTTTAGATTAAACATTTTAAATTCTTTCCTTATTGCATTGTTAATTTGCCTGTCCTATACCCAGCACCCGCTCTCGGGAATCCTATCTGCGGTGCTTCAATTGAATTTCAATATTTCATATATACTTTCATTGTCTCTGGTGAATCAGGTTCAGTTCCGAAATATGACAAGAAATGCTAGAATGATACAGGGTTTTAAGGTGCAGATGTTTGTAGAGGTAATTAAGGACAGTATAATGAACAATATTACATCAATATTTGCTTTATCTGCGAACTTATATTTTACTTACTAAAGAAGCATCACGTCAGGTTGGGTAGTATCTCTAAGTAGGTGTGGCGCACAAGGCGTGACGCAGAGTGGGCCAGTCTCGTGATAACAAGTGGTGTACCGGAATCAAATTCAAATACTTTCTGCAAGGCCAATGAACTCACAAAACCTAGGCCAATAGATCAAGCATTGGGGCGTAAAGCAAAAACGATAGTCTATTCGACAGACGTTATTCATTTTGTGGCTCAGATGTGACCATGCAAAAAAATCAGGTTGTAAACTATGCGATTGGTTTATGGGAAAACTGTTACACGAAGAAAAAAGCCGAAGTGGATACTTTCTAAGGTACCAATTATCAAAATATCTGCGCTTGTACCCCTAAAAGGCTATATGTGTGCTGCATGGGACCTCATATTATCCTGCTACAATTTCATTTTCTGTGGAAGATATCTAAGTAATCTACCTACAAAGACATACTTAAAATATGTTAAATTTAGCGTGATACGGATTTGCGCTCATAGTTGCAACATGAGGCATGAAATCACTTCTGCAAGCTCCCTAATAGAGAATTGGAATACAAGAGCAATCGCCGTCAAATGTTATTTGTCGATGGAACTACAGTGTAGCAGATGCTATAAGTTACATCGGTTTCGAACATTGGTTTTCGAGCAAAAAAATCGGGAAACTCATACTCTTACTTCCCTTCGATGTATTGTACATGTCTGTCTCTCTCTCTCTCTCTCTCTCTGTCTCTCTCTCATAATATATAATAAAATGCCAATCGATTTCACAAAAAGCTTACCATATAATGTTTATCAGGTAGCACTTAGCGAATAAACTATGTGGTATACAGGCGTCTTGTTCCCGGGAATCTTGGATTCCATTTCTCTTTAAGTAGAAGCCTTCGTGCATTAGAAGTATTGTGAGTGCGTATTTGGGAGAGTGAAACCAAGTCTGCTTCAATATTTAATGTAATCTTCATAAGACCCAATATTAAGCAAATTTAATACACCATATCTTCTTTAAATATCAAATACATCAAGAAAACCATAGCTACTAGTTAAAAGAATATGATTGCTTCATGAAAATGTAGGAATATTTAAAAACTCTACGCCCAATTATTGTTAGATTTGTTTTATTTTGTATATTTTAACAGGAAAAGCTGTTAAAGAATCCTGCTATTTTTTTCTTTTTATGTGTATCTTTGAGGTCAGCACAGAAAAGCGTAAAAACCAAATAACAAAAGGATTTATGCTTTCGCTTTCTTTTCTCCTTCATGTTGTATAAAAGGTTTTTAATTGGGAAGATACGTTATTTTGAGCGAGTTTTCTCCCACCCCTACTCACTCTGTCTCTGTCTTTCTCTTTGGTGTCGTCTTGAAACATCAGTTTAAGGTTGTTTATAATTTTGCCTCCAGCTGGCTTTCGCAACCTGAAAGAGTTGCTCGTGTATTTGTATCTAGTACACTCTGCTTAAGTTGATACAGACCGACTGTGATTTTTGGGAAGTGTATACTTTTCTTAGGATTCTGGATGCTATTAATTACACACAAGGAAAATTTAGCCTTGCTGTTTTTAAATCAAGTTTTATGTTTTTCCTTTCTCTACAACTTCCGCATTGCATAGTAAGGTAGAAAAAGTATTATATTCTACCCAAAAATATTCATATCTATGTGTTATCAGAAGCAGGTGATTCTAAAGAGAATTTTTTAGAAGAAGGTCCCTGAGTGTATGAATAGTATAACTAAAAATGTCGAATAAATTACAAAATTCGTAAGTTCAGCAACATCTGAGGATGCATTACAAGGTTTCAAAAAAAAATTATGGTGTGTTGCAGTTTGTATCAAATGTGTTTTCAGAGTTCCGTAACGTTACAAAAGTACAACATTGTTTTACTATTTACATGATTTCCAAGTGCTTCTGTTATTTTATTGGGAACATTGGCTTCTATTCGCTGTTGTTGGTATTTCTTGCATTGTTCTATGATGTGCTGGACAGTAACCATCACGTTACTAATAATACTAATAAAATGAAAGTTTAATAAAATGCATAACTTGGATTTTGAGAAAAGTTTATGAAGTCCTTTTCATTCAGAAGGAATTTTGTGTATTTAGTATATCTGGTAACCCTATTTCTGTGAAACCTCGACGTCGAATTTTTGCATCGAATACAATACTTCCCCTACACAGTATAGAACGTAAAAATAAAACCTTTAGATATATGAATCCCCTATAGAATGGTCTGAAAACAAATATGAATTGATAGATCAAGCCGTGCGAATAGTGTACAGTAGGATTTCCTATCTCATATTAATTAAAAGGTATTGTCGCAATGTTACTTGGTAACTGCTGGCGTCATAGCAATGTGAGGGCTAATTAAAACGGACTGACAAACACGCTTGCTTTTTAGAGGCACCTGTCGTTTCATTTGTGTCCCAAAACAAAAGATCTAATGAAAGAGACACCTATATATCAATGATACTATTCTTTTATCCGGAAGCCTCAGAGGTATTTTATTATTCTGTCTCGTCGGAACTGAAATGCTGCTAATGAGAAAAGATGCTTGCAGTCTTTGATTAGGAAGAAAGCACGCTAAGTTGATACTTGGATATCCACAGGGTATAACTAGCTTGGAATTCTAAGAGCAAACTAAAGAACAACTTTTCTCTAACAAAGGACTGGAAACAGAGTTTCGCAGACTCCGATTTGTTTGTTACAGTCTCTTTTAATCCGTAAACTTTTAACATTTAGGAGCCCTTTCGGCGTGACCCTGAAGTTCATACTGCATCCCAGTTACTGTTTTGAGATGTTCTGGTTTAAATTCCTAAAAACAGTATATTAAAAGTTGAAAGCTATGTTCTTGATGCATAATGATTATAGCCTAAGCTAAGGAGTAGCATACAAGTATTCAGGAATGCTTTGTTTCCAAGTCAAGTGATTAGATTCTCTACAGCAATAGACGAAGTGGGCAACCCTCGCGAATAATTAGATCAACTATTCTCAAGGCGACGGAAGACAAGTTTCTGCTCTAAGGTATGGATTGCGGGAATGTTTTGAAAAACAGAAGCAAAATAGAATCACCTTATTGGAATCTACTGTAGCGATGATTTTACCCTCAGGTATAATTGTGTGCACTGAGCGAGGTGATCTCGCGATATCGTGTGCGAATTGGAGGTCGTGCGTTGAAACCCTCAGAAAGACTAATTTGACCTTGGGTTTTATTCGCACCTTTTCTCTATACTAGTTGGAGCATTTTCTTTCCATCCTTTTATCAGTACCTCTCATTTCGTTCTTCTTCACTCCTACGCCATGCATTGGGGTTGATCACCTATCCTGGTTCTACTATGATCCAAATTTTACTTGCACCTCGACAGGCTACTGAGTCGAGGCATAGGTTTCCAAGTTATTGAGGTTTAACTCATACAAAGAGGAGCGTAATCGATAGAATGACAATAAAAAGAATTAACTTTATTTCAGTACGGTAAGCAGAATGAATATAACGTATTCACTCTGGGCTTGATGAAATTAGTTTCTATTTTTGTACCTACAAATCTTTCTATTTTTGTACCGCGACGGGTTTAAACCCCCGGAGAGCGATAGATTTTTTTCAGCCGTAACCTTACCGTAGTTTCCTTAGAAAGAGAAGTAAGTGCAGATTTACAGCACGTAAAAGAATCTCAAGCCTGATAAAGAGGCTTCTGAGCAAAATTAAGCAGTCTTTCACGCCTAATACGAAATGGGACACTGACAACTATATCAAAGAGCGTCCATAAATAAAATTAAAAAAAAAAAAAAAAAAAAAAGAAAAAAGTAATGCACCTTGACTGTTAGAATCCAGCGGTGCGAATAAGACAAGCGGAGCAGATAAATTTAGCAGCGTTTAGCCACTAGGACTGTTCTGTAACTTTCTGGTCGAGAAGATTGTAACCATTCTCTTTAAGATCAAAAAGCTTAAAAGTTCCTTATTTCTAGCCAGTAGTAGTAAATAATATTGCAGCACTAGCAACTCGGTCTCGGCTCTTGGCATCATTAACGATAATTCTCTTCCTCTTAGAAAGAGGCTGTTGCTATTACGATGTTACGGAACACCATATAGCGCGTACCATCTGGTAACAGCTTTAACAAATTATGAAACAAACTAGGTATTACAGATAAGTGACAATGTCTTTTAATTCAGTTCCCAATGAATTGTGCTATGTTAATGCAATAGTTTTCCTTTCTCGTTTACCAGTACAACTGTGTGTTCTCCAGCACAATACGCACTGCCACTATATAAGTCGGAGGGGTAATTCATTCTAAATTCTCATAGAAAGAAACCTGATAGTGAACTTGAGCTGCGTATTTATTTGCGCTGTTGGTGTGGTGGTATCTCCAAACACCTTTTCTATCACTATTAAGAGCGCTTTCACCCATCCCTGAATGAGCAACTCCAATTTTTGAATAAGTGAAAGATATTCTCGCGGGTGTTTAAAAAAAGCCGGTAATCAAATACGGCCAAGCTGAGAAGACACGACTATTAGCGATACCGGAAGTGCTATTTCAGTAAATTCAATGTGTATCCCCGCCGATGTTGGTCTGTGGCGCTTTACCTCGGTCTCTCCCCGAGTAGAGAAAAAATTAACATATTTCCCTAGCTCGCAATGGTGATTGATGTTACTGAGCGGGATGGCTCAGGCAGTAACATTTGTGGCCCACATTCTGGGCGTCCCGGGTTCGATTCCTGCGGCCAACCTTCCTGAACTTGTTTTTTTCAGGGGTTTTCCTTGGTCACTATAGCGAAAGCTGGGAAGAATATTTACCTCATATCCCTGTTTCACTTCCTTTCAGTTCATTCTCTGAATCCAGTCCTTCCAGATTGTAAGAGTTGATTGGGTCGCCGGTGGACCGGTGGGCTGCGGTGGTACTTGCGCTCTGAAAAGACGGTGCTTGACTGAGGGGAAGCGCCCTTCCAGGGGGACTCATTGATCAGCCTGACTAGTGTCAAGACTCTCTGTGGCGTCCTAGAACTCCGTCGGGTTGAAGAATTTTGCTGCATCTATTAGCGATCCACCGTAGTTGTACATAGTTCCGACTATGTGCGTCCTGGCCACCTGTAAGGTACATTCATTTCATCCTTCCTCCCGGGGTTTGACGCACAATAAGTCATCAGCTTTTTTTTTTTTTTTTTTTTTTTTTTTTTTAAGTGTTTAAGGTCCGCTTTTACTACATACGGTACCGCAGGCGGTGACACTGATGATGCATGGAATGAAGATGGAGCACCGGGGAAATCGGAGAACGCGGAGAAAACCCGGCCCAGCGCCGTTTCGTCCATCACGAATCCCACATGCGGTCACCCGGTACCGAACCCAGGCCGTTTTTGTGAGAACCGAATTGTCTAACCACTCAGCTACGGCGCGGCCCCAGCCATCAGCTGACGTGCCGGAATCCCTACTGTAAGAGACAGACAGAGGTGACTTTTTCTCCGTAGGACTTTCACAACAACCTAAAGAGCACTAGGAAGACTACACCCAGATATTGTCATACTTTCGGACAGGTTTAAAATAAGCTAAAACCGTGAAGTAACCAGTAAGCAATGTTATACTCAGTGGAAAATAAAGCTAGTTGCAGAGATATCCTGTTATGAAATATGTTGCGATTGGCGCAAATAACTAGAAACAGGCTAGCACAGTGTAATATGTAAAGGTCGGAAGATGCGCGCTCGCATGCGATACAGGTTAGTTGGACGCAGAGTATGAATGCCATCGGAAGTACAGTACGGCCATCAAATGTGCAAACAACTGGCACTATTGAAGCAAGAGTCGAAAACAACGTAACGTAATACTCTGCGAACTAGTAAAGCATTGCCTTGCAATAATTGTATGCAGACGCGCCTAGTTATCAGACAGCGCCTTGTTTAGGCTGCGATGAGCTGCGGGCACGCGTCTTGTATGTAGTATAGAATGGTCATCATCCTTTAACGATGATACAGCTCATGCTGTATACGAATAGCACGGGACCACGAAACGGGAGAGTGGGTGTGTATAATCTGTACCTACCCTTGGGCAAACTATTGTCCATGACTTATACACTGCTTAAGCTGGAGTAGCATTTCAAGCATTGTTAGTTAAATTCAAGTTGATATAGCAAATGAAGCAGAACTAGCTCTTCAGGCAATGTTGTGTTTATATTAACACAGCTGCTGGACTTGCAGAAGTTTATGAGGGAGTAGTTATCTCCGCTTAGGAAACGGCTTTGCACAACACGAGTAGCACAAAGAACAGAACTGTAAAACGATATGCAGCGTTAAAAGCAGCACATTACAAGACAATTAACACACCCTGCAGAATTATTTAATCGTATTACGCTAACATTTGTGCTTGGTTTTCTTTACTGTTGCTGTTAAAACTACAAAATTGAGATGTAAGTGTTCGGAGGTGTTGAAATTATTAGTAAAGGAAATCTCATTCGCCTAATTCTTGAAAATATGTTCATGACGTATTATTAATAATTATTAATTATTACAGTTAAAACAGCAATAACTACGAGGAACTATTAAATCTTGATGTTTAGTATATACATTTTAACTTGTTGCATATTTTGAATAAATGTTTTGCAAAATTATTCAAGTGCACTATACATGTGCTTAGCATTTACATATCTTAATATAACAGCAGTGTTTGCATAAGTGTCCATTTTTAGGATTTTCTTCATATAATTGCCTATTATATCAGTGTATTAAATGTTTCCTGGCCATTAATGCTCTGAAGAGAGAAATGCGCAAAAATATGGGTGCGTTTGTAAGAAAAATTTGGTTGACAATTCTTATCAATATACTGATTTATCTTCACTCTATGTTTACCTATATAAAATATACTGGATATTGCATTCCATTCAAAATTTAACTGGAACTATTCCTGTTTCCCTTCGCTTGACTGTTTCTTAACAGCACATCTCAAAAACGAAATGTTGGATACAAGTTCACTATCCTCCAATAATGCAAAACAAAAACTTTTATTAAAATACCCCAACGCCAAGCTACCTTTTACATGGGCATTTTCTTTTTAGTTTTTATTTTCTCAAAAATTTTTCTAACGGTGTTGATTAAAATGCAATATGTGGGTTTAAAATATTTACATTACAAAAACATATTTAACTCTGTAAAATTAGCCTGTGAAGCTTCTTTCATTCGGAAGAAACTTTATCTTAAGAAGATAGATAAAAGCATACTCCACATTAAATGTAAATATCTTCAAAACACATTTGTATTACATTATTCCGAAAATAATGCTTCCTATTCATTTTCATGGAAACTACAACACACACAGAAAGCACGATAATACAGCTAAATAAGAGTAGAGTTTCAGTTACATACCGGCAATTTTCCACATGTTCACCACCATTCATGCAATCTCACCAAGATACGCATTTTTATAAAGTAACATTTTGTCCAACTTTTACTATTTACCAGTTATGCAAAAGGCATTCATAATGAAGAGTATTATATATGCATTTCCTTTGTGATGAAAATGTCTTAAGTATATGGTTCTTTAAACAAAAGCATTGGAGCAGTTTTTCACAAATTCCATTTAAGGATTGTTAGAAGTGCAGACATTTCCTTGGAAATCTTCGTGTTGCCTCCTTGGTATTTAACCGACTTTTCGTCTCTCAGTTATGCTGTTAACAGACAGACGTACAGACATACACGCAGAGAGAGAGAGAGAGAGAGAGAGAGAGAGAGAGAGAGAGAGAGAGAGAGAGAAACAGAAAGAGAGAGAGAAGGAGCGAGACACGTATACACACAGATTTTAAATGCAGAAGTCTCAAAACATGTATTTCCGGTGAAATCTTGGTACCAAATTGTTGGTTGGAATACAACACTTCCTCTACTTTACTGTAAGAACTGAAGCAGTCATAGACTCTCGCCGCTCGGCTAGTCAGCTCAGGTCGTATCTCAGAACGTACAGGTGCAGAGGAATTAATTGTCGAATACTTAAATGTAAATTCAATAAGTCTGATTTTACTGCGAACGATGTATTTTCTGCAATTTATTCCAATACAATTCGGTGCTTTTAGGCACCTCCTTTACAATTTAGCTAGACAAACAGCTGTTTGGGTAATAAAGCTCTGATGCATATTATTTTCTTGCGTCGATTCTGGAAAATCTGATCTGGGTTCCAACGTTGGTTGACTATTGAAGTTCTTGCAGTACCTATTCTTGCAACAGGTAAAGCTAATGAGCTTTATCCTCAGGGTTTGTTTTTATCGAAAAATGACAACAGAATTATAGTTCCATGAGTTTTAGTACACAAAACAAACTCAATTACTGCAAATAGAGGTATGCCAACCGTTAGTTAACACAAAATGCATTTGCTTCCATATAAGTACGCTATTTTCATCAAAACCGGGAAATTGTCGCAGGACAGTGTTATCTGACTGTTATTTCTCGTAAGTCAGCGACACCGTTTACCAATTATATACGTATTATTAGTCTCAAATCGCTACTTTTTATAAAAGATCTATTACTGGTTGCAGTATTTTCGACGAATTAACTTAAACTCTCAAAATCGTTCAGAGAAAGAGGTAGTATCTTGCACAAATGTGACGCTTCTATAATACTAAATTGTAAACACAAACATACGCGAACGAATACATAATACCACAGCAATCTGTACGTAAAACGTGCATGAAGACTACATGTAATTAACAAATTAAATATGGCAAAATCACTAAAGTTGGTGACATAGCATTTAATTACTCCCACAGAACATAATAAAGAAAGTAATAACCATGTGCAAGAATAGTTTATGAAAGTACGTAAGATTTTTATAATAAGCGCAGTAACATCTATCTTGCTTTTTATATTCGTTTCATAGAATGACTTGTATTGATACAGTAGAAAAGGTTTACAGATCAAATTCTTTTAAATCCTTCAGATTAAAGGTTTTATTACTGCTCCCCTTTGGCTTACGTCGTAAAACAGGCAATTGTTAATATATAAATGTGTGTACTATAATTTACTGGTTCATCAAGGTACTGGCATGGTACGGAGGTTCTGTCAAACATTAGACTACGGAAAGCACTAATAAACTACATGCGTCATGTTTCCATGCTCTTGTTTGAGCATCTTTGTGGGTTCATAGGAAGTTGACACACATTTTAGTATTACCTACCTACGTACAAATGCGTGTACAGCGCCAAGTACGAGAAGTGCAAGTTTGTGTATGTACCGATATCAACTGTATGCAGATCCTATTAGCACACGTTCTAGAAATGTGGGCTGATTTTCGTCATTCTGAGAAACCTTTTCTCTCTGTCTTTACACTTCACTCTAATAAATTTTACATGGCAGTGTGCTGTGAGATCGGATATACAAAGGTAATGTTTGTACGCACAAAACCACGAGACTGAGCAAATGGTCCCATTGTCTCAACCTAAGCCATTATTCATTAATTAGAACAGAAATTATGTATGTTCACTTAGGCACAGTGCTGTACCAGGAATGGAAAACGGGACAAATCTCCTGTTGCTTGTTCTATTACATGTTGTGGCGATATTTTGTTGAATTCGGTATTACAGTTAAACAATCCTTTGTCCTCATTCCAATTAATCGTCAAGCAAACTATTTGCCAATTCTGGAGCCAACGTTGCTATATCCATTCCACAAGTTTCCAATCTCAGCTTTTCAGTATAACTTTAATAGATATTAGCTAAAAGTACAATATTTAATAGTTACTGTGGACCCCTCTCCCTCTCTCCGTCTCTCTCTTTCTCTCTCTCAGTGTCTGTGTGTAAATATTAATTTACACTACGTAAATGAAAATAGGGAAATACTGAATTTAGAAATGACTATTTCAAATACAATATACAAAGCTAAAATTCTCGCAATGAAGAATTATACAGGTCTACAGTGATTTTTTGCTTTATATTATGAAGTCATTTTATAATAACTTTCATATAGTGATTTCAGCCATTTTGGTCAATCACATACCGGTTCCTCAATTGTTATTTATTTTTCTATTTTTGTATGAATGCAAACCATTGTTCCCTTATATGACCATGTAAGGATCATACAAGGGGATTTGAAAGTGATTTATATGGTATTAGATCAACAACAGAATTCACAGAGTTCTTATGCTGTTTGTGCGAATGGTAGGACAAGAAACAAATATAGAAAATAAAGAAAATGGCGTTAAACTAAAGTTTAACAGCAAATAATAAGAACATATAAGCTGTAACCTATTGTATCATAAGAAAATTTTATTGCCATCTCTTCATATAAAATGTATCGTTATGAGACAATAGTCAAAGCATCTAACAAAGACTGTTAAATATCTCACCAAAAATATTCTGCTCTTTAGGATGCAAAAGTAAAAAAGAATTTGTGTTGGCCCGAAAATCAGAGCTATAGTTAAAGTCAGACAATTTGAAGGAAATACGACCTGTATAGGGAAGTAAACTTGTAAACTTTCTAAGAAAGAGAGGTTCAAAAATTTGGGATGCAAAATGAGTTTCAAATTAAGCTTTCTCTTTTTATATTTGAATATATTCCCTGGTGACCTGAGCCCAGTCAGCGAAATGCAAGAAGACAATTTTGCAAAGATATCTGGGAAAGGGAAAGGAGATGCCAAAAGCATCCAGCAGTAATCATGCGTGGATTAGTGCCACATGCTCCGTAGGGATTTAATGGAAACACACAAGAGGAAATCCAACAGACAAACTGAACGAACGATGTTTTATTCATGTGATGAATATAAAGTCAACTAAAATTTGGCATTGAGTAACAAAAACCTCGCAATTTTAATTTAATTTACGCAAATCTTGGGCTATTACATTTCTAGAACAACGTGTGTAAATTTCTCACTCTTGATTTGTAAACTATCCTATGTGATGGAGAAAAACGGAAGTAATTTTTGAAATCAGCAATACCAAAATACTCAGAATCACTTTCAAAGTTTAAAACAGCTCTCAAAAAGTTTTAAGTTGTAGACCTGTGTTATTGAGCTCCATTAAAATGGCAGGGCTATAGCATAATTATTTCTCTAAACAGATTTTCACAATTAACACTTAATGTTCAACTCTGCTAATATTATTAACAGTTAATACAATTGGCACAACTCGTGTATATCACCGCTTGCTTTATTTGACACGTCTGAATTAGCTTTCCATTCAACTCGCTTCGTAGCTCAGTCGACAGAACACTACCTGCTGTGCGAGGAGTCCTATGTTCGATTTCCAGCTAGGTGGTGGGAATTTTCTTTAGTCAAGATTATTTTCAATCAGTGTCTGGAAGTATGAATGAGAATGTCAATGGGTGTGTGATCTGCTGTACAAAACCCAAAGAGAAACCACTGTATACGAATTTGATAGTAAGTACCTTTATTCCAAAGTAGAAACCCACCTATATGACCATTACAGTCAAAGCCAGGATAAAAATAAAAAAAGGGGGGCGGGGGAGTCGCAAGGCTTAAAGTATGTGCGTTAAATGATGCTGAACATGGAGTATTTTAACGAAATACTTAAAAAGGGCTAATGCTACAAAAATTTGTATATTGAAAATGATGTACTAAGGTAGGTATAATAAGCTCTACAGTTTTAAGAGTATATATTTTGTCTATCGTATAAGCTTTTCTTTTAATGCAAGATTATATAAAATCCAATCGTATAAAGAGAACTTATTCATAGAAAAACACAATGGACGCGTTCCGTCCGATATGACATTACGTTGGAGGACGTTAAAAAAATGGACGCGTGAACCTTGCTACCGATTGTTAAGAATATAAAACTGTGAGGATGCCGCATGCTGGAACGGCATGTCAAACAGCACTCGCCAAGTGTGAAAATACTCCCCTATTTTCCCTCCCTTCAAATCGGAGAACGAGAAAAACAAAGCGAAAACCGGTTCTACTAACGCGTGCTACTGCAGTTAAGGAGGGGTGGACTCCTCTCTTCACACCCTGGGAGTGATGTTTGACATGCCTGCGCTAGACGGAAGCTATAACAAGGTTAATGTCTAATCGATGAATTGATTATGCTTGTGGAAATTTACTACGAATTACCCTCATTGTAACGAACGCACGTTTCACAGTATTGTAAGCAGGAAGGCAAAACAAAATATAGCAACATTTCTTTTGACGTGTCATTCTTCTGTCTGCTACAGAGTGCCCGAATTGATTTCTGTGTGTCAAGCAACTTAATTGAAAATGTCAGCTTGTACTTGTAAACACTTCCGCGTGTATTGGCGTTAAAATGATTTTCCTTCCTGGTTGCTACTTGACAGGGCACCAGTTCATGGTTAAGAGTGATACGATGCATTACTGATTAACTTCAGCAAAACCTGCAACACTATAATTTACCTGTAGTTCGAACTTACTGCACATTTATTACGATACATGTATGAAAGCCTTCGAAACCAATTATGGTTAAGGTACCCAAATATGCTTCCCTTTTATTATTGTTTGTAACTCTCGCATAGCTTGCATGAAAACAATGCTTGCTTTGTTATACTCTCATATAAGCTTACAATTAAATATAAGGTCACTGCAATAATAATTTGATTTAGAGGTTAGCAAATAATGATAAATAAGAAAGTGGCATTGCTTAGTCATGACAAGTGTTCCAAATATAGCCACTATCGTGAAATAAAAATAAAAAGCTGAGAGTGAGCTTTGTAAATAGTTACACATAATTTTGCAAAACTAAATTAACTTTGGAAATATTTTAATATTGGCAGTTGTCTTTCAATCAAATAGTGAAAATAGTGCAAAAACCAGTTCTTGCTTAAGTGTGCTACTGTAGTTACAAGGGGAACTCCTCTCTTCACACCTGCGGAGTAGCGTTCGTCAGCCCTGCTTTAGATTCAAATACATGATCAGTGCGTGAAGAAAATAATGTGAACATACCACATAACTTACATCCTATTCCAGAAGCTCTTTCTATACATTACACGCACAAAACAAAACAAATTGGTAACTATCTACAAATGAAAGAATGGTTTCCTATGCTTCATTGTATGAGGTTTATTTCTTACATAGGCAACAATATTAATTTGAAAATAGTTTTTTATTACATTTTGGATAGAGTAAGAGCAAAAATTTTCAAACTTTTATTGCTAAATAAGCACCACCTTTATGACTTACAGGGTAACAAACTTAACATTAAGTTCAACATAGAAAGTGGGACAGAAAACACATTTATATGATCCAAGCTCCGTTTCCATTTCAGGCAGTGATATTAATGAGTTACATGAAGCTGTTTTATGGCACGTCTATGTAGCAAGCCTACAGCTGACGGTGAGAATAGGCTCTGCCCAATTACAACTGTAATAACCTCGCCATAAACTATGCATTGGAAAACAGATTCCAGCCACCCACTTTGCATATATTAGTTTTCTACTTACAGAGAAATTTTCTCGTTAATATTCAGTTGAATTCATTATTCCTTAGGTAGATTATCATAGAGCGCACAGAAGATACTCTTTATCGAACTTCTTTGAGTACTTTTATTCACTTTTCTGGATTTGGAACTTTTACTTTTTGCTTGAAATCTATAGAATATTAAATTGGTTTACACAGAAGGTCTCGCAACATTATGCTTTATCCATCGTTTTACCTCGTATCCCTTTTGGCACATTCCCAAAAGAAATATTTTAAATGGTAAAAACGAAGCTAGGGTTGACGGTTTGGTTCTTTGCTTTAGTGAAAAAAGGCACCTTGCTGATAGGCTAGCGATCTAACCGCTCGGCCACGGCGTCGCCATGTATGTTTACTCTGGATATTATCTGGATTTTATTTCAGAAACCGTTTAACGGTTAACTATTTTTTATTTTTACGGAAGCAACTACCAGCAGATGTGTGTAGCATTTCTGTATTTATCCTCTATCAGAGCTTACGTTATGGCACTAAATGTGGAGATTCCTCTGTCTCGCTTCTTCTCTGTATGTCCTACACCCTCTCTCTCTCTCTCTCTCTCTCTCTGTCTCTCTCTCCTGACTACATTTCCTTGTCTCTCCCTTTCCTCCCCTTTCTACTTTGACTTTTTACCTCCAATGGCTCATTCCTTTCGCTTCTTTCTGTGCAATTTACATGACATGTTGTATTTTGAAAATTAGTAATAACGTCATTTTTCACACATATTAATGAAAATTAATCATATGTAATACATATATTTAGTTACCAGCATACAAACGTGTGTCTTTCTAATGTTTGCAATGTGATCGGAACTACACAATATCTCATGGTCACTCGTTTATACGTATATATGAATAATGGTAATGAAAAATTGTTAACAATTCTTAAATATTCATCCTAGCGAAATGTTTTAGAAACAACAGAATTATGCTCGCATAGCTTATTTCCCACTTTTCAAAATGTTAATGATCAGCCAGGTATACTGGTCTTTTTGGGGCGTATACTAATCTCCTTAGCCCGGTGATAGTGCAGCTACCAAAAGAGGGCCCGGGTTTGATTCCTGGCACTGATGGTCTCCCGCTGGACGACCTATTTCTGGGTGCAATCAGCCTCATGAGGTCTCTGGGGAGGGCAAATGAGGAGCCACTTGGTGGTCAAGTAATGATTCCTGATGTGAAGACCGCGTTCACCGGTAAGAAGGGACATGGGGCGCTAACGACGAACCACCCTCCAGAACTGCACCCCAGCCATGAAGACCGGTGTGGTCAGAGGTGGAGGACGCAACGGTCGGGTGGTGAGCCTTGGCCATTTGTCGGGCTGTAGCACCACGCAGGTTAGTTAGAACAAAGCAATTAAAGTACTGCAGTAAGTCCCTGAGGAATCAATTGTGAAGCTACTGGACGGAGAAGTAGCGGCTCTTGTTTGTGGAAACCGCATATGCGGGTCCGAAGGGACCAGGGCCCTGACAGGGTAATTGACAGAGAAAGTAAACACCTGAGCAGTGCTGTATCATCTCACTTTCTCTCTGTTTCTCCATTTCTCTATTCTTTTCTCTATTTTACTCTATTTATCTCTTTTTTCTCTTTTACTTTGCTTCTGTCTCTTTCTCTCTCCCTCTTACCTCTCTCCTTCCTTCTCTCCTCTTCCCCCTCGATCTCCTCTCTCGCTCACTCTCTCCCTTGCTTTCTTTCGCTTTCTGCAGCTTATTTGTACTTCTACAGCATTTAGTAATGTATGCTGATAAGGAAAGGAAAATACTACAAGAGGTGTAGCTGGCAGAAGAACATTTTTTAACAAAAGGGGCAATATTTTGCCGATAAAGACTATAATCTAGTGATTCCACACTTGTATGTTAAAGCCTGGGAGAGTCTGATTCACCTGTTACATTATTGTGCTTGGAAGCGCTGCAACCTTTTTGTTGGTCGGTAATATAGGTCAGCAAACAGAAACGGCAGCAATCGAGATGCGGCTGGAAAGTTAAATAACTCAACTTTGGGTATGTGTGCATAGAGTATGTGGTGAATGTCACTGCACTCCCATTGTTGTACAAATTATGTGGGATTTCGCGACCAACTGGAGAAGGACGGACCGACTACGAGTCTTGTCAGGGGACTCAAAATTTATGTGGGTGTCCATGGTACCGTAACAGAGTAAAATTTTGCAAGCGATAGAACACAAAAACAGAACATCAGCTGCTGCGAGGGGATGGCAAGTGACATTTATTTGGCAATACACTAGCCTTGGGCCATAACTTCCCATAATAAATGTGGTTCACCTCCGAGGCGAGCGGTAGCATGTTTGTGTCTCGTTCGGAGAAAGGCTTAGTTGGTTATCCGGAGCACGTCTGGCTTAAAACGGTCAGCTCTGGGCATCAAGGAACTCCGGGTTAGTGTTATGTTACGCTATCCAAAATACAAACATCCTCAAATGTCAACTGCGTTCGTTTTATGAGAAAGACTGAAGGTCCATTAAAGCTAAATAAGTTAGAATTAATACATACAAACAATATTTTCTGGTTTCTGAAATAAAAGTATGGGATATACCTGCGCAGTTTAAAATTTACAAAATTTATAAAAGTATAATGTAAATAATCGTTGGTTTAAGGTTAGACATTAGTCATTGTAGCTGAGCAGTAAGGGGTCAGCCAGGAAAATCGAAGAGCATTACTTATAACGGGAGAACAAAAAGCTTACGAACCGGCTGCGCGGGTTTTGCCTATCCGCGTCCTCAGCACTCGTTACCGTCTGCCGCTATCATAGGAAGGCGCGGATGAAACCATACATTTTTAAATGCTTTTAAAGGCCTTACTTACCAACTTTATGAAAGGAGATGCTAAAGCTCGCTACCGTCGTTGCCCATACATACATTTTTGGCACCCGTTTAGGAAACTATCCATCACACGCCGTAGATCACGTTGAGAACCACTGGGTATTTCCTGGTGGATATTTTTTTTAATTCTTCCAGGGTGTGTGGGTTTGTGTTGTATAATTTAGATTTTAAGTTATTGCAATGCCATGAAAAATGTTACAGTGGTAATTTTAGTTTTATTTTTTTTTCTTTCATTAATATCGCTACAAATTTAGTAACAAATAAGAATGTATGTTCTCTTGGAGTGTGTATGATATAACTGCAACAGTATTACGACGATGCAATTATATAATTTTACAAAACAAAGGATGTTCATGTTCCTTACAAATATTAAATATATTCCTTATTAATATTAATAAATATTCCTTTCACCATTCCAACCAATTTTAGCAGTGATGTCAGTATTATACCGTGCAGCACCCTAATTTGGTGTTGGCTTACAGTTTAATAAAAAATAAAAAACTCATTCTTCCCAAAACGGCAGCAAAAATAACTAACTACTCATTCCCAGTATATTCTACGAAAACGGAAGCAATATTTGAATACTTTGTGTCAGAATTTGACGGTTTTATCGAAATCCGTTCAAAAGATCCTTCAATAATTGAACGTAATCGCCAATGACAAAAGAAGGACACGGGCAATTTCATTGAACAATTCCCAAAATTAATCGGCCTCATAATCGACAGTGAAGGGTTACGGAAGTAAACGTTGTGAGGTGTGATAGTACGAAAGACTTGGGACTAAGTTAAAGACGAGGAGAAAACTGTGTATTTATGATACAGTTTTAGAAGAAAAAGTAATAGAAGTGTAACGGGGCTGATTTTGTCATTTTGTCATAACACTAAAATTTTCACAGTATACACTACTTAAAAAGAGCAAATAGTGGGTGTAAAGAATCATTTATAGAAGCAGGTATCATTTTCCATTTGCGTATGTATATTATGGTTATTTTTACTGGAAGGAGATAGCAGCAATGATGATATGGTAACTGTATGTAGCACATTGCTGATCCGATTTTTCATTCGATCGATACGGCGGCCAACTTGACTTCATATTAAGCCCTGATATATTGTGATGGTTTGGTTCATCTCAGCAGCAAGATTGGATAGAACTTCCTGCTCGTATAAATAAAGCGTATCAATAAGTTTTTATCTCTTTTAGGTGACGTATGGCTAGAGTAGAAATAACTGCGTTGAAGTCTTTTACAGACGTGGCAGTTAGTTACTCTAGAGTCCAGACGTAAAAGAATGCCAGTCGATGGACTGAAGGTTTATCATAGACTTTTATTATGTTTGTTAAATAATCTAGTGAAGAAAATCTGCAAGTCATCAGCGATACCCTCATTTTAGTTGTTTTCATTTCCACCGTACTCATAATATATCAAGGTACCTTCTAATAGGCACAATCTTATTACTAGGGCTAGGAAGTTCATGCATTTGCATGTTTTTTCATAGGGGTTAAAAATGTATGCTTTTACATTATGTGCACGAATTATGCAATTTTCAGTTATTTGGACATTATTTTATAGTGCATATAACCGCATATTTTCTTGATTTTTGATAAATGCATATTATTTCAATATTATAGCCCCTATATTGCATATTTTAATGATTTCAATGCTTTTTATTATTGTTTTCCATCTGGATGGTATTTTTCATATTGGTAATATTGCACATGATGACACAACTCACAAAGATTTCATATATTGCATATTTTAATTTTTTTATGTTTTTTTTTATTTATTTTTTTTTATTATTATTTTTTCCATCTGTATATTTTTTTACATTGGTAGTATTGCACATGATGATGCAACTCGCGAGGTGGCGAGAACTAATACTGAGTCATGTTTTCATGCAGTGAATCCCCTGTTTCATCCTTTCATTATATGTATGTTCGTAGAAAATAGTGCGTTACCTGAGAGGTTTATAGTAGCAAAGGTAAAGTGCAGGTCAACGTTTTGAGCAGCACGATTATAGTAACGCTTGCCTGCCCATCAGTAGTTGTGTAGTGATCTTCAAACGTAACAGTATTGTGAACTGGTTCCCACCAAATTAAATTAGGCGTATAAAATATTAAAAAGCTCTTCAAATGTCGAAAATAAAACCAACTCCGAGTGCTAGATTAACTAATTTACAGAACGAGTTTTCGGGTGATTTAATATCTACAGATAATAGGGCACTGTTTTGTGGAGCGTGTGAGAAAAGTGTAGGGAGTGGGAAAAGTTTTCAAATAGGTCGGCACATAAACACAGCAAAACATAAGGAGAATTTAATCAGAAAACTCGCAAACAAAGAACGTGTACAAAAACAGCTAGTAGAGTGTTTAGAAAGTAGGTTACTGAATTATATGACTTCTGTCAAGCATTTATAGCTGCTGATATTCCCTTGTTAAAATTAATAATCCGACATTTAAAAACTTTCTTGCCAAGTACACTCGACAACATGTGCCTGAAGAAAGTACATTGCGTAAGACTTATGTAGGACATTGTTACTATAACGTATTGTCAAATATACAAAAATGAATTAGTGGATCAGTTTGTGTGGTTTTCTGTTGATGAAACCCCTGATTCTGAGCGCCGTTCTATTGCTAATATAATCGTGGGTGCTTTAAATAATGAACAAAAGACTACACCTTATCTTCTTAATGTGTGCGAATTGTCGGCCACTAACAATGCAACTGTGACCCAGTTTGTGATGTACACTTTGAAATTACTATGGCCATGTGGAATCAAATACGCCCGATTACTTTCATTTGTTACTGATGCAGGTCCTTATATGCTAAAATCAGGACAAACTCTGAAAGGTATTTTTCCTAACTTAATTCATGTAACTTGTTTGGCACACGCTCTTCATCGCATTTCTGAGACAATACGTGATTCTTTCCCGCTGGTAGATAGATTTGTGTCCAGTAACAAGAAAATTTTTGTTAAATCTCCTAAAAGAGTTAAGTTGTTTAGATCAACAGCACCTAATATCCGACTTCCACCTGCACCAGTGTTAACTCGATGGGGAACATGGGTCGATGCAGTTTTATATTATACTGGGCACATAGAAATAGTCGAAGAGGTTGTTAATTCATTGGACTCGAAAGATGCTTCATCAATTGAAACTTGCAAAATATTCTGTCAGGCACTGGGTTAAAAGAGGATCTTAGTTTCATATCTGCCCATTTTTCTTTCTTACCAACAGCCATAACGGCATTGGAAGCTGTAGGATCTCCTTTGCATGAATCACTTACTGTCTTTGAAAAAACAATATATGACCTAAGTTCGGTCCTGGTAGCACAGGACAAAAAGTGAATTATGTAATTTCAAAAAATTCTGGTTATAACCAGATGTGGAATATTCGAGACATCCTCGAAAGAAAACCATCTGTCACACCAAGAGACTTGACTCTCCCTGTAAAGCAGTTAACATCATTTAAATATGCCCGATAACATCTTATGACGTGGAGAGAAGTGTTTCACCTTACAAAAGTGTTTTGCGAGACAACATACGATGTTTTACAGTTGAACATTTTTGCAAAGTGTTTGTTGTGAACTGCAATTTAGCAGTTAATACTAGCAGCCGGACCAGTTCTGCTTCAACCTCTAAGGAATACGGTAACTTTATTTATTATTTATACTAAGTCGTCTTGTCTACTGCAAAGGGACTTCAATCGTTTTAATTAATAGTGCATATTTCTTGGCATATTTTCGAGTTTTTAAGAGCATATTTGCATGCATATTTCAGTATTTTTTAGGGCATGAACTTCCGAGCCCTACTTATTACAGTCAGCAGTTTTCTTTCTGCTACTGTGGCTTTTCTCTGTTCATTCCAAGTTTCACTAGAACTTAACCTGTCCTTAAAATTCAGATAAAATTCAGATCCTCTTGCCTTCCATTCAAGTACTATTTCTCATTCTTTCTTATTTTGTACTCCGTTTTAAAGACCATGATCTTTGATTTATTTATGCAAGTTCCTTAAATGAATATTTTATTTATTGATTTATTTGTACACATGTATTAGGATTCGATGCGTGTGGAGAACTGATATGGGTAATCGAAGTAGTTAATTTTTTATAAAAGAGTAGGTACTAAAATAAATAAAAATATTGTACATTACAAGTATATAGTGGTCAGTGTCCTCAAGGCTCAATACGGACGATTGAGTTTTGTTATTAGTAATGCGAACATGTTCAATTAGTGCGGTTGTACTATTTATACATTATCTGCTTGTTTTATTCGAGATATACAGCTTTCGAGTGCTGTAGCATATCTGAAATAATTAATATTTGTATCACCTTTAATTATGGTAGTCTTGAGTAGGTTTTATATAGAATATTTTCCAAGTAAATGAGAAAATTTCATTGAGAAATTTTATGTTCACTTTCACGTGAAATTTCATTTGGATTATAAGCCACCAATAAAATGGATCAGGTTTCGTATAACGATAAGTAATGTACCATAGACTCGAGGTGCAGTGAGATTATCTCAGGCGTTCTGTGTACAATATGTATTTTCTCTCTTAAATATTAGTACAGATTATTATGTTTGGAGCATTTTACTCGCTGACTGTAACTTGTTTATATCTCTCGTTGCAGGATATGATGGGAAGGCTGTCCGTGAGCTCCATGATGGTAACGATGTTGTCAGCTGCTCTAACCTGCAATGACGCCAGTGCATTACTTGCTCCGGAAGTGACTAATTACACTGCTTCTGAACTCGTTCGCTTGACCAGCACTTTGCAGTCTACCATTACTAATGCACAAATAGACTTCGTTTACACCGGAAGTTTGAAGCGTGGTTTGATGACATTTGCTCGTGCTTCAAATTCATCCCTACCACAACTAACAAGTTCTCGGTGCTTAGTGACGTCGACGTGGGCATCCACGCTTAAAATTGGTAGGAGAAAGAAAAAAATAAAAGATGCGAGTGTTTTCTTTCCTTGCAAGATAATATCACACAACATAGTGGTTCCCACAGGAACAAACTACAGTGCAGAGACAACAGTGACGCCATTGCGGCAAAATAGCCAGCAGGAAGCGAACAATACCTTGCAAGAAAATTCCTTTTCGCAATTCCCACCTAATTTAACATGTTACAACATACAAAATCTGGATACTAATGTAAGAAATTCTTCTGCTGTGCCTTCTCAAGAAATGCTGTATAGTAGTATCTCAGATCACAACATGACAAGAGAGAATGAAAGGACTGAAGCAAAGAGCTTGACAACCACTGGTCGAACACCGTCAATAGAAACGCTGTGGTACTTAGATAAACGAGTCAAAAATATTAACTTAAATCTCTCTTTAAGCATTAATGAAACTAACTTACTAAATAATACCCTTGTCACTCTTTCACCTTCCTTAGAAACTCTGTCCGCTGATGAAATTCATGAAAATAACTTCACATTTCTTAAGGAAATATCTCAGAAAAAGGACCTGATTACCAATGTAACAAATCAATTTCTTCACACAGAAGATGCGTTGCAAACAAATTCTTCTATAGTTTCCTTCAACAAATCAGTTAATGCATCATCTAAGGCTGCAGATGTGAACGAATCCATTTCCTTGATAGCATCAAAACCCATTACTGTGTTAGAAATCCCAACTGAAGTGCCTCCAATGAGACCGAGAACCCCTTTGCCAACAACAGATATTTGCACTACAACAAAAAGAACTTCCGTGGATGTCAGTCAACCTTCAACATCAAAGTTAATTCGGGAGGAAGAATTGAACGGCGATTCCAGCACAAGAAGCTTTGTCAAGCAGTCCAGAGAAGACTTGCGAACGAAAGTTTCAGAAATGCGATCGACGTCAGAAGTTCCAAGACTTGGCAGTGAGGGGGAATACGATACTGAAAACAGAAGTGCCTTGCTTTTACTTTTTAAACAGCACTATCCGATAGAGCTATGGAAGTCCAAGGGATTCTTCAAAGACGACTTCTATGACTATATTCACATACATTGGCTGCAATTTCCACCCCCGGAACGCTCCTCATTTTACATCCTAGCTGCAGCCTACTGCGCTATAATGACTGTTGGAATGATCGGCAATTCCTTAGTCATCTTCATGTTTATACGGTGAGTAACTTTAAATTTCATAATTTTCAAGTAGCATATTGAATGTTAATAGTTCACAAAAGATACATTTCTTACTAAATTGTTATTACTTTAACACTTGCCTAAGACAGACAAACCATCTTTTAGGCTATAATATGTAAGAGATGTCACCGTGCTTCGAGGTCCACTGATTCCAAAACTATTATTGGAAGGAAAACAAAATTGCGCATGCATTTGTCAACAAATGCACCAAATCCACCAAAAACAAATTGTAATAAATAGAAAATGTCTTATTTAAATCAAATAAGTAGCCTTGCATTCCTTATTTGGGATAAATCAAATTAGGAAGTGATTGGTCTACTTTTTGGTGCTCGTGGAGCGGTTATTAAGTTTATTGTTGATCTGTTCCAAAGTTTTAAGCTAAATTTTTTAAATGACAAATTATTATCCGTGAATCTTTGTACACCCCATACAATCATTTGTACACTTCACTAAATTAAACAAATAAATGTGAAATAACCTTACTTTACACATTTTAGCCTTTCTTATTCATGGTTAAAATTGACTTTTTTTCTGTAGATTTATTAGTGGGCTGTCTCTTCATGACAATAGGGCAGCTAACCAATTACTGTATTCTCTCTCTGGTAGAGAGATTAATCTATATTGTAAAAAATGCCAATTTCCAAGTCCAGTTACTTTTCTAACATTTTATTGTCCTATAAAATGTTATCGCAAATACAATTTTCTTCTCGTGGTTAACACAGATTATAGTCCATTCTGCTATCACAAGTCGCAACTGTTCTTCTGATAACCTTTCTGAGTCATTCAATGTCCTTCAATTCCACTGTCTCATATACCTTAACTATGCTGACGCAACCATTCGACGACACACAAGCACTCACTGACAAGCTGACCGACTCATTCCCGTAACTAAAACCGAACTGTACACTCACTGAAGACTAACTGAATACTAATTTAACTAACCAAAGATTGACAGACGACTAACTGCTATACCATACCGCTGTTGGCAGGCTGAGAACAGCCCGAGGTGTGACAATCTTGTACATGCCCGTTTAGGGTTTAACCACTTTCATGATGGGATGTGGGGTTTTGCAGGGTGACGGGTGATGTTAAGGTTGACGGTAGAAAGAGGTAGTAATTTTATGCTCCTCAACGGCTGCTTTTTAGTGTGGAACATTCACTGCTGGTGTGTGAATCCAAATATGGAGGTTTAAAATTTAGAATTTTGATTCCAAGCTCAGCTTGCGCTGTTGCTGGAGTAACTGCTGTTGTTTCTGATCCTTTTTATACTGTGTATGACTCACACGACCTTTCGAGGAACTTTCCATGCACACATGCCGCGAAGACTCAGCTGGAAGCCTGGCGAAAATAGGACCTATAATTCCCCTACAAATTCCACGAGACAACCGATTTTATGGAAATGTAATGCTTCCTAATGCATTCCCCAAAATACATAATTTCTTCTGAAGCATACTGGTGTTTTGAAAGTTTATAGCATTTGCACGGAGTTTAACATTCTCCACGGTTGTTTTACACACATTGTGCTGTAGGTGTACTGAGCACAGGAGGACAAAACTGACATGACAGTGGCAGAATGATACTCCGCTAGGTTTAATGTCACCTCTAATGAGAAACGAAATAGTTATCGCTTCACTTTTCAGAGCGCGTTGCATCAAGCATTGAAGAGTATAAAATATAATGGGGAATATTTCATAACCGGTTAATGCCATTAAAATTTCATAACATAACCTCTATATCCTAATTTCTTGCTCCTTTCCTTTAGTAAGCCTTTGTCATTTGGCACGATTAACCACATATATAAAGTCACCAAGAATGGAGAACTTTAGATAGGTGAATGGTTTAATCAAAAGAATTGATGATAAAATTATTATAAAATTTTCCTGTAAAGGATTTGTTTACAGTAGCGGTATTTTCTACAAATGTGTGTATTGCCCGCTTAGCTATCGAGTAATGTCTCTCTCTGTCTCTCTCACACACCCACACCCCCCCCCCCACACACACACACACACACACATACACAGAGAGAGAGAGAGAGAGAGAGAGAGAGTACACAAAAGTACATCATGAATAATGTAACATGGATAGGACAAATAACCTTTTAATTAATCTATATAAAACGGATGTATAAAGTTGACAATCTTCTATACCGGTACACCGATTGCCATGAAAATCACCACCTGTACGTGTTTTTGCTTAGACATGGTTTTAATACTAATCAATTTTGCCATGCATGTATTAGATTCACATGGTTTTCTCAACTAGATTTTCTTTTACGCAACACTTACATGTTCTTCTCTATTCGCCCTTCAACTTACAAGTTTTACAATTCTCTACGATTCAAATAGACATGCAACATACTACATCCACACGGTTTTCAATAGTCAGTCTTCTTTTATGAAGTACAATCACTACTTTTCTCTACTCCCTCCTCTACATACAGGTCATACAATTTCCTTTGTTTGAAACAGAAATGCAAGGTATTAGATTCACAGTTTTCTCCGCCACTTTTCTTTTACCAATCGCAATCATACTTCATTCTCTAACCCCTCTTCTACAAACAGTTCGTACTACTTTCTGTATGATTGAAATAAAATTGCAACGTATTACATTCATACGGTTTTCTCCACTCACTTTCTTTTACGAAACATGTTTCTCTACTCCCTCTTCCACAAAGGTTCATACATTTTCTATATGTTTCAAATAGAAGTGCAACGTATTATATTCATATGGTTGTCTCTGCATGAGTTTCTGTTACGTAACGAACTGACGTGTGAGAGAGAGAGAGAGAGAGAGAGAGAGAGAGAGAGAGAGTCTGTGTGTGCCTGTTTGTGTGAGTGTGTGTGTCTGTGTATGAGTCTGTGTGTGTCTGTGTGTTTGTGGGTGTGTGTGTATGTGTGTCTGTGTCTGTGTTTTTATGTAATAGGAACTTTATTTAACAGCATATTCCATTACATAGCGAGTAATACTATATGCTTGGGTACACAGTTACATACTGTTGAAAAGTTAAATTAATATTTGCGTTTACAAATTATCAAAATGTATACTATCTATGAATCTAGTTACACTTTTAGTATGTTTTTGTACAAGTTCTTTTTGTGAGTGTCCAATTTACACCTGCCATTGTTATTGCTTTTTGGAGGAATCTTCTTTCCTTGTCTAACAGACTAAACTCAAAAATCAGATGGTCCAAAGTTTGTTCATTTTGGCTACACTTACACATTGGACTGTCATTTATTTTGAAACGATAGTAATAGGCTTTAGTTTTCCCATGATCTGATTGTAGTGCCGTTATACTTGGTGTTAATTTCATTTTAGTTCTTGTTCGGTCACTAATGGTAGGAGAAAAGTATTTTATAGTCTCCCCTTTTGATGTATGTTGCCATTCTTCTTGCCATTTTTCATAACTTGAGAGCTTTAGTCTTCTAATTACTTCACTTTTCGGATCTATTGTCGCTTGCAGCATCCTTTGCAAGTTTATCCACTATTTCGTTTCCATGATGTCCTACATGTGCCTTTATCCATTTTAAGTTGATCTCCCAGTTGTTTTCTTTTAGTTTCTTTAGTCGGCTTCGTATGATATGTATTAAGGTTTTATGAATTTTAGGGTTGTTTATTGAGACCAGTGTTCTGGTTCAGTTGACTGTCGGTGTATATGGTTGCTGTCCTCTTTTCCTGCACTATATCTGTTAGTTGATCGATCTTGTCTAGGGCTTTGATGATGGCTAATTGCTCCGCCTGATTGAGCGTTTGTTGTCCAATTTATATTTTAGTTGGTGGGCAAGTTCGTTATCAATGAATATGGCAACTCCTGATCCAACCCCTCTCGCTCTTGCTACCATCTGTATATACTTCCAACGTGGGGTTTGAGTCTTCACTGCCATTGCTGGTTCTTGTAGTTACGGCACGGTATGGAAAATTATCATGTTCTATATCATGATCTACACCCTAATCGGTGTTCTCTTTCCCTTTCATTATACTAGCTCATTGACTGACTTAACTGCTGAAATGACATCACATGATCTTTCGAGAAACTCTCGACACACATGCGCAGCTAGAAGCTTCAAGAACGTTCTCGATTCCTTTTGTTTCTGCCGCCTCATTGTTTACGGTTACGTACGCATGCAGTCGCTTGGGGCAGCCCGGCCTTTAACATCTCTGTCCGCACACCGGCCCGGTATTTGGTGTGAAATAGCTTGGCTCCGTCCATTGTTGCACGCCGACCCCAACATCACAGTATTTATTTTTTCGACATAACTTCACAAGTTTCCAACATACAATCCGTCAGCTTATTTTGGAAGCATTGTGAAATCCCCTTAAAAATCTAATCACCTGGTACTCTTCTTTCACCTATATATATATATATATATATATATATATATATATAAACAAAAAAAACCACGGCGCAAATGCCCTATTCGAGCCAAGGCCTACCGCCCAGTCACTGCATCCCCCCCCCCTCTGCCCATTACAGACGTCACGAGTGGGGTGCAGAAATAGAGAGTGGTACGTGGTATGCGCTGTGATCTCTCCCGGCTGATTATGCGTCTTCACGACCTAGGGCCGCTATTTCTTTATTCAAGTAGCTCAGGGGCCTAACGAGGCTGAGTGCACCCCGGACCAGACCTCGCAGCGGAGAAAAATCCCATGCCGGTACTGGGGATCAAACCCGGGTCCCTGGCACCAAAAGTAAGCGCGCTACCACTGTGCTACGGGGGTGGTCCTTTCATTTCTATATCAGATCTTAAATATATAAAAATAAAGACACCTGGATTTATGAGTGTTTCTGTCTTGTGCCCTTTCAAGCCCAGCTCCAAAGCACCAAATTTCATACAGTCAATAATTCTAGGGAGTAGCTAAATATTTTTCCCATAACTATAATTATGTTTCACTATCTCTTCATGATAGACGTGACTTTAATATTGTTGCGATATTAACACTATCTAATGCACTTAGATCAAATGGGCTGTTTATATGCTTATTATGCTTTGTGTGCGCGTGTGTGTGTGCGTGTGCGTGTGCGTGTGCGTGTGCGCATGTGTAATGTCAAACGTAACTAAAGGTAAGAATTATTAGGTAACTATAAGCAATAGGAGGAGAATGGTAACTGTGCAATTGGTACCAGTTTACAACCCCCATTGAAGTTTTCTCATTTCACCACAGCCACAAAACTGCTGAAGGGCTCTTGTGTAAGGACGTAGCAACCCTCGTAACAAACGCATCATCAAATCACGGTTCCCATGAATGAAAGCGTATGTGTGGTCAGGTTTGAAACTGATTACTTGAAGTGTTCTGGTTGGTCGGCCAGTCTCTCTCTCTCTCTCTCTCTCTCTCTCTGTCTCTCTCTGTGTTTGTGTATATGTGTGTGTGTGGGTGGGTGGGTGGATGTGTAAAAGCCGATTATGTACTAAGAACTTGTCCAAGAGATATTTTCATACCGTTCTCTAATTACAATAATACTGCTATTTAACATCAAAGTTAAGGTCAGAACGCTAATTAGGTACCTACTGCAAATGAGAATGTTTGTTTCTACCTACACATGTCATATAGTAACCTAGAGGCTAATAGTGCTAAATTACCTTTGTGCATCTTCCATTTAGTTGGTGGAACTGTATACACCATGTTGTAAAGTAACCCTGGAGCTTTAAAATGTGATTCAAAATAGTTATAAAGGAGTGTTTTGTTAAAGTAATAGAGGTACGCAAAATCATACTCAGTATCCACTTTTGTGCTGCTGAATTTGGTTCTCTTTTATATGCAGAGATTACACAGTCCGTTTCTGTGGTAAAGCGCTGTTGAGTTCTTTGTACTTGGATGACTGTCAATTTGCGAATAGCCGTTCGTTGTTTCTTAATACGCCGGTCTTTGTTTCTTATATCTTTATTTATTGTTAACTCCATTTTATAATAGTAAAATACTGTAAGTGTAGAAAGCAGTAATTAACTTATTCCTGATGTATTCCTATTTAAAACATTGGCCAGTGTTACAAAGTTTGAGAATAAATCAACTAATTTATCTCTAAATCTTCAAATGGTTCTGCAAGCATTTAACCTGTTTCATGCTAATTGGTGCTGAAAAATACACATGTTCAAATTAAGTTAATATATAACGCTGTATACAGCAACTATGCAAGTTAATTTTAATACTGGTTGGAGAAGTTGAAAGTTAAGAGCCTCCCTTAACCAGAGAGATATCAATGAGCACATTGAGAAAGCTAAAAACATATTTTATCTGTCTTTCATAAATTCTAGAACAGCCAATGAATCGGAGACATTTGGCAACAGCGCGCTTTGTCTTAACAGAAGTCCTGTTTAATTTTCAATACATTTCCTTCGTGCATTTTCAGCGAAATGTTTAATGCATAATGAAGGAACTAAAACGGAAAACACTTGTAAGGAGAACTGGGTTTTTCTTAGCTTGCTTATTATGTAATTAATATAAAAACAAATAGGCATCGATCTTTATAACTTTCAGATGCAAAGAAGGAAGGCAGTGAGAATAAATAAAGGCTTGTACATACCATGTGAGTCTTCTCAGCCTGCGGATTGAGAAGTTATGCAGACCCGCCGCCTACAGTATGCCGTAAACACTGTCCTCTGCATTGTGTCGAATCAATTTCGACAGAAACGAGTGTTTTACACCGCTGTGCTTCAACTGACTTGCTCTCTTAGTACAACAGTGTACGGGTTGGTCTTCAGTGGTGCAAGTCCCAGAGTGCTGTCATTTGAAGGTGCTTTTTATGTTTAGTAAATTTAACTAGAACTGATAGTTTGGCATGGAAGTGTCGTTTCACTTAATTAGTTTAAGTATGTGAATATCATGAAAACACAAGATGTTACTTGTTAAAATATGTTTTAATGAACAAGTTAAATAAATGCATAACATTAAAATCATAACTTACAAACATAAGGCATCGTTACATATTCTATTATATAAAGCTATTGTTTCATACAAAAGAAAGTCAATAAATTGTTTACAAAATGCAATACTTACATACAAACTAGATTGCGTTTGTAAGCCCATATTATGATCGTGCCTCCGTGATGCGCTTCTCTGTGTACTAAGAGCATGTCCAGATATACTCTACTCGAAATACAGAGAGCTCGAAGGGCTGGAACTTCATATTTATAGGGGAGTCCACTATCTGGTGCATTCGGATCAACACGTGATTTGCTAGAACATTCTCGAAACCTAAACAGAAATGAATAAAAAGCGCATTTATTTGCAGGCGTGATCTGGACTTCAGACCTTCATATGACTTTCCAGCATGATAACCATTGCGCTACTAGGACACGTTAACAACGAGTATCACCGTAGCCCCAATCAGCGGGCTGGTGAATGCGATGTCAGCACCTGCATTTTGCTTCGTCTGTAAAATACAGGGTTGCCTAGTTACCAATTCACAGGATGAGAAAGCTCACCCGTATATACCTATACCGTTCATACTGCAATTATTGACTGATAGTAATAGTTATAAAGAAATGGAAAGGACTAGCATAAATAATTGCAATAAATAATTTCAGTGCGTTAAAATCAATGTATAATGTAATTTTGCCAGAAGACGTCATTAAAACATAACCCCTTGGCACAACGGCCCATCCGGGCCAAGACCTATCACCCGACCGTTGCGTCCCCCACCTTTGTCCACCACAGGCGTCATGAGTGGGGTGCAGTACTGGAGGTGGAACATGGTCAGCGCGCCGGTCCCTCCCGGCGGTCTTCTCGATGAGGGGCCGCTACTTTTTAGTCAAGTAGCTCCTTAATTGGCCCCTTAGCGATCTAACGAGGCAGAGTGCACCCGGTCCCCGGTTTCCCAGCAGGAGAAAATCTTCTGGGTCCCCCGCTTGGTAAGCTACCACCGCGCTGAGGAGATGACCTCAAGATGTCATTACCTAGGCAATGTAAGTGTTTAGGAAAACCAATTAGTGGTAAGTCGGAGTGTTTAAGGCATTAAACCCGTCAATAAGAAATCCATTATTCAAGGGTTCGGTTGTTAGAACTCAACACATTCATAAATAACTAATGACTCTAGACTATCTGGGTAGCCTGTCAGGTATTGTAGGTGTAAACGCGTGAGAGCAAACTGGATGGTCTATACCGACAGCATTGTTCATTTCATGGTGTTATGTGATATATTTGTAGGAAAACTGTTAGACGAAGAGAAAAAAAACACGCACTGAAGCGAATACGTATTAAGGTGCAAGTTATTAAATTATTTGCACTTATACCTATTACACACTGTATAGTTTGCTTACTGCTCTTCTCCTGACCTCACTCCACTGAATTGTTTAAAGAAGGCCTTGGGTTAATTTTTTTTTTTTTTAATGTTCTCTGATTCGGATGGAAAGATTTTCTTGTCAACAAGCAATTTTGTAGATGGAAGATGAACTTGACTCGAAATAGATATGATAGCAGGTACTTTAAACAGAGGTAATGAAATTCCTTGCTAAACGAACTTCCTACAACCCACTTAAAGCAATATCAAACCGTGTTCTGAAGCAATATTACTTGACTATTAATTTAGCATTCATTTTAATTATCCCACAGTTCTCAACTCTCAGCCTCGTTGAACAACATTCGGGTTCTTATATTCGTTTTCCACTAACCTAGCCATTAAAATGTCTTAGGTTTTGCTGTTTCACATTCTTGTTCCTTCCTTTCGCCGATTTTGAAGGGAAATGAGCGCAAAATAATGCCTATCTGTGCTGCACAGGCGATTTGGCCTTAGGAAAGAGGGACGAAATAAAAGGGAATGCAATTAACGGAATTCCGTTTCTAAGCCCCTGAAGCGTGAAAACTAGTCGTGAAATTTAACCGAGCAGTGTTTCCAGCGCTTTTGCAAGAGCCAAAATTACGATTACATATTATGTAAATAACCGCTTCGGGATGCTTTATTGTTTTCCTAACTCCAACGTGCAAAAACAGGCATACGTCAACAGTAGTATATTCAATATGTAAAAAGCCTGCCCTGTTTGGAACTGCGATCTTGAAATTATTTATTTTTTCCGTTCTACGAGAACCGAGGGTTATTATTCTTTTTTTATATTCGTAAAGGGCCTGGTTTATACGTACATGGTCTGTAGTAACAAATAGGCATGAATGACTTGCACCCAATTAATACTTTCCCTATACATATGAGTAATTAGGGGAAGTATTATATTCAAATAAAAATTCGATATCAGGTTGCATCATAAATATATTTTGAGGGACCCCTGAACCCCAAAAAGGATATTTTTAGAAAAATGTTGAATAATGTTGCATGGAGGAATTCGTTTGAAAATCTTTGTGTCGCATTATTGGAAGAAGCTGAACTTATATACTTTAGATACCACGCGCGTGTGTACGATGTAACGATTTTTCAAAATCCCCTTTTGAGGACTCAGGACTTCAAGCATATTTCCGTTGAAATCCCGACATTGAATTTTTGGGTGGAATGCAATACTTCCCTTATTTACCATACGCAATAGGGAAAGTAAAACGACCGAAATGCAACTTAAATTCACACAATTAAGCTAAAAATATGGGAGCAAGCACTTCTTAAAATGCTAGAAGGCGGAAAAGCCCAGTAGTTTCCGGGATATCAGCTAAGAGATAGCCGTCTGTAGTAGCTATTTGAGTGCAATTTCTTTAGTTTTTAAAAGCGTAATGTAAAGAAAAGAAACAAAGTTTATTTAGAACATTAATCATCATTTCTAGACTTAGGCCAAACGCTTTTCCTGGTGCTTCATTTGGTTTCGCATTCATCAATTTAAATTGAATGAACTACATAAATAGCACCACAGCTGCTAGAGCTCAGCAATCCGAATGCTACTCGCCAGCTGCTTTGGTTCATAGTGAATTATTTAGCAATTATTTACTTGTATTCTTTATTTAGATGCAAAGACACCTCCTTGTGTTTTACTCTCTCTGAAGCGGTTGGAGTTCTGGATCCCACACCACACTGTTTTGCAGTTTTGCTCGGCTAGTCATTTTAGTGGGATTTAACGCTGGTATCTCTTACACTCAGAGTATGAGCGATGCAGACGAATCAACAGCTGATGATAATTTAAATAACAAGATGTACCAAGTTTCACTGGAGGAGAATATACTTAACGTAATTTCTTCACGGTACAATCAACAATAGCAAATTATATACTGTATTTCCAACAGCTTCCTTTACATATTCTCTAAGTAAACAATTATTATGGTACTGCATTAGGTAAAAACAGTTATATAATATGATTAAGCAATTAATACAATTACAACCATTTTATATGGAAGTGAAGCATAGATCCACAGGAAAAAGAGTGAGAACGCATCCAAGCAGCAGAAATGAGGATGTGCCAGAAGGGATGAGATACCAAATATTCAAATAAGAGATTTAAACATGCATGCAACAAACGATAAAATTGTACAGTATAGACAAAATTGAAGAGAACATCGGCAGCGAATGGAGGATGCTCGTATCCCAAAGATGGCCTTAAATTAACGACCTCTGGAGAGAAGGAACATGGGAAGACCAAGGAAGAGATGGAAATGAGACCTAACAGGCCGAAAGGTCTAATATCTGAAAGGAGGAGGAAGAAAAAGAAGAAGCAATTACTATTTCATTTTCATTTTCATTTCATTTTTCAGCGTCTTCTGAGAAAAATGATGTTATCCTTTTTGACTAAGTGTTGCTAAGAGACAAAGAATGTGCGTTCCTTCGTTGTTTTAGAGTTGGAGGTTAAACACATCTCAAATAGTTATTTACGTTATACATCCGTGGTATTTCAAATGTCGTAGAGCTGTTCAATTCACATAACGTTGAATTACAAACAGAAACGAATGCTAAATATTATATAAGACATTTCATAATACGAGAGTCACCCGGAAAGTAACGAATCATATTTCTTTTCTTCAATCATTATTTAGTTCGATGAAAATTATACACAAGAAAGGATAATACATTTTCTATATTTCTTATTTTTCCACGTAATCTCCTTCCAGTTTATGGCGTTCCTCCAACGAGGCAAAAGTCGCTGTAGTCTCCGTCGATACCACTCCTTGTTCTGATTATGAAGCCATTTTTCATTGCGCGAAGCACCTCAATAATGACACGCTACTTGTAAGGTACATCACTTGTAGACACCATTTTGAAACATGTTGCAGTTAAGCTAACCGTCGGAGGAAACGGAAAATTCACGCGCGTTATCCGAAAACTTCAAATAATGCGGACCTAAAGTTTTGCATTCGTAACCTTGTTGTCGACTGAGGAAAAAAAAAAAACCTATACTGCATTATTTTCTGGGCATCCCTCGTACAATAACTATAGTGATCTGGATGTGAAAATCTAAAACAGTTCATCACATATCCTCCGCCAGAGTTACACAAACGACCGACAAGTCATGAGTACGAACACTAACTACACTAACTACTGTTCTAACTTACGATTAACGAATTAACTTACCTGCATCACAACAGGTCTTGAAATTGATGACCTTTAAGACGAATACACTCCCTATATCTCCGAAAATACTTCTTTACTCGCAACGGTTAATATTGACTGGTTTTTCTGCATTTCTCTCATGGTATTGTCTTTCAATTCTTGTAACGTGTGTGGTTTTGATGCGTATTCTTTAAGGTTCTCCATAAATAAAATCATATGGAGGTAGGCCACGGAATCGAGGTGGCCACAATCCTTGACTAATTATTCTGTCGCCATACACATTTCATAATTCATGTATAGAATTCCCAGCAGTGTGTGCTATGCTGACTCCTGCTGAACTCGGTCACATAAAAGTTATTTAAATTGGATTTACACAAAACGCGTGAACCAACTATTGTGTCATAAAATATAGGACCCATAATTCTATGCGCACTCACTGCGCACCAAACCCCAAACAATTTTAAGCGTGGATAATATGAAGATTTTCGGTAAACCAGAATTATTTTCGAAGACAGAGGGAATGTGTTCCCCTTTGAAGGCCATCAATTTCAACATCGTTTGTGATGCAGTTAAGGCTAATGTAACTTAGTACACTTACCGTACCCATCACTTGCCGGTCGTTGACGTGTAACTGGTGAAAAGCGCGCCGGCACTCGTCCGGTCTTGTGCCGCCGCGTGGTAGTCAGGCCGATTTACGAACGCACTGTATAATATGCATTCCGGGATTGCTATTTCGAGTTACAGTAAAAGCTCATGAGTTCTCGTGCACCTTTTGTATTCATAGAGCTGTCTATTTGCAAAAATATAATGATGTAGGCATTATGAGCGACAATTATAGGAAATATCTATAATTTTCGCAGCAAATACAGCAATTAAAATTTTTATTTGTGCTCTAAAGACTACTTATTTTGTACATATTCTAAAATGAGCAACTTACACTCATTTCCGTGTTAAAACGCATTTACACTTTCCGTAAATTAATATTTCATGGTAACTTTTGTGGATGTTAATTCAAGTAATGCATAGACTAATGTATGTATATCAGTAAACTAAAACCTATCGATCTACCTCCCTAAGGGCGGTTTGCAGAGAATCGGATGAAAAAGCTTTACGTGCCTTCGAGTACCTCGTTAGGCGACTGAAACGGACCGAAAGTCACAGATTCGCGGTACTAATCCCGATCAGTCCATGCAAACACGATGTGAAACAGTTATTTGTTCAGTTCTGTTAAAACGGAATACCTACATATCCTAGTAAGAGGATGTACAATCCTTATATTTTTGCAGGAACAGGTGTATCACTGAAACGTGGAAAGTGGATTTTCCGTTAAATGAAATTGCAAGCGCTTCAGCCTTTCGTAAGACTTACATCCGTTCTGGACATATCACTATTTTCTTTTGTTCTTTTCGTTGGCTTTAATATTTTTTCGTTATAAAGTTTGTTTCCGAATTGCTTGACGCACATTGCAGACAGCAAAACATACACGAATGTCAAGACTGTGCCATATTTGCCAAATTTAGGAGTATTTCCCTATGTTTTTTTCTTTCTTTCTTTTCTTTTTCTTTTTCTTTTTACTAATTTTTCCTACACCGTTTTGCTTTCTGAAAGCGATTCCAATAGAACGTAACAAAGAGATAACAATACAAACTTAAAGGATTAAATTTGTTAAATTTGTTATGAATAAAACTCGCTCAAAAGCAAAGAGCTTATTTTATTTGCTGTCTAAATAGCAGAAGTTCACCCTCCGCTTCCTTTATTTCTCCATGGTTGTTTTGTGGATTGATCGTTCTTCCAGATCCGCTGCGTCGTGTTTAAATCTCAAAGCTGCTCGGAGCCAGAAACGGAAGCATTATGTTTTATGTATTAGGGAATCAGCCATTTGCTATACCAACATGGAATTCCTATTTTCATCGCACTTTTGTTACGATATTCTTACAACTCAAGTTATCCTTATAAATCATTCTTATTTTCTGGCTTTATAATATAGGACAAATACTATTCAATAGAAAACACACAATTATTCACACTTAACTATGAAAAATGATTCACTGTAGAATCGATAGTTGTTCGGTCGACACTTTTTCTCTCATTTCCACATAAGCAGTAAGATCAGCTTGTACTAACAGGCAGTTTAGTATTTTATTGAGAAGTGCTTAAGAATCACACGGTGAATATTTTTAGAAAATGTGTTATTACTATGTATGATACACTGAATCCATAAATTCACACATTCATTGTATGTGACAACAAATACACGTATGTTTTAATACTAGATAGGGTATTAATGCTCAGTTGTTAATCTGCTTTATAATCTGTCTAATTTTTACGCTATTCTTCTTCCTAATATTGTAACAAAATCACAATTTGATAAATCCTACTTCTGACACCAATGTAACAAACGCGACAAAATTCAATCCAGGTACTTTTCTATCGCTTTATTTTTCTTCCAAACTTTTTACAAAGACACAGTTCTACAGTATTTCGTGATATTACAATTCCCAACTGTTTACTTCTCGTAACCTTGACTCAGTTCTTTTGGAGCTAGTGAGCACCAGTGGTTAGATATATAGGCTGTTGATAAAGATCCGTATGCTAATATTGTGAGAATACTTTGAGGTTAACATCAGCAATTCCCAATTAAGCCTGTATTGATGCATTAAGCTCTAAACGTAATGTGCAATAAGACATGCACTCATAATTTGTATTTATCTGCGAGTATAAGAATATACAGGTTCAAGATGGATGGCATTTGAACTACCACCATACCTGTTTGAAGGTTCCCTGGATGAAGATCTGCTGCAGCTGTTTCCGATGTCTGATCAGAAACTGACTTGAAGATTTAAAGGAGACTCGGTAGAAAGCAAGGATTATGACTCGAGTTCTAATCATCAAGCAAGTCGTAGATCTCAGTCAAAGTTTCTGGATATGGGTTAGAAAATAAATAAAAAACAAATCTGATGTGTTGCATTCACATGAATTTTTCTACTCTTGTACTAACCATTCTTATGAACCCTTATTCCTATATCTTCTTCGTGTTACTTGAGATAAACATTTATACAAATTATGTTATTGGTTATTTCCTTGTAGGTGCAAGGGGAATATTAGAATACAGTAGGCTTTGAGCGATACTCAGATCTTTTAAAGCTTTGAGATCCCGTTCTCTTTGCACGCATAACATAAAAAATGAACAACGATGTTCCATTTCACGAAAGTTTTGTTTCTCGAAACTGACCCAAATAACAAGGAATATATCCGAAATGGTTCACTCTACAAAAAGAAATCAATTGGATATAAATTGTGTTTTAGCGAGCTTTTTGTACAGTAAGATTTTGTCTCTCTCTTACGGTTTAAGAATTATTTGAAAGTCATTCAGAGTAAACAGGACTACATGGGCTATAGCCAGAAAATTCAAGATATACATTTCATTTGTCATATAAATAGCTGAAACATATGGTATTTTAATCAAAATCGTTAGTGCCATTTTCAAGAAAATCCAAATTTTCCATGTAAAGGGTAGTTTAGAGTGGGGCCATTTTCTTCGAAATCTTCGTCTCGCATCCTTGAAAGACATTAAACTTGGATACCAACTATGGTTTTTAACCGACTTTTCGTTTTTGAGTTCTGCTGTTCAGGGACTGAGAGACAGACAGACAGGCAGACAGACAGGTAGACAGACAGGCAGACACGCACGGACCTTTTTCTAAAAATACATGTTTTGAGACCCTCTGAATCCAAAAAAGTATTTCTGGTGAAATCTCGACATCGAATTTTTGGGTGGAATACAATACTTCCTCTACTTACCAGTAGAGAAAGTAAGAAGGAAGAGTACTAATATAGGGCGTTAGTGAGACCAACCGAGAGCAATGCACATCTCTTGCTGGATGTTTCAGGTAAACTATTCTCTCTGTTTTCTTTTGAAGAAATTCGCTATTATGGTATTTTACTCTGTGAGCGCCTGTCATACATAATTGCGATTAACATCAGGAATCAAAGATTTATCGAGTGAGTGAGTGAGTTGGATTTAAGGGCCCGTCGACAACTAGGTCATTAGGACCTGAAGTCCGAAAATAAAAACAACCAAATTCGAAAAAGCTCACCCCTAAAAAGTTAAAACGTCAAAGTTAAAATAACTAAAACGGAAAGTTAAAAGTACTAAAACGTGAGTTAAAACGGCTAAAAGTTAAAGCTGGAGAAAACTTAACCTTGTAAGACTGTTAAAAAGCCAAAACCACCCTAACATTCTAATTCCGCCAGGATAAAAAACACCTTACACTTGCTTGCCAAAACAATCTTGGCAACAAACCGCAGTACTGCACTTACAGCTACTGGGTCGTTGCCTAAAACAGAGCACAGTGCAAGGCCCAGGCCAAGGGACTGGTGCTCACGAGCGTATTGCGGACAATCAAGAAGGACATGTGCGACGGAGAGTGGAACATTGCACGTCGCACAGACAGGCTCTGAATCACCGCGCAAGAGGTGTGCATGCGTGGCTCGAGTGTGGCCTATCCTCAGGCGGGTTAAAATCACCTCCTCACGCCTGGAATCCCTGCAAGATGTTCGCCAGGGTTGTACCGTGTCCTTGATTGTCCGTAACTGAGTGCCAGCTAACGCTTCCCAAGATTGCTGCCAGAGAGTAAATAGATGGCGAAGAAAGTACTTCTGCACATCTATATAGGGTAGCGTACGGGTGAAATATTCCGGAAGGCGACATGCAGACTTCGTAGCCGCATCCGCCGCCTCGTTGCCCGGAATACCCACATGGCCTGGGATCCACGTAAAAACGAACTGGTATCCGCGAGATAACAACTGAGATAAAACTGTCTGTATTTTAATAATTAATACCGAGTTGCCAACAAATTGTTGCAAAGATTTATCGATATGTTGAGTACTAAAGGTAATTTTGAATAAAACACTGCACTGTACTCATTTGTATTCATTCGTCAGTATTTATATATGAATTATACATCTTATTGCGTTTCTCAGAACATACATTTACTTTCCACGAACGTTCCAGTTATTGACTCAAATGTATAGAAAAATGATACGTATTTATCATTATTCAACAAGGTTTCAAAATAATTAAGGTTACCAGCTTCTAAGGATTATAATATTGTATTACACAAGCTTAAGTTTACAATGCAATTCATTAACACAATACAGGTGGTTAAAGTAATGTGATAGTAACAAGCGTCTGCCTTGTCAAAATCGATATATGTATTTATTGCTTATGAAGCTTTAATAAAATAATAAATAATAATAATAATAAATAATAATAATAATAATAATAATAATAATAATAATAATAATAATAATAATAATAATAATAATACATACATACCGGTTTTTTAAACTTGCAGTCACAGCAGGGAAAGAATTTGCTTCCGATACTTCAAAATAAATGTATTTATTCAAATAGCAATCGTTCTGTTTTTCTTAAAGTTTGCAGTCGTCGATTTATCATGTAAATTTAGATCCTGTTAAACCTCGTGTGTCTATCCACTACCTGACTTTAAATACATATTCAGGAAACGCTGAGGAATGGAGGAAGAAAATCTCAGAAATAGGGCTTTAGATGGAGGGAGGATTCTCGTTTAACGACGCTTTTCTATGCGGATAATCAATTATAACCACATTTCATCCAGCTCAAGAAGGGGCCTTGGTGTAATCAAACTGTGCCACCGCCGCAGCAAACCTTTCAAGGGAATGAAAATAGTCCGTTACTGAACTGCACGTATATAATCCATTTAGTAGTTCAAATAATGAGGAATGTGAATAGTGATAGTATTTTGATTATCATTTCATTTAAAAATAACTAACTTGTGTTTACTATCATTGTCATGAAAACATTGAATTCCTGTATTTATTGGAGCAAAGCAACGTTCGGGGTAATTCCGTGTTATATTACGCTTAGCAGGTCAGAGCAGTGTATAGAAGTGCAAAATCCCTTAAAGGGAGTGAAAAAGTTAGTTTGAAGTATGCTTAACTTTTTGTTTGACTGCTATGACGTTCTTGCTGTTAAGGATGTCAGTAAATCAACATCGGAAGCAATGAAATGTTTTAAAGCTGGTTGCTATGCGATGTCTTTAAAATTCCGTTCTCTTTGCAAGGGCAAGAGAGAGAAAAAAATGAAAACATATTCCTACTTGAGAGAAGTGTAACTACTGGCAAATTCACACAAATAATAAAGAGTACCTATCTTGGAAATGCACTAAAAAAAGAAATAGAAAACGTATCTCACATAAATTTTGTGTTTTAACCAGATTTTATTTCGTAAGACTTTGTCTCTTAGTGCAAAATTCATCCAGAATGAAGAGGTCTACTGAGGAAATTCCCAGTAAATTCAAATTATGACTTTGTAACTGCAATCAAATCACCTGCTTGTGTCCATCACTTGATACTGACTGGTTGAGTTTGTATACGTTACAAGCAAGAGTTGATTCACCCTTCTACTAAGAGTGGAGAGGAGAATAGCCGCTAATTGCAGCTTGTCGAAAACGTCCTGACATTCCCCCACTGCCGAAGCAAAGATGCGTAATAGCACTGAGCAGTCCACTTGCATAAAAGGGAAATGGGAAGTCAGTCTTCCAGCTGCCGTGAGAGTGATAAGTTCATGCGTTGTATATGTGACTGCCTTCAAGTTCTGATAACGTTCTAGTCACTTGCTCCCCCACCACTCTCCACACTTCCCCGCATTTCTCCTCACTCACGCATACGGAGTGTCAGGACGTTTTAGACAAGCTGTACGTAAGCGTCTCCAAAGAGAAAAGGTTGGACATCGCTGTGATATACAGTATTTTCTCCGTGCTGTGACGTCGAGAGAACTGTATGTACCTATAAACATTATTCATGACAGGAGAAACAGTTTCATTATTGAAATGTTCAGAAAATATATCGTTGTGCATTGCAACATATTTGATAAACAAACAGACGAGTGGGAAGATAATACAACACGTAAATGTTTATATTTTTGACAATACACATGTATCTGTAATGTCTATTTTTAAATTACATTTGCTGTTACACTTCTGCTTCTAATGTTTACCGTTCCTGGCTGTGTTACCCCCTTCGCCTCCCCGTACTATCAATACATAGTCGCGGCGCGCACATTGCAATTAAAAGAACATATTTAGTCCTATCACTAATCATCAATTTTGATTCCGAGAAGAGTGTCGCAGCACTACTCGAGGACTCCGATTAACAGAAGCTTTTACTGATAAAAATATTTCATGTCTTTTCCTGATTCATTCTCAGCTACCACATTTAATTCGCTTAAGCAATATATGAGGTATGTATCTCTTTAATGTACAGTGCGGGTGCAGTGAAATGAAATTACTAATGATGGAAATTTCTTAAGCTGCCGAAAGTAAACAGCTGAGCACTTGTGAGGAACTAAAGGGAAAGCTCCTCCATGCGTTCACCAAACGTCAAAGCGAGAAGTGTTACTACGTGCAATGTTCACGTTAGGGTCCTTTAGGCCAGCTATTTTATCAAGACCCTTTTGTATAACAAATGGATTCACCGACGTAAATTTACTTCCTTCCGTAGTTCTGGTAATTACTAAGTAGCGAGAACCACTGGTCTCTCCTACTTCGTTTCTAATAAACTTCTGAATTTTGTAGTTTTGTTTAGTTAGGTTTGGTTTGGGATGTCCCATGCCGTTTTATTCCTCCACCATTGCAAATATTTCCGATGGCATGCTCTCATCCTGGGCGCCACCCTAGCTTAGATGAGAAACCTGACCTGGACCTTGCTTACCCTAGGATTACACCTCCCAGTGTATAGACAGAGGGACCCAATCGTCTTCAGGAGTGCATCACTTCATACAATGGCACCTTCCGGGACTGGCCTTTATCAGAACACACATCCTACATGATAACCAGGGGCTGGGAATTACGCGGTTACCCAGTCACCCCCCGAGTCGCCTCATCCACCAACAACCCGCGCGAAAGGTATCCATTAGACTTGTTCAGGGAGGTATACGATGGGCGGTCAAGCACAAAAGAAGACCCAAGTTGATTGGGGCGTTTAGCATATGCCCTCTGACCCCTTAGATGAACCCAACGAGAGTGTGGCTCTGAACCCCTGGTGCACCAAACTACTACCGCAGTAGACTTTGGAGGACATTACATAGCGACCCACTCTTAAAATATCACTTAAAGTCTATTGCACCCTCCTCATCCCATTCTACCTACAAGGAAAAGCGTAATTAGACAATTGCTACACATTTTTATCTCGTTATCTCGATTAAGATGAAGTAGAAGAATAAGTGTTTGCAAGAATAATTTGTACAAGTGTGAGTAGAGAAAGGGGTGTGAATTTAACACAAGTCTTTTTACATTAAAGAAATCTATTGATAGGTGGCTGTCAAGTTTAATCACATTAGGATTGAATTCGTAACCTCGGAGTCATTAATTTAGCGCTAAATCAAATGCGTCAGTCAAACTTCATTTGTTGAAAAATTAACTTAAAATTAGAGGAATTTTGTATTGAATAAACTGCACGAACGTTTCGTTGACTATAAATGTCAACATATCTTCTGCCAACATAACCTTGCCTCTGCTCACAGAACCGCTCGTGGCTTCAGCAAACGCAATAACAGGATGTAAATTCGATTACCACGCCAACGCTCCCTGAACTGTATGGTGCCTTTTTATTTGTATAAAGCCTAGCAACGAGGCTAACAAAAGGTTTCCCAGAGCAGGAACAGTTTATCTTCTAAGGGAAAGCAACGACGCAATGAGTCCTAACCATGCCCCAAATAATGCAAGTACAAATCTGCAGTTAACTACTACATCTTTAGATATAACGGAATATTGAAACACATTACAATTTGGTGAGTTTTCTAAAGGTTTGTCAGGGACATAGCGTCAATGTATGTGAGAGATGTATTACATACCTTGTAATATCCCTCTAATTGATTGCCAAATGGGTGTTCTTATAATTTTTTGGTACATAATCGTTTTAATGTCATTAACAATCAAGTTTTCCTTAATATTATGCCTTGAATTCGCGCCACTTTTGCAGCAGTATGTTTCGAAACAAAGCTTGGGTCAACAGCCTCATCCATCCTCCTGGGGGTCCCCCGTCAGAGGCATAGGCACAAAAGATAGCCTTTTAGTTGAGGTGCTTAGTCCCCCTCCCCCAGTTCTCATTGAGTCAGAGTCAATGTCCGACATAACGACCTAAGGGGAAATCGTTCATAAGTGAACAGTACCTTTCATCTCTGTGGTAGACCAGGAAAAATATACATATATTTGAGTATTAGACAGAAATAGCAACAGGAAGACATTCCTGAGTTTCCCCCAAAGCGTCTTACCATGGAGAGTTTTGTTAAACTTCAAAGAATGTATCTGAAGTTCTCAGACGTTATTTCCTGAATGAAAAATGGGCGCAGTTGTTATTTCTAGATCTAAATAAACTTATTATATGAAGTTTGTATAAAAGGGTGGGAAAGTAGATTGGCGCCAGGTGGTTCTTGAGCGTGACATTGGCGATTTTCACTGTTTGCTTTCTGTCTTCATTTATAGATCGATTCCAAAAAGTACAGCTCAATTAAAAAGAATACTGTAGCAGTCAAATTTATGGAGAGAGCTTTCCCCATTTAATATGCGAAAACAAAAATCTATATTACAATTTCCTTTTTCTGGTATACTTCCGGATGTTTCAATTTATTGGCTTATAGTATTGTGACATTGCTTCAGATCTCTCTGAAGAAAGCATCCAAAGTAGAATGCTTTTTGGCATGATGTCGTCGTTGCCAAGGAGGTGAAAAAAGCAACAGGGATAGAGTTTTGCAGGCTGGAGCTTAAGATTGTGTAATTGCAAGAGTTTTTAAATGTATTGGCATAAATTGGTGAATATGAGGCCTTATCTGTTGTAAAAATTTTCTAAATAAAATAACTGAGAAGTGATAAAGTTACAAGATGTTGAAAGTTATCAGATTTTTCAACGGTATTTACAAACGTTTTATAAGACCTGATAGTGTCACCGATATAAGATGTGACGTAAAAACGTAAAAACCCAGGCATTATTGAGGAAGTTCAATAAAAAAACATTGATAATTCCTTACTTTGTCATTTCTGAACCCAATTCTACAAACTATTCTTTTAAAATTAATCTTCGGTCTGCATTAGTTAATCGAGATGAACCTTCGTTTCACATTTACAAATTTTGTTGTGTATAAAGACTAAGGTGATAGTGTATTAAAAAGCGAACCGCCAAGCGATGGTTTTGAAATTCCAACTTTATTGCATGATCAGAGATAATATGTATGGCAGCCTACCACTTCAAAACAGAATCAACTATTTGAAAATTCAAACTAATCAAGTATATCTCGGAAATGGTAAATACAGCAAAATAGAGATAAATGATGTGCTTTAAGAGTAGTATTTCTTACACTTCACATCTTATACTATGTAAAGCTATTCCGAATGTATAGGACTTCATAGGATATTTCCACAAAATACCTCTACATTTTGTCATGGAAATATTTTGAACATATGGTATTTTAGTCAAAATCATTAGAATCATTTTTGAGAACACAAAAACTGAACATCTTCCAAGTATGCCAAACTTAAATACAAAATTTGATATTTAACCGAGTTCACACACGCACCCAAACCCACGCACCCACAGCCTCACCCCCACTCCCCACCCTCACCACCACACACTTTACTAAAAATGATTTAAGGATCCTCCAAACTTGTATTTCTGGTGAACACTGCCTATTGAACTTTTGGAAGTAATCCAATACTTTCCTTACAAGTAAGTAGCAGAAAAAGTAAAAAGCCTGGTAACAAGTTCTCAGTCCACGAATCTTTGGAAAAATATAATGGAAAAGGAGAAAATATTGTAACAAAAATGACAGAAGTACAGTCCAATTTCCATTCTCTTTTACTGACGTTGACACAGTCTTCAGTCGTTCATGATATTACAACTCAATTGTTTTCTTCTGATAACTTTGACTCAATACTTTGTCTTTCTTCACCTTTTCTGTCTCTCAAATAGGTGACTGACGATACTATCACTCTACACTACATAAACTGTTTCCCTGATTTACTCCAGCGCAATATATCTCTAACAACGATTGTACCTACACATGCACACATATTGTGTGTGATATTTAAGTTGAAACTGGAAAGTAGAAAGGCATAGAACTATATTTCACAGGCCAGTTGGTAATCGTTAACTGCCTAATCTCAAATCCTTTACTATTGAAATTTACTATTTAAGTTCTGAATTGCGGAGATTGCAAAGGTATTTCCCAGCACCCGCTTGTATCAATATGAAAACCAGCGAAGCAAGGACGGCTAAACATATCAGGATATTTTCCATATTTCTGCAGAAATTCTTCCAAATTTCGAAAGTATAACTGTTTCTGAGAGACTAGGCAGTGAAGGGTGAGTGGAACTGTTTCTCAGCAGTTGAACCGTCATTAGGGAACTCACCTCATCCCCAATTCCAATCCCTTGCATGCACTATATTTTTACTGCGTAATATTTACAAATAATGTTAGTTTAACAATTATGTGTAAAGCTGTTATTATTTCAATTCGTAATTGTTTTATTTCTACCTTACGGTATTGTTGCATATGAGGATATCTCTCCCAGGGTAGATTTTGAGTTGCTTACACTTTCGCTGTTGCTTCTCCGAAGATCAAAGGCACATCAACGTACTTGTCTATCGAATACATGGTGAAGGTATGGCACAAAATATCGTGTGACAGCCCACACGTGGAGAATGAAGGGAGTCGGCATTCATAAAAACACACCACATCATGCCAGTGCAATGGAGCAGACAACCAAGTACGATTTAAATTATATCCTAAATCCTCAGAGGCTTTAAAATTAGATTATTGTGAATTCGGTTTCCAAGTTTTTATGAACAGAAGAAAAAAAAATTGTACTATGTCGAGACGTGAGCTCGTGTCCCGGGGGCTAGCACACAGAATACCTTCAGAATTCTATTCAGCTATTTGGAGGCTTGACCGAAAGTACACTTCGTGTTGAAACCCTAGAACCAGTATGCCAGGTACTATGCCATTGCCACCTCGCGACTTTTCCAGCGTAATTTAGCCTTTTAAGACAGTTTTAAACCTTTGCTGGGCGTGTTAATAATTACTTAAATTACAAAAGCTATTACACTTGTTATTTGAGTTGTACGATACGTAGTTTACGCCAAAATTTAAATAAGCCGTTATTTAATAATTTGTGCGTTTTGACTGTACGGGTCCATGGTGGATAAGGCGTGATTGTCTCTTCTTTTTTTTCAGTCAACCCGGCTATAAGTACAAGAATCCGACATTTAATTTTTACCTGATGATGTTAATGTACTCATATGATAGGTTCGTTTTTTCAAAAGCGTCTACTGAATTGCATTGCTATGTATACTCTGATAAAAGGTTTGTAAAATCGGCTGAAAACCCGGAATTCGCTCTCAGTAAACCAGTCGATGTTTTTGAGGTGTACTTTAGCGTTCTGTCCCTTAAACCGCTGTTCCTCTCAATTTTGCTCATTCGTCTGCCTAAGAAGGTCAAGCAATACGATTTAGTAAGCGCAAAACTGGACTAATGTGCACATGACGTTTGATGGGTGGCCTACCTTCCAAAAAATAAGGGGCGTCTGACTCACCTGGTATAGAGTAGAAACATTAATAGCGCAAAAAGAAATATCTTTAGAACCATATTGTAGAGAATATATTTATGTAGAATAGAAAATAGACTAAATAAAAACATGTTAATAAGCTACATGAATTGTAAATGGAGTTCTGGAGCAGATGAGCCAGATTATCCAGAAAAGACGATCTAAGTAACACGGAAATACGACGTGAAAGAAAATTGTTTTGCAATTGAAAGGAACGGCTTCAGTTGTTTGACCATGAATGTAGAATGGAAGAAGCAGAAGTAATCAAACGGTGCAGGAACGGAAAATTAAGAGAAGCCCCCCTAGTACACGGATACAAAATGTACACATCAGTGGAAAGAGTTGATGCCCTAGAAGAAAGGGTACAAGATAGATATAAACGGCCTAACACTGTATAAAAATAGTTACGAGTCCTGAACTTTAATATATAATTTTGTAGATTTGTAGATTTTAACTCAGATTTCGTATTTTCAATTTTTTTAGGATACCTAAACTTTTCTACTGAGGAAAGTTCTCATCATTATTCCTGATTATTACTATTACTATTATTATTATTACTATTATTATTATTACTATTATTACTATTACTATTACTACTATTACTATTACTACTATTACTATTACTACTATTACTATTACTACTATTACTATTACTACTATTACTATTACTATTATTACTATTACTATTATTACTATTACTATTATTACTATTACTATTATTACTATTACTATTACTATTATTACTATTACTATTACTATTACTATTACTATTACTATTACTATTACTATTACTATTACTATTACTATTACTATTACTATTACTATTACTATTACTATTACTATTACTATTACTATTACTATTACTATTACTATTACTATTATTACTATTATTACTATTATTACTATTATTACTATTATTACTATTATTACTATTATTACTATTATTACTATTATTACTATTATTACTATTATTACTATTATTACTATTATTACTATTATTACTATTATTACTATTATTACTATTATTACTATTATTACTATTATTATTACTATTATTATTATTATTATTATTATTATATTATTAATTATTACTATTATTGTTACTATTATTATTTATTTGTTGTAGTCGTAGTGACCGCCTCCGTAGCACAGGGATAGCGTGCCTGCCTCTGGCGCGGAGGACACGCGTTCGATCCCCGGTACCGGGGTGGGGAATTTTCCTCCGATGGAAGGTCTGGCACGGGGTGTACTCAGCCTCGTTAGGTCCCGGAGTGGCCAATTGAAGAGCTACTTGATGTAGAAGTATCGACCCCAGGTCGTAAAGGCCGCATAACTGGCCGGGAGGGCTCGGGGCGCTGACCACGTCCCACCCTTCAATATTGCACACCACTCATGATGCCTGTAGTGGTCAGAGGTGGAGGATGCAGCGGCCGGGTGGCAAGCCTCGGCCCTTCATGGGCTGTTGCGCTGGGATTTAGCTTAGCTTAGTAGTTCTAGTAGGAGCAGCAACAGACGGAGGGCAAGTAGTAGTAAGAGTAATAGAGTGGTAGTAGCGGTAGCAGTAGCAGTGGCACTGGAAGTAGGTACGGTATGGTGGTAGTAGTGTGTGTGTTTTTTTTTGGGGGGGGGGGGGGGGGAGTAGGGGGAAAATCTTCAAAAGACACCGAATTCTACAAGTTGGGTTTCTACCAACTAAAAAACCTTGCCAGAATCACAAGAGCTTCTCCTTGGAACTACCCAGACGGTATTGCTTCAAGAAGAAGACGATTTAAGATGAAGTGGATTTATTAATTAATTGCTTACTTCTTTTTACATTCTCAAGGGACATTAACTGATTCAGCTGATTATAACATGTTTTTGGCATATATTCAAGTTTTTAAAAGACGATTTAAGATGAAGTGGATTTATTAATTAATTGCTTACTTCTTTTTACATTCTCAAGGGACATTAACTGATTCAGCTGATTATAACATGTTTTTGGCATATATTCAAGTTTTTAAAAGTATATTTGCATGCATATTTGATAGTTTCTAGAGCATGAACTTCCGAGCCCTGATCATCACAATTTTTTACTAACTTAACAGTATTCAATTAGTCGATGGATCGGGAACTGGCACTCAATGAGTTAAGCAAACACTTCCCCCCATTACCCCTTCTACCACCCTGGCTTACTGAAACTGGGTTGCTCTCCTGTTACACAGCGGGAGTGGCGTGAAAACAATCAGTGGTGTGTATTACTTCTAGAGCGCAGCAGGAGAGAACACATTTATTACTCAAGGAATGGGTATTGATGCATTTTTGTATTCAACAGAATGAAAAGGCGTTTGTAATGTTCTATACCTATTCCTTCAGTTGCACATTTTAATATCAGATGCCATTTTAGTACCAAGCATGTCAAGAAGTATGCAAAAAGTATCTTTTCGGATACTTGTTTAATTGTATATTTTAATAAATTGCGGAATTGAGTTATGGAATTTAAAACAAGATTTTCAGATTTAAAGTAAATGGATAAAGTAATTCTGCTATGTTAGAATCCATGGTCTGTTAATGCTGCAGAAGATCCCAAGAACTAATTGACCTAAAAAGAGTATATCCCTAAAAGCACAGATCTGTATTCGATATTATCCAAACTCGATAACCTTTGGAGGGCATATCATTTCAATGTTTGGTTCAACGCATGCTGCGAGCAGTTATTTTTCAAAGTGAATCAAGTTACATCAAACACACGATATAACAAGCGATTAGCAGTTTGGTTTCCACTTTACGTTTGGCTACACTACTTTAGAACCACACACACAGAAACTAGTGGAAAACAGATGCCGAAGATCTAGTAATCGTACAAAAACAAAATAAAAATTCTCTTCAATATCAAGGTATGCATTTTACACAAGAAAACTGTATTGTACGATTAAATACAGTGCAGCTGTGCAGACAATTTGGATAACAAATAAATAACATAAAACTTGTGATTAAGTACTTATCCAACGATAAGCCTGAAAATCCCCTTTTTTTCTGAATTTCTAAGACCTTGTGTGCTGAAGTATGCGTATATGCTAGAAAATATGACCCCCTTTTTAACGGAATTATAGCCCAAAAATTGGAACTGTCTTTCAAAAGTTATTCGGAAAATGAAAGTTGAATTCCCTTTTTCGCTGTTTTAAGTTTATCTGATTTTTTCAGTAACGAGTCATGTTTGCTTATACCCAATACTCTCGGCCCGCTACTTGTACACCACTTTTTTAGCGAATTGCGAAACATCTAACTTAAAATATATACATGTAGTTAAACTTTTTCGTGGATTCATGTTACCGCTAACACAGGTACAAGAGAAACTCTTTTCTATAAAGGTGCTGTTGCTGTAATCAATGATCTTAATTTTATTAGTAAGAAGAAAGCAGGTAGAAGGGTTGAAGCAAATAATGAATGAAGGTCAATATCTAATTCACTCCTTTCATTGCAAACAAGTGAAGGGTAAAACCATCTGCTGTACAAAGGAAATCTGAAGTACTGTTTTTCTAGGAATTACCGCCTGTTCAAAATTGACGTGCCTAACATTCACATACATATTTTTTTTCTAAAACTCCCCCGCATAACTTGATGGGTCTTATAATTGAGTAAATACGGTATTTATCATATTTACAATTAATTATTGTCGATTACATTATCCTTATTTATAAGCGAAAATTCCCTTGAATTCCAAAGTGTGTTTGTAATACACAAAAACCCTATTTGGAGAAGGGTATTTATATTGATCTTATAAAATATTGCATATCACGTTTTCTTAACTAAAGTAACATAATACATTGCGTTTTAACTGCTACGCCACTGACGCAAGCCACGGGTTTGCGGAAGTAGAGCAGCCGCACAAACTGCTCCAAATGTTGCGGTCCACGTGTTCCTAGCTTCTAGTTGCCCCGTGAACTTCTATTTAGAATTTATGTCAGGTTGGTCTCAAAGATTGATTTACCTGGTCTAGAATGTTGAGGGACGTAATGTGTTTGTAGTTCTAAAGCAAATATTAATCCAACAGATTTCTCTAAAACTTAGTCATTAGAAAGTAATCTCAGTGTAAACAAATAACATCAACATTGTACGTAAACCAGAACGAACTGGCATCAAACTAAACTAAATATTTGGTATTCAAATTTCAGATCATCCTGTAATGATAATAAGTTTAAAATATTTAAAACATTTTAGTATACCATGCTTTTAGGACTAAAAGGTACAAAATAATTTCTCTACAGATTTATAACCCCATATAAATTATCCTGAAATTGTGTGATTGTGAATTTTTAATAGCTATGAAAATCGTGTAACATTTAAAATGTAAAACGTGGGGCGCTTGATACATGAATAACATAACTAAATCACTAACGATTTTATTGCACTAAAAATAAAATAAATTGCTGTGCGAGTATTCTCCCTACAACTAAATCTCTTTAATGCACTCCACATTTTTCATTTTAAATTTACAAGTGTGTTCATAGCTATTAATTCACAATCTCACAACTATTCATGACAATTTAAATTAGGAATTGTGTAGGGTTATAAATCTATATGAGACTAGGGGAAATTATTTTATACCCTTTAGTCCGTTTTAAAAAGGTGATATTTAAGCGAAACAAGTTAAAATAATTTTAATATAACAAAAACTAACGAAAACCTTCTGCCTCCCTGTTTTTCATCCAGTTCTGAAATATGTTTAAAGTTTTATAGGACTTCACAGACTATTCCCAGAAAATTCAAGATAAGACATTTTCATGACAAATGAAATGTATAACATAAGCTATTTTAACCGTATTTTGTTAAAGCTATTTTTCAGAAAATCTAAATTTTTCGAAAATGTTTCCATGCAAAAACTAATTTGGCTAGAGGGATTTTCCTGAAAGCGAGTTAATATTATATTGTCATTCAGTTCTGAGCTGTCTAAAGTTTCAAGTCTTTAGCTCAGGCATGGGCACGAGAGGAGAGGTAGAGATTGAACCTGCTTTATCCACCCCACATTCTCTTGCCGAATGACGACGTTTGTTTGGATGCAGTGATGGATTTGTTCCACCTGCGAGGTAGTAATAACTTCTATGCTTTTATTATGTATTTTGTTTACATTAAACATATTTTGCATTCAATAATTATCACAGCCACCTACTCTGGTTAGGCAAATTACATACTCTTCAGGTTTATAACCTTGCTTTATCTTATGCGCGTAGTATTCTTATGATTATCACACTAAATTGTTTCTCTTTCACAATAAATAAAGCAGTAAAGTTCAATTACTATTTAGCCTTAAAAATATTTTAAAGCTATTTGATCAACATAATAAATACTTTGGTTAATCTAGGCTTCACGGGTGATCAATCGTGTCAAATTTAAAAACAACACTTTGGTTTTAAACTTCGTATTATGTTCACACATTGAAACACCAAATACAATAGCTTATTTTAAATAAACAACTAAGAAACTAAACCACTAAAAATGAAATTATATCATATGTTTACAAGTACGAGTATTCAGAAAGTACATTTTGAAGTTGTAAATAAATAGATCACCAAAGTTTGATTTTTGCTTCTGGCGTTTGATACAATAACACTTCATATTTACAAATTGAAATCCACGTATTAAACAGCAAACTTTCCTGTTTTTGTAACTTACAACAATTTGTCTGTACCACTCTTCATGAAACAGCCACACTCGCCACTGACTGAGGCGTGTTGGAAGCTGAACAGCAGTGTAGGGGAAGGATGGCCGGTGATGTGGGGCAAGAATGTATTTCAGTGAAGTGTCCCTGTTGGGCCGATTCCGTCCATGCTTACTTTAGCTCATCGTGAAGTTAAAAAAAAATGTTCCATGTAAGAAGTAGTTTGTGGTGGAGAGATTTTCACGAAAGTGAGTTAATATTCGTATTTGTATTGTCATCCGCTTCTGAGCTACGTGTAAAGCTTTAATTCTCTAGCTCGCAGGGAATTTATTTAAACAAAATCGAAAGTTGGTAAACTTTTACATGTAAAAGGCAATTTGGGGTGGAGAATTGTCTTGGAAGAGAATTAATATTACATTGTTATCCAGTTTTGAGTTATGTTAAAGGTTCCATGTCTCTAGCTCATAGGGAAATTAGTTTAAAATTGATTGCAAAAGTTCCGAACAGACAAGAAAGCCAGTTAATAAAAACGTTTTAGCATGAGTTAAAACAAAAAGCTTTGCCTTCCAATATTAACAGGTTTCTCGATCTACTATAAATTAAAATTTTCTTTCTTGATCACATTATCCTCATAAACCATTATCCTTCCCGGAATTTTCTTTCAATTTCCCATAAGTTACTTAAATTACTCGTACATTTTTCCTATTTGGTTACATGCAAAATACAAAAAAGATAGACAGCCGATAGCCGCTTTTGTACTTATTAGAAGACTATAACTATTGCTCCTCTTAGTTTCAAAATATCCATAGACGGCAACAATATAGGCCTGCAGCCCAATTGGCACGTTAATTAATATTTACGAGATAACCAACGCTACGATAAAATTATTCGACACATGCTGAATGTTTTCATGAGCTCTATATTTTTAATCGATAGTAGGTATGTTACATAATATAGTTTCCCAGTTATATAAAAATAATTGAGAACGATGGATTTCAAATAGTAATTCATAGAAAATTCAAGAATGCATACTTTATATATTATGTCAGTAATTCAAACATATTCGTCAGAGGTGTTGATAAAACAAAAATGACAAAGTATTCTCATAACCCGTAATTTGGGTTGGTAGGAGTGTGTGGATATCTCCCTTTGCGTTACATAACGGTATCACATTTTACATTTAGCCGGCATGTTTTTCGCCTCCATCCGCACACTCTCACCCCAGCACCACACCCACACTACACACACCAACACACGCACAACCCACACACACCCACACACACCCCACGCGTACCCGCACGCGCACCCACACACACACATACGAACGCACACACACCGACGCGCACCCACGCGCGCACACTGCCACACGCACACACGAACGCACTCACCGACACAGACACAGACGCACATGGGTATTTTTCTTAAAAAGACATTTTTACTTTCTCTACTACGTATAGTAAAGCAGAGAACTATTGTATTCCACCCAAAAATTGGACATATTTCACCGGAAATATGTTTTGAGCCCCCCTGAATTCATAAAAAGCATTCTTAGAAAAAGGTCCGTGTGTGTGTTTCTGTGTACAGAATAACTCACAAACTAAGTCAATTAAAAACCAAAGTTGGTATTTAAGTTTAATGTCTTCCAAGGATGCGACACGAAGATTTAAGAAAATTGCTTCACCCGAAACTATCCTTTACATGGAAAAGTTTTCGAATATTTTGATTTTCTTGGAAATGGTTCTAACGATTTTGATTAAAATGCCGTATGTTCGAGATATTTTTATGACAAATAAAATGTATATCTTGAATTTTCTGGCTGTAGCGCCTGTAGTCCTATTTACTCTGGATGACTTGCATAACAGGTAAACCGTAAGAGATAGGCCAAGTCTTACTATACAAAAATGTAGATTTTGCTAAAATACACATTTTACATCTAAATAATTTTTTTTTTTTTTTTTTTTTTTTTTTTTTTTTTTTTTTTGTAGAGTGAACCATTTCGGAGATTGCCTTGAGTTGCCTGGAGTTTTGGATAAATTATACTTCTGTCAAATGGAACATCGTTATTAAGTTTTTTATATGTTAACCATGCAAAGAGAAAGGAATTTGAAAGATTTAAAAATTTGACATCGCCCAAAGCCTACTGTATTCCCATATTCTAATATTCCTTGTACCTAAAAGGAAGTAAACATTAAGATAATTTCTGCAAATGTTTATCTCAACTAATACGAAGAAGATAGAGGAATAAGAATTTGTAAGAATTGTTAGTACAAGAGTAAAGTCATGTGAGTGCAACACATGATGTTTTAATTCAGGAAGCCTTAATTTCTGAGAAAATCTCGACGTAGAGTTTTTTGGGTGCAATACATTACTTCCTTTTGCTTACTTCAGATAGGTGACAGAGAAAGTAAAAAATGAATCTACACTGTTAAGTAATACACTCCATTGTAGATTATGGAAGCTAATAGGGTGACGGAACAATATTTTCTGTAGTAGGTACACAATATTATATTACAGAAGAGGATTTACAACAATATATTGTCACCGCGCTCGCCGCATCTAATTGCCGACAACAGCAGTGTCACCCTTCGCATTATTGTCGGCACTACCGCAAAGGAGCCGAAGGAAAGAGACAGAGAATGGCCGCATTGTTGGGGCGCTTGCCGAAAGAGAGAAAAGGATAGAGACTTTGGGAATCTTCTTCTTTGTATTTCACCGCAATAACTGAACTTTCCAGGATAGTGCCTGGGAGATATAAATAGCGGTAAAGTGCGACAGAAGAGTGAGACAGACGTATGTGAAGCGTTGAGGAGTCGTGCCGACGGAGAAGGGACAGTTTGTGTGTTACGAATTCGGAGCCGTGCTGTTGGTGAATCGGAAAAGACTTTCTTGCTGTTGCAACGAGCGTAAAAAGTTACTGTTTACGGAAATAAAAGTGTTTATCTAGACTACATCGTCTTTACTTCACACCCAACCAAAGTCACAATATGCAATATTTACAACTTCCTCTATTACGAGCTCCATATCTCATTTTATATTACGAGCTGATTTCAAAAGAATATCAAATGCTGCCTTTTTTGCCGTGACTTTACAATTTCTATTGCGGCAGCTATCTAGTGTTCAGCACTGCCAAAGTTGAATGTGAATTAACCAGTATTTCGGGAACTGCAAATGCTAGGGGGAACTTTGTTCAATACAAATCGTATGCTCTAGCGACCCTCATAACTGCAAGTTTTTCTCATTTCTTTGTATTTTTCTATTTTCAAATACATACAAAGTAGCTTAACCTCCCGTTTAATAAATTAAGCCCATTGAACTGAAAAATACCGGAATATTTATTATGGCAAGGGAACCTCGGAAGAAAGCTTATTCGGCAAATCACTTTGAACTACATTCAAAAACACTCATTTAGGTGGAAATATATCTGCACCAAGGAGCTGGGCGTGCTGTTTAACCCAAAACCATTAAAAATAAGAATTGAACTTCGCTTAAAAGATTAAAACCAAGCCACTAAAAATGTGGATGAAACGTTTGGGCATCGAAACTCCAGCAGAACATGGCTTATGAGCCCGGAAGAATGCAGTAGTTGTTTGTTTAAGCTATTCATGGAAACACGCATGCGCGCTGGAAAGTTAACAGCCGGAAAACAGAATTTCAAAGGAAATGAAACTTTTCCGTAACACAAGTACGTAATACAAGTATTGATATACACATACCAAATATCAATATCAAAAAAAAAAAAAAAAAATCAAAAATACAAATCTGAACTGATTTATCTGATACTACGACTGCGACAATAAACTGCTTTTGGAATTAGATAATTTCAAATATTATACTCGTAGAACTCCAGAGCAGTATAGTTTCAAATCAGAATCAATTTAATACATTAACTGGTTGCAAATGACGTAACTTTTGTTCCCATATTTTCAAACTCTAACTCAAATATCATTGTGGCGCCTGCCGGTAGCGAGTGCACGTCGGAGACGTTCAGGGTCAAGCTACCGCACCTGCGCGGCTTGTAGATACGTGGCCGACGACAATGGAGTGGCAGAACAAAGCATTTACAGACCTTTAGCGAACTTTCTTCTGCCGGCTTTGTCTACGAGGTATTTGACAAAAGGTGAATTTCAAGAAAATTCCGCGGTACGTCATTCTCACCTATATAAGCAAGGCGAGACGGCGAGAGAAGTGAGTTTTTGTGAGTGTTAAACGAGATAGCTGTTAGCATTGTGTGTGTACAGTCGTCGTTGAGAGAAATGTGGGTGTGTGAGTGAGTGAGTGTGTCGTCAGAGACAATTATGGGACATTTAATCGTCGCGTTGGAGACAGTATTGAAGTGAAGCAATTTTAGTGAGTGTTGAGTCAGCGTATTGTCAGAAGCAGTTGTTTGAAAAAAGATACAGAAAGTAAAGAATGACAGTGAAGTGAGTGTGAAGGTTACGATTGAACAGAACAGTCGTGAGTTTAAAGGTCACAACGAATTGGAAACTGTGTTAACGATAAAAAGAGAATTGTGTTCTTGTGAGTCAGTTTTAGAAGACGACGTGACAGAAAAGCAACTGGACTTGATCAATTTTGTCACACCGGTGTGTAAAGTGGGGCTTGCCACATTGTCATTTTGTCACATTATTTTCGGGACTGAAAAAGCCATATGTGTAGAAGTTTCATATTTCGCCCAAATATTATGTAATACCAAATTAGGAAGTAAAAGGCTTCTACTGTCCACTTTTACGGGAAATTGCCATTACGTTATGCTTGTGATTATGAATATTATTGTTGTTATTCCTCACAGGAAAGCTTAAGAACGATATGTATATTCTTGTATATGTATTTCAAAATCTAATCCAATATAATGCTCATAACTGCCACGTTAAAAAGGGTGTGCCCCTTTTAAAAGGGTTGCTCCTTTGAATTTCTTACCTGCGGTGTTAACATATCCTTGTTGCACTTGTTTCTTTTTTATGTTAGTGGATTTTTAATTATCTACAGTTTACTTACATTTAGTTGCCTCTTACAAAGGGTTATCAACAAGTTCCTCCGCACCGTGCTGGTGCCTAGCTTCAGATAAATTGCTATACTGTTTATCTACATTACCTTTCATGAATTACATACGTGAATCTATCATATATTTTATTTCGTGGAACGTTATAAATAACCATAGGCTCGCGGCAGCCAGTGCTGCTTCGAAATTCCCGTCCCTAGGGGTATTTTGGTTACATGAGACTGTGGAGCGATTTCTCGATAACTCTGTATCATTTTATATCAGAGAAATGTTTTATTTATAGGTATTTAGTTATGAATATTAGATACTTAGTTATATATTAGTGGGGGGTAACGTAGAAGTTATGGATAATTTCACATTATTACTTGTTTAAATACGTCCACAATAGAATTAAACATAGCTATAATAAAATATGTTGGTTCTTATTTTCTCTCCACTTACGACACGTCAGACGAATATACGCCAGGCGAGTCTAGCTCATAAGAAAGTGCTTCGGCCCTTTCCCCTACAACTCTCCTCGTAAGTTGTCAATCCATTAGTTAGAAGAGGGGAGTTAGATGACTATCGCTTGACGATGTAAACCACACAATGTTACCACCATTTTATATCGACCATGCCTGCAAGAACCACTTTTTCAGTCAAGGATACTGTTCTAAAAGTTCTGTTTAAATGTTTGTCAATTACCACAAATGCATTATACTTTCATATAAAGCGGACGTTTCTGTCGCATCCAACTTGGAAAATACTTTTCTAAACTACATTTTTATATTCGAGTTGAGTTAAGATGCTCGTGACCATCTTAGTATTTTCCTAGCAAAACGCAATATCCACAGTTTTGTTCATTTGTTGGTAGTGAAGCAGGTATTCGTGCTCTCAAGTCCTCTTTTTAACGATTTCCCATCGAGTAATTTAGAGCGAATGGAAAACAGTTGAGGAGCACTAGAAGTCTCATTATTGATTTCCAGATAACAGCATGGTTTGCATTGCAAGCGATTCTCCCATTATAAGTGCTCTTAAAGAGAGACTCATTACCGCATTAATGAGAACGTTGGCAGTGTTGAGTTTGCATTAATTTCCAACTAACATTTTGTTTCGCTACGACGCCGCGCAAATCACCAGCAGCGGTAATAAATGGCTTGTTTTCCTAATGATAAATAAGGTACCTCGTACTCTCCTGCTTATTTACAACTAAGCACTTGCATCTCTAATCTGTGTGAGCAGTTACTTTCAACGTGAAAGATTAGTGCAATATATGCTGGTATATAGCACAGAGGAATATCGATAATTTTTAATTTTTCTGCCACTTACGTATAGTAGCTGAACGAGATGGCTCCACGGTAACGTGGGTTTGCTTCCCGTGGACCACCTTTCTAATCCATGGGTTTTTACAGGGCTTTTCCCGCGCCACTAGGTGAATTCTTGGAAGGATACTTACATTCCTCGAATTTTCTGTCTCTCCATTTTACCTCAATTCTCATTTTACTTCACCTTTCATCTGCATGGTTGTTTCAGGGTTCCAAGCGTCGGCAAGAGTTTCGGCGTGCATGATGGGTTCTTGCTCTCTGTAAAACCTCATCCTCCGGATCGGGGGAGATCTGAGTCCCGAGTCACTAGGGGACTTCACAGGACTTAAAGCGTCAAATTAATTAATATTTACGTAATTACTAGGGCAAATTCCCAAAGATTGCTCCAATCTGGTCTTGAACCCCACATTTGTGAGTGCAAGGTGTTATGAAGATATTCTGATTGAAACAAAGCTTAGTTCACTGTTTACATAATTATTGCTTTCTGAATTGCTACAGAGTAGTTTTGGAGTAGCTTTCGGGAGGTCTCGGATTCAAATCCCACGGCCATCTCCCGATCCAAGCAGTTTAGGTTGTAAGCAACGTTGTTCATAATAGTAAATTATGAATTTTCTGCCTCTACAGGTATTTATTTTCATTTCATTTCCACCCTTTTAGGTTATATGGTATTTGGGTTATTAGCTATTGTAGTAGTTGTAGCTTTTATCTGAAAAATTAAGTGTAAATTAAATGTAAACATTTTTACTATGAAATAAGTGTTAAAGTTCGAATATATGTCCTAGATACCGGGACAAACTATTCAGATTTTGTGTATGTATGTATTTGTTTTGCTAAATGCTAATGTGCCTGTCCGAACCTCCCCCATTCTAAGGGGATATTGAGGGACGTCTGGAAACGTTTGCAGTCCCGATTGTGGTATTGCTGACACCAACAGATTTGGCCGGCCTCTATAGTTCATCTTATCCCTGTTTATGGAGTCATGTAGGCGCAATAGTCAGCTACTGGACTTATTTCTCTTCGCAGGAATATTGTCGAGTGCAACCAGAGGTTCGTTTTATACACATGAGGCAAGTTTCACGAACTATGAAGTTTTCACCGCTAGCCTGGAGCAAAAATTGATCATCGAAGCTGATAGTTAAAAGTCTGCAGTAAGAGCAGTCATTTAGAAGAAAAACCACCATTGTGATTTCACAAAATGAGTACGGCCTCTTTGTGAATTTATTATGAATGTGATCAGGCCTCTAACATGAGTGGAAAACTTAGGAGCTCGCTGGAAATTGTTCAATCGTTCATAAGTGGCCTTTTGGGCAACAGTGAAAAACCTACCACTTTATATTGTTCTCTTATTCACACGCGCAATCAAGCATGAAAACGTCACAGATGAAAGAGCAATTATAATAGAGCTTGGTATATCCATGTGCATAACAAATATTGGCAAACAAGACATACAAGAAAGTGTATTTGAACTCATGCATATTGTAAACCATACAACAGACTTTTATTTTCTCATCCACGAACATAATAGGTAGAGGATATATTAGCATTCCACCCAAAAGTTTGATATTGACATTTACCGGAAATACACGTTTTGAGATTACCTGAATAACATATGCATTTTTAGAATAAGGTCCTTGTTGTGTGTGTGCGAGAGAAAGGGTGAGAGAGAGAGCTAGAGAGAGCGAGGGAGTGAGAGACTAGCATAACTCAAAAACGAAAAGTCCGTTAATTACCAAATTTGATATTTAGGTTCAGTATCTTCCAAGAATACGCTGAAGTCCTCTTCATTCTGGATGAATTGCATAATCGTAAGAGATAACCGTAAGAGATGGACTAAATCTTGCAACACAGGCAATGGGCATCCGGTAAAGCACACAATTTATGGAAAATACTTATTTTTTGTAATTAGCCATTTCCAGATATGCCTTATTTGTCTGTTTTTCAATGCATATACTTTTCTCAAACGAGAAAATCGCTATTCGATTCCTTCCTTTCTTCTACTCTTGCAAAGAGAGCGGAATATCAAGGATGTCCCATAGCCACCAGCTCTTAGGGGATTTGACCACAGCTCAAGCCCCCCGTATTCCCCTATTACAATTGTATCTATAAGGGAATATGTAATAAAAGCACGTATATATATATATATATATATATATATATATATATATGCCCATCTCGATTAACAAAGTAGTAAGAAGAATGACTTTTCATAAGAATACTTTATTGAAAAATGGGTGGAGACGTAATGTGAATATAATGCGTCAGGTTTTTTATATGCTGTTATTTTATACAGAATGATTTTAAACTGAGCTTCTAGGCTGTATATTACTTTACGTATTACGTTTCGGACAGATAAAGGCAAAGATGTTGTAAAAAAAAAATCTGAAAAAAAATCTTCGCGTTACTTGAGATAAGCATTTACAGAAATTATCTTATTGCTTATTTCCTTGTCGGTACAACGAGAATATTAGAATACAGTAGGCTTTGAGCGATGGTCAAATCTTTTAAAGCTTTGAGATCCCGTTCTCTTTGCACGTTTAATATATAAGACAATGAACAACGATGTTCCATTTCGCCAAAGTTTTAAGTTTTCCGAAACTGACACAAGTAACAAGGAATATCTCCAAAAAGGCTCCCTCTACAAAACCAATTTATTTAGATACAAATTATGTGCTTTAGAGAGATCTACATTTTTTGTATAGTAAGATTTTGTCATTTATGGTTTAGGAGTTATCCAAAAGTCATCCGGAGTAAACAGGGTTATAGCCAGAAAATTCAAAATATACATTTCATTTGTCACGCAAATATCTTAAACATATGGCATTTTAATCAAAATCGTTAAAGCCATTTTCAAGAAATTACAATTTTTTTCGAAAAATTTTCCATGTAAAGGGTAGTCTAGGCTGGAGCTATTTTCTTCAAAATCTAGGTGTCGCATCCTTGAAAGACATTCAACTTAAATACCAACTTTGGCTTTTAACCAACTTTTGGTTTTTTAGTTATACTGTTCACAGACTGACAGACACACAGATTCAGGGGGTCTCCAAACATATATTTCCGGTGAAATTTTGACATCGAATTTTTGGGTGGAATACAATATTTCCTCTGCTTACCAGTAGAGAAAGTAAAAATAAAGAAATACAAAATATTTCTGCTATGAAGATATTACAGTACGTTTAATAAAAAACGGCCAGTACGGCACGTGTCTTCCGGACACGTGCACGACTTGGCTGGCAATCGCACGGCGGGTTTTCTCCGGGTGCTCCGGTTTCCCCCGCCATCTCATTCCACCGGTGCTCCATCTTCATGTATCATCAGTGTCACCGCCTGCGGTGCCGTAGTAGTAAAAGCGGGCGTTAAACACTACAACTACAACAACAAATCGCACGGCCCATTTCCCGGTCACACATGCATGCATGTCAAATCAAATCTCAAATCACATTAAGAATTATCAGAATAAACACAAAACATACCTTATTGCTGGAGATGTTGTAAATGCCGCCCATCTGTATCAATACATCTAAGGTATCTTCTAAGGAAATTATCAGTTACAGGTATTAGTTCAGCTTCCGTTATAGCGTTAATTTATCTCCTGATATTTTGTTTTAATTCTGTCTTATGCAGAACGTCTAAGAGATTTTCGGAGTGACCGTTCTAATCTTTCTCCGATTTCGTCTAATTTCTGTTCCTGTAAGCACACACCGTTTTACCTTTCTTTTCCCATCGATAACTGATCCTGTCTCCCTGAATTATTTATTTACTAGCAAACGAACGGTATCTACTTGGAACACACATGCCAGGAAATTTAGTTTCAAACTGTCTTACAATTTCCCTACAAGATGATATAAATATATACGTATCGTACTTAAACACTGTGTTGTAATGTATACTGCAATCGATCCATTTTTAAAACACTTCGAACAAAACTAAACACTTCTAGACACTCCTAATGTTATTCACGTGTGAGATGGACTAGGACTCCACAGAACACCTACGTAACAGAACTGAGACTGATGCACAGTGACGAATCGCACGCGCGCGCAGGGCAATGTAGTGTAGGTCACAGACCATGCACCTGCCGGCCAAGTTTTGTAGTAAACGTACTGTACAATCCTAGTCTGCAACGTGCAAACAAAGGAAATATTTTATACAATCATATATCCTGAACAAATTAGGTGGTAATTTTACAGTTTAAGATAACATTATGAATATTAATTCACTAATTTATCTATTTACAATATGCACCTATAATATTTAAATAAATTTAATACGCTCAGCCGGGATTGTTTTGAGAGTAATGGCATTAAAATCCATTTATAAGATTATTTTACAGAAAATATGGTTGCATTAATTTTTGCAACTAACCCATTATGAAGCACACAAAATATATATATGTTAAGCGGTAATGATGCAGAATGACCACAATGCGTGGAATAAACTCGCTTATGTCACTACTGTTACTATATTATGCACACGCATATGAAATCAACGCTCTCTAATCTGATTGCGCTATTTTCACATTTGATCGCATGTGAGTTAGGACCATATTGCACAAACTTGGGATTTCACAGTTATCTGACAGCAGTAATCTCATCACAATGATTGTGCTCACTTATGAGTGGGTAAACGTTTACTAAAAATAAGCTTAATTTAATCTGAATTGAATTTCTGAAATCAAAACCACAGGTTTTCTATCAAGTTACACTGTTATTCGTGACTTCTAGCTATCAGCTTGGAGGATCCATCTCTGGTCTAAGCTGCCATTGAATAATCCACTTCCTCATGCGTTTAAGCTTCCATTTGGAGACTAAGATGTGCCTACTCGTATCTGCGAGGACATCAAGTATGTAATAGCTAGTGGTGCAATTATACATTCCTAAACGCCAGCTATACTTAAATAAAATCCTTTATTGGCCTTTTTTATTAATTGCGGCGGTCATATCAACAAGATCTTTTTCTGAAAGAGCTTTTACACGTCTGTGTAGAGAGCCGGCTACCCCTGGCAATAAACATGTTTAAAAACGAAAGTATACTTGGTAGCCACAATAGATCTGTGTAGGTAGAAGTGAGCGAGGTGTCCCCCTTCGTATCTGTACTCTTTGCCCTTTACCTTTTGTAGCAATGACGATGGAATATAAATACAAGGCTGGTCCAGTAAGTAACAATAGCTTGCGTATTCCCGCTGCGCAGTTGACTATTGTTCTTCTATGCAAGATCGAGTTGTTTCCTCGACATCTCTTCTCGGTGTTGTATAAATGCCGATTAAAACAAGTTATTTTGCATTCTGTAACTCTTCAAACTGAACTGTGTGATACAACAGTCCGCCGATGTCAGATGTATGATAATAATCGGTTTTTGAATACTCGAAAGTTAAAGGTACAAAAAAGTTCCGTCAACTAAAGGACTGTATTTTGTGATACTAATACCTAACATAAGATACAACTGTGTGAAATGGTCAACAGTATAACAAATGTACATAACGAAATTTGATCATGACGCCCGTCACTAATTGCGTATGATTTGAAGAATAAAGTGAACAACAAAATCATGGAGAGACGAATTGCACATTTCTTTCCCAAATATTTCCCGTTCCTTTCTTGGTGAAATTGTGTTCGAGCATATTGACTTGGCGGAAACCGACTACAGAACGGGAATTCTAAAACTCCCAGACAGATATGCCAAATGCTTGAATAACAGATGTGACTATGTGGAGAAATAAAGTTAACTTCAATATGCTAAGCGACATGCTTTATTTTTTACAACATATATTCCTTTTTAATTTATTGAAGTCAAACGGTGGTTACTTACTGACTCACTCTGCAATACTCAAAGATATATATGTAGCATACCATGATACTGTGTTTTATCTGCAATGCTAGAGGCATTGCTTAATACACACACGGGTATTTTCATTCGTATTTATTCTTGATCAGTAATGTTGTTAAATTGCTTATTCAGGTCAGAGACAGAGTAAACGTGGAACAACTAACTTAAACGGTTGTTTTATTGCTTAGTATAACTGAGGCAGTCAGAGCAAACAGCTTGACAAAACCGAATCAACTGAGAAAACCCATTCACTGCTCAAAATTAATACAACGCTGTTTGATATCAAAAGCATATAAATACACTCATTGATCCTGACCTACGTGCAGTGTAGTGCTCCAGTTACTGGAGGCACCTCCATTTGAATACTAATTCCTACTCATTGACTGGTAGTGCTTCCAACTCTCTTTGGGATGGCTCAGGTGGTAGCGTCTGAGATTCGATTCCGGGAGGCCTGAGTTCAACTCCCTTGGACCAAGTACCCTAACCTTGGAGTTTCTCGTGGTTTTCTCCAAATCTTGGTAGGTGAATTACACAGTACCAGGAAACATACTATCCATTTTCCCTCATTTCATTTCCTTCCATATTTCAGGGTTGTAGAGCTGGGCGTGGTGAACGTGGTGTACGGAGTATGCCGTGTATATGTTCTGAGGAGAGAACTATTTCGTTTATTATTCTGAAGTAGGGCCAGGTGGAGTGGACGGTGATGTACAACGTATGCGGTGGATGTCCTTTGAGGAGAGAACTATTTCGTCCTTGGCTCAAAAGCTGCTCGAACTTGTCCATGCGGATGGGAGAGGTGGATCGAAACTGTGTCCACCGAGAGGGATGGCTGAGGTGGTAACGTCTATGACCCTCATTCAACGGTCGCGGATCCAATCCCCGTGGCCGACATTTCTGACCCAAGGGGTTTTTGGGAGGATAGCCCGGGGTCGCCAAGTGAATGCTGGGAAGGATTTCCATATCCTCCGAATTTCCTGCCCCTCCATTTCATTACATAAATCATTTCATTTCACCCTTCATTTCACTAGGATTCTTTTAGGATTGGAAGCGGCAGCTGCACGGCAGGGGGAACAAATGCGCTCTGGAATTCTTTTTCTCCGGATTGGAAGGTGAGCCACTGGTTTTCGCCCCCCCTCCCCCAATGCTATGATACAAGACCCAGGGGAGAGGAAAGCTAAGCCAGCCTCCGCCGGGGTGCTTCTAACTGGAAATATGCAGGACGCTGCCACCTGCTCTCCCGGCCTCCCTAGCATCCATTCGTCTCATCCATCCTCCCGAGGGGTGCTCGGTCAGGCATAAAAGATCGCCTTTCGGTCAAGGTGCTAAGTCCCCCTCCGCAAGTTATCATTGAATTATTGAGGCAAGTGTGGTCGGGGATGGTCATTCTGAAAATGTTAGGAACCCCTATGCGCTGCGCCTGTTGCCATCAAACCTAGCAAATCCTCTTACGCTTATAATTCCTATCCCTACTGAAGTCATTTAACATTCATAAACGTCTCTGTTGATTTCTCCAGAATTTTACATTACAATTGAGAATTATATGCCTTTTGTACCCACTGTAATTTACTTGCATATCTATTCCACAGAATATTCGTATGGGTTATCTGACTTCCTCTTTTAATTATGATAAACACTTTCCGAAATAGTGGTGACGATGATATGAGGTTTTAGGGCGCAAATCGGGAAAGTCATTAGTGCCCATTTCCGAAATTCTGTCAGTACAAATTGTGTTAAGGGTACATAGAAGTTTATATCAATTTTGTCTACCTCTTACAGTTTCTACTTATAAAACAGTTATTCAGAAAGAAAGGACTATTCAGAGCTATTCACAGAAATTCTAATGAGATATTTTAGTCTAACTCATTACAGCCACTTTACAGAAAACAAAATTAATGAATTTTTTGTTCATATGAAGAATGCTTTGGAGTTAGGGTATTTTTACTTTCTCTTCTACGCACAGTAACTATTGTGTTCGACCCAAAATTTCCATGCCGAGATTTCACTAGAAATACATGTTTTGAGAACCACTGAATTAAAAAAAAAAAAACATTTTTAAAAACGGTGCCTGCGCGCTTGCGTTCACGTTCGCGCGCGCATGGTCGTTATTCATTTTTAATCTCTTGGTCGTGCAAAGAGAATGGAATTTCTAAGATTTGTCTGTCACTCAAAACGCACTGTATTCCCATATTCCCCTTGTGCCTGCAAGAAAATTAGTAATAAGATAATTTCTGCAAATGTTTATCTAGAGTAACATGAAGAAGACAGAGGAGTTAAAGTTTGTAAGATGTTAGTACAAGAGTAGAGAAAGTCATGTGAGTGTAACACAATATTATTTTAAAAATGTTGCATCGCATGTTTGGAAGACGCGGAACATACTAAGTTTGGTATGAATTAGTTTTGTTTTTGGATTGTTTTCTCTTTCCCTCCCTTCCTATCTCCCTCCCCCTCTCTCTCTCTCTCAAGCTCTATCTCCCTCTCGCTCCGACATCATTTTCTAAAAGTACTTCTGTTTGGTTCAGTGAATCTTAAAAGGTATGCTTCAGAAGAACCAAATTTATGGGTGGGATACAATGCTTCTCTACCTCAAATAGGTACATCATAGAGAAACCAAAAAATACCGTCTTATTTTTAATGCTTTTTGGACTTCCTTTCAAAAACAAAAAGAAAGAATTTCTGCTTGTAACCTGTAACTATGAAGTTATTCCTACATTCGCAAGAGTCAACTAAGTAAACTAAGTTGATGGTAAAAGTTAACGATTTACAGCCCCCACAAGTTTTTGTCAGTCTACCGCTGCTTCATTCATTCTGTATATGGCGGGAAGTGTTCTTGGGACTTCCACTTGACTGTCTCGCATCAGACAACCCTTTTCTCAACCAAAACTCCTGGAAGAATGCCAGCTCTTGTTCCTTTTCAAAGCTTCTCAGCTCTCAAGGGTTGCTCACTCCAGGTTGCGGCAAGAGTTAGCTGTATTCACATTGTTCCAAGCATTCCATTTAATTTTTAGAAGCTTTCTCATCCCTAGACATCTTCCATAATGCCGCGCGTTGCTCCCGAGTGAGACTTTTATGGAGATCACAATTATCAAGATTTTTAAGCTACAGAGAAAAACAGCACTTCATAACTATGCTTTAGCTTCGACACTGAGTTACACTAAAGTATTCTCCCTACACTTAAGGAGATACGGAATGGATTTTTGGTTCAAAAATTGAATTTTAGGATTGTTATATGAGAGTGTTAAGTTTTTTCTTCATTATGTCGTTTAAATTACCTTGATATCTTCCCCTAGAAGAAGGTTAATTATTCATATATGTGGATGGCTGCACACAATTTCGCACAGCCGATTACATAATACAATGTTTACACGGTCAGACCCAAAACAAGAGCGAGTGTGATATAGTTGCATCCCTAAAAATATATTTGTAGTAATTAATACCTTGCACTTTTAATTATGATGCATTGGCCATTTACAGGGAAGGAAACAAAATGTGAAGTACTGCAGTTGTTAGAGTTAGGTGCTGGCTCAAATACTGTTGATACAATGCTTTGTAACATCTTAAATCAAACAAAACGTTCAAAAGAGATGCCAAAGATTTGTGAAAGTAAAGAGGATTCTGATGCACCAAGCTATGGTGCAGGCTTCTACTAGATGTGTCTACTTTGGAGCTCATTTCCCTTAAGTTCAAATTTTCCTTGCATAAGGAACATTCTCAGTTGTTAATATTTTGATCTGAACTTTTTAGTAGTTGTGTTGGTGTTTTACATACACTGAATTAAGGCTTTTGAAAATAATTAATAATTGTTAAAATGTTTAAGAAATATGGACTATAAAATGCGGGCAAAAAGAAGCTAAAACAAAACCAATATTTTTCAAAAATTATTCAATTTTTTTAAAACCGTTATTTCTATTATTATAAGGATATTACATCTACAAACTGCAAGAATTTCAGCTTTCTAGGCTGTATAGTTACTTAGAAAATGTTCCTTGTATATGACACATCTTAACACGGTCAAAATAGGTCATTCCATATCCCCTTAAAACTTAGGTTTATAGCACAAAGCTTTCCGTTTTCACTATCCCTGCTATTTATTTATTTATTGTAAGTAGAGAAAACATTGCGTTCCACTCAAAAATCCGATACCGAAATTTTAAACTGCATTTCGCATTTCTAATGCACATACTGGGAAGTAGGTGAAAAGGTATCATTCATAAGTATTGCAATGAATGAATGCACTAACATGACTTTCTCTACTGATTGTTCTACAAAGTATTTTACAAAAGCTTGTTATTTAGCTACTTCTTGTTACCTCAGCTATATTTTCAACTCACGTTCACACATTTCGTTGTACGAAACTCCAGGTAAAGCACAAGTCTACCTGAATAAACACAACAAATAATAATAATACAATTTAAAAAGCCTATTGCGTTGCATTTTCATCACTTTATATTCACTCTGATGTTAAGGGTGAAAGTGCAGATGTTTTCATATTTGATACCTTGTGTGCATCTACTTTAGTATGTTGGATTTTTCTCTATCTCTAACAATTTTCGCATAAACCAATCACAAAGTTTACTATATGGTACTTTTTGTATCGTTGTAACAGCGCCGCGAAATAAACCATTTCAGTGCGGATTATCCCCTTTGCTTCATACCTCAATGCGTGATCTACAGGCCTAGGCAGTGCAAGGTCAAGCCTTGCAGAAAGCACTTTGATGCACCATTCGTTACCTCGAGACTGCCCTACTCAACATGATGCCTTTTGTGCCAAGCCTGCTTAGAGCTACCAACCAATTGGAAACATACTACTCTTAATCACTAGTACTGTAAGGTCACAAACGAAGCAAATATTGATGTAATATTGTTCATTGCACTTTCCTCAATTGTAAATAAAAATGTCTGCACCTATAACAGTACTTTGTATAGTAGTCTTAAAAATATTATCCTTCTCACTCCTTCATTAGATACTCATTTATACACTTTTTTGTAGAAATAAAATAATACAGTAGGGTAAAACAATAGTAAAATAGTTTCAAAGTAAGTACCAAGTGATGACTTTGAAATGTTATTCTCTTATTATGAACACGAAAAACTAAGGAAGAAAAAAAAGCGTTTTGCAATTGAAGGTATCTGAAAAATCGGATGTGTCGCACTTGCATGACTTTCTCTACTCTTGCACTAACTATTCTTACAAACTTTTATTCCTATATCTTCTTCGTGTTAGCTGAGATAAACATTTGTATAGATTATCTTATTTAATTCCTTGTAGGTGCAAGTGAATATAGGAGTACCGTAGGCTTTGAGCGATATTCAAATCTTTTAAAGCTTTGAGCTCCCATTCTCTTTGCACGCTTAATATATAAAAAAATGAACAACGATGTTCCTGTCACGAAAGTTTTGTTTTACGAAATTGACACAAATAATAAGGAATGTCTCCGAAATACGAGTTCAGTCTATAAAAAAAATGTATTTAGACATAAATTTTGTGTTTTAGTGAGATCTACATTTCTTGCACAGTAAAATTTTGTATATCTCTTACGGTTTACGAGTTATTCAAAAGTCATCCGGAGTAAACAGGATTACATAGGCTATAGATAGAAAATTCAAGATATACATTTCATTTGTAATAAAAATGTCTCAAACATTTTAATCAAAATCGATAGAGCCATTTTAAAGAAAATCAAAATTTTCCATCTAAAGGGCAGTTTAGGGTGTCGCATCCCTGAAAGACAAACTTATACCGACATACATAGTGACACGCTCTTTAAAAATCTGACTATTGTCCTTCAATGAAATGTTTATATCTTTAATAATCTTTCAGGTTTATTGGCAAGAAGTAGACCGCCTCCGTAGCGCAGTTGATAGTGCGCTTGCCTCTGGCGCGGAGGATCCGGGTTCAATCCCCGGTACCGGCATGGGGAAGTCTGGCACGGGGTGCACTCAGCCTCGTTAGGACCCGGGAGAACCGATTGAGGAGCTACTGGCCCCAGGTCACGAAGGCCGCATAACTGGCCGGGAGGACTCGGGGCGCTGACCACGCCCCACTCTCCAATACTGCACCCCACCAATGACGCCTGTAGTGGGCAGAGGTGGAGGACGCAGTATCTGGGCGGAAAGCCTTGGCCCTTCATGGGCTGTTGCACTAGGGGTTTAGTTTTTTGACAAGAAGTAGCTAGATTAATACGCTTGTGCAAGAATAGCACGTAAAGAAGACAATTTGCAAAATGCTCACATATTGTCTTCTTTAAGACACTTTTTGTAATCATTTTACAAGTACGTTACTTAACATAGCTGGTGAAAGATTCAGATGTATTAAGCAATAATACCAATTTAAAAAATAAATGACTACGTTATAAGTGCTGAGGCTTTCACGGCCGGCATTATCAACTAAGTTAAGTAGATTTTCCGGGTTTGTGGGCCGTGGTCGAGTTGGATTACCTTCCTCCGACGTTTCGCTGGAAACTGCGTCCAGCATCTTCAGGGTCAACCTCCGTTATTAGTGGCTGCACATAAATTAAAGTTCACTACAAACTTTCATATTCAACTTTGTTTGTTATTAGTGTCCATGGTAACAAATTTTCACGATCGCTCGTTCTCATAAATACCAACATGAGATTATCGATCTCAAAATGCCGGCAAATGGGACGTCTCTGATCATGGTATAAAGGAGAAAGCTTTCGGTGTTTCGGGTTTTCTTCTCCCTCTTATTAGAGCCGGGAGCCAAGTTTTGCTTATCTGCTGTCTCTCTTCTTTTCGATTGTAGGAGTTTTTATGCATAAAAATCTCTATCGCTTCCCGAGTCAAGCGAGCCTGGTAGTGGCTTGTCCTTGAGAGTACCTCCGTGTCTTTGTAATAGAGAGTGTTCTGCCACCGCTGACTTGTCCGTCTGCCCCAACCGGCTATGTCTTTCATGTTCTTTTAGTCGAGTGCTGATACTCCGCATGGTGGTGCCTATATATACTTGTCCACAGCTACATGGTATTTTGTAAACACCGGCTGTGCAGTGTGGATGTCTTTTATCCTTAACGGAGTTAAATAAATCTTTGACTTTATAGGCCAACAAAGAAAGTCAAAGATTTATTTAACTCCGTTAAGGATAAAAGACATCCACACTGCACAGCCGGTGTTTACAAAATACCATGTAGCTGTGGACAAGTATATATAGGCACCACCATGCGGAGTATCAGCACTCGACTAAAAGAACATGAAAGACATAGCCGGTTGGGGCAGACGGACAAGTCAGCGGTGGCAGAACACTCTCTATTACAAAGACACGGAGGTACTCTCAAGGACAAGCCACTACCAGGCTCGCTTGACTCGGGAAGCGATAGAGATTTTTATGCATAAAAACTCCTACAATCGAAAAGAAGAGAGACAGCAGATAAGCAAAACTTGGCTCCCGGCTCTAATAAGAGGGAGAAGAAAACCCGAAACACCGAAAGCTTTCTCCTTTATACCATGATCAGAGACGTCCCATTTGCCGGCATTTTGAGATCGATAATCTCATGTTGGTATTTATGAGAACGAGCGATCGTGAAAATTTGTTACCATGGACACTAATAACAAACAAAGTTGAATATGAAAGTTTGTAGTGAACTTTAATTTATGTGCAGCCACTAATAACGGAGGTTGACCCTGAAGATGCTGGACGCAGTTTCCAGCGAAACGTCGGAGGAAGGTAATCCAACTCGACCACGGCCCACAAACCCGGAAAATCTACTTAACTTAGTTGACTACGTTATACTTATTTTTTAATTTTTAGGTAGGTATATATCATTTTAAAGCAATTTCATGCAATCCTAGCATAAAAACTTTCACCGGCTGTTTTAAGCAATATATTTTTATTTTTCATAAAAAATCACAGTTCTATCACTTACAGGATTAAAAAGGTGTACTTGAAGTATAAAAAGGCAAATCACGGTACATAACAAAAGAAGATAGTGCGTTTTTGTAGTATACCCAAGCTTCAAAACATACCTAGTCCATATTCCTCACTTAAATGCCGTTCAGCCGCCATTTAGCCTTATATTGGCATACTCTACTTACTATGTAGATTCATATTATGCATAAAACAATTTTTTTACCCAAAATCTCTACTAAGTGTCCTTAAATAACTTCATGGAACCCCTCAAACAAACAAGATGAAAGGAAGCCCAATGTTTGTTGAAAAATAAATATAAACATTTACTCGGTTTCCATACCAAAGCCCATAGTTTATTTAAACCCAATATTTATTTTATTCGCTATTTTTGAAGTAGTGAAGTAGATAGATTTTTCGTTGTAAGGGTAGAACCTAAGCCAAAATCGTGGCTAACTGTAGAATACCTTGCATTTTAGTTAGGTAATCCCAAAGGACCGAAGTCGCAGATAAAGTAACCTGTGATGAATGGAATGTTGCCAGATCTAGAGATTATTTCATTGGCAAAGGTATCCTTTGAGCCGATCATTGATTGATGAACTGTGTGGGATGTGGTAGTTTTGAGATCAATACGTAAAGCAGAACTTGCAGTAGGAAGTACTGGTGTATAACGTATGACCATAACCCCATTTATGTGCTGCAAAGTGGAAGGCTATGAGTTCACGCCGAGGCCCTAATCATTTATGCGTTAAAATGATTGCCTTATAAAGTTGCTTTACAATAGTATATTGCGATATAGGGATGGTAAATGATTTTACTGGACCGAGGAAAAGTTTGATAAGACGAGACGCAGTCGAGGATTAGCAAAAACACTTAACATACGTGTATTGCATACAATTTTTGCGAGATAATTAGTAATTTCTATAGTGTATGAATGAAATGTGATAACATTAATCTTTCCTGGTGTCTTGAGGTTGAACTTAATTAGCATACATTAACTATAGAATCTTTCGTGTCTCTCTTTATATTTTTTTCAGGTATGAGAGAAGTACAGCTTGTTTAACAATTTTCTTCGATTTCAGAATCAACACACTCGTTGAAGTTAGCTGCCATGATTACTATGAGTAATTATTGATTTGAGCACGCCTACTCTGTTTATCTCGCGAAACGTGGATTAAGATTCAGTAACTCTAAATAATATCTTCGATCGTCATTACACGAAAGTTGGGCTGATTCCAGTGCTTTCTTCTTTTAAATTATGACCTTCTTTTAAATTATAACGTACGCAATATACTCAAGAGGACATATATGTGGAAAAAACGTGAACAGGAACACACAGAAACTTAAAGAGGGGAAACAAGGGAAAAGAAAAAATGCGCAAGTTAAGAAAAATCAAAGTTGAGTAGAAGGCTTTGGAAGTAAATACAGGGAAAACTGACACAGGAACTTAAGACAGCTTCAATATGAGGCGGACATACTAACCTACACCACACCATCAGTTTTTAAGTCAAAGCGTCTAATATGACTAAAGAAGTTAAAGGAGGTCATACCCCTAGCGTAACAGCCCTTCACGGGCCAAGACTTACCGCCCGGCCGTTGCGTCCCACCTCTGCCCACTACAGGCGTCATGAGTGGGGTTCAGAACTGGAGGGTGGGACATGATCAGCGTCCCGAGCCCTCCCGGCCAGTTAGTACAGCCTTCGGGACCAGGGTCGCAACATCTTTATCAAGCAGCTCCTCAATTGGACCCTAAGGGACCCAAGAGGCTGAGTACTCCCAGTGTCAGACACCCCAGCGAGAGAAAACTCCCCACGCCGGTACCGGGGATCGAACCTGGGTCCTCCCACTGAGCTACGGGAGTGGTCAAAGGAGGCTATACTAATGAAACAATTGGTAAAAATCTAATGTGTTGCAATCATATGACTTTCTCCACTCTTGTAGAAATTCATTCTACAAGCACTTATTCTTCTATTTCGTGTTAATTCAAACATTTGCAATAATTGTATTGTATATTTCCTTGTATGTACAACGGGAATAAGGTAATATAGTAGGCTTAAACGATAGCCAAATCTTTTAAGAGCTGACCACTATGTGATGACTTCGAAGTTCCGTTTTATTTCCTAGGTCAACAGAAAATAAAACAAATAACGGTCTCAAATCAAATTTTCTTGAAGGAAAAATAAGAGAAATGTACATACACATGAAGCTGTTGAAGGTATTTAAGGTTTTGGCTCAAGATTTTAATATAATTTGAATAACTTGTTAGTTAATTCTTTTGGTAGCCTAACTCTTACCACCACTTTAAATTTCACAAATTAATAATTGAGAATTTAAAGCTTTGATCAAAGCGTTTATCTTTTTCTAGCCCCACAGTTTCGTAAAATATAAAAGCAGCACTCCATTTATACATATCCCTGTGGTTAGCAAGATCAATAAAGCTATTGTTATGATCACAACGAAGGCTGAATGTTTTCGCCGCGTATGCTCATTATCTTGTCAACGATGAAATGTTGTTTCCGCCATCCTGATCTGTTTCAGCAGGTTGCCTCTGCCTTTCTAATTAAGTATTGAAATTAACTAGTTGTCACCCCGCAGAGAGATCCAATAACTTCTTAATATTCGTCTCCCAATAACAGGGAAAAGAACTTTTTTCCGAAGAAATTCTCGCAAAGCGAATTAAGTAGAACAGATGTCCATGAAGCCAAAAAGTTCCTACAGAGGTTTTCAGACTATAAAGTAATCCTCGTAGAAAAAAAATCTGATGTGTTGCACTCACATGACTTTCCCTAACTCTTGTATTATTCTTACAAACTCTTATTTCCCTATCTTCTTCATGTAAGTCGAGATAAACATTTGCAGAAAATATTGCTTATTTCCTTGTAGATGCAAGGGGAATATGGGAATACAGTAAGGCTTGAGCGATAGTCAAATCTTTTAAAGCTGCTCGCTATATAAAGGTTCCGAAATTCAATTCTCTTTGCACTGCTAAGATATAAAAAATGAATAACGACCTTTCATTTGAGAAAAGTTAAAGTATTGCAAAATTCACACAAATAACAAGGAATATTTCCGAAATGTTTCACGCCACAAAAAATGCAGCTGGACTTAAATTGTGTTTTAACGAGAGCTAGGTATATGTTTCGTATAGTGTGATTTGGTCTATCTCCTAGGGTTTGCCCGTTATGCAAATCATCAAGAGTAAACTGGACTACATGGGCTATAGTCAGAAAATTGAAAATATACGAGTACATTTCACTTGACATAAAAATCTTGTACATATGACATTTTAATCAAAATCGTTAGGCATTTTGGGAAAATCAAAGTTGAGGCAGTTGAGGGTGGGGGAATTTTCTTCAAAATCTTCGTGTCACATCCTTGAAAGATATTAAATTTAAATATCAACTTTGGTTTTTAATTGACTTTTCATTTTTGAGTTATGTTTACACACACGCGCACGCGCACACACACGCACGCACACACACGCACACACACACAAACACACAACCTTTTTCTAAAAATGCCTTTTGGATTCAGAGAACCTCAGAACATACATTTCCGGTGAAATCTTGACATCGAAATTTTGGGTCGTATACAATACTTCCTCTACCTACTATAAGTAGTAGAGAAAATAATAAAGATACGAGATCTGTACAAAGTTAAACATAAATACCAAAGGAATATTGAAGTATAGAATATACTACACTAGTTATTTTAACTACAGGGCTGTCAGCTTTCATGGTGCAAATTTAGGGTGAATCCTGGAGGGGCCAATACCGAATCTCAATTGAAATGAGTTGCCTGAATAAAGGCTGGGTCACAAGCAACGACAACGGGAACCATAACCAGAATGAGACTTGAAATGCACGTATTCAAATGGGAGTGATCACAACCAACGGCTTGTAGTGGACGAAGCGGCGCTGGGGCGGGTTTCCTCCGGGTTCTCCGGTTTCCCCCGCCATCTCATTCCACCGGTGCTCCATATTCATTCCATGTATCATCAGTGTCACCCCCTGCGGTGCCATATATAGTAAAAGCGGGTGTTAAACACTACAAAACAATACAAAAACAACCAACATCAAACCTTCCCTGCATCCGGGAACGGGAACAAGACTTGGTCAAGATTTAACTTTGTTGTTTCCATTATCGGGCATGGCATGTCAGATCCATTAAGTGCGTATTAAAGACGACGACTTCTCTCTTCAAGGCAGCCGTGACATAGAGCTCTCGCTAGTCGCAATTCTGTGAAAACCAAAGCGAAAATAATTTCAGCAGTGCGTCTTTCAGTCTCAGAAAGTGGTTAGAGTCGGTGTCGATTGTTAAAAGTCACGTTTCCTATTTTCTCGGAATCGGAAATACGCAATAGTTTCCTTGATCTTCACTTTATCGAAGTTTGCCATTGGTTAAACTGTTTTAAGTTGGCTGCATTGAAGGGCAGGTTAAAATTTTTTCATTGGTCAAAAGAAATAAATGACATCCCAATGCGCAATATCCGCTATATATTTCCGTTTAGCAGGCTGTTGTGAAGCAAATATTCCCGTTGTCGTTGCTGTTCTCGTTGTCTCTAACGGGTGGTTGTGAACCAGCCCTAAGGCTTTTTCCCCAGCTTTCCTTTATCCTCATAACATAATCGCCGCAACATTGAACTCACTGAATATCACCCATGCTCATAATATTTAAGAGATCGACCTGTAATTTGTCTAAACCTGGATTACTCAGCTAAATCTTAAAAGTATTGTCGAATAGTATGTCAGCATAAAGAAGTGGTGCTGCAAGGCAAGGTATACATAAAGTAACATATAAAGTAAAGTATTCACCTGCACTTTAAAACCTTCTATTTGCCAAATGTTCGGGGAGAAATTTATTATTGTAGTATGCGAAAAATGCAAACAATATTGCACTATACGTGTTATGAAATTCTTTGATTATAAATAATTGTTGGAAGTTCCATCGAATTTTGAATTTTTATTTTTTCTACCACCTACATATTATATAGAGAAGGTATTGAATTTCACACAAAAATTATATTAGGAAATGTCACTAGAAATACACGTTTAAAGGTCCCCAGTATTCAGAAGAAAAACGTTTTTAAAAAAGAATTCCTCCATACGTGTGCGCGTGCGTGTGTGCTTTTGTGTGAAATTCGTTTAAGGTTAGTATCGTCCAAGAATGTGACACGAAAATGTTCAAGAAAATATCCACACTCCAAATTACTCTTAAATAAAATTAACAAGTTTGGATTTCTCAAACATGTCTCAAACAATTTTGATTAAAATACCGTATTTTAAGACATTTTCATGACAAATGAAATTTACTTATATCTTAAATCTTCTGAGAATAGCCCCTGAAGTCCTCTTCATTGTGCATGTCCTTTGCATAACTGGTAAATCGTAAGAGATAGACAAAATCTTACTACACAAAAATGTACATCTCCTTAATGCAGACTATATTTTTATGAAAATAATCGTTTTAAAGAATTCCTTATTCTAGAGCTTAATTGTCAAGTATTTATACTTTTCTTAAACAGGAAGTCACTTTTTTCATGATACCACATGGCGACCAGCCCATAAAATATTTGAATGTCTCTTAAGTTTACTGTATTGTCCTATACTCATTGTATCCATAAGGAAATACGTAATAACATCACTTCTGCAAGCGTTTATTTCGATTAATATGAAATAGATAGAAGAGCAAGCGTTTTAAGAATAGTGCGCACATCAGAATTTCTCATATGTATGTTTATACTTTACTATATTACACACCTATATGTGTGTGTGCGTTTATATATTTATATTTAAACAGGAGGAAAATAATTCTGAAGGGTCGTAAAAACCGATCTGTTAATGAGCATGTAGAGCAAGATCATTAATAATTCTGTATCTTTTTCCTCCGTCAGATCAAACCATTTTCATCACAGTTTTAGGCATTATTACAAAAAAATTTATTCCGATAAGTGCACTAAAATAATTTTGCAAACATCACTCATGGAAAAGTTAAAAAATCGATGTTAAGGAGAATAGGAATAATTTTTCACGGTGGAGATAAAGTGTCATTATAGTTTAAGGTGTTTCTGAAATATGCCTTTAAATACAGAATATGTCTTTATATATATATGTGTGTGTGTGTGTGTGTGTGTGTGTGTGTGTGTGTGTGTGTGTGTGTGTGTGTGTGTGTGTGTGTGTGTGTGTGTGTGTGTGTGTGTGTGTGTGTGTGTGTGTGTGTGTGTGTGTGTGTGTGTGTGTGTGTGTGTGTGTGTGTGTGTGTGTGTGTGTGTGTGTGTGTGTGTGTGTGTGTGTGTGTGTGTGTGTGTGTGTGTGTGTGTGTGTGTGTGTGTGTGTGTGTGTGTGTGTGTGTGTGTGTGTGTGTGTGTGTGTGTGTGTGTGTGTGTGTGTGTGTGTGTGTGTGTGTGTGTGTGTGTGTGTGTGTGTGTGTGTGTGTGTGTGTGTGTGTGTGTGTGTGTGTGTGTGTGTGTGTGTGTGTGTGTGTGTGTGTGTGTGTGTGTGTGTGTGTGTGTGTGTGTGTGTGTGTGTGTGTGTGTGTGTGTGTGTGTGTGTGTGTGTGTGTGTGTGTGTGTGTGTGTGTGTGTGTGTGTGTGTGTGTGTGTGTGTGTGTGTGTGTGTGTGTGTGTGTGTGTGTGTGTGTGTGTGTGTGTGTGTGTGTGTGTGTGTGTGTGTGTGTGTGTGTGTGTGTGTGTGTGTGTGTGTGTGTGTGTGTGTGTGTGTGTGTGTGTGTGTGTGTGTGTGTGTGTGTGTGTGTGTGTGTGTGTGTGTAGTGTTTAACGCCCGCTTTTACTACATACGGCACCGCAGGTGGTGAGAATGATACATGGAATGAAGATGGAGCACTGGTAGAATGAGATGGCGAAGGAAACCGGAAACACGGAGGAACCCCGCGCCACTGCCGCTTCGTCTACCACATATTCCACGGCTACGGCGCGGGAATATGTTAACTGCAGTTAACTGTGTTTGTGAATTAAAGTATAGATTTATGTTTCTACAAAAATAGAGTTTGCCAATAGATATACATTTAAAATTAATTATGTACACATTTAAAAATAATTTTGTTCGCCTGTCAGTTTCAGCTTTTTTGTGATAAATATTGTAGCGCAATAAAAGCTTTACATACATGCTAAGATGTTTAAAGTGCAAACAAAATTTGTCCAAAAAGTGACCTAAAATTATACCAATTTGTTCATAAAACTGCATAATATAGAAACTTACTTGTGCGGAGCACTAATGATTACAGGGAACATTTCCTAAACTATCGGACCTAATTAAGCTAAAAAGCTTAAGTTTCTGAGTAAAACCCATTTCTTCTGCCTTGTTTTCAGACTTGTTAGAACGGGCAACAAAGTCTGCTGGCATAGAGTGAAAAGGGAAGAGGGAAAATCCACGTGAATAAGAAGTAGTGTAACTCGGTACACTGGGGATACCATCTGCCATGCATCAGAGACGAAGTAGTTGCCGCTCCACCAGGCGCTTTTTGTTCATTTGCGTGCTGTTTCATTAACAGTTGGAAGTTTTTGATTCATGAACTGTTCATTGTGGACCGATACACCTTATGTCTTTAACTTACCAGCTGTCACTTTTGAATTGTCCTCTGCGCATAAACAATTTTAAGTTTCTATTCAATGATGAAAAAAAGAAATTAATAATAATAATAATAATAATAATAATAATAATAATAATAATAATAATAATAATAATAATAATAATAATAATAATAACAACAATAACAACAAAACAACAATAATAACAAAACAACAACAATAACAAAACAACAACAATAACAAAACAACAACAATAATAACAACAACAATAATAACAACAACAATAATAATGATGATGCTAATAATAATAATAATAATAATAATAATAATGATGATGCTAATAATAATAATAATAATAATAATAATAATAATAATAATAATAATAATAATAATAATAATAATAATAATAATAATAATAATAATAATAATAATAATAATAATAATAATAATAATAATAATAATAAAATAATAAAAACTACACTGAAACCTTTAGGGTCTTCATGAGTTTAGCAGTACGGCCAGTTTGAAGAACCCTGGCTAATATATTTAAGGTTTTAGAGGCATGAATTGCTTAGACGGTTTCTTTACGTAAAGCTAAGACAACCTTCTCTACCATTTTCCACCCATAGTGCATGGTTGCATAAATAAAAAATAAAACTGGTCGAATGTTTGATTGACAGTATGTCACCACTCCTTTATCGTTTAAATTAGCATAGAGGAGTACAGCTTTAAAAGATGAGTTATTTGGGTCCTGTCCATTTGTTGCTAAGTAAGTCGTTTAGCCACAAAATGATATTAAATATTTGGATTCTAGCGTGTGTATTGGAATAAATTCTTGGACACAATTTGGCAAGCCCGTAAACAGGAAGATTAGAAATGTCAACAATAAAAACTACCTGCTCAGGTCTCGTGAAGACCGCTCAGAAAGCGGTCGTGCGTTGTGTTGCAGTGGTGGGTTGGTTACATGTACCTTGCGTTTGATTTACAAAAGCACTTTCAAATCTTATGTGCTAAACATATGTTCACTGGCCACTTTAGTGGCTAAGAAGTCAATATTTGGTGACGAAGTCGAGTGCATAGCCCTAGAAGAACCACCAAGTGATCGTCGCGTAACATATTGCGATACAGACTTTTAATGTAGTTTAATTTGCAAAAACTCTGTTTGCAAATACATGTATAGCTATATTCACTCCTATACATACTATTCTTGCAAATGCTTATTTCTCTATCTACTTCATTTTAATCGACACAAGGAGTTTCAGAAAGTAGGTTTCTTGTAGGTGCAAGGGAAACATGGCAATACAGTAGGCTATAAGCGATAATGAAATGCTTTAAGAGCTAGTTGCTATGCGATACCTTTGAATTTCCGTTCTATTTGCAAGGTCAAGAGATAAACGAATGACATATTCCTATTTGAAAAAAGTGTACATAGTGGTAAATTCAAAGAAATAAGCAAGAATATCTCAGAAATAGTTCACTCGAAGGAAAAACGTAGTATTGTGTGTTTAACCAGATCCACATATTTTATTTAGTAATCTTTTGTCTGTCTTACTGTTTATCATTTATGCAAAAATCATCCAGAATGAAGAGGTCTTCTGAGGACATTCCCAGAAATGTCACTGTTCGGAATATATCCGTCACTGGATAATGACGGTCTGTCCCTGGACTGTGGACTGGGTTATAGCCGCAAATATGTACAAATCTAAGTTACTTTAAATGAAGAAAATTCGCATCTCCATTCGACCAATTAGATTTCCAACCAAGTGTAAATTTCCATAGTGCAAACTCTCGCTCCTCCGTGTCTCTTCTTCCTATAAGAAGAAAGGACTTCTTCATTTCCCAATCATATTGCAAGTCAGTAAGTTCCAATTGAAAGGCATCCCAGTAGTTATAGTTCCTTTAAGCTTCTCTATTACCATATCACCTTCTTCTCTATAACCATTGTACTCACCGCTATGAGTAGTATAGTGTCATTGTAAGTTATATGTTTTAATTGTTTGGACAACCTTATCACATCCTAAGCATTTCACTGCACCACCTATATCTATAAACAGATACCATTCTACCCAAATGGGCGGGGGAATGGATTGAAATACCCACACTTTGAGAAAATGTCATTTCTATGTTTCACAAGCCAACATTGCCACTAGATATGCGCGAACGCCACTGCTATACTCGAAACAACAACTGTAACAAAAAGCCTGCCCGCTTGCTAGCACACAATCTCCCCGCGGCCCGTTTTTCCTTGACTTGAGGCCGCTTGATTTAATGTTACACACCAAATGATAGCATATACATGATAGCATATTTTTACTTTCTCTGCTACGTATAGTAAGTAGAAGATGCATTGCATTCGAGATTTTACCGAAAACATGCTTTGAGGCTCCTGAATAAAAAATCTGACGTATTGCACTCACATGAGTTTCTCTACTCTTGTACTAACCATTCTTAAAAACTCATCTTCTTCGTGTTACTTGAGATAAATTTTTGTACAAATTATCTTATTTCTCATTTCCTTGTGGGTGCAAAGGGAATATTAGAATACAGTAGGCTTTGAGCAATGGTCAAATATTTTAAAGCTTTGAGGTCCCGTTCACTTTACACGCATAACATATCAAAAAAAGAACAACGATGTGCCATTTCACCAAAGTTTTAAGTTTTCCGAAACTGACACAAATAACAAGGAATATCTACGAAATGGTTCACTCTAAAAAAATTATTTGGACATAAACTGTGTTTTAGCGAGATCTACATTTTTTGTACAGTGCGATTTTGTCTATCTCTTACGGTTTACGAGTTATTCAAAAGTCATCCAGAGTAAACAGGACTACATAGGCTATAGTCAGAAAATTCAATATATAAATTTCATTTGTCATACAAATATATTAAAAGTGTGGCATTTTAACCAAAATTATTAGTCATTTTCAAGAAAATCAAAATTTTCGAAAACTTTTCCATGTAAAGGGTAGTTTAAGGTTGGGCTATCTTTTCAAAATCTGCATATAGCATCCTTGAAAGACATTAAACTTAAATACCAAGTTTGGTTTTTAACCGACCTTTCGTTTTTGAGTTCTGCTGAACGCGTGCGCGCGCGGACCTTTTTCTAAAAATGCTTTTCTTTTTTTAGATTCAAGGGGTCTCAAAACATATTTCCGGTGAAATCTCGACATTGAATTTTTGGGTGGAGTACAACACTTCTACTTACCAGTAGAGAAAGTAAAAAACCGCTTTTAGAAAAACATGTGCGTGCGTCTGTCTGCCTGTTTGTCTGTGAACAGTATAACTAAAAAACGAAAAGTCGGTTAAAATGCAAAGCTGGTATTTTAGTTCAATACCTTTCAAGGATGCGACACGAAGATTTTAAAGAAAATTCCTCCACCTTAAACTATCCTTTACCTACATGGAAAATTTTTATTTTCTCAAATGTCTTTATCAATTTTTATTAAAATTCCACGTGTTTAAGATACTTTTATGGCAATTTAAATGTATATTTTGAATTTTCTGACTGTATTCCATGTAGTCCTATTTACTGTTGATCATTTGTGCATAATTGGTAAACTTAAGAGATAGAGAAAATCTCACTGCACAAAAACTGTAGATTTCGTTAAAATACACAACATATGTTGTGACGTCATGGAAAGTCGTCACTTCTAGATATCGACTGGCCTTCCCTTAGAGAGGTGTACAGCCGTCAGGTTGGTAAGCGCAACCCCTCTCGCTCCCCGCTACGCCCCGCACTCAGTATAAAAGACCGGCTGCCAGACCAGTCTTCGTAGGTTACTTCAGCGCGGAAGCGCGCTGCCTTCAGTCTTCGTCGAGTAGTCGAGCTCCGTAGGCGCTGTTGTCTTCGTCAGCCAAAGTATAGTTAGCTTCGACCAAGCGTATTGTATGAGCCTTACATACTATGGTTTGGTCTTCATCGAGCCGAGGCGCTCAGCATTAATATCTTACATACTTTCCTACATGTTCGTCTGTAATGAGCCGATAGGCTTAGCAATTTTCAATTCTACTAATATTACTCGGCAAGCTCTTCTTCATCGAGCCAAGCGGTTCACCAACAGTGACGTCAGCACGCATCGAACGAGGCTCGCGCGAAATACAGGCTACGGCCCGATTACGTCATCTTTGGAACAGCTGTTCGAAGGGAACCGACCGAAGCCGAACGTGAATATGACTCCCGTTTGGAGGAACAGCGTAAGGAAGTGATATCCATTGAATTATTGAAAACAAAAACACGTAACAAAAATACCTGCACAATATTATAATACGTTACATAAATAATAAATCACATATCAGTATAATAAAGATTAACTATCTATCTCAATAGCTGCTGTTATTATCATCAAATTTTAAACATGAGGCACGTGATTATTGCCAAACTTAATTCTAGTGAAACTGAATATATACATGTAAATGGAAATATTCCATCCTCAATATTTTGATTTTTAATGGCCCATTGTGACTAACCGATATATTATTATAACTAGTCAATCATATCAAAATAATGGTAATATTGATATGTTGCCTACCCCGGAGAAGCTGGAAGACTTATTTTTCAATATCACTTGTAAAAAGTACTTAGCAATGTATCCACTTACCTTACATAATATTTATTAATGATGGAATCTATAAATGTTAACTTATTATCAGCGGGGCATATAGTTTTTTCAGTTTCAGTTTTGTTTATTGAAAGTTTGGCCTGGTGCCGGTACAAAGGACCCGGCTTACACGCTACAATTAACATTAACTTACAATTATAAATATTTACAAAGTTTACTGTTTTGGGGTTTAACAAAACCAATACGGTGACCATACCAAGAAGTTTTTGGGTGTGGATTTGTCCTTTAGATAGGCATCCCAGAAATTGAAGCAAAATACTAATTAAACTCAGTCTATCAACATTTACCATGCTGGTTTGGTAAATTTGCACATAAATAGCAATTATCAACAATAGGCTAAGCTGTGATACCTGTGTTAATTTGTAAAAGTGGGGAAACAGTTTAGATATGATGTTATAAAGTTAGGTTAGGGTTGCATATTATTATTGATGGCAGGTGTGGATGCTGCCTCTGATAACACAGACTAAATTTTGATAAAACAAGACTCTGTCATCCTGTTCATATAGGTACACATTAACCTAGGTGTCGTTGCCTACATAATTCCATCATGTGTGAGTAAAGACAGGGGACAAAATTTGACCCAAGTATAATAGTTTTCCCTTTTTGATGAAGGTGGGGAAAAATGTAAATGACCTAGCTACTGCCTGTTTTCTAAATTTATTGATTAACTTGGTAAATGTTTTGTTAACATTCATTGCTTTTAACTGTTGCCAGAATGGTTTAACAAAAACCAACCCATACCATCTTTAGTTCAACAGTTTTTGGGTGTAGATTTGTCCTTTCAATGTGTTTCATTTATATATATAAACTGTCCTAACTAGTTTTACATCGATACACACTACAACGTCGACCCATATTGTTCAATTCTACATCTAAAACAAAAGTAGAATTACATACCTTTCAGTACCTGTATCACCATGTTACAATATAGGTTGTGGATTCTTGAATAACTTCACTGAAGAATTAACCATTTCTTAAATCGCTTAAAATTACACACTATAAATGAAAATAATCATTTTAGTTTAATAGTTAAACTATAACAGGTAGAACTTACGAAAACCAGGCGAAAAACTGTTCAGTTGCTCAAAAGAAACCGTTAAAAATTGCAGCGAAAAACATCTGTTATAATTCTCGTACTACAACAAGAAAACTACTGAAAAATTAATTTTGATTAATTTACAATATTTACAAATAAACACAATCACTGAAACAACATATACCACCACTAATTCACTTTCAATTAAACAAAACTAACACGTGTTGCCCCGTAACATTCCACACTGATAGCCATGTTTGTTAGCATACCCGGTTCCCGGCTATCAGCTGATCGGCCCGGGCCAGAGCCTGTTATTCACGCGAGCCTCGGCATCGAAGTCAACGGGGTCATGCTTCAGGCTCTTGCTTGTCAAAGGAGGAAGCAAGTGAGCAACTTTTCTCCGTAGAGAAGCAACGTCGGCATTCACCACCATTTCTTCGAGATGTATGCTAATTCAGGCATACACTGGGCATACGCGGAATTAAGCAGGAACGACGCGTTTATTCTTCATGGCTGATATGCAGGAATGTGCCACAGTTCGTGTGCATGTTCATTTCAACATAATTGGAGAAGGACCTGTTCCATAGCACACCAGACATTTGGGTGAGACAAACAGTTCTGTATTTCATCTAGATGTATGTGTTCAGTGTTTTAGGGCTCTTATGCTAAGAAGGGTATGTGATCTTTTGTATCACGGTTAATGTAGCCTAAACGGCAATAGTTATAATTCCGACTAACACAATCAAGTGAGTGTGTAGTTAAATGGGATGACTTTTGGGTGCCAAGTTATATTGGTGAGTCAGGCCCATTCTACTAGTGTTGCTCAGGAAGTCAAATAGTCAGGAAGGAATTATTACTTAGTGCAAAGAATAGTTTACATTTATGTCTATTTTATGTAACTGTGCTTATTTTTACTACATTATTTCATCATTCTCCATACTTTGAATGTTCTTATGTATATTCTTGTTACTTAACACCGTCCGTGTTAAGTCTTGTATTTATTTATGTTTTCAAAATATATTCAAGGAAAAGGCATTTGGTGTTATATGGAACCACAATATCCCCCACCCATCCATTCCCAACACGATTCCGCAAATAGATGTCCACTCGCTCTCGCTAAGCCAAGTCCAGTGGGGTAGCAGGAAAATCATGGGGGCTAAGCTCAGCAAGTGTCAAGTCAAGTAATGGTAGCAGATAGTTAAAGAAGGAGAGAGTGGCGTGCGACAATGTTCAAATTTATTTTTTGTTGAGTGAACTATTTCAGAAATATTCCTTGTTATTTGTGTGAGTATTGCAATACGTATACTCTTCTCAAATGGAAGGTCGTAATTCACTTTTTATCTCTTGAAGATAACGGAATTTCAAAGCCTTCATAGAGCCACCCGCTTTAAAAGATTTTACTATCACCCAAAACCTACTGTATTCCCATACTCCCCTTACACCTGCAAGAAACTTAGCAATACGATAATTTCTGCAAATGTTTATCTCGACTAACATGAAGAACATAGAAGAATAACATCTGTAAGAATAGTGCAAGAGTGGAAAAAATCATGTGAGTGCAACACATAAGACTTTTACAACGGCAACAAAATATTGCACAATTTTGATTTTGGAAACGTTGTATAAATACAAAATAACAAAATAAAACGTAATATATCGTGATAATATTACAAAGATTCCCTGAATTAAACACATATAAACTGTGTAACAGATATATGTTTCCAGTAAAAATGTCATACATTCAGTTCACTCAGACGCTCTTACTTTCTCACATTGTTCATTTTCGAGAGCTAAATAATTACTAAAATGTAGTTTATTAAAATGACGCTGAAGATTGAATCGTTTCGGCTCTTGCAATTTTTTGTGACAAATTAAACAAATGGCACCACTCTACATTCCATTCAAAATCACGCAGCTTCCCATTCAGGATTGAAATAATTTGTTGGCGTGGGCGCCATTCGCTTTAGCAAGTGCACTTTCATTACAAAAGTGCCAAAAGGCGCTAATGTGCTCACCACCACTGCTAAGGTGGACGAACCAAAGCTCCACTGCGCCGTACTAACGCACGTGCACAATGGTAAGGTTGTAGCTGGTCCAGTGGTTAGTCTCCAGATTCAGAGGCCTTCCGGTCGAAGATAGGGATTACTGTTTACTTTCTCTACTACATCTAGTAAGTAGTGGAAGTTTGTATTCGACGCAAAAATTCGATGTCGAGATTTCACCGGAACTATATGTTTTGGGGCTCCCTGAATCCAAAGAAAGCATTTTTAGAAAAAGATCTGTGTGTGAATGTCTGGCTGTGTGTGTCCGTCTTTGCGTGTGTGTGTCTGTCTGTCTGTCTGTCTGTAAACAGCAACAAGGATGCAACACGAAGATTTTAAAGAAAATTTCTCCACCCAAAACTACCTTTTACTTGGAAAATACAGGGCTATTTAAAAAGAAAGAACAGATTTCAAACATTTATTTCTTCCAAATTACAAAATATAGAAACAGGATTCCAACGCTCATGGAGAGGAAAAAGTTTACAATTTTATACTATGCATTCAATATGAGCACCGTGTTTTGACAAATGTCAAAACGGTGGCTCATTTCTTTCCACACACGAATCAGCTGGTCTCCAGTTATCAAATTCACAGCTTCAACAATTCTATGTCGTAGATCTTCAAGAATGTCTGGCATAGGAGGGATATAAACACGGTATTTTACGTAACCCCATAGATAAAAATCACACGGAGTATTTTAAAACATTGTTTGTCTGTAGTGAAATGGTGGCGACACCGTTCATTGTTATCATCATAACAATGACCAAATCACAAGAGAAATTGAGCCAATGTGGCCGTGATTGGAACTTCTATCCCTACTATTTCAATTGTAAACCTTTCTCTGTCCATGAACGTTGGAATCATGTTTCCATCTTCTGTAGTTTGGAAGAAATAAATGTTTGAAATCTGTTCTTTCTTTTTGAATAGCCCTGTATTTCGAAAATTCTGATTTTCTCACAAATGGCTTTAACGATTTTTATTAAAGAGCCATATGTTCAAGATATTTTTGTGGCAAATGAATATATATTTTGAATTTTCTGGCTATAGCCTATATAGTCCGTTTACTCTTGATGAATTTTGCATAACTGGTAAACTGTAAGAGATAGACCAAATCTTACTCCACAAAAACAGTAGATCTTGCTGAAACACAGACGTTATGTCCAAAAGCATTTTTTGTGGAGTGAACCATTTCGGAGATATTACTTGTTATTTGAGTTTTGCAATACTTAAACTTTTCTCAAATGAAGGTTGTTGTTCACTTTTCTATCTCTTGGTCGGGCAAAGAGAACGAAATTTCAAAGCTTTAAAACATTTCATTATCAAAGTCTATTTATTCCCATATCCCTCTTGCACCACCAAGAAAATCAGCAATTAGATAGTTTGTGTAGATATTTATCTCAACCAACATGAAGAAGATATAGGAGTAAGAGCTTGTAAGAATAAATAATTAGTACAAGAATAACCAGATTTTAGCCGGTGTTATCTCTTGCTCTGCTCAAGGTCTGAAAGTATGAATGAGAAAAATTTGATATGTTGTATTCACATGACTTTCTCTTCTCTCCTCAAATATATTCACAGCAGCTTGCTCTTCTACAAGCAGTACTTATTGTTAATACAGGTAAACGTTAGCAGCATTGTAATTTGGAAAGCACACTACGATAAAAGTGTCGTAAATGCATTATTGAGAAGGATTAAGAGTTTGAAAATATGAGACCTAGTGTAATATTTTGAAGTTCAAGATTCCTCGATGCCTTTAACGCATATATATGGCACGCTATCTTCGGCGATATTCAGTAACATTAATAGCGTGTAAAATTTCAGTAATAAAATATGCCAAAATTCCTGTAAATATCTTACCCTGCAACTCTGTAATCAAGACACGGCTGTTGTTGACTGAAGCAATTTAAGATCTCGATTCTTGTAGCTAAAGCTATCTGTAACAATCTATTTTCCAAAGCCATAAAAGAAAATAGTACGAACTGCAACTGCTTTTTAACAACCAAGCAAACAAATTTCTTCCAATTAATTTGCTTTATTCTGCCTGCTGTTTTCCACAGCTGGTTTAGAATTTAACATCGCCGTTTACTAGTTGCTATTGTAATTACTTTCAACAAAGTTGGATTAAATTGCTCACAGTATTGCCCGTTCTGTTTTCTGCGGAAGCAGCAGTTTTATACTTTATGTTTTATACATATACTTCGTGAACGGATGCTGCAAACCGTTAATGTCACTGAAAATGAGTTTGTCACAGACAATGCAGCACAGCTGGTAGAGAAATAAACATAAGGGTAGAATCCTGGACAGCTATTTTAAACTCTTCTATTTGCTCTGCTCTGCTATCAGTTCCCCGAGGGCAAGGCCAGTCACTGACAGCTTCCTTCATATATCAAGACTAGCGCCTTTCTTACAAAAACTCCTCCGGAAATATCAACTCCTCTTGATAATGCATCAAGTCTTAGGAACTTGACAAGACTGGATTTACTTACAGTCATACTGCCTCGTAATTTGCAGAAATGACAAAAGGAAAATGTGCGTTAAATGTATGAATATTACGTTATATAATAGAGAATCAGTTTTTCTACAGCAATGCGATTGAACCACACACACAGCGTACCAACATTCTCTCGGGGAATGTTCTTCAACTACTCAAAACTGTATAACTTGTTCTTTTCTTTATCACGCACATTATAGGCATTATTACCATGTCTACCGAAGTAAAAGCACAAGATTTGATTTGAATAAAGCAGAAGAAAACAGTAGATTTTTTAAACCGGCAATATTGCTTAGTGTATCCATATTTATGAAGTTAATTAATTAATAATAATAATAATATTAATAATAATAATATTAATAATAATAATATAATAATAATAATATAATAATAATAATAATATAATAATAATATAATAATAATATAATAATAATATAATAATAATATAATAATAATATAATAATAATATAATAATAATATAATAATAATATTATAATAATATAATAATATTATAATAATATAATAATATTATAATAATATAATAATATTATAATAATATAATAATATTATAATAATATAATAATATAATAATAATATAATAATATAATAATAATATAATAATATAATAATAATAATATAATAATAATAATATAATAATAATAATATAATAATAATAATATAATAATAATAATAATAATAATAATAATAATAATAATAATAATAATAATAAATAATAATAATAAATAATAATAATAAATAATAATAATAATAAATAATAATAATAATAAATAATAATAATAATAAATAATAATAATAATAATAAATAATAATAATAATAAATAATAATAATAATAAATAATAATAATAATAAATAATAATAATAATAAATAATAATAAATAATAATAATAATAAATAATAATAATAATAAATAATAATAATAATAAATAATAATAATAATAAATAATAATAAATAATAATAATAAATAAATAATAATAAATAATAATAATAATAAATAATAATAATAATAATAATAAATAATAATAATAATAAATAATAATAATAAATAATAATAATAAATAATAATAATAATAATAATAATAATAATAATAATAATAATAATAATAATAATAATAATAATAATAATAATAATAATAATAATAATAATAATAATAATAATAATAATAATAATAATAAATATCATATTCGCTCTAAAATTCTCGCACTGTAGAGTTGCTGCCACATGCAATATCACTATTGCACAATAGCCTCTATTCTGTATTTTTTTTTTATTCTGCTTTTACTAAATTAGGAAACCGAGGAGCAAGAGGTGCAATTAACTAATTAACTGAACTGTATGGATTTTAGTTGGTTCAACATTGTAGGAAGAGGATTACTTAATGAAAAGCGACTTAGTGTGTCGCGAACTGACTCTACATAAAAATCAACACAGCGTAATTTGAAAACTTGTACATTTTTGTTGGGCAGGGATGATTTTGTCAGAGATATTTGAACTTTGGCACCAAAATACATGTTTTTCACAGGGAGAAACACTTTTGGATCCCTGTATTCAACTTTATGTATTTCAGTGGAATTCAAATGTGCAGGTTTAATGTAGCAGTCAAGGATAGTTCACAATGCAGAAACAACAGATGTGGCACACTGCTTATGATACAGGTGATTATATTAATCTTTTGATTTTATACATGAGGAAAATGCGTTGCCTGAAATGCGAATTATATGATGTTAAGGAAAATAGAGTTTAAAAATGGAAAATACGTCAAAAGCAGGAGATTTTGAAGTGCATTCAGTTTTTAGCAGTAGTTGAGTAGATTTGTAAAACAACAGATCTGCTGCAAAATCAGTAGAGCTGGCAACCCTGCTGCTGTATCTTCTCACATTTATACTGGAGGGTTGTAAACTGACACTTTCGGTTGACGATTTTTGCTCTCGAGGTCAACAAGGATAATTTGACTAACGATTAATCAAGTGGAACAATTCACACATCTTTGACGCAAGCAATAGCACAAAGTATAATGACTCCCCAAAATAAGTGCCGAGAATTTGTTTGCATGACGTATATCCAGTACTGCCATCAATACATGACCTTGATACTCCTAGTAGAACACTAACAACCACCACCACCGTCGTCATCATCATCTGTGGTCGTACAGCCCTTTTAGTTCAGCCTTGATCTAAGAATTGCCGCCAACTCTTCTCTATGCAATGCTCTTGTCTCCATTTCTTAACTCCTGCTTTTACAAGGTCATCCTGGACATCATCCAACCACTGCAATTTAGGAATTCATACTCTTCTTTTACCACTTGGTTTTACATCTCGTAATTTTTTAGGAATTCTAGTATTGCCCATTTTGATGACATAGCTCAGCCACTCTAACCGTCTGATGTTTATATGTGACAATATTTACATCCTTATAACAACCACAGGGCAGAATTATTTCTTACTCAAGTCATAGGTGGCCACTATATTGTCCAACACGGTAACATCAATCACATTTCATTTCCTTTTGCCTTTAGCACACAACAGCAATCCGTTAAAGCAGCGAAACATTCGGCGAACAGGAGCACAATTACACTCGCTGATACGTACCATGTGTATGGTGCTGCAAGAAGTCCTACTTCAGTGGCTGCACAGATCTACAGTGAAAGGTACCGCAATAGACGTATTCCCATCGGACTACTGTACTCTGTAGATTGGCGTTTGTGAGAAAGTTGCTCTGGGGTACCGAATAAAGCAGATTGCGGTAACAGCTGCACTCCAGAGATTGAACAGACCAAATTGCCTACACTGGAAGAGGAACCGCCAACCGTGCCCGTGCTATTATTGCACATGCAATGGGCACCAACCACACAAGTGTGTGGCAAGTCTTGCATGAAGAGTAGCTGTAACTCTTCCATCTGCAAAGGAGCTAAATGAACCTTAACATAGCTGCTAGAATTGTTTTCATTAGTGTTGCTCACATGTGAAGCCACATTTACCAGATATTGACTAATTTTCAACTCCAAGAATAATCGTATATGAGGATATGAAAATCCTCATGCTACTTGCATTAGAGCCACGAACAGCATTTATGGTGAACATATGGGATGGCATAGTTGCTGACGACGTGATTGGACTAAACCTTCTTCCTCCTCGACTGTGTGGTGATACTTAAAATTTTTCTGGAGTATATGTTGCCACCCATTTTGGAAAGTATGATGCTTATGTTCTGGCTCAACCGCATTCCAAAATGGCGAATATCCTGCACATTATGCAAAACATGTAGGGGATCATCTAAATTAACTATTTCCCAATTATTATTGGATTGGAAGAGGTCTTCCTACCGGGCCCTGGCCACCTCGTTCTCCGGATCTCGATCGCTTGGATTTCTTTTTCTGGGGTTTTCTTCAGATTACAGTGCACTCATCATCGATTGTTTCTCAATATGCACTGGCTGCCCGCATTATTGCAGCAAGTGATGAGATTCGTAACGCACCAGCAATGCTCAACAAGGATCGCTTATGCATTGATATTAGAAGTCGTCATTTTCAACAATTCCTTTAAAACCAATGCATTTTCTTCATTTTTTTGCTTACGTTAGTTCTTATTGTATCTATTGCGCTGTAAATTTAATGAAAAGAAAGATTAATTTGGTAATACTTCAGTGATGCTTCAATCTTTTAAATTATTTATACATTTACATTTTTGTTAGCTGTTGCTTGTGTAGACTTGTACCAGTTCAATTAACATTACTGAACTATTTAGTTTTTAGTGTGTGCAATCTAGATCAAGAAAGTGTACGTGACAACTCGAAGAACTTTATATTAAGAACCTGAGCATGGGTGAAGTTGAAAAATATGCGTACACAACACAAATGTTTCCTGTAAGTCAAATTAAATTAAGTAAATATTTATAAATAAATAAAGAATGGAAGGAAGGAAAGAAGGAAGGACATAAAGAAGGAAAGACGAACCCGACATTTAAATGTTTGTTTACTTGCGCCATTCTATTAACATATCCACTGTGCTAAAGACTGTACTATCCATTTTATATACCTTAGACCTCAAATGGAAGCAAACAGTGGCCTGCAATGTTAAGGCATAACTCAGCAATGTCTTCAAGCCACAGGTTTCCCATAGCAAATTTGTCTAATAAACTGTGTATTATCAGTATAATTCGTGCGGCTTATTTATATGAACCCAGTTTAAGTATACATACTACTTAGTAAACTTATGGATAACTAGCAAGTTACTTTCTCTAGCTCTCCAAAGTAGGCAAGTGGCGCAGAGTGCTTCCACTGGTGTGTGCAGCCATGGAGAAAATGATTGAGCTCATTAGGAAAACAGAATATTTCTAAATCCACGTCGTGTTGCAGCGTGGTTTACACAAGTCGATATTTCAACATGCAGCTGAGTTTATTGTCATATGTTATCGTCAGTCGGACACACAAAGAGGCAGTTTGCTACATCGTCCCTTTCTTTATCATGAACAAATACAAATGCCAGTGGCGATTCAAAACACAGTCTATCAATAAACTCAGGCTGCACGTTGGAAATATCGACCTGCGTAAACCGCGCTGCAACACGACGTGGGACTTAGAAATATGTTGTTCTCCTAATGCACCCAATCATTTTTCCATGGCTATGCATACAACAAAAAATGGTTGTTTCCTGCACTTGTTTGTGTTTGGATCAATATCCGAATTTAACATGTGTAACAGACTATTCCGAAGCCAAAAATCGTGTTTCTAAAATGTGTGTAAGTGTGTGTGTGTGTGTGTGTTTTGTCTTTTCACTGAAGGATGGTCGAACTGATGGGTATATTTGGTATCTGTGTATAATGGACCTTATGTCCCCTAACAAGCATAAGAAATTGTTGCACATGTGTATACTATTGAACGATTTAATTGCGTTAATCATTAATACCAACAGAAAAAGGTTTCATTGCGGGATTCCTAAACATCAGGTGACATACGCACAAGGAGGGAAAGATATGGGGATCAAATAATCTCTGGAACGTTATTGCACAATGCAATAACACGGGTTCTGCTATAGTTGAAACTTCACTCTACAGCAAACATGACGTAGGCATTAGTTTGACAGCTTAACCCAAAGCATAATCTGATACCAGAGCATTCAGTACATTAAAAGAAACAAATATCTGTCTGCTACCACTTAACTGGAACATTTTCAGCATAGTTAAGGAAAGTTATTTAACAAAGATCGATGTTGAATATAAAAGCCATTGTTTTGCTTCTAGTAGATTAATCTAAATGATCCCCTAGCGACTTTGACGTTCGGAGATCGCCATACAAAACAGTGTATCTACTGCAAAGGCCTCTTGGGAAATTCCATTCTTGTTTCACTCTACTTTTTCTTCATACTGTGTACGTTTTACTTTATAAAGCTCACAAAGAAATAAAGAAATAAAGAAATAAAACTTAAACTTTGTTTTAAAACAGGTTTTAGTGATATGTCTCAAGTATATTTTCGATATCAATAGGCAAATATGTTCGCATTATCACCTATTCAGAGTGCTTACATAAAGCGATTAAATGTAGAGCATTATTCAACGCAACATTCCAAAGCTTTCGGGCAGGAAGACTGTGGTCCATTTCTCAAAGTAAAAGTACCTAAATCTTTGTAGAACTCTTTGGTCGCCATCTTCAGGAAGATCAGCTGTTCCAGGACATAAAGGCAGCTTATGAACACGAATAAATGTCAATATGTGAACTGCTTTCCTGCAATGTGTGGAGAACACTGACTGATGCCCCATCTAAAATGGCATCAGTAATCAGGACAACGGTGTACTTTTCCTTCCCGTCAACCACTTCATGCTCCACTCTCTGATGCTCTGCATTGCTATCAGCTTCCCCTTTTTAAAATAGTATCACTGTCAATGAAGAGACCGTCCGCAAAGAGAACGATTTGATTATAGAATACAATTTGCAGAATGTTTATGTATTAATATATACTCTAGAAGATAAAGTATAACCACGTACTCCGTTCAAAACATTGGGTGGCTCGGTGAATGACTCTTTCCTGGGCCCATTTGAGTATTCACCCGTTTCATTCATTCCGTCGTCCGTAATGTACTCTCTAGATTAAAGTACGTTAGGACTTCAACTCAAAGAAAAACAAAAAGCAAAGCAAAAAAGCAACTTGTGGCAATTGCTGGAAGGGTACGTTTTCATTGTTACTCTAATCCCCATTCTCCTGTCCGTTCTCCTGCAAGTTGAACTTTGAGCAGGGTTGAGCAACGGTGCTCAGAGAACGCAAATTACTCAGGAGCTTGTATATTTAGCAGGTAAAAAAGTATGGTCACTGTGTACCGCGGAGTCGCCCAGTAGCACGTGGTTTCCTACTGCCTGCTCGGGTTAATTTGTATTCTCTTTGTAGCGTTATTTCCTGTTTGTTATTCAGACAGTCCTAGTTCTTCATGCTAAGACTTCTGATATTTTTATCTCCAATTCTTTCCTATACGAAAAAATATCCGGAAATTAATTATGTGTGTTTCTAAAAGGATATTTCTACATTTTACTTAACACGCCCTTTCTAATTCCGCCACAGCGATGGATATTCTATGGTAGAAAACAAAGCAAAGTAGCAACAGTAGTACCTATCTTTCTAATTTAAGTTTATTTTATTTACAGAAAGAAAACAGCACCCCTGCATTATAATTCACTGTAACCGTAATTGTAAAAATTTGAACTACATGTATCCCTATTACAGATTATGAAAGTAAGCAGTAAGCTCCGTATTTTAAATTTAAAAAATGTGGTAAAACATAGGCATAAAATTAGCTGCTTTATGCGTTGAACCAGCTGCAATTTAGTTTAGGATCTTATCTCTAACCGTTATGGACATATTAAATGCTGAAGTTATGCGAGTGTTTGCTAAACAGCCAAGAGATTACATAATGCAATGTGGCAACGCAGCTATTCTACTTCTCTTCAGTGAAGTGCCGCAAGTGCACTTTGTTCAAATGCTACTGTGGAGGGCGACATGCGAATGAGAGCAGATATGGGCTGGCTGGTCAGCTTCTGGCAAGCAATTGCTTTATGGCAGCCTATTTCCTTAGCGCAATTGGTAGCGCGCTTGCCTCTGGCGCGGAGAACCTAGGTTCGATCCCTGGTACCAGCATGGGAATTTTTCCTCCGCTGGGAGGTCTGGCACGGGGTGCACTCAGCCTCGCTAGGTCCCGGGGAGACCAATTGAGGAGCTACTTGATGGAGAAGTAGCGACACCAGGTTGAGAAGGCCACATAACTGGCTGGGACGGCCCGGGGCGCTGACCACGTACCACCCTTCAGTACTGTACCCCACTAATGACGCCTTAAGTTGGCAGAGGTGGGGGACGCAGCGGCTGGGTGGCAAGCCTTGGCCCTTCATGGACTGTTGTGCTAGGGTTAGTAAGTTAATTATTTTGTTACTGCACACTCCTTACAACACACTTCCTGTCCCGGTTGAAGCAAAAGATCTTTACTACTTGTTACACCTGTTTGAAGCAATATTACTCCTCGTCGGTGTGAACCCCGAAGCAAAATCACACACCGTTCTCGGTTAATCTATTTAAATCGACAATGCTCTTCGCCGCTTAACCATGTCTAGAAGCTTCTCTGAAACTGCCCTTTTGCCGTTGATAGGAGCAATGAGGATTCTCTCTCTGGGTTTGCGTGGGTGGTTCCGAAAGCATGACACAGAATTTTAATGTAACGGCTTTTAATGAAGAATCGCTTTTTTAAAATTCTTTACGCTGGAGACATTGCCGACCAATATATGCACGCTCGTATAATGAATTCACCAATCTACACTATTTGCAGACACAAATAAACTTTAAGATACTAACTTTATGTCCGTTGGGCAGACTGACCAGCAGTGTTCATTGCTCTATCGAGAAAAGCGACGCTCTGAAATATGTTGGTTTCGCTATTCCCATCCGCGAGGCTACCCCCTTTTTGTTCGTTTTCTCCCTATGTTTATTATTATTTATTTTAAATTATTACAACAGTTTATTATTACTATTATTATTTTTAAATGCTTGATTTCCTTTTTAAAGTATCTATATATTCCGGTATCGCGGTGAACCTGATCTTTCTGTCCTAATTTACCGTGTTCAGTCTACATTAAAGTTTCGAAGTTTGCAACTGCTACTTATCTTTTCCGTGTAATCAAGTCGGGCGCGAAAAAGAGCGGCGTATCTAATGTAACAAAAGACTATATAAAACAAGGGTTTTGTACCATAATGTTTAAAATTACCGATTCCAATTAATATAGTGTGATGCCGGTCGTGGCGCACATCAAAGGTAGGTCTGGGTCAAGCTATCCCACACCAGATGGCAGCGGTGCGTGTCGCTTAAGGTCAGGGTGCCACAGTTTGTGAACACGTGACATTAAGCGCGGCACGACAAGGGGTTTTTCGAACCTACTCGCGAGGCGGCCGGCGGTCGGTGTATTTGTAGAGGTTCCACAAAAGGTGAAGTATGAGAACAATCTGTGTTACGTCATCCTCGCTATATAAGGAGGCGAGGTGACAAGAGAAGTAGCAGTGGTTACAAACATGAGTCGTTGCAGCGGGCAGTGTTTTTGAGAGAGAGAGAGAGAGAGAGAGAGAGTGCGTGTGCGTGTGCGTGCGTGTGTGTGTGTGTGTGTGTGTGTGTGTGTCGGGAGATACGTCGTGTCGAAATAAAGCCAGTAAAGCAGCTTTAGTAGTGCCGAGGGATGTATCGTCAATCAGCTGTTTGAGAGACAGATAAAGTAAAGAAAGACAGAAAAGAGTGAGTCAAGGTTACCAGAAGAAAACAGATCTAAGTTGTAATATCACGAAGGATTGAAAATTGTGTTAACGTCAGTACAAGAGAACTGTGTTTTGCATTCAGTTAGAAGAAAATAAAGTGAGAAAGAAGTAACTGGACGGATTTTGTCGTCTTTGTCACAATATTAAACATTTTTCTGGAAATTCTCCGAAATTATGGCAATTAGGAAAAAATCGTTCAAGTATCAGTCAACGTCATAATTATGGAGTATCTTCCGTTTCAAACAAAAATTTTTACCATGAATGCCCTCGCTACGTGCTGAGATCTAATTTACTGATAACCTGACCTTAGAGAACACAATCACATGATGTTTTAAACAACTTGGTTCTAACATGAACCATAGTAGTTCCAGAGGTAATCATTGAATATTATAGCCTACTTTATCTCAAAGATATTGAGTGTCTTCCAGACTTAGCTCTTGACACAATTACTAAATTGTGCAGTTACACTATACTTTCAAAGAATCTCTTGTTTCATCTGCTGCCTGCCTATTGAAAACATGAAAACATTATATAACGAGAATTCAAAGAAAAATATGCGTTTTGAGGGTTCCTGCATAAAGACACTTTAAAAAATAGTTGTGCGTACATGTGTGTGTGCGTGCGTGCGTGCGTGCGTGTGTGTGTGTACAGCGTAACTAAAATTAAATGAGTACCAAATGTTGTATATAAGTTCAATATATTCCAAAGATACAACACGTAAATTTTCAAGAATTTCCAGCTCAAACTATCCCTTATACAGAGAAAATAATTAAGAGTTTATAAGAATGGTTAGTACAAGAGTAGAGAACGTCATGTGAGTGCAACACAACAGATCTTTTTCAAAATGTACAAGAATAGTATTACTTTCAGTTGCTAACGAATTTCCTTGCAATATTCGGTGCTGAAGTCATTAGAACCGAGAAGTTTTCAAGATTATTACTGTAAATAGTGAGTAAATCCTCAATGATACTCGTTAGTAAAGATTGTGATCACTGAAGAAGCAGAAGCAGAAAACAAGAAGCGTTGGGATTGATTAGATCAGAGATGTCTGCACATGACTTAGAACGAGACGAAGAGCTTCGTTCAGACTCCATCGATTGATTTCCCTAGTGACGATGATGAATGCACCTACTTCGTCATTTGTTCAGCCATTTTCAGAGCCTAGAAAATTGCGATCACGACGTACTTGCACTGCAAGCGGAGTTCACAGAATATGCAGTGATTTCACACTACCTAGGTACACATTAACTAACGCGGTGTCATCCGTAGCACCGTCCTTTGTTTCTACTATAGACTCATTTATCAATATAGTGCTGCCGAAATAAGAAAGCCACTTGAAGCACACGAACGCTGTAAGCGTTACACAAGCGGCTGTTAGCAGATGGTCGCTGAGAATACTCTGATTGGTTCCTGAACCGAAGCTCTCCATTTTTAATGTTATTGCTGCTTTGCTGCTGTTGTTTTACATTAGCGGTGTTGATGCTAAGTAGCTTTCTTAGGCCGAATTTACTATAATTTTACCGTCCTGTGGCAATAATGCGTTTCATGATGTATTTCTGTGAGCAAACTCAAACACACTGACAACCCTAGTAAGTAAATAATGTAGAAAATAGACGCTGGAGTGCAAATATTCATTTTATACAGCGATTTTAGTTTTGAAAATTCAATTTTGGTATAACTTGGAGGTTAATGTACTAGGAAAAAATGTGTGTTAATTTTACAAGACCGGTGTATGCATTTCGAAGATGAACATTTCAGGTTACGACAGTATTTAATTGCGTGTGAGATTTGATATTGTTTTGTAGCATGGATTGAGCCAGCTTTCCCTTGTAAGCCCTCATAAGAAAATGTAAAATACAGAGGCTTTGAGAAATTTTATACGGAATAATAATGCTTCAAAAAAGTGCGAAAAGAATATGATGTACCTACATGACAGGTAAATTTTGATATATCCAATGCATCTGTAATTCCAAAGCGCTATAAGTCATTGCAAATCAGAATTATATATAGGATGTCCCATAAAGAACGCAGTTTTTAATTTCATAGTAAAACACTTAATTTGTTTGAAAATTGCTCATATTATTATGTCTATATGAAGCACAAAAACTGCGATTAAATATTAGATAAATGTTCTCCATACTTGTTTGCACACATCCTCTCTGTGGACAAAATTTTCCACGGCTCTAGAGCAAAGTTCCGCTTCAATTTGGCCCACGACATGTCTAATTTCAGCCTAGGGTTGGGTGATGGTTCGTGGATTGTTCACATAAACATAACGTTTGACATACCCCCACAAAAAAGTAACATGGTGTCAAATCACACGATCTCAATGGCCAGTTCTGATTGGTGTTGCAAATATTCGACGCTTCAAATTGTCCATTGACTTCAGCTCTTGTGTTAGTTGGAACTTAAAAGTATGAAAATGTAGATCTTTTGTTGAAATTTGCTGTAACTGTCGAGTACGGCGGTGAATTGACTTCATTAGTCTCATCAGTCTCACAGACAACAGCGACATTCTGTACCGATCGACCAGAGCCAGGACGTCCAGGTGATTTCATGTTCACTGTGATCCTGTATCTTCAAATTTCCTTACCAGTCTCTGCACTGTTGACACATTAGGCGCATTTCGCCTACCAAAAATTGCATAAAGTTTTCCAACGGTCTCTGCAATAGCATTCACCGTACTTGAAATGCGCTTTCAAAATCTGGATGCGTTGATTCTTCATATATCGCTCCATTTTAGCTGATAACAATACGCACAAATGAAAATTGACAATAACACTTGGTAATTGCAATATAAACAGACTACAGCTGCTTAAATTTCAGGTCCGACAAACTAACAAACTGAAAGAGGCGCTCAATTTAAAAATGCCGTTCTTTATGGGACATCCAATATAAAGATTGTCTTGACATTGATAGGTTTAAGGTAATAATAGCTTTTCCAATGCCAACGCCTGCAGATAAGAGTTTTCATGCAAATATTGACTGAGTTAGAATCAGGAGCAACAAGCAGTAAAAAGATAAGCAACTGAGATCCTGCCTTAGTGACAAAGGTAAAGGAAAGAAGCATCTTACCCCATACGAACATAATTTTTACGCCACGAGAGAGCATACAATGAATATATAGAAGAAACGTATGAATATAATCGACGGCTGTTATATACTATATGTATCTTTGGTTTTAATTTGTCGCGGCTCTGTCGCAGTTTGTACGATGAACTATTTCGCGTGGTAATACTGAATTTCTCATGGTGATATGTATGAGAAGGAACCGTTGAAAATTCAAAGTGTGGGGATAGTCATGGAATTCTTGAGGCCTTTTCACAGACTTGCCCTGTTTGGAAGGCAAGGAATTACTTCATAAGTAAAGTAAACACTCGCGAGTTGGTGTTTTATTCGTTAAGTTGAACAATGCACTTATAACGTTGAGAAAACTGAATTATAAAAATAAGAATTACAATCCTCCACAATTACAACACGTAATTAGCTTTTACTTTCTTTATTTGCTTTTTGAATAACATGTAATTAGTCGCTGCTTGTCGTCCAAAATTACAATATTGCATAGTGAAGTTAATATGTAAGCGTCAAATATTTTTTTCTATTTCTTTTACGTCGCTTTAACTACGTAGTCATATCGCCACAGATCTGATAGGAGATACTCGTAAAACGGTGTGTGACAGACAGCTTTCAACGTCTCATCCCTATACCATACCATCTTGCTTCGTCACGAGTTCACAGAGGGAGCAATGCAGGGCAACTGTACCTCCGCCTCTGTGACAGGGAGATGGCATTACATTATAGACCACACAGCATTCATTTTACCAGCATCATTTTTTTTCATTTATACTATTGTTTTAGACTTTGGCTTGTGCTATTAAATATCTAATCCGGTATTTACCTTGGTGACTGAGAAAAATCACGAAAATAACTCAGTCAAATTGGTCGGCACATGGGCTTTGAACCCGGGACCTCCCAAATGTGGGCCACATACGTTACCATGGAGCCATTTCGTTGTGTTTTGCTAGACACAAAACAAGTTCTCATGTTCATAATTTTAATATGGAATAAATAAGATCTATTTGTAAAACATATTCAATCGTACACAAATATTTCTCCCCCAAATTATTCATTTTTGTTATTCACATACTATCACAATACTTTCACTGTGTCATTCTTTACCGATTATTTTATTTACATTTTATTTTAACGTATGCTTAACGTTATTCATTTTTTATCATACCATGTACGAGTAGTAATGAATATACGACTCTGTTGTAAATCCAAACCTAGTGTCCAAAGCCAAGTTAATTGCAGGAATAACATTTCAAAGGAAAAATGCATTAATAATTGAAATGCATAATGCGCAAGCAAGTATACAATTTTGAAGTTTATACTCGTATTTCTGTTTTATCGTTTTTGCAGCAAAAACCGCAAAATAGTTTAGAATTATTTTATAAATAAATTCTTCAGGACTGATCATAGCTGTTTCTCTTCATCCCAAATTGTGTTACTAGGATAGCTTTCAAAACAAATGAGACATCTTCAGATAAACCCCGCTTTCGTTTCTAATTTTTTAGGACCGCAAAGTGTGGGGATTTACGATGTGAATGTTGTCGCTGTGGAATTCCATCTCTAAAACTTTGAAAATAACTGAATCCTTTGCCAACTTTTGGAGTTTATGTGCTAGCTTACGATCGCACTCTGTTTACCACTTCTTTGCACACAGTAAACTGCGGTAAATTTTCTTTTTAAAGCTTACTGGCTTACTATCCTCACGAACGAGTTAACTTTCCGTCATTATAAATGCATACTTCAAATTTAATATTCTTATTCCTATTGGCAGTACTGGGCCACTTATGCCACAAACGTTTAGTCATCAATATAAATTATAGATAACTAACCGAATTAAACCTCATTTTCCCTGATAAATGCTTTATATACAATATAAAAGGCACGAGAGAATGTAGAATGAAGTTCAAAGGTTGTATAATTTATTGCAAAATATTACTTTTTCGTTTGGCTACCATTATTTTCTTCCCCAGAGTCAGGACAGAAACTGTACTGGAGTGAACTGGATGTATTATCTGAAAAACACAAATGACCTTGTCAAACTAAAGAAAAGTCAGTCTGGGTGGTCAGTTGATTAGGCGCTGGCCTACTGATTCCAAGATTCCGGGTTCAAACCCGACCCGGTCATATGTCAGCATTCTTGCGGGACAAAATTCTAGCACACCGGCGGCGCTGCTATAACCCTGACAATTGGCGGTGTCGTTAACATCCTTTTAGACCAAAAAAGTAATGAAACTTCCATTAACATAGATAAAACACCTTTTGAACGTAAATTAGACCATATTTCACATACCTAAATTTTTCTCAGGTAATTTACAAGAAGAAACTGCATTTAACATTTTATTACACTTTTTCACAAACTTCACCTCGGCAAAGTGCTAAATTTTTACTCTCGTTACCACTTACCACTTCTCTTAGGTATAGAGAGCATTGCACTCCGCCGAAATTCCTTAAATACCAAATTTGGTATTAAGTTCAGCATACGACATGAAGATTTTCAAGTAAATCCCCCCATACCCCAAATTACCCTTTGCATGGAACATTTTTCGAAAAAAAAATGTGGTTTTATCAAAAAAGGCAGCTGGTTAAAATATATGTTTAAGATATTTTCAATATAAATGGAGCGTATATAGGTATTGAACTTTCTGGGAATATCTGGAGCCCTTTTAATACTGAATAACATTTGCATGACCGTAAGACATATAAAATCTTACTGCAAAGAAATTTAAATCTCGTTAAACACACAGTTTCATACAGTTTATGCCAAGTGCAACTCTTTTTCGTGGAGAAAACATTTTGGGGATATTTCTTTTTAGTGTTCTGAGTTGTCCAATACACTTTTCTCAAATGGGAAGTCGTTATTCTTTTTTTCATCCCTTGGCCATTCAAAGAGAACGGAATTTCAAAGTCATCACATAAAAGATTTAACTAGCGCTCAAAATCTACTGCATTCCCACATCCCCTTGCACCTACAAGGAAATTACCAATAAGGTAATTGCTGCAAACGTTTGTTTCCATTAACATAAAGCAGATAGAGGAATAAGTGTTTGTAAGAATAGTTAATTCAAGAGTGCAGAAAGTCATGTGGGTGCAACAGAATTTGCTTTCAACTTTATTTTCTTTAAGGATAACAGCCCATGTTTTTGTATCAGAATGTTAGATGGTCTGCTTCAATTGCAGTAAATTCATAAATGTTGCTCATATATGATCCTAAGAGCATCAAAGTCTCATTTTTAGACAGTGTATGAAATTAACGCTACAGGTGTACAAAGTACCCTTCCAAAAATGAATTTTCTCATCTGGCGCCCAAGCTCCACTTTTAAGCTCTGCAGCTCCCATGCTCCCCTCACACGTTTTTCAAAGAGCTTTATATTTAAGAAATAATGTTTAGCCAAAGACAGTATTTCCAAATTCACAATAGCACAGGATTTTCATTGGTTTTTCACGTATAACTTTACTAACACTCTTTCAAGAATGAAAAGGAATATTTTCAATTGCAAAGCAGCAGCTCTTCTTATTCTTTGCCGTTTAAATTATATTCTCTTAGTTAAAATGCACCAAGGTATGAGGATTCCTTTGACGCTAATTTGGAGCTGAGGAGCTCAGGGAGCCTAAGAGAATGTGAAGGATTATAAAGAAGAAGAAATGAGCTTGATTAAAATAAAAATTCAAAACATGGTAACTTTCACTTTTCACTTTTATCTGCACTGAATAAATGAACATCACTTCCTGTTATAGCTCTCGTAAGACATTATTGGACAAATATACTGGTTTGTAACACAAATAAATCGGTTTCACACTGCCTCTATGCTATGATAGCATGCTGATATCCCGAATGCGACTCTCGGCTAGAGAACTGGTATTTTTCTTTAACCCTCCTCCTAGAGTCTGGAAATGTGAATGAGCGCCATTCTATGTATGAATTTAATGTTTGTTAAGAAAACTCAACGTAAAGTAAAGCCAGCGATTAATAGAATAGTAAACGAGACAATATCATTGCAGATTACCAATTGTTCCAAAGGTAAAGCCGCTGATATGGCCTTAAAATATGAGGGTGAATCAAAAAGTAAGTTGCACTTGCTCGCGACAAGAGCACGCTTTGTGCCGTGATGGTGGCCAATGTGTAGCAAGCTACAGTAACTGCTGACACATCCCATAGGAAGGGCAGTGTGGTATCCTGTCGTGTTGTGTGAGCAGAGCAGGCCTGGCTTAATGGCATGCCATCTGGATATTCACTCCAAATTGGAGGTGCGTGCAACAATCAGATTTCTGTGGGCTAAACAGCTCAGTTACATGGACATTCATTGTGAAATCAATGCTCTTTATTGTGGGCATGCAATTTTTCACCATAACACCTCACACGGCCCACCAAACGTTGTAACTGCTACAGCGATTCAAGTGGGAGGTAAGACAACATCCCCCATACAGTTCAGACTTGGCGCCATGCGATTACTTTGTGTTTAATAAGATGAAAAAGGATCTTAGTGGACGACAATTCCGAAACGATGAGGAGGTGAAAGCAGTTGTATCCAGCAGGTGATTACACAGCACTGGAGGTGATCTATACACATCCGGTTGCCCGATCCGATAAATGTTTACAGTCTCTTGGGGACTATGTGGAAAAGTGAACTTGCATTATATATTGCCATAACTGTGTTTCCTGTGCGTATGTGGTTTAATGAATGGCCATAACTTGAAAATGCAAGTTCCTTTTTGATTCGCCCTCGTATATTAAAGGTTGTATATAAATGGCACACCCTAAAATCCATTTCCTGAGTTCAATAACAATCATTCAATACACATTTTCATTCTCTCCAGGCTAGTATGGAAGTGAGGTATAGGTGTGTTTATTAAGCAGAGTGATTATTGGCTATTGACAATTTCGTAGATTACCATTTATTGGCCGATACTGTTGACTAATAGTGACATTGGTAAAAATGATGCAGTCATGGAATAAACCGTACGGTTATTCAAATTAATAAATAAAATGTAAGAAGTACATGGACAGAAATGATTGAAAGTCATAAATGAATAACACAGTGCTGGAAATCAAAGTATATTATGATTATAGGTTGCTGAATGGCGAATAATCTTTCATTTTGTGATACGTAATGGAAATGTTTTCTACGTAATTTAGCGTTAGCAAAATCACGAACAAACTCTGTTCAAATGTTAGCTGACTTATTACTGAAGCTTATGCTTACATCACAATAACTAAACAATTTAAATTCTAATGCGTCTAATAATATTCTTAAATTATTCTATTCAATGCATTACCAAAAGGACAGAGACCAAACGAGGAGATAATGAAAATATATTCATCAATCCTCCAATGAAAGAAATGACAATAAGTCACTAAAAGTTAAGTGAACTTCTAATTTAAATATTATTCATACTTAAACAAATATCACATATCATGTGTAAAATGTATATGAGTAATATTATTATTGCTTGGTCGTCTCCTTAGTGCGGTGGTAGCGCCGCTGTTTACTAAGTGGGAGACCCGGGTTCGATTCTCGGTACCGGTGTGGGGATTTTCTCCCGCTGTGTGACCTGATCCGGCGTGCATTCAGCCTCGTTCAGGTCCCTCAGGGGTCAACTGAAGAGCTACTTGATTGAAAAGTAGCGACCCGGCCAGTAGGAACCGGGGCGCTGATCACGTCCCACCTCCAGTACTGCATGCCCCTAAGGACACCTGTGGTGGGCAGAGGTGGGAGACGCAGCGTTCGGGCGGTAGGCATTGGCCCGGATGGGCTGTTGTGCCATGGGGTTGCGGAAGGATGCGCCTCTTTATTCGAAACCACTGCTAAGAGCAACTGCTCCCATCTGTACTTTTGAGGCACGTTTGTTTACAAAGTCAAGTTATCCCCTACATTGTAGGACAGTGCATTCTCGTCATCTGTTTCTGATTGTGAGTTTAAAGATGTCATTACAATGAAATCGATAACACTGTGTTACAAATGTGCATCTGCATCCTGTTGTTGAAGGTAATCTGTTTATGTCATGAATATGCACGTTTCCCCCTCCATGTGCCTCAACTAACACAATAGAAAGGATTCGTTATGAGAAACAATCTTTGAATGTAAAGCAGTTCCACATATGTTCTTGTTGTTGTTAGCTAATGCTGGATTTCTGACAATGAAGTCATTAATCCTCTTGCTCTCTAATATTTTTCACTGATGGATGGGGCTCTAGAAATGACCGGGGATATTTGAAGATAGTCTCGATCCATTTCCTCTTGCAGATCACATAGAGGACAGAGTGGTGAAAAATATATCCCAATTCTGTTTAAATGTTTTGCCAGACAATCATGTCCTGTAATCAAAATATATTATCAATATAAAAATGAGTTAGAAGACGGATACAAATAATGTAAGAGGAAAATCCCCACAGTATACTGATGTCGCAAAAAAAGATGCCAACAACCCTTAGTAAGTAGTGCGGGATGGAGTTTGAGAACGAACGGTTGTGACAATCTGTTAACATTTGTTTTGGTGTCTTAATACGGAAAGTATGCAACCGTTTAGCTATCTGTGTACTAGGATGAACGACCTGAGCTAATAACAAAGGTTAAATTCCTCTATAGAGCCCTTGGTGCGCATCCTACTGCGTTACTTGTGCAGTTTCTTAACAGCAGTGCGACACGTGCCACTACACAGCTGCTGAAATGGCTAACTTGAGCTCCAGCACACTCTCATTTAAATGTACGGAATCACCGCAACGTCGCATATTCAAATCGATTGACTGGTAGAGGTGGACCAGTTCCATGGCCAGTACAGCTGCCAAATCTCACACCTGTTTATTTTGTGTGGAGTTGTACGAAGAATATAGTGGATGGCACCCCTGTAACGTCAGCGGAGGACCTAGAAAATCTTCAAGTATTGGGTCATGTGAATGAGGCTCACCGCCGCCGATATAGGCTCTGCAACGAGGTAGAAGGTACAGAGTTCGAAGTCCGTTTGTAATGTAGACAGCTCAGTGTTGGGTTTATTGAGGAAATGTGAACTTACACCCATCTCACAATTTGATGCGCTACAGTGTCCAAACAGTGCTTTTCCGGACAGGGGCTCCTATTTGAAAGCCCACCAGTACATCCTGTATGTCTTAGCAGCAGACATGGAGAAGTAGCTAGGTCAGTTTATTGATCTGTGTGAACAAAAGATCACTGTAATGTCCCTTGGCCTAACAATAGGAGTTTCGGCTAACACTAAAACTGTCGTCAGACACAAACATTCTTCAGAACTACAGAGAACGTGAGGAAAATACATTTAGAAGTATTATGGCAATAAAACCATACGCCATACTATGTTTCTTCTCCTGACATCTTAGCAAAGATGTAGCAAAGTTCTCTGACAAACTAACCGTCCAAAATCAAAGTGAAACGAGCTTAAATAGTGAACCAATAACTTTTACCAAGAATAAAATGACGTTCCAGGAATTACATGTAAATAGCATTATAAATATCACATGACAATGAAATAGTGGGGATATTCATCATGGAAGCAGCTCCGTAAAATAATGAACTTCACTTGCTGTGGTCAAACTGTTAACTGCAGAAGGCAGCACGGTCACTGTAAACTTCATGTTAATCGAAATAAATTATAGAAATTTATAGAAATTATCTTATTGCTAATTTTCTTGTAGGTGTAAGGGGAATACGGTAGGCTTTAAGCAATAGTTAAATATTGTAAGAGTGGTCGCTATATGATGACTTTGAAATTCCGTTCTCCTTGTATGACCAAGATATAAAAGATAAAAAAATGATATCCCATTTCAGAACGTCTTGTAAAATTCTGACAAATAACGGGGAATATCTCCGAAATGGTTCACTACACGAAAAAGTTCACAACATAAACTGCGTTTTAACAAGATCTACATTTTTAATATAGTGAGATTTCGTCTACCTCTTACCTCTATGTTTGAATATGCTATGCAAAACTCATCAAGAATAAACATGACTACGTGGGCAATAGCCAGACAATTCAAAATATGCATTCCATTTGCCATAGAAATATTTTGAATATGACATTTTAATGAAAATCATTAGTCATTTTTCAACGAATCAAAATTTTCGAAAAAAATTTCCATGTAAAGGATAATTTAGGGTACAGGAATTTTCTTCACAATCTTCGTGTCACATCCCTGAGGGATATTAAACTTAATCACCAACTTTGGTTTTTAACCGACTTTTAGTTTCAGACAGACACGCGCGCGCAGGACCTTTTTCTAAAAATCCAAACTGTCGTGGTATTTTGACTCAAGATAACCTTCAATTGTTCATCGCACATGTGTATACTCACCCACAATCTCCCATTCATTGAACAGTACATCAAGTTGCTCTCAAAATTGAAATTAAGGAATATTTGGAAATGATTGAAAAGAGCTATTTCAGTTGAGGGTTGGAAGACTGGAACGAAACTTCAAGCAGTGATTTACTCTTCGGCGGAATATAGGCTACTGGGGTTGCACTTAGAGAAATTACAAACATTTTAGAGTTAAAAGTTCCAACAGAAGATATACAGGCAAAAAAGGTGAAGCTAAGCTGCAAGAACAATGACGTATGGCTCAGAGTGAAAGAAGGCAGACAGGTGGAAACAAAGGAGAGAAGGTGGATCGATTCGTTTAGCTTTAGAAGCACAAAAGACCAAGAGGTTCATATAAAAAATGCTGCAAGTGTTCCTTATGCAAGAAAGGCCATCAAATCGGATTAAAGAAAATAGCTTTATTTGCAAATGTTCCGGAATCAAACTTTTAAATATGCCAACCAAGATTTCCCATTGCGCAGATCAATGGCATCATTCACAATAAAGAATCCACAGCTTGTTAAATGACTACTGTTACAGACGTATTGTTTGAAGGTGATTATCAGGTTGTGGGACTATTAATAGATTCGCAATGCATTTCTGGACTTTTAAAAGTCAAGTAAATAACAATAAAGCTCAGCTACTAATGAGGTTAGTCAATTATTTTCATGAGGTACATCAAGGGAGAAACAGAAGCGAGCAAGCAAGACTGACGACCACTACGAATGGAGGAGAGAAGAAGGAAAAAGAGGAGGAAGAAAAAAATGGAGTTGCACTTCTAGCAGCTAAGCTGCTGTGAAGTTCACTGTGCAGACGAAATGGATTATTGGAAGGGTGATAATGGAGCAATTGGTGGAATGAATGGCGGGGGAAACCGCCCAGACGCCGCTTCGTCCACCACGAATACCACATGCGGGTCCCGCCTAGGTGGTAGGCGAGCGATCTAACCGCTCAGCCACGGCGCCGCCATTATACGAGTACTTCCAGACTCAGGGAAGGGTGAGGAATAATCTAGGCTGGAGAAAAATTCCTACCCCCTACCGGGAATCGGAACCCCTTGTACAGCAGGCAGGTGTTCTACCTACCAGCCCCCCTATGGCCTCACAAATACAAAAGTGTACTTGGCCATAAGCCGCTGCGAAGCCATTCGCCACGTCTAAAAATACCTCTTATGCGATTGTGCTTGAGCGGGTTAGCAAAACAGCTCGGACTCTTCGGCATTAAATTAGATGATATGGCCAGTCTTATTTACAGAAAAGTTAGATAATGTTACTCATATGGGGCGCAGGCTGAATGCAAGGCGTACTTAACATGTTGAGGTGGAGAAAACTTTCTGGATACTCTGCGTTCAATTGGTATTCGGACATAGTATTATCCTAGCCAGATTATAACTCTTTTGAAGTCGCTGCTTTTCAAACGAATTTAATTTAACAAAACCCCTTTAAAGGAACACCGAAGTGGGATTTTAACTTGTTTGGTAAAATAATAGAATTTTGGATATATCTGCGAAGTTTTAATCCCCTAGGGAGTGTGAAACGCATATGTCTGACGCCTTTTTAAAGTGATGCGCCTCTGGCATTAATTGAATTTTTCTCGGAAACGATTTTCTTGTTACTTTTTCATATTCAAAATCTATCTTCTCCCACAAAAATCTAGCTAGAGATGTAATTTTTTTCAATATAGTTCAGAACATGGGTAATAAAATATCGTTTTGGAATTTTGATATTTCGTATACCTGCTTTTTAAAAATATAATTAATATAATAATGCGCTGTTTTTGTCATTTTTACACTTTGCTGTATTAAAACTTTATAACAAAACTATTCACCACATCAAAATTTCAAAAACATAAGTTGTTACTGAAATAAAGTCATACAATTTTAAAAAAATAAACTCTGTTCAACTTCTATTGGAGGACATAGATTTTGATTATATCCAATAAAACTGATATAAATTAGTTGATACATCAGGAATGTTATTAGATATTAGAATGAAATTTGGCACACACATTTATTTGATTGCTAGTAATGCCTGTGCAGCAAAATGTAACTTCAATACTTCAGAAAATCACCTTTTTCACTTTGGTGTACCCTTAAAGGAGTATTTTGCGATAACACTTTAGCGAAATAGCCGATGTTTAGGCGTATATGGTAATTTGATCTGCGGATCACTTTAAACAGCTATATTTTATGTTAATTTCGTTAGCTCAAGATCACTTTAAATCTGCGATTAGTGTTGCCAGGTTGAGGGAATTTTTCCTCGGCGAAGGTATTTTTCAACTCGAAAGGGAATGAGGGAACGCAAGGGATTTTTCAATAAAATTATGAAATGCAAGAACTCAAATTCACTTACCTATGCACTTCTGCTTTTAACTAAGAATTTTTCCTCACTAGACGTTTCAACATTAAATGAAAGTATTACTTCATTAACAGTTTCTATAGTATACGTAATGAAACACCACTGATGCAACAATCGCGGAAAAGAAAATGCTACCCTTTGTCCATAGACCCCTAAAACTCGCTCACTCACTCACGCACGCACTCACGCTCTCACTCACTTATAGTACGACGCCTTTACACCAGAAAATACATTACGTACCAAAAAAGTCTCCAAAAATGTGCACCAAAACCAGTTGAGGGTAAACTAATGATTAAAACAGCAGAGTTTATATTCGTATTGGATACAATTAAGCATAATAGGGGCTACAATTCCATTAATCACTTCAGTGATTTACATCAGTGTATTGCCAGATTCCATCATTACGCGTGGTACAAAACGCTTTTTAAAGCATCTAATTTCAAATGTGATCGGCAGGCCGTAGAGGAAAAGAATACAAATCCTTGAAAAGTATTTTCAGTTTTGACTGACGGATTTAGGAGGTGCTAAAAATCTATGCATTCTCACGAAGTCTATTAGGGACAATGGCCTTTCATGTAGCAGCATTCCCTTAGACTATGTTCAAATTATAGACGCCTTTCGGTGTGTTCAAACACTGTCGATCAAAATATGGTCTGTGTATTGAAAACATTCTTGGTTACTGTGGCGATAACGACAATGTCATTATGGACGAACACAACTCTTTTGTACCTCGTTTTCTAAAGGAAAATTATGAAATTGTTGTTTTTGTTGTATTTACCACTCTCCTAATTTTTTGGCTACTGCTGCACAAGAATGTCTCCCCAAAAATGTTGAGTCAGTGATATGTCTAATTTTTTCGTACTTCTCGAGAAGTCCGAAATTATAAAGTCTTGATGACTCGTATATGAGAAGTCAACAGACGTTAAGTTTTATGAGCAGAAAGGGAGTCATTTTGTTTTTGAGGGACTTTGAAGGCCTATAGAGGGATTTTTTGTACAATAAACCTGACAACACTGTGTCTGCTATAGACTAAATAAAAGGGGACGTAGGGAACCTTAAACTTTCATATACTGTTTTCTTCGTTCAGAAGAAACAAAGAACATAGAAGGGTGTGGCTTCATATTTTTCCAAATAGGTAAACTGACTGCAAATAGTTCAAATACATGCGGCAGAGAGAGAGATATAGAGAAAGAAAGAGAGAGTATCTATTCTTTTCTGAGCTGGGTCTTGTCAGGATATGGGTGCTGACGAAAATTAAACTCCGGTTTCAGAATAAATAATCAGTTTACTATCTTTACAACTGGATAGTTCGAATCACTCTTTGACCTCGATCCCGCCACAAACTGTTCGTTCCTCGCGGACGCCTAATTTTTTATCTTTCGGCACAAATTTCGACGCAACACATTAGCTATACTTTACTATGAAATAATTATTCTGCCGAGGAGCAGTTCCAGACAACGGTGAAATTTTCTGTCCGAGATTCGCGTCCTAGTGTGAGACGGGAACTTCTATGTATATACTTCACACACACACACACACACACATATATATATATATATATATATATATATATAATGCGTGTGTGTGTAATTTTAGAATCAGAATGTACATACATAAGACTTTTAGGTATAAGTATAATTTTGTATTATAAATTGTGTAGAGAAGCCGCCTCCTGAAAGTATGTTGACCTGACCACATTTCTGAAGGCCAGAGGACAAAAATCTTTTGTCATCTCGCACCGAGGCACGTTTTACCTAAAGTCCAAGGACACAGCTGGGGAAAATACACCCCTCCCCGATAACGGGACTAGAGAGAAAGTGCGGGGGTGAGATATATAAATAGGAAAACTTGGAAGAGAAGGGGACTGACGGTCTGTTTTGTTGCGAGGTCGCTACGAGGGTGAACCTGTATCGCGAATATGTATAGTTTCGCGCCAAAAACGTAGATGTGTGAAAGGCGACAGTGATTAGCGCAAGGTGAAGTAAATAGCGATCGTACAACGAAACACCAGAAACTCGCTCAGGTCTGTACTTCGAGGCAATGAGGTGGTGGAGAATCAAATTAGTGAACGTCTGTGCTGTGTCTGTCATCTAACTTCGCGCCTGAGAAATATCCTACTCATGCCTACCTAATCCCAATCAAGATCAACGCAGCGGCGCACAGCGGAGAGGCAGCTACAGCACCGGATGAGCTAGCGAGGCATTTCATGTGACAGAAAAGAATCCGTCACAAAAGTGGCACCCAACGTACTCTGTTACGAGTGGTTACCCAACCCCGTTACAAGTGTTTGTAAGAATAGTCTGGGTAAGAGCAGAGAAAGTCATGCAAGTGCATTCCAAACTTTATTTTGGTGCCGTTCATTGGAAGGTAGTGTTTTATTGAGATATTTGTTCTTATATGTACCATGCTCTCAATGATTCCAGCTATATAGTTTAAATAAAATTATAGAGACAAACTCCTTCCAATTTGCGTAGGTCCTGGTGACTTAGTAGATTAGGGGTTGACATACTGATCCCAAGAACCGGATTAAACTTGGCCCAGACCGATCATAAACTGTGCTTAAAATAATTCCTACGGGACAAAATTCTGGCACACCTATGGCGCTGATATGATCCTGGTAATTGACAGCATCGTTAGCAAATAAAAATAGTTTTCATACCAATTTGTGAACCAAACTTGGAAGCATTTTTTTTTTCAAATCAATTGAAACTATGACGCTTCTTAAAATTTCATTTCTTCTTCAAGTACGTCATTTCCTCTATAAAAGCACCTTAATTCTGTATTTTCCAAAAAATTGTAATAGTGAAAGTTAAACAGTTTATAAATTATGTATAACCTGTACATTGAAGCCAAACTGGAAATACTGAAATCTAAACGTATAAAAAAAGCCGTACTCGCTCCATTTGGATGCATCTCCACGTAATTAAAAACTGAAATTTGGATAAAATAAGTGTATCATGGGCTACCTTGAAACAAAATACACATTTTTAAAAGCATCTGTCAGAAAGAGAGAAAGATGTGTGTGCGTGTATACAATACATACACACAGCACTCCCAACACAACAATCCCAACACAACAAACGCACCACACTCCTAATATAACACTCCCAACACAACAAACGCACCCCCCCCCACACACACACACACACACACACACACACTCACACACACACGTACGTGCATTGGCAATGAGCTAGCAGACAGACTCGCTAAACAAGCTCCTAAAAATGAACTTCTGGAAATAATCTACAACAGATTCCCCGAATCTACAATCAAAAGCGAAGTCAAAGAACTTGGAGGAATGGTAGAGAAGGTGGGATAACACAACTAAACGACTAGTGAGTAAATACTTTTTTCCGCCAATCAGGATAGACTAAAGCTGCGGTTATCATATACACCAGAATTCACAGCAATAGTTACAGACCATGGAAAAACAAACGCATAACTTCACTGATTCCGTATAATAGGCGATCCATCATGTACATGTAGAAGAGCAGAACAATCAGTCAATTATTTAATCTATGAATGTCAGCACAAAACCAACAAAGGACAGAACTACTTAAAGCTATAAATAAATTGTAACGGCAGTAATTGGCCAGTGACCAATCAATAACTTGCACAAAACATTTACGAGCATTTAAGAGGTTTATACAAGCCGTATCATTGTGAACATCCCTTGTATTAATCCTTGTATTAATGTAATCCAAATCCTTATTGCAATTTTATAACTCAGTAATTCCTTATAATTGTAAAACTTGTAAAAGAAGCTTGTAATATTACACATTGTATGGGTCATGCTGGTAAATAAAGGGCTTTTATAAAGGTAATGCGCGCGCGCACGCGCACGCACACGCGCACGCACACGCACACGCACACACACTGCTTCATTTGCGGACTTATAATTTGATTTATCAAAAGTAGTATGTTTCTAGATTGGTTTTACACAAGAGTGATTTTACAATTAATTACGATATTCTAGTCCATTTTATAACCAAAATGAGATCGTAACTAAGGTATTCATAGCAGTAACGCGGAACCAGATCTTATCACGTGATTTCTTTCACATGGGGAAGATGATATGTCTCTTATTCTCAAGTTAAATATGAATCGATTGCTACTGGATGGAAACGGGATAGTAACGAAGTCTACTGTAGGCAATGAAGGATGTACCGTTATTTTGCACTAGACACAGCAGTTAACTTTTTAGGAGGTGCTCATGTGTCAGTTTCAAATAACTTAATTCGTAGGTGTTTTCGGTTTTTGGGGTGGATTTTGTTGAGTTCTGGATTTCCGAAAGTTTATTTGGACAGTTTTACATTCATTCAGTATTACATAATTTATTGTTTAAACTACTGGAATGTATTTGGAAATACTGACAAGAAATGATTTTTTCATTGTGACCCACAAGTGTTGTCACTTCCTTGGTTCCCCATCTGCTTGTTCATTATCACTAATACCAATATGATACAGTGCATAGCATTACTTATAGTTTACCCATATTTAATAACTTTAGTATGTAAAATGTGTGTGTGCGTATGTGTATATAACCAGATGGCACATTTCATGCGGCATCGTCGTAAGTAGAAAACCCTTCGTGCTTTAAATTAGTTGCAGAAGTCCACGGTGCGATTTTAGCCAGAGGGAAATGGCGTGTTCTGTTGAACTAGGGGGGTTAGGTTTAAGGGCGTTCAACTTCGTGGTCATCAGCGCCCTTAAAAAAAAGTCCATGGCAATAGCCAGATAATTTCAATCAAAATAAAATTACTAGTAACAAAGAAAATATAAGTTTATTACCGTGGAGAGCTCTGTTGAACTAGCGTGTGTAGGCCATGATATTAGACAATAACAGCATAAACAACCGGAAATATCTCACTTTCCTTACAGGATCTTTATTTTCCAGGGAATAAACTCACTTCTGTATATGGTGCTATATACATTACGGATTACAGACTGTAAAGTGCAAGCATGAGGGCACTTAATGTTTCCATTGGCATTTGTTCGTTTCTTATTAGTGTTGTATTTTATTCTCATTTATTGTTATTATTTCTGTTTGTAGTTATTATAATTGTGGTTGTTATATTACTATATTATTACCTGGCAAAGCCATGAAGCGTATAGGAAATAATGTGAAACTGCCCAGTTGTTTATGCGAGCTTATCGCATAAAACGGCTAAACGATGTGCGTAAACTGTCCAAATGCAATCATGTCTCCACGACAGCAACGTCTCAACGGCGCGAGAGATCATCTATTTGCGATTTATTACTGACTATACTCCAAGTTACTGATATTTCTCTCTTCTAATAAACAAGATAAGAAGTGATCGTAGCGCTCGACCACCATGGTCAATACGCCTCAACGCTTTGCCAAGTAATATATCATTATATTGTTATTTTATAAGTTCTATTGGTGTTTATTATCATTATGCTTATTATCAAGATTATTATTGTTATTATGGTTGTTATTTATTATTTTTATTAGCTTATTATTGTTGTTATTGTTATTATTCTTATTTTTTGTCAGTATTTCTGTAAGTAATTATGTCAGGACTTAGTATGACTTAGTCTATTGGCCTAGAATTAGTCTCGGCCTTTTGTATTTTTCACCAGGGTCTAAGTCATACTCGCATAGGCCACGTATCAGGGCATTAAAGTTGTTGGGAAGGTTGTGGTAGAAGATGCGTGCAAGAGAGTGTATGTGTTCTTTTAGGGATAGAATGTTAAGGTCACGACGAATTACATTATTTGGTATGAACCAAGGTGAATCTGTGACTATTCGAGGTAGCATGGCTTGAGAACTTCCAGGCGATCTACGTGAGACTTGGCTGCTACTCCCCATATTTCGCAGGCATATGTGATGGCTGGACGTAGCACTTGTTTACAGAGGAGGAGTTTGGTTGTTATTGACATCACAGAGCTCCTGTTGTATAGAGGATAGAGCATGCTCATCCTTCCATGTTAATTGCATATCCAGCTGCACTCCTAGATATTTAATACAGGTTCTCCACTCGACCTCTTCACCGGCAAGACGTATTGGCGAAATTTCGGCCATGGGGCATCTACAAAATGTAATGGCCTGACCTTTTTGTGGATGGACACGGAGGCGCCATCGTGGAACCAGGTAGTGAGGAGGTCGGCGTAATGCTGGATTCTGCGGGCAGCCATCCAGTGTTGGGATGATGTGGAAGTGACTGCCGTATCGTCCGCAAACAGGTATAGTGAGCATCGTGGCAATGAAGATAGACTATTTATATATAAAAGGAAGAGTGTGGACCCAAGAACGCTGCCCTGGGGTACACCTGCTCTGATGGGACGCGGCCTGGAGGTTATCCCATCGTGGGATACTGCGAAGGTTCTATTGTGTAGATAGGAGTGTATCAGATGTATTAAGTACGAAGGGGCTTGGTATTGAATTAACCTGGATATTAGGCCTTCATGCCACACGCTGTCGAAGGCCCTAATGATGTCCAGAAAGAGTGCTGAGACGTAGTGCCTCCTGTTAAAGGCCGTGTACACTTCATCTACCAGCCGAAGTAGCTGATGATGTGTAGAGTGCTGTGCCCGAAAACCAAATTGCTCCAACCTCACCACGTTATGTTGCTCAAGGACGGTTTGTAGCCTTGTTAGAATGATCTTATCCATTAGCTTACTAATTGAGGAGAGTAGGCTAATGGGTCTGTAGCTCTCAGGTGTGGTACCATCTTTTCCTGGTTTACATATGGTAATTATCTTGGCATGCCTCCAAACCTTAGGGAAGTAACCGTGGTGGAGGATAGCGTTGAATAAAATTGTGAGGGTCTGTACCCAATGAACTGGTAGTGGCTTTAGAGCTGCATTGGTCAGGTTGTCAAATCCGGGAGATTTGTATGGTCGGAGAGAACTTATAAGGCCTTGCACTTCTGTTACGGAGGTGGGCATTTGTAGCCTTCCATCTTTCGGCTGATTAAGATAGGTCTGAACCTCCTGCACCACTGAGTGAATGTGATCAGTATCTGGGGTGTCTGCAGCTGTGAAAGTCGTCCCCAGGTAGGCGGCATGGAGCTCCGCTTTTTCTTTTGCATATTGAGGTAGTACCTGTCCTTGACGCATGGGAGGATCTTTACGTGGAAGGTTGAGCAGTGACTTGGTCATTTGCCATAACGAGCTATCCTAAGGTCTAAGAGTGCTGATCCGTTCTTCCCAGCATTAATTCCTATAGTCCCTGAGTTCAAGTTTTAGTAGATCCTGGAGACGGCGAAGCTCGCTCTGATCAGCTGGCAGCGAGTATGCAGGAACAGCCTTCTAGCTCTGTTCTTTTGTTTAATAGAGTCTCGGATGGTCTGCGGTAATGGGTCCAGATTAAACCTGCAGAGCTTTGATTTTGGAGACGCTCTTGTCACAGCAGTTGTCATATGGCTGGTAATGTTATCCACTAGGTTGTCTATGTCCTCTGGGCCTTTGCATTTTTGCAGGGGGGGGGGGGGCTGTATCTCCTCCATCAGTTTTGAAAATTCTCCCCAGTCGGTACTCCTAGGAGCTGGAAAGGCTCTTGGAGGCTTACTGGTTGGTCTGCCCGGAAAGGAGAGAATTACGGAATAGTGGTCCGATGGGAGCGCTGGTACTGTAAATAGTGTGAGGTGCGGCCGCACGTTGCGAATTACCGCAAGGTCCAGCCAATCTAGTGGTCGTCTGTCTCCATACTGTATGGTGGCCTGATTAGGAGCTTGGGATAGAATACCTCGCGATGCAATGAAGTTGTACAATTTGCGACCGCGAGATTGGTGATGGAGTTCCAGTTTGAGTGTTTGGCGTTGAAATCTCCAGCAGCAACCGTAGCAACCGGGGAGACAAAGAGGGGGGTTCGGTTCCGTTTCTAGTAACGGGCTCCTAGGTGGTGCGTACACTGAGTATAAGTGTAATGGTCCTCTGTTTCCACTTCTATACCTGTAGCTTCCAGGTGGTTTGAGGTTGGGATATGCAACTGGTGGTGAGCGATGGAGCGGTCTATATAGATAGCTGTGCCCCCTCTGCCATCCGTTCTATCAGTTCTGTATGACTGCATACCAGGTAGGCCGCATTTTATGTGTGGTAACAGGTGAGTTTCCTGTACTAGTAGGACGTTCACTTTCTGTACCGCTAGGAAGTTCGAGACTTCCGTGAGTTGTCTGCGGAGACCATATGAATTCCAATAACAAATCTTCAGGTTGTTGTAAGGGGTTTTCTTTTTCTGACGACTAATATCCATTATTGATGAAGAAGGTGAAGACTGAATCAGGACCATCTCAGGTGTTGTATGAGATGGCCGGTTTAGAAGGGCCTCCATAAGGGCAGCTGCAAACTTGATTTGCAGGTGTGCTGGTATGCGGTCGGTTACTTCACTGAAGGCAGCTATGTCTGCGGCCGTGTTCTTCCCTTGTACTCCACCGGATGGCCTAGAATGTGGAGCAATGGGAACTTTGGAATGTGTTTGCTTCCTGGGTGGGAGAGGACTTTGTGTGGCTTCACTGAGCCGCTGGTTCAGGTTTAGGGGCATGGTAGATGTCGGGGTTTTTGACGGCGCTTTTGAACAGGGTTGTGACTGTGAAGGTGCTTGCTTGTCTTCGCCACCTTGGATTGTGGTTATGGTTACATTGGGAGGGAGTTGGAGACTGCTGCTGAGTATGAAGGAAAGCTTACCGGAGTTCGAGCTGGAAGCCCCGGGAAGCGAGCGCCGTAAAAAGCTTCCTTTGGTATACCATGTGGGTTTGGTACTCTCGGCGGGCGTTCACTTGTGAGCACCTGGCTCCTTTCCGCTGCTTTCTATCTCGCACCGTGCCTCCTGCCAGATAGGGCTCTTGGCATAACGGCAAGAATGATCAGTTCCACAGTTGGCGCAGCTGGGTTTGGCTGTTCCCACTTTGACGCAGTTGTTCCGAAGATGACCAGTGGTACCACAGTAGGAGCATACTGGTGGTAGTCTGCATGCGTCGGCACCATTAGGCACTGTTGAGGCAGAAAAGGAGGTTTGTAGGCCTCGACAGTGACGGCAGCTGAGAATAACCTATTGAGTTGGTATATGTTTACTGCCACTTCATTTTTATCCAAGGCTACCCTAAAGTGGGGTAGAGGGCCTGGGTTGGGACCTCTGACAGTGCGCAGTTGATTTACGCTTGCCACTGGAAGGCCTCTAGTTAGGAGCTCCTGTTTTACCTCCTCCTCGGTGATGTACTGTGGGAGATCCTTAATAGTGACATGGAGTCTTTTCTCTTCGGGTAGGAAAGTGGCAACATAGGAAATATTTTGCTGCTCCAGCCATCTTCTCATTTGGCGATGAGCCTCTGGGTCAGCAGGCAGGATGGTGACCGTGTTACGCACGTTTTTAAGAGTAAATGTTCCCTCCAGTCCAGGAAATGAGTTTAGTTTTCTGCCATCCTCTGGTTGGCGCAGAAATATTAGAGGTGGTTTAGCTGCTCTTGGAGGTGCTCTTGAATTCTCAGTCTCCTTTTGAATGTCGTATTGGTTCTCAATACAATCCATATTCTCTGATGCAGGCTCCTTTGTAGAGGTGGTGGCCAGAGCCTGAAATTGGTTGACTGTGGTTACAGGAGCTGTGGCAGCTACAGGAGAAGGTACATTCCTCTTTCTCTTTGGCTGGACCGTTTGCCATTTCGGTGTATTAACCACTTGCTCGTGGTGGAAGAGGTAGCTATCGATTGCATCGACACGCGCTTTATGTGCGGCCATCGTGCGGTAGAGCCGTGTGACGTCCGATCTTGGTACGTCCTCTTTTAGAAGCATCTCAAGGAGCTGGCAATCTGCTTGGGCTATGTAGGCTTGCCTAGCCTTACGCTCATTTAGTAGCGTACATGTAGCGGTGTCTTCTAAAGGTAGAGATGGTTCTTTAATGAGCTCTTGGCCGAGGAAAGTCGATATGCTACCTCCCCCAAGGTAGTATGTTGTCAGGTTAACAAAATCGTTTGTTAAGGGACTTGCCATAGTTGTCATATAAGTCAGCGTGTGAGTAAAGTTGGGCGAGCGCTGGCTAGCACACACAGCAGAGGTCCGGACCAAATGGCACCTTACCAGTCTTTCGACTGATGGCTAAGGCCTTGCTATCCCACCCGCCGGTAACGTTAGTCACGTTAGTGAGTGCTTTAAAAGCACAAAAGTTGCCTGGTTGAGAGGTCAGTTTGTTGAAGAATTATATTACCAATTGACGTGTTGAATATAACAATCACTTAGCTGTCTTGGGACATCATCCTTGGTATAAATATTGTGTCCCACGATAAACTCCACTCTGAATTACTGTCAAAATTCTCAGTGCAGTCCGGGCGCCAACCAGCGCGTAGCAAGAGCACGTACTCCATCACGTCCACTTCTGTCGAAGTTAGGAACGCAACTCGTTAGGAACACCTCGGATTTAAGTTTCTCCCAGCCAGATTTATAGGACCACGGTATCTGGAATTCCTGCAAAGTGAGCTTCAGCATTCTCTGTACGGGTACGACTTGTGTTAAAACACTGTTTCCAACAAGATGGCTCACCACCGTGTTATTACGAGCCTGTAAAGGTCCATTTCAATTAGTTGTACTCTGGCCTAAGGTGTCATATCAAGAATATTGCGTTTGAAACAGATCGCTTCAATGGAGAGGTCTTACGTCAAAAGATCGTTGAAGTATGTGCCTCTGTCACACCCTCAGTTCTCAGAAAGGTCCATATGGGTACAAGAAGCGGGTTGGAATATTGTATCAATCAACAAGGCGTCATTTGGAACTCCTATTCTGTGCATGAAATCAGCATATCAGTAGCGTTTGATGGTGGTAATATCGATGAGAATAGTATAATAATAAACCATAAAACTAACAAAGACATTAATATTGATATAATAATGATAATACTAAAACTAATTACAATAAAACTAATAATCATGATACTCATGTTAATAATAGTAACAATAATGATAAGCATAATGATGGTGATATGAATACTAATAAAAATACTTATAACATAAGATAACAATAATAATTACAAAAACAAAAAACAATGATAATAATAATGATAATTACAATGTTAATGACAATAATAATGACAATAATAATAATAATAATAATAATAATAATAATGATACTGATAATAATAATAATAATAATAATAACAATAATAACAATAGTAATAATAATAGTAATAATAATAATAATAGTAATAATAATAATAATAGTAATAATAATAATAATAGTAATAATAATTATAATAATAATAATAATAATTATAATAATAATAATAATAATTATAATAATAATAATAATAATAATAATAATAATAATAATAATAATAATAATAATAATAATAATAATAATAATAATAATAATAATAATAATAATAATAATAATAATAATAATAATAATAATAATAATAATAATAATAATAATAATAATAATAATAATAATAATAATAATAATAATAATAATAATAATAATAATAATAATAATAATAATAATAATAATAATAATAATAATAATAATAATAATAATAATAATAATAATAATAATAATAACATTAATAAGAAACGAACAGACGCCAATGAAACATTACGTGCTTCCATGCTTGCACTTTACAATCAGTAATGCGCAATGTTAGACTATAGTACAATACACAGGAGTGAGTTTATTCCTTGGAAAATAAGATCCTGTAAGTAAAGTGAGACCTTTTCTGTTCTTTATACTATTATTGCCTATTATCACGGACTACACACGCTAGTTCAACTGCCTCTCACCTCACGTCTTCGCTGAGAGGCAGAACACGCCAATTGTCTCTTTATGGCTAAAATCGCGCCATGGTCTTCTTGAAGTGTTTTACGCATGAAAGGTTCTAGAGCACGAATCATGCCAATGAGTTGTCTTCTAAAACCAAAAAAATACTTTTTACAGGGCTGTTTACGAGTTACCAGCATTAATTGTCATTCACATAATCTTCTGCAGAATAAAGTGTCTTGTTACAAAGTTACTCTATTAGCAGCAGTTTTAGAACATTTTTTCCCCTTAGGATGAATAGCAGGAGTATTAAATTTAATATTTTAACGGTTTCGTACGCTAACTTTCTATAAAAACAGCGTTTTACATCGGGACTATGTACTTTTACATGTCCATTTTGTGCTGTGTTTACGTCATGAATTTACGATTTTGTTATGAATGTGGCTCGATTGGATATGTATTGTTACGCCAGTCGCGGCGCACAACAAAGGACGGTCGGAGCTACTTCACACCACATACCAGGGCGGCGTACAAACAAAGGCGCTCAAGGTCAAGCTTCCCCACACCACCCACTACGCGACTTGTGTATACGTGATTAACAATGACCGCACCGCATAACAAAGGATTGCTAGAACATTCGAGAGGCATACGCCGGCCAGCGTATTTGTAGAAGTTCCCGAAAAGATGAAGTTCGAGAAAGACCCATGTTACTCATCTTCACTGTATAAGGAGGTGAGGCGACGAGGGGAGTCAGTCAGTTTGTAGTTTTAGTGCGTCAGCTGCGCGAGTATGGTCGCGTCGAAAGGAACGTAGTGAAGCAGTTAATGGGTGTTGAGTGACTGTATCGTCAAAGTCAGCTTTTTGAGAGACGGAGAAACTGAGGCAAGGCAAAAAGGAGTGGGTCGAGGCTACGAAAAGAAAACAGTTGTAAGTGTTAATACTACGAAGGACTGCAAACTGTGTTAACGTCAGTAAAAGAGAACTGTGTTGTTGTGCATTCAGTTAGAGGAAAATAAAGTAAGGAAAAGTAACAGGACTGGATTTTTTCATTTTGTTGCATTGGTGTCAGAAGTGGGATTCGTCGAATTGATACAATATTAAATAAAGAATCGTACAGGCAAAATGGAACTAATACCTTCAATCTCCTAAACAGATTATTGCACGAATGTCTGCTCTGGATATTAGAAATGATTATTACATTGTTTTGGAATATACGTGTAATTTTACTTTCTAGTGAATTACGCCAACATATCATTCCAAGATAGCTCCATGATAGAATTCGAAAATGCATAACATGTTGATTTAAGTGCGCCAATTGTGCTTCTGATTGCTTGTTCGAACGACATACCAGGAGAGCTTGGGTGTGATTTGCTTAATACGACGCTTCCAAGCCAAATATTTATCTACTCTATGTCCTCAGTTTGCTCAAATAAGATGCCATGAACTCCAATTTCTATTGGAACATGTAATTATCCATGAGCTGTGTATTTGATATTTTTGTTTTGCCTATATTTACAAATAATTTGTTTGCTTCAAACTAGTACACAATTCACACAAATGAATTATACATTCCATAAGTTTATTTGGTACTACCACAGTAGTGTCATTTACGAATACAATGATAGTTGAAATATATAGAGTGAGAGATCATTTCATGCAAGAATGGCTAGGAGGTTTGTGAAACTTGGTATACAAAGCTTTAGGTCCCCCCAAAATAAACTATTTAGGCACTTTGATTATTTGCCCCGAAAAGGGAAACGTTCAGATGCAGCACAACTTTTCATTCTCTTGCCTTTTTTTGGTTTTTCAAATGTATTACTAATAGGTACATACGAATTTATAAGCTTAATGTTGCTGACAGGGCTTTTTATGCACAATATTTCAATAGGATGAGCATTTAAGGCAATGTATCTGTGAAAATTAAAAAATCCACTGTTTTCTTCTGATTGCTTTGATTTTTTTCCACACATTCAGGACATAAAATATATAGTATACACAAATTCCAATGTCCAACACCAAACCGTTTTTAAATTATTAATACATTACTAATAAATCACTTTTTGATATGCTAATATGAAATGACCCTTCTACTCTATCTCTCCTAAATTTTTAATTTGAACTCAGTATACAGATATAAAGGAACTGTCATGCAACCGTTGCTTAGATTTAATTAGTTTAAAAGAAAAAAATATCTTTTATACTTTTTATTTATGTTTTCAATTTTGCAGTGTGAGATATAAAAAATATTTAATTTCAGCTCAATTATTTAATTTTTTTACCAGCGCATGATAAATGTAAGCTTAATCTCTGAAGCTCTCCTGCAAATTTAAAGCTAATAAGTTATAAAGTAAGGTCCAATAGGCATTTTGAATAGTGAAAAATGCTGAAAAAGGAGGTGAGAAAATGGATTTTAAAGTTTAACAATATATTTTTGTACTTTACCTAAATCCAATCAATTCAAAATTCCCCAATACCATATGCAGGAACGACCCTCTGCTACTTTCTTCTTGGTCTCAATAGAGGAGGCTTTTAGAATTTTAAGTTCCCTTGGTCGTTTCTTAATATGAAAAACTTTCCTTTTGCCTTCCCATTGTTCACAAAATTGAGAGATTTATTGTTCTTAGCTAACCGCTGCACTGAGCACTTTTGCTAATTTGTACACGAAAGTCATAAAATATCTGCTTATTACTGCTTTACTATAAACTAATGAACTATTAAATACCTAAACAATGCCTAATATATAACTGGAACATGAAATAACCTGGCAAAATTACAGAACACTGACTGCACTTCTGTTTACAAGCGAAACACTTGTCAGATTCGTGACATTTCAACTTGATATGTTAAAATTCATTTCAGCACAGTCAACCTTGCTGAAACAAAATTCCCTGCAAGAGATTAAAATCAAAGCCTGTGAAAACGAAAATTGCATTTGGAAGCTGTAGCGACGAAGTTTAGCAAGGAACCCCCAGCCGCATTGGGACATTTAAATGCCTTCCTGGAGCTTTAAAAATGGCCGATATTGAGAAAACAAAAGTGTGCCGTTAAAGTACAAAGTATAAGCATAATAAAAATACAAAAAGGGAAAATCAAAATGTTTGGCAATTTTCGCCAAATTTCCTCGTTTTACTGTCAGAAGTTATGCAAAGTCTACTCATTCTTATTTCCCTATTATTCGTGCACATAAACCGTTTACCACGATAAACTGTATAGTTCTGGTCGCATTGTATAAATGAAGGAATAAGTACAAGTTTTTGTAAACCCTCACTTACGCTTAAACTTTTATAAATATCCCTTAAAAATCTGTTTTATTGCGGTTTTCAAAACATATTACAAATACCTACATTGCACAGAGGAAGCTGGAGAAAAGGCGACAGAGGGGAAGAACTAATGAAAGATAGGGAAATACTGAAGAACTGAGAAATGAAAGAGACAAGGGAAGAGAAAAGGGAAACAATGGTAAAGATGCATGTCGTAGAGAGAAAGACGTGAGAAAGCAAAGAGAGGAAATGACGCAGTAGAATAGTCTTTACAACTAACGGAATTATTTGAGCACAGCTGCGGGTTCCGCTAGTACTCAACAAACGTAAAACTGATTTAGCAGGTGGGCAAAAATGTCAACTTCCCAATGCTAAAGCTATGCAGTGTATTTTTGCAGCAAAACGAATTAAAATAACAAAAACAAAACAATTTGCCTTAACATATTACATGCAAATTTGAGAATTACAGTTTGTTTCAGGTTATTTATTGAAATTATACGCCATGTTGTCCTTATTGTTCATATATTTGAGTCCTATCAAGAATAAAACTAGTTCATTGTGACAAAGTGTATAGTTAGTAAACGAGGTAGAGTTTGCAAATACGAGACGAATTTAATATTTTCTGCTTCCGAGATCCTCCAGTGCACTTAAAACTATTGCGTACTGTTTTTTTACTTTCTCTACTACGTATAGTAGGTAGGGGAAGTATTGTGTTGGACCAAAAAATTTTATGTCAAGATTTCACCGGAAATACGTGCTTTGAGGCCCCCTGAATCAACAAAAAAATTCCGTGTGTGTGTGTCAGTGTGTGTGTGTCAGTGACCAGAATAACTCGAAAAAGAAAAGCCGTAACACTCATATTCAGCTGCTGCATGAACTAAATTTAGGAAGTAAAGATGTAGATAAAATGTAAATGGTGAGATTCAATTATTTATTGTAATAATAAAGATGTCAAAGGTGAGCGGATTTAATACAATTCATACACATACGTGCAGCAAAACAGGCAAAACTTGCAGGTATATTAGGTTACTACCACTGAATGCAGGGAATTCAACTTTTCAACCATGACAGCATGACCGAGAAGTGGTTCCAAAACCACTATCATCAAAGGAAGTTCTTCTTAGTGCCTCCTGTTTTCGAAAGGTACTCCCATTCTACCTTACTCATCATACTAGATAATAATGATCACTGCAGTGTTCAAAGGGAGACGCTGTGTCTAAAGTCTCAGTCGCAGCAAGTGTGCCTTAATAAACTGCAGATCGAAGTCCACTTGAATGTGGTGCTGTAGTCAACGGTGTCTTCAATGTTCCTTAAAAGCGCCGCCTGGATAAAAATCTGACTTCCTCTGTCCACTACAGCTCCACATAATACCTTGTATGTTATAGCAGTCACATGAAAGGCCATTCTTCTATTCATTTTACTTAGTATAACTATTTGACTAGAAATAATTACAAATAAAGCAATATGGACTTGGTTACTGCATGATGCTGCAAACAAAACAACGTTCGTATATCGTAAGTCAGTATTTGTTACTAATGAACCCAGAAAATAAAATAAATTGAATATCTGAAGATGCTTTGTAGACATCGCATTGTAGTTAAGGAACTGTGATTTTGGCCAAAAATAACAAAATTTCTTAATTTTAAAGCTTGACATTCAAAAACATTTAAAACCGTTACACATCATGTGGCATTATAGTTTTTCAATAATTCAGCTATTTTTAATGATATATAGTAATACTGACATCGTCGGCGAGTGCTTTTTTTCCAGGTTGCGCTTTTCCAATACATAAATAATGTTCCTTGCTTATTATTTCTGCTTCGATTTTAATAAAAAAAAAGGATATGCTTGATCTTCATAAGCATATTCAAAATAGCCATTTTCCTTGCATTGTTATTCGTTTGGACAAAAACAATTTAAGTCGTAAAAAGATATGAATATTTATTGAAAACATCTGAAAAGAATAATAAACTGTGCCTTAAAAGTTAACAGCTGTTCCTTTTCCTCTAAGCTTAAAAACAAACAATTGATACATTGTTATAATTCAAATGTTGCATTGCAAGTACTCATCAAATCTCTATCTAAATGTTGCATTGCAAGTACTCATCAAATCTCTATCAATATTTTGTATTAGTTTTTTAAATTATATATTTAATGTTTTAGAGCACAATCACTACATCAAATTAAACTTTTGCATATGAATCACAGGCATACAATATTTTAAACTAAATAATTTCAAAATTACAGAAATATGAAAATTTATTTCGAGGGTATAACCAGTAAACTAGTAAAAACGTACCTGTAAAATCTTGCCTTTTTCAATGAACTGCATGTTTGTGTACTAAAGATTTTATCCATCTCAAATGGTCTAACAGCTAAACAAAATTATATATAAATTCGTTCAGAATAAAGATGACTTCAGAGGCTCTTCAGAGACACTTCAAGGTATACATTTTATTAGTCATGAAAATGTGTTTAATATATTGGATTTAACTAAAATTTGTTAACGAATTTTCAGAAAAATAAAAATATTTATCGTGAAAAGAATGGTTTGGATTGGAGAATTTTCTTGCAAACCTTCATGACGTTTTGTTGAAAGATGATGCACTGTTATACCAAATTCAGTGTGTACATATCAGTATCCAAACTTTAGTTTTAAAATTATTTGGTTCTCTCTTTCCCTCCCCCTCTCTTTCCCCCCCCCCTCTCTCTCTCTCTCTCTCTCTCTCTCTCTCTCTGCCTGTCTATCTCTCGTTAGAGTAATTTGAGAAATTAGAAATTTCCGAAAAATTGTCCATGTAAAGGGTAGCTTGGGGGACAGATTTTGTTGAAACTTCGTGTCGCATCCTTATAAAATGCTGAGCTTAGATACCAAGTTTGGTACTTCACCAACTTTTCGTTTTTGAGTTAATCTGTTTAGGACCTTTTTCTAAAAAAATGTTTTTTTATTCAAGTGCCTCATAACGTCTACGAGTATTTCAGTAAAATGCATAATTTTTTGTGGAATGTAATCCCTTCTTTACCTGCTATGTATATGGTAGAGAAATGAAAGACAGTTCCATTCTCAATTGAATCAATTCCAATAATATTCAATATTCACTGAATCTGACAATGCAAGTTCGCAGGTAAGTGTGTAAAGCTACATCGATTTCTCTGATTACAGATGTCGATCGCTAAGGACGCCAGCCAATATTTTAGTAATGAACCTCGCAGTCAGTGATTTCTTTCTACTCAGCAAGATGCCCTTGTTTATATACAACTGTCTCTACAGAGGACCTGTCCTGGGATACTTTGGTAAGTACTCTTTTGTATCAACACCAACACTAATGTTATTTATTTTAATCCTTGAAGTATTCCTTGCCTTTCTAAGACAAAGACGACGCAACTCTATTGCTGCGCTCCACCGAAACTACGGTTCGATAGTTTTGGTACATTTCATAAATGATCTAAAATGATAGGATTACCGGTAGAATTGGTAGTATTGGCAGGGAAAGATACATAATACAAAATACAACGAATTAAGAAACTTATAAGAAATCCAAACAATGATAACCGAAAACTTTAATCATGAGTTTGGTTTCTGTGATCAAAATAAAATTGTACTTTTCGGTTCAAAATAACATTACCCCTGATCACTATCAGTCTTTGATCTGAGCTGCAGTATACTTAGAGGAGCTCCCAAGTATTTTTGAAGACGCTAATGTTCCGTAGGTTGAGCGGTCCTTTATATACTCTGTCTGTCTGTCTGTCTGTCTGTCTGTCTGTCTGTCTGTCTGTCTGTCTGTCTGTCTGTCTGTCTGTCTGTCTGTCTCTCTCTCTCTCTCTCTCTCTCTCAATTTTCCACAAGGTTCAAAGTTCAACGCTTCCGATTTCCAGAGGAATACAGTGCAGCATAATTATAAAAAAAAAACACAAACACCATCGATTTGAGGTAACGCCGATAGGTTAATGAGTAAACGCGGGTATATTAACTGACCAATTCTACCAGGAAAACTACCGTAGTCTACGCTTACTTATGATTAAAGGCCGGAGGCTTGTGTGTTTTTCCATAGGTATTACTGCACATGGACTTCACTGTTATCGCTCGCGCATGTAAACAACTGCAGGTAGGTACAGCTTGACCAAGAAAACCACCTCATTGCAGCACATCAAACTACAAGCATCATACACTATGCATTCTGGAATTACACTTAAACGCTTGCTTATACATACTGCTATTTATTAACTATAATATCGTCACAGATTGCATTACACTGAGTTACAGTGTACATTCGTAAATTATTATCACTGAAGCAGTTTTTAAACTGTATGTCAGAGGTACAAATGTAAAGAATTCCACTTTGTTGTCTGGCGTGTTTTCCTTCTTACTCATTTTCAAAATTTCACATATAGCTTAATAAATAATATTTTTGTTTAGAACTTTCTGGAATTTAGCTTTCACCTTTTCCATACCTGGCATAAGAGGTATCCTATCAATTGAATTAGCTAAGTCTTCTATTATGCCTGTGCTCTTTGACATTTCCATACCCCATTTTTCTAATTATTTAACACTGAAAAATTCTTGGATATGAACTGAAAATGTTCAGATAGTTAGTGCCATATCAGAGACTTTGCAGTTACAATAGCAGATGAACCCGCATCACATAGAGTGCTAATAACATTTACAATTTCACTGTAATGCACCGCATAATACGTGACGGCCTATATCCAAGTACCCCATCTTGTAGTTATTGGCGTCTGCATACACTTACAAGGCAATGCTTCACTAGTTCGTAGAGTACTAGGTTAAGTTGTTTTCGACTCTTGTTCCTAGTGGCATTCGATCCCAGGGACCCGCATGTGGTATTCGTGGTGGACGAAGCGGCGTCAGGGCGGGTTTTCTCCGTGTGCTCCGGTTTCCCCCGCCATCTCATTCCACCGGTGCTCCATATTCATTCCATGTATCATCAGTGTCACCGCCTGCGGTGCCGTAGTAGTAAAAGCGGGCGTTAAACACTACAACAACAACAGTTCCCAGTGGCAGTTGTTTACATATTTGATGGGCGTGTTGTACGAGGCTCGCGCGAAATACAGGCTACGGCCCGATTGCGCCATCTTTGGAACAGCTGATCGAAGGAAACCGACCGAAGCCGAACGTGAATATGACTTCCCCGTTTGGAGGAACAGCGTAAGGAAGTGATATCCATTGAATTGTCACTCATTATTGAAAATAAAAACACGTAACAAAAATACCTGCACAATATTATAATACGTTACATAAATAATCAATCACATATCAATATAATAAAGATTAACTATCTCAATAGCTGCTGTTATTATCATCAAATTTTAAACATGAGGCACGTGATTATTGCCAAACTTAATTCCACTGAAACTGAATATATACACATGTAAATAGAAATATTCCATCCTCAATATTTTGATTTTTAATGGCCCATTGTGACTAACCGATATATTATTATAACTAGTCAATCATATCAAAATAATGGTAATATTGATATGTTGCCTACCCCGGAGAAGCTGGAAGACTTATTTTTCAATATCACTTGTACAAAGTACTTACCAATGTATCCACTTACCTTACAAATATTTATTAATTATGGAATCTATAAATGTTAACTTATTATCAGCGGGGCATATATAGTTTTCTCAGTTTCAGTTTTGTTTATTGAAAGTTTGGCCTGGTGCCGGTACAAAGGACCCGGCTTACACGCTACAATTAACATTAACTTACAATTATAAATATTTACAAAGTTTACTGTTTTTGAGTTTAACAAAACCCATACGGTAACCATACCAAAAAGTTTTTGGGTGTGGATTTGTCCTTTAGATAGGCATCCCAGAAATTGAGGCAAAATACTAATTAAACTCAGTCTATCAACATTTACCATGCTGGTTTGGTGAATTTGCACATAAATAGCAATTATCAACAATAAGCTAAGCTGTGATACCTATGTTAATTTGTAAAAGTGGAGAAAGAGTTGAGATATGATGTTATAAAGTTAGGTTAGGGTTGCATATTGTTATTGATGGCAAGAGTGGATGCTGCCTCTGATAACACAGGCTAAATTTTGATAACACAGGACTCTATCATCCTGTTCATATAAGTACACATTAACCTACGTGTCGTTGCCTACATAATTCCATCATGTGTGAGTAAAGACAGGGGACAAAATTTGACCCAAGTATAATACTTTTCCCTTTTTGATGAAGGTGGGAAAATGTAAATGACTTAGGTACTGCCTGTTTTCTAAATTTATTGATTAACTTGGTAAATGTTTTGTTAACATTCATTGCATTTAACTGTTGCCAGAATGGTTTAACAAAAACCAACCCATACCATCTTTAGTTCAACAGTTTTTGGGTGTAGATTTGTCCTTTCAATGTGTTTCATTTATATATAAATAAACTGTCCTAACTAGTTTTACATCGATACACACTACAACGTCGACCCATAGTCCCATATTGTTCAATTCTACATCTAAAACAAAAGTAGAATTACATACCTTTCAGTACCGGTATCACCATGTTACAATATAGGTTATGGATTCTTGAATAACTTCACTGAAGAATTAACCATTTCTTAAATCACTTAAAATTACACACTATAAATGAAAATAATCATTTTAGTTTAATAGTTCAACTATAACAAGTAGAACTTACGAAAACCAGGCCAAAAACTGTTCAGTTGCTCAAAAGAAACCGTTAAAAATTGCAGCGAAAAACATCTGTTATAATTCTCGTACTACAACAAGAAAACTACTGAAAAATTAATTTTGATTAATTTACAATATTTACAAATAAACACAATCACTGAAGCAACATATACCGCCACCAATTCACTTTCAATTAAATAAAACTAACACGTGTTGCCCCATAACATTCCACACTGGTAGCCATGTTTGTTAGCATACCCGGTTCCCGGCTATCAGCTGAGATCGGCCCGGGCCATAGCCTGAGATTCACGTCAGCCTCGGTGTTGTACTTCTGACGTCATTCCTACTCTGCGTCCAGCTAACCTGTATCGCTTGCGGGCACACGTCCCTCCAGCCTATAGTGATAAGTAGAGGGCATATTTATATGCACTAAAACTATAAATATATGCATGCAATTATGCTGCAAAAAAGTTAAAAATATGCTCTTAAAATTAAAATACATGCACAAAAATGTATTTCTTTTCTAATACTAAAATACACTATTTCCTCACATCATTTTATATTTTTATGAAGTAACAATTGTAATATTCTTACTTTTTTCTCCTAATTGAAGTTAATTATTCTTCATGTTGTCACTCATTAATCTTGTGTGTAATTAACTAATTAATATGAAATATAATCAACAATCATTTAACGATCGATCATATATAAATTTTATTACAATAAATAGCCAAATATTTTCCTAAATGTTCTGGTAGAAAATCCTTCCTTCTGTCACTTAAAATGTGTTTGAATGAAGATAATCATCTCTCCACTTCACATAAGGTCACGGAGTATCGCAAAGAGGCTGTCACTCACAGAGTAAGAATTAAGTTATTTTTCAGATTCACCTTGTAATACACTGTTCACATTCCAAATAAAGTTTAGTCCTGAGTTTCTGGCTTCGATTTTTTTTCAACTTTCTTACGAAGTGTCTTTCCACTTTCTCCGGGCACTTCTTGGGCGGCAGCGGCTTCATACACCTGCAGGACAGAAGATTATGGCACTCCTCTTTCTTCCAGACGTGTAATTGTGGCTGGTAGTTTACTAAAATACACTTTAATAAAAGCCAATTCAGCCTGTAAGCTCTTCTCATTGCATGCATACATTCACTGTAATTCACCTTACTTTATTGAATATGGAAGGACATTCAATGCAGAATTACTTTATTTAATAGTGTGATAAACTAATAAGTTATATAAAATATAATACATGTTTGTCACAGACTTGGCATAGAACAATTTTTCCATTTGTTGTCAATGTGGAATTCCTACCAATCCATTGATGAAGGAAAGATATTATTCTGGATATTTCCTTTGACTTTGAAATACACTTGTCTTGGTCCACTGCCACTCACAAAATGGTATATGAGAAACAGCTAAGAATTTAAACTTCGATTTCCGCCTTGTTTTGTCACCGTTGTCAACAATAATGTACAATAAAGCTGATGTTCAAACTTCAAATAATATCGCCGGTTGAAAACGAAAACAAGGAAATCACCACCAATTGTCCATTGTTGGTAACCATGTAACTTTATTCCGAAATCTTACTTTTAGGAAGTAGTTTAGGCCAGAGAGCTTTATTGCTCTGCTGAGCTTTAAAACTGCTCGGCATTGTCAGTGTTGTGAGAAAAGGCGAATATTTTATATACAAAGAGATGCTGACTTTCTATGAAGACATTATTTTCATTTACAAAACCATGACAATTTAGCAGGAACTTGTCATTTTATGAGGTTAAAAACATTAAATGGAGAAAAAAAAAGTGTAATGTATGCACATATTACTGAAATATGCGCTAATCCTGTGAATATACATTTCTATGCACTATAAAACTTTGCCAATTGATTCCAAATGACATGAAACGCATTTATATTTGAAGGAATAAAACATGCAAATATGTAGAAATCCGCCATCTAGTGATACGTTACTATTTGCTTTCATTGCTTTGATCTGAAATGCAACACAATTCCAGCCCCATCTAGTCATAAATCGCTGGAAAATCAATTGCAAGCAATTAAAAACGTTCTAGTAACTCTTGCAAAATGTATATTGTGATTAATATTCTGTGCATAGGGACGCAATGCATATCGTAACTAAATCTTCTAAGATTTAGCTCGCGCTTTTAGATGAAATGTTGATTGATTTTTGCAACTCCAAGTGCTATAACAAGCACATTACCGTGCCTGTATGCCCTGGGTTATCTCCATAGCTTAATGCAAAGAGCTTGTAATCTCAGCGCTAGTGCGCCTGAAGGAATTGAAATCTCTCGCGCTTGTGGATCTGGAGGGCAAACTTAACTTGATAATAGTTTTACAGCACTTGTTTGTGACTGACAAGTTAAGAACTGAGCACATTTTGAACTTGAGCAGGGTTAGAATGAGGCTTATATGTAGTCCTGTGTGCACTTCCTGTAGATTATGAGTTTTGTAAATGGATTGCAGCGAGTTACGAGAATGGTAAGTATAAAGTATAGTTATTATTGGTAACAAATCTCAGTTAAAAAAAACAACAGCTTTCTGAGCTTGTCAGTTTCATTTTATGAACTAGTAATTCGATTCCTCCAAAATGTGCTTACAGGGGTCAAACTAAAAAAGATCGTGTTTGTGCCAGATATTTTTAACTCGTTACCTGTAATTGTTTCCCACGTATGATCGATGCATTTTCACTACTAGGCCAGCTTACACAAACGTCTCTAGGGTAGGCTAAATAACGAAACTAATCATTGTTCAGTGTCGCATTGTCAAGAGATTAGTTCGATAGTTGAGAGATCTTTGACATTAAATCTTGAGAACGCTGACAAGAAACTGATGAAAATCACTATTTCTATACTCGGGTAGCAGTTTAAGACATTTTAAGTCTGTTTTTCATCCGTATTTGCCTTAATGCCGACTCCTCAGCATCTCATACCAAAACGTTTAAGACCATATAACTGCGTTATGTTTAGCCGCGGACCATACATTGCTTGTCTCAAATTACTTACATTAGACACATCTCTAATCTCTAAAGTTATTTCGGTGTAGTTCATTAACACCCGTGTGTGTAAAAAAAACGAATTTCGTAAAATGCACTGTTTGGAACTATCTCTCAGCTTCTTATCGTCTTACGGGTCTCGTAATGGGTGAGGCGTAACTAATGACCTGCTGACAGTTTGCAATACGCGACTAGACGCATGGCCCTATAATAAGGACAAGGAAAGGGGGAAGGGTAGATACCCCTGGCCTCATATGAAAGCCACGTTTTAATTTTCTTTAAATGTATCTCCAAATTCTTAACTCCTTTTATGGAAAAGATTGCAAATTTTGCTTGGAATAAGCAGCATTTATTGGTTTCAACGATTCTGTGTCATAAAAAAGTATTAACTTTGTCCTTAGAATCACAAAAACGTGTAAAGCTTTACAGTAAATGCAATGCAGTATTATACTGAAAAATATAAAAACGTTTAATGCTTCTATAAATTCTCCGTATACGTATATTGGAATTGAAATTTGTATCCAAATAGCTTTAAACATTTAGTAAAATGCAAGGGTATCATGATTGTTTAACGAGGCCTTCGTAGCTTCCCCTCCTTTCCCTCTCTTTACCTCTCTCCAATGACAACACCATTCAGGCTGCTGGCGGACATAATTATAACCAATGACACGTCGACCTGAAAGGAAACTATTGATTTTTTCTGATCGGTCAGTAAATCGTTACTCATTAAGCTCAACTGTTGTTTGATTCACAGCATACCGTATACATCAGAAGCTACACGTGGCCATATTATTGGTACATGGCAAGCTGCTAATACTTCGACAAATTTCAGAAACTGTGCAAATTCACAGAAATGTAATAAAATTTTAATGCCACCCAAGAAAGGCGGTTTATTGCATAGTTATTAGAAGAAGATCTTGCATTCGAAAGCAGAACTGTATTATGAGTGAGTGAGTAGTGGGGTTTACGGGCCCGTCGACAACTAGGTCATTAGGGCCCGCTGTATTATGATATAGCGTAATAAACATGTTGAGCTACTTTGATACAAATTTTAATTCCAGTATAAATATAGGGAAAATTTGCAGAAAGAATAAATGTTTTTATATTTCTCAATGTTATATTGCAATATGCGTACTGTTAAGTTGTTTTTATGATTCTAAGTCCAAAGTTAGTTTTTCTTACAACAAGAAATCATTTAACTCAATAAATGTTGCTTATTTGAAGTAATATTTGCAACCTTCTCCATAATAGGCATTAAGAATTTGCACATAAATCTAAAGGAAATGCTATGCTAAAGTTTCTCATACGAGGCCAGACATATCCTTCCCTTCCCCTCCCCACCTTTCCTTTTCTCATTGCAACGCCACGCCCTAATCCCGTATTGCAACTATTCACTAGTTCATTAGTCAGTAGTTATGCTTCACGCTCTGTAAGACCCCGTAACACGATAAAAAACTCAGAGATGGTCTCAAATAGTGCATATTACTAAATTCGTTTTGTGTACATATGACATGAAACATGAATGAGAATGAAAATTCGTGGTAGCATTCGCCTATCAATCTGGGGAAACCACGAAAAAGCCCATAGTCAGAATAATCGGTCCGACGGGAACCGAACCCGAAACCTCGCACATTACTGCGGATCCACCCAGCTCGGTATAAATACTCTTTACTAGAACTGTATATCCATCCGTAATATACTAAAGCTTAGAAAGGATTCAAGCATTCTCTCGTCTTAGAATAGCGAGTGAATGAGTATACAAAAGTAAGAGCCCTTAAGATCTGCACTGCTTTCTTAAGTGTAAATGCACTTAGTGTAAAGAGAAATGGCCTCTCCCTGCTCCGTTATCACCGCAACCGTTACATTCGACAAAACTGTTATGTTGCTGTTAAGTCGTTTCTATTGTGTTTAACAGCTTAACAGACGTAGCCTTCTTGATTCTGTATTGCATTGTGTCACAGAGCAGAATAAAACTACTAAAACAAGATAAGTTAATGGAAGGAACCAGAAATAAGCAAAATTCAGCTCCCAAAGTTTGTCGGTCCAATTTTGGGACAGAGAGAGAGAGAGAGAGAGAGTGTGTGTGTGTGTGTTGTGTGTGTGTGTGTGTGTGTGTGTGTGTGTGTGTGTGTGTGTGTGTGTGTGTGTGTGTGTGTGTGTGTGTTTTTTTTTTAATTGCATGCCCCATTCCATATGAATACTACATGCTTGAATTTATTTATTTACATACAAATTACATTTTATATATACATGTACATATTGTTGGTGATGTTCTATTTGAACATTTACATCTTTATTTACCTCTAATTTTTTATCTACCTTAGTCTAATTGAGTACTTCATAAATCTAGTACTTATCATATAGTGAAACGCAAATATTATTATACTCGTAACAGCAGTAGAGTATTGAACTGTGTTTGGACAATGATACTGATTGCAATTTTGGTAAGGAGTAGAAATTATATATATTTGAACTTAAGTCATTCTATTTCTGTGAATTGTATAGCATTAATGAAGTTAACAAAAGGTTGTATGAAATTGTTTCCAAGTTCTTCTTTGTTTATGGGCCAAGTAGCACCTTTACTTTGTATCTTCCTAATCATTGCGTTTCTCTGGTTGTTTAGTATTTTGCATCGAAATATAATGTGGTTTACTGTTTGGTCCTCTTCTTCACATTTGCACATTGGGTTATCTAAAAATCCAAATCTGTGGCGATATGATCTTAGCTTTCCATGTCCTGTTATCATTGCTGTGAACTCCGGAGATATTGGTAACCGTTGGTTCAATCTTCTTCTCACGGATGGGAAATATTCTTTGGTTACTGCTCCTTTCCTTGATGCTGTCCATTGTTGTTGCCATTCTTCGAGTGCAGTTTCTTTCTCTCTAGTTACTATTGCTTCTTTTGATACTTTGTCATATATTATTTCAGTGTCTTCTGCGGCAGCTTGTTTTGCTTAGTCTGTCCACAAGTTCATTTCCGTGTATTCCCGCATGTCCTTTCACCCAGCCGAAATGTAGTGTCCACTTTGATTTTGAAAGTTCAAGGATTTTGGTTTTGATTGCTTCTATCAGCTGGTTATGTTTTATGTTGTTCCTGAGCAGATCTAGAGTTATCTTACTGTCTGTGAATAATGCAGCTCGTTTTTCATCGCATTCTCCATATCCAAGCTCATCTAGTTTCTTAAGTGTTTTTAATATTGCCAGTTGTTCAGCCTGGTTATTCGTGCATCGTGGATGCAACTTGAACTTTAATTTGTATGCCAGGTTGCCATGGATGAAGATGATCCCTGCTGCCCCAACTTTATCACCAGTTTTGCTACCATCGGTGTACATTTCAACTGCATATACATTGTTATCTACCTCATCTATTAGGGGTATTTCCACAGGGTGTCTCCAATACCTGACTTCCAGCGGTGTGTGTGTGTGTGTGTGCGTGCGTGCGTGCGTGCGTGCGTGCGTGCGTGCGTGCGTGCGTGCGTGCGTGCGTGCGTGTGTGTGTGTGTGTGTTTTATTCGGTTTATCTTTTGTTCTTTATGGTACCCTAAGATTTTTAATTAACTCTTTGTTTAACTGTATTAAGTAGCATTTTTAAAATGTCTCCAAAGAAACACGAAGTAAACAAGTCTAAAAGTTGTAGTGATAAATTGTCAAACCACGGGCAAAGCTGGGTATTTCAGCTTGTCTAGAAATAAAATGGAAGATTTTGTTACTCTAAATCAGTGAATTTGCGCTCCATCAAAGCGTATACATTATATACTATCGAAACTCAAGACACGATGATGGCTCAGAGGGCGCTGAGAGCACAGCCCCAGTTCAGGTTAGTTACGTCTTTTAGACTGGCAACAATATACCCGGTAATATAAATTGTTCAATTTTACTGTCACCAGCACGTATGTGCTTAGTAGGTGGAGAAGGAATTGTATTTCACTCAAAAATTCCATACCGTGATTTCTCCGGAAAGACATGTTTTGAGAGTTCCTGAATCCACCAAAAAAAAAAAAAAAGTCTGTGTGGTGTGGTGTGTCTGTGCGCGCGTGTAAACAGCATAACTCAAAGGCGGAAGATTGGTTATGTGCTACACGTGGTTAGGCAATGCGCGCCTCTGTAGCCTGGTGGAAGCGTGTCTGCCTCACATCCAAGAGGTCACAAGTTCGAATTTCGCTTATTGTGAGTTATTCGGATAAGGTATTTTCCGAGGTTTACCCTTATTCTGAGAAGATGAATGTCGGGTAACTTAAAGCTCTATGGTCCTCGGGCACATTTAAGCATCATTTCACGCATTTCAATCATTCACTGTCCGATATGACGCTATGTTGGAGGAAGTTAACAAAAGAAAATCTGATGTGTTGCACTCACATGACTTTCTCTACTCTTGTACTAACCATTCTAACAAACGTTTATTCCTATATCTTCTTCGTGTTAGTTAAGATATACATTTGTACAAATTACCTTATTGCTTATTTCCTTGTAGGTGCAAGGGGAATGTTAGAATACAGAAGGCTTTGTGCGATTGTCAAATGTTTTAAAGCTTTGAGATTCTGTTGTCCTTGCACACTTAACATATATAAAAATGAACAACGATGATCCATTTCACGAAAGTTCTAAGTTTTCCGAAACTCACACACATAATAAGGAATATCTCCGAAATGGTTCAACCTACAAGAAAATTTATTTAGACATAAATTGTGTATTTTAGCAAGATCTACTTTTTTTGTATAGTACGATTTGGTCTATCTCTAACGGTTTACCAGTTATGCAAAAGTCGTCCAGATTGAATACGACTACAGGGGCTATAGCCAGAAAATTCAAGATATACATTTCATTTGTCATAAAAATATCTCAAACTTATGACGTTTTAATCAAAATCGTTAGCCATTTTCAAGAAAATCACAATTTTCGAAAAATGTTTCATGTAAAGGGTAGTTTAGGGTGGGGCTATTTTCTTCAAAATCTTCATGTCGCATCCTTGAAAGACAAACTTAAATACCAACTTTGGTTTTTAACCGACGTTTCGTTTTTGAGTCCCTGTCCAGACTGACACATAGACCCACACACGGACCTTTTTCTAAAAATGCTTTCTTTTTTTTATTCAGTGGGCCTCAAAACATATAGTTCCGGTGAAATCTCGACATCGAAGTTTTGGGTGGAATACAATACTTCCCCTACTTACCAGTGGAGAAAGTAAAAAGTTGGGCATCAATAAGATGTGAAATGAAGATTTTAAACAAAATTCTTCCCACCTCAAACTACTCTATACATGATGGTGGGGGTCGATCTGGGTTGGTTAGACGCTGGCCTACTGATCCCAAGGTCGCGGGTTCAAACCCGGCCCAGGCGGATGGTTTTTAAGTGTGCTTTCAAAAAATAATTGCAATCATATATAGCTATTTTTCAAAACACTAAAGAAATGGTAATAAATTAATATTTCTGTGACTTATTTAAAAATACTAATAAACACAATTAGAACCTTGCGTTCAATCATCTGAGACGTAGTCTTCTTCTTCATCTGATTATCCTCCCCTTATGCAGTACTTACACCCCTTAGGACTTAAAAGCCACTGCCTAAGCTCAGATGCCTGTCGGGAAGCAGACGAACAGAGTGAAGACCTGGAAGCGGATAGTCAGCCCAGATATGATAGGGAGAAATAAGATATGAAATGTAGGCAAAATCGATTATTGGAAAGGTGATGTTGGAGCAATTGGAATTAGTGGTGGGTGAAACCGGAGAACCCGGAGAAAACCCACCCAGACACCACTTGGTCCACCATGAATACTGCATGCGGGTTCCTGTGATCGAACTCGGGCCGCCTGTGTGGTAGGCGAATGCTCTAACCGGTCATCGAGACGTAGTCACATAGTCACTGGCCTGGTTTTACTGTTATCACAAAGGCAGTGAGTGGCATTTGCATTTGAAAATAACAGAGTGGTCTGCAGGCAACCAAATACTTGTTTATACGGAACATTTTAAATCGTTGTGGAGAAGACTCTGGTACGCTTGTAGTTTCTCGAAGTTCACTAGAGTTGTTGAGTTTTCATACTGATGGCGTCAGTGAACTGTGATCATAAAACTCAACTCCTTGAGGTCTCTCTGCCATAAAATCCTCTACAGCGGGGCTCTCTATTTCGCTGATTGCTGTGAATGGAAGACCAAAGTAATAACCACTCTGGCAAGGATGGAAAGTACTTCCACGAATTCTTAAAACTCTACAGACCTGTCGTACTTGAACACTCGTTAAATTGTCGTGAATCAGGACATTGCCATTTTGTGACATGCTTAATATTTTAACTCGTATGTAAAACTTATTATCAATATCTCAATAATTATGTATAAATAACATTTTATAACTACACGTTTGGGTTTTTGCTACTGCGGAGTGTGCGTCTGTTAAGATGTTTTGTCCATTTTCCATCCGTTCGCGTCCACGGATGTCTATGGGAAGGACTTTCGAAAATGTATAATTTTTCGATGAAATGCAGCAACTACGGAATTGAATTTTTATATATAAAATAATTTAGAAAATATGTGTCCAACAGTTCACATCTAGTCGATATCTGTCAAATGTGAGCATAGTACTCAAAGCTTGCTAAAAATTTACCAAAATATAAACGTAATTGTTTACAAAATCGGCCGCTCGAGAAAATGAATGAAACATAGTGCAATGGATGCAGTTTTTATTGCTGATTGCGATTTTGAAAGTTTTATTTGACGCTCAAGCTTCGTTTTTGATTTATGAGCAAATTTCCTGCGTGCGTTGCAGCGGTTTTATTTCCCGTATGCGGCAGATATTGAGTAAATAAATGTTTATAAACAGGTATAATATATGCTAGAATGATTAATGTATTTACGTAGAAATTGTTATTGCTGATTACGTTTTTGAAAGTTTTATTTGGTGGTTAAGCTTCATTTTCGTTTTGACTATGTTAAGGTTAGGTTTAGTGTATGTATATGAGTCGGGTAACAGGGTCCTGTGTTATCGAAATATTTACAACATGGGCAATGTTTATGCAACAATTTCAACGTAAATGCATTAATCCATAATTCTAGCATATATTATATTCGTTTATACACATTTAGTTGCTCAGTATCCGCAGCATACGCAAATTTATGAGCACGTACGAAATGTGCTCATAAATCAAAAACGAAGCTTGAGCGCCAAATGAAACTTTCAAAATCGCAATCAGCAATAAAAACTGCATCCATTGCACTATGTTTCATTCATTTTCTCGAGCGGCCGATTTTGTAAACATTTACCTTTAAATTTACCTTCAAAAAAGTGTATTGCGTAATAATTATGTAAAGTTTACACAAGTGCTGTGACATGTAACTGTTGCATTATAATGCGAGTGATATCTTTTAAATGGCACATGCACTATATTTTTGTATAATGGTTACTAACAAAGATTAATACTTTGTTTGAACTTCAGAAATAACACCAATAACGTCCACTTGGGATGCTAAAAATACCCTAGCACATTTTATTGGTCGAAAATAAATACAGTTGTCAGTTGTAAAGGTGCAAAATGCAAGTACATATAGTGTAGGTACAAAGTATAATGATACTATTGCGGTCAACTTTATGTAAAAACGCTTATGTTCTTGGTACCACATTTACTAAGAATAATTTATGGGAGTTGTAAACTTCTTTCAGAGTTTCAACATTGCATCTACTGTACATAGAAAGCTTTTATTTTCTAAAGTATATAAACCACGGACAATTATGGGCTAATTTCCTAGTCATGCATGTTAAACCAGAAAAATATGGATTTTGAAAAGTACGTACCATCTAATAACCTGTACATCTTCTCATTCAAAATTTAATTAGTTATTCAAGCAATAATATACTACTCACTCAATTACTGTAACAGTCCAGTGTGTTTTAGACGAAGATTGCCTTTTTCATTCGAAGTGGCCAGCTGTTTGCTTTTTCGTTAAGCGTGCCATTTTGACTGCAGCTTGCACACTCTCAGTCATCAACTGACAGGACAAGCACTGGAAACACAGTCTAGTACCAACCAGCCACACGCACTTGCTGAGGTCATTACTGACGACAGAAATAGGCGCAGTCAGGAACCATTAACCCTAGCAATACCAAAGGGGAGGGGGTGCTATGCCCTACTCCAGTAATTTTTTTTTTAAATTCTGCCTTTTAATTGTTTTATTAAAGGCATGCAGTTAATAGTTATTGTCAACCACTGTTTCAATTACTGAATTGCAAGATTGTTTCAGTTTTCATTGTTGGTCTTTTTGGGAGACAATGAAATGCGAAGGGAGTCTAAAGTACTCCCGTCGGTATAATGTGATTCATGTAAAAAGTAAGAAAGAAATAGTTAAACAATGAAACAATGTTAAATATTACCTTTATGAACTTGGCAAAATATAATACCTAATTTTAGAATAAATTTGTTTAAAAAATTACTCAGATATTTTGTTACAGTGGTGGTCATAAAGTAACCCCTCTCCGTTGATAGTATAAGTTCTGTAATAAAGGCATAATATCTAATGTGATTCGTGCAAAAAAGCAAAAAGGAATAGTTACGCGCGCGCGTAATAATAATAATAATAATAATAATAATAATAATAATAATAATAATAATAATAATAATAATAATAATAATAATAATAATAATAATAATAATAATAATAATAATAATAATAATAATAATAATAATAATAATAATAATAATAATAATAATAATAATAATAATAATAATAATAATAATAATAATAATAATAATAATAATAATAATAATAATAATAATAATAATAATAATAATAATAATAATAATAATAATAATAATAATAATAATAATAATAATAATAATAATAATAATAATAATAATAATAATAATAATAATAATAATAATAATAATAATAATAATAATAATAATAATAATAATAATAATAATAATAATAATAATAATAATAATAATAATAATAATAATAATAATAATAATAATAATAATAATAATAATAATAATAATAATAATAATAATAATAATAATAATAATAATAATAATAATAATAATAATAATAATAATAATAATAATAATAATAATAATAATAATAATAATAATAATAATAATAATAATAATAATAATAATAATAATAATAATAATAATAATAATAATAATAATAATAATAATAATAATAATAATAATAATAATAATAATAATAATAAAAATAATAATAATAATCATCATCATCATCATCATCATCATCATCATCATCGTCGTCGTCGTCGTCGTCATAATCATAATAATAACAACAACAAAATGTATTACGTGTAAAAAATCACTCCACTTTTGCTACCATAGCATTTTGCAGACATTCCATAATGTGCACATATCACACTGCTCATATAAAAAGTGATTGTTGTATTTACCTTACATTGGCTATAACTATGACAAGATAACGAAGAGGGGTACCTCGTTCACCTCTATCAAAGGCGGAGTTTTTGTGGCTACCACCCCAATGAGTAGCGGATGAAGTGAAGGAGCCACAGGACTTATAGGTCGCAGGCAGACGGGTAACAAGGGCGCGCAGAAGTCTCTAACATTACCAAGCATGAAGACCGCATCATACCGTCGAGCTACTCAGAGAAGGCTTCCCTCTGCTGGAATGGGCGAGAACTCGGCACATAGAAGACAACCATCTATCATGACCGAGAAATTTGATTTCATGTAGGTTTAAGGGTGCTCAACTACTTTGTCATCAGCACCCTCATAAAACGGTCCTTGTAAAAGCGAGAAATAAATTTCAACATAAAATAAAAATAGTAGTGAAAAGATAAATATACATAAATATACTTACTAAACAAAGAGGCAAAAGCCAGAATTAAAACAAAGTTATAAAATGTCGTAAAAGGTGAAATTTCAATAACTAAAGTTTTAAATCCTCGTGTTTGCCTTTGCTAAAAACGTCAAAACACTTCCGACCGCTTGGTTATCGTCCACCAGGACCTATGCAAGTCTGAGAGGCAGTTGCAGGGAGTCTCGAAGGTAGGCTAGGGAAACACATTTTAGCACCACGTGACGGACCGATGAAAGCTTGTCACACAGCGGACAAGGAGGAGCAGGGTCCCGTTTAAAAAGGTATCCATGCAAAAAATTGCAGTACGACCGAGAGGAATTTCCAATGAGCAAACATCAGCGCCATCTCTGCGACATTAACTGACATTGCACAGCCTCGAAGCCACAATTTTTCAACAAACTATTCTTAAAAGAATTTTATGCGCACATTCATATGATTTTCTCTACTCACTCTTGAACAAACTATTCTTACAAACGCTTATTGTTCTACCTATATCCTATTAATCGAGATGAACATTTGCAGAAATTGTTTTATTGCATATTTCCTTACAATTACAATGGGTATAAGAATACCGTAGGCTTGAGTGATGCAAATTTTTACGAGCTGGTCGGTATGCGATGGCGTTATTCCATTCTCTTTGCATGACAGGACATAAAGGAACGAATAACGACTTGCTATTTGAGAAAATTATATTTCAAAATGTAAATCAATAATAAGGAATATCTCCAAAATTGTAAACTTCACAACAAATTATATTTGACCTGAATTACGTGCTTTAACGAGATCTACACGTTTTTGTGTAGTAAGATTTTGTCTGTCATAAGGTTCACCAGTTATGCAACAGTGCCCAGAATGAAGAGGATTTCAGATGCTATTGCCACAAAATTCAAGATATACGTTTCATTTATCATATAAATATCTTAAACTTTTGGTATTTTAATCAAAATCATTAGAGGCATTTTTGAGAAAATCAAAATTTTCCAGTTGCATTCTGGAAGACGCCGAACTTGAATACCAAGTTTGGTTTTTAACTAACTTTTTGTTTTTCAGTTATGCTGTTTAGACACACACACACACACACACACACACACACACACACACACACACACACACACACACACACACACACACACACACACACAAACACACACACAGACAAACTCCTGAAACAATAGCTTAGGACAAAGGATAAATCACAGAAGCGGTCACAACACCTCTGTTGGCGAAAGTATGAGCACGGGAAATCAAAGTTCCAAATTCCGAATTTTTCAAACGCGTTTCATTTTCCGCATGTTTGAAAACACACATTTAGACCCAGAACACCAAACCCAGGATGACTGCCTCTCTCTGCTCTGCAATGTTGTACACACATACCTGGCGGAACAGCATATCTCTTCCTTTAAATCATATTACCATGTATTGATTTGCAACGTACGATGATAAATAGGACTTTATTGTATTACAGTTACTGAGTTTCACTGTTCCCAGCAGGCACTGTATTAATTCACTTAAATTAATTATTACATCGAAGGGAACCTTGTTTTGCCGCTCAGTTAAGTCTAAGCTGATGCAGCGGAAGTACTTGAAACTGCACTAAGCAGGCCTACCAAAGCCACCAAAATAGTTTTCATTTAAAAACTATCCTTCTGAAAATATAAATAAAAACAACAGCAATGAAGTATTAGCACTTATAATGGATGTCAACATGAATACTAAGGCTCGGAGCAAAGAATAGAAATGCTGACTTATACTCAGCCTTACCGAGCGGGATGACTCAGGCGGTAACCTCTGTTGCCCGCATTCGGGAGGTCGCGGGTTCGATCCCCGTGGTCGCACACTCTGACATAGGTTTTTCCATGGTTTCCCCATGCCACTTAGGCGAATGCTGGGGTGCATTAATCCAAACCACGGTTTCCTTTCCATCAGTTCCCTTCATTCCATTTCCTTATCATCTTTCAGATGTACTTTCAGGTGTGTAGTGTTGGCAGTGCCGGGCAGATGATTGCGCATGGTAACTGCTGTTCTCGGCGCTAGGTGGCGTTTGGACGGCCCTTGTCCTCCGTCCCGGGGAGTGCGATACTGCGATACTGGACCTGCGGTGTGAGGCTACTTTGCGGGGCCTGGCGCTGGAATGAAGAGACCTCAGCACTTGTTAGGGACTTCCGCGCGTTTCTGTGGCCTGTCTAGCTGCGACCCTGTGTGGCACCTTCGGTTCCCTCATTTCATACCTGCCTCCGGGGTGTGGTAGCCACAATAGATCTGTGTAGATCGGCGTGAGCGAGGTGTCCTCCTCTGTGTCTGTACCCTTTACCCTTTTATACCCAGCCTTGCAAAGTAAGGAGGGTAAGCTCATGTGTTACCCAAACAAAGAATACATTGTCGCAGAAATTAGTTTCTGAAATAAATTTACAAGGATTGCTAGACCATGCACTTCGACGGAATCAATCCCAACTATATTTTTTTTTCAACACAGTAACCTAAAGTTGTTAAACAAATAGAGGTGTGATGGCAGTACAGGTCATCAAGAATTTAAGCAGACATATACTGATGAAAGTTATTTATCTGATGCAGAAATTCTTTTGGTCTCCTTTGTTTCACTTTTGCTTTAAGGTGGAGATGACAATACAAAAATTGTCTACTGGCAAAATTCGCAACCATCGTCAACAAAATACTGAAGGTCTAAGCACATAAAATTCATGTATGAGACAAGTGTTTTAGTGATTTCTTCTCCAATGGAGATAAATTGTAGCGCATTTGGCTTACGAATTTATGAGCACGAAACTGCACGACTTAGAACTGTATTTAAGGCGCAAATAAAAACCTTAACGTATAAGGTAAGAAGTTTGGTGACCTAGTCATGAAGAGGTCGGACTTAAATAGATAAAGCCGTGTATATTTCTTAAAGTCAGATCTTACAGCCTTTTACATTTTACAGAAGTGTTTCGCTGTGCTCGATTATCGGCAGCCCGTATGGCCTAAAGACCGCGCTCGAGTTATCACATTATTGACTGTATCACAAGGGTGCTCGCCATTGTTTTATTTCATCCATAGACACATGCTACACATGTTATAGGATACGTCAATTCAAAACAAAAAGAAAAATATAAGATACATAGATGATAAATAAGATTCATGCAAATTTAAAATAGCATTTCAGTGACTCACGGCAACTCACGCTTCTCATTGTTATTACGGAAACAGTTATTTTAATCGTAAATTTATTGATATTGAAGTTAGTAGACATATACTTCAATAGCACAGTTACTAAAGCTAGTTTAGAAAGAGTTTAATTCTTCATTCTCAAATAGTTGAGCCTCACTTCAAATAACAATTGATTAGCCTCTATTAAATTTATCAGTCAACTTAGCTGGGTTGTCTACTCTCACATCCATCCAGCATACTTCCAGAGAAATATCTCATAGCTCATCACTGTTGCAGCCTGCGGCAAATTCATCAATGGCGGAAATATCGGGGATGGCATCCAAAGTGTCGCACATCGTGAGAGCTACGTCCTCATATGGATTGGTTTGATGCATGAGGTGTAATCTGTACTCCTGTATATCAGTTGATGAACAAATTCCATGAAAATGGTCGGTACTTCGCAGCTTTCATAGCGGAGATAGTGCACTAAACCTCCAATTATCGGATGGACACAGGCTTATGAATGGCCTACGGATGTCGGGCGCCCAAATGCATTTTTTCTGTGAGTTGATACTAATGGAACCATGATTCTACCTGTGAACCACATGACCGACAGAACGTCATGCATTTCCACGAACAATCCCTGACAGCAGTTCAGTAGTTCAGGATTATTCCTTAAAGAGAAAATCCTAAATCTAAATTGCTTTGGGTAAGTGCTCATCAGAATTTCAGTTATTTATATAACTTAGATACGTACAAGCCCAGTACTGTGTTGCTGTCGCTGTGATTAAATGTAAAGTGCTTTTTCATTGCACTTAAAAAGTTTCAGTATTGTGGTATTTTCCAAGCACAAAGGCAAACCATTCCATAGAACAGCGTGTATGTCGAGTTACACTGATGTAAATGGCAAGATTGAGAGTTTAAATAATTGTTACCTGTCCTACTACATAAGTGATGGAAGTGTTACATTCCACACAAAAAAAATTCTATACTGAGATTTCATTGCAAATACGCGTTTTGAGATTTCCCTAATCCAAAGAAAAGCATTCTTAGAAAAAGATCTTCGCCTTACTGTCTCTGTGTGAACAGCACAACTCAAAAGCGAAAAGTCGGTTAAATGCCAAACTTGGTATAGGGAAAACAGCTTTTGGGAAGTTCCCAAGAATTCAACATGGCCGACATTACGCAAAACTACAGACGACATTTCACCAAACAGCAGTACTGCCAACCCTGTGTGCCAACCTACATAACAAAAGTATTATTTCTAAGCTCAAATATCACAGGGCTAAAGTACCATGCTTTCAAACGTTAATAGTGCTTGAACCTCGTTACTACACAGCACCACAACACATGAACCTACTCACCTTCGCCAAATCTTGTTCTACATTAACACTTTTGGATAAAATCACTTTCGAACGCTAAATATCGTAATATATTATTAATGCACTACTGTGTAGGGAACGTCGGTCTGGGTGGCTCAGTTGGTTAGACGCTGGCCTACTGTTCCCAAGGTCGCGGGTTCAAATCCGGCCCAGGCCGATGGTTTTTAAGTGTGCTTAAAAACGACAACTCCATGTCAGTAGATTTACTGGCATGTAAAAGAACTCCTGCGGGACAAAATTCCGGCACGCTGATGTGATCCTGGCAATTGACAGCGTCGTTAAACAACAAAATAATTAAAAATAATGTGTAGGGAACACAGAAATAACTAACTACGATTATAACTGCATATAGTGCTCTAAAATAATTCAAGACAAAATCACGCAAACACGAGCAATACAATGGCGTCCACAGATTCATTAATTAATACAGCATCTAAACGGAATGTTGTTTTAAAATCTATCGATTGGCTTCTCTGCAACGGGTTCGAAGCAAGGGCTTCTGTGGCAACATAACGGATGCATTAACACCAACTATGGCCGCAGCTTTACCATGGTTATAATTTACCAACAGTTGGTGGTACTAATGCAATCTAACAGATGGAATAGTACCAAATATAACCAGATCGCGCCATAATGGGGGCGGGGGATGTCACAGTTGGTTTCTAGGGTATTCCAATAAGCTATTTCCTTTATAATTATGTTCAACATTTTCCAAGGATATGACACGGAAATTTTCAAAAGCTTCCCTAACTAGCCCAATCTACCCTTTACAAAAATTTGGTCTTTTAAAAAATGGCTCTAACGAATATGATTAAAATGTATAAGTTTAATATGTTTTCATAACAAATTAACTGTGTGTCTTGAAGTTCTGGGAATAGCTTCTGAAGTGTTCATTCTGAATGATCAGCGATGGTCAACTATGCCTCCTATGTGTTAATGATGTCACCTTGTCGCTTTACCCCACCTCCTTCGTTTTGGCATGAAGCATTTTCTGTACACTCATTCAGAACGGCTTTTCCCGAGATAAGATGCATTCATGGGTCTTAAAAACAAGGCTATCTTATGCTCATAGTTTGTAAAGAGTGAGTCGAGAAAGTCAAATGAGAGCAGCACATCAGACTGTTTTTTTCTCCTGGTATATAAAGAAAGGAATTTCAAAACCATCACATAGCAACCGGTTCTTAAAAGATTTGACTATTACTTAAGCGTACTGTATTCCTCCATTCCCATTGTATCGACAAGGAAATATGTAACAAAAACTATTTCTACAAACGTTTATCTCCATAAACATGAAATACCGAGATAAAATAATAAGTTTTTGTAAAAATATTAGTTGAAGAAATGGTAGAGAAAGTCATGTGAGTGCCGCACATCATATTTTTTCTTCTTTTTCCCGCTCACGTCGTTTACCTTATTTTTTCCATCACCTAATTTATCTTGCTCATTTATCAACAGACTTTATGTGATGTTAACATTTGTTTCAACTGAATTTTTTAGCTTGGTTAATAAACCACCATTAAAAAGACATACCCATAATTCGGGTCATTATAACAGAAAGTCACAAAAACCATTGTGTGATTTTCCATTTGAAATGAGGCGAAAAATAAGCATTTGAATGATCATCTATACACGTTCTAAGATAGAATGTGGTACCCAAAGAGGCAAATCATGAATATAAATAGGATCAAAAACAATGCATTCCAATGTAACGAAACATTTTCCATCAGTAGTATGAAAAGTCAACTTAAGGTGGTGTTAACTTGCATTACTCATGAAATTTGTGATTTATTTGTGAATCAGGTAACCAATATATTGGTAAATCATATGAAAGTTGTTTTATTGTGATATCTTCGTTACATTGTTAGTTATGGGCTGTTGAATTTGACATTTCTGAAGTGGGTGTGGCGATTTAAATGCCACTTTACTTCCACCTCAATATTATGGTTGTTCTACATGAAACAGGTTTCAAATTTGTCTCCTAAAGTACTGCAAAGTACAAAGTTTGTGTGTAATGTGGAAATTGGAAAACTACAACGTGTAGGCCATGTTAAAAAAAGAATGGAAACTTTTAGAGTTAAAGTGGAGGAAACTGCCCCAGGTATACCAAGTTCTTTATACTCAGTTTGCCGCTAATTACATATTTCTTCATAAAATGTACCTTTCCTCAGGAACTATTGGATGGAATTTTTTGTGGTTATTATTAGATATGTAATTTTGAAACTGAACCTAAAATATTACTCATTCTGCTGAATGCTGCAAGTACAAAATTCAAAACTTGGAAGTTGAGTTTAAAAAAAATTACAAAATAATTAAAGCACAAATTGCAGATATTATAGCTTCAGGTTGTCAACTTGAGATAATTCATATAAATTTTGCTGTTACTATGAGTTCCCACTTCACAATAAATCTTTTGTTTTAATAAATGGACGAAATATGTCAGCTTAACAGTACCTGCCATTTATTCAAAGCGTGATTAGTGTTTCGGTAAAAGGGCAAAGCGAATTTCAGCGTTATAGCATACCTACACGCCTACTAATACAATCAAAATGCAGGCTTTGTTGCAATATTCTTGACTAAGGGCGGTTTCAAGAAGTCCCGAATCTCAACTATGATGAGCTATCTGGATAAGGTTTTTTTCCGGGTTTTTCCCTATCTTGAGAATACAAATGTCGAGCAACTTTAAGCTCTATGGAACTTGGACTCATTTGAGCATCATTTCACCACCCATTCATTCATCGTCCGATCAGGTTAAAGGACATTAAGCTTAAAAAATGTGCTTCATGATATTAGCATATTCACAATCGTTTGAAAATGCAATTAGTTATTTTATTCTTGAAGACAAAGGCGACGTTGAACATGAAAAGGTGGCTTTAGAAATGTGTATATAGTTCTGCCTTTCTCTGCTTCATTGAAAGCCCACATTTGCAATTTGAAGACTGAATAGCAGCATTATAGATCAGTAGAAAAAAAACTGTTGAGGCTTCACGGCACTTCTGTATGGAATATGTTAGCAGATCACAGATTACGGTATTTAAGCGTGTTATTAGCGAGCAAAGGGATTTCTAAGCACTAAAGCCAGGACGAAATGAAGTTGAACTGTCACTGATATTAAGCAGTGATGTCGAACATTGCCTACAAACCACCCATATCCGTTGTGCAGTCTGTAAGCGTTTGTAGACAGCACTCACCAGACCGTGTTTGTTTGCCAATCAGTGACCCGTGTCTAAGCTAGGACAAATATCCTTTTTGCTTGCAGTATATGCGGGATGCGAGTATTTGTGGAGGGGAAGGGGATGACATAGGTAACCTGAAACTGTAAACATCACATTCAGGGGTGTAACAACATATCTAATTTAAAAATAGACATTACAGATACATACATACGTGTGAATATAGGGAATTAGAATTTTAGATATCAAAATTTCATTCATTTTTAACCCTCTTATAATTTCGTTTTAAATTTGACATTAGCCTCGTTTATTTGGTATATTTGTCTATAAGTGTACTTTTACTAGTAGGTATTCTTATTTTATATTGAAATTTGTCTTTGCCATTTGTTATGATCCATTTTAGAAGGGCGCTGATGACCATGTAGTTGAGGACCCTTAAACCTACATCATCATCATCATCATCATCATCATCATCATCATCATCATCATCATCATCATCATCATCGTCGTCGTCGTCGTCGTCGTCGTCGTCATCATCATCATCGTAAAAAAATATAAACATTTGCGTGCTATATTATCTTCTCATTACCGAGCGACATGGCTCAGACGGTAACGTCTGTGGCTTGCATTGGGGTCGCGGGTTTGATTCCCGTGGCCACGCACTCTAACATGGGTTTTTCCGTGATTTCTCCATATCACTTAGGCGAATGCTAGGGTGCATAGTTTCATACCACGGTTTCCTATCCATCATTTCCCTTCATTCCATTTCCTTATCATCTTTCAGGTGTGCTTTCAGGCGTGTGATGTTAGCGGTGAGAGGCAGAAGGCGCGGATGCTTGCGCATGGCAACTGCTGTTTTCGGCGCTGGGTGGCGTTTTGGTGGCCGCTGTTCTCCGTCAGAGGTGGACGCCTGTGCGACACTGGACTGGCGTTGTGTGGTGGCTGCTCGGTGGGGCCTGACACCGAGATGAGATCCCAAAACTTGTTAGGGACTTCCGCACGTCTCTGTAGCTTATCTAGCTGCAACCCAGTGGGACCCTGTGGTTCCCTCATTTTAACTCTGTCTCATGCCACAATAGATCTGAGCTGGTCACGGTGCGCAAGGTGTCCTCTCCGTGTTTAGCTTATACTCCTGTCTTCTGTCATTCGTTGTTTGTTTGTCAAATAATTCAGTATATTTCTTAGTGACGTTTTTAAACTCAGGATGGTGTAGTTTGAAAAACGATATTCGGTATGCATCATTATTTTGCGTCGGTCTGGGTGGCTCAGTTGGTTAGACGCTGGCCTACTGATCCCAAGATCGCGGATTCAAATCCGACCCAGACCGATGGTTTTTAAGCGTGCTTAAAAACGACAGCTCCAAGTCAGTAGATTTACTGGCATGTAAAAGAACTCCTGCGGGACGAAATTTCGGCACACCGGCGACGATGATGGGATCCTGGCAATTGACAGCGTTGTTAAACAACATTTTAAACCATTTTTTACAATTACACAGGTCTACAATGAACTCCGATTGTACTGCTGAACTTTCTTGTTTTTCTGCCTTCTTACTACCTGACGATACAACAAATGACAAGTTATTTTGTATTACAGTGTTGTTTTAATAATTTTCTTTGTAATTTGGTATTTCTTAATGACACAACCCATGACACAACGAATGTTTTCTTCATTCACGGTGAAATTATTTGTACCAAATTCTTCCACTGGCGTTTTCAATATGACAGTATGTGATGATTCTGACATACTGAACTTTGTATAGCGCAGACTAGTACATAAGCACAGAGCGCACAACGACCAACTCTACACTGCCAGCACTGCAGTGGAACTACTGATTGTGATTTGTACAGCCCTGGTGCGTGTGTTCAGTGCGACGTCACGTGTACTAGATACAGCGTTAGTTACGTTGATTGCTCGCTCAATGGGTATTTGTCCTAGCCCTACCCAAGCAGACTCTGGAAGCGTATATTTGTCTAAGTCCAACGCTCACATTGAATAGTTGAGACTCAGTATGAGAAATGACAACAGAACGACGCTAAAGACGCGCATTCCGTGACACCATTGTAAACCGTCCGCGAAACGACATGGAGTTAGACAAATACACGCTACCAGAGTCTGCTCATTTTTTCTGTCTTAGAGTGTGTGTGTGTGTGTATTCTATACGTAATTATTAATAAATATTGTGTCCTACATTGTTACACTTAAAGAATACGTCATTGTAGAGATAATTCCATACTTCAGCGTCATGCTATCCTTTAGGACAGATTAGGTAACAGAGGAAACACCTAGCATCTCAACCAGTAAGGGATCTTTTGTACATACACCCCCAGAGAGGAATGGATAAAGGAACCGCAGGGGATGTATGGCTACAGGTGCGGTCAACACAGATGAAAGATACGCGCAGTGTTACCCAACAGTTACAGACTTGACCACCTGGCTGAGGTGGGGGAGGGGGGTGCTCGGCGGCACCCGCCCAAGCCATTGGAGGGTAACTCATAGGTTCCCTTCCAACGGGAACCGGGCAAAGCTCGACCCAGCAGCTGTTGGCTAATGCTGGATTTCTGATTATGAAATCATTGATCCTCTTGCTGTTCAGTATTTTTCACTCAAGGATGCCACAATGATGCTAGCTGGATAATATTGAAGATGATCTTGCTCCATTTCCTCTTGAAGAATACATAAGGTGCAAAGTGGTGAAGAATAAATCCCAATCCTATGGAGATGCTTTGCTAGACAATCATGATTTATGGATAGTCTAAAGATTGAAAGTGCACTTTTTCTTGGGTATCCAGGCATGTTTTGATTTGCGATAGATTCCCATATTTTAATTTTACAGCGATTTATGTAATCATTTATTGGAATTATAGCAGTGGAGGCTCGAACGGTCACCCTCTGACGGACTTAAAAGTTCCGAATCGAAGCCGCAAGGGTGTCTAGAGGGCTAGCTGGTACCGGTGAGGCTCCTGCTTGATGGTGCAAGACACACTAGCAGAGAGATCTGCTGAGCTCGAGCACCCGGGATCATCACACCAGCGTAGCCCTCGACGGATGGAGGGATGGAGGAGAGGAATAGCGAGGCCTGGACGAGTCGTTGCATTAGAAAAAGATTTTAAGGTTGGAGATTACTCGCGCTAACGCAGCCCGTGCTGTGGACTACCTACTGTTTTTTTTTCTTTTTCTTTTTTTTTTTTTTTTTTCGAGTGGAGGAAAAAAATCCATTTATGGAGTTCCATTGTGCTGTGAGGACTGTAGGTTTCACCCGAAGGTACCACCCACTAAAATCCCTCCACCGGATAGTTCAGGAGAGGAAGTCCGGCAGTACCGCTATTGCACCTGCGGATTGTGGGTGCAGGTATGTTGGCCGGCTACAGGGGCTTAATCAGCTGAGAGTTGGGTGCCAGGACGCAAACATGACCGAGGCCTGATTGCGCTCTTGGGAATTCAAGTAAGGATATGTGGGTTAAGTTGGTTAAGACTCTGGCCAGTTGGTGTGTTAGTGTAGTACTGGAACAAAAGGACGAAGTCATTAGTTGTAAATGTATCGGGTTAGTATGTTAGTCTATTTATTTAGACCTCGTGAGGTCTGACGTCATCATACAGTTGTTGCGTCAATGCAATCCTGAAATAATGGACAAAGTCAGCAGTTATTCGTGTAATAAGTATAAATTTGTTAGGTTTTCTCAGACCTAATGAGGCCCGTGGGCACAACTAATTCAATACATTAAGGTGTGAATATTTGCTTGAGCACGGATGTCGACTGCGTCATGTGTATATTTTGTGTTATCTATATTTTTATTATTATTATTATTATTATTATTATTATTATTATTATTATTATTATTATTATTATTATTATTATTATTATTATTATTATTATTATTATTATTATTATTATTATTATTATTATTATTATTATTATTATTATTATTATTATTATTATTATTATTATTATTATTATTATTATTATTATTATTATTATTATTATTATTATTATTATTATTATTATTATTATTATTATTATTATTGTCACCACCACCGTCACCGTCACCACCACCGCCGCCGCCACCACCACCACCACCAGCATGATCATCGTTGTTGTTATTATTATTGTTATTATTATTATTATTATTTTTTTTTTTTTTTTTTTTTTTTTTTTTGTGACACTATTTACAGAGTACAGTGCTTGGCAGGAGTTGCCGTGTCATCTTAAACCTAGTGTTTTGTGTATTCAATGTCCGTTGTAATAGCTATAGGCCAGTGTCGTCCTCCTGAGCCATCTGCCCAATCAGAACGCGGCTACCCTCAGACGACTCCCGGAGAGAAAAACCGCCTTGACTGCAATGAACAAAGACTTAGACTTTTAAGGGCCACTGTCAGTCCGAAAGATAGAAAAGGTATGAACATGCCATGGCTGCATAATTTAGGTGTGCGAATTTATTAAATTTATCTTTGTTAACGCGTCTAGCTATTCTTGGATATTGATCTCTGGTTCCTTCAGGCCAATTGTTCTATCAAACAGTAATAGAGGTCTTTTGTGCGTGTCTCGTTCGAGGTTATACGCACCCAGTTCACGAATGAGGTGATCATAATTCTTATTTTTCCTGTCGTATAAATTTGCGCTTTGCATTTTAATGCATTGTTCTATCGAGTGTAGCTTAAGCTCGTTGTGTATTAGATAGGTCGGTGCTACCGGCGGGAGCTTTGCTATTATCCTATTTTGGAGCGTTTGTAGTTTATTTATATGGGTTTTTGTAGCATAGCCCCAGACGGGGGCTGCGTATGTTAGAATTGGCCTGATCAAGGTTTTATACAGTGTAAGGTCCATATTTAGCTGTAACTAACTGTTACGGTTTACCATAGGGTAGAGTTTATTTAATTTGCCGTTCGCCTTCGCTCTAATGGAGGTTATGTGCTTATTTCAGGTAAGAGTTGGTCCATAGTGACACCTAAGTAGATGACTTGGTCTTTCCATTCAATTTGCTCGCCTCTGTATACCAGAGGCGACTGTGAATGCCTGGCTAGCCTATGCTGTATGTGTTTAGTGAATATTATTGTTTGGCATTTGTTAGTGTTTACTTTAATTCTCCACTTCGTAAACCACGACTCCAGCTCATTTAGAGCGTTCTGCAGCGTAGGTGGATGGTCCGCGGCTGTGTGGATTGCGTTATTAGGGCTGTATCGTCAGCGTACATGCATTTTTCCGTCCGCTTGAATTCGGGCATATCATTTATATATAAATTGAGTAGTGTCAGCCCTACTAGACTTCCTTGTGGGACTCCTGCCCTAAGAGGAGCAGTCCTCTCTAAAGAAGTTGTCGTGCGCTTATTTAATCTTTGATTAGTGCAATCATTGAATCAGTAAAATTGTATGTCTTTAGTTTGTGAAACAGGCCCGCATGCCATACTTTATCAAAAGCGCGCTCAATATCTAGAAAAATGGCGCCAGTCGATTTATTTGTATAATAGCCTTTTGTAATTTGCTCAGTTAGCCGCAGTAGTTGCAGTGTGGTGGAGTGTTGCTATCTGAAACCGAACTGCGGCTGTCTCTTACAATATGGGAGTTTAGTCTTTTGAGGATTATTTTCTCAAGTACCTTACCTATTGTATTTAGAAGGCTAATTGACCTGCAGTTAGCAGGTAAGGAGAGATTTTTCATAGGCTTTGGAAGCACGACAATCTTTGCTTCCTTCCAATGCGGTAGAAATCTACCATTATCAAGGTGCAGTTGAAAATGTTTACTAGGAGCAGAAGCGCTCCTCGTAGGAGACTTTTAAGCACTATATTTGGTATTTTATCCGGCCCCGGGGCCTTTCTATTGGGCATATGCCTAATAATTCAGCCTATCTCGCCAACATTTGTTTTTCGCATTTTAAACATGTTGGATGGGCAAGATGAAGAAATTAGTGATGTAACATTTCATGTTATAATTACGCTAAACTTACTTTTTGTAACATGGAGCGGTCATTTTCAAAATTCAAGATGCTTCTTCGTGAAAATCGTCATGTAGGTGCAACTGATTTCGCCGCTAACCTTCAGGGGGTCTCAAAACATATATTTCCTGTGAAATCTCGGCATCGAAATTTTGGGTGGAATACAATACTTCCGCTACTTGCCAGTAGAGAAAGTAAAAATGTGCATCTATAACACAAACGTTGTTATTTGCAAACTCACAACACGTTACCTTCATTTTTATCATTGTGTATAAAATAGACCAATTAGTAAATACAGTTAGCAAATATTCCTTCAGGAGTAAATACATTTGGTAAGTAATATGTGTGATGGAATTATCCTTGAACACACTAATAAACACAGCTATTACATTTATAGTGACAGCATTAAAATGTAAACGAAGTGACTCTTAGGGACGTTTCTCTTCTTCGTCAAAACAAAGAAGAAAATTCAATGGATTACATCAATCTCCACAGTGAAATGCCCAGTCCACCATCTTGTCTTCGTCAGCCAGCTATACATTACAGTTATTACTACCAATGTCAACACACACTCCCTCCAAGTGATAATTATTTACGATAAAGTAATCAGAAAAGATGCAGTACCTACTATTTTGTAACACGGTTCTGCTCTATGAACAAGGTCCGTTTGGTCACGCATATTTTAATTCTTCTGCTTTCATTTTAAGAACAAGTAACAATTAAACAGTGTTCATTGTTCTCTGTATTATTCCACAGGTCTATAAAATTTCTAAAACATATGTGATATTTTTATTTATTTAGATAGTAATGTGAAAAAGTTGAATAATTACCGCGCATGTATGGAAACGACGTAGTTAGCGTTGTTCTTGTGATGGGAGTGAAATCCTGTTCTTGGAGCGTTTGGATATCCTGCAGGACTTAGCGAAACTTCAAGAGTGAGACAGCGATGTCCAAAGTTTGCGAAAGAGGGGAGGTTGGATTTACCTCATTCCACTATACACAGACTTTACCATTCTTTAACACTTGGATGTGCATTGTGTTGCAGTGGTGGGTTGGTTACATGTACAATGCGTTTGATTTACGAACGCACTTTCAAATCTTATACGATAAGCTTCTGTTCATTAGTGACTTCTTTGGTGCTTTTACGTTTAACAAATCTATCAATATTTGACGGCAAAGTCTAAATGCATAGCCTTATAAGATCTACCAAGTGATTTTCACGTAGCATATGATACAGACGTGAAATGTAGTTTAATTTGGAGAAACTCTGTTCCCAAAATATATATGTAGAGCTACGCTCTTATACAAACTATTCTTGCAAATGTTCGTCTCTATATACCTCATTGTAATCAAAATAAATATGTTCAGAAAGTATCTTATTGCTAATTCTCTTGTAGGTGCAAGGGGAATATGGCATTAGGCTTTAAAAGATAGTGAAATGTTTTAAGAACTGGTTGCTATGTGATGCACTTGAAATTCCGTCCTCTTTGTAAGGCCACGAGATAAAACAATGAATAAATATTTCTATTTGAGAAAAATATGATTATTGGCAAATTCAAACAAATAATAAGGAATATCTCGGAAATGGTTCACTCAAAAGAAAACAGACGTAATTGACAAGTTATGTGTTTTAACGAGATCCACATTCTTTATTTAGTAAGCTTTTATCTGTCTCTTACTGTTTACCATTTATGCAAAAATCATCCAGAATGAAGAGGTCTTCTGAGTACATCCCCAGAAAATTCAAGTTATGACTTATAAACTGCCACGCAATCGCCTGTTTGTGTCGTCACCGGATACTAACCGTTTGTGAGTCTACACGCTACAGGCGTGCTTCACCCTCCGACTGAAACATGAGGAGGGGAAAGGCAGCTAATTACGTAAACGTCTGCAAAGAGAGAAGGTTGGACATCGCTTGAGACGTGTCGCACGACATTGCGACGTTTTGTTATGAAAGATCATTAATAACCTCAAAAATATTAAAAATACACAACAAAGTTTGCAATGGAAATATACTTGTAACTTTTATACAGAAAAAACTTACTGTTTTCACCCAGTATCACTGTCACAATGTTTCAGTTTTTTTATACACAACGTTTTCTTTCTGTGCAGGTTGCCAGGTGTTCGGCTTCGTGGGCGGTCTGACGGGCACGGTGAGCATCGCGACACTAGCTGCTATCTCTCTCGACCGCTACTACGTGATCGTCTGTCCTCTAGATGCTGCACGAAGAACCACCAAGTTGAGAGCACGCCTTTGTGTCATCTTCTCGTGGCTCTATGGCGCCTTCTTTGCTTCTATACCTTTTATACCCGGCCTGGGTCTCGGCGCCTACGTTCCAGAGGGCTTCTTGATCAGCTGTAGCTTCGATTATTTAGATCCTTCCGTTTCCAATCGCATTTACATCTTCGTTTATTTCGTTGCAGCTTGGGTGTTGCCATTCTGCATCATTACGACATGTTATGTTGGCATATGCCGCGTCGTAGCTTCAGCAAGAGCAAATCCTGGAAATGACTCCGGTAGACATGAGAAACATCGCACGGAATTGCGTCTCGCCGTTGTTGTGTTCTTCGTCATTGGCCTCTGGTTCCTTGCCTGGACTCCATATGCTGTTGTTGCCTTATTGGGCATCGCTGGACAGAAGCAACTGATTTCGCCGCTAACCTCGATGGTTCCGGCTATATTCTGCAAGACAGCAAGCTGCGTGGATCCTTATGTTTATGCAGTAACACATCCACGCTTCCGCTTAGAGTTTGCCACGCTTGTGGGAATGCGCGTAGGTAGTCAGAAAAAGAAGAAAGAAGATCGAAAGAGGAAGATTCACAAAGTCAGAATGAAGCAACCTCGCGCATGGACCGTGACAGAGACTACATCTCATCCTCAGTCGGAATGGAGCGACGAGGATGTGGAGGAAGTGGAAGTGATAGTCGGCGGAGAAGCATCTCTTTCGTCTCTATCCTCCGAGGATGATGGAGAGAGAAAAAGATGGGCAAGTGGGGACGACAGGACGCTCTGGGACCAGGGAGCATGTGTGTTCCCCATGACTGATAATCTGAATCGCAAATTTCTGCCCCCGAGCTGGTTTGTAGCACCGAAGCCACAATGTAACCGTTCCACTAGTCTCAAATACAAGACAAAACAGAACAAGAGGTGCCCAAAGTCAGTGTAATAGCAGCTTCTAAGCAACAAAATCAAAGCAAGCTGGACTCTCTCTATTTTACTATATTTCATAGAAGAAAGGGAGTATTCCTGCAAGGTCTACAAGCAAAAATGTTAATACCCTTCAAATTTCAAATGAAAACCTTCACTACTGTGCCTTCACAAGGCATAGGAAGGGTAAGTACATTTTCACAGTTTTATTTTCTCTCTTTAATTTCTGATAGATAATGTACTGTGATAACACTAGGTAATGATGCACTTAATTTCACTCTGTAGGTACCTAATGCTTAAATGCTCTGTCTCACAACTGTGTTCCCTATGATTGTAAGCATTTATAGAAGTTAAGTCATCGTAAAGATTAATAAATAATATAGTACTTATTTAGTTATAATACTCTTATTTTTTAACATAATCACTTGTGTTGCAGTAATTTTAAACACCTACTAGTATTTTCTAACAACTATTCCAGTTAAATTTCCTTCACTGAAAGGCAAATATATTGCAAAAAATAAACTAATCTTATATAAGATGAGGTCAAACATATACTATTACATTTCAGATATCATGTACTCAGCATGATGGCAGTTACAAGTTGGACAGAATCAATTTGGGACTTGACAGCCAGCAAATTCACTCATTTATAAGGGGTTGGGATGCTTTGGCAGATAACATGCAACAAGCATGACATCATCAGCTATTATCATGCTAACCAACTAGTTAACATCGCAATAAGACAGCAGGTATTCAGTGTCGCGGAAAGCAACGTTGTCACGTTATCTCCACGTAAGCATCCACATTACACGCGTGGACATTTGTTTCTTAGAGTAGCAAGCGACCAGGAACATTAACAAGTACAACAAAAGTGCAACAACGCTAATAACAAACCACATTTTGTACTTACATTACACTGTGTCTTTGCTGTCACTGTCATTTTCACTCACATGTATAACGAAGAAGCATTGTTGTGTGTAATATCCACAATTGAAATATTTGCTCTTGTTGGATGGTGTGCTGAACATCTCTTTCCCATACTCTCAAATGTATTTTCAGTACACATTCTCTCAACACTTCACACTCACTTTCACTTATAGAGGCAGTCATATGTCGCTTTCTTATGGCATGCTTCTGGCTGGCATGCTTGCCGTGATATGAATCAGCCAAGGATTCTCGAATCTTTTAGAGGACAAATACAAGTAGTCATCAATCCAACCCTGTCTACCACCTGCAAGCAATATCATTATTCTTTTTCCAAGGGAAACAGGCTGTCGTCATCCAAACCTTTTCTCACATCATGAATATTGTACAAAGAATCATCTAAATAAATTATATGACACCCATCCTGCCTGAAATAGTTCAGTTTAGTCTATTCAAGTAATGGAGATATGCCATAACCCTTACTGATTTTATAATCACACGTCTCTAAGGTCCGAAAACAGTACCTAACATCACAAAAAATTATTGTCTGTCTAAACAAAACTCTTTTGTAAGGAAAATCGAACGCTGTTTGAAGTTCATGCAGCAATTTTAGCACTGTTGGTGCCTGCACTTTTTTGTAAAACCTATACACCTCTCTATGAACTGTGTTACAGGTGAAAGTTTCAACTTTCTCTAACTTCAGTTTTCTGTTCCCCTTCTTTTTGGTGTTATGGGAAGTCTCTGAGCAATTTCACTGATGGTCTGCTTAAGCAGTTTCAATTATAGGTTTCTTCCCTATTTTATTGGTTTCCATATACTTAAAAACATTACATATAATTTGTTGGGAGTACATGAATGAGAGAGGAAGCAGAGAAGACGGTGCAATGCTGTTTTACTCCATGTGGAGTTAACATCAATTTGTCATTTGTGGTTTCTATGCACTCATTGGCTGAAGTGATGCACTCATTGTTGCAGTGAGAAACATCGGCAGCTTCCGAGAATAATCAGTGCGTTATCTTGGAGGTTTCTGTTAACAAAGATAAACCACATGTTAACCATTTGAACAGCATGATAATACATTGTGTAGTGTTACTGGCGCAGGCTGCAGACACACTTCTTGCAGCTGAGTGAACATGCTGGCTGTCAAATCCCAAAGTGATTCTGCCTAACTGTAATTATTTTAATTTGCTTAGTTTTTTCACTATAATAAAGCTATATATTTTGCACTTTTACCCCTTATCTTGATAATGCTTCTTTGCACGTTACATTTAATTTGGTGACATGCTTGTAAATCCATTTCATCATCTACAGGTACTAGATATTTAATTCGCTGCAGATAATATGGTCCTTCTGATTTATCTGCTTCCCTTCAGTATTCCTATATACTAATCAGGAAAAGATCCGGTCATAACTAATAGTGATAGGCCACATCTTGGTTTGTTGTTTAAATCAATAACCAATCCTAAATAATGCACCAGTTTGAGGAAGTGATGTCCCTACCCTACAGTATCACCATGAAAGAGAGCACCTTTATGAGTGAATTCTTGCACGCTACCTGACGGCAGATTGCTCATATCTATTGGCTTCTTGTTGTTACAAGAGATATGTGATCCTGTAGCTCATGTAACTATGTTTATAGTTATAATTTGTATCATGCATATTCATTAAATTGCAGAATGCTTGGACATCCCTCAAGAGGCCTTCTGCAGAAGAAGTTGTCTAGGAATCAAAGAAAAAGGCAATGTATTACCTAGTTGTTTTCTCTATCTCATAAAATTATACTCGACTTGTTATATCTAATGCAAGTGATTACTTTATAAAATTAATAAAATTCTCCTGCACTTTGAAAAGTATGCCAACAGAAAATTAACATGTTTGTCCTAACAACACTGAATTCAACTTTTATAAAACCACTGACAAAAGATCTTATAGTATCAAAACTTTCTCTTATTTGCTACAAAATGTGATAAAATGACAAATCGACAACTCCCACTGCTGACACCATAGTGACAAAGAGACACAATCAGTCTGGTTACTTTAGTGTCTTCTAAAATGTTATCACAAATACACAGTTTTCTTCTCTCACAGTTTACAGTTTTTCATGCTATCACAGCTCACAACTGAAACTTCTCGTAACCTTGCTCAGTCTTTTCAGTGTCTTTCTTCACTTTCTCTGTCTCATACACTCACTACGATGATGCAATCACTTGACGCCTGCTAGTCTTCTTCACAACGACACACACATGCAAAGTTTTCGCACTTGCTGGCACCTGCCTGACTCGTATCTGTAACCATAAACTAACTCCTCTGCTGTTCGTCGCCTCCTTGTACAGAGGAAATGACGTCACACAGACCTTCCTCAACTTCTACACATGTGCCAGCGATCACATGCTCAGATCTTTCTCGAAAGTTCTGGAGAAAGCCCCTTTTGTGTGGTCGCTTCCATTGTTGTTAGTCATGTACACATAAACAGTTGCCCAAGGCAACCTGACTTTGAACAGCTTTGCCTACCGCCTGCCCAGCATTGATGCAAAGCAGCCCAAACTCAACAGAATGTGTTTTGCGCCGAGCCGGCGTCACAGTAATAATTAGGAAACCAGTTGAAAATACATTGGAGATGCTTATTTCAAGTAAATTATGGAATATTATTTTGCACTTAGAAATTTAGAGTAAGTTACATATCCTAACAGACATTGTGCATACTACCTATATTGAGTCACAGATTAAAATAAATGTAATAGTGATCCATCAGTTCCATGTGGGATTGCACTGTGGTATTACTTTACAAGTGATAATACGGAAGTCCTTTAAATCTGAAGTTGAGCTCTTCCTCTTATTTTATGAAATAACATGGCTTTCAGGAAAAAATAGGACTCTGTAAGCTATTCCAGCAACTTAACAGGCACGTTTTCATTGAAAAGCAAACAATATTATTGAATATGATCTGAAAGTCCAAATGAAAACTGAAAATAATGTGATACTTCAGCATGTGCTTGCACGATGAAAAACATAAATGAAAGCACTTATGAATATTTCTTTTTATCTCATAAAATTCTCCTTATCATAAGCTGGAAAATTAAATCAACTTCTTAAAATGTTAGATAATCAGGTGTTACTCTTTTCCTCTGGCATTTAATTCATTTTACTTTCTCTACCACCTAGTAATAGTGTAAAAGAACTGTGTTCTACCCAAAATTAAAAAATACCGTTTTGTGGTCCTTTGAACACATAAAAGGACATATCTACTTTGTGTGCATGCACCTCAGAATATTCATTAGTGCTTTTCATATTTGAAAGTCCTGTTCTCTCCAATGGACACAGGCTATATGTACAACAGCACTTTCCAAATATTTATTAAAATAAAAAATATGTGCTTGACATTTATAAATGTACAGTCATAGAAAAAATGATTGAGCACATTGATTGAATATTTCTAAGTTCCACATCATTTTGCAGCGCTTTTTACACAAATCAATATTTCAAGTGTGCAACTGAGTTTGTTGATAGCCCCTGTTCCATATGCCATCACCTGTCAATCGCACCAATAAGCTGTGTCTTGAATCACCACTTGCATTTGTATTTGAAAATGTTGTTGTTGTTGTTTTCTAGTGCCTTGCATCTGGCAATGAAGCCATTAGCATTCGTGCTTTCCAATACTTTTGAACTGTAGTTTCTTCTGATCTTAATGCTTCACAGGTCTTTCAAGTATTTGAAAATGTAATGTGCAGTCAATTACTGATTAGATTGTTTTAATTTTGATGTAAAGAACAATTTCAATTTAACACAATTTAATGCAGTTATCCACAACAAATACTATAATTATTATTTATTTATGCCAAAAACTTACTGTTGATGTTTTTAAACACACAACCCACACGTGTGTGGGCAAAGTTTGAGAGGTAGAACTGGAACTTAAAAATTCAATGCCACAACTGGGATTTGAACCACAGACCTTCCACTTACCAGTTGTGGCATCAAATTTTTAAGTTCCAGTTCTACCTCTCAAATACTATAATGTTTGACAACAGAATAATGAGTTATTATAATGTTATTTAATTGCAAACTTCTAACATGTGCCCCCCCTCCCAGAAAAAAGGTCTGCCGATGCCCATGCTCAGAAGTGGCAATATACACCTATTTATTTTGTATCACTATATAGGTTAACAGTTTTGTAGATCAGTGCAATTACACAGTACTGCTCCTTTGACCATTATTGTGAGAGCTCTTATAATCTAAAAAGCATATTAAAATTTTTTTATTGTGTTATTTTAGGATATCATGTATTCTGCCCATGGAAAACCACGGATAACTACTTCGCCATTTATGGTTGTGAGTGGAGTTCCAACATTGGTCATACTTATCCCAATCTTCTGTTCAACTGGCACTCCAGAAGACCAAAAAATCGCAATCTGATTGTGTAATAAAGGAATTATCACTAAAGAGAAATCCTTTTCTATGCAAACTTTTTGATGATTTTATGACATGGAAAGAGAAGCAGTATAACATTTTGTAATTGCAATGGATTTAAAGTTAGAAAAGAGAAAAATTTGCTATTTGTACACAAAAATAAGTTTTAGAAAGACAAATTATAAACTCTTTTTCAAGTGCTATTTTTATTTTTTCAGAAGTTTGTATGTTTAAAGAATGAAAATATTTGTTATTTTGGTTATCACTTGTAAAACTAAACAGCACCTACTGTACCTGCAGTACCAGAAAGTGCTTGTATTATCTGTTAAAAAGTGAAATATGAAGCAGCTGCACACCTGAATATATAATCCACAATAGTTGTACGTACCAATATCTAAGAAATGCAATGAAAGTAACACAACATATTTTTTACCATGTTGTTATGTCTTTTTCCTGTACAATAGATGTTAAAATGTTATGCTGTAAATTCATTAATATCAAATAATAGAAATAAACCATATATGTTTTGCCAAATTAATGTTAGACTCACTTTTATAAAAAGGATGGTGTATTTTTAAACTAACATTTAGACAGTAACATTTAGCAACAACTAGTATTTAGTAACAATCCAAGCAAATATTAACTAGGTGCCCTTGTGTACATAAAACTTGCACTAATAAACTAATAATTAAAATTGTTGGCAACTTCTACTGCTAGAAACCACATATTCTGTGGTAACACTGTGACAAAAACAGGAGTGCATTTCAGTTTATAATGGCTAATTTTTAAGCATAATGTTTGTGGATTATGAGAACAGAGGCACGTAATTGAAGAGATGGATTATTACTATAAACACAGTAACTTGTTTTTGTCAGAAAGAATCGTTTGAGTTTGGCATTAAGCTAAATAAAAGCATGTAATAGATACTTTTTTGTAGGTATTTAATGAAAATGTTTGTTTCAGAGAGTTTAATTAGTACAAGTGGCATTTAACAAACACTCAAGTTACCATTAAAGATTACATTTGAATTATATGTGAATGTTCACTTTAAAGTACCTATTCTAAATAAGTAAGAACAAATACCAGTAGAGCAAAAAAGGCTAATGTTGCCAAATACAGGCTTAGGGACCACGTAACACAGGGCACCAATGCATGAGAAATGAAAGTGGCAAGCGGTAGTAAAACTTCATTTGAATGACGGAGTTATGTAGATGGCAAGATACGAAGAAGGTGAGAAACTCTATTCTCATTCATAATACTTATTTCGGTAACTAGAAGACGAGGAACTCTATTTTACTTATGCATACATTCCTCAATTCAACGCAAAAGATCTCCCATATGTAACAGTGAGCACCACAGTAACAGAATAAATGAAGATTCCTTCATGTTGCAATGAAACAACTTGATTCATAACCTGAAATAACTATGAAATCATAAGCTTATGTAGCTGTGCAGTACTTAGATAGCCTTAAAGGGGAATATATATTTGTAAATATATGTTTATAAAAGAAATACAAAGCTGCATTAAGTTGCATTTTAGAAGCACAAACCGTATGGGTGGAAATAACTATGAAAAAGCTCATGCAGTTCTGCAGTATGTAGGTGTTGGTCTGAGTGGCTCAGTTGGTTAGATGCTGGCCTGCTGATCCCAAGGTGGTGGGTTCAAACCCGGTCCAGACTGATGGTTTTTAAGTGTGTTTAAAAACAACAGCTCCATGTCAGTAGATTTAGTGGCATCTAAAAGAGCTGTGGGATGAAATTCTGGCACTCCCATGATGCTGATGTGAATATTATTTCATAAATATACATTTATGAAAGAAACATGAAGTTGCATTTTGGACGTACAAATCATACAACCCGAAATAATTGTGAAATCATAATCATGCAATTGTGTATGGGATATGGTATATAACCATACTATATATATATGTTCATTTATGAAACAAATACAAAATTTTATAAGAGTTAGATGTGGTAGATAATTGACAAATGGAATGCTTTAAACATCTTATTTTACTGAAAATAACTGTCGCAAATTACTGATGATTTCAACATTATTTGAAATGCAGAATTCTACCAATTGTAACAGCTAAAAGAGAATGAGGAAGAAGGAAATCTTCACTTCATAACACTTTCTGCTATTGATATGTCTCCTTTAATTACATTATTCCACCATTTAGTTCATGCTTCTATACTACCAAAGTCAAAATTCTGTAAGAATCTATGACTAATAAAATTTGAATTTGAATATTGCTTAAGTTTTAGACCGTGCTTCCTTTCCATTATCTGCGTTCCTCTCTGGTTCATAGTTGGCAACCTTTTGTCCAGTAGTGTATTTCTTTATGTCTAGTTAGCATGGTTTAGCAACATTGCACATCAAGAAGCCCATATTCGGCAACAAGGCATGAAGTTTTGCCTGTCCACATTCTCGACACTCGTTGCCATATGCTACTATAATAGAAAGGTGAAAATGAAACCATACAACATTTTTAAAACTACTTTTAAAAGCTTTACTTACCAACTTTATGAAAGGAGATGGTGAAACTGGCCACCGTCATTGTCCATACATTTTTGGCACCTGTTTAGTAAACTATCCATCAGTCACCGTAGTTCGCATTGAGAAATACTGGCAATTTCTTGATGCATATTTTATTTAAATTCTCCCTTACACTTTATGTTTTAAGTCACCCCAAAGATAGAAATCGCAGGGGGTTAGGTCGGGGTACCAAGGGCGCCACAAATCTCTACTAATAATTCTGTCCTGAAACACATTTTCAGTTATCTTCTTTTTTGGAAGTTTGAAAACAGTGTTGTAATAATCAATTTAAACCAAAAAGGTGAGTCAATTAATAAGACTACACAACACTTACTTAAAATTTACTGGAACTTGTTTTGGAGGCTGACTTTCCTTCATTATCAACCAGACATCGACTATAACCAGTTAATGTTTGGTTGATAATGGAGGAAAGTCAGCCTCCGAAACATGTTCCAGTAAATTATAAGTGTTGTGTAGTGTTATTAACCAACTCACCTGTTTGGTTTATATACATTTTCAGTTGTTCTCATCGAAAGATTAGACATATGAGCTGTTGCAGAGTCTTGTTGAAAAAGGGCAAAGCCACAAATGTACAAGCTATTCTTTCCATATAAGCCAAATATATTGCCATTCTTGCTTTGCTTTATTTGCTGGTAAACTGTAGAAAGATTTGCTGCTCAGTATGCTCATACTCATATATAACGTTAATGGATTCTGCAGATACTATAATTTCACCTAACCTAAAGAACCTAAAGATTTAATACAAATTCATCATAAAATCCCCAGCATTTGCTTCTTTATGTGAGTTACCTGCACTTACCAAATGCTTGTGGTTGTTTACATATGTATTTTAAGATCAAAACTAGTATGCATGAATAGGGCTCAAATTGTTAGGTAAATATATATTTTGTTTGCATCCTAATATGAACTTGAAACTGAGTTTAATGTTCTGGATACTTAGAACAAACCAAATATTTTAAGTTTTATTCTATATAAAAATGCATATTTTCAAATATTTTATGTAAGTAAACATTTTTCAATATTCACATAAATTGCACAAAAATCACTTAAAGGAAACCTTTTTAAAATAATTTTCACATATTTACATAAAATCACATAGAAACAGCAGCAGAATTAAGTTTGACAAGTCACCATCTACCTCTTTAGTGCTCAATTATATAGGTCAAATGTCACAATTTGTTGTTATGCAGTTGTTATTATACAGTCAATTAGTTATTTATTAATCCGCAAAGTTTAGACACTCTTCTGGCTGGGCTGTGGAGTTAGAAAATTACAAATCAACAGTTTTGAGTTAACAGTAGATTAAACATGCCCAGAATGAAATGGAGTGCAAGTCATCATGTGTAACAATATGCTGCGAAATTTAAAGCTATCTTCAGTTGTAATGGTAAAATCCTGTATTGTCAGCCATGTGGTAAAGCTATAATGGCAGACCAATGTTTGCAAGTAACACAGTAGGTGTTCCGAACTAATAGTGTAAACATAATGGATAAAATTTTAAATATGTTGGATGGGCAAGTCAGAGTAATTAGTGATGTGAGTGATATTTCATGTTATAATTATGCTAAACTTACTTCTTGTGACATGGAGCGGTCATTTTCAAAATTCAAGATGCTTCTTCGTGAAAATCGTCAAAGGGGATGGTAAACTTGGGGAATCATGTGGTCCTATACTGTAACTCTACAGTACTTGGTTATCCCTTCCAGGAATAATGGCTGTTGAGTACCACATATACTTATATTAGCTTAGCCATTCAGATCTTAAAAAAATATTTTATTTGTTTTGGCATACATATTTTTGACATTTTTAGCAAATAAAAAATAAATATTTCCTAAATACGTATGTCCTAAAAATCTGAGCCCTAGTCATAGGTAAGGCATTGTCAGGATCCCAAAATATCATAACCAGATTTTACATTTTAAATTTAAGATATTCATATATATCTGCATTATCTCACATTTTTCATGTTTGGTCTGGCAAATACATGATATGAGTACATGCTGACAAAACATTTATATAAACTGTAAATTCAAAGATGCAGCCACGATTTGATTTTTTGGAAGGGGTTTGAACTTGATCTGCCTTTGCTACCACAAACACCCATTAACAATGTTTTGTCTATGCAGCTGTAGATATTGAACAACTCACGAATATGTAACTGCTGTATGTAAAAAGTCTTTAAGATTATAAATGTGAGTTTCATTTGTAATGGCCTTCTAAATTTGGTTAAAAGCAGTACAAAATAAAGAGAAGTTAAAATGGTGAGCTCCTAAAAACTTAAGCCTTTAAATTATTGAGATTATTATAAAATTATGACCTTACATATAATGGGTGGGCCAAAAGTCGCAATCGGATATTTTCTCAGTTTGTGTAAGTTTGTGTAGTAATAATAAACTTTCACAGTGATGTAAAAACATTATTTACTTATTGATCACTGCACTAATAAGGAATGAAAATGTGAAAAGATAAACATATCTGGACCAGTCAGTGTGGTGGCCCTGTATGAGCGATAATCCTCGTTTTTCATTGGACATTCTTGGGATCTGCATTTCTGCCTATTGTTTCCTTGTTGATTTCTTCGCCAAACGCCCCAGTGATTCAGACAGTAGATAACTAACATCATCATTGCAATATTTTTTAGATCTTCCAGTGCGTTTTGCATGCAACACAGAGCATGCTGGGAAAATTTTATTTTCCAGTTTTCAGAGATTAGCTACACTGGGAGCTGCTTTATTGGAATGAGGAAAGAAGTTTTCTCTGATTTCTTTGTATGTTTCGCCAGTTCATTGTTTTTTGTGAACCCACACACTAACGATGAGACATTCTTCAATCGTATATTTGTTTTTATCAGCCATTGCTTACAACACAAACAGCGTTTCACATTGACATCAACTAATAACACGTGAAAAATCTGGCTTGTTGCAATAACATCACAATGCCCTCGCTCTGCCCGAAAATTGACAAACTAATGCAACAAAATGCATATGAAGGTGAAAAATATCCCTCTCAATCTACGAATAGTTTTTAATTAGTTTTCAGTTTCGGAAAGTGAGTTATTTCAATATAGACATTACCCAATCGTGACTTTTGGCCCGCCCCATACTTTTTTAGATGAATAATCACTGCAGCTATAGATTTTAAAACTTACAAAACATTTGAGAAGCAATTGCTAACCACTTTTAATTTTGTTGAACTCAAAATAAAATGAAGGGTAATTTATGGGGGAGGGGTTCTAAAACTGATATCAGCTGATCCACTGCAGATGCAAAGTTCAAATGTTATACACAGAGATGCCAAAAAATGTGCACATACTTCAAACAAAAAAAAAAAAACCATGATAACATAACAAAGCTTAATTCACACAAGTAGAAAATGATCTTTGACTTTTACAGTTAGAATAGTTATAACAGTTGCTCAAAATGTCCACCATTTGTGTGGATATACTTCTGAGTACGTTGAACTCCTAATCAAGCAACATTTGTAAAAGTGTCCTCAGTGATTGAAGCACATGCCATTTCAATTTCTTCCTGAAGTCCTGCCAATGTAGCTGGTTTTCCCCAGTATACAATATTCTTAACAAGTACAAGTCCAACAGAGTTAGATCCAGAGAATGCAGTGGAAGCTCAATCAGGCCTCTTTGTCCTATCCAGTGCCCTGAAAGATTGTCATCAAGGTACTCATGTACATCTTGGTGGTAATATGGTGCTGTTTCATTGTATTGGAAGTAAAATTTCTCGTTTTGATAGTGAACGAATGGCAGGGTAAGGCAGATGTACGTATCATGTTCAGGTATTCTTGGCTAGTTACTGTTCCTTCAAAAAAGAATGGTCCAATTAAACCCCTAGATGACAACCCACACCAAACATTAATTCCAGGTAAATTAATAGCCTTTTCCACAAAAACATGTGAATTGTTTACACACCAGTACAAAGAGTTATGGTAGTTAACAGTTCTATTTAACTTAAACTGTGTCTCATTGGACCAAACACCTTTCCATATAAAAGCCTCATCCTCTTCATCATGTTCCGAAACCACTCCCAGTACTGCACTCTTTGATCAAGGACATCTTCATTTAATGCATACAATGAAAGTTTTACTCTTTCACAAGAAGTGTTTCTGTGAGGCAATGAAATCACTGATAATGCAACTTCTGCCAGTTCTTTGAAATCAGTATTTCCACAAAGGTGACATGTGCTTAACAGTGCTCCAGAAACTGTCAGGTTCAGGCATGTTCTTTGTTTCACACGGAATATTGCTTATTCCTAGTTTTCTCCATTGGTCATCAATTTTCTGAACAGTGCTTTCTTTATTGAGATTACCAGATCTGGGCACACTGGCAACAAGAGGATAAAGAGTAGAAGGATTAGTAGGATATGAAATGGTTGCCTTAGAAGGGTGGAGCCAGGTCATGAGGGCAAAAGTGGTGTCGCTATTTGTAATTAATTTCATTTCGCTGGTGTGACAAAGCAGTGAAAATGATATTTCTCCAGTATCGAAATTATCGTACACCCCCATAATTATTGTACAGATTGACAACCGTGAGTATATACATTCAAATTATCGTATGCTCCCATAATTCTCATAGGGGTTGGCAACCCTGCCTCTGCTCCTCAAATGTAATGCTATCATGCCTATATGTGTTTGAAATTACCATAACTTTTTATATATATATATATATATCCACATGTTATAGTAAGAGGGCCAAGTTCAGAAGGTCTTCTCTATCACTCTATCAGTAATACAAAAAATACAGCAATATTATTCCAATTACCAAATTCTGAATTTGGTAACCCTGGTAGTAGCTAGCAGTTAAAAGTTTGAATGGTGCTCCACAGCTTGTTTCACAACTGATTTATTGGCTGATAAGAGATGGTTAAAAGAACTGCTGATACAGGACAGAGGAGCTTGATATTATGAACCATAGTCATTCTCATGCACATATCACTTTGAGCAAAGGGTCAGCTGTCACTATAGTATACTATTTCTATTTCTATTAGGAGTCAATTGCAACCAAACTTTAATATAGTAAAAAGCTTTCATCATGGTTATGAGAAGCAAAGCTTGGATGATGGGATGAGTCAAGTATGCACTCATTTTGTTCAATATAGTTTTAAATTATTTTCTGTGAGGCTCTAGGAATGGTTTTAATGCATATCCCCCCGTTCCTTCATTGTAACAGTGGTAAATAATGATACAACTTAATCTAAGCCAATATGTAAGTTTTCTTAGCACAGTATTGTGCTATGATCCAAGCATTTATATGATTCGCTCTCTATATGAATTACCATGTAGGCATTGTGAGAGTGTAATTTCACCACAGCAAATACTAGAGTAAGATAATATACCTAGTGCTATTTTAAATGTGCTTCTGACCACTTTCTTGTGATGTAATGTCCTGACTGTATGTATGGCCAGAAAGGTATCTCTCCTAAATTTTGTTGTGTAACACTTCAATGTTAGCCTTAAGCTTAGTACAAAATGAAATACAGGGAAAAATAGAGAATACCAGAGAGATGTAGCAAAGAAAGAATAAAATGGTGTGACCATGCTATGTGACATCTTTTCTTTCAGATTTCTATATATATGATGTGTTTATTTCTTAGAATTTCCATTACAGATCATATCTTTCAAAACACTTGACATATTTTCTTCTCTGGATTCATGCAGCCTGAGCACATCACTGTTTTAAGGTTTCACATCTGCAAATTAAAGAAGAGAATTTCGTACCCACATTGTGCTGGAGTGCTGCCTATTTTACCCCATGCACAACACAAATCTTCCATTAACACCTAACAGTTCCACAACTCTAATGCACCCGACTGTATTACAGAAACTGGACAGCTCTTCCAGCACCTCCTTTAAGAAGCGCAAGCACTAAATTTTGCTATTTATATGTATAACCTAACTTGAAAACTGTGCAGTGTTTAAGGGCAAGTTCACAAAAAAAGATAGGCTGCGTGACTATTCTGATAAATGTATGATGCACAAACTATATTTGTAATTCTCTTTAGATTTAATAACAGTCATTTCAAATCAAAATGAGTCCATAAGTTATTTGTAACTAGAAAACAATTTTAGTTCATCATTTAGAATATAACAAATATTAGGGATTAATTAAACATTGAATAATTTTTTAAAAGTTAAAGTAAATAAAAAATCAGAGAATATCTATAATTCCCAAATATGCCTTTTTTTCAAACACTCATGAGATGACTTAATTTTATAGAGTGGCTAGCACAGTTGGAGAGAATAAATATTCTTGCATAATCATGTCATAAGTAATAATGTGATAAATAAATAATTTAAGTGTTAATTTTAACTTGGTGTAACTCAGAAATTTAAGTAATAACGTTTGTTTACAGATAACTAATTATTATTATGTGATTAATAACTTTATGTTATTAAGCTGTTAAATTATGTGTGATGAATCGTGAGGCCTAAATGAATTCCCAGTTTCAGTACATAAATTAATTTCAAAAGGAAGTGCATAAGATGTCTGATACCTTGCATTACACTCTGTAACAAAAATATTTTGTTACATATTGTAAGATAGAATGTTAACACTTATTATTCAGATATGTCTAAGTAAAATATAAAATGTCTTTTTTTCTTTACATTTTAAAAGCACATTTCTGGAGTAGTATAGTTTTAACATAAAAATGTTAATAATATATATGCATTTCTGGGTTTTCTACCATCCACTAAAGGAAATTAATTGCAAATTTCTAGATAACATATGGAGTATATTTTATACCTCCAATCCCACCAAACAAAGGTGTAAGTAGTCTAATATTGTTTGTTCAGATTTTCAGAGTCTAGCTGAAAAACCCGTTACAAATATGTTGATAAATTTGTCTGACTGTCCCATTCACTATAACAGAGTGACCCACAAACTATTAAACAATTCTTATAATATAAGGTTGCCTCATAATTTTGTTCGTTTTGCTCACAAGTTCCATCTATACTGCCTGAAAACCCTGAACCCTCGGTACACTCAAGTTATTGTAGTGGCCTAATCACTCCTATGACTTAGAGGTCCACAACTACACTTGCTATTGGATACATCAGTGTGTGTCTGTGCTGTCTGCAGGGAAGATGCACTAACAAATAGAACATGTCATAAGTGGTTTAGTTGATTTCGAGCTGGGAATTTCTTCCTAAAACAGAAAGTTTGAGAACTACCCTGTCATAGCTGTGCTGCAGGTGAGGTGTATTCCCAGGTGTTCTTAGTGATTGAAATGTACCAGAAACAAATGAATTTATGAGATAACCTTCTAGCTTATGCTGATTTGTATGTAGCACTGGAATTAAAGTAAATTAATAGTATTAAATCAAGTTCCCATTAATTCCATCTCCTTTAATTCAATCTACTCTTGTGATTATAATAATTTTACATTAATGACGAACAGCATACATGCTCTCTGTTTATTGAATATTAGTACTATGTTTTTTTATTCTCTATCCTTTTTAAATGGTAGACAATATAAGTGCTGTTTTAGGCATTACAGATTGTTTTGTTTTGTAAAATATTTTCTGAATCTGTGCTAATTTATTTTGCACTACTAGATGTGAAATGCACATCATATTTAAGACTGTTAGGAATAAAAATGTCATTATTTTTGTGTAGTTCAAATCTAGAATAGTTTATGTGATATAGCTGCATATAAAATATGAAAAATAAAGTTCCATGTCTTAAAATGTAAGAAGTTTGTTCCACAAGGACACATTTGTAACATGTTTGTACTGTAAGCAAATAAAAATGAATGCAAGATGAAATATTTCACACTCCCATTATATTTCTGTTAAACATTCAATGTTTTTATGGACTGCTGATATAAATTTTAATATGATGATGTAAAAAGTCCATTATCCAAACCTCTAGTCACTAAAACTTCAAATGAATAATCTCTAGATACGTTTCTTTTCTAAAAAGTTTGGAGTGAATGTGTAACATTATTTACACTTATACAAATATAAGAGTGTTTAACTGAATAAGACTGTTGTAGCTCCAGTATTTTTCTTTTCAAACACTGTGCTGCTTCTTATTTTAGTTTGATGTAGTAATATGACCTTATTTGTCCTATCATTAATTTTCATATCTATCCTACAAATAATTTATACAAAACCTTGCTTTTCTACTTCATAATCCCTAGGGCATCTCCTCTTTGCAGAGGTTACCATCATCACCCGACCACTGCGTTCTCCAGCCACAACCAAAGCCACAGAGGAGTGCAGCTTGGGGGTGGCAGGGGTCAGCAACCTGACTCCCCCAACTGTAAGGCAACTACTAGACCTTTTAGGGACGCTACCTTTCTATCAGGATAGCTCCTCAATTGGCTCCTCAGAGAGCTAACGAGGCTGAGTGCACCCTGTACCAGACCTCCCAGCGGGGGAAAATCTCATGCCGGTACCGGGGATTGAACCTGGGTCCTCCGTGCCAGAGGCAGGCGGGCTATCAACTGCACTATGGAGGCGGTCTATTTACTTCCCATTAATTATGATAAATGGCAGAAATGGTTTCAACGCACGTTTTCTGACACAAGAGCTATTTTGTTTCTGCTTGTCTGGATATTAAACATTCTATGCATTAGCTCAAGAGCAATGAAAGAATAGCACTTAGAAAAAAAAATATGTTGATTAACAATGCTGTCAATCGCCAGAATCACATCAGCATCGCCAATGTGCAGAGTTTGATCCCACAGGAGTCCTTTTACTTGGGCTGTCATTTATAAGCACACTGAAAAACCATCAGTCTGAACCAGGTTTCAACCTGTGACCTCAGGTTCAGTAGGCCAACGTCTAATCAACTGAGCCAACCGGACCGACATAGCACTTGAAAGTGTATTGTTTAATGCACTTCAAGAGCAAAAGTAAATATCCTGGACATGGCTAACATTTACAAGGAGTCATTTTTGAAACAAGAGTTTATATTTAAGGACCTTGATCTTTTTCGAAGTGTTGTCTTCTTTATAGTTATACAAAACTGTAAGAAATTCCATAGCAATGGATGGAATTTCACAAGCTATTCACTGAAAATTTAAGTTTACATTTTATTGTCATATAAACATGTCTAACATGTAAATTTTAATTAAAGACATTATGGACCATTTTTTTAAAAAACAAAACTGTAACTTTTCTAGTAAATTATAGTTTGGGTAAATCCTTGTCTCGTCCTTAGTGTATTTGGATCAACTATTAAATTTGATATTTAACCAACTTTTGATGTTTTGAGCTATACTAGTCACATCCAAGACATAGTCAAGAGAACAATGTCTAAAATCTTACTTTCTCCTTCTCTTTTTCTTTCTTTCTTTTTTTTATCAAGAGATCTCTGTATGCATTTCCAATAAAATACACTAAAATTTTTCACTGAAATGCAATACTTCTTATACACATCTTAAGTCTCGTATATAGTATTTAATTGAAAATTGTTACGAGTATTTTTGAGAAAATAAAAAATAACAAAACTTTTCTATCTAAATAATAGGTTAGGAAGGATTATTTTCTTGAAAATCCTCATGTTGCATCTTAACAAGATATTTCTTTCAAGGGATTTTCCAGAAGCTCTTCTCAGTTATTTGGAAGATGCAGATTTTGTATTTAGTAGACTTTTTTTTTTTGGAGTTATGCTTCAAAGACCCAAGTGGGATGGCTCAGGTGGTAATATCTGTGGCCCACCTTCAAGAGATCACAGTTTTGATCCCCATGGCCAACCTTTCTGACCCATGGGTTTTTTCAGAGGTTTCCCTGGGTTGCCAGGTGAATGCTGGGAAGGATTTCTAAACCCTCCAAATTTCCAGTCCCTCCATTTCGTAACATTGATCATTTTATTTCACCCCTCATCTCATCTGGTTTCTTTCAGGGTCGGAGGCGTCAGCAAGCATTACAGCAGCAGCATGGCAGGGGGAACAAATGTGCTCTCGAAATCTCATCCCCCAGATTGGAAGGCAAGCCTACTGGTTTCTGGGCCCCCTATGGGATAGCACAAGGGTGAGGAGAGCCAGTTTCTGAGTTCTGTGACCCCCTTGGGAACCTAAAGGGTTGGGAGAGGAAAAGAGCTCAGCCAGTCTCCACCAGGGTGCTTCTAAATGGGAAAACTTACAAAGACTCTGACCACTGCTCTGTTGTGGCAATGTTCCGGCTGCCCTTTGGATACATTCACCTCATCCATCCTCCCAGGGGGTGCCCATCAGGGGCTTAGGCACAAAAGTTAGACTTTTGATCGAGGTGCTGTCTCCCTCCGCAAGTTGTCATTGAGTCATATGCTTCACACATGCAGTTTTTCTAAAAAAATGCTTTTTGTTATGGGATCTCAAAATGTGCAGTTGGAATGTGAAATCTCAGTATTAAATTTTTGGGTGAAATGCAGCACTTCCTCTATGTATGTGGTAGAGAAAATAAAAGCTGTAGTACTTTTTGCTTTATTTTATATTTTAGTAACGTCTCTAACTTAGGTTCATTCAATATCTGATGCACTGTACAATAAAATTAATATTTCAGTGCACCTGCTATATTAAGTCTGCTTACTTTTTCCGCAGTTTTATAGCACGATTTTCAAAATTAGAAAGAGAGAAGGGTATCTTTAGCTTTTTCACTTATGAAATGGGATGCTGTAAATAACTGCTCTACTACTTCCTTCACCTTCCTCTTTCATATTCTATTCTTTTAGTCCTTAATGTGAAATCACTGACAATACCTTTTGTAACTATCAGCAGATAACCTCAAAACAAATTATGTAGCCCCATTTCTGGCTTCATTAAAATGCACAAATACTGCACATTTGACCCTTATGTCTCACCTGATTGAACTAAACTGCGCTAAAATTACACCCTAATTTTGGACGTATTTACACCTAAATAATTTTCTATTAGATATTGCGAATTCCATCCTTTGGCTGGTGTAATAGATTGGAACATAGTGCTCAGGCTCCCAGCCACATACGTGCAAAGGTTCAAGCCCACCCATGTGCTGCAAAGTTTTAGCTCACTCAAGTGTATGAAGAATTTGAGGAGCTACAATATGCAGTAATAATGGGAGAGCAAAAAAGTTCCCAACAGGCTGCACAGTGTTTTGCCTGTCCATATCCTTGGCACTCACCATCTACCATTATCATAGAAAAGCATGGATAAAACCATACAACACTTTTAAAACTCTTTTAAAGGCTTTACTTACCAACTTTATGAAAGGACATTCTAAAACTGGCCACTGTTGTTGTCCATACATTTTTGGCACCTTTTTAGGAAACTATCCATCACTTGCTGTACTTCACATTGAGAAATGATAGTGATTTCTTGGCAGATATTTTTTTTAATTCTTTCAGAGTGTGTGGGTTTGTTGTGTAAACTTTAAGATAGAAATCATAGGGGTTAGGTCGGGGCATCAAGGAGCTCACAGATCTCTATTAATAATTCTGTCCATGAAACATACTTTCAATTGTTCTCATCAAAAGACTGACCATATGAGCTGTTGCAGTCTTATTGAAAAGAGCCAAAATCAGGCTGCCTATCTGTTAATTCTATAAAAAAGGGAGCAAAATTGTATTCATGTATGTACGGGTGTCAACTGTTGATTCAAAAAGAATTGGGCCTATAAATCTTTCTCCGTTAATGGTGCACCATACACCAATTTTTTCATCATGAAGGGGTACTTCATGAACAATATTAGGTTACTCAGTGCTCTAATAACAATTATTTTGTGTACACACATATCCATGAAGGTGGAATCAGGCCCCATCCATGAAAAATGTTAAATGTGGATCTATTTTGCCATTATATACACTATCCAGCCCATTACAAAATTATCTGGGTGTTTATAAAATTACTTGTGATTGTGGTGAATTGTATGTAAATCAAACAGGCAGATCTATCAATAAAAGAAAAAAGGAACATGTAAGATACATGAAACAGAAAAATCCATCACGGAACATGCAGATGCACCAGCCACCACACTGACTTTGACAATTTAAACAGTTTAGCAATCTGTAATTATTCCTCTCAAAGAACAATGAGGGAAAGCATGGAAATATTTAAAGAAAAGAGCAGTCTAAATCATGACCGGCAAACCACTCAACACGATATGGAAGACCATATTAGCAGGACGACTTCCTATTGGAGAAGGAACCCATAGGATTGCAAATGAGACAGGACAGTGAGGCCAGTCAGAGCAGGCAGTGACTAATTGGATGAGTTTTTGCAATTGCCCATTGAAGAAGCTGAACATAGTTTGCGGCAAAGTGCTGGCATAATTTTTAATTTTCCTAAAAAAGCCAACAAGACGGGGCCCATACTGGAAACCAAGAAAGAAGTAATAAATCCTTTATACTTTAATCTCTTACTTTTCACATGTCAATATTAATAAAGGATTTTTCAGCAAAAATTATTTTATATTGGTAGTACATGGAAAAAGGAAGTTAAAAGAAAATTAAGACATGCAGTTACAGACACCTCTTAATGTTGCTGCACACAACTAATTGGGGCTATACCGCAAATGTATAGTGCTGAACTTGATGAGTGACAAAGCAGAGGAGTGTTGTAACTGGTCCTTTATGTAACGAGACATAAGTTAGTCAGTCTCAGCTCTCAAAATTCACAAACTCCAGACAACTCAACAGTAAACACAAACAACACACTGCCAAGTGTAAATAGGATGCTTTGTTATATTTATAGCTCACATATTACCACTGATACCAAGTGAGATGACTCAGTTGGCAACGTCTGTGGCCCACATTCAGGAGGTCATGGGTTCAATCCTCATAGCTGATCTTCCTGACCCATGGATTTTTTCGGAAGTTTCCCCAGGTCGCCAAACAAATGCTGGAAAAGATTTCCATATCCTCCAAATTTCCTGTCCCTCAAATTCGTTACATTGATAATTTCATTTCACCCTTCATCCCTTCAGGATTTTTTTCAGGATTGGAAGCATCAGCAAGCAGCATGGCAGGGGAACAAATGTGCTGTGGGAATCTTACCCCCACCACCCCAGTTTGGAAGACAAGCCACTGGTTTCCGCCCCCCCCCCCCCCCACCCATAGATTGGTAGAGCCCGAGGGGGGAGGAGAGTTAAGCCAGCCTCCTCTGGCATGCTTTTGAGAAAATGTAGGGACCCTGCTATCTGCTCTGTCATGGCAACGTTCTGGCTGCCCTTAGGATCCATTCCCTTCATCTATCCTCCCTGCAGGTTCCCTGTCAGGAGCATAGGTGCAAAAGATTGTCTTTCAGTCGAGGTACTAGGTCCCCCTCCATAAGTTGTCATTAGATCATATTACCAGTGATATGTATTTTTGCCATTATATTACAGGTTTTCAAAATTATAAGATTCCTTCCCTTATCCTACAGAACTTCCAATTTAACATCTCAAAAATCTTAGGGGAGTTCAGCTCAGGATATGTATGAAAATACTTATGTACAGTTTTCCTGTGGAATCTTCCTCACAGTGGAAAATGTGATTGCTAGAAAATACTTCTGCCAAAAGATTGTGGGTACTATTACAGTTTTACTGAAACTCCAGAACAGCTATGTACCAATAATGAGTAACTTAAATATACAAAACTTTGGAGAAATATTTGCAAAATATGTTTTTAAAAGAACATGTGTGCTATAGGTTGCGCATTTGTTCTTGACGAATGACCTTGAACAGAAATCCAGTGAGTAGGCCTACCCTTAATAAACAGGTCAGCAAATGTTTACGCTACGATAACAGACACCTCTGTTTTTCTCTGTCGCATTTGTGTATACAGTCAACCGCAAAAGCTTTGTGGGGTACGGATGTGTGCATGCAACGAAAATAACAGTAATTCAGACGAGGGAGAAATGTCGGGAATAGAAGAAATGCAATAAAGTTAAGTGAAAACAGTTATAGAGGTATAGTGTATAATACATATGGCTGATATTATTGGAAGTGTGATAAATTGATTTGTAGTGCTGTACTACTTCAGCTCAGAAGCATGTGCGTCATCTCACTGCAGACTGTACCTCCGCTCCCTTTCGATGCTAATGTTCCCGCAAAAGCTGAGTAGTGACTCGCAACCAACCTTTCATATAAAATTTTCATTCGTCAAGAAGTAACACGCGACCTGTACCAAAGTTTGATGATGAAATAAAAGAGGTTTTGTAAATCATCTTGCTTTCTTCATGAATTTTTGCTATTTTTTTAACAAATATTCAGTATTAAGAACTTTAAATGGTCTCAAATTTTGAAAAAAAGCCTAAAAATACTGGAGCTACTGGTTCATTGTAAAGTGCCATCCAATTATACTTGCAAATCAATAATGTAAAGTCAAGTAATTAGGTAGTGGTAATGGAATGACTAATTTTGATATGATTATTTAGTATCAAATTAATGTAATGTATTTGTTAAATGTAAAATAAAACAATATAATCTATACTTACTTTTAGATTATGGTGTAATTAATACTACTTTTGTGTCAATTAGTAACTATTGCATACCACTCCTACCAATAACTTTTATGTTTCACAGAACATCTCCATTTTCAATCCCTGTTTGTCAATTCAAACCTATTGATCTCTGTAACATGTTCCTATTTATTAGTGTAAGTGTTGTACAATCTAGTGCAATGATGCAAGCAGATGCTTCTGGTTTCCTATAGTTTTTTTTATTTGATGTTGGCAGAATCTCCTTATCCATTTCTGCACCAGTCTTGGTGAGCCAATCTCCAATTGTTTTGATTTGAAGTTCAACACAAACTTACTTCAACACAAATTTAAGTCAGGTCTAGGAGAGCTGCAAGCATGGAAGCATTTTACCTGAGTGGCTGGAAGATAAGTTTTGCCACAATTGTACACCAGCCCCTCAATGAGTCTGTCTAGTATTGGTCTGAAGTCAAAAGCCTGGCACCCAAACTATAATCTATGAACAAATGTTTCAGGATCAGCAATGAAGGAAAAGTAGTAAATTAAACACCAAGTTTAGAGGTAGAAGCAGCAGGTAAGAGGGATATGGCTGAGCATGGCAAAGGTGATTGTATTTGTTTACCCACCTAAACCCTGCACATTATATTGGTACAATTTTATGTTGTACAATGATCACTAGTTGGCTCAAAAGCAGTAAATTAATCTATGTTCCAAAAAAGGCATATATTTTTTCCAGAAACTGCAACAGGTAACTTATTTAACATAATATGTCTGTAAAATTTGCATTATTGGCACAGAACATTTTCTCTATAACAGCTCTTAAGGCTTTATCACAACACCATTAACAGTAACGACAACCAGAATGAACAAGTTCAAATACACATATTCAAATGGGAGTTTTCACAACTGATGGAAAACTTTCCCAGACCCCAGGAATGGGAAAGAAGAGTTGAACAAGCTTTAACTTTCTCGTTCTAGTTACCGGGCACAGCATGTTCAATTGATATTGTGCGTATTAGACTTTGCAAAACAGAAATTATCCAAGGGGGCTGTGCCATGAAACAGCCTCTAGAGCTCTCTCTAGTCGCAAGATAGAAAAAATATAACTGGATATTTTCAGTAAGGCAGTGATAACTGAACATTTCTGATGTGATAACATAAAATATGTTTCAATCTTCACAATTTGTTGAACATAATCATTGCAATTAAATTGGTAAAATGGCTAGTTACAGCAGGGGTTTACTTATTACTTCAAATTAGAAAAGCTTTTCCTAATAGGTTATTAAGTTTTTTGTTAGTAATTTCTGTTTTAACAATACTTTGTGCTACATTCAATTGGCATTCTCTACCCTTATTCATTTGTATCTCTCTTCTGGAAGCTGTGCTTGAAAAGGCTGAACTTGCTATCTACTTCATGTTAGTTAAAATAAAGCATTGCAGAAATGGTTTTGTTGAACTTTTTTTGTAGTCACAAGATAACAATTAAAAAGCAAATCTTATTTGCCGACTTCGAAATCCATGCTTTTTGCTCATTGGGAGAAACAAATAAATGCTGCCTTAGCACTTCAAAGTATGTGAAATTATGCAGGATTCCAAAATGAGTATCTTGGAAGTGGTTCACCCCACAAAAGAGTTCACATGACATAACAGAGTACTTTAAGCAGATCTATATTGCTGTGTGGAAAATTTTGGTTACCAATAACACAAAACTACACAAAATCTATGTCAACCTTCAGGGGCTATTTTCAGAAAATTCAAGATACGAGGGTAATGCCAAAAGCAGAAATTCATAGATATTTTATTTACAATATTACTACTACAACTTTTCAAAATATTCTCCATGGGCACTTACACACTTTTCCGTTCTTTGAAACCATTTAGAAAATGTCTCAGCCCAAGCTTTTTTTAGGGATGTCACTCAGCACTTTTCTATGCCTCATCAAATGAAAAATGTCAACATATTTTTCCCCTTCACCTTAGGGCCAAATTACCCACAACATTAATCCAGATCCAAAATTATTAAAACACATATCAGAAAACTAAGAATTGTCAAATGGGAACAGATCTTCATCTGGAAAAACAAAGACAGAGTTTTCAATTTTGATATACCACAAGCGATCCGTTATAAAAGTTCTTAAAACCACCACCAGGGCACTACAGGAGATACCAGTCCCTACAGTTCCTTTGATATCTGGTTGATAATGGAGGAAAGCTAGCCTATGAAACATGCACCAGGAAATTTTAAAAGGTGAGTGTTGTTCAGTTTTATTAATTGATTCAAATCCTATCTTAATCTGATTCTAACAACAGTCATCAACTTCCAGTATTTATCACACAGTATGTTTGCAGCAGCAATTAGGCAGCTACTGGTGAACCTGGCACGCTTCTGTTTACTTGTTGTGCAGGGCTGCCCAAATTGGTGCTTGGTCACTCTTTAGTGCAGTAATAGATAGATGATTTATGTTTTGAGTAAAAGAGTTTTACTAGCTTTGTCAAATTGGTACTTACATACTGATGCAACAAAGAAAACACAAAGGTGCACAGGATTCACTTGAAATAAAATATAATTGATTAGTACAAAGCAAATACATAGGGGGGGGGGGGGGGGGGGAGCAGCGTAAGAGTTGAAAACAAATGTCATGTTATACTTTGGCATCTAATTCTCATATGACAAAGTAATTCACTACATTTTAATTACACAAATTAAAACACTTTCATATGCACTTTACACATGAATATTTTGTTCCACTTTATTTTCCTTCTTTCCATATTAGTCTTTATTTCATCATGGTTTAGAATATATGTGAGTATGCCTAAGCAAGGATCAACTAAATGCATAATAGGATACCTTGGATGTATGAATTCCAAATTTTCCACATATACTAGGGTTCCCGTAAAATAAGGTTCCCAAGAATCTGCAGTTGGGAGGAACGCTATTATAGGAGATCCGGCATCACTGGTATGTTGTTTGGTTCTCCCTCTCCCAGTCTCCTGGCCTATGAGCTGTCTGCGATGCTCAATCTTGGCTTGGCAGCCGTTAGAAATAGAGCTTCCACTCGCTTCTCCTGCCAGGTGCAAATTGCACTTTGTGATGCATTTTTTGTGTGCAAAAAGCCTCACCAGTGGACAGTCATTCCCAACTGTGTGAAGTGTACAGAGAGCAGTGTACGAGCATACAGACATCCAGGACGACCAGCATTCTTGATGGCCATCAGTTTTGAGCGAAACAATTGCGAAAGTGGAAGAAACAATGCTGAAAGATCGAAGGGTGACAGTTCGGGAGACCTGCGGGATGATCTCTGATGTCAGCAAGGCCTACATTCACAAAATTTTGACAGATCATTTAGGGTATACCAAGGTGGGTCCTGAGAATGCTTATGAAGGACCACAGGCAAAAATGTGTTAAAGTGGGCCATAAATTTCTTCAGGCCTACGACCAATCTCATCAACAAATTTGCATGGGATGCTGTCAAACACCCTCCTTACAACCCAGATCTAGCCTCAAGTGACTACCATCTCTTCCCTGACTTGAAGAAACACCTGCATGGGATGCATTTCAGAACTGGAGAGGAACTGAAAGAAACTATTTTAAGCTGCCTTCGCTGCCCGGCGGTAGAGTTCTACGATGCAGGCATACAAAAGATGGTACCCATATGCAAAAATACATTGATCAGAACAGTTGATTATATAAAAAAATAGGGAAAAGTCTAAGCTTTCCAAAAATGTATTATTCAATTTCAATATTTTTTTCATTATGTAAAAAATGGGAACCTTAGTTTATGGACAATCCTCATATTATGCCACTTTTACTGTATTCTGAATTTTTAACATTTTTTTCTCATTTATTATAGTAGGTGTTAGAATATTTATCTACATATTATATGTACGTAATGGGGTAAACAAAAACACAGCTGACAATATACAGAGGTATTTTTTAGAGGTGGCATGTGAGGTAACGTTGCGCAGTAGTTCATGGTCAAGTCCACTTGTCTATTGCAAGATAAAAGGGGTGTCTCTTTGAGTTCTAACCCACTAGCCACCAAGCTGCTGGTGGAAACTTACCGCCACCATCGCTTTGTGTAATGTCACTCGTGCACATCTGAGCAAGGTCACGCGCCCCCTCTAAAAAATACCTCTGTACCTTTTGGACATTACGATTATTCCAGATAAACAAAACCTATAGTACATACATCCATGCATCCTGTTTATGCATGCACCTTTATTAAGAGTCACTTAACTATCTGAATGTCTTTGGATAAGTGTCCATGCCTGTATCTCCAGAATGACATTGTGGTTTACGCAATATTTGCAAAACTGCCTGCAGTGACAATATTGCTGGTGTCACTGCCCCTAGCACATAGCTTTGACTGGCCAAAGTGGAGGATGGAACTGTTATATATGCAGTGAATGCCTCACTGGAGCCAATCAAGATGGTATCATTTATTACCCATGTAGAGTACATTCAATCCATGAAGATGCCTGCCACACCAGTTGCAGTTGGTGCCTGGACTCAGATGTCTGTCAAGGAGCAGACAAATCTGGATCAGAGAGAATAGCTGATGGGTGATCAGCCCGAAGCTTGGTATGAAAATGAGGAAGAAGACCTGAAATTAAGGTTAAATGGATGAAAGGAAAGGTGATGGAGTGGTTGATCTAATTAATGGTGGGGGAAACTGAAGAACCTGAAAAAACTCACTCAGACATGCTTCGTGCACCACAAATCCCACATAGTACCCTGTGGTCAAATCCAGGCTGCCTTGTGGTGCGGTATTTTTGGATGCGTGTATGGGATACTATGTTTCTGGTCTACTTGGGAAGGTGCAGGTCAGAAAAGTGTGGGTGCTCTTGATTGCTCCGGCTTTTTACAGTGTGGTTTTTGTTTGAGCACGAGGTCTTTATCTCAGGGTTGTCCAGCTAAGGAATGTCCAGGTAATAAATTGAAGTGTTCTATTCCTTTTAATGTTTATTTCACTTTACTCATGCCCCCTTCCGACACACAGGTTTTAATTGGCGGGCGCGGGTTTCCGCCTCACTTGGTGAGAGTCAAAGTGATCTCAGAGAAATTATCATATCAAATTTTGGTGTGGAATGCAATACTTCCTCTATGTACTATAGGTAGACTGTCCTCTTATGAGTTTTCACCTGCTACCCCCTGGACTAGGAGGAACCTGGAGCTGCCAAAAGGTACAAAAAATAAAAAAAATTTACAGCCTGCCATAAATGAGAGGTGCTATGCAACCTCTTACTCAGTGTGTTCAATATCTAATGGTGATTTAACAAAGTTGACAATGGGTGGTATAAATAAAAGCAAGCAATAGCTTTTTCTCGCTAATTCGGAGCAAGAGGTTGGTTTCGTATAAATAAAAACCTTCTGCTCCATCTCCTTGCAAGCTACAGCTTCCAGACCTTGACCGCGGAGCTATTGCTCGCGAAATGGTATAAATAAAAACCTGCTTTCCTCGCTCCGACGGAGCTTTTGCTGGATTTTTCTGAGGTAGCTATGTAGGTACCTCAGCTTGCTCATTCAGTTAGTACCATGGCCAGGATTTCCTGCTCCCACTGTTTTAAAACAACTAGCTTATTGCCAATTAGTTTCAAATCACTTTTGGACTTAATTTTTTTTTTTTTTTATAATAAAGTATTTGCATCTCGCTGATGGATGTTTTAAACTCTTCCTCCAATTGTTGCTTTACTGTAGCTACTGCTAAACTTTTGCGCTTACTTTCTGACAACTGTGCTTTTAATAGAATGTCCTGATTTTCCTTCAATAGATGAACAAAGCGCCTCATAAATACACCGCTTTCTTCAATCATGGTGACTGAAATACGTGTTGTAAAATATAAACTCTACTCTTGGAGATATTTGCAGCTATATCAGCTCCAATGATACAAGGACATTTTTCTGAGGTGTTGTGATCTTGCCTGGTTAGAATGCGAGTGATGTCATAGTGATCCACTTTCATTACCGGAAACCTGATAATGGAATCAAAACATATACGAACGTGCTTATACAAACATGCAGCACGTATGAAGAGCATAATGCTCGTACAAATCAAGGTCGAATTATATCTATAAAATAAGCCCATATGAAACTCTTTCACAAAGTAGGTATAGCTTTAATTCAGATAACACTTTTAAAATCTTAGAATTGCCTATTTTGATGTTCCATAAATTGTAATTGCCCAGTTCTAGAGCAGATCAACAGAACACTAGTAAAAGTAATCTTTCAGTATATCACTTGTAATAGACGCAGCGGATCAAATTATGGGAATCTGGGTTTAAATTTATAAAAGGATAATCACCATGTGTTGGAAGTTAGGATCAATCCCAATTACTGTTTCATTTATCCCTACCCCCCCCCCCAAAAAAAAAAAGAAAAAAAAAAAAAAAAAAAAGAAGAAAAGAAATTGACGTAAACTGTGTGCTTTAATTAGATAGACATTTTTTGTGTAGTAAGACTTCGTCTATCTCCTACAGTTTATCAGTTATACAAATGTGATTCAGAAGAAAAGGACTTCACAGGCTTATTCCCCCGAAATTAAAGCTATACCTACATTTCAATTGTCATGTAAATATCTTAACATATGTCATTTTAATCAAAATACGAGTACAGTGGCCATTTTTGAGAAAATTAAAAATTAGGAATGTTTATCCATGTAAAAGTTAGTTTTGGATGGAGGGTTTCCATAAAGTCACACTCTTGGAAGTTACTGAACTTCAATACGAAATTTGGTTTTTAAAAGTGACTGCTTGGGTTTTGATGTTCACACTTACACACATACAGGCACGCACACATAGACTTCTCTCTCTCTCTCTCTCTCTCTCTCTATTCGGAGAGACTCAGAAGCTGTATTTCTGCTTTAATCTCGATATCGAATTATTGGGCGGAATGCAATAATTCCTCTACTATTCGTTTAGTGGTTGAGGAACTAAAAAATTACACAATATGTAGGGACGTGGATGCATATATAAACAATTATAATCACATTTAAAGAGAAAATGTAGACTTGCTTCCGCAGCATTTGCTTCCAGAGGGAAATAAAACACGAAGGGGACCTTTTAACTAACAATCTATATACATCCTAAGGTGTTGCCATCTTGCCTGTGTACGATAACGCTAAACATAATGTGAATGAGGGAATAGTGATCTGCTCTCATTACCGACGATAATGTAATCAAAGCGATACATGGAGTAGAATATTATGCAAATCAAAACCGGGTTACAACTGAAGACTTTCATATAAAACCGACCCTAAATTTAAATTTCCACGAAATGAAATTTCTTCATCCGGTATAGCTTTAATTTATGATAGTCATATAATCTTGGAATTAGTCCCCACAGACTCACTCTTGGAATTAGTTATTGATAGTTTATATGTATAGATGTAAAGGATATCAGTATAGCGGTGCAAACGCACGAGTACAAATTATCTACTTCCATATATCAATTGATACATACTATAAAATTAAGAAAATCACTGATGGAATTTAGAAAGTGTATGAACGTTATCGGTGGAATGCCAGGCGAATCTTAATTTCTATTTAATTTGCCAAATCTTTACTTACATTTTCGTTCTTTAAAATTAGTATCTCTATCATGTTTAACATGAATAAGTATATGGATATTTAAATGCAGCAAATATTTAAACCCCCTCCAGACATGAAAAAGGTGTGTTTGTTTACGTGGCCTGGTGAAGGTCACGGAGCTAAAGCTGTGTGTTGGAAGCAAGAGCTGGCGGAAGAGGGGAAGTTTTTATTTATACCAAATCATGACCTTTTGCTTGATTCTCAACTTGCTTACCCGCTTCAACTCACAAGCACTAGCTAGTTTTTATTTATACCACCCAATGGCTTAATAGTACACAGAGGCTACATAGCCTTATGAAACATAGGAAGGAGTTGTAGGAAATGAAAGGATTCCGAGATGCAGCGATACAACTTAATTATATCTCAACAAAATTAAAATAGAAAATAAGACCTTCCCTCAAAAGTATTGCAAATTTATCATTTATTTGAAAAATATACTTTCAAAGCTGGTTTAAATATACAAATTTCAGCTATAAACACTCTTGATTAATGGACAGATACAAAAAAATAGTTTATTCTTTGCCTTTCTTCCAGAGACTGAATTTTATACATATATGTATAATACCTGAACCCATAATTTTTCAGAAGAGAAAAATTATATGTAGATGACAGAGTAACTGGGAACAACAAAAACAACATAACTAATTATGGTGAACTGCAAGAGCTGCAATTTCTGTTATTCACTGAAGTGTTACCAGAATCACAACACTGAAATCACTATCAACATGGTTCTCAAGTTGCTTACTTCCAGCAAAGGTAAACTATTTTCTTTAGCAAGATTACATAATAATTAGAATGTAAACTGTGCTTCAGTGTTTTCAGGGATAATACTTTTAGTCAAAATCTAGCAGTAACAGTAAGTCTAGGTTCTATTCCATAGAATCATATTGGTCACAATCCTTATTGGTGAACAGAAAATATATGCTCTGGAATCCATGCAAATTTATGTAGGTTCATAATTGTAGTACTACTTTGCTAGCTCCAAAGAAAATGAGATAACCCATTTCAATTACCCACAAGAGAAGGAATTAGGAATATTGTACATTAATAATTAATGTGCTGAAAAGAAAGATCTATACTGGATAAGGGTAGAGGGGAATTCCACTATTTAAGTATGAATATTCCGAAGGCCATTACGAATGTCAAATAAAGTGTAAAGTGCTTTCTGTACATTATCCAAAGATCCAGAGTTCATCTACATACGTACTCTACAGTTTGTTTATAACAATTACGGTCACAACAAACAGATCCTGCATGCCCACTGCATTACCAAAGTTTTTCTGGCAACTGGTATTCCTAGATATGGTTTGAGTTTTTGAATATCTTATAGGAATTGGAATAATAATCCATTTGATCTAGTACCTAGAATTGCCTTACATATAGGGGAGGCTGAGAAAAGTTTGTCCACTTATGTTTCTTATATTAGCACCATTGTTATCAGACAGCAGATTTATAAGCTCTAAGTGAAGAACTAGAGCTTATAAGAGCATCATTTATTATTAAGAAATAACTAAACATTTACCCACAAATAATTACAATTTGACCTTTAGTGCTTGCAGATTGCATTGTGTACTTCCAAACCCATCACTCCTTTTATCTTTGAAATAGTGCTCTTCAGTCTTCAGAATCTGAGTTCTTCTCTTCAGTCTTCAGAATCAAGTTCTTTGGTTAACATATATAATTAAGTTTTGTCCCTAGAGAGAGCATCTAATTTCAAAATGTAAATGCAACTTCTGTATCTGTCAGAAAAGCTCAATATTACCATTTTTGCACTCTTCTTTACAATTCAGTTCTGCCGTTTCTGTGAATATCAGTGCTCAGAAAGAGACAATATTTTCAAATTATGACAAGTTGGTGTTGATCGAAATGGCATTCACTGTAAATTCCATGTAGCTTCAGTAATTGATTACAGCACGAAGACTGCAATGAAACAAAAAACACCATCAATCATTTTAATATTGTATTAGCCTTAGCAAAAGAAATTCAAACCTTGAAAAGTTGAATCAGATTTGAATCCAATACCACTGATGGGGCTTGAACCACAGATCTTCAGCTGATAATCCATGGTTCTAATCTTGGCCATGAATTGGATTTTTCAAGTTTGATTAAACTTTCCAATTTAATGCCCACACATAGCTATGTGAAAGAATACTAAACATAAATTCAAACTTGTTATATTAAAATACAAACCACCATCTAAAAGGCTATATAATCAAAATTACTATTACAGTACTTTATACATAGAAAACTGTAATATTTTAATACAATTTACTTTTGTTTTTACCCACAACCAAAACAAATATTAGAAGGTACTATTATTAGCAGATACACTTTCAACAGATTTTTTTCCTTTCTTTAAGTTATGTAGTTAATTACAAGGCTAATTTTTATCTTGTGCTCTAATTAGCACGAAAATGATAATTCATTGCAAACACACTAATTTGGCAAGCATCAGCTGTTAGGTTTTTGATTGACTGTCCACTGGACATAAGTAGTGTTTAGTGCCCGTAATTACTATATGCTAGCCTAAGGTGGACAAAAAAAAATTAAAATTATTTTGTTGTTTAAGAACGCTGTCAATTGCCAGGATCACATCACCGTAATTTCGTCCCGCAGGAGTTCTTTTACATGCCAGTAAATCTACTGACATGGAGCTGTCGTTTTTAAGCACACTTAAAAACCATCGGCCTGGGGCGGGTTTGAACCCGCAACCTTGGGATCAGTAGGCCAGCATCTAACCAACTGAGCCACCCAGACCAAGGTCTATATTATGGTTCATATAAATTTTATTACACATGAATAGTTGGAGTAGTTATTCTATTTTTCCTGAGGTTGCAGTTTCAAACCCAGTGAAGGGTGACAGATTTTTCTCAGGCATGATGAGGTTTATTTCATCCACATGTTTCAATTACATGGCTTAGATCAATTTTAGCAGAAGTCTACACACTTATAGCAATGTATATTTACATGAATAAGTCAAGTATTGCACATCTTTTTCATAGTATACATCTTTTCATTTTTCAATTCCTCATTGCATTTAAAGGGACACATTATTATTTAATCTATTAACTTATTTTCATGGTACACAAATTATGTCTTCCGTAGTTAAATTCCTCTATACTATAGAGTACATTTCAATGGAGTATTTTTATGGCTTTCATCATTTCTTTTGTTTGGGTTGTTTTTTTATTTCATTTGGTAGCTTATTAAATAATTCCATTCCTATAGTTTCTGCTGTGTGATTATTCAGTGTTCCCCTTAGTGCTCTTCCGTAGTGATCATGATTATTTCTCAAACTGCGTGTATATTACAATTCTTTATGTCTTTCATGTAGGTATATTAATTTTTATACTTAATATTTATTATATATGCATGGAACAGTTAAAATATTTAAGTTTTTAAACAGGCTTCTGCACATTTGTCTATTGTTTATTTTACCTATTATTCTGATGGACTTTTTCTCTAGTTTGAATACCTTTTCCATTTCTCTTTGTGTAATATTCCCTCATAGCATATCATAGCTATATTAGTAAACTTGCATCATTTTGTTGTCCATTGTCCTTCCAATTACTCTCATAACTTAAATGCCATTATTGTTTTAGTAATATATGCTATGTGGGATTTACAGGTTAGATTTTTATCAAATGCATAGCATGCAGTTCCTCAGCATGGCTTCCTTCAGAAGGGAAGTAAGGCCGATGGTCTCACGTTGTAGGTTTACACCACGTAAAATAACCTCAAGCCTGATAAAAAGCAAAATTAAGCAGTTTTTCATGCCAATATAGAAGGAGACACTGAGAACAATAGCAGTTAAAGAGCATCCATTAATAAAAGCTTACTTTCAATTTTTTATATCAGCCAATATGCCAGCCCAGGCATGAGACCACTAAAAGTTGCCCAAGACTTCTTCCCCATTCCCAGGAGCTGCAAAAGCTTCCCATTAATTGCAAACACTGGCATTACAATAAATGTATTTTAACTTTGTTGTTCACATTCTGGTTACTATTCTCTATCACTGTGAACCAGCCTTTCAACCCCCATCTAAAGAAAAAAGTTTCGCAGTTGTCATAAAATATTAAAATGAGATTTTACTAATAATAAATACAGGAAGTTGATGACTTGTTGGAATCACATTAAAATAGATTTTATTGTTTGTAGTATCAGTTATCTTACCTCTTTCCAGTGTGCATTAATTCAAAAGCCTCATTTATTTTCTCAAAAGGCAAATTGTGTGTAACAAATTCATCCAACATTATTTTCTTTTCCAAATACTCTTCCACTAACTTGGGCACACTGTCTCGACTTTTCCATCCTGAAGCAAACAAATACCTTATTAAGTACATATGAAAATTAATGTAAATATATTTAATAAGCTAATTTTTAGTCAACTCTAGCTTAGGATGTGGACAACAGTTTATGAACATGCATTAAGATACCAAAATTAGTGGAGTGTGGCGCATGAGCAAAAGTGATGATTGGAAAGGCTATGATGGAGCAATTGATGGAATGAGCGGCAGGGGAAACTGGAAAACCCCAAGAAAACCCACCAAACGCCACTACCAAAATTTGCTTAAATCTTCAAAATTATACACAAATATCCACGTACAAAAACTAAATTATTATTATAACTATTATTATGATTATTATTAATACTGTTTATTATATGTGTAATGAATAATGTGCCCAGGCCAGAAATTTAATCCAATGCAGATTTAGACATGCTTTCCTTTGGACCATGTTTAAAACTGCAAAAATGTAAGAGAAATGAAAGCTTTGGTCTATTAGGTGTAGTACAGTAGACTACTGGCACAAACATTTAAATAAGCACATGGCAGCATTTATTAAGGTATTAAATAGAATGGTATATGTGCTTGTTCTCACAGAGCGCAAAAAATTAACACCATTGAAAAGCTTATTAGTGTACTTTGTGCCATATCTCTAATTTTGACAAGTGGAGATATTTTTACATATCCTTACAGTATGTATGTTACTTCAAATTTACTTCATTGGTCAAAGCACAGTTTTAATCCATTTATAGTTATCCGTCTTAAGTTAAGGCAGGAAAGTTTAATCTGTGTTTACAGCTCGTCTTGGGCTTGGCTACAATCGACTAACAGATTGGCTACACTGCATGTTTTGCATGGACACAGCACGAACACACATATTGGAAAGCAACTGTCAGGATTCACAAGTTAGTTCAACTACAGCACAGTGCATTTGGGTTGTGATTTTTAACTCTTATATTTCTATCCTAAACAACATTACAATATAAACACTGTGAATCAGTCAAACAAAAGGAAGCATCCATTGTAACTAAGTCATAAAATGCCCCAACTCTCCTGTATTTTACAAGCAAACCATAAAGTTGGCAAGTATATTATGATATTTTAAATACATAGGTATTATGATATTTTAAATACATAGTTTGGGCTTCTGAAAAATGTGATGCGGTTTTTAATGTAATTTACGGAATGGGCTGTGCTATGAGACTCGTTTTCTATCTACAGGGTCGTGGTAACAGGTGGAATGCATATATCAATGTTTCTTTATCACAATGTATTTATTTATTAACACTTCGATATTTTACACTCTCAGCACCATATTAAATACTTAAAAACCTTTACATTTTTTTTTTTAATTTAGTAGAATTTATGCTGGATAAAAGTTTGGTGAAAGTTCCATGTTCGCATGCTACCAAAACACGTCTTATCACCTTGAACACATAGACACTACTAATCTGTTTCTTGGCGTTGCTTTGATACGACACACCGCCATTTTGTATTCATCCGCGCAAATAGTTTTTATTGTTAAAACACAAACAATTCTAATATTTATACACTTATAACAAACATTTATATGAACGATTTTCTATTGGGGTCTAATATTCGGTCTCATATGCCCCTTGTTTTGTTTTTCAAGTTGTCACCTATATTTACAATCTTGAAACACAATACAATACTTCTCCCTACTCCTCTGATTCAATCACTTTGTACAATATTTTTTTTCTTTTCTTTACAGTCTTCTTCGCTGTTTGTCTTTGTCTTTTGTTTTGGCATGATACATGATGTCTTTATAAATTTCACATATTCAATTACTACACAATATATGTTCAGTTGTTATACATCACATATTCAGTTATTATACAATATTATACAATACATATTCAGTTATTGTATCACATGTGTTCAGTTATTATACAACATATCCAATTATTATACAATACATATTCAGTTATTGTACAACACATTCAGTTATTATACAATACATGTTCAGTTATTGTACAATATATCCAGTTATCATACCACATATGTTCTGTTATTATACAATACATATTCAGTTATTATACAATACATATTCAGTTATTGTACAACACATTTAGTTATTACACAACATATCCAGTTATTATACAATACATATTCATTTATTATACAATACATATTCAGTTATTGTACAACACATATTCAGTTCTTATACAACACATACTCAGTTATTGTACATTTGACATTGACACTAATATAATTTAAGTGTATCATGGTTTATTATGTGGTTTTTTACTTGTATTCTTTGTTATGAGGAGAGAAAAACAAGATACAAATTTTGAGCTAATGATTATGATCATATTTATGGCAATATTTTATTCAGTTCTTTGCGTTCTTTGTCTTGTAAGTTTATTATGTATAGGCAGGTCATTGAGTCGGTTCTTCAACTCTGATGTTACTAATGGTACCATTTTTCTTAATTGGGTTATTATTCATTATTATTTGGTTCAACATTTCTTCGAGCTTAGCATTGGCTATATCCATCTTAATTCATAGGGATTGCTTTTCTGATTATGGTTTTTCTTACTTCACTAATTGCCACCTCTTTGTCTCTTATTTCTATAAGAGAAAACTTCTATACTTATAATTAATCTGCAATTGTATTATTTTTCTTCTCGATTCACCCTCGACATCTTTGTGTCGAAATATTATATCTTTGTCATCATAATTGATTCCTTTTTATTTTTGTCCCTGATATCCTTATGTCAAAAACATATTATCTTCCGTCGCTATAATTCATTTCTTTAATGACAATCAGTGTCCTCATCTGTCTTTGTTGACAATGCTCTTTGTGGTCAATATAGCCAATGACTATGTTGATTTTCTTTCTTGTTGTATTTTCTAATCTGAACATAATTTTCTATAAGTAACCCATTAAAAAATTGTTATTTTCCATCATCTCTACTATTCCTGCCTTACATATTTGTTGGCAAAGACTATTTGGTCCTTTCTTTGTATGGCTTTAATTTATTTTTATGGTATCTTCCTACCAACTTGCCATTTGTATTCTGTAGCTCATACGTGTGGTCACCCAGCTGTTTTGTTATGACCAGTGGTTCCATCTTTCTCTCTGTGTAGCCATCACGGTGTCGATGTCAATTGTAAGTTGCTTATGGTTTGTGTTGTTGGTCATCCAGTCAGTTGGGATGAACTTAGTTATTGTAATTTCCCTGAGTGTTGGTGGTGGTTGTTGTTTCTGTATTCTGTGCAACATCGGTCCTATTTGTCACACTTTCATCTACTTCCTGCTGTCTTGTGTTGCCAGTGTACCATTGGTCTCTGCCCCTTTGGCATGAACCTCTGTTGTATGACGGTCTTTGGTTGCTGAAGTATTCCCTACAGAATCGTATGTGGTTCACCTGATGGGTACGGTCTCCTGGTCTTCCACGATCATATGTATATGTTCTGTATCTCGATTCACCCCTTGGTATTGTGTCGTGGTACCGCTCTCTTGTGTTCTCCATCCTCTCGCCATGATTGTGTGGTTGTGGGAAATGGTGTGCCCCTCTCCCCCTTTCATGGGTGCTCCTAGTATTTCTATCTTCTCCCTCACTCTGGTTGTTCGTAGCCGTGCTCCGGTTTAAGATGGGTGAGTTTGGGTGACCGTTCCTATGTCTATACTCATTAGGCCGACCATTTTGTGTTTCGAAGGCTGTCAGCAATTCTATCATATCTGCAAAATCTACTGGCCTCACAACAATTAACCCTGTTCTCACTGTGTCTGGGAAATGTCTTGTTATGCTGGTAATTAGTTCTGCTTCCGACAAGTTAGGGTCTAATAGCTTTCCTTTGTTGGCTACTTTCATAAAATAATCGACTAGCGATAACCCTTTGGTTGGATCATATCTACCTGTCGCTAGCTCTACCCTAGTTTGGTTTTGCTTAGCTGGGCCCCAATACCTTGATAGGAATAAATTTCTGAATGAACTATACGACTCATGACCAGCTAGTGTTAACCTGAGCCATTCCAATGCCTTGTTTTTTAAGCTTTTCTTAACTATCATCATCCTAAGCTCATTTGGTATCCTTTTCACTTTAAAATATTCTTCCATCTCTTTAACAAAGAGTTTTGGATCGTCTCCCTTCTCCTCGTCAAATGTAGGTGGTGTGATTTCATGTAATATACTGTTGGTGTAACATGTGTTATGTGTTGTGTCATTGTTTGGTTGTGAACCTCTTTCTCTGTATGGTGAGTCAACATTTTGTACATTATTCAAATAACTCTCATCTTGTACATTACTTACATCTAAATCATCTTGCCTTTGTAGTGCATTCACAACATCATTTACATTAGCCAAACTTTCTTTCCCTTTTTTCATTTCTTCACAAATTGATTTTAAATCATTCTTTATTTCTAAGTGACTTTGTTTCATATCATTTATAGCATCCTGTTGTGAATGCATCACATCAGTCATCGTCTTAATTTTAGGAATTACAATTTGTTCTACAGTTTCATTAATAATGTCTTTCTTTACTACCTCAAACTCTTTCCTTAATTCCTCAGTTATTTCTGCTTTTACATTTGTAATCTTACAGTCTACACTTGTATTACATTCTGTTATTTCCTCTCTACACCTAGCAATTTCTCCTTCTAACACAATCTTATTCTCTCTCATTTCTGATTCTATTTTTCCCATCCTATCTCCTACGATTTCTATCCTAGCTTCTAAGGCTTCCTTTGTCTCATTTAAGATTTTATGTACTAATTTTAAATTAGCTTCCATTACTTTCATATTTTCTTTACACTCCTGTCTTCCTAATTCTATTTTCTGTTCTAAGTTCTGTCTCACTTCCTCCATTTTCTGACCTAAACTTTGTTCTATGTCCTGCTTTAATTCTACTTTATTTTGTTCCATTTTCTGGCCTAAACTTTGTTCTATGTCCTGTTTTAATTCTACCTTATTTTGTTCCATCTTCTGACCTAAACTTTGTTCTAGTTTTTCAAACATGATCATCATTAACCTTTGGTCTTTGCTTATTGCTAGCTGTTCCTCACTTTCTGTTTCTATTTGATAACTAGGCCTATCTGCCCCTTCCCCCACTCCTGTTTCTATCTCTTTTCGCGACATTTTAGTTTCTTTATTCAATTCACTTAGGGTTAAAAGTCCCACTACTTTGCCGCTTCTCAGTAACATAAAAATGAAAATAAACTGTATGTGAAAACAAAAATTTTTGATCCTACTTTTTTTTCCGTTGCTTCGTCCAGTTATTTACGTCTCCTGGGCAGTTGGCTTCGCTAGATGATCTCCGGTGTTTTCCCGCGTTGATTATCCGTTCATCGTTGTCCTAATCTTGATATCAAACGATGGTCTAATGGCGTCTTCTTTCCTTTGACGCGATATGGGGTCACTTGATGTTTATCGTGATTTCAATTCCCGTAATTTGCATTCCATCCTAAATTCGAGCTCCACGTTGGGTAAGCCATTTTGATGCGGTTTTTAATGTAACTAACGGAATGGGCTGTGCTATGAGACTCGTTTTCTATCTACAGGGTCGTGGTAACAGGTGGAATGCATATATCAATGTTTCTTTATCACAATGTATTTATTTATTAACACTTCGATATTTTACACTCTCAGCACCATATTAAATACTTAAAAACCTTTACATTTTTTTTTTAATTTAGTAGAATTTATGCTGGATAAAAGTTTGGTGAAAGTTCCATGTTCGCATGGTACCAAAACACGTCTTATCACCTTGAACACATAGACGCTACTAATCTGTTTCTTGGCGTTGCTTTGATACGACACACCGCCATTTTGTATTCATCCGCGCAAATAGTTTTTATTGTTAAAACACAAACAATTCTAATATTTATACACTTATAACAAACATTTATATGAACGATTTTCTATTGGGGTCTAATATTCTGTCTCAAATGTATAAACAATATTTCATTGCATTTTCTTTCAACTCACCTCCAAATGCAGTGCCTTTCCAGACCCGTCCAGTTACAAGCTGGAATGGACGAGTACTTATTTCCTTGCCTGCACCTGCCACACCCACTATGACAGATACTCCCCAGCCCTTATGGCATGACTCTAAGGCTTGTCGCATAGTCAGCACATTTCCCACACACTCAAATGTGAAGTCCAAACCACCATCAGTCATGTCTATCAGCACCTCCTGGATTGGCTTCTCGTGTTTTTTTGGATTCACAAATTCTGAGCATCCAAACTTTTTAGCTGAAAATAAGAAATGCAATTAAGTTTTACCCTGCAACCACAATAATTTTATGACAATTTTCCAAGTCAACAATCAGATGGCAATCATGATTAAATTCATATAACAAAATGTGCAATGAATCCTAGATACCTGGTTGAAGATATATTATTTTAGTAGTCTTTATTTATGGATTATGTAAGTGGAATACTTCTTGATGCTTTGAGGACTATATCCATACAAACTGAGTCAAACTAAATGCTTAGATGTAACACTAATTTTTTCAACATTGCTTATGTGAAATGTTTCATTCTTATAAAATTTGTATGAATGGGGAACAAAATGACATCTAGAAGAATTAAAATATCTTGCAGTGTTGTCAAGAGTGGCAGAATACCACTATACATAACAAAATTTGAGTCTTTGGGAGGCAAAACAAAAAAAGTGGAAAAATGCAACAACTTTCGTCAATTTAAATTTAAACAAATAAATGTATGATTAGTTCTTAAAGAAACAAGAAAAAGGTTTCAATTAATACTGTAAAAATTAATTAAGTCATTTTAAGTTTTGAAATTAAAATATTTAAAAGCTGGCTGAACTGTTATTGTGTTCAAATTGCGTAAGCTTTCACGGCCAGTGTCATGAAATACAAAATTATTTATCCGGGCTTGTGGGCCGTGGTGGAAAGTCTCCCAGGCTGTTGCCTAAGCAGGGCTTAGCTGAAGTCTACAATCTCTATTGTAGTTACGGGGATGTAGTTTAAATTAAATAGCTTGCTTGATGAATCTGTCCCAGTATTCTCCCGTGTGTTCTAGAACTTTGATGTCTTCAAAGTTTATTTTATGAACATACTCTATATAGTACTTGGCCACTGACGATTTTTCTGGTTGTAGGAGCCTAATATTGCATTGGTGTTCCTTGCACCTTTCTTCAATTGTATGGCCTGCTTGGCCTATCACACCTTTCCAGATTTGCAAGGAATCTGGTACTCTTGGGACCTAGAGAATAAGTGGGTGTTTCACTGGCCTTAGATATTGTTGGGTCTTCTTAGGAGCCGTGAAGAAGGTCCTGATGTTGAATTTTGCGGGAAATCTTGTTAAGACAGAAACGTAGAAGGGTATGTAAGCTTTATTTGGCCAACTATCCATCCTTTGAATGAGGCATGGGGGTTCTTCCTATTGATCTCTACATTCATGTGCACCTCCTTAATAATGTTGCTAAGTATTGTTATTAAAGTAACAGAAACAACTGGTGTGCCTGTGAATGCTCTGTGGCTAAGTTGTAGACAAACTGATTAATTCTGGACAATGATTCAGGCGATATCCCTTCCGATCCCAAGCTATTACTCAAGTGATCCAATTAACATATAAGCTTTGCTAACAGAATATTTCATAACATTTCTTCAGCCATTCTTGAATTAGTACATTTAATTGCACAAGTGTAGGGGTATGTGTTTCTTTAATACTCAGAGCTGATGCAATGAAAGTTATATAACTTCTGGTTAACATAACACTGGGAGGTAACAATGGCAGTTTCTTGAAATTCCAAAAATAAATGCTGAGCAGCTATTGAGAAGAAAGTGGGCAAATTTCTTTATGGTTCACCAAACATGAACCACAGACTGGTACTGTAATATTGTATGTGTTAGGACCCATTTTTACAGTGAATGGATTACAATACCTGCTTTTTTTTCTTTGCCTCCATTTCTTGTTTCTCTGTCACTGAGGTTAAAAATGCATTCTGGAAAAATATTTTTGTTACTCTATAGTCTATATTCAGATATTCTTAGCCAAATAATAATGTAAACACACATATTTCTAGTTGCAGCACAAAAGAATTTTTGTTTATACCATTTCCCATTAAAAAAATTCACACTTGTACTTAAGCACATACACTGAAATGAACTGACTGTGTATGCTGTAAGCTTACCCATTTCAAATTTGCTTTCATTAACATCAATTCCGATGATTCTCTTAGCTCCAGCAGCTCGACAACCCATAGCCACAGCCAAACCAACAGCTCCTAGGCCCCATATTGCACAGTTGGAACCTGATTCCACCTTGGCGGTATTCAAAGCAGCACCATATCCCGTGGGAACCCCACAGCCCAAAAGACATACTTTGTCTAATGGTGCATTCTCATTTATCTACCAGCAACAAAAAATTTAAAGATATTCAATCACAGCTAATTAATTTTACAGTGAGAACTACATTATCAATTGCTAGCAAAAATGAAAATGGAAAAGCTGAAAGGAAAAGGTGCATATATTTACTCTCACCTTAGCAACAGATATTTCTGCCACAACAGTGTATTCACTAAATGTTGAGCATCCCATGAAATGGAACAACGGCTTCCCTTTGCAAGTAAAGCGTGTTGTACCATCTGGCATCAATCCTTGGCCCTGAAAATGTCATTTCAGGGTGAGTTTTAATAACAATTTGATAGTTTATGGTGAATGGGATGTGGGAGGCTTAACTGAACAAGCACTGAACTAAGGAAACATACAGAGAATCCAAGGGCATTTGAACAGCAAAAGCAGGTAGAGAAAGCTAACTGAGCATAGAATGTGCAATGATGAGCAGGTCCGTATATTTCCAGTCAAACCCTAGCAGAGCTTAATATGTTGGCAATAGAACATGGGTTTGCATAGTCCTTATGGTATCAGTCATTCTTTTGTACAGTCCAAATTGTTATAAGGCATTTTTTCTTGTGCGCTTCAAATTATTTTTAAATTGTGTGAGCTGTATGTGCACTAAATTATTTAGATATGAAATGCCTGGTCGTAAAATTTGCTCTACAACAACTAATTTGTTCTTATTTTAGATTCTTGCTTCACTGTTAATGCTTCAATTTTTCCTTGCTCTAAATAACTCTTATATTTAAGATTTGTGTTGCTTCACTGTTTTTCATTGAATTAAATTTGTCAATACAGTTAAAGAAATATTTTTGCTGAACTCTAAAATTCGTAGACCTAAACATAGAGCTCTCACAGAAGAATGATATTGGCATATCCTTGAATATTTTCCCAATAAACTACTTTACCTCTTGTAGCACAAGAAGTAGATATTTCAAAAACTTCAGTCCATATGCCTACTGAAGCAGAAACCCACACATATTAATTATACAGATGCATATAATACATACACATATGTTATTGAAAGCAGAATGTAGGGAAGAAAATAACACAAGTAAAAGCAGAAGTTCAATTTTAGCAAAAAGAGGAAAGATACAAACTAGAGTACAAAAACATCCCCATAGGCAAGTAATAGGATGACATACATAGGGTGATATTCACCTCTGAAAGGAAATAAAGAGCTGAAAATTCCAAGACGCTTAGGAAGACATCCTTAATTGCATGTGGGGAGAAACAGGTTACACTATTTTACTATTATAAACAGGCAATCTGACTTACATAGGGAAAACATGATGAATTAAAGTATGGAGTAACCATATGATGAGAAATTTTAGCTTGCCTAGAAAACAGGTGTGAAATAGGGTAACCTCATGGGTAGATGGCAGAAGGGAACACTTGTATCTTTCTTCTTTGTGCTGTAAGGATGTGCAAGTTGTTGAACCAGTCATGTTGAGTCATGGAACATTTTCGAAGTCCACAATGCACAAATAAGAAAGGCTAGCGACTGGGTGCAGCAGTTTGTTACCCTATTTTTCCTCCACTGGACAACCCAGACATTAAGTTCTCTACCTACCATACCCAAAATCCTTTAACATAGTTGAGAGAAGAATGACCTGAGCTAAAAATCAACAGCCAGAGAAACCAAAATACCCACACTATCCTAAGATACACAACCCCTCAACAATACCCGACACCAAAATACCCAAAATATACTGCATCACTACCATACTTCTAAAATTCAAATCTTAACAAGTTACTAGTCCAAGAATCATAACCACATGACAACCAAAGTTGAGTAAATTTCTGCAGTTAGATTTTAAAGAATATCCATGGTACTGTTGATCCATATTTAATTATTTTCTCCAATAAAGTGTGGTTTTGGTTATGCATATTCAGAACAATAGATTCTGTAGAAAATCCATAAATAATTCAAGAAATTCCCTGTATGATGAAAACATTGGTATGTGGTGTGCTGTAACAGTAAATCACATAATAGGTCCTATATTTTTTAAGATGGAGTAAATTCAGAAAGGTATGGTACCTAATGCGAACACTTGCACATTCTTTTTAATAATTAACTGATCATGAAAAACAATGGGGATATTTTCAAGCAAGATTCTGCCTAGCCCATACTGCCCACGATTCTTTGAGGCTGTAAAGGAGATTTGTTAAGACAATCATTTCTAAACAGACAACACACAAAGATCCGCTTTCAGCGGATTACTGCTCACTGTGACATATCTGGAAAAAAGCTGCAAATCTTTTAGCTAAAAATAATTCTAATATACTTAAAATATAAACCACAAACTTGCCATATCGATCTGGTAAAAGACTGATTTCATCAAAATTACTATTTCTCATAGTGAAAGACTAAGAACGGAAGACAAGAATTCAAAAGTTCTTGTTATTCACCCAAATAACTTATCACAATGGCCCCATAAAGCAGCAGCATAGAACTGGAATCTTGCCTTCTCCCATTTGCCACTTATACAATTTGTGAGTAGAAATGAATAAAGACCAACTAAACATCTGCACTGCATTACCTGAAGAAGCTACAGAAATTCAGAAGGATTGGAAGGCATGAAGGCCACTTCCACCGCCAGCACAGCATTAGGCCACATACCCCACAGATCTTAGTGCATGTGATTATCTGTGGGGAACCCTTATGTTGTCTAGAAAAGGGGTGTGGGAAACCAAATTTAGAAATGCTTATTTTGTTTCAAAAGCTTACATACTTAGATATCTAATATATACATTACTGAATCGTTAAAAGTATAGAATTTATCAAAAGACATCAAATTTCACCATATTACACTTCCTTATTCTCTTAATACTCAATCCATGCAGATTATTTTTAAGTAAAGACCCTGAACACACTACCTACCTAAGAAATGAGATTAGTTTTAGATTTTCCAAATGATTTGTGCTCTACATGACTCAGCAATTAAAAATACACACATCATTTATACTCACTATAGTTGTAATTATAAACTGATTCTCTTTGTCACTATTTCTAAGCATCTACAAATAGATGTTGAAACAAAGCAGAAGCAACATCAGTATGCTCAAAATGGAATGAACCAACAGCTCATAAAATTTATAAGTAAAGCTTGGAGTTCTTATTCTAATTTCACTTTCTACACCAGAACTTACTGGAAATTATACATGAAGTCCCACTATTATAAACATTATGTGCCTGGAAGATTAGTTAAACCAAACCAAAAGTTTAACCGCAGGCACTGTTTTATAAATGTCTGGTTAGTTAAACTGTAGTGCAGTAAAATTTTTGTTAATCATCTTCTTATACCACAACTAAATCCCTCTGGTACCCGGGCTAGTTTAGAAATAATTTGAAATGTTCTGGAATTATGGCCCTTTATGATGTAAATTAAGTGGAACGTTAAATTAAAATGATAGACAACCATTCACAACGAAAATAGTAGCTAAAAAGTTATTTTGCCTAAAGTAAGAACAAATTAGAAACTAAAAATGAGCTGGACACAGCTTGAAACCCAGGGTCAGCAAATAATACTAAGATAAGTGAAGTTTTTAGTTTCTAATTTGTTCTTACTTTAGAATCTTGTTGCTTCACTGTTAATAGCTTCAATTTTTCCTTATTTAACTTATTTTGCCTATTTTACATCACAGCTAAAGAACAAGCATTGCTCCAACATGAGAAAATGTTACGACTGCCAAACTCTAAATGGACAGAAGAGAACCTCCCCCATTCAATCCTTAAAACTCATAGTAGTTTCCTAGAAAAGGTAACACAGATTAAATCCAAATTGAACATTCCTAACACCAGAGAAAATCTACTTTTAAGAGAAAATCCATTGGAATTATTGCAACCTACCTTCAATTTGGAATTAATAGTGGAAATAAGTAAATCAGACACACTAAAAGAAATACAAAAACTTCTAGCTCTGGAAACAATCACTAGGTATCCCACAGAAGAATGGCTGCACATATATACTGATGGATCCTCCAAGGAAAGCCTTACTGAAGCTGGAGTTACGTGTTCACATTTTTCCTTTTATCATTCTGTTGGCAGAGACACAGCAAATTATGATGGAGAAATAGAGGCTATACACATTGCTCTCCGACAATTATTAAATCTTCCCTTAAATAAATTTAACAAGGCAGTAATTCTTTCGGATTCTAAAGCTGCAATTCAGGGAATATATTCAAATACTACAAAGAAGTCAACAAAAATTAGAGAATGCTACAAAATGTTAACACAACTCCAAAAAGTTAATAAGACTGTTCATCTCCAATGGATTCCAGCACACTGTGGAGTCATGGGGAATGAAGCTGCAGACTCACTTGCAAAGAAAGGCACAACAATAAAACAAAAGTCTAAATTCAATTTCTCATATTCCTCAATAAAACGCTTGATCATTAAAAAATTTTCTCATTCATACCTACAAGAAGTAGAAACAAATGCCAATGATAAAAAATGGATTACACTACTTTCCAACCCAGATATAATCCCCCAGAGACCAAGGAAAACAGCGGTTGCAGCCTTCCGACTATTGACAAATCATGACTGCTTGGCAAGTCATCTCTACAGAATAGGTATCTCAGCCTCACCGATATGTGTCCTGTGTAACGATCCAGCAGAAATGAACGAAGACCACTTGAAGACCTGTGAAGCATTAAGATCAGAAGGAACTACAGTTCAAAAGTATTGGAAAGCACGAATGCTAATGGCTTCATTGCCAGGTGCAAGGCACTAGAAAACAACAACATCACAGCTAAATGCCGTTGGTAACTAAAATGAATCTTGGTAATGCTGTTGCTGCTTTTGGTAGCTTAGAAAAAAAGGTTGATGCTCTGAAATAATGGCACATTGGGTGAAAAACAAGTAAATTAACATGACCATGTACAATGAGAAAAGTTTTGCAGCAACACTTTAGGTACATCTAGCATTTTGCTTCACATTTTCCTTTGTATTTAGTTCATACTAAACCAAATATGTTGCATGTATGTACACTTACTTCACACTACTTATTAGGATGTATTTGTATATCTATATTCAACAAACTTTTCATCAAAATTCATTTTTCTACTTACTTCAGATCTAGCATGCCCGAAATATAATATTCTCATAGATATATGGAAGGAGGCTAGATGACAGGCAATATGATCATATAAACTTGGACAGTATGTTTACAAGATACATGGATTAATTGCATTACATGGTCCTAGCTTTTATGTTTACACTTTATTTTCAAAAATGTATTATGTTAATATCATTCCAACATTAAAATACAATTATGGTTTTACGGTTTATACCTTCTCATTGATTTCTGTATCTGGTTTCAAATTTGATATGAGGTATGGACTGCACGCTTTCGTAAATCTGAATCTATTAAAGGCATGGTCGTTCTACGTCTGAAAGTGATAGATCTATTTAAGAAATTTTTGGGTCTCTGAGGTGTTACAACTTCATGATTGCAATTCCCCAAACACCTTCCCAGTATTCACATGTACATTTGGGAATGCCATATTACGTTCAACTGTTGTAACTACGTTACACCTTGTGCAAAGATTAAAATAGTAAGTGCAATGATAAGATGATAATACTATTAGACCATGAATAATAAAAATGCATGTTGCATAGTTTACATAAGCAAAAACAAATACTATGATCAATGCAGTAATAAATGAAGTGTTTATTCAAACAGTTATTAAAAATGGAATGTATGTTGGAATAATGTTAAATACATGTCATACATGCGAGGATCTGATGCAAGATATCTCTGTTTGTTCTCACATCTAGCAATGTTGAATAAAACTGCAAAGTTGTTACATGGTCTTTATTATTGCAATAAATGCTAAAAGACATTGTGCAAGATGTGAGAGCAATAACTTTCACCAACTGCACATTTCCCAGTAACAGAAAGTAATTTGGTTTATAAAGACAAACCATTTAATCCATAGATGGGGAGAAGTGACATACTGTGCCATTTCCCCTACCTCATACTTTTAACCTCATCCCCTCTACTACATATGGTTAGCTACCAGGCCACGCCACCCTGCCCACCTGCTGTTATCTATCTACCGGTCAGTTGCTCGCTCAAATTGCATCAGTGGTGGAATCATGTTGCATAACAAGGTAAACAAAATACTTCAAAGTTGAATGAAAACATAAGTATTTTTGTATTCCTAGTAAAAAGTAAGTATTGTGTTTGTTATGCCATAAAAAAATATATGTAATGTAATCACAAAACTAACACATCACGTTTCTATTCGGTTCCACGACTGCATGCCTTCATACTTACCTTGTTTGTAAAGATGTGTAGAGGTACATAAACAGAACCAGAATGCATTTCTTGATGGAGTAAAGTGGAGAGGGCAAATACTCGATTGTATTCCTGTCACCCCTCTTCTCCATGCCTGATTTAAGACTTTAAAAGCAAGCATATTTTATTTTCCATATTAAAAAGCTTTTATATTTTCTGATAGCTTGAAGATAATTTTTTTAGAATTTTAATCTGTAAAACACATTTCTAGATGATTAACAGAATTAACAGGATAACTTCCACCAACTGCTGTTGGAACATTGCAGAAAACCTCTCCGTTTTCAGAAAGATTTTGGGCTACTGTTATTAGCTATACTATATTAATAAAATTCCATCAATCATCTGGGATGATTCTGAAACTTTAATACACAAATTCAAAAATAAAGGAGAGTAATGATGGATTTATGTCCTAGGCATTTTCAAATGCTACTGGTCTATATAAAAAAATGCAGCAAATGAGAGAAGTAGCTACAAATAAGTATTTTCTGAATTCTATATCAATCACAGAAGCAATACATATGCCAACCATTCCTGCTGCCGAGCTAGTTGGTCCCCTTACAGTTTTACTTGCTTGATTATGTAATGCAAGAAATTCAATGGCATGTAATCCTGAGATGAAGAGTGAGGGAGAAAGTATGCTGCTATTATATGGTACTATGTACTTACCTGTGTAGAGCGAATCTTTCCGCACAAATTAGTTTTTGGTGATTTGCAGAACTTGCACTCTCCACATTGTGGTATGTATAATGGAATAACATGGTCACCTGTAATGAACACAATTGAGTATTAAGAATATTGTGCAAAATCACTTTGTTTCCACCTTACAGATCTTCTATAACTTTCCAGCAAAAGTCAGAAACAAGCATTACATTCAAGTAAACTCTTTACAGGGAGATACAACTTACCTGGTTTAACAGAAGTTACACCTTCACCAACACTTTCTACAATACCACCTCCCTCATGCCCAAGAACACAAGGAAATTTGCCCTCTGGATCCAGCCCATCCAAAGTATATGCATCTGTGTGGCATAGAGCAGTTGAAAGTATCTTGATGCGAACTTCTCCAGCTTTGGGAGGAGCAACTTCAATGGTTTCTATTGATAATGGTTGTTTTTGTTCCCATGCAACAGCAGCACGGCACGTGATAACCTAAAAGAGAGATTTTATCTTTTATTAACTGCTACACAAACCTGCACTTGTGCTCACATTATGTATGAACTGATGTTCTTCATTGTATCTTCCCTTCAAATGGTAGAGACAAAGAAAAAGATTGAGATGTTTAAAACAAATGAGAAAACAATTTATTTTTCAAAACATGTAACATCTTCAATATTACACATGTATGTCAAAAATACACTCTTTCTTATGGCAGCTGAAAATGACAAATAAAAAGTGCAGAATTATAAAGTAACAAAGGTTTTAACTGGTTCAAAAGCAACAAAAATTTAGTTTAGTTTCTTATAATATTCACGGTGTTGAGCATTTATATTATCACAAAACCTATAACAAACTTTGCTTATGGGCTTAAATGATGCATTATTTTTCATGAAACTGGATATTATGCAAAATATTTTGATTTTTAGAATCTTTTAAATTATAAGCCTTACCCCTTGAGAGAACTGATATGATGTAATACAGCCTAATCCCAAAGTAGGAGTTGTTATATTGCCAAACCCTGCAGCTCTGTCCATGCTATTATATTTGTTGCTGTGTTTTTGACATAACTTTCAATTCACTAGATCAACATTACAGTATTATGTTAATAAAAAGTCTGATGTGTTGCACTTACATGACTTTCTTTCCTCACTCTTGTACAAACTATTCTTACAAATGCTTATTCTTCTATCTACTTCACATTAATCAAGATAAACGTTTGTAGAAATTGTCTTATTGCACATTTCCTTGTAGGTTCAATGGAATAATGGCAATACAACAGTTTTAAGTGTGTCATACTGGGTTGCAAGAAAACTACATGTAAGTTGCTACTCCCTTCTTTTGGTTAATGACTGGGTAAACCACTGAAGCCTCTAAACTTCCAGCAGTTGCAAGAACAACATTATACGATTGGCTAGCTACTCTCGTCTTCAAGAAGAGAAGATGCGGTTCGACAGAGCCAGCATAGCAGAGTGCATAGTTATCTAAATCATCCAATTATGTGTCGCTGCAACAAACAACTGCCACATATTCAGGATTGCACTTCTAATTTTGTTGATAAAGTAATTTCGTGTTTTCTGTAAGCCAAAATGTTGAACAAAAGGAACAGAATTAAACTTTCCTGTTTAAGGAAAAACATTGTCAACATTAATTTCAGAGAATAAGAATAGTATAAAATAAAGTCACAGATGCAGTTATAAATTGAAGTAAGAAAGTTGACAACATGGAACTATTTCCTCAGAATGCAGACCGCTTAGACTTAAATAGAAAAGTGATTAATTAGGAGGAAAGTAACCACTTCTGTTTGTGAACATTTCACCAGAGCTTAGAATTTTCGTGTAACTGTAGTTTATAGGAGCAGTAACATTGGAGAAGTTACTAATCATAGAACCCTTGTCTCACAGTTCATAAATAATTGCCTTGATCTTGTAAGCATCAGCTGATTTTATACCAACATGGATATATGTGCCTAATTTGTGCAGTCAGGTTTCACCATTATGAGCTGTTAATGCCATATACTTTATTTTTAACACTAAGTACCTATACATTCTGAAAACGCTTTTCACAGATAACATAATATACAAATTCTCTGAAAGCAACGAAAACTAAAAGTTACACTGTTTGTAATTCAAACTAATCTAAATAATTTGACTTAATTTAATAATTCTACTGCAGGAAACACGGTTTGCAAATTAAGAAACAAAAGTGTTAATACTCCAACTGTTTTCTGAAGTCTTCCTAAATGCAGAGTAAAGGATTACTTTGCATTCTTTCTATCTCTGCACTAGCCGAGTTTTTTTTCAGCCTTAGGGCTTATGAATACTACCCATCAAGAAATAAGCTAAAGTTTAACAAGATTTGGATTTGTGTACATAATAAAGTAGTAAAATATACGTGCAAATACACAAAACTATAAAAAAATATGTACCATAATATGGAAAAATAAATGAACAAAAACCAAATAGACTAACTTTTTTCTGAATAATCTCTTATAAACAATAAGGGCTCTTGTATCTCGCCATCGTCAGGTCCTAGCAAGCTGGAGTGAAACAACAGGTTCTTGGGTTTCTGGATTTAACCCGATTTTAGACTAACAGTGTGTGAACTGGATGCAAATCTGCTCATCTCAGCAACCTTGAAAACATGGCTTTGATGTTAAACTTGATCCATGAAATAAAGATTTAGTTTTTATTTATGGATGCATGCTTTTTAACTGCTGTGCAAACCCATTCTAAATTGGGCATGAAACCACTTAATTTTGCTCAAAGGCTTCTTTATCAGGCTTCTTGAGGTTCTTTTACATGCCTTAAGTCTGCAACACAGGACTCTGCTTCTCTTTCAAAGGAAGTCATGCTAAGGATTTTTACACCCAAAAAATTAATTGCCATCTGCCAATTGTACCCAAGACCTAGGCTAGCATGTTACCGCAGAGGATAACAATCTTGATCAATTTGCACATGCTTTCAACCCTTCACGCACCCCATGCTGATGGGGCTGAACTAGGATTATGTAATCCGGAGTGACACTATTCCAGATTGTAAGTTGTAATGGTTGAAACTGTTTCAGGCAGGCAACATATAAGAAAAGTAGCAGCTTAAACTTTGTTTTATGTACTAGAAAACAACAACATAGTATGGTAGGGTCTTTATTTTCCCCATGTTCATGGAGCAACTCTTAGATTCTTGGTAATTTTGCTTCACAAAGCGATCTGTAAGGCACAAATAAACATGCTAAAATTACTCGAATATGTAGCTCTGAGACTTCTGAATTTGCAATGTTGTTCCACCATTTCCACTACCAATTCTGGCAGGATTTGTTCAATTCCAAGGTATGCTGGAAAAGCACACACAACACATACAATTTTTCTATGGTGCTAGTAAATTATTACTGAATGGCTATTGGGGCAAATATTTCATATAGCATTCAAGAGTAAAACAGGCTCTTTTGCATTAAAACTTTAAAACATGCATTTTCTCCTGGAATATGCATCAACGAACACTGCTTACATTGTGAAAGTATGACTGGGTGGCTCCGTTGGTTAGATGCTGACCTACTGATCCCAAGGTCATGGGTTCAAATCCGGCCCAGACTGGTGGTTTTTAAGTGTGCTTAAAATGATAGCTCCATGTTAACAGATTTACTGGCAATAAAAGAACTCCTGTGGGATAAAATTCCAGCACACTGGCGATGCTGATGTAATCCTGGCAATTGACAGGATCGTTAAATAACAAAATAATTTTTAATTTTGCAAAGTACATAATTTCCATGGACCTTTTTTAAAAAAAATATATATATATATATTTTGTATATAAATTCAAGCTGTACATATCATGAACTAAAACTTCTGATATTAGCAAATTGAGTGCACCTTGTTTTAGATATTTGACACTGCCATCTCTACTGCGTGCTGCACAAGCATAGCTTGCTCAGCAGGCTAGAGGCAAGCTTTTGACTATCAAAGTCAATTACGTATAACTCAGCTCATATGCATATCTGTAATGTTTCAATTACGGTTATAATAATTTCCTACTTATGTTGTATTTAGATTTGGAAAACATAATACTGACTCATTCTTGGCACTTTATTAAAAGCTTGCAATTGCACATATTAATTCTTGTGAAGCTGCCACATTATCTTTCAACTCTATGTATGTGGGCTATTCCTGCATACTTTATTATTTAAGAGTTCATGAATTATCAAGTTCCAACCAACACTCTGGGGAAGCTGGTTACTATAAGAGTTTTCACGTTATGAAGGCACAATAGCTCTTATGGAGAATCAGCGCGGCGTTGCCATGTATGTTGCACCGCAGCGATTACTGTGGTTTTGCTAGTTGATTCCTGAATTACTGTTCAAATCTATCGCTGTCCATTTCATCATGATAATCAACAGAACCTTTTTACAAGAAAACAAGTTTTGCACCCTGTACAAATCGTACCATCCACATGCAATATTACAAATCGTGGTCCGCGAGCAGTAGGTGATATAAGACCAGTGGATAACCCGGCAAAAAGCGCTTCCTATACTTCCAAACTTTTGATACCCAACTTTCATCAAGGTACACGATTTTCCTTACCTCTTTGCTGAATTGTTTTATTTTCCGTAAACAGGTATGTCACCGCACTATAATATGTCTCAACCATAAACGATTTATTTCCTCTGTTTTCAAAATGAAATCCCATTTCCTCCCTAAGCTATAAAAGGTTGAATATTTAAAATTTGGCAGGTCCTCATCCTCATTGACTTTTTTCAACACGGTCAGAATTGTAGGGGGGAGTACTTTGAAATAGAAATTCAGGAAATTTGTGCCATATTTGCGTTCAAAATGATCATACTTTATCTTCTGCTGGTTTTGCATGTAAGCCGCGGTGTAGTGATGGGACCCTCTTTACATTCTTTTCTTAATATAAAAAATGTAGGCCTACTTACACCAGTCGCCTTATGAAGCTCACTAACAATAAACGAGTCACTGTATCCGGGGTTCTTTTTCTTTCAATAATCATACACTCTAAGAATTGTTTTCCGGTCGCCACTTTTAATAATTTCGCCTTTTTTTTTCCTGCGATCCATTCCGTACTGATCACTTAACTGCAATGCACATAATTACCAGAGTGTTTGTAAAACTTGCTCACGCCTCAGATTCCCAAAACCTATTGAAAACCTGCGCTGAAGTACAATGCCTTATCGGCCCTTCAACTGTCATACCACATCTGGTTTTCATCATCTCCAAGACACGAGGACCGGCTTTCGTCCGGCGCGCCGCAAACATTTGTCTTTAAATGGTGATTCATGGATACTTCGGTACTGGAGACGTTCTATATGTGTATAAAAAATAATTTCGTTATTTCCTTGACAACTTTGTCGCTGGAAGTTTTTACGTGGACTTACAGAACGAGAATTAGCCAGCGACGACATTTTCCACTGTATAAATGAAGAATCTTAACACTTTGTTTTAAACTTTATTTATTTAGAAACATATGTTTAGACATATTGATATAATCTAAATACCAACGTGGCCTACAAAAGCAAGCAAATAATCCAGATTGTTTTCATTGCAATTATTTCAATTTGAAACCATGTTTTGACGTTCGGAGCGAGAAAGATGTTAAAAAATCTGCTTTAGACAAAATTTTAGATTTTATTATTTTAAAAACTATATAATTATATAAAAGGTTTATCGTGCATACCATAGTATTCTTCGAAACATTTCACACCGAAATGCATGTTCATATTTTATCTTAGTCGCATTTGAAAACACACACATTTGGCAACAGCGCACGTGAATCTTCCATAAGAATAGTATGGTCCATAAGAGCCCGTTGTGCCTTCATAACATGAAAATTCCTATAGCACTTGCTCTCATACCAGACAGCTGGCACACTGGTAGCATATTTATACCAATATGTATAATGGCACCACTGTAGTGCTCCATAGACACCTAAGCTGTTCTTATTACCAACTAGTACAAAATAATTCTTTTCTCCACAATCTTCTATAACATGAATTAGTTTTCTACTTGCAGATTATGTAATAGTAAGCAGTACTCTGTGTTACATATAACATAGTAAAATATATGCTACTCACCCGACCCTACCTGACAAAGTAGAATTCTCAAAACATTTTTAGAAACTACATTGACTTTATTCAATACACGTTTAAAAGGGTATTGTATATTCATACCACCCATACTATGCTGTAAATTTACTACCATCTGATACTCAAATTCCCTATAGGGGAGTACTGGAAGAGAGCTAAGGACTTGAGAGACCCTAGGTTTATTTAAATGTTATAGTTTTCAAACGAAGCACCTATGCAATTGGCTGACTAGGAAATCTAATATTATACTTTACTCAATTATTTGCTGGAGCAACAAAATTATTTATTTCTTTAGCTGCAAGAATAACTAATCGGTAGTTAAGTGTTGCACAGGTCAACCAAACCCTGCGCACTTACTCTCATTTGCTGACATGTTTTTCCTTGTTAGTTGTGTACTATTGCTTTGCCATTGCAAGTAGTATGTTACTACTTCTCACAAACAGGAGCGAAAGGTATGATCTACATAATTCCAAGGATTTGTTAGAAGTGCATCACCTACCTGGTGATAATGCATTACATGTGTATGACACTTCTATGAATCAAGAGGATTCCAATTCAGGAAATAAACTGAAAATGCAATCTTCAGAATTATAAATTGGTCATTAGGGAGTGAATTTTTATGTGGTAAAAGAATTTAAAATATTTATTTTTTATGTGCTAAAAAAGGTAAAAATATTTGGTAAAAATGTTAAAATATTTTACTTAAATTCACAGAAATGAGAGAAAATTATGAATCTATCATTGTTAGAGGTACTCTCCACTGTAAATGGATAGTAGCTCCTAGCATGTTCCTTTAAAATTGCAGTGGACAACAAGTCTTCTCCAATTTGTCCATCACAAATGCATGCTGATTGTCTAAATAGCACTTTATACTGCAAAAATGATCTTTCCACATTAAAGGATGTCAGACATGCATATTTAAACGAAGGGATATCCTTAACACTCATGCACCCTAAATCACCTACTAGTTTATTTTCCATTACTTTAGCTACTCTACAGTTATTGAAAACCATTATTTTTCTCAAACAAATTTTAGTACTTGTAGCCCTAGTAATGAATTAATTTTCAACACTCACACTTCCTTAAGTGTTTCACTCAACAGATTTGTTGAAGTTTCTAGTTTTTGTAGAGTCACACAAAAGGTTTAGGTTTGCAGCTGGCCAAGTCATTTTTAATGGCCATCTTTCAATAAAGCCTGAACTATTTCAATCAATGATGAATCATTTTTGTCCAACTCATTTACAACAGATGCAAAACATTCAAAATTTGTGTCATAGTACAAAACTGCACTTAGCCAAGTGGCCCAGTGTGTACCACTGGCGCAGAGGAAAGAGGAAGATTGGGATTTTTTCTCTGAAGAGATCAATTCTCGATGGTGATTTAAGAAATATTTTTTCCCCCATTTGATACAAGCCTTTCCACATTGGATATAGGACTGATACATTCACATAATCTATAAAGAGAGGTGACATGAATCAACTTCTGAAAACTCGTGGAAATGACTTCACCTGCTTTTATCATGTCTGGTGCAACATCTGAGAGAGTAATACCTTGTACTTTATACCATTTGGCCATATCTTATGCATAGTTTCATTGAATGAGCTCGCAATCACTATATTACTTGTTGCAAATAGTTCTTTACATACCACTAAATATGACGGTTCATTATTTCATAATTTTTCATTACACAGACATTTCCTATTTTTCTGAAACTTGAATCTAGTTTCATCAATGCTGACCAAAAGTTTTTCATTTTCAAATGCTGCCCTTATTTTTGCAAAGTTTCACCATAGAATTCAGGAAGGTATTTCTCATTTTAATTCTTCAGGAGGCTGATACATTTAATCAAAAGGATCCTACATTTAATATTTACTTTTTTGATTGAGATATTGGCTGAAATAAATGCTCTGCATAAATCTAAATAATACTGGAAACCTTTGATTCTCCTACACTTGAAGAAGCTGGTTCATCAATAACTGTCATGAATTCACGTGAGTCACAGAAGCAATATGTTTATTTCCAGATAAATGTTGAGTTATTTATGAATGCTGATCTGTACTTACTGTTTTTCCACATAGTTGGCAAAACAAAACTTTATTATCTGTGGCAAATGTTTTTAAATTGGTTTACGCATTACTGAAGATGCATCTAAGCACCTGATTTAATTTTCAGCATGTTTTCAAGATGCACAGGTTAGACAAAACACTCATTACCATGAACTGCAGAGGGGACATGGTGCTGCTTTGTATGCATCATTCACACTCTTTATCACAAGCGCTTGGTCTAGCTGTGTAAACATATGTATACAGATAGCAGATGAATAACCAGGGTGCCAGCAAGTTTCTTTACGATGGCCTAATCCATTCTAATGGGCGATTCAAAAGACTCCAAACCAGCTGCAATGTGTTTTATCTGTACGTGCTCGGCACCAAGTGCCGCTGCCATAGAACAGCGTGGATGAAACCACACATTTGTAAAACTACTTTTAAAGGCTTTACTTACCAATGTTATTAAAGCAGATGCTGAAACTGGCCACCGCCATTGTCCATACATTTTTGGCACCTCTTTAGGAAATTATCCATCACTTGCTGTAGTTCACGTTGAGAAAAGCTTGCAATTTCCTGGTGGATATTTTGGGTGTGTGGGTTTGTCTTGCACACTTATGCTTTAAGTTACCCCAGAGATAGAATATACAGGGGGTTAGGTCGGGGGACTGAGGGGGCCACAAATCTCTACTGATAATCCTGTCCTGAGAACGCACTTTCAACTGTTCTCATGGAACAACTGGCTGTATGATTTGTTGCAGTCTTGTTGAAAAAAGGCAAAATCACGCTCCCTGTCGGTTAATTCTCTAAAAAGGGGGTAACATTGTATTCACATATGTACGGGCGTCAACTGTTGATTAAAAAATATTGGGTTTATAACCCTTTCTCCGCTAATGGTGCACAATGCACCAATTTTTTGTCATGAAGGGGTATTTCATGAACAGTATTAGGTTTCTCAGAGCTCCAATAGCGATTATTTTGTGTACACACATATCCATGAAGGTGGAACAAAGCCTTACCCATGAAAAATATTAAATGTGGGTCAATTTCGCCATTGCACACACTATTGAGAGTCCACTCACAAAATCTGCACCTAATTACAGGATAACCTGGTTGAAGAGCATGTGTCAGTTATTTTATACAGTTTCAACTTCAGCAATTTACTAGCTCTTTGCAAAGAGCCATACAAAATGCCTGCCTGTTGTGAAAGATGCCTAGGCGATTTTTGGGGGAATTCCCCAAACGATGACAGATGTTGTCTAATGCTTCTTGGTAAGAACCATATGCCGTCTTTTAAATTTTTGAGCGTAAAGGCATCCTGTGGCCTGAAATGTATTGCAAATTTTATGAATTTTTGTACGGCCTGGAACTTTTACACCAGAAAATCTTTGTCACACTTTTACTTGGCGAGCTGACTGAGTTAACACACATGAATCATAAAAAAATACATACTGTTCAGTAGAAAACAAATGTAGAGCAATAATACACTTTGTGACTAAGTACAGAACAAAATAATAAAGCAAACTGGTAATAATTCAACCACACATCACCATCAGCTCAGTACTGCACTTTTAGAGCAGAGAAAAACAAGTCAACCACGTGACCTTGTGTACAGCAGCTGTGTGTTATCGTGTTTCTGTGTGTGCAGTGGAAAAACACCACACAGCGGTTTGGATGCTGTGTCTCTCTGTATTTACCTTAGGCACCATGATATGGTGAACATCCTTTGATACCTGTTATGCAATACAAATAATTCGTAAATAATATTGCATATATTTATTATAGTACAAATTTAAAATTGTGCAGGATAAATAGTAGAAAAAAATCAAAATTCAAATTTATGTATTTATGGGAGATTATCTGAAAATATTTACAAATTTTTTTCTTTATGTCTATGCTTTTATGTGAAATAAGATTTCATATTTATGCTTTATGATTAGAGCTCGGAAGTTCATGCCCTAAAAAACACTGAAATATGCATACAAATATGCTCTTAAAAACTTGAAAATATGCCAAGCAATATGCACTATTTAATTAAAACAATTGTCCCTTTGCAGTAGACAAGACGAGATAGTATAAATAATAAAGCTACCTTATTCCTTAGAGGTTGAAGCAGAAGTGGTCCCACTGCTAGTATTAACTGCTAAATTGCAGTCCAGAACCAACACTTTGCACAAATTTTCAACTGTAAAACATCGTCTGTTGTCTCGCAAAACACTTTTGTAACGTGAAAAACTCTACACGTCACAAAATGTTATTGGGGCATATTTAAATGATGTTAACTGCTTCACAGAGAGAGTCAAGTCTCTTGGTGTGACAGATGGCTTTCTTCCGAGGATGTCTCGAATATTGCACATCTTTTGAGAAGTAGAACTGGAACTTAAAAATTCAACCACAGACCTTCTGCTTACCAGGCAGCTGCTCTAACCATTGAGCTATTGTGACAAACTGCCAGAATGACATTAAATTCTCAAACCAGTTGTGTTTAAAAGCACCAACAGTAAGTTTGTTGGCATAAATAAATAATTATCGCACATCTGTTTATAACCAGAATTTTTTGAAATTACATATTTCACTTTCTCTTTCACTTTTTGTCCTATGTTACCAGGAATCACATTTATATACATGTTTTTTCAAAGACAGTAAGTGATTCATGCAAAGGAGATCCTACAGCTTCCAATGCCATTATGGCTGTTGGTAAGAAAGAAAAATGGGCAGATATGAAACTAAGTTTCTCTTTTAACCCAGTGCCTGACAGAATATTTTGCACAGTTTCTGTTGATGAAGCATCTTTCGAGTCCAATAATTAACAACCTCTTCGACTATGTCTATGTGCTCAGCATAATATAAAACTGCATCGACCCATGTTCTTCATAGAGTTAACACTGGTGCAGGAGGAAATCGGATATTAGGTGCTGTTTATCTAAACAACTTAATTCTTTTAGATTTAACAAAAATTCTCCTTGTACTGGACACAAATCTACCAATGGGAAAGAATCACGTATTGTCTCAGAAATGCAACGAAGAGCGTGTGCGAAACAAGTTATATGAATTAAGTTAGGAAAAATACCTTTCAGTGTTTGTCCTGATTTTACCATATAAGGACCTGCATCAGTAACAAATAAAAGTAACCGGTCATATTTGATTCCACATGGCCTTAGTAATTTCAAAGAGTCCATAACAAACTGGGTCACAGTTACCTTGTCAGTGGCCGACAATTTGCACACATTAAGAAGATAAGGTGTAGTCTTTTGTTCATTATTTAAAGCACCAATAATTATATTAGCAATAGAACGGCGCTCAGAATCAGGGGTTTCATCAACAGACAACCACACAAACTGATCCGCTAATTCATTTTGTATATTTGACAATACGTTATTGTAACAATGTCCTACATAAGTCTAGCGCACGCAATGTACTTTCTTCAGGCACATGTTATCGAGTGTACTTGGCAAGAAAGTTTTTAAATGTTGGATTAAAGATTTTGTGCAAGGGAATATCAGCAGTTAAAAATGCTTGGCACAAGTCATAGGAAAAATTCAGTAACCCTACTTCCTAAACACTCTACTAGCTGTTTTTGAACAGGTTCTTTGTTTGCGAGTTTTCTGATTAAATTCTCCTTATGTTTTTCTGTATTTATGTGCTGACCTATTTGACATCTTTTCTCACTCTACATTTTTCTCACACACTCCACAAAACAGTAGCCTATTCTCTGTAGATATTGAATCGCCCGAAAACTCTTTCTGTAAATTAATTAATCTAGCACTCGAAGTTGGTTTTATTTCGGCATTTGAAGAGCTTTTTAACATTTTATATGCCTAACTTAATTTGGTGGGAACCAGTTCACAATACTGTTGCGTTTGAAGACCACGACATAACTACTGGTGGGCAGGCAAGAGTTGCTATAATCATGCTGCTCAAAACATTGACCTGGGCTTTATCTTTGTTAATATAAACTGCTCAGAGAGCGCACTGATTATTCTCTATGCACATACACATAATGAAAGGATGGGAACAGGGGATTCACTGCATAACAACATGACTCAGCTTTAGTTCTCGCCACCTCACGAGTTGCATCATCATGTGCAGTACTACCAATATGAAAAATATTCTCCAGATGGAAAAAAATAATAAAAAACATAAAAATAATTAAAATATGCAATATAGAGGTTAAAATATTGAAATATGCATTTATCAAAATCAAGAAAATATGCAGTTATATGCACCATTAAATCATGTCCTAATAACTGAAAATTCCATAATTTGTGCACATAATGTAAAAGCATACATTTTTAACCCCTATGAAAAAACATGCAAATGCATGAACTTCCTAGCCCCACTCATGATCCTTCATTCAGATTTCCCCCTTTTTTAGAACTTGGGTCATTCCATGTGAAATCAATGCACCCAATTTACCTCACCATTTTATATTTTGCTAAAATTTGGTGTACTCATCGTGGCTGCTGAAACAGGGCTATTAGTGAAAAACGGAGTTAGGAATAATTTTTTTTAAGCATGAACCCATCATCATCCCGTTTTTATATTTTGGCATGTGACTTACAACAGTACTAAGTATTTATGGTAATATTTTTAAAATTTTAAATTATGTACTTTTTGAAGAGAAAATAAATCAAAATTTCAATTTGTATTTTGAATAAATTTCTTAATTAGAATCTAAATTATGCTGTATATCACTGGAAAGAGTGTAAAGAATGCTGCAAAATAACACCTTTTCCAGCTCTGTAGCTCAATTAGGACAGCTCCTAGAGCAATTTGAAAAACAACTGTTCATGCTTTTTGGCCAGATTTTTAAAAATTTACATAGCCATATTTCAGAAACGGTTTGAGATAAAAAAAGCTGAAATTTGGTGTTTTCCTTAATCTCAGCAGCCTTTATAAGTACCCAAATTTTAACAAAATCTAAAATGGTGAGGTAAAATTTTTCTTTAAAGTGTGTTGATTTCTCATGAAAATGACCCAGTAATGTATGTTTGCAGAAAAAAATATACCTAAGAATAATCTCCCTACTGATCATGAAGAAGGGGATGAAACCAACCTATGTGACTAAATGTATTTTATAGGTAACATTATGTACTTTTCAAAGATATTACTATGATTATTATTATTAACATTACATTTTAAATTATAAGTTGTATACCTGAACATTGCAATTTACTATTTTTATATAAGGTGTGGTACAAATTGCAATGTATAGCCCATCCAGAACGTCATGGCACTCCCCAACTCCTGAAGCATAGATGCGGAATAGCAGAAACCTGCCTACTTGCATATAGGAGAACTAGGTTAGGATATCTTTTGCTCTGACGGTGACAACTACACAATAATTGTTATTTATTTATGCCAACAAACTTACTGTTGTTTTTAAACACACAAGCCGTGTGTGGGCAAAGTCTGAGAGGTAGAATCAGTTCGTATTTCTCCTGGTTTGAGAATTCAATGCCACTCTGGCAGATTGTCACAGTAGCTCAATGGTTAGAGCAGCCGCCTGATAAGCGGAAGGTCTGTGGTTCAAATCCCAGCTGTGGCATTGAATTTTTAAGTTCCAGTTGTACCTCTTACACAATAATTGTTTATAACATGTAAACATACACCGCTTGTGTATGTGATTGCCCAAGTTCTGACATCACCCACTTGTTCCCCACCACCCTAGTCACTTCTCCTTAATTTCTCCTCTCTTGCACATAAGGAGTGTCTGTACTCATTCTACATTTTGTCATCTTTGATCCATCTAGTAAATTAATGTGTATATGTAAGCATGAGCGTCGGCACACATTTTTCCAGGGGGGGGCCACGTGTTTGAAATTTGCAATCAGATAATATCAATTCACTATTTTATTGTCAAAATGTATAATATTCGTTGCATATAACCATGTTAATTTGTGTTAAATAGAAATTGGTCTTTTAAAATAGTAGTTTAATAGTCAGTAATTGATTGCACATTAAGTTGACCAACTTCCAGGGAGGGGCCGCAGCCCACCCTTGCCCCCCCTTCGCGATGCCCATGAATGTAAGGTAAATGAAGCCAAACATAGGAAAGAAGGAAAAATAAAATTTAAAGAAATAAATACAAGCATATAAGACAAAAATAAAGTGAGCCTAAAAGGCCTCACACGACTAATGGTGTTCTGCCAGAGCGTGCACCTAAGGGAGGGTTAAGAATATGATTGGAAAATATGGATAGGATGGATGATGGATGAATGGAGTTTAGGGGCCCGTCGACAACTAGGTCATTTGGGCCCTAGGTCAGAAAATAAAAAATCTAAAACTCGCCTAAAAACTGAAGTTTAAAATGGCAACTAAAAACGCAGACAGATAAAAACACCAAACGGCACATGAGTGCGCTAAGTTAAAACTTGGTAAAACCATTCATTAAAATGTGTAAAAGATCGAAGCTAAAACACATTAAAACTAAGCACTTAAAACACTTAAAACGTAAAACACAAAAACCTATGTTAAAAGGCTAAAAAAAAATTTCGCACACTAAAAACACGTTATACTTGCTTTGCGAACCCAATTTGTGCAAAGAACCGCAGCGCCTTACAGGCAGACACAGGGTCGTCACCCAAAATTGAGGCAAGCGTACACCCCAGGCCAACCGACTGGCGCTCACGAGCGTATTGCGGACAGTCTATAAGGATATGGGCCACAGAAAGTTGGATGTTGCACGTAGGGCAGACAGGCGCAGGGTCGCCACGCAAATGGAACCCATGTGTCGCCCGTGTGTGACCTATCCTCAGGCAGGTGAGGATAACTTCAGCCCGCCTGGAGTCCCTGCAGGATGTCATCCAGGGATCTATGCTGTCTTTAATGGTCCGCAATTGAGAGCCAGAGAATTCCTTCCATGACTGCTGCCAGATCGATAAAAGATGTGGACGGAAATGGCGCTGCACATCGACATATGGCACACTGTGTGTGGCAACATCCGAAATATGGATAGGCAAACACTATTTTATCAAATATGAGAAAATAAACTGCTGCACCTTTATGATAAAGTTAAGGGTGTACAAAAGGAAGTATATGCCAGAAACAAGGGAGTTGGTCTGGGTGGCTCAGTTCCTTAGACGTTGGCCTGCTGATCCCAAGGTCGCAGATTCAAATCCGGCCCAGACCGATGGTTTTTAAGTGTGCTTAAAAACGACAGCTCCATGTCAGTAGATTTACTGGCGTGTAAAAACTCCTGCGGGACAAAATTCCGGCACACCGGTGACGCTGATGTGATCCTGGCAATAGACAGCGTCGTTAAACAACAAAATTTTTCTTTTTTTCAGAGACAAGGGATTGCTTGATTTAGGCTAGGGATTTATAAATTAAAAGTTTTAAAGGGAAAAGTTTTATGGGAACTTTGTCCTATTTGCAGGGAAGAAATTTAAAAATACAGAAAGTTTGATTGCAATGGGATAAATGGAGAAATGAGTTGATAAAAATGAAAATGTTCAAAACAAAGTAGTAGGATTAAATAAGAATTTTATAGATAATGTCCAGAGAGTTGTTATAGAAATCTAAAATGAAATACCAAAGACGAGCACAAACAACAGATAATGTACTAAAATTCTAAAATAAGAACAAATTAGAAACTAAAAACTTCACTTATCTTAGTATGTTGATATCCTTTTTCTATTTTACTGACCCAGGGGTTTCAAGCTATATCCAGCTCATTCTCAAAGTCATATAAACAAAATCGTTGCCAATCGTTGCAATAGAAAAAGGATATCAACATACTAAGATAAGTGAAGTTTTTAGTTTCTAATTTGTTCTTATTTTAGAATCTTGTTGCTTCACTGTTAATAGCTTCAATTTTTACTTAATTTAACAGATAATGTAATTTAAGACACTGTATTACTCCTCTAGCAATAATATAGTATGCTAAGTGAAATAGGGAGTGTTATCTCAAAATGGCCAGGGCTAAATGAGATGGACACAAATATGTACTTAGCACTGAAATAAACAAATTATAAAACACATGCTGACGCTAAAGCTTCAGCAGACTTTACCATCACCCCGCCGCCATCATCTGTTACTCAGAAATGTTAACATTTATAGAATATTAGGAAATGATTATGTTTATTAATATATTCTCTTAAACACAAGGAATAAAGGTTTATGATGTTTACAAACAGATCTTTTCTTCTAAAAGTACTTTTTATGGGTTCAAGGAGCCTCAAAACATATATTTCTGATGAAATTTAGACACATTTTTGGGGTGGAATACAGTACTTGCCCTACTTAACAATCATAGTAGAGCAAGTAAAAGTGAGGGCAATAGTTCTTCTAGCTTTAATATTACAAAGTAATTTGGTATATCCTTTAATATGCTGGCCCAATTCCTCAATCCGATGCATTGTACACAATGTCACTGATTTGTAGCAGTGCAGGAAATAAGAGATGGTTAATGGCTTTCTAGCTGGGCTGCCCACTCTACCAGTAGGCAGCAAAGAGTAGCGAGCTCTGCATAAACATCAGTACTGAATAAGCTGCACCCTAAGTGATGCAATCATGTCTAAATATCCAGTAATATGCCATAATGTTTATTCTACATCAACTGGTATAGTTGGGCCTCTTTTGCATTTCCAGTTCGGCTTCTTTGATTCTAGCTTTGCGGGAGCTTTGTAAGGAACTGGAAAGCTGACTTTCGGCCAAACTATACTTATCTCCAATGTGAGATAGAATATTAGAAGACCCCAAAAGAAAATCGTTCATGTAAATGTTTGTTAAAAGTGTAATTCGTTTTTTGATGTTGGTATGAGATAATTAAATGACGAAAACATGTTGATAAGGTTCATTGTTACGAACAACTAAGTTTGCACAAAGACGTCATAAATCTTTCCATATTTGATTTTAATATATGTGTATAAATATTAGAATTGTTTGTGTTCCATAATAAAAGTAGGGGACGATGATTGGGATCGCTTCCCTAACGAGAAAGAACTATTTGCGCGGATGAATATGAAAAAGGCGGTGTCGCGTCAAAACGACGCCAAAAAACTGTACACTAGCGTCTCCGTATTCGGCATGAATGGACGCATTTTTATGTGTACGCGTCATGAAATAGTAAAAGTGAATTTACTAAGTGTTTAGAGACCTTTAATTAAATTTCGGCGATGCTAGGGAAGTTGATCCGCTAAAATAAGACTTTCTACTGTGATACGATTTAAAAATTGTGAACAAGAAGGTGCAAATAAAATGTTTGACTAAAGTTAAATCCGAGTGTATGTTCATTCCATCCGTTACCACGCCCTGAGGGAAATAAGAGCCACATCGCTCAAACAAGAAGCCACCCGCAAATAAAAACAGCACCAAAATGGCGCCCAACCTGGGGCTCGAATTTAGGATGGAATGGAAATTACGGGAAATGAACTTACGCAAAATAACAAGTGACGCCATATCATCGCGCCAAAAAGAAAGAAGACGCCATTAGACCATCGTTTGATATCGACATCAGAACACCGACGAACGGATAATCAACGATACATCAGAATACCGATGCACGGATAATCAACGCGGGAAAACACCGGAGATCGTCTAGCGAAGCCAACTGCCCAGGAGACGTACATAACTGGACAAATCAACGAAAAAAAGTAGGATCAAAAATTTTTATTTTTACATCCAGTTTATTTTCATTTTTATGTTACTGAGAAGCGGCAACGTAGTGGGACTTTTAACCCTAAGTGAATTGAATAAAGAAACTAAAATGTCGCGAAAAGAGATAGAAACAGGAGTGGGGGAAGGGGCAGATAGGCCTAGTTATCAAATAGAACCAGAAAGTGAGGAACAGCTAGCAATAGGAAAAGACCAAAGGTTAATGATGATCATGTTTGAAAAACTAGAACAGAATATGAAAGAATTAGGTCAGAAAATGGAACAAATTAAAAGTAGAATTAAAACAGGGCATAGAACAAAGTTTAGGCCAGAAACTAGAACAGAATAAGGAAGAGATAGGTCAGAAAATGGAGGAAGTGAGAAAGGATTTAGAACAGAAAATGGAATTAGGAAGACAGAACTTAGAACAGAAAATGGAATTAGGAAGACAGAACTTAGAACAGAAAATAGAATTAGGAAGACAGGAGTGTAAAGAAAATATGAAAGTAATGGAAACTAATTTAAAATTAGTACATAAAAACTTAAATGAAACAAAGGAAGCCTTAGAAGCTAGGATAGAAATCATAGGAGATATGATGGGAAAAATAGAATCAGAAATGAGAGAAAATAAGATTGTACTAGAAGGAGAAATTGCTAGATGTAGAGATGAAATAACAGAATGTAATACAAGTGTAGACTGTAAGATTACAAATGTAAAAGCAGAAATGACTGAGGAATTAAGGAAAGAGATTGAGGTAGTAAAGAAAGACATTATTAATGAAACTGTAGAACAAATTGTAATTCCTAAATTTAAGACGATGACTGATGTAGTACATTCGCAACAGGATGCTATAAATGATATGAAACAAAGTCACTTAGAAATAAAGAATGATTTAAAATCAATTTGTGAAGAAATGAAAAAAGGGAAAGAAAGTTTGGCTAATGTAAATGATGTTGTGAATGCACTACAAAGGCAAGATGATTAAGATGTAAGTAATGTACAAGATGAGAGTTATTTGAATAATGTACAAAATGTTGACTCACCAAACAGAGAAAGAGGTTCACAACCAAACAATGACACAACACACAACACATGTTACACCAACAGCATACTACATGAAATCACACCACCTACATTTGATGAGGAGAAGGGAGACGATCCAAAACTCTTTGTTAAAGAGATGGAAGAGTATTTTAAAGTGAAAAGGATACCAAATGAGCTTAGGATGATGATAGTCAAGAAAAGCTTAAAAAACAAGGCATTAGAATGGCTCAGGTTAACACTAGCTGGTCATGAGTCGTATAGCTCATTCAGAAATTTATTCCTATCAAGGTATTGGGGCCCAGCTAAGCAAAACCAAACTAGGGTAGAGCTAGCAACAGGTAGATATGATCCAACCAAAGGGTTATCGCTAGTCGATTATTTTATGAAAGTAGCCAACAAAGGAAAGCTATTAGACCCTAACTTGTCGGAAGCAGAGCTAATTACCAGCATAACAAGACATTTCCCAGACACGCTGAGAACAGGGTTAATTGTTGTGAGGCCAGTAGATTTTGCAGATATGATAGAATTGCTGACAGCCTTCGAAACACAAAATGGTCGGCCTAATGAGCATAGACATAGGAACGGTCACCCAAACTCACCCATTCACCCATCTTAAACCAGAGCACGGCTACGAACAACCAGAATGAGGGAGAAGATAGAAATACTAGGAGCACCCATGAAAGGGGGAGAGGGGCACACCATTTCCCACAACCACACAATCATGGCGAGAGGATGGAGGACACAAGACAGTGGTACCACGACACAATACCAAGGGGTGAATCGAGATACCGAACATATACATATGATCGTGGAAGACCAGGAGACCGTACCCATCAAGTGAATCACATACGATTCTGTAGAGAATACTTCAACAACCAAAGACCGTCATACAACAGAGGTTCACGCCAAAGGGGCCGAAACCAATGGTACACTGGCAACATAAGACAGCAGGAAGTAGATGAAAATGTGCCAAATAGGGCAGATGTTGCACAGAATACAGAAACAACAACCACCACCAACACTCAGGGAAATTACCACGACTAAGTTCGTCCCAACCGAGTGGATGACTAACAACACAAACCCTAAGCAGTTGACAATTGACATCGACACCGTGATGGCTACACGAAGAGAAAGATGGAACTACTGTACACTGGACCACTGGTCATAACAAAACAGCTGGGTGACCACACGTATGAGCTACAGAATACAAATGGCAAGTTGGTAGGAAGATACCATAAAAATAAATTAAAACCATACAAAGAAAGGACCAAATAGTCTTTGCCAACAAATATGTAAGGCAGGAATAGTAGAGATGATGGAAAATAACAATTTTTAATGGGTTACTTATAGAAAATTATGTTCAGATTGGAAAATACAACAAAAAAGAAAATCAACATAGTCATTGGCTATATTGACCACAAAGAGCATTGTCAACAAAGACAGATGAGAACACTGATTGTCATTAAAGAAATGAATTATAGCGACGGAAAATAATGTGTTTTTGACATAAGGATGTCAGGGACAAAAATAAAAAGGAATCAATTGTGATGACAAAGATAAAATATTTCGACACAAAGATGTCGAGGGTGAATTGAGAAGAAAAATAATACAATTGCAGAATAATTATAAGTATAGAAGTTTTCTCTTATAGAGATAAGAGACAAAGAGGTGACAATTAGTGAAGGAAGGAAAACCATAATCAGAAAAGCAATGCCCATGAATTAAGATGGATATAGCCAATGCTAAGCTCGAAGAAATGTTGAACTAAATAATAATGAATAAGAACCCAATTAAAAAATGGTACCATTAGTAACATCAGAGTTTAAGAACTGACTCAACGACCTGCCTATACATAATAAGACATTACAAGACAAAGAAGGCAAAGAATTGAATAAAATATTGCCATAAATATGATCATAATCATTAGCTCAAAATTTGTATCCTGTTTTTCTCTCCTCATAACAAGGAACATAAGTCAAAAGCCACATAATAAACCATGATACACTTAAATTATATTTGTGTCAATGTCAAATGTACAATAACTGAATGTGTTGTATAATAACTGAATGAATGTGTGTTGTATAATAACAGAACATATGTTGTATAATAACTGGATATGTTGTACAATAACTGAATATGTATTGTATAATAACTGAATATGTTGTATAATAACTGAATGTGTTGTACAATAACTGAATATGTATTGTATAATAACTGGATATGTTGTATAATAACTGAATATGTATTGTATAATAACTGAGTATGTGATGTATAATAATTGAACATGTATTGTGTAGTAACTGAATATGTGAAATTTACAAAGACATGCTGTGCCATGCCAAAACAAAAGACAAACACATACAGCGAAGAAGACTGTAAAGAAAAAAAATATATATTGTACAAAGTGATTGCATCAGAGGAGTAGGGAGAAGTATTGTATTGTGTTTCAAGATTGTAAATATAGGTGACAACTTGAAAAACAAAACAAGGGGCATGTGAGACAGAATATTAGAAGACCCCAAAAGAAAATCGTTCATGTAAATGTCTGTTAAAAGTGTAATTCGTTTTTTGATGTTGGTATGAGATAATTAAATGACGAAAACATGTTGATAAGGTTCATTGTTACGAACAACTAAGTTTGCACAAAGACGTCATAAATCTTTCCATATTTGATTTTAATATATGTGTATAAATATTAGAATTGTTTGTGTTCCATAATAAAAGTAGGGGACGATGATTGGGATCGCTTCCCTAACGAGAAAGAACTATTTGCGCGGATGAATAGCGCGGATGAATATGAAAAAGGCGGTGTCGCGTCAAAACGACGCCAAAAAACTGTACACTAGCGTCTCCGTATTCGGCATGGATGGACGCATTTTTATGTGTACGCGTCATGAAATAGTAAAAGTGAATTTACTAAGTGTTTAGAGACCTTTAATTAAATTTCGGCGATGCTAGGGAAGTTGATCCGCTAAAATAAGGCTTTCTACTGTGATACGATTTAAAAATTGTGAACAAGAAGGTGCAAATAAAATGTTTGACTAAAGTTAAATCCGAGTGTATGTTCATTCCATCCGTTACCACGCCCTGAGGGAAATAAGAGCCACATCGCTCAAACAAGAAGCCACCCGCAAATAAAAACAGCACCAAATGTTTACATGAAAATTAATGCGAATAGGTAACCAGTGTATTATTGGCTTTACCTCATGAACGTTTTCCACACCTGATTTAGCAGATTTTCTACTTTCTTGCTTGTAATGCATACAATTATCTCCATATTCAATAGGCTGCTCAATTTTCCTTTTCTTGTGAAATGATGCTGTCAAATCAGCCAACACTCGTTTTCTGACATTTCTGGCTTCAAGTCTTGCATCTCGTTCAGTGAAGGCCTGTGAAATGTGCTCAGGCATCAATATATTTCAATGTTGGGCAATTCAAGGAAAACAAGTGTTAAAACTCATTTCATAGGCCATTAAGATATAACTTACCTTTGATACTGTTTCACTTGCACTTGTTTTACAATCTTTTGTAAATTTGTATCCATGCCAGTTAGGAATAAATTGAGAGGGTACAGCATCTCGGCGTAGAATTTTCTTGAGTGGCAAACCTAAGAGCTCATTTTTTAAATCCCGTTCATAATCATCCGGATGGAAATGTTTGGAACATACGCGAGCATTGTCTACATTAATTGATTTATCGCCTCTTTTACAACGACTGATCCATAATCTCCTCATCTCTCTGTTTTTTGGAAACCGATGATACATAATACCAATAGTTCTATAACTATCGCACAGTGCTACAGCACAAGAATTGTGGCTTTTACGCATTATTAAAGGATATGTACTACCTATCTTAAAACAAATAATTATAAAGTACCGTCCTAGTTCTTGTTGAAGAGACTACCGCAATAGTAATACATCAAGATTTATTAACTACAATCTGACAGAACTATTTCCACGTGAACCCGCGAATCGCAGTTTCCTAACCTACAAACTATGTTCACATCTTAGCTGCCCTTCTTTGGAGTTTGTTACACTTGAACATTGCAAGTAACCACTTAGCAGCAGAAATACGCATTATGATCCAAAATATGTAATAAAGAGTTGGACAATGTTCCTTCCGTTCTTTCTAAAACCTGTCATCACAGAAAATACAAGGCTGCCATGACGACGTTAATGCGCAGTCAGCTGCCAACCATGGAACACAAAAAAGCGCAGCATACCCGCCACAATACCCAAATTGTTAAGTTTTAAAATGTTTTACATTACGGTACATTGGGCGTAATGCACGAAACAAGGAAATGTAATACAACTAAATTACAGCACATCTGTAAATAAATCCAATACAGTGAATAATTGTGTCCAAAGGCATACTTGCCCTTTCGCGACGCAATTATTAACCTTAATTAGGGCTGTTTTGCATCAGTGCTCGAAATTAAAAAATCGTGTCATAATTAGTACCCGGAACATCATTGCGGATTCAAAAGGCTCGAAGCTATATAGCGCAATTTTAGCGTTGTCTACTTCTATAACGAAGCCAGCCTCATATACCGGTTTGTGAAGTACAATTGACAAGAACCCACGAGTTGCTCCGAACATAGAAAAAGTAGAGATCTTTATGTATACAAGATGATACCGCTACATATGTTTTACATACGTTGCCTGCCTGACGTTAAGCGCCCCCCCCCCCCCCTCTAACAACGTATTTACTTCTATACAGCATGCAAGTCCTGACAAAACAAATTATCAAGATACAGTTTCATAAATTGGTGGTGGTTGTTATCACAAGTGTAAGATTATGTATTTTTAGCAGTTTACATTTCGACACAAGTGACAGCCTAGCTGTCTTTTGAATTGGTTTACCTTCCCATCTCCAGTAGCCGGCATTGTTATCGTTCTTCACTCGGACTCTGTGATATTATTCTCCAGTGCACACGCGTCCGGCCTAAAACCACATAAAACTCACACTCAAATCTCCTCCAATATCAACTTTAAGCTTTCAGTGCTTCCACTTCCACAATCACGCGTGTCTGCCCTTGACTATTCTCACAGCTGTCTCCACAGAACACCTAGCAGTGCTGTCTCACAGACTATTCTCCACAGAACACCTATATCAGTGATAGTAGCTATCACTAGCTATTGTGAACGAAACAAATGAAGTGAAAGAGAAGTCGTTGCGAGCGATTACAGAGTCCCCTTCTATCACGAAGAGAAATTATTACGTAATGCATGGTAATGCATTATTACGTAATGTTAAACGCGTTAAATGTTTGACTGACAACCTGTGAGATAACCGAGATAACCTTCCTCCACTTTTCAGATACCAGCATCGGCAAATATGAACTGAATAACTGATTTATTATTAACGTGTTATATCAGCTTCACCTGTACCTGTGTATGTAACGGAATCTTTCGATGTAATTTTCACCAACTTAGACTCGTCTGATTGACTTGAAAATTTTCACACAAGTTAAGGACTACTTAAGGACCGATGGCAATACAATATCACGACTTTGTCCTAATGTGATCAGGATCATCAGGATAAAAAAAATTAGTTAGCTAAATTTATCAATGTCACGGAATATTTCCACATAACTTGCACCAACCTAGGATCATCTGATTAACTTGAAAATTTGCACGTGATTTGCACACGTGTCAAGGGCTGATGACAAAACAATATCATGAGTTAGTCCAAATGTGCTGGCCAAGATCAACATAAAAGAGTGATTTGGCTAAATTTATCAATGTCATGTAATTTTCACCAACTTGAGTCATCTGACTTGAAAATTTGCACAATGACAAGGGCCGATGACAATACAATATCATGACTTTATCTTAATGTCCTGACCAGGATCACCAGGATAAAAATATTACTTAACTAAATTTATCAATGTGGGAAATCTTTCAACGTAATTTCACCAACTTAGTCCCGTCTCTGGATTTGAAAATTTGCACAAATGTCAAGGACTGATGATAATACAATAATATCAATCATGAGTTGGTCCTAATGTGCTGACCAGGAGTATCAGCATACAAGAACGACTTGGCTAAATTTATCAGTGTAACGTAATTTTAACAAACTTGAGTTATCTGACTGACTTGAAAATTTACACACGTGTCAAGAACCAATGACAATACAATAATGTCATGACTTTGTCCTAATGTCCCACCCAGGATCATCAGGATAAAAAAAATCCATGTCGGATTTGTGATGGACAAAATGGCCCTGGGGAGGGTTTCCTCTGGGATCTCCAGTTTCCTCATCCATCTCATTCCATGATCATCAGTGTCACTGCCTGCAGTGCCATATGTAGTAAAAGTGGGCATTAAACACTTAAAAAAAAATATAGGCCTATCAGATCCAGACAATAAGGGGTTATTGAGGTTCATTTCATGAACAGGGCATTTAAATAAATTTTTCTTGAAACAAGCTAAACAAAAATTATAAAAGTAAAATGAACAATTTTACCATACCTGTTTTTATATACAAGGTGTTAATGAACTACACCGAAATATTTTTAGAGGATATGGAGATGTCTTAAACAAGTAATTTGAGATAGGAGACTTATGACCTGATTGTTCAAATTTCGAAGTTACGGCTAAGTGTCTAAAGTGCCAGTACGCCACTGACTAATTTCAACCATTCAAGAGCGCAACACACAAATAGGAAGGGACGTCTTAGAGCGTGCCTCTCTGGCACAATGATTATGATATTAGCATTTGAGCATAAGGTCCTCATCGTGTTCGCCCCTCGTTCGCTTCTTTCATTGTTTCTATTTATTTCCTTTATTCTGAATAGGGCTGTTTTCATCCAGATTTTAAATTAAGTTTCAATGTATGCAATTTGTTCCAACATGACAATTCCAGCTAACAAAAGGTTGAAACCTGCTTAATATGTTAATATGCTGCACTTCAGAATGGAAAGTACTTTAAAGGGTCACAGAAAGAGTAAAAGCATAAAAAATCTCAGAATTTGTGTTTTATAGGAACTGCTCGAAACTGTGACCTGAATTTTCATGGCAAAATTGACAGTGCCAAAGGAAGGATTGTCGTACTCTATTCAAGATTTCTGCTGTGAGCCGAATAAGGAAATGATCTTCATATGGAATAAAAAATAAAGCAAAATTAGCATCTTCATGATAGGAAACGAACCCACGACCTTCGTGACTACAGCCTTTGAGGTTACAAATTGAGCTGCAAGAGCAATCAACGAAATGTTTCTGGAGTAGGCTTCACAACGCATGAAGGCAGCTAACCTTGTTCAGTGTTGCACTGTCAGGTAATTAGTCCGAGATTGGAGAGACCTTTGTGGCATTAAATCTTGAGAAAGCTGATGAGCCGCTGAACATCGATATCTCTATACTCGGGTGGCAGTTTTAAAGACATTCTAAAGCAATTTTTCACCAGACTTTGCTTTAACACCGACTTATGAGCATCTTATATTAATATGTTTAACACAATATAACTGCGTTATGTTTTATCAAAGTTCTAAGGCTTTCACGGCCGGTGTCAATACTAGATGCAATAATATTAACCGGGCTTGTGGGCCGTGGTCTATTGGGTTCCTTCTTCTTCCCAAACGTTTCGTCTGCGACTACGGCAGACATCTTCAGTGGCGGCGAGGTCGAAGTTTCCTAGTGGAGATTTCAGCACCGACTGTGCTGGTCAACACCAGAGGTGCGGTATTTATGTCGGCGGCTGGAGGGGAAGTACGTTGTGATAGGTCCGGGTGGCCAGTGGGCTGGACTTGTACCAGTGGAGTACTACAAGGAGCTGGCGTCTGATTGGCTGGAGAGGGGTTCTGGATTTTTGTTTTTGTTAACGCTGTTTGCCATATTCTGTTGAGTTTAAGTCCTTCTTCTTTTCGATTGATATTATTTTTGTGCTTGTGTATTTCAATGGCTTCACGGAATAAGCGAGAATAGTAGTGGGATGTAGATGCCAGAATATCTGTGTTACCATATTGGATGATGTGTTCCCCTTCTTCGAGTATGGCATGTTCAGCAATTGCTGATTTTTCAGTTTGACCCAAGCGACAATTTCTTCTGTGTTCTTCAATGCGGGTTTTTATACTACGTTGTGTGGTTCCGATGTACACCTTGCCACTCGAACAAGGTATTCTATATACTCCTGCGGTGGATAGAGGATCCCTGGGGTCTTTGGCGGAACGGAGTATGTTACAAATCTGTTTAGTGGGCTTGTAGATGGCGTCAATGTTGTGGCGTTTAAGTAGTTTGCCTATGCGGTCTGTGACTGATCTGATGTACGGTAAAAAGGCCTTGCCCTTCCTATTGTTTGCGGCTGTTTCCGTGATGTTGGGACCTTTACTAGGATGTAATGCTCTCTTAATTTCTCGTTTTGCGTAGCCATTAGAGTGGAGCGCTGACTCTAAGTGTTGAAATTCCTGGTGTAGAACTTGTGGTTCGCAAATGCGTGTAGCTCGGTCTGCCAGAGTTTTAATCATAGCACGCTTTTGTTTCGGATGGTGGTTGGAGTTCTTGTGAAGGTAGCGGTCTGTATGGGTCGGTTTACGGTACACCTTGTGGCCTAGTGTGCCATTCTGTTTTCTGTTCACCATGACATCCAAAAAGGGCAATTTGCCGTCTTGTTCCTTCTCCATGGTGAATTGAATTTGTTTATTGATGCTGTTGAGGTGATCCAGAAATTCTGTCAGGGCTGATTCTCCGTGACTCCAAATGACGAACGTGTCGTCCACGTAACGCCACCAGCACGAAGGTTTAAGCGGTGCTGAATCCAAGGCAGTAGCTTCGAAAAATTCCATGTAAAAATTCGCAATAACTGGACTGAGAGGACTTCCCATTGCTACACCGTCTGTCTGTTCATAGTATTCGTGGTTCCACTGAAAATACGTAGTCGTGAGGACGTGGTGGAAAAGCGTCGTAATGTCTTCTGGAAAAATCTCCTTAAGCTGTGTTATGGCTTCATTGACTGGAACCATGGTGAACAGAGATGTTATATCGAAACTGACAAGTAAGTCGTTGGGTTGTAAGCTGATGGTCTTGAGTTTCTGAATGAAATGGGCGGAGTCTTTTATGTATGTGTCAGTGTTGCCGATGTGAGGTTGCAGCATCTTTTCGAGGTATTTCGCAACTGCGTACGTAGGTGAGTCAATGGCGCTTACAATCGGCCTAAGGGGTGTGCCAGGCTTGTGAATCTTCGGAAGTCCATAAAGTCTGGGAGGTAAAGCTTCACTCCTCTTTAGTTTCAGCTGATCACTGGGTGGAATGGACGAAGACTTAATCAGTTGATTGGTTTTCCGAAGAACGCGACCTGTTGGATCCCTGGAGAGCTTCTTGTAGGTGGTCGGATCTAGGAGCTCAGTCACCTTGTGTTCGTAGTCACGTTGGTTCATCACCACCGTGGCGTTTCCTTTGTCCGCCTGTAGTACTATAATCTCCTTGTTTGAGTTAAGATTTTTAAGAGCTTTTCGTTCTTGAAGAGAAAGATTGCTCTTAGGTGGCTTAGCTCGTTGAAGAATTCTAGAAGATTCGAGGCGTATTTGGTCTGCTGTAGTTGACGGCAATTCACGAATACCGGCTTCAATGCAGGAGATGATCTCTTCTATAGGTAGTACATGGGGTGTGATGGCGTAGTTCCCACCTTTTGAGAGGACGGAAGCTTCTGCGGGTGACAGTTGATGGTCTGACAAATTGACGACCGTTCGGCTTGTCTGTGCGAAGGCTGAAACTTCATTGTTGTTGTTCGAAGTGTGCCGATACTGCTTTTCTGCGCTAGAGTTCAGGCAGTCTTCATATTTCTTTTTGTGTCTTTCCGTAGTCCTGTAGTAGTGAGTGACCATTGAAGCAAACGTGATTCTGTCCACGTGATCCCAATGTTCCTTTTCCAACTTATGGCTGAGATGAAGATGTAACGACAGAAGTTCCTTGTTGTTGTGGGCTAGTTCTCGGCGGGTTTGGTGGATGCGTTCCCGAAGAAGGGCTCGTTCCGTGCGGTTGTAAATACGGTGAGATGCAGCTGTAGTTAAGACGCGTTTTTGTCGTATGCACCGAGGAATTATGCCAGTATCACGGCAACGTAAAAGAAAACAAAGTGAACAAAGTAGTTGTGATTTTCTTACTCGTAGCACTTCTAGGCGCCGAATCCGTGGATGTGTTTCCTCCCCGTAGAGGCGATTCATCAAAGTTCTAAGGCTTTCACGGCCGGTGTCAATACTAGATGCAATAATATTAACCGGGCTTGTGGGCCGTGGTCTATTGGGTTCCTTCTTCTTCCCAAACGTTTCGTCTGCGACTACGGCAGACATCTTCAGTGGCGGCGAGGTCGAAGTTTCCTAGTGGAGATTTCAGCACCGACTGTGCTGGTCACCACCAGAGGTGCGGTATTTATGTCGGCGGCTGGAGGGGAAGTACGTTGTGATAGGTCCGGGTGGCCAGTGGGCTGGACTTGTACCAGTGGAGTACTACAAGGAGCTGTTGACACCGTTCGACTCATTGGAGCTCGCTGTGTCTACACCTCGATTCTGCGGGACCATTGGGAGCTTGGAGTGCTTGGACTGCTTGGATCCTCGATTCAGGGGAATAAGCGGGAGAACGACCGCGGCGACGTGGTGGTGGAGCTAAAAACTACGCACCTACTCAGGTGAAAGCACAGTTTCGCGGCACGCTACAAGACGTTTGACAGCAAACGGTAGCGTGTCGCACCAGTCATCACTTGCGCTTCTTCGACATCAATCCTGCTCCCGGAGGGGTGCGAGCAGGTACATAGCGGAGCCAGGTAACTATACCCCTTCCTTCATCACCATTCCCGACTCAGACAAACTGACTGACGGACCACGTGACTACGGGCTTGCAAGGCTGCAGCCAAAGGTGAGGACCCCTGGTCCAAAACCTCAAGCCGTAATGGCTTGCCCAGGCGCCTCCTCCTCTAAGGAGGGGGTCCGGTCCTCTGCAAGCAGCCGGAGGGCAACCGTGCTGACCGACGGACCAACAACTTCATCATCATGCATCTCTGTCCCCGAGGCGGTACCACCTGCGCGTAAAAAGCGCAAGTGTTCTGCCCCGCGACAGGTCATAGATAGTGAGTCACCACCACTGGTTTCCTATCATCCCTTCTCTCCCTCTGACTCAGAGGCAGACATGGATACTGACACCGAGGGCTTCACTGAGGTGAAGGGACGCCGGAGCAGGCGTAACTCCACGGGCTCTCAGCAGCAAGAACCACAGGTTACTACCCAACCCCCAACCAAAGGGGGGGAGAAAATACCGCCAATAGTAGCGGATGCTTTCAAGGAGCATACAAAAACCATGCGGCTCCTAGCTTCGCGCCTGAAAAGACGCTTTGAGGCAATAAGGAGGCCACGGAAAGTCAACATCAAGACCTCCTCACTTGAGGATTTTGAGGCAGCCAAGGCTGTACTTCGGGAATTAAAAATCCCGTTTTACAGTTATTCGCCCATACGTCCTTACGTGGAAAGGCGAATAATCAGAGGCCTTGCCTCCGACTGCTCTACCGAGGAAGTCAGGCTGGCACTCCTCGAAGAACATGACATTACAGCAACAGTGGCCCAGCTAAAGAAGACTATCGCCTCCGACAGAGGACCTGAAAAGGTGCCCATGCCACTGTTTCTGGTCGTGGTGGACAAAGTGCGCGACCAACAAGTTCAGCCCATTGACACTGTGCGTCACCTAATCTACACTGCCGTAAAGGTGGAACGCTTTTACGGTAAGGAGGGTCCCGTACAGTGTCGCAATTGCCTGGGATTTCACCATTCCAGCATGGCATGTGAGCGCCCGCTCGCATGTCTGCGATGTGGTGGAACCCACAGAGTGCAGGACTGCCCTAAGCCGGATACGGTCAGGGAATGCGTCAACTGCAAAGGCGCGCACTGCAGTGTCTACAAAGGATGCGCGACGCGTCTGAAAATCATAGATAGCCGTCGCAAGGGACGTGCGGAAGCGGCAGAGGTCCGCCCCGGCGTTTCCTTCTCATACGCCCTTAATAGGGCAGAAAAGACACTGACCCAGGCAATAGTACCTGCCCCTGCCACGACTGAAGTTTCGGCACCACCTCCAGGCCATACAGAGGAGTCTGTTGTGGCCAATGCTCCTCCTAAACCTAAGCGGCGAAGGAAACACAAGAGCAAGCGTCAAGCCGCGGAGAGAGCAAACACAGCTCCTCAACAGCCTCCCAAGGCGCCGGCAGAGCAGTCCACTGAGGCAGCTCTGGCACCAAGGGATACTGCTGTTACAGCCGGCCCACAGGTGACACCTGTGGTCCCCACTGTACCCATGACCCCCCCTGCATTAGGGGGAACGCTCTCGCAGGCGGATCTGGAGGAATTTCAGGACCTAACCCTGTGGTTCAACAACATAATTAACAGAATCTTGCCTGCACTTCGTAAATTCAAGCTGCAATACGAAAGCCCTAACCTGAGCCCCATGCAGAAGCATGCCCTACTGGTCCAAACCCTGGCCCAGCTGTTCCCTAACTCAGCCAAGTAATGGCCTCCAGACTTGTCCGGAGACCATTCAGGGCTGCGTTCTGGAACGCAAATGGCATAAGGGGCCATTACCCAAGCCTCGTTGAGTTTGTGCAGTCGTATGGAATTGACATTCTGATGGTCTGCGAAACCCACTTGGATGCTGCAACCAACTTCTCGCTGCCGAGTTACGTCACCCATCGGTCTGATCGGGTCGGCCGACCGGGGGGCGGTACAGCCATTTTCATCAAGAACCACATCACTCACACATCCTTCCCTATCCCACCACTACAACACGTGGAGGCCTGTGCCATTAGGCTTGCCATTGGCGGGGTGGACACGGTGTTGGTAGTGGCATACGACCCTCCTGATAACCGCTTCTACGAAGCTGATATTAACACCCTCCTGAACCTGCATCCTGCGGTTTGCATCGCCGGCGACCTCAACGCTAAGCATGCACATTGGCATAGCCGCGCTACCAATGCCAAGGGGCGAGGGCTCTACCGCCTGATCAGCGGTAACCCAAGCATTCTTGCGCATGGACCGAGAGGACCTACGTTCCATCCGGCACGAGGGAGGCCAGATGTGCTCGATATCATGGTCACCAAAAACATCCCTTTTCATCTAGACCTCTCAGCGGTCAATGAACTGGACTCCGACCATGACCCTGTCTTGGTGGATTCCAACATTGACCTGCCAGCTCTGGTCACTCCAGACTGGACATACGAGGTCGACTGGGATGCAGCCATCCATGAACTCAACCAGTCTGTGGACCCGCGTCCGCGTGTCGATTCTATCGATACACTGGAGGCGGCAGCCACGGCATTCTCCCAACACATCCGGGATGTAGTGCGTGCCCACACGCACCGCATTCCATCCGACATACCTAACCCTCGCACCATTCCCATCGAACTCAGACAGTTGCTCAAAGCCAAAGCAACTGTCCGAAGGCTCTGGCAGCGTTTCCGCCATCCCAGGATACAGGCCGTCTACCAGCGGTTCAAGTCCCTGTCACGACGCCTGCTGCGTTTACACCGCAAAACAGCCTGGGAAAACACGATGGCAAACGTAGACCTATCCGAGAAACAACCATGGCGGATAATTAGGTCCCTTAGAAAGGACAAAAATGCACATCAGCATCCTCTACATGGCACTCGCGGGAGACTCTCTTTTGAGCCCCAAGAGAAAGCCACGGCTTTCGCAGACCATCTAGAGTCCCAATTCGAACCCCGGGAAGATGTCCAGGACGAAGACTTTACTGAACTCGTGGAGGCGACGGTAGATTACCTCTATGAGGCACCTCCGCCGCCACGCGCAGAGATCCAAATCCCCTTAGTCACCCCAAGACAGGTAGCTTCTGAAATCAGAAGATTAAAACCTGGCAAATCCCCTGGTCATGATGGCGTCACGGCGCCCATGCTCCAGCACCTTCCCCGAAAGGCCGTAGTCCACCTGACGAGGATTTATAATGCATGTCTGCAGCTTCGTCACTTTCCAACTTGTTGGAAGGAGGCGAGGGTGGTCTGCATTTTGAAGCCCGGCAAGGACCCGGTTTTCCCTTCCAATTACCGTTCCATAAGCCTATTACCTATCGTTTCAAAAATCTTTGAACGATTATTCCTATCCCGCCTCACTCCTCTCTTCGAGGAAAGGCAACTTATCCCGGATCATCAGTTCGGTTTCCGTCATGGACATTCCACTACACTACAGCTGCTGCGGCTGGTTGAGAAGGTTGCCCTGGGCTTCCAGGAAAACTTCAAAACAGTCGCGGTGCTTCTGGATGTAGAAAAAGCCTTTGCAACCACATGGCACCAGGGGTTACTGTACAAACTCAGAGAGGCTGAAATCCCTCCCCCCTACCTCACCCTGATTGGTAGCTTCCTTCGGGATCGCTCTTTTCGGGTGCGGGTGGAGGGGAAGTTGTCCTCGGTCAGACCCATAGCGGCTGGAGTTCCGGAGGGTAGCGTGCTATCGCCGTTGCTCTTTGCTGCCTACATGTCTGACCTACCCGTGGAACCGCATACTGTTACGTGCCAGTATGCTGACGATGTCCTCATACTGGCACAGAACAAAAATGTTCGGTACTGCTTCCCTCCACTTCAGCGACAGCTCGACGCTATCGGCAGGTGGAGTGAACAGTGGAGAATGGCCATTAGCCCGCAGAAGAGCCAAGCTCTACTACTGGGCAAAGTTCGAAACTGGCGGCCGGGTGTATCCCTGGCAATGCGGCGGAGAAGAATCCCTTGGGTTAACTCTGCCAAATACCTGGGGGTACTACTTGACCGTGGTCTAACCTTCACTCCACATGTCAAAACAAAGGCCGGTCAGGGACATGGCGCCCTGAGACAGCTATATCCCACACTCCAATCAACCATGCCCACATACCTGAAACTACGCTTGTACCGTGCGATCGTCCCGCCCCTGATCCTGTACGGGTGCGAGGTCTGGGGTACGGTGGCTCGTTCCACCATCCGCAGGCTGCAGACCGTGCAGAATAGGGCGCTTAGGATGATCTACGGTACCGATCGTAGGTTTCCATCACACATCCTTCACACTCATTCCGGCATCCCATACATTGTGGACGTAGTGCGGGACAGGACTCGCACAATGTATGACAAACTCATACCTCACCCAAACCAGCTGGTGAACAGCCTGGGGCAATATGACCATCGCCTCCCTAGGCGGAGACAGAGCTACCGTCTGCCCAAGGACGCCCTTGGCTGGTAGGTACCGCTTTGCCTTCATCATCCTCCACACCTATCACCTATTCCCCTCGGTTTCCTGTCACTGGCACTGCATTGCTCGCCGGCCAAGGCTGACGAAGTAAGCAGTAGGGAAATGGTCGCTTGGATGGCTAGACATCCAAGATCCGACAGATCCCGCCGCCAGTGACAACACAGGAACCCACCCTGCACCATCAGACATACAAAGACAAAAAAGCCTGTTACATATACCAACCTATACCACCACACGGGTAAATCCGTATTTAAACGGATAGGTACCGTGGCCACCTTACCACCCGCCTGGGTTAACCCAGACGACTTGTACTCACTCCTGGACTCCTGGACTCCGTTCGACTCCATTCCAGGGCATACCCTCGTCCTGTCCACTTCACTTGGAGCTGATGGTGCTTGAGCAGCGAGTTCTTGGTCTTCCCGCCAGGGGACATTAGGAGCGCGACTGCGACTGCGGCGACCGTGTGGAGCTTCGAGAAACTACTTGTTCTTCAAGCGACGGCCTTTTCAGGCAAAGCTCAATCTTTGCGCATACACTGCAAGAGGCTTGACAGCAAGTCGCAGTGTATCGCACAGCTTCCTTCCTGCTTCTTCTTCGACACCGTTTCGGCGCTCGGAGGGGGCGTGCAGGTGCAACGAGGAAGACTACTTTTTTCCAGGTAGCGGGTTGCCGAACAAGGCTTAGCCATCTACCCTCGGGTAGATAAGGCGCATCTTGCAAAAGGTGTCCGGCCCTCTGTTCGGCACGCTGCTCAGCCCCTGCTACCTGCAGGTGAGTTCACGCGAGGTGTGTCAGTGTAATACTGCACCCCAGGGTGCAGTATCGTACCTGTCCTATGGCTTCTCTTCCCTCTTCTCCCGGCAAGTCCCGAAAGGGGCCTGCCAGCCTTCCTTCTTCCCCCGGCAAGTCCCGCAACGGGCCTGCCAACCAGCCTGCAACAGCCGTTGCCAGCACCTCCACTGGTGCCATACCTAAGGCCTCGTCCACCGAGGCAAGAAAGCGCTCTGCCAAGCAACGCACACGCGGAAAAGGCAAGTGCATGAAACTAGACGCCACCAAGCGTAACCAAACCAACCAGGGCCTCCCACGCGGCGAATTTCCCCGTGTAGGCCAAATTTCGGAGTCCGACTCCGAATCTGACAGTGCCAGTGTCCGCACTGAAAATTCATATCACAGCGGGAGAACCTCAGTGTACTCCTGCAGATCCTCCCTCGCCATAGACGAGGCAACCAGCTCCTCTGCTCTCTCCTCTGCCGAGGAAGAGAACCCCGACCCAGAGAATGGATTCCGTGAGGTAGTCTCACGCCGTTCCAAGCATCTAGCCGCCTTGACCGCTTTGGCTCAAGAACGGCTACGCAACCCACCCCAACCATCCCAAACAACCAAATCCACGAAGTGCCATGTTCCACCGATCATCGTGGACGACTTCAAGGGGTCGGTAGGCTTTTTAAAGCTGATAATGCCGACACTTGCGAAGGAGTGCACGGTGCGGCGGAACAAAAGCCGATTCATCTTCCAGGCCAAATCGGCCAACGACCACTCCCTCATCCTCCGTTACCTTAAGGAGAGAGATATTCCCCATTTCACCTTCGGGCTGGATAGGGCACGCGACATCCACAGGGTCATCCGCGGTCTTCCCGTGGATACACCCGTGGATGATATAGTGGCAGACCTCAACCGCCAGGGTATCACCCCCAGATTGGTCAAGCAGCTGACCAAGGCCGCTCCAGATGGGCAAGCACCCAGAATCCCCCTCCCCCTATTCTTAGTAGTGGTGGAGCGAGCCAACGACCCGGAGGCCAAGATTGATGGTGTAACAGCCATCTGTTACCTCCGGGTACACATCGAGCCATCCAAAGGCTCTGGCGGACCCCCCCAGTGTCATAGATGCCTAGGGTTCAACCACTCTAGCCACTTTTGCCATCGCCGCCTGCGCTGCCTCAGGTGCGGTGAGGAACATCTTAAGGAGGTCTGCCCGAAAACCAGGGAGGACGACCCCAAGTGCGCTAACTGCTCCGGCGCACATATAGCATGTTATGGTGGCTGCCCAACACGGAAGGCCATCATAGCTGCTAGGAGACCACCCCAAGTGGTCCAACCTCCAGTGGCGAACAGCCATCCCCAGTCTGGCCCTGCTCCGGCAAGACCAGCAGAGGGTTTAGAGTTCGCTGCAGTGACCAAAGCAGGCCGGGGTAACAATCCCAAGTCGCGTGCACAAACTCAACACTCCCAAGCACAAACACAAGCTCCAGCACCCCCTACGGCCCCCCGTCCAAAAAGGGAGAGTAGGCGCCGTCATCCTCGAAGGCCGCCAGCCGCCTCTGACGCTCAGAGCGAGCGTGGGAACCCTACGCCCGCCCGTCAGCTGGGGGAGGTTGCGGCCGAAGAGATACCGACGCCGACAAACCCATCTATCATTCCAACTCCTCAACAAACCCCCACCCCTCCTACACCTCAGTTTTCAGATATGATGGCGTGGTTGCAGCAGTTGCTGCAAAACCATGGCCAGAAGCTCTGCGAGCTGATGGTACGTTTCCTTTCTGCCACCGACCAAGCCGGCAAAATGGCTATAGCCATGGAGGGGCTTGCACTCCTTACCACCTTTATCAGCGCGACCCGAAATGGCGAATCGAACTAGGGTAAATACCTCGTTCAGGTTCGCGTTTTGGAACGCGTGTGGTTTGGCTGGTCAGGAGAACGAGCTCCACCACTTTGCCGGCGAGCATGCACTTGATCTTATCTTGGTATCAGAAACGCATCTCCACCAAAACCTCACATCCCGACTCCAGGGCTACCACTGTCTCCGATCGGACCGCGTCGGCCGCCGTGGGGGCGGCACAGCGATCTTCGTGAAGAGAAGTGTGGTCCACAAACCTGTCCAGCTCCCTCCACTTCAAACCCTTGAGGCCACGGCTACTTGTATCCACCTCGGCGGTATTGAGGTCTTGATGGTGTCTGCATATCACCCACCCCAGAGGCAGTTCGTTGTAAACGACTACCTCTCCATCCTTGCCCTACATCCTCATGTCATTCTGGCCGGGGACCTAAATGCCAAGCATCCGCGTTGGCATTGCGGCCCCCGCGCGGACAGAAGAGGCAATGACATAGTCCACATGGTCGACGCGGACCCTCAACTTAGAGTCGAGGGCCCCTGGCAACCCACTCATTATCCGCGAGGTCCAGGACGGCCATCCGTCATAGACTTCGCGGTCATCAAACATTTCCCATATCACGTGTCACTCACATCCATCAACGCACTTCATTCCGACCATAATCCAGTGTTGGCTACTGCCAACACCCGGGTTGCCAGCCAAGAGGTCCCATATCAACACCGAAACGTCGACTGGGACTGTGTCAAGAGTTGCCTAAATGGCTCCATCCCTCCCAACCCCAACATCACCGACATCCCAACCCTTGAGGCGGCGGTCTCTTCCTTCACTTCTGTGGTGAAGCGAACGGTCCACAACCTCACCGTCCACACCCCAGCTCCTCTCCACCCAGACGTCCTACCCCTAGAGCTCCTTCTACTCATCCGCCGCTCCTGGGCGGCTCGCAGACTCTGTCAGAGGCACCGCACACGCCATAACCTAGCGCTTCTAAGGCGCCTACGCCACGAGGTGCGTCTCCAACTGCGCGAGCACAGAGTGCGCGCGTGGGAGGACACGATGTCTCGTTTGAACCTAGGTGACGGCAACGTGTGGCGGATTGCCAAACGACTGAGAAACCGAGGTGGGTCACACACCTCCCCAATCCATGGCACCCAAGGCCTGGCCTATGAACCCCAAGCCAAAGCAAATGCGTTTGCTGAATACCTGGAGAGGACCATGCGGCCGAGAGATAACCCGCAGGACCTAGACTTCTCCGACCGTGTTCGTGGGGAGGTACGTCGATACCTTCGACGCCCTCTTGACGACGCGGATCGGCTTCCTATCGTCAAACCCAGTGAAGTCCAGGGCGTACTCCAACGTCTCGACCGCAAAAAGGCCGCGGGGTCTGACGGGATAACACCTGTCATGCTCCGCCACCTTCCCTTCAAGGCCGTGCTCTACCTGACTAAGGTCTTCAATATGTGCCTCGCCCTCAGCCACTTCCCACGTGAGTGGAGAGAGGCCCGGGTGATTTGCATATTGAAGCCAGGGAAAGACCCGGTCCATCCCGCCAACTACCGATCCATTAGCCTCCTACCCGTTCTCTCGAAGGTATTCGAGAGACTAATACTAGCCCGCTTGTCCCCTATCTTAGGGGACATTCAAGCCATCCCACCCCATCAGTTTGGGTTCCGGCCTGGCCACTCAACGCCCCAGCAACTGCTGCGGGTGGTGGAGGCTGCCGCCCTGGGATACCAGGACAAGGCCTATACCGCCGCGGTATCTCTGGACGTTGAGAAGGCCTTCTCTACGACCTGGCATGCCGGTCTCCTACGAAAGCTCATCCAACTGGAGCTACCCACACGCCTTATACATCTACTACATTCCTACCTTAGACACAGATCCTTTGTGGTCTCAGTGGCGGGGAATAAATCCACACGCAGGCCAATCCGAGGCGGAGTCCCCGAAGGTTCTGTTTTATCACCCACGCTCTTCAGCGTCTACATGGCCGACCTACCTACAGAGCCGAACGTCAACATAGCTCAATATGCTGACGACGTGTTGCTCTACACAACAAACAAACATCCTAACAGAACCTTCCTCCCAATACAGCGACACCTCCGCCTCATCCAAGAATGGTGCAGGCGTTGGCGATTGTCCATTAATCCGGAGAAAAGCCGCGCCATACTTTTTACTAAGCGCCGATTCCCCGCCAATCTCCCCACATTCACCTATCTGCGAAGAAGGATTGAATGGGTAAACTCCATCTCCTACCTGGGAGTGAAGCTCGATAAGGGCCTTACTTTTCGGGAACACATCAACGACTTGTCGGCGCGGGCCGGTGGGGCAACTGCCTCTCTGTACCCCATGCTGCGGTCGGGGATGCCAGTTCCCCTAAAGCTACGCCTTTTTCGGGCACTCATAATCCCACTCCTCCTATACGCCTGTGAAATCTGGGGCATGGCCGCAGATTCCCATCTCCTGCGTCTGCAGCGTATACAGAATAGAGGACTTCGGATAATCTATTCTGTATGCCGCGGATTCCCTTCGAGACTACTCCACGAAGCCTCGTCTCTTCCGTATGTGGAGGACGAAATTAGGCGCCGGGCAACAAAACTTTACGACCAAATTCCTCAACATAGGAGTGCCCTGATTAGGTCTCTTGGGGACTACAACCCCACTGAACGCACGCGTGTGGGACACCGGGTTCCCCGCATGGCTTGCGGGCATCCCCGGTAACGAAGGAGACATCCCTTCAACAGCGAAAGCTGAACACATCACAGTCCTCCAAGATAAGCTTGGATTCTAAATTCAAAATTAAATAAACCTCCATATTTGGACCTTTACACCAGCAGTGCCCAACGGAAGTTGCACACTGATTAAGCAGCCGCTGAGGAGCAAAATCTTGCTGCCTCCTTAAACCTACTACCTCAAACTTCACCCGCCACCCTGCAAAATCCTACATCCCGTCATAAAGTGGTTAAGCCCTAAAAGGGCAGGTACACGTTTGACACACCTCGGGCTGATCTCAGCCTGCCAGATAGCGTCGTCGTCGTCGTCGTTCGACTCGAACTGGCGTCTGGCGTCTACAAGCCCACTAAACAGATTTGTAACATACTCCGTTCCGCCAAAGACCCCAGGGATCCTCTATCCACCGCAGGAGTATATAGAATACCTTGTTCGTGTGGCAAGGTGTACATCGGAACCACACAACGTAGTATAAAAACCCGCATTGAAGAACACAGAAGAAATTGTCGCTTGGGTCAAACTGAAAAATCAGCAATTGCTGAACATGCCATACTCGAAGAAGGGGAACACATCATCCAATATGGTAACACAGATATTCTGGCATCTACATCCCACTACTATTCTCGCTTATTCCGTGAAGCCATTGAAATACACAAGCACAAAAATAATATCAATCGAAAAGAAGAAGGACTTAAACTCAACAGAATATGGCAAACAGCGTTAACAAAAACAAAAATCCAGAACCCCTCTCCAGCCAATCAGACGCCAGCTCCTTGTAGTACTCCACTGGTACAAGTCCAGCCCACTGGCCACCCGGACCTATCACAACGTACTTCCCCTCCAGCCGCCGACATAAATACCGCACCTCTGGTGTTGACCAGCACAGTCGGTGCTGAAATCTCCACTAGGAAACTTCGACCTCGCCGCCACTGAAGATGTCTGCCGTAGTCGCAGACGAAACGTTTGGGAAGAAGAAGGAACCCAATAGACCACGGCCCACAAGCCCGGTTAATATTATTGCATCTAGTATGCGTTATGTTTTGTCGCGGACCATACATTGCCTATCTCAAATTATTTATATCAGTCACATGTACAATCTCTCGAGTTATTTCGGTGTAGTTCATTAACACCCAGTATATACATGCATTCCAGCCGTCTTTTTTCATCCAACACTATCAGAAAACTATTTTTCATGGTGTCCTCTCAACAAAATAAGTGTTTTTACCGCCGATAGAAGAACCAAGTTGCTCAGACCAATTTGTCCTTGTGTTGCATGATATAAGATTTTATTAGTTTCAAGGCTGAAGAACTCCTTTCTGTACTTATAGCAGTGGAAGCACATTTTAAAATCAGTTCATGTAGTTTATGAACTTCACAGTACACAACATCAAGTTCATTTGATTTCATATAATTTACAATGGTTTGAATGGACTTAGAAAACTTTTGAGGTTTGCTCCATGGCTCAGTTGGTAGAGCACCTGCCTGCTGTGCAAGGGGTTCCAGGTTTGTTTTTCTCCAGCCAAGATTATTCCTTATCCTCCTCAGAGTCTGGGGGTATGAATGAGGTGTGAATGTATGCAAATTAAAAAAAAGAATAAAAGAAAAGAAAACCTAAAGTTAATCCACTGTTAAATGAATAACAACATTGCCATTAGACAACATGTTCCACAGGAAAGGCCGCTGATATGACTTTTGCAGTTAAAGGCGAGTTATAAATGGAATAATAAAAAAATTGTTTTGAGGTGGATATAACACTTTCAGTTCCTTTTTAAAAGACAGTATATTGAAATAGGAAACATATGGTTCGCTCGGTTCACATAATACATTTGTTGGAAAACTTCTATGTTTTGAATCCAGTAAGGCCAGAAATTCCAACTGTTTCTGTGATTCAAATCTTAATTTAGTTTGAGTTATTAATGTGTCTAAGACCTTAAAGAAAATCCTTAGGTACAAAGAATGGGTTTCATCTTCACGACAATTTCTCTTTCTAGGCCTTCACTAGCAATGCTCAGTTTCTGACCATATTTCTTCAAATCATATGTTTCCAATTGTTAATCTCTTATGTTTATCCAAAACTGTGATTAAATATGCTAAAACTGTAATACTTGTCATATTTCAGGGCATTTTCTCAGTTGCAAACAACAAGCATGGGCAGGAATAAAGTTTATTTAATTTACCTGAACCAGTCAACCACACATATTTATCATAATTGTTTATATCAAAATATATTTTCCAAGGATTCTTTTTTTTTTTGCCCCTTCTCCTCACACTGCAAGTGTGGAAGAGCTGCAGTAGGCCTTCCCTATTTTACCCTCGTTAACTTATCCTCATATTTCAACTGCAAGTACAGTTGTTTTACTAATTTTTTTATTACACATCACTCATCCATTTCAAGGGCCCTAATGACCTAGCTGTCAACGGGCCCTTAAACAATACTCACTCACTCACTCATCCATTTCAAGGAATTAGTACTACCAACTGTCTTGGTACACTAAACTATAAAACAAATAATACTAATACAACTCTTAAGTTTTAACAATTCTTAGAGACTTCACTTATCTTAATATCTGCCTATAGTTCTTATGTTGGAATTCAAGAACTTTATGCAGATATTAAGATAAGTGAAGCTTATGGTACCTAAGAATAGTTAAAAGTTTAGATTTGTATTGCTTCAATGTGAATAGCTTCAGTTTTTCATAATTAATGCAGCTGTTGAGGACCATAACAATCACACAATATTAAGAACAGTGTTCTTTCTAACTCCAAGCCAGTCATGTTCATGAGGCACATTTCGGAAATGCTTGTGCGAGTATAGCGACAAGGATTCCAAAGCCTTGGCATGCTTATTCATGCACTACCCCATCTCACCATGCCTTGTCCGTATCATAGTGAAGGTTGCGGCAGTAAGCATCTGAAGCCCTATTTTCCCCTCTGTTCAACGGTAGAGAACAAGAAATATTCCATCTGACACACTAATTCTTCATTAGGGAAACTGGCTGGTATTGAAATTATTATTAATATTACTTATTCGTTTCTAGTTTACTTTAGATGTGCCTTCAGTGATAGCTTTGATAGCCCACAAATTATGCCACAGATTGTAATTTATATTTTATAATATATTCAAGGCTTTCCTGATCCTATTGTTCATTTCTTGATCTATTCTTCCTTTTGTAATATTGCTCTTAGGTATTTGTAACTTCTCACAATTTCTCTCCCTTCCAATGAATATATATTTCTGCCTCAACTTCTTGTTTACATATTGTCATCACCTTGCTCTTTTTAACATTTATTCCCATTTCTCTTTCTTCTAAAGTGCTAGCCCATTCCGTTAATGCTTGTTGTAATCCCTTCTCACTTTCTACCATTATAACTGTATCATTTGTATATACTAGAGCTTGTCCACCCACTGGTCTCATGTTCCAATATCCTATTCTCAGCCTGCTCGTTCCCCTTTTGCAATATACGATAATTTAATTCATAAATATGATAAATAACAATGGACTAAGTTACCTACCTGTTTTACTCCTCTTTTTATTTTAAACTCCTCTAAGAGATTTCCTGATATTCTTACAGTACCCGCCACCTTTTCATATGCTCTTTATTACTCATAATCATCAACTAATTTCTAATCCACTTCCAATTTAACGCTTTCCATACCTCTCCCCTAAGTACTGCATAAAAGGCTGCCTTTAGATCTAAGAAGGCAATGTACATCTTTCTTCCCCTACTCAGTCTTAGACCCATTATCTATCTCATTACAAAGATATGATCTTATGTTTGCTGTTCTCTCCAAATGCACTTCATTCTTCCACCTCTTCTCTTAATTTCCTCTCTATTATTCTTGAGTATAGTTTGAGTGGTACTGATGAGAGGCAAATTGCTGTATAATTTTCACAATTAGAGTTTTTCATTTTTTACAAATAGGTATTATAATATTCTTCTGTCAATGATCTCTGTTCTCCAGGCATCATTCATTATTCGTACTAACCATTTATGTGTTCCACCTCTTGCATATTTTATCATTTCTGGGACTATGTTATTCCATCCTGCTGACTTTTTTAGTCACATTCTTTCCATTGTAGTTCTTAGGTCAATCACATCTAATGACATCTCTTCTGTCTCATTAATGATTTTATCTTCCCATTCCTGATCTTCTACTCTTTCACTTTCCCTTCCTTCTCTGAAGGCTAATTTGTAGTAGTCTGACTTCAATATCTCTTCCAGCTCTGTTTTAACTTCATTATTCCTGTCTCTTATATTTCTGAACCTTTTGGTTTTCACTACTTTCATTCTTGTAACTATGTGCCAAAATTCTCTATTTGTATTTTGGAATTTAACTTCCAGTTCTATCCTGAACTGTTCCCATGATTTCCTTTTAGCTTCCTTTACTGTAATTTTAGCCTCATTCTTTTTCCCTACATAATTGTTCCACCTTTGTTCTGTTTTGTTAGCAATGTATTCATTCCAAGCTCTTTTCTTCTTTCAGCTTTCATTTTTTCTGTATTATTCCACCATCTTAATGTGTGTTGCTTGATCTTAGCAGTACCACAAATTTCCTCCACTGAGTTTATCATAGCTTCCTTGAGTGTTCTCCATTTTTCCTTCATGTTCAGATTTCCTTTCTTGTATCACATCTTTTCCAATTTTCTATTTATTGTTTCTTTGTAAGCCTTTTTCTTTTCTTTATCCTCTAGGTTTGCTATTTTTATCCTTTGGTTTCCTGAATCTTGAATCACATACTAATAGTTTGTGTTCTGCTTCTATCTCTGCACTTCTAATACTTGAATATCCATTATAGCATATTTTGTGTTTTTTGTAAAGGTAATATAATCTACTGTACTCCTCACATTTCTATTTTGGACCTCAAATGTAATTTTATGTATTTGTTTATGGGGGTAAAAGATATTGCTTATCAAAAGTTCATTGTCTATACAGAACTCTATCATTCTCTTTGCATTCCCATTTATTAATCTTTCTGCTCCATGTTTCCCCATGGATCCATTGCCTATTTGGTGGTCCTGGCTAATCCTTGCATTCCAGTCTCCCATTATAATTACATGTCTACTTTCCTGCCTCGCTTTATCTTTGCACTTTTGAACAGAAAATGTTCCTTCCTATCTTGCTGCCCTTTATTGGGGCATATATCGGGAATATGAATAGGCTCTCTTCTAGTGCTAAATCCAGTCTTATCATTCTTGAATTTATTGCTTTCGATTGTTTAACTTTTGTTCCCAATGCTCTTGATAGTATTATTCCTATCCCCTTCTTAGCTCTAGAACCCTTATCTACTCCTAGTAGTACTTCTCCACTCCCTTTCTTTTTTGTCTCACTCAATCCCAACATTTCCAACTTCTAAGTTGCCATATCCGTGGATCTCAACCTCTTTGCCAGTCACGGAAGTTATATTCCATTGTAGTCTCAATTTCCTTTTCATTTCAGATCTTTGTGTATTCTGTCCAGCTCTTCCTTCTATGCTCTGAACAGTTGATATTCACTCACTAGGTTATTAGCCAAACACAGAGCTAGCCTGGTGGAGGAGCTGCCTCCTTAACCTCTTGAGGGATATCGACGTGAAATCACGTCCATTTAAAATGGCAGATGAGCGATATGGGCGTCCTGTGCGTTTAAACATTTAACCCTTATTTATCCCTTATCCAACTCAACTTATTATAATTTTCCCTTTATGAAACATTTTAGTAAGGTCTATATACTTTATTGGCTTACCTTAATATGTTCGTTCTGCAATTTACCTCAAAACAGGGATAAACACACAAGGGTAGGTACATCTCCACATTCGCAAATTCCCTTCTTGCGGCACACGAAACACTTTCGAAATGGGCAGGACTTCTTTGCTGTTGGTGGTATCCTTTTAGGATAATGTTTTCCTTGAAGTCTGAGGGGTGCAGGGGTTTTGGATTTTCAACCCCCAACGTGGTATTGTTCAATTAGGCTGCAAGTTATTTATAGTCGGTAGTCAAGGTCGGTCATTGTCCTGTGTGGGTTTAGAGAGCTGTCCAAATCCTCAAACAATTGCATATGGTTATATCCAGTTGGTGCAAAAATACCTTTTTATACCACTTCTCCCTTCAGCTACAAGCAGGAAAGAATACGTATGTATTTCAACAAAGAAAGACACGGACTCTACTCAGTTACGAAACTCGTGTAAGCAAAAGTTGTAATGTTGATCTATTCTGATGACTAAGAGACCACGCATGCAGTAGCGATTTATTACACAGTATGCTGACGCATAAGGCACACATACAATGGATGTTTCTTTACTGCATCTTTCCAAGAACTAATATTAGACGCGTTCGACAGAGCAAAGTTGACTTTTCACCACAGTGAAACAAAATTGTGCCATTTCAACGTTTTGTAAATACAACTCAACTTTGCTGATGACGTACATTTATACTGCAAATAACGAGTTTTATACCAGTTTTTGTTTCATTAAAATAACTTAATATTTACACAAAATACAGCTGTGTATATACGAAGCACATTTAACAATTTAAATGCTAGCAGTTCTCGGCTCGCGGACGTTTAAATGGCCATCGCTCAAGAGGTTAAGATCCCCAGGCCTGTCTGATTTGTTTAGGGTTTACTCCCATAACCTTTGGAGAACCAACTCCCTATGCTACAAGGCAGCAGCAAAACCAGAGCCTCTTCTGCCAGTTTTTGAAGTTACCGATGGGCCTTCTTGGCTACCATAATGGCCTTAAGATGCACGCACTTCACCCCATCAGTCATTCCCCTACTTCCTATTCCCACCCTTTGGGACAGGGACCATAGATGTTGGATTTTAAGGAGCCCCCATATATATATAAAAATACCTAAATAGACCTGTATCTCTCTTGAATTTGTATCTTCCCATTTTGGATCCACCTTTTTAGCTTGAATCTGAGCTGCATACTGTATTTGTCTCAGGAGTTTATCTATGAGATAACAAACTTGTTTATTCCTCTCACTCTGATGTTTCTACACCCTGCTTCAAAAATATGGTGCTCTCTTAAAAGCAGTTACTATACTGCTATTGCTCTATGAGTGAAAAATATTGTTGTTGTTGTTGTTTTCTAGTGCCTTGCATCTGGCAATGAAGCCATTAGCATTCGTGCTTTCCAATACTTTTGAACTGTAGTTTCTTCTGATCTTAATGCTTCACAGGTCTTCAAGTGTTCTTCATTCATTTCTGCTGGATCGTTACACAGGACACATATCGGTGAGGCTGAGATACCTATTCTGTAGAGATGACTTGCCAAGCAGTCATGATTTGTCAATAGTCGGAAGGCTGCAACAGCTGTTTTCCTTGGTCTCTGGGGGATTATATCTGGATTGGAAAGTAGTGTAATCCATTTTTTATCTTTGGCATTTGTTTCTATTTCTTGTAGGTATGAATGACAAAAATTTTTAATGATCAAGCGTTTTATTGAGGAATATGAGAAATTGAATTTAGACTTTTGTGTTATTGTTGTGGCTTTCTTTGCAAGTGAGTCTGCAGCTTCGTTCCCCATGACTCCACAGTGTGCTGGAATCCATTGGAGATGAACAGTCTTATTAACTTTTTGGAGTTGTGTTAACATTTTGTAGCATTCTCTAATTTTTGTTGACTTCTTTGTAGTATTTGAACATATTCCCTGAATTGCAGCTTTAGAATCCGAAAGAATTACTGCCTTGTTAAATTTATTTAAGGGAAGATTTAATAATTGTCGGAGAGCAATGTATATAGCCTCTATTTCTCCATCATAATTTGTTGTGTCTCTGCCAACAGAATGATAAAAGGAAAAATGTGAACATGTAACTCCAGCTCCAGTAAGGTTTTCCTTCGAGGATCCATCAGTATATATGTGCAGCCATTCTTCTGTGGGATACCTAGTATTGATTGTTTCCAGAGCTAGAAGTTTTTGTATTTCTTTTGGTGTGTCTGATTTACTTATTTCCTCTATTAATTCCAAATTGAAGGTAGGTTGCAATAATTCCAATGGATTTTCTCTAATAAGTAGATTTTCTCTGGTGTTAGGAATGTTCAATTTGGATTTAATCTGTGTTACCTTTTCTAGGAAACTACTATGAGTTTTAAGGATTGAAGGGGGGAGGTTCTCTTCTGTCCATTTAGAGTTTGGCAGTCGTAACATTTTCTCGTGTTGGAGCAATGCTTGTTCTTCTATTTTTGTTGTTATTGATGGGGTCCGTGTTAAGGCAAGCATGGCATCAATAGGTGTGGATTTAACTGCTCCAGTGATTAGGCGAAGAGCCTGATTTTGTATTTGTTCAAGTTTATTGATGTTAGCATTTGCTGCTGTTATTAAAGCTTCAGAACAGTACAAGAGGTTTGGTTTAATATACATTTTGTATGTTGTGTTAAGGACTCTCCTTGAGCAGCCCCATTTAGCACCAGCTAACCTTTTCAGGATTTGCAATTTCTTTTCAACCTTTTCTGAGATGTTTGTTATATGTTTTTTCCAACTTAGCTTTCTGTCGAAAGTGATGCCTAAGTATTTGGCATCATCAACTGCTTTGAGTGGTTTACCATTATAATTTATGCTAATATTAACTGGTTTGTATTTTAGTGTAAATAATTCATAATTTGTTTTTTCCACATTGATAGTCATGAGGTTTTTGGAGCTCCATTCATGTACTTTGTTTAGGGCTGTTTCTATTCTGCCTTTAATTAATTCAGGTTTTTTTGAAGAGCCTGAAGTCCAAATGACTACATCGTCAGCAAATAGAGCAATTTTGGTTTCTAAAGTTTTTATTATTGATGGAAGGTCATTTATATATATGTTAAAGAGTGTTGTGCTCAGAACAGCACCTTGTGGAAGTCCTCGGTGTGTTTGTTTATATTTGGAAATGTATGTATTATATTTTGTGGCACAAAATCTTTGTGAAATAAACTGAGTTATCCACTTAAGCATGTTACTTTTCACACCTATTGATTGCAACTTCTCAACTAATTTATTTCTCCAGACTGAGTCATATGCTGATTTAAAATCAATGAATACTGCCAAGGTATCCTCCTTTCTATTGAAAGCTTCCTTGATGTCTTGGCTTAGTAGGAGTACATTTTCACTTGTAGTATGATTCTGTCTGAAGCCGGTCTGTGAACTATTAATTAAGTTGTAATATTCTAGGAACCAGTTAAGTCTAGATGCCACCATTCTTTCCATCACTTTTGCAATAACACTGGTCAAAGATATTGGTCTGAAACTATTAATATTGTTTGAGGGTTTGTTTTTCTTTAAAATTGGGATGATAATGGCTTTTTTCCAGTCGGAAGGTACAGTCATTCTCCAACACGTGTTATACAGTTTAAGTAGGATTTCTTTTCCTTTCCTGCCAAGGTGTTTAATAAACTCTGGATGGATCTTGTCAGGTCCAGGAGATTTTTTGTTCTGTAATTGTTCTATTGCTAAATCCAGTTCTGTTTCATTAAAATCCTGAATAAAAATATCATTTCGTATACCTTTTGGCTTACTAGTTTCTCTGATAGTTTTTTGGATAGCCTTATCTTGTTTTTTATACGCTTGGGGTACTCTTTGTGACTGAGCATAAAACTTGTTAAGGGATTCTCAGAAATCCAGCATTAGCTAACAACAACAACACCCTGCTTCAAAAGTGACTTATTTTTTCTTTCCCAGGACAATAAATATTATGCGAAAGAGCATCACCAGTACATTAGATTGCTGCATCAACCAAAGCAATTGTGATCATACTTTCAATAATATCACTAATGATATGGAGATTCAAGAACCATATGATATAATGTAGTAACACTGATACTGCTTACAGCTGTCTTGTGGACAATAATTTTGAACTACTGATCTCAGTATAACGTATCTCATTGGCTGCAGATCAGAACTCTTCCCATTTGAAAAGCACAGTAGAGAGGTGTGTGAACACTCACTAAAACCTTTTTCAGGACAAATGCACATTCCATTATTATTATAACTTCATTTCATCTACTTCAAAGATCTGATATTAAAGGCTTTTTCTAATGAGAAAATTTCCATATTCAAGAAAAGAGCTAAAAGCTTCATAAAATGAATTCTTTTTTTTTTTTTTTTTTTTAAAGTATTTACAAAAATGTTAAAGCATAACCCAATCTGAGAAGGGCTTACAATATTCATTACATTGTTAACCTTATAACTTCAGGTGGTGCAGGAGAAGCAACACTGACATGACGAATAGGTGGCAAAGGCTTTATCTTTCGGCCAAACCTTCCAGTTTTTCGTTGCCACCAGCCAGACCGTGGTCTATTGCCAAGTTCTCGATTTCTCTGTGCGCTTCCTACTGGTGTTTTACTATGCATGACATTGGATATTCTTCCTGTAAAATAAAAAATAAAAAAATAATAAATATTGGAAATGAATACAGAAATACTGAAACTGGTAATTGTTTATCTTATGTAATGAGTGGTATATGTATCTACTTTTTTAGCATTGATTAAGACACTCATCTTATCAAAATAATATAATTTGCATAATTTATGGGATAATAGTTAATTATGCAACTTATGGCTCAACAATTTTTTATCAGTAGAAAGCTTAAGATTGTAGTGATGAAATTTCGTGAGTGTAAAACATTCAGTTGCATACTCTACAATTTAAATAACCAGGAGCAGATCTTATACATCCAGAGTATATTAGAAACTTAGGAATAAGAGCTAAAAAGACATTATTATAAATTATTAATAAAATATGGTATGAACAAGAGAATATGCCATCAAACTGGTGCAAACCACTAGTAATCTCAATTTTGAAACCAGGAAAGCCTACAAATGAAACAAAAAGTTACAGACCCATATCACTGTCTTCAATTCTGGCAAAAATAGCTGATACAATGGTTGTCAATAGATTAATGTACTATCTAGGAACAAACAATTTAATAGCAGAGAAGCAGGCTGGATTTAGAAGACAATACTCTACTGTTCATCAAGTATCCAGATTAATGGAAGATGTGAAGTAAACTAGCTAACAATATGTATTTCAGTAGCAGCAGTATTTATAGATTTTCAAACAGATTTTCAACAGTCATTACCGCTACTTGCCAAGAGATGTCATTATTAACAATAATGATCTTTTTTAAGAATGACATAGCCTTTGGTCTCGCTTTGTCTGGAATAGCTGCGACAATTGTAACCAGGTGGAAGGGCTGCTCATTCAGCTCTGAAGTTGCCATTAAACATACAAACCATCGCAATTCCCACATACAATATTTCCAAAGCGTCTGGAATGGGAAAAGTATTACAAAAATGTAAAGTCATTGTTTGGGATAAATGCATGATGGTACATAAAGAAATCGCTTGAAGCTATGGATCGAACATTACAAGATTTGTGTGGAAACGTTCAACTAATCGGGAATGCATTGATATTGCTTGCGGGAGATTTTAAGCAAACATTGCCTGTAATTTCTCGATCAACAACAGTGGGCAAAATAAATGCTTGCATAGAATATTCAACATTGTGGCGATACGTACGTACATTACAGTGACTACGAATATGCGCGTCCAGCTTCAAAATGATAAATCAGCCGAGGTATTCTCATGACAGTTACTAGAGATTGGAAACACAGCTGCCAATAGATGAGACAAGACGAATATCATTTCCTAATAATTTTTGTAATTTAGTAACACCAAAAGAACTTATCAAAAAAGTGTTTCTTAATATTCCAAATTAATTATAGGAATCACGACTGGATCAGTGAACGAGCTATCCTTGCCGCAAAGAATAAAGATGTCTATCAGCTGCATAATTTTATGCAATCCAGCATTCAAAGTGAGGAAATTATAGACACCATTGTGGAAGCAGATGAAGTAGTTAAGTAGCCATCAGAGTTTCTGAACTCTCTTCATCTACCAGGAATGCCACCACATACATTAAAATTGAAAATAGGCATGCCAATTATCACATTGCATAATGTTAATCAGCCAAAACTCTGTAATGGCACATGGTTCGCAGTTAAGAAATTGATGAAAAATGCAGTGGAAGCAACGATATTAACTGGGCCTTTCAAAGACGAAGATGTCCTCATTCCTAGAACTCCCATGATCCTGACCGTTACACCATTTAAATTTAAAAGATTACAATTCCCAATTCGATTGGTATTTGCAATTACAATCAATAAAGCTCAAGGTCAATTTTTAGAGTTGTGTGGTTTAGATTTGGGTGCGCGTTGCTTCTCACATGGTCAATTGTATGTTGTGTGTTCCCATGTTAGCAAACCAAATAGCCTTTATATCAATGTAAACAACGGAAAAACAAAAAATATTGTATACCCACAAGTATTGCAAAATTAAACTTTTTTGATACGTATGCTTTGTTTTGTTCCTCATTTCTGAACCATGCAGCCATAATGTGCCACAGCAAAGCGTGGCAGGGTACAACTAGTATATATATTAATGATATGCCAAAGTTTATAAAAGAAAATGAAATAAACATTGCAATGTATGCAGATGACGTAGTTGTATGGATGGCTGAAAAAGTGACAAAAATGTATACACCAGATTAGAAGAAAAAATGCAAAATGTGTTAGTTAAATTAACTAATTGGGCAAAATTAAATAATATATCCATTAACACAGCAAAAACTAAATACCAAGTCTACACCATGAAACATTTTGAAGACAGGGAAAAAAGCTTAAAACTTGAAATCAATGGAAAACAAATGGAATATGCTGAAGAAATTATATATCTGGGAATTGCACTGGATAGAAAATTAAAAATGAAATACCATGTAGGAAATGTAACACAAAAGGCTAGAAAAAGAATTAACATATTGAAGAGATTAATTGGAACTAAATGGGGCAGCTCAATAGAAGTTTTAAATAAAACGTATAACAACTACATAAAACCAGTATTAAAACATGGATGTGAAGGACTTTTAACTGCAACCGAAGACAAAATTAATAAAATTGAGAGATGTCAAAATCAGTGTTTAAGATTGATAACAGGAACTGTAAAAACAACACTAGTGCACTTCTCGTTGGGACAAATAATAACCCAATTAAAGCCAGCATTCAAACGCAAGCCGCATAACTATATGTAAAATTGAAAACAAACCCAAGTAAACATCAATGGTATCAACAACTACCTAGAGAATATAAGCTAAAAGCACAGATCACAAACAAATCTTTCTTTAGAGACGAAGTATAATCACTTAAATTTATCAGAAAAATGCACCCCTCATCTTCCTAGAACTAATCCAATAGATTTTATTAAGATACTTCATTCTACAGTTTAGACGCCGACCGTGAAAGCCTACGTAGCTTTATTAAGATAGTAACAAAGAGTTGACAGAACAACTAAATAAACTAGAATCACCAGAATTGTGCAGAATTGTTACAATTGACATCTACATAATCAATTCCATGAAACAGAGTGGCTCAGAATTTACACAGATGGTTCTGCAGATAAATTGAGAAATAATGTATGAGGTGGTATATATTGTAAATACTTTTCACATTATTTTACATTGCCGAAACTATCCACAAATTTTGAAGGTGAAGTGGTTGCAATACAACGAGCATTAGATCAGATATACTATAGGACTGATATAAAAGAAAATAAAGTAGTTGTTCTCACAGACTCAGTTTCTGCCATTCAAGTAATTGAACAATATGACAGTCCATACAAATCTTATAATATTAAGGATGTAAGATCTTATTACAGATTACTCCAAATAAAATTTCAACAGACAATTCTACAGCAGATACCATCACATAAGGGAGTGATTGGTAACGAGATTGCAGACTTTCTGGCCAAAAAGATTGCAGTGTTACACTCAAAATCTATAGTCTTGTGGATTAGATGTGAAACTAAAAAATCTGATGTGCTGCACTCACATGACTTTCTCTAGTCTTGTACAAACTATATGTACAAATTCTTATTCTTATATCTTCATCTTAGTTGAGATAAACATTTGTACAAATTATCTTATTGCTTATTTCCTTGTAGGTGCAAGGGGAATGTTAGAATACAGAAGGTTTTGTGCGATAGTCAAATGTTTTAAAGCTTTGAGATTCTGTTGTCTTTGCACACTTAACATATAAAAAAATTAACGATGATCCATTTCATGAAAGTTCAAAGTTTTCTGAAACTCACACACATAACAAGGAATATCTCCAAAATGGTTCACCCTACAAGAAAATTTATTTAGACATAAATTGTGTATTTTAGCAAGATCTACATTTTTTTGTACAGAATTGGGATATATTCTTCACCACTCTGTCCTCTATGTGATCTGCAAGAGGAAATGGATCGAGACCACCTTCAAATATGCCCAGCCACTTCTAGTGCCCCATCCATCAGTGAAAAATATTGGAGAGCAAGAGGATTAATGACTTCATTGTCAGAAATCCAGCATTAGCTAACAACAACATTTTTTTGTACGGTATGATTTGGTCTATCTCTAATGGTTTACCAGTTATGCAAAAGTCGTCCAGAGTAAATGCAACTACTTCTGGCTATAGCCAGAAAATTCAAGATATACATTTCATTTGTCATAAAAAATATCTCAAACATATGACATTTTAATCAAAATCGTTAGAGCCATTTTCAAGAAAATCAAAATTTTTTAAAAATTTTTCCATGTAAAGGGTAGTTTAGGGTGGGGCTATTTTCTTCAAAATCTTTGTGTCACATCCTTGAAAGACATTAAACTTAAATACCAACTTTGGTTTTTAACCGACTTTTTGTTTTTGAGTTATGCTGTCCACAGACTGACACACAGACACACACATGGACCTTTTTCTAAAAATGCTTTTTTTTTGGATTCAGGGGGCCTCAAAACATGTATTTCTGGTGAAATCTCGACATCGAATTTTTGGGTGGAATACAATACTTCCCCTACTTACCAGTAAAGAAAGTAAAAATGTCAAAATTAATATAGAATGAAAATACCAACATAATATTCAAAAGGAAATTACCAATAAAAATTATTCTAACATAAAAGAAATAGTACAAAAAATAAAAAATTTCTCAAGAAGAAAAGCAGTTGCTCACTTCAGATTAGCCACTGGACATGATTGTTTGGCAGAACATCTGCATAGGTTTGGTTTTTTAAGTGACAACGCATGTAAGATCTGCAATACTGACTAGATTTTAAATGGAGAACGCTGACTGGAATGCTCAGAATTGAGGAAAGCTGTACCAGATGGGAAGATACATAATTTATATTGGCTGGCTAGGGGAAAATTGATGGATCAAAATCCTGCACATTAGATCAACAACATTCTCAACAATTTTATAAACCATAACAGAAAATTATAATAAACAGTTTTGTGAAATCAAAACAATATATTGTGAGATTTAAGTATAGAGTCTATATTGAGCACAAACAATTGAATAGAACACAGCATACTTTAAAGAGGAAGTTCCTGAACTGAATTTGACACTGAATTTGAAAAATCTGTACTTCTTACACTTGTAGTTGTTTGGTTATGTTGTTTATCTTTTATTATAGTTAAAATAAAATATATAATCCAACTACTAAGAAAATTTTATTTCCTTTGTGATATGGAAGTTCCAATATTACCCAAGATGATTAGTTTCACAAACCCAAAATTTGAGATAATCTGAACAGAGTCCAAGATAGAACAAAAAAATAATTAAAATTCAGTGTATCATGTAAAGAAGTCACTTAATCTTCGAACTATACCTAAAATCATTAAAGCTTGCATAAAGTCAAGCAAAATTATTTTTGGATGAAAATGTCTTTACTGTTTTCTACTGAAGTCTATGCACTAGTACTTTGTGTGTGTTGTAGTGTTTAACGCCCGCTTTTACTACTACTAGTACTTTGTGAAGCATGTTTTAGCATATTTCCATTTTTGTTTAGATACTAAGAAACTAATTATACTATGTACAAAGGTACTCCTACCAAGATCATCTATTGTGCATTTTAATCCCTATCTACTGGACAGTGTCATTCGGTTAGGAGGAAGATCAGTTTGTGAACTTGACAATGATTGAACTGTACCAAATACTCATGAATAGCGCTCATCACTTCATACAACTGCTGATTATTCAGACGCATATTAGACTTCATTTTCAGCCCACACTGTACTGATGGAGCTTTGGACTGAATTTTAGATTTTATGAGCTTGGTAGACAACCAAAAAATGTATTCACACGTCTGCCATGCAAAATAGCGTATAACTGTATGAAGAGATTAGAAGCTCCTCTATCAGTTGATTGAGTTCAATCTATGCAACAGTTTGAATTGATTTCGCTGGCTCGCTTATGTCAAATTTGACAAAAAAATCAAGAAATTGTATACTGTGTTGTTCACTTGTTCCACTACTTGTGCTGCTCACCTTGAACTAACAGACCTCTCAATGGACTGACCTCCTGATGGTCATGAAGCAATTTGCAGCATGTTGAGTATTATCTCATGCAATGTACTCAGACAACACCAAAACTTTCTATGCAGCCGACAAAGGTTTGATGGAACTGTTCAACCTGCTGGAAGACTTGAAGGCCTAACATTATTGTACAGGTCTGAAAAATGTCCGCAAATGTAGTGCACCACAGGCAGTAACAATCCCAGTATTCCTCCTCGCTCCACCTCTAGTACGCTATTGCTTAACATAATATCTGCATGTGCACATGTAAACAATAATATTAAAATAATGGATTTCAAGAGTGAAGATGGTGTGCGAAGCATACTCGGGAATAGTGTTTTGAGTGAAAATGAAGGCAATGATTTTGGGGGAATACATGTGACGGAAATTAAGAAGAAACTGGAACAAGGAAGGCTGGCAACAATTTCAGGAACGCACAAATCTGAAACAATAGCATCATTACAGACAATTGTAGCAATGCTAAATCAGGATTTACAGAAAGCCAAGAAAGTAATCAAGTGCTTGAAGAGCGAAAACGAGCTACTTAAAAGTAAAGTTCCAAACTTAAAAGAAGAAGGATCTTTTGTAACAGTCGCCAAAAACAGAGGGAACAAAAGCAAAAGCATGGCAGAGTTAGAGCAAAACACAAAGGTACCCGTTTTTAACAAATTTCAAGCATTATCGGCTACTGAGAATGAAAATGGAAATCTGAAAATACAATCTAAGGAAAACGCAAACATGGAAAAATCGAGGGTTATAGTGTTAGGAGACTCGATGGTAAAATATGCCGGCAATGAGTGTAGGAAAATGGGGCATGAAGTGCAGTGCTTCCCGGGAATAGGCACCGAAGAACTGAAACATAAAACGGAGATGCTCAAACTAAGTGAGGTGAAACCAGATATAGTGGCAATTCATGTTAGGACAAATGATCTACACAGGGGGATAAATCCTGACTTAATTATGGGTGATGTTATGGATTTGGTACAACGAGTAAAAGAAGATAGACCATTAACAAAGGTAATCATCAGTGGTGTGTTAAATAGGAGAGAGATGAACTGGAGGCATGTGCATCACCTTAACAATCAATTAGACTGGATGTGCTCAGTTCGGAACTGTGTGATACTAGATGGTAACTGCTGGATAACGAATGAAGATCTTGCAAGGGACGGTCTCCACTTGAACAGGAGAGTGTCAATGAAGTTTGGTAAACTACTTTGTGATGTTATTGCCAGTTGTGAACAAAATGTATCAAAAAACTAGAATTTGCTAGAAGAAGTCAGGCTGATTGTTTAAAAGATTTTAAGGTGGGGTATTATAAAGTAGAAGACTCAGACAAAAATTATATGGTATCTGTAACACAAAATAATGAAAACAATTACTTCAGCATGTTGCATCAAAATGTGCAGTATTTAGCAAACAAAATTGAGCATTTTAATACACTTATAAATCAAGTAGACCCCATATTTGTAGTTATTACAGAACATGGACTAAAGGAAAACCAAATTGAGCATTATAAATTAGATAATTTTGTTTTACAAAATAGTTTCAGTAGATGTAAATTTAAAGGTGGGGGTGTAGCAATATATGCTCATGAAAACTACAAAGAAATTGTGCAAATATACAACTTAAATAAATACTGCATAGAAAAGGATTTTGAAATTGCTGGGGTTAAAATTAATACTGAAGAGGGTAACTTATTACTTTTTGGAGTATACAGATTGCCAAGTGGTGAAATTTCAAATTTTTTCAATGGATTAGAAACTGTGTTGACGAAATACTCAGTATATAGTAACAAAATTATAATAATAGGTGATATAAATATAAACTCTATCAATGCAAATAATGTGTGTACAAAACTTACAGATTTATTAAATATGTTTAATATTAAAATGCATATTAAAATACCGACTAGGGTTACCTCAACATCAGCTACCGCTATAGATCAAATTGCCACAAGTATTGATAGTAAAAGAGTAAAAGTAGAAGTATTTGACAGTTGTGTTTCTGATCATAAGGCACAGATAATGAAAATTCAAAAAATTAATGTTAGAAGTGATAAAATTGTAAAGGCAAGAACAAGGAAAATCAATTCATATAATACAAATGAGTTCAAAAAGTTGCTCCAACATGAATCATGGGATAAAGTAGGTACATGATACTGACTGTGTAAATGAAAAATGGGAGAAGTTTTATCTCATATTTAATAAACACTTTGATACTTTGTGTCCAAAACGGGTTATGAATAAATGCAAAAAACAAAGTAATAAATTAATCCTCCCAAGATTAGGGAATCAATGAAGGACATGTATATATTTTATAAGCAGTATGGTAATCGATTGTATTATGATAGATATAAAAATTACAAGAAAGAGTATGAAGCTGCTCTCAAAAATTTAAGGTAGGAAAGTATTAAATATAAGGTAACTACTGCAAAAAATACAAGTAAGGCTATATGGGATGTAGTAAATGCTAGTAAGAAAAACTGTAAAAATTCAGAGAACATTGTAATTAAACATCAGAACAAAAGGGTTGATAATCCAGTAAGCATTAGTAATATATTCAATGAATACTTTATAAATGTAGCGGTGCCTAAGGGAAATACGAGTAAAATGGTTAGAATGGATATTAATGAGGGAATAAAGCATATTGGTAGCACAGTGTTCTTAAATCCTGTTACTGAAACAGAATTAATCAAAATTGTTACTCAATTGAAATCTAAAAACTCAAGTGAGTGGGATGAAGTTTCATAAAAAATCCTGAAACAATGCAAGGAAGAATTAGTTAATATCCTAGTACATCTAATAAATGCCTCTATAGCGGAAGGAATTTTTCCGAACTGTTTAAAAAAGGTGGTTGTTAAATCATTACACAAAAAGGGTGATGTTACTAATGTGAGTAATTATAGATCAATTACTTTAGCATCTACTTTTGCTAAACTGCTGGAAAAGGTTATTTTAAAGAGGATCTTAAGTTTTTTGGATAAACACAACATTTTATCTAATTCCCAGCATGGTTTTCGAAAAGGTTATTCTACAGTTACTGCTGCGGTAGAATTTATAGATGAACTAATTAACAAAATGGAAAATGACAATCAAGTAATGGGGATTTTTCTTGATTTATCAAAGGCCTTCGATAGTGTTGATCACCAAGTCTTATTACAAAAATTGGAACATTATGGTATAAAGGGGACTGCAGGTAAATTAATTAATACATACTTACAAGGCCGGGTACAAAGTATAGAAATAATATGTAAACTAAACCAAATAGAAACAAAATATGAATCCTCATTAGCAACCGTTAAATATGGAGTCTTACAGGGATCTGTGCTTGGGCCTTTACTATTTACATTTGGTGCTGTTTTTATGTATTATGAAGTTGATGGTGATGAGCTTTTGACTCTTTCGTAATCTCGGGTTGTGGTACTGGATGGAATGAACATACACTTGGGTTTAACTTTAGTGAAACATTTTATTTGCACCTTCTTGTTCACAGTATTTAAATCGTATCACAGTAGAAAGTCTTTTATTTCAGTGGATCGACTTCCCTAGCATCGCCGAAATTTAATGTCTGAAAATTTAGCGATATTTCGCTAAAAGTGTTTTCTATCACTTTACACTTCGTCTATTATGTCCTTTTATTTAATCGTGCACTTTGTATTAACTAACTTATTAAAGCTAACTAACGTCTCACTTATTTTACACAAATTAACGGTCTTTAAACACTTAGTAAATTTACTTTCACTATTTTATGACGCGTACACATAAAAATACGCCCATCTACGCCAAACACATAGACGCTAATCCCAAATTCTTTTTTTTGCTGCGAGTCTAGCATTTCGACTGCCACATGTACATCCGCGTCTGCATTCATCAAATAGTTCCCGCATTGTTAGGGAAGCGATCCTTAGCCATTTTCCCTTCGCTTTCAATATTGAACACATATAATTCTTTTATTTATACATATATATTACAATTAAATATGGAAATATTTATGATGTCTTTAAACAAACTTAATTGTTTGTAACAATGAACATTAGTAACACGTTTTCGTCATTTAACCAACTCATAGCAACATCAAAAACAAATTATACTCTTAACAAATATTCACATAAACGATTTTCTTTTGGGGTCTTTTAATATTCTGTCTCACATTGTACACTAACAATTTACCTGTAATTAATAATGTGAAAACTGTATCATATGCTGATGACACATCTATAATTTGTTGGTTGGCGGCGCCGTGGCCGAGCGGTTAGCGCGCTCGCCTACCACCTAGGCGGCCCGGGTTCGATCCCAGGGACCCGCATGTGGTATTCGTGGTGGACGAAGCGGCGTCAGGGCGGGTTTTCTCCGGGTACTCCGGTTTCCCCCGCCATCTCATTCCACCGGTGCTCCATCTTCATTCCATGTATCATCAGTGTCACCGCCTGTGGTGCCGTAGTAGTAAAAGCGGGCGTTAAACACTACAAACAAACATAATTTGTTGGGGAAAAGATCAAGACAACTTAAGTAATAATATACACTCAGATAGATGTAATACTTAAATTTTTTGTTAATAACAACCTAGTTAATAATTTAAACAAGACAAGCATAATATATTTTAAAATTAGTAATTGCATGTACAACAATATGAAAATTAAAATTGGAAATGAAGAAATAGATACAGCAGATGATCACTTATTTTTAGGATTGCATATTGACAAAAACTTATCATGGACAAAACATGTAAATTATATATGCAAGAAAATGAGTAAGGGTATCTATCTATTAAATTACGTGGCACACTATTTGGATAAACCTAATTTAAGATTGATTTATTATGGAATAATTTATTCTTATTTGAATTATGGTATTGAATTAAGGGGTACAACGTCTAAAGAGAATTTAAAACGATTATTGGTATTATAGAAGAGGTGTGTAAGGATTGTTTGTTCACTAAAATCAAGGGACTCATGTAGAGAAATTTTTAAAAAAGAAAGAATTCTTACAGTGGTTTCATTATATATTTTTAGAGTTATTTTACTAGTTAGGAGAACTACAAATATAAGGAGCAACAGCAATATACATAAATATGACACAAGAACTAAAGAGAATATTTATAGGGAAGTGAAGAGTAAGAAATTCTTTGATAAAAATCCATTTGTAATTGGGAAAACTTTATACAATAAGCTGCCAACCACAATTAAACAATCAACTGGTTCCAAGTTTAATAAATGCTTAAAAAATTACTTAATTGAGAGGGCTTTTTATGATATAGATGAATATCTGCAATTGTGATTTTGAAGATTTTTTACCATTAAGACAATTACTTTAGCATTTTATGTAACCTGATATATCCAACAACATGTATATGTTCTAAAAGGATGAATAAATAAAAATAAATAAAGACATGAACATCTGAGAGCCATTGTTAATCCAATAATCACATATATCACATTGTAAGAAAGAATTCTTAGATTGCAGCTAAGATAATGCTTCAGAGTTTTTCTATGCATTGTTTGGAAAGCACTGCACTCTTACTGGATGGCAAGAGGCATTGGCCATCATTATCACGCTTTACCAGATTATTTATAGTGACAGTAGAACATTTCTCTACAAACTTATTGAATACATTCAATATAATAATAATTTCACTGTTCCTTAAAGGCTTTCCTTGCAGATGTTTAAGAAAACCAGTTGTACCTGATCTTGTTTCTATTATGCATACCAAGATGGCACCGAGGCATCAGGCAAACGCTATGTGGTATTCAAAGCAAGAGAACTCAATTGTTATTTTATTCCAACCAACATACTGATAGCTTTAAACATACAAGCTGTGTGTGGGCAACATTTGATTCTACCTCTCAAAAGAGACCTCAATGTTTTGTGATAGGCCATAAAGCTTAAAGTGTATTATTGCAATGAATTACAGTACATTATATTCCATATTATACAACTTGAGTGGCTTATTGAATGCAAGTAAAGCAAGAAGCGAAATAGGCTGTGGAACTATATTGTGGAACAATACGGGGGTATCAAAACGCAATAGCCAATGAGGTTTATTTCCGGCACGTGTTTCTGCTTACTTCTACTTTATGTTTACTATAAATAGATTATAGTTTGAGAGCTTTGGAGTTGTTAATAAATAAAATTGTGTACTGTTAATGTGACTGGCACTCATATATTAACACAACAAATCCCCTCCAAAAAAGTGAGAGAGAGAGAGACCATGCACAGTTTTAGGTTAGGAGCGTGGAAACTAAAAAGGATTTTGAGGTTATGTTAAACAAGGATACTATGGGAATAATGAAAATGGGCTCCATATTTTAATGGAATGTAGAACTGATGAATGAAAGATGAGTGTAGAATAGAATAAGAGTAACAGAAATGTAGTGGTTAAAAAAAATTGTGTTCAGTCTCAGTTAAGGTTAGGGTCACTTTTCTGGAACACTTCAAGTATGATGAAGTTTCCATTTCAGTGTATAACAGTTAGTAGAACTTACTTATTTAAACAACTTAACTTTTAGCAATATTAAAATGATTGGGAGAATAAATTTATGTCAGCACTATTGCAGTGCGCTTAGCAATACTCGTAATTTTGTTGTTTTAAAATTTGGGTTATATGACATTTGAACACTTACCTACAACTGCCATACAATGCTCATCAAATGAAAATTCATGTTTTGATGGCATTTTCACAATGACTTTGTCATTCACTTTCCTTACAATCTTGCCATAGGAACCTGCAGAATGAATAAAAAAGGAGCCTCTTCCTGGATATTTTTCTACACAGCACACTACTGTCCCTGCAGGCAATGCTCCTAGAGGATAAGCGTCTCCTTCTTTAGCTCTAACTGCAACAGTGTATATATTGAGCGTAAGTTACATTGTGGTTCTGCAAACTTAAAAGGTCAGATTTAAAATCAACGAAGGAGCTATTTGTCTCCTTAAGACATGTAATCAGAAGCTCACACTTAAATTAGTAATTAGTAGCCATTTTAATACTATCTATAGGAGAAAAATTTATTATTATTGTTATTTATTATTAATTAATTATTATTAATTCTTCTTCTTCTTCTTCTTCTTCTTCTTCTTCTTATTATTATTATTATTATTATTATTATTATTATTATTATTATTATTATTATTATTATTATTTATTGTTGTTATTTGTTGTTAGTTGTTGTTAGTAGTTGTTGCTGTAGTAGTTGTTGTAGTTGTAGTAGTTGTAGTTAGTTGTTGTTATTAATATTATTATTATTATTATTATTATTATTATTATTATTATTATTATTATTATTATTATTATTATTATTATTATTATTATTATTATTATTATTATTGTAGAATTCCGACAACTCAACTCTCAATAACTCGATGTTCTGTATAACTTGATGAACCTGTTTATTCTAATTTTTTTTTATTTTTTATTCTTAAACTTGACTGTAATAATTTCTATTATGTATTATACCAGGTGAGTCAGCTGCCTCTTATTCTCGAGTTTTATGCAATCTGCATTTTATAGTCCAACATGAAAACATCGACCCCATTACCAGGTTCTACCCGCATATTTAACATGGATGTTAAACACTCGATGAAATTAGTACTAATATGGATATCACATCGCGTTTTAATACATTCATAATTAGACAGCTGATTATCTTCCTTTCATAGAAGTTTGAAAACAGTGTTGTTGTAATTAATTTAATTTAAAAGGTGAGTTAATTAATAACACTGAACAACACAACATATTTTTCCGGGACGCGTTTCGAAGGTAACTTTCCTCCATTATCAACCGGACAATAACTTTTAAATTAAATTAGACAGCTGATGTTTGCACTTCTGCAAATGTTCACTGGAACCAGCGAATATTACATCTTAAACGGAATGTTTAGCTCACACGTTACTAAGTAGCTCAGTTGGAACAAGCGCAAGACTCCGAAGTAATCGTCTGCTGTGAAGATTCGAATGACCTGCATGTACTAATTTTTTTTTCTTTTTTTACCGTGCAATATTTACAAACTATTATTCTGAAAACTGTTATATTCATTTTTATTGTTTTATTTATGTTTTATGACATTGTTTCATGTTTCTTTATTGGTGAACTACAATTATGTAGTTGTTTAAACACATCTATAGGTAGGTGCAATTGAAATAAGGATCATTCATACACTTTTGAACACAGAAAGCAAGGGAATTACATTGTCAGAGTTTAACATGGAAGTTAAACTCAATTTTGCACACAATGAATTATTGTGCTATTAAAATGCAGACAACCAAAAACGATTTAAATTATACTGTCCTAAACCCTCAGGGACTTCATAATTAGATTATTGTGAATACGGTTTCCAAGTTTTGATGACCATAAAAAAAATATTTACAATGCTGAGACTCGAACCTGTGTCATTGGGGGTTAAGCGCAGAGGACCCGTCACAATCCTATTCAGCTATTTCGAGACTTCCTGAAAGCACGTACCACGTCCAATAGTAGGACTTGTATGCCTGGCGCTATGCCATTGCCACCTCGCAAGTTTGCGCGCTTGATTTAGCCTTTTAAGACAGTTTTAATCATTTACTGGGCGTTTTAATATTATTACTTAAATGGCAAAAGCTGTTATGCATAATAATTGAGATGTACGAGGCGTAGTTCATGCAAAAATGCAAATAAACTGTTATTTAATAATATGTCCGTTTTGACTGTACAGGTCCATGATGGATGAGGCGGGTCTAAATTTTTCCTAATTTTTGGCAGCCAATCCCTGCTCTAAGTACAAGAATCCACCATTTTCTTTTTAGCTGACGTTGTTAGTGTACTCATATGATAGGTCCATTTTTTCCAAGGCGTTTACTGAATTACATTGCTATGTATACTCTAATAAAAAATTTGTAAAATCGGCTGGAAACCGGAATTTGCTCTCAGTAAACGAGTCGTATGTTTTTGAGGTGTACTTTAGCGAGGAATACGTTCTGTCCCTTAAAGCACTGTTACTCTCAATTTTGTACATTCCTCTCTTTAAGAACGTCAAGCAATACATTTTAGTAAGCGCAAAACTGGACTAAGGTGCACATGCCGTTAGATGGGTGGCCTACCTTCCAAAAAAATAAGGTGTGGCTAACTCACCTGGTACAGTATGAATAATATAGGTAAATTTTAATTAGTGTACGTATACAACCTATTGCATTCTCCCTCACTGTGACTAAAGGACTGAACGTGTACTCACCTTCGATATCTAATCAGAACATAAGCAGCAGGCAGACCATTGTCAAAAACCAAAAGCTTGTCACTAATAATGTGAATATATAGCACAAATACTTGTTAGTAAGGTTTATTGCTTTACCCAGTACAAAGGTATCTTTAGACTGAAGAATTGCACAGTGGTTTATGAATGAGTTCACTTTTGTATTTTTAAGACCAAAGGGGAGTCAGATTATCTTTATGACTTCCATGTAGTACATAAACATCGTGGACTGTGCATGATTAAGTACAGTACCATCTTGCATAATCAGCTTCTTTAAGGCATAAAGTAATCCTTTACGCTGCAACACTGGTAATAGAAAGGCAGAAAAGGAGTTTAATGAATCAGAGAATGTTTGCTTGTGGTGAAAACAGAAATTGGCACTATTTACTACTAAAATTAGTAGGAAGAAATTTATGGGTACTCACAAAGGAAGACATCCTGAAGTTGAATTGTTGGAACTTGTGCGTGAAAGGACGAAGAATGAGCAACCTGTGACTAGTGGCACTATACAAAAGAAAGGAGGCTGAAGTTCTTGGTATTTCGGAACAAGTGTTGAAGGCTAGCCATGGATGGGTGTATCATTTCATGCAGCGGACGGCTTTATATGTAAGACACCATATCAGTGAATAATGGTGATTCATGCTTGTAATTTACAGTATTGTATGAACAAATTAATTTTGAATGTGTACTTTCCTTATTTCATGCTCACTAATTTTCTTCTTTAACAATGTGTTGCCTAATAATAGGACATTTTAGTTCTATAATTTGATGGTTTATATATACAATAAATCTATTGTTGCATTAAATTTAAATAAAATACCTATTTTCTGTCATTTATATGCTTTACATTCGTTACAAACCCTTTTCCCCATAATTTTAAGTTACAAATATGGGGTGTGCTTTAGATTCGCATAAATATGGTAATTACCAAGTAGTCCACAATGTGACAGGGGGGAATGGCTCAGGCGGTAATATCTGTGACCCGCATTCAGGGGATCGCGGGTTCGATTCCCATGGCCGATCTTCCTAACCTTGTGTTTTTTCAGGAGTTTTTCCCATGTTATTCAGGTTAATGCTGGGAAGCATATTTACCTTACATCCCCAGAATCACTCCCTTTCATTCCATCATTTCATCTCTCTCTATCCGATCTTTCCAGGTTGTAAGTGTCAGCAGGGTTGCTGGAGGATGTGCTGCAGCAGAGCTTGTGCTTTGGAAATACAGTGTTTGGCTGAGGCAGGCCGGCCTCCTACCAGGGAAACTGATTTATCAGCCAGACCTGATTCGGTGGTGCACTCTCTGTAGCAACCTGGATCTCAATTGGGCTGAAAAACAGCCTGCATCTGTTAGGGACCCACTGTAGTAGTTCTGCCTGTGATGTGTTCTGGCCACCTATAGGGTACTCTCATGTCATCCTTCTTCCCAGGATCTGACGCAAAATAAGTCATTGGTTGATAAGCCGGAATTCCCCCCATGACAGATAATGCAAGACAAGCCCATAATGTGATGGCATTCATTGAAGGGCTGTTCTGTTTCCAAGTTAGATCATGTAATAGAAGTATCATTTCAGTTCCAACATGCTGACCTGTCATTGAATCTATAGCATCACTTAAGTGGTGAAGAGGAGATATGGTTGATGTATCTGCTTGAGAGCCCTCCCAGCTAGGTTTTACAGGACCCATTAACAAATGACATGTGATCCTCCAAACACATTTGTGGGTTGTATGTGAGTGTTTAGGATTTACCGGACCATTGATGACTAGGTCATTAGGACTTTTGGCCTCTATTTTGATTAGTATGCTTTTAATATATTTTGAACAACTTAATAATGAATAATTATTCTTCACTCACAAAGATATTTATTTTTCCATTGTTACTTGTACAATAATCATAAAAACTGACTAACGTTTCACAGTGACACTACCAACTGTGGCAGCATCTATGTCATTGTATTCATACATTTATGTCCCTACATCACTCCCTTCTCAGTCATTACGCATCTTCCATGAAGCGGACTGGAAATCGTATTCTTTGACCTGACTTTGTAATTCTTGTTTTACTTGGCATATCCACTGTTTGGGGTTGTTCTTCTTTTATGTGGTTATCATGAGCCAGTATATATGCTGGTTTTAATCTAAGGATATTCTAGGGAGCACAAAATAAGAAGGCACATGAGTAGCTCCAATCCCTACTCAGCTATGGAGCGCTGTTGCCGGCTCACATTGCTATGCGAAAGAAAGAGAGGGGAGATATGCACGTGACCGTTACAGGTAGACAGCAGCGAGGACGATGAAGGATTGCAAGGTGCACATTTAAAACCTGTCATAACCATTTCAATTTCTTTAAAATGAGATAATAGGCTCTAATCCTGTAATTTGCTTCAAATAGAAATTCCTCATCTAAGCAGATAATTTTCATTTGCAATCTAATGTTTCAACGGAGTTCATATCTTTCAATAAATAGGTGATAAAACATTACAATGTTGAGTTTTAAAATTTTGTATTATGTCCGATCTCTAGGAACGTTTTCGTGTAAATATGAGAGTTACGTGACGATTTAAATAAATCTAAACGGATGTCATAGTTGTGCAATTTGAGGCATTTTTTGATAGGTATTTCTCATATTTTTCTCAATTTTTCTAGAGTGTCTATACCGAGTTTCTGCACATATGTTAATCGGTTTCTATATTAGGTATTCTAAGTAAAAATCTACATAATTTAGCAACAAATGCCTAAGCACAATTTCAAGCCCCATTTTACGAGTAATATTCCAATGTGCCCTTCTCAGTTGTGTATTTTAGACATTTCAGCACTTAAAATGTTCCTTACGATGCAATTTGTAAGTTAATAGAGCAACGCTCCGGAAATAGTTTCCCCAATATCTGCCAACCAGAATTTGCAATGTGGTTATTAATATAAGGCAAGTATGTTAGGCTAACATCTCATATTATGTTACATATAGCAAAAGCGGAAACTCGCCATTGAACAAAATATCTTTTTAAACCAGCTGTGTGAAGACTATCTTTAGCAAACTTATTTTATAGTTCAGTAAGAAACATCAATATGTAGTGTTGATTAAAAATTGTGAACATTGTATAGCAAAGAGAATTTGCCATAAAATAGCTTACATTTTTGGTTTAAAACACGCAATCCAGGAATGACTTAACATACCGTATTTTATCGCATAAGCCCCTCCTCTATGATTTTTCGTCACTAAAACATATTTACCTATTAAGCATCGCATAATTCCCTCTCCTGGTTCGTTCTTATTGGAGTGGCCTTCAAATGACTTGATAATGCACAACAATCAACGCAGCACTTGCCAAAAAATACTCGTATAGCCATTAGCATAAAGTATCGTAAAATTGAAATGTGAAGTTACACACATGTTTGTTTCTAAGTCAATTTCTTACAAGTCGTCATATTGTTAAAAAGAGTTTTAAAATACTGGTATTTCTGGTGCCATTAATGGTTCTGACGACATGTTGTGGAATAGTGAAAATGAAGATGTGTTATCTGAGCCAGATATAAATGAAAAAAGTGATGATAGTGACGAAAGTGACACCGCAGAATAGTCAGAGAAAAGAAACAATGAAACAATACATTGTAGGCCCAATGAAACTGTGGTATGTATCCAGTTCATTCACAAAATACTGTATACCTATATAACTTTTACATAATACTACATGGTTTCCCTTCCTTTCTGAATTCCTAGAAGCACCACTCGCATAATTCCCTCCCCAGTGTTTTCAAGCAAATTATTCGAGAAAAAGGTGGAGAAGGGAATTACGTGATAAAATACGGTATATGCACCAAGCTTTGAAGCCCACTTCTTTATACAGATTCAGCAGTACATCTTTCTGAAAGTCGTCCAGATTCAAAATCCGTTTTTCTGTCTTATGGTGTTTTCTGGGGGATGTAAACAAGGGCCGCCCGGATTCAGTGCACTACACGCGACAATGAATGTTCACTTACATTGCATGCTTTAGCTATTAGCGCCCGGCTCTGTTTAAATACAATGTTCGCACGCACTTCTACTGAGGACAATTCTTTTAAAAAAGTGTAAACACTGAAAATAATAGCCTGCGCATCTGAATGCAATACTTTTTCTTTCAATTTACTTGTCTGTAAGCCGCTTGTACAAGGTTTTGTTAATGCCATGTTTCTTAGCAACAAAACGAGTTAACAGTAATTATAAGACACAGGTAACACTGTGACACTATGTCAGACATGGAACACGCATAAGAATAAACTAGATTCCTTTTCCTTTCCTGCAGACATCTCACTCCTTGAGAAGAAAGATAGTTGAGACGGTAAATAAACAATCATGATGGAAAGCAAGTGTCGTTTACTATCGCCGAGCGCAGCGTTTCTTCAATCACTCATATCTTGGGCTACAGGCCACCTAAAATTTTGCTTCTTGGACAGTCAGCTTCAACATTTCTAGCTCTTTGCAATGGAATTCTTTGTAATAATGAGCCTTGCTGGATATGATGAGCGCAAAGAGAAAAGTGAAAAGCAAATATTGCGCTAGACAGCACGTTACTGAACTGGGCAACGTCGCCTCTCTAGGATTGGCTACTTGCTCTCACACACCTTCTTCTAGCTCTGCCTCATGTGCCTTCTTATTCCGCACGGCCTATAATTCAATAAAAACCTGAAGCTATGAACAGAGAAGCAACAGAATCTAAAATAAAAACAAACTTAGATACTAAAAGCTTCACTTATCTTAGTAATACTGTAAGCTCTTGAACATTTCATTACTAACATAAGTGAAGTTTTTAGTTCTCTAAGTTTGTGTTCATTTTATCTAGGACGTGTTTTTACTCTTGTCGCTTATTTTTATACCAAAGAATTTTTCTGTATGTTCCATGACTTCATATGGACCTTGACATGGTGCTTCTAGAGCTGCCTTTACTTTGCAAACTTGTACAAATACATGGCTTGCCTTATTGATGTCTTGGAATACAAATAGTTTTTCCTTTGACTTATTAGGCTATTCAGCATGTTTGAGTTGATTCATGTATTTTCTCAATTGCACTACATATGTTGGACATTCCGTATTCACTTTTGTATGAGGACCGTTGAAAAAATCTTCTGGTAATTTAAGTGGAGTACCACATACCATTTCTCCTATAGTGATGTTGCTACCTGCTCTGACAGAAAAATGTAGACCCAATAAGACTATGGGTAATATACTGCTCCATTTAAGATTTTCATGAGCATGGATAGCTTTAACTGTCCCTTGAAATCCTTCAATTTTTCCAGTTGTAATAGTTTTTGTTAATTGATAACCACATATTGTTGTAAGTACTTGGAAGAGTTCTGATTGAAATTGTATTCCCTGATCAGTCACTATTTGGTATGGCATTCCAAACCGAGTATGGTGTTCCATTAAACAATTCCTGAGCTACAATTTCTACTTGAATATTTTTAAGAGGAACACTTCAGTCCAATTGATAAATAAGTCTATACATGTAAGACAATATACTCTTCCGATGGAGGTAAGGGCCCAATCAAGTCTATGTGGACATTTCTAAATCGTTTGTCATTATTTTGGAAGCTTCCAAAGGGGTCTCCAAATATGTCTGGTGACTTTATTCTTCTGGCAAGCATTGCATGTTTTAGCCCAGTGACTTACATCACACTTTATATTCCGCCAGACAAAAACCAGAATTGTTGTGGAATATATGGGTGCACGAAGGTGGTGGACACATCACACCATAGTTATTTTCTGCCCGATGTTGTTTGTGTTTTCAATTTCAATGAAGAATGAGAGCTATATCATAGATAATCTAGTTCTTCAGCTCTATTCTGGGATTGGGCAATTGCTTCATAATCAATTGGTTCTAGTTCATCAACTCTTGATAAACGGACAGCAACTATATATTACTTTTTTTTCTTAGGTACATGTTGAATATCTGTGCTAAATTGAGAAATATACTGTAGATATCTCAACTGCATCTGCAATGCTTTTTCATTTTTTGTTCCAATGTAAACATAAGTGGTGCATGGTCACTGTAAATAACAAAATATCTTTCTTCTATCAGATATCTGAAATATTTCACAGCCATATAAATGCTAAGTAACTCTAGGTCACGTGTAGAATATTTCTACTGAGGTGGAGAGAATTTTTTCGAGAAGAATCCAATAGACTTCCGGTTACCATTTTCATTTTGTTGTAATACTGCACTACGAGTAAAACGAGCAGAAAAGAAAAAATTACTAAAAGAAACTACAACTCTCACAGCAGCAGAAACAAAAATGACATTCAAAAAATTCACATATCTCCATGGGCCTTTGATAAATTCAAAAAAGTGTTCAAGGAATACAACATTCAGCTAGCACCAGTAAACCATTACTCCATAAAAAAACCTGCTGCTTTCAAACATCAAAGATGCTATTCCACCTAACAAAAAATCTGGCATATACCAATTGAATGCACTGATTGTAATGAAGTATACATAGGAAAAACCAAAAGAAATTTAGAAATTAGATCCAAGGAACATGTTAGGAACATCAAGAGCAAACAATTAGAAAAATCAGCAGTTGCCTTTCACTTTGGACAAAAAATCACAATAAAGCCAGAACCAAAACTCCTCAAACACATAACATGGGAACAAATCTTCATTTTAAAAAATAGAGAGTATTTAATTTTGACATCCACCAGAAAGATATTTTCAGCAAGTTCCTTGAACTGTTACCAGAAGAAACATCAGAAGAAGCATCGCCGTCCACACCATGGAAACTCAGTTATTGTCCGGTTGATAATGGAGGAAAGTTAACCTCCAAAACGCGTTCTGGAAAATTATAAATGTAAGTGTTGTTTAGTGTTATTGGATATTGTTTAGATTAGGTGACGAGGAGCACTTGGTCAGAATTTCGGCTAAGTCCAACTTGGCAGTGTGTACGAATCCTCACGAAAGTTGCCGAAGTTGCTGTGTTAATTCAGCGCTGCCAACAGCACTATTTCCCCAGGAGTTTGTTGCCAATAGTAAGTTTGAATGTTTTAGCGGGATCCGGCAGTATGCTAGTGACCTTGTTAGAAGCAAGTTGTGAGAGTGCAATGGATTGCTTCATTAGCATAGTATTGCATCCTGGCACCCTCTTTCACCTTTTCCTTTCTGCCTATATCCTATGCTTCCAGTGGAGTTTTTTTAGTGGGTAGTGCCCTAGGGCGAAGCCTACAGTACCCCCTCTGTGCCATCCCAGTGCATGGAGCTCCGTAAATAGACTTTTTCTCCACTCGAAAAAAAAAAATAAAAAAAATAAATAAATAAATAAAAAAGAACGATAATTAATAAAAATAATATAAATATAATAATAATATAATAAATATAATACTATTAAATATAATATATATAAATATATATAATAATGTTAAATAATATAATATAAAATAAAATAGATAAAAAAGAACGATAAATAATAAAAATAATATAAATATTGTAACTTTTTGGTTGGTGGGTGTGTAGTAAAGTAGACAGATGTAGTCGAGATAAAGAAACACTTTTATTTCCGTAAACAGTAACTTGTACACTCGTTGCAACAGCAAGAAAGTCTTTACCGATTCTCCAACAGCACGACTCCGAATTCGTAACACAAAGAACTAACTCTTCTCCGTCGGCACAACTCTCAACATCGTCTGTCCGTCTCCGTCGGCACGACTACTCAGCCTTCACATACGTCTGACTCACTCCGTCGGCACTACTCAACGCTTCACGTACGTCTGACTGACTCTTCTCACACTTTACCGCTATTTATATCTCCCAGGCACTATTCTGGAAGCTTCCGGAACGTTCACTTATTTAGCGGTGAAACACAAAGCAGACAGTTCTAGAAGCCTCTATCACTTTCTCTCTTTCGGCAAGCGCTCAACAATGCGGCCATTCTCCGTCTCTTTCCTTCGGCTCCTTTGCGGTAGTGCCGACAATAATGCGATGGGTGACAATTGCGGCTGTCGGCAATTAGATGCGGCGGGCGCGGTGACACTGCTCCCTCCTCAGAGCTGGTCGTCCCGACCAGCACTATCACTGCGGCATCTCCCTTGCGCCCCGGTGGATTAACCCATCGAACCTCTTCTCCAGGAGGCACGATCCTAGGTATCGCTGTTGGATAGTGTCCCTTGGTCCAGGTAGGACGATGTATGCCATCCTGCTTCGAAATTCTGCAACAGTACCGCCGGTCTTGACGGTCCCTCGTCCAGTTGCCCTTCTTCCTGGTGTGTTGACGGGCCATCCTGCGCACTTGGAAGCGGCTCACTGGGTATCGTGTCCGCCGACCTCTCTGGCGCACCTTCGCAGCCACCTTGCTTCCGATGGGTCCGGCAACAAACCCCACCACATCCGCGCGAGTCGCGTCCACCGCTGCACTCGTGTTCACTCGTGCTCGGCACGGCCTCTCCTGTATCCTGCCGTCCACGATGATGTCCACCATTCTTCCGTTCACGGCACTATGCGTCAGGTGATTGGATGGCTCCGACGGTCCCCCCATGTCACACGCCAAGTCGGTTCTCGCGTGATGCTCGTTTGCTTGTGCGCTTCCCTGCTGATCGTCCTGCACGTCGTATCCTGGTTGGTTACGTACCCGACACACTCCTCCAGAGGATCCTCGACGACGTCTCTGAACTGCCCCTTTGTCTTCACCGAGACGTACACTTTCGTTATCTGAAACGGGCGCAACTGTCGCCTCGGCCACTAGGTGCTCCCTCCCCGGGTCTGTGCTATTCCGTCTGCCCCTGGCATCCAGTACTTTGACGCTCTCGTCAACTCTTACTACCAGGGCGCCAAGACGTTCCCCGTCGTCCTCCACGACGTCCACATGCTGGCAGAGGTCTTCCACCTTTTCGCCGAGTTCTTCCACGCCTTCCGTCACGCCAATCAGTTCGCTGAGTTGTTCCACGTCTTCCGTCATGCCAATCAGTCCGCCGAGTTGTTCCACGTCTTCCGTCACGCCAATCAGTTCGCCGAGTTGTTCCACGTCTTCCGTCACGCCAATCAGTTCGCCGAGTTGTTCCACGTCTTCCGTCACGCCAATCAGTTCGCCGAGTTGTTTCACGTCTTCCCTCACATCATCTGAAACGGGCGCAACTGTCGCCTCGGCCACTAGGTGCTCCCTCTCCGGCTCCGCGCTATTCCGCCTGCCCCTGGCATCCAGTACTTTGACGCTCTCGTCAACTCTTACTACCAGGGCGCCAAGACGTTCCCCGTCGTCCTCCACGACGTCCACGTGCTGGCAGAGGTCTTCCACCTTTTCGCCGAGTTCTTTCACGTCTTCCGTCACGCCAATCAGTTCGCCGTCAATTTTCGCCGATAGCTCCGTCTTCATCTCTTTCAGCTCGGCAACGAGGTTGTCGTTTCTCGTCTTCATTTTGGCAACGAGGTTGACGTTTGCCGTCTTCATCTCTTTCAGCTCGGCAGCGAGGTTGTGTCTCGTCTTTATTTCTTCTTTCAGCTCGGCAAAGAGGTTGTCGTTTGCCGTCTTCACTTTGGCAACGAGGTTGTCGTATGACGTTTCCATTTTGGCAGCGAGGTTGTCGTTTGCCGTCTTCATTTTGGCGAATAATTCTTTCATCATTGCCATCATCCTGGTTTCCGAATCTCCCTCCATCTTGGTTCTAACGTTGCAACTTCTAACGACGATGTAACGAAACTAGAAGCAATTCGACGAATCCCACTCCTGACACCAGTGTGACTTTTTGGTTGTGTTGGTGTGAAGTAAAGTAGACAGATGTAGTCGAGATAAAGAAACACTTTTATTTCCGTAAACAGTAACTTGTACACTCGTTGCAACAGCAAGAAAGTCTTTACCGATTCTCCAACAGCACGACTCCGAATTCGTAACACAAAGAACTAACTCTTCTCCGTCGGCACAACTCTCAACATCGTCTGTCCGTCTCCGTCGGCACGACTACTCAGCCTTCACATACGTCTGACTCACTCCGTCGGCACTACTCAACGCTTCACGTACGTCTGACTGACTCTTCTCACACTTTACCGCTATTTATATCTCCCAGGCACTATTCTGGAAGCTTCCGGAACGTTCACTTATTTAGCGGTGAAACACAAAGCAGACAGTTCTAGAAGCCTCTATCACTTTCTCTCTTTCGGCAAGCGCTCAACAATGCGGCCATTCTCCGTCTCTTTCCTTCGGCTCCTTTGCGGTAGTGCCGACAATAATGCGATGGGTGACAATTGCGGCTGTCGGCAATTAGATGCGGCGGGCGCGGTGACAATATAATAACATTAACATTAAATAATAATATAATAAAACAATAATATAAAATAAAATAAACAAAAAAAGAATGACAAATAATAAACATAATAAAAATATAATAAATATAATAATATTAATATAATATTATAATATAAATATAATATATAATATTATATATAAATAATATATATAATATAAATGTAATAATAATATAATATAAAATAATATAATATAAAATAAAAAAAGAACGAGCCAGCGTTTCGTGGACCCAGTAACAAGGCAATAACGATAATGTACACAATAATTTCCACAACAATAGTATGGAGTCGCACTAGCGATATATCTGTTACTGCTTTTTTAAGGATAAATAAATAAATAAACGGATTGGTTTCTAAATGCAGAATTTAAGCGTGAGCAAAATAATGTACACAATAATTTCCACAATAATAGTATGGAGTCGCGCTAGCGGTATGTCTATGGTGGCAACGACGCGAGTGCATTTGTGTTTAATGTGTTGGCAACCAAAAGTAGTGTAGTGTAAAAAGCAATGTTGGCAGATGTGAAAATCGTCTGCTAGTGACAACTGGCTCACCTAGTGGCGATTCTGAAACCACTGTTGGCGCATGCGCAGTAAGTAACTTCGGACTTAGAATCTGGCCGGCAAGTGGCAAGTAACCTAATCTAAACAAAGCCGTGTTATTGACTCACCTTTTAAATTAAACTGAAGGACATGTTGCCACTTGTTCTTGGGCAGAGTCAGATCTGTCACAATATTAAGTGTAAAACCTTTTTTAATTTAAGTAGCTCATATTTGTTAATTATTAAGTTTATTGATGTGTTTAAATGTCTTATTCACCTGCATTGCGAGGAATGTAGCTGGATGTTTTTAATAGATCTCCTTCTTTCATATTCTCTGTAGCAAGAATATATTTCAGCTTATCTCCTACTGCCACAAGTGCAATTTTTGCTGTTCTGCAACCATCATCCATTATCTGGATCACCCTCTCCTCAATTGGTGGTACATCGTCTTTAGGACCTTCTCTCTTCCATGCAATCCAATGGTATTTCTGCTTAATTCCACCACCAATACCTTTGCAAATAACACGACCTAAAACACACATCAAAATTATTATTTATTTATGCCAACAAACTTACTGTTGGGTGTTTTTAAACACACAAGCTGTGTGTGGGCAAAGTTTGAGAGGTAGAACTGGAACTTAAAAATTCAATGCCACAACTGGGATTTGAACCACAGACCTTCCGCTTACCAGGTGGCTGCTCTAACCATTGAACTATTGTGACAAACTGCCAGAATGGCATTGAATTCTCAAACCAGTTCGTATTTCTCCTGGTAAACCACAAAGGCAGTCTCACATCGGAGACAAATTACCCCAATGGTAACTTACTATTGTAAGTACTTTATGTCCCAGGATTAAATAACCTTCAGCTAGTAATTATTATTTATTTATGCCAACAAACAAGTTTAATGATAGTGAATGGAAAGTTTGTTCTATATCTGAGTCATCATTTGAAAAGTCAGTCTTCATTTGTTTCACATTCTTTCTAATTCTTGAAGTTCTTGTGTAGGGCAAAGTGATACCATCCTTGAAAAATAGACATGAATAATAATTATAATACCAAAACTTAGCACCTGTCACTATTACAGCTAAAAAAAAAGCCTTATCTTTCTGTTACACATACACCAACAAGAAAACAAATGGCTTATAAATGCTGCAACGCTGCATGTAGGTTACAAATGAGGGTAGAGGATATTCAATAGTGCCATTTGTTGTTATTTAGTAAACTTGTTTATATTTTTGAAAGTCTAACAGATCCGATCTATCCGTTGCAGGTTTAAGGATCTATGTAGATGAAGGCAGGATAGATGTACCGTGGGTAGTTTCATTTACTTTTATGGAAATTTCCTTACCAGTATTCGGATCTCTTCCTGCCAAATTTGTTACATTTAAAGGCTTAACGGTGTATTCTTCCGGATAGTGGACTATTCTACGGAAAGCTCTACCATCACCAGGTTTCGGAAGCTCGTCTTTCCAAATGCGGCAGTCTATACTTTTCCCAAAACACGCACTAGTAGTGGTGAAGAATCTAGCAGCTGTTGGATTCACTTTTAAAGCAGAACCTAATGGCTGAAAGCACACTTGTGCCAAAGATTTCCAAACCAACGAGGCATTCATGTTGAACAGTGTTGAATACATTTATTCATACAATGCGCAATGCGTAATTCAATGATCTTACTCTTCAAACTACTCTCCTTCTAAATTTCTCAACATATTTCATTTCTCTACCTCTATAATGTCGTACTGTTTCGTACACAGAACACCAACTTTTGTTTAGTTCTGCGGCGATTTTACATCACGAAAATGTGCACCTGTGATGTGCACGAAAACAACCACAGAACATAACAATTGCCATCGATAACTACCGAAATGACAAACATGATCACACAACTGATGTTTATACACGTTTATGCAACACCGCCAAACCACATGCTTATCTGAAAGGCAAAATGTAGCAGTGGTCAGGTAAATCGTGGGTGCATCTGTGGGTGCATCTAAAACTTCCTAATGTAACAGAAAATTTAGTATTTTAGTCGATGTAACTGCCACTTTAAGTTGGCAACACTAACAACAGCTGTGTTTACACATTGAGTACAAAATCCGGGAATAGCAAAAGAAAACAAGGGGCAGCAATTTATATCTGGGACAAAAGGGGGAAAAGGACATGAGTTTTTTAATTACGCTCCTCAAAAACTTCTTTCAAGGCATATTGCAGATGCTGTCATTTGGAAAACGCACGATCACAAATACTCTAACTATTAATGTGAAAACAAATACGGGAAATACAATCTCCGTTGGTTTAAATCCGAAATGGGATATTAAAAATGTGAAGGAAATTGTGGCCTCAAGATTGGGTCTTACGCCAGAAGAAGTGAAAATTATATTTGCTGGAAAGGAACTGCATGATTCTATTGTTATTGAGGTAAGAAGACACAAGTCGTGCAATAAAATATGCTGGATTATCAAGCAGATGTAATTCTTTGGCCCTTTGCTTGTTTAGCCAGTATCATTTTTTGGAAATGCTAGAGGGAATCCCAAGAGGGGAAGAGTTCGGTTTTACAAGTCTCTCATAGCCATGATTTACACCGCACAATAGAATATCATTTAACTTCTTCCCTTAACATGCAATAATTTTAATCGAATTCCATCATCATGGTTTAAGCCTATTGGCCTGTTTCTATCTCAGAGTGTGAATTGGTCTTTCCATCTCTACCTTGGTCGTCCTCGAGATTTGGTCTGTACTTTAGTAGCTGTTTTGGAATCTGGTGTGCTTCATCCTTTGTATTCATCAACTTCTGTTGATCACTATAAATTTTTCCTTAGGAATGTGATTTGGGAGACCAAAGTATTCTGCATGCAGTAAAGATTAAGCCTTCTCCAAAAAGACCACCTCAAAGAAGTGAAGATCTGCCAGGTGAAGGTTCCAAACCATTATGTGAAACTTTGATTGATTTGCAGTTGTCTGATCATGAGCGCCAGAATCTTAAAACTGATGAGGGTAAGTCACAAGTATTTTGAAAACTTCACTTTCTCAAAAGATTAAATATAACCTTGAAAGCTATTACTTTTAATGAATTGACTATCTTTTATGCTTTTGCTTTATGTAATATAAAATTTTATGTGTAGAGTTTTTCTTTTCTTTTTTGTGTGTTTCATGTATGCAGCATTATATTACCCAGGTGAAATGCATGCCACTAATGTTCAAGAATAAACACCATTAATTTAATAGTTTGTTACTGTAATTTTGCAATTTTTTGGGAATTATGTTTTCACCATAATTTGCTGCTAAAAAAAGCTATTTTCTAAAGCTCATAAAGTCTACTTTGTATTTTTGAAGATCGAGAGCGCAAGAGGGCTCACTTTTATGTCTTCTGCGCATCGCCATGTAAATCTATGGAGCCTGGGAAGTTGCGCGTGCGATGTGCATCTTGTCAAAGTGGTGCCTTTACAGTAGATAGAGATCCTCAACATTGGGAAGATGTTCTGCAGAAGAATCGCATTACTGGTGAATGTGAAAATGATGACTGTGTGAGTAACATTTCAAACACTTCAAGAGTCTCTTTTTAACTAGCACATCTGTGATATAAAGTTCTTATCATTTATTTCTTTGCATTGTTAATGTAGGCATATAAAGTAAAACTGTTCAAAAATTACAAAATAGAAGAATGAGTGTTTATGGAAGTTTATGTTCTTATATAAAATAGGTTGATTTACAAGGATGTGAAAATTATGCATGCAAGTAAAACTGCAGGCAGTGCTGTGGCCGAGTGGTTTGACTGCTTACCTACCACCTAGGGCTGGTGGTTTGGTCCCAGGGATCTGCATGTGGTATTCGTGGCAGACGAAGCAGCGTTTGGGCAGATTTTCTCCAAGTTCTCCGGTTTCCCCCTTCCTCACTCTCATAGGTCTTCACTCTGTCCGGTCCATAGGTTCCTCTGCTCCCCCACAGATATCTGACCCTAGGCACAGGCTTGTAAGTCCTGCATAAGGGGAGGGTAATCAGGTAAAGAAGAATAAAACAGTGGTACTGTAGAATGTAAGTAATGAAGATAAAAGATAAAACCATATAGCAAATAAATATTTAAGAAATGTGTTTACATTACTGAAAATATCTGTATGTTCTTCACATTCCAGTTAAAAGTATTCCCTTGGGGAATTTAATGTCATTCTGGCAAGTTGCCATGGTGGCTCAGTGGTTATAGCAGCCGCAAGAGAAGTAGAAGATCCGTCATTCAAATCCCGGCCATGGCACTGAATTTTTCAATCCTGATTCTATCTCTCAAACATTGCCCATACACGGCTTGTGTGTTTAAAAGACCAGTAATAAGTGCAGTGGTGTATGCTGGGATTGTCACTTAGGCTACCACTAGGCCCATCATGACTGCACAATGGCTTCGTGGTTAGACCATTCGCCTCTCACCAAAGCAGTACAGTACAGGTTCAACCGCAGGTGACCGCATATGGGATTTGTAATGGACAAAACGGTGCAGGGGCAGGTTTCCTCTGCCATCTCATTCCACCAATGCTCTGTCTTCATTCCAGATCCAGACAATAAGGGGTTGTTGATTAAATGTTAACTTAATGAACAGTACATTTAAATGAATTCTTCATGAAACAATCTGAACAACAATTATAAAAGTAAAATTATCAATTTATACATACATTCCAACTGTCTTTCTTTATGGGTAAACTGCGTTGTCACACTATTAGATAATAAGTTATTGTGATGTCTTCTCAATGAAACAAATATGTCTTTTTATACCGATAGGAGAGCCAAGTTGCTCAGACCAATTTGTTCTTGTGTTGCCCGTAAATAAGATTTTATTCATTTCAAGGCTGAAAAACTCCTTTTTGCACTTGCAGTTGTGAAAGGAAATTTTAAACTCAGTTCACATAGTTTAGATACTTCACCATACACAGTATCAAGTCCATTTGATTTCATATAATTTGCAATGGTTTGAACGGACTTGTTAGAAAATTTTTGAGGCTGGCCCCGTAGCTCAATTGGTATAGAACCTTCCTGCTGTGCAAGGGGTTCTGCATTTGATTCCCAGCAGGGGGGTTAGGAATTTTTCTCCAGCCAGGATTATCCTAATCTTCCCCAAAGTCTGGAGGTATGAATGAGAGTGTGAATGTGTGCGTGTGTGTGTTAAAAAAAAGCCTAAAATTAACCCACTGTTAAACGAGTAACACCATTGCCAATAGCCAACATGTCCATAGGAGAGGCTGCCAATATGGCCTTTGTAATTAAAGGTGGGATACAAATGGAACAATAAAAAAGTTTTGTTTGAGGTGAAAACACTTTATTTTTCAAAGACAGTATATCGAATTATAAAACGTGTGGTTCTCTTGGTTCACATAATACATTTGTTGGAAAACCTTCGTGGTACATTGCAAAATGTTTAGAATCCAGAAATTTCAACTGATTCAAATTTTAATTTAGTTTGAGTTATTAATGTGTCCAAGACTTCACAGAAAATCCTAAGTACGAAGAGTGGGTTTTTTCTTAATGACAGTTTCTCTTTCTAGGTCCTTCTTTGTCCTCTTCATTAGCAACACTGATAGTTTCTGACCATATTTCTTCAAATCCTATGTTTCTAATTGTTGATCTCTTATGTCTCTTATGTTTATCCAAAGCAGTGATTAAATACGCTAAAATTGCAAAACCTGTTGCATTTCAGAGCGCTTTCTCAGTTGTAAACAACAAGCACGGTCAGCAATAAAGTTTAATTTGCATGAACCAGCCAGCCACACATACTTGTAATTTAAAATATCTTTTTTTCTTCTTTAACTTCCCCTGGTTTCTCTAAAAGTGTCGGGTCTTCGGTGAAGGACTTCCATGTTTTCCTACCTTTTGCCATTCTCTTTAATTCCATCACATTTTTGTTGACTTTCTTCCCCAATTCCTCTATACAATTCTCATATGTGACTCTAGGGCGGCCTCTTTGTCTTCCTCTTCCTCCTTCGTGCCTTGCTTCCAGAAACTGTTTTGGTTTCTTTCCCTCATAATTGTCTTTATGCTAATCGTGTCTCAATTGGGGGTTGTTTCAAATCCCCTCTAATTCTTTGATTTCTTATTAGATCTGTTTTAGTTTTTCCCACTATATGCAGCAGGCTTTAATTTCCAATCCCGTTATTTTACTTATATCTTTCCCTCTAGCTGGCCAGCTCTCGCTTCCGTATAATAGGATGGGTTCCAGTACAGTCCTGTATATTTTGAGCTTTGTTTGGGGGTGTATTTCTTTTTTCCCCAATATGGTATTAATAATTTGATAGTATCCTCTATTACCTTTTGTGACTCTATTACTCACTTCTTGTTCTATTTTGTCCCATTGGTGTAATATTGTTCCTAGGTATTCAAAGCTTTCAACCTGTTCAATCTGTGTCCCCTTACAGTATACGTTCAACTGTCCAACCTTATCCTCTGTCTTGGCCACCTGCATCACCTTACTTTTACCTACGTTTATTTCCATTCCTTTTTCTTCCAGGGTGGCATTCCATTCTTCTATTGCTTGCTGTAATTTTCTTTCAGTATCAGCTATGTCATCTGCATATATCAATGCCTGACACTGCACTGGTCTCATTTTCCAATTTCCCACCTTCATCCTTCCAGTTCGTGCCTTACATATTTGATGTATTTTATCAAATATCTTTTGTAAGGATTCTTATTATTTTTCCTTCTGCTCACACTGCAACTGTTGAAGAGCTGCAGAGGGCCTTCCCTGTTTTACTATCACTATTTTTCCTCGTATTTCAACTGTAAGAATGGTCATTTCACTAATTGTTTTACTATACATTGCTCATCCATTTCAAAGAATTAGTACTAGCAACTGTCTTTGTACACTGCATACTATGAAATAAATAATACTAATATAGCTGTCGAGGACTGTAATAATTGCACACTATTAAAAACAGAGCACTCTTGTTAACTCCAAACTAGTTGTGTTCACACAGCACCTTTCAGAGACACTTGCGTGAGTATGGTGACATGGGATTCTGAAGCCTTGGCATGCTTATTCCTACATTGCCCCACCTCAACCCCTCCTTGCCCATTTCATAGTGAAGGCTGCGGCAGCAAGTATCCGAACCCCTATTGTCCCCTCTGTTCAATGGTGGAAAACAAGACATATTTTGTCCAACAGGCTAATTCTTAATGAGGGAACTTGACCAGTATTGCAATTGTTATTAATAGCATTACTTATTAATTTCTGCTTTACTTTAAATATGGGCTTCGGTGGTAGCCCACAATATATACCATTGGTAAATTGACTGTCATAAAATAACAATTATTTTAATATTTAACAGGAAAGCAAAGTATGCCAGTTCTCATTCTCTCTTTTCCACAGTCTCTCCAGAGTTGTAAGTGAAGCAATTTAATGTGTACTTGTTTAATATCACAACTCACAATTTATTAAAACATGAGTTATGGTCTATTTTGTGCAATGCAAAATACTAGTTACAGGGAAATATTAACTATAATTTTAATGAATTTTCATAACAATTTTAATATTAATAGTTCAGAGAACTTATTTTCTTACTTTAACATTAAAAATACTGAACTCCTTTATTGTGCACCCCTGTTATATTTCAGAGATTTGCAGACATGAACAGTAATTACTTTCGTTATTCCAATCTTCTTCATTGTTCTCTTTCTTTACCCTGTTGCAGTTTGGAAATGATGATGGACCAAAATTTGCAGAGTTCTATTTTAAATGTGCTGAACATATATCCCAGGGAGAAGGTGACCAAGCTGTGCCATTGTATCTTATTAAGTCAAATATTCATGATGTTCCTTGTCTGGCATGCACGGATATAAGGTAAATTGTGGCTTAAAAGCATTCATTGTCCTATAACAGGGTTTTTAAGATATAGCTGCTAGTTTATTTGTAAGCATTAATATTCTATTCTATGGTTAATTATGATTTCAAGTGCCAATTGTTTTATAAATCCAAATTAGATTATTTGTGGCTACTAGTAGCAGAAAATAATCATTATTTTCATTAATTTAAATATAAAATGGCATAAAATTTCTGGCACTCATCTCCATTCTTTAGTTTGACACAATTTTGGCAGCTATATATTTGAACCATTCCATGGTTACACATGTTACATGCATACAAGTTTAAATCCATAAAATAAACAAATAGATTTGGGAACAGCAGTTATTTATCCATCAGCAGTTGGTTTTGCATGAAGCCCATAAGATGATGCTTTATTCTGTCTGTCAATTGGACTTGCATTCTAACATAACAATATAAAACTTTAGATTTCTGTGAATTATGCAACTTAGGAACTCCATAATATCATTTTCTTCACAGTAGAGAGAGTATGTACTTTAAACTTATACAAGTAACTCATCATTTATAAGATATCATACCTAATCACTGATTTTTATCTAATGCTAATTCTACTAATTATTTGCACATTAGATTAGATTTATTGCTATAGATTGTTTTATTTCCTAACTTGTTGGTATACTCAGAAAGTTGATTAAGAATCACTACCATTTCTGTTACCAAGAAATTAGTTCAATGTATTGTTTTGCGTGTCTGTTTCTATTCCATGTGCTAATTGTTATTAGCAGTCAATATGGTTTTAGTTTTCCTGTTGTGAAATAAAAAATGGGGCTCTTCTTTAGAAAGACTCCCGTAGTACTTGCCTGCCAAATTCTAAGTCCGAAGCTACTTACTGCACATGCGCCGACAGTTGTTAGCAGAATCGCCACTAGGTTGCGCCGTGTCACTAGCAGGCGATTTTCATATTTGCCAACATTGCTTTTTTCAGCCACACTAGTTTTTGTTGCCAACACACTAAACACTCGCGCGCATGTTGGCTAATCTACACCGCCAGCGCAACTCCATACAATTATTGTGTACATTATCGTTATTGCCCACACAGATATATTGCTAGCGCAACTCTATACTATTGTTGTGTGCATTATTGTGTAACACTGTTATTGCCTTGTGACTGGGTCCACGAAATGTTGGCTCGTTTTATTTTTTATTTTATTTTTTTGTATTTTCGAGTGGAGAAAAAATCCATTTATGGAGCCCCATGCGCTGGGATGCCACAGATGGGGGACTGTAGGCTTTGCCCTAGGGCACTACCCTCTAAAAACCTCCACTGGAAGCGCTGAATTAACACTAATTAATTTTTGTTATGGGGTGTAGCACGGCATCACATTCCCTGCATATCATTCGGGTTCTCAGCAGGCCCTCGTTGTAGAGGAATTGTATACATTCTTCCTCATAATAACACAAAGGCGCTAAATCTACTATGCTAATGAAGCGATTCATTGCACCCTCACAACTTGTTTCTAACAAGTTCACTAGCATACTGCCGGGTCCCGCTAAAACATTCAAATTTCAGATTGATAACAAATTAATGGAGAAATAGTTCTGTTGGCAGCACTGAATTCACACTGCAACTTCGGCAACTTTCGTAAGAATACGCTCACACTGCAAGTGGGACTTAGACGAAATTCTCACGAAACTCTCACGGGACTCTTTCTACAGAATATCCAAAAAATGTTGGTGCTAACTAAATTTCATTGAAGATGTATCGTCACCAAGTTTTTCCATACCTAAGGATAAAATGTGAGAATGATATCCTTGAATTTTAAAGATGCCTTTAAAATTTAAAGTTGCATTGCCTAGTTTGGCTTGGTTAACAGTTAGAGTAGGTCAATGAAACAACAATAAACATTAACATATTTTAGTTCTTAATTTCTCATTTGCTGTCATCCATAAATCCCTTAGTTCCCTGTATAAGTTTATTATTGTACTGTTTCATTAGTTGCGTTTTCATTCTAATTCCCCCCAGGGACCTACTTCGCTAGGCATGGATTAGGCTCATCTGGGGTCCTGAGCCGCTCACCATCATTTCACCCCCTTCATTATCCATTAACTGAGCCACATTGTAGCTGCTTTTGTCGCTACCTTTACATCACTCTCTTCCTCTTCTAGGGTTATTATGCTTATTAGTTTTGTAAGGCCTTAGGTTTATAACTCCTGTCTCACCGGCAGGGATCTTTCCTATCTCCGTGGTCCTGTCCCACGGTTTTCAGCATGACCACAGACTTGTGTGCTCTTCAGAGGACTCCGTTGAGGCAGCATGACCTAAAATGGAGGGCTACAGGTGGTTATTCCTGTGGTAGGGGCATAAAGCCGGGGTGTGCATGGTGAACGGCTTACCCGTGTGGAAAAGCAGTGGAGACTGGAGGGTAGTCCCTCTGAAGTACACCTTGAGGTCGGTTATGGAGGGGTCTCCATAGCGGCACAGACCGAGGAGATTTGGTGTCTTTTATCCTTTGACCCCCAGATGGCAGGCTGATGCTGACAGTTCTGGTTGGGAATCCTATTCGTCATGTCTCCGCACAAACCCTCTTATCTCAGCATTTGTTGTAAAAATACAGACACTCATTTCAAAATTGCTCTCACGCGGATACCAGTTACCTTTTACCTGGATCCCAGGCCATGTAGGTATTCCTGGCAATTATGAAGCAGATGCAGCTGCTGAAGCTGCATGCCATTTGCCAGATGTTGCCACACACTCTGCCTTATATTGATGTGCAGCAGCATTTCTGTTGACATCTTTTATTCATCTGGCAGCAGTCATGGGAGGCATTCTTTGGCACTCAATGGCAGACCATTAAGGATAGCATAGATCCCAGGATGACATCCTGCAGGACTCCAGGCAGGCTGAAGTTATTGTCACCCGCCTGAGGATAGATATCACATGGGTGACCCATGGGCACGTTTTGCGTAGGGACCCGGCGCCTGTATGTCCTACAAATAACATTCAGCTTTCTGTGGCCCATCTCCTTATAGACTGTCAGCAATATGCTCGTGAGTGCCAGTTTGTTGGCCTGGGGTGTACAGTTGCCTTAATTTTGGGTGATGACCCGGTGTCTGTCTGTAAGACGCTGCAGTTCGTTGCCCAAATTGGGTTTGCTAAGCAAGTATAAATTGTATTATTTTAGTTGTTTGAGCTTTTTAACTTTTTAGCTTTCACTTTTATTTTAACTGGAGGTTTTTTTATATATATATAATATGCCCGGCCACTTCTAATGCCCCATCCATCAGTGAAAAATATTGGAGAGCAAGAGGATTAATGACTTCATTGTCAGAAATCCAGCATTAGCTAACAACAACAACAATATATATATATACCCTTTACTGTTTTAATGTTCTATTTTAGCTTTCACTTTTTCTCTGTTTTTGTGGAAGCAGGTTTTAAAATTAGCTAACTCAGCACTTTTTGGTGATTTTTATGTGTTAACATTTTTCTTTGTTTGCTTTAACCTCCACTTTTTAGTCAGCTGAGCAGTTTAGATTTTATATATTTTAACTTCGGGCCCAAATGACCTAGTTGTCGACTGGCCCTTAAACTCCATCCATCCGTCATTCTAATTTCTGGTTATATTTATGTAATCATTATATATATTAAGTTTCATAAATCATCATTTATCAGTATATGAGTTATTCTAAGTTTTTAAAAATTAGTAATTTCTATCAATATATTGGTCATTCACTATTTAGCAAAGTGTTATGTCAAACTTTTGAGTGATTAAGTGAACTACTAATACATGAGTATACATAGACAATATCACTAAAAGCACACAATCGAAAAATTAATATTTTCTTCCTCATCTTCTGTTTACCCTCCCTGTATGGAGGACTTACACCCCCTAGGACTTATAAGCCTGTGGCTAGGGTCGCATGCCTGTCGGGGAGCAGAGGAATCTATGGATCCTACAGAGTGAAGACTGGGAAGTGGGTGGTCAGCCCAGCACCAGGTATGAAGTTGAGGAAGAGGATGAAATGCAGGTGAAATGGGTGACTGGAAAGGTGATGATGATAGGCCATTTGGTGGAATGAGTGGTTGGGGATACTGAAGAACCTGAAGAAAATTCGTCCAGATGCTGCTTTGACCACCACAAATATCACATGTGGGTCTCTGGGATTGAACCCAGACCGAGGTGAAGAGTCTAACAGCTCGGCCATGGCATTGCCTCAAAAAACTAATACATGTACAGCATTACATTAAAAAAAATAAAAGTTAAAATCAAGAAGTATTATATAATTTGTAATTTTGTTAAAAGTTATCTATTCAGAAAGTTTTATGGTTGTAGTTTCATTAATTGCCAGCTTCTTACAAGGTATTGAAGCACCAAGTATATGTATGTTCTCCATAGTGCTCTAGGAAGTTGTCAGCAATGAAACTGTTATGATTAAATGTCTCGTTTTGTACAACTACCATAACTGAGCACAATGTTAAGGTGATAGTGCATGCATAAAGTTTTACATATTCATGCCTTACCCGTTTGGTAAAATGTTATAATCTTATGCAGTGATCCAGTGCTGGTGTTCCCATGTGATGCAGCACATGTCACATGCCTCGAATGCTTCAGAATATATTGTGTTTCACGTTTACGTGATCGCCAGTTCTGGTCTCATCCAGAACATGGATATACACTTCCTTGTCCAGCAGGCTGCAAGGATTCACTTATTACTGAAGTACACCACTTCAGGCTGCTTACTCCAGCTCAGGTAAATAGCATAAGCTGTTGGTCTTCGCATTTTCATTTGAGAGAGTCAAAATAGGCCAGCTGTTATTTTAAATATGTATAAGAGGACCAGTAATTCAATTTCTGGTCTAAGGAATATTAGGAAAGGGAATTTTCAAATAATGTCATATCTTTTCAAAGCAGCTTTGACTTTTTTCTATGCATACCCAAAGCATTCACTCTCAAGCTTTATGTGTATGTGCAGATATTGGGTTTCTGTTGGGGATGAAAGGAATTATGACTGTTGCAAAATTTAATGGTGGGTGGCTCACCACAAAATCCAAACTTCAGCTTACCATGCCTAGGCGCTGTTGTGTAGTTAAACATGCTGTGAAATCATACTGTAATCATTTGTGCCCACAAAATTTATTTGCACAACAAGAAATACAGTAGTCATGGTCAGCCTTCAGCTGCCATTAAATTTTGCAACAGCTATAAATAGTAATGAAATTGAGTATATGGTAATAACAGTATGAAAACTCATGAAATTAGTGGATGGGTTGTCATTAAATTGCTTTTTCTGGCATCAAAAATTTTAAGAGTGACGCTGTTATAGACACAATTTTATTTTCTGTACCATCGGGTCATATGATAGCCACAAAATTTAAAGGCAGTTGGCTCAACACAAAATCCAATCAGAGGTTTGCCATGCTTTGCAGTATTGTGTAGTTAAATATGCTGTGAAGGGACCTGATAGTTGCTGACAAAATGGTGCCAGCAGAGGTGCACTAAAATTCTTACCCCACAAAGAGGCAGCATATGTCTTATTGTTTCTTTAAATAAAATGGGTCCTATTATTTTTCTAGCACTTATTACATACCACACTCCAATTTTCAGGCCATTGTGTGGCCTACTGTATCTCTCTTGTACATACAAGGAAATGTGTAATAAAAGTGTTTCTGCATAATTATGTTTATCTTGATTAATATGGAGTAGGTAGAAGAAAGAATATGCGTTTGTTAGAATATTTTGTAGGAGAGTAGGTAGCAAAAGTCATATGAATGTAATACATCAGATATTTTCTCCAATTACAGTCAAATGTAGTTTTCATGTTTAACAAAACCAAGAAGTAACTTGGTATCTGAGATCAAGGATACCCAACTTTTAACCTGGAATGGTTATGTACACATTCATTGCTGAGCAGTCTAAATTGCTTTAAAGAGAGCATGATAAACTCACCAAAAACTATGAATTAAATTCACTGTGAAACAAAAGACATCCTGAATTATGCTTCGGCAACCTTCTGCACTGCCATAAGCTTTTTTTGGTTGGTTTTAGAAGCAAAATGGAGTTATCCAGTGCTAGGTCACAACTCTAAGCAGAATTTGTGACAATTTGAAAGTCATAGTTCTTCATCATTACAGTGCAGTATATCATTACAAATGTATGTTATTCCAGTATGAACAATATCAAAGATTTGGAGCAGAAGAGTATGTTCTGCAAGCAGGAGGAGTTCTGTGCCCGCAACCTGGCTGTGGCATGGGAATTCTTGTTGACCCAGACTGCAGGCGAGTAACATGCATCAGTGGCTGCGGGGTATGTATGTATATCAACTGCTTATAGAAGTAAGTGTAGTTGTTACTTTTATACTTCTCATGTGAAACTAAGGCTGGTTCAGAATAACTGACAATGGCAACCAGAACAAGAATGACAAAGCTAAATGTGAGTTAAAATAGAAAAATGGACACCGATTGGCTGAATGGAAGGAAACTATCCAATGATATGGAGAGAGCCAACAATGTTACAGACTGCTACTTTTGCATTGTGAAAACCAGTGGGTTTTTACCAAAGAACAAATACAAGATGGTATATGCTACTGATGTTCCCTCTGCCATAAAACCAGTTGCTCATAGCGATATTATATCAGTTCCTGTTTCTTCAGCATCAGGTCTGTTACAAGATGAACAAGAGCACTAAAAAGCTGCTACATTCTGTGCAACGACACCCTAGTGATGGTGATTATATTCCTGATAAGAAGGATTCTAGTGCTCAAAAATTCAACCAAGGTGAACTGAATGATCTGGTTCTCTTTCCAAAGAAAAGGCCAAACTCCTGGCTTCTGATGTAAAAGAAAAGAACTTGCTTCATCAAGACGTGAGAGTGGCGGCATATAACAAATGAAACCTTCAGTTCAGCTATGTGCTTTGTGACAGATGCCCCTCTTTCTTACTGTAGTGATTAGGTGCACTAGTTGAAAAACCTGTCTCAAGACTATAACCCAGCAGAATGGAGAATTTTCTTAGTTTTTTCCAAGAGAAGTTTAAAAGCTGCTCTCGTGCACAATGGGAATGAGAAGCCAAGTATACCTGTAGCACATTCCATTCATCTGAATGAGAACTATGAGAATATGGCAGTACTGACTGAAACACTGCAATATGATTCTCATCAGTGGGATGTCTGTGATAATCTGAAGGTGATTGGCATGCTGAGGGTTTACTAAATACTGCTGTTTCCTATGCTTGTGGGACAGTTGCGCTGTTGCTGAACACTATGTTTGATGCGAATGACCATTAAGCACATACAAACCAGGAACAAGTGGTGTCCAGAACATTCCATTGGCTTACTCACAAAAGATTCCATTCCTTCCCTTCACATAAAACTTGGGCTGATGAAGAATTTCATAAAAGTATCGAGCAGAACAAATTCTCCTAGATTTCAGTACCTGATTGTCAAGTCCCCCAAAATCAGCAGTGCAAAACTGAAGGAAGGAATATTTGTTAATCCTCAAATTAGGAAGCTTCTCCATGATGAGGCCTTTCAATCTTGCCTCAGTGAAGAGGAACTTCAGGCATGGTTGTCATTTAATTAAGTGGCTTTGCACAAATTTCCTAAGAAACAACAGATCTCCTGATTATAAAACTGGAGTACAGGAGCTTATGGAGGCTTACAGTGAACTGGGCTACCAAATGTTACTGAAGATACATTTTCTTTATTCTCACATAGATCTCTTTCAAGAGAATCTCGGGTTAGTAACGAATAGGGTGAGCATTTTCACCAAGAACTTGAATGTATGAAAAATCATTACCAGGGTTTCTGAAATGATTGCACGCTTGCTGACTACTGCTGGATGCTGTATATGGATTCACCAAACAAATCATACAAAAGGCAGTCATACACACCATGGTTTTAAGTCCCAATTTTGGGACTTACATGGAAATCTGTGTATGTTTAATTTAATTTCATCCACTCTATATCTCTGAAATGTGACATACTACAGCATAACTAAAAACTTACTTGAAACCAGCAGGAAAAGTTACTAAAGAATGATGATTTTATATTTGTGATAATTGAAATCGCACTCATTTTGTTGACCAGTGTTATCTGTAGTATTGACTTACCAAAATACAATTGGCAAAATGGCTAACAAAAATATTTAAATCTTTCCCCAAATTCAATAGCCTCAGTATGAAAAACTCCTTTGAACTTGTAAAAAATATTGAAGATTTACAACTAAAAGACTTGCTGTCACAATACATCCAACCACACATTACGCTGAACATAAAACTTTTAAAAGCTACAAAACATGCTGCAGAATTGGATACTTGGGAAAAAATTCATATAATAAAAAACAGGCTCTGCGTAATGAACTTACCCGCCTGGTAAGCGGAACGTCTGTGGTTCAAATCCCAGCTGTGGCATTGAATTTTTAAGTTCCAGTTCACCTCTCCAACATTGCCCACACACGGCTTGTGTGTTTAAAAACACCAACAGTAAGTTTGTTGGCATAAATAACTAATAATTACCCTTTATGAAAGTTTATTGGCTCGCCGCTAGATGTCATCTCAAAACAGAATTTAATTTTGATGATGGGAGCAAGTTAAGCTGTTGAAACCAGTCAAGACTAATTTCACATAAGTGATGTTCTGTGTTTCAATCCAACTCAGTTTTTGTTATAATACTAGCATCATTTGACATAGAATCATTATTTCCTGGAATCCCAATAATGAAACTTCTTACATTGATAAAAAATTGGTTAAAATCCATAGGAATATCTACAAATGAAATTTCAGAATAGCTCACATTCTCTATGTGTAGGAGACTGCAGAAGGATTGAACAAATTATAGAAAGAAACCATAGTTTCAGTTACCCATAGTATTTAAGGCCTAATTGTAAATGATGAGTATGAGAACCTTCATAATTGATATGTATGGGTTGTTCTGTTCCAGTTTGTTTTCTGCAGGCAGTGTCTGCAGGGCTATCATCTAGGGGAATGCCAACCAGATAGTGGAGAGTCTGGCACAGCAAGCAGCGATTGTACTTACAATGTGGACCCAGGCAGGGCAGCACAAGTAAGTACAATCTTTCAGTGAAAATTATATGGAAACAATTGTACAAATGAGTTTTATCAGTTTTCTAAAGAAACCTGGCATTCATGTTCCCAATCAGGCTCTGCTCCTATTTGGACTGTCTTGTTTCAACAGTCTGCTGCTACCTCACCATATTCTTTATTCTTTCACAACCTGCAAATAATCTAAAACTTGACAATAATGCTGAATGCTGTGAATTATATGCATATACTGTTCATTGTCACACCTCTAGAAAGTAGTTATGATGCCTTGGATGTCTAAAGATGAGAATGCAGCTTTTTACATAAGTTGTAATAGCAAACTCAAATTTATAAAAAATTAATAATTGCTTTAATTTACAAACAGTCTTTCTCTTCCACCTGACTTAAGCACTTCATGCTCTATTTTCTGAGAAATAGTTAAATACTACTGTGTCAAGAAATTACTGGGAATTGGTCAATGAAACATAAAATGTTTATTATTCATCCAATTTTATTTTATTGCCTTCAAAGTAGGCCCCTTCCAAAAGTATATATTTATGCCAACGAGTAATCCAATTACCAAAACAGTTTTTGTATGCAGTTTTTGGAATTGATGTCAATTGTTGCTGTGAATTCTCCTGTGTGTCTTCTATCGACTGAAAACAGGAGCCTCAAAGTGGTAGCTTGAGTTTTAGAAAGACAAAGAAGTTGGCCTGCGCCAGATCAGGTGAATACACAGTTTGTTTGATGAGATTTGTTGAGTTTTTGGCCAGAAATTTGTTCACAATGATAGCCTTATGATCTGGTGCATTATCGTGGTGCAGAATCCATGAATTGCCTTTCCATATATCTGGTCTTTTTCACCACATTTGTGTGAAATGTATGCAGGTGCCTTTTTTAGAGTTACCCACTAACATCAGGTTTGCTTCGGCGGTACCTGACATAACACCACCCGACTTTCCCTTCCATCCTCGTAGAGTAGACGTAGTGCATGGTAGGGGAGGCGATGTATATCCCTTTCGGATGATCGTCACCTGGGCTGGCGGAGGCGGGGCCAGTCCAAAATTTAAAAAAAAAATTTGTTCTCTCAAATGCCGCGTAACGCTCAGTGTTTATTTACTGTCTGACCTTCTGGCAAGAATTCCGAGTGCACCACACTGTGATAATCGAAAAAAACCATCAACATGATCTTCAGTTTTTATTGAGTTTGACAGGCCTTTTGGGTTTCTTCAGTTGGAAGGCGCCATTCGGAAGCTTGTTGACTGGTTAGCATGTCAAACTTGTAAACCCATGTCTCATCACCAGTTACGGGTCGGAATTGACTGGTTTTAGCATGTCTTCAGCGATCTTTTGGTGATAAGAGGTTTCGTAGAAAATTCAAGTCTTTTGGAACTAACTGAGCAGCAGCACATGTCATACCCAAATAATCATTTAAAATGGTACAAATTGATTTGTGAGACACAGAAGGTTCAGCGGCAATCTCTGCCAGACCTGTTGTTATAGTGTTTAACACCCGCTTTTACTACTATGGCACCGCAGGTGGTGACACTGATGATACATGAAGATGGAGCACCGGTGGAATGAGATGGCGGGGGAAACCGGAGCACCCGGAGAAAACCCACCCTGACGCAGCTTCGTCCACCACGAATACCACATGCGGGTCCCTGGGATCGAACCCGGGCCGCCTAGGTGGTAGGCGAGCGCGCTAACCGCTCGGCCACGGCGCCGTCTGCCAGACCTAAATGACAATTTTCAGACACTATTTCCTTCACTTTAGCGATGTTCAGTTCAGTTGAGACTATTGATTGCCAATCAGAGCGAGGCAAATCTTCTACATCTCGACCACTTTTGAATGCACTGAACCACTCATACGCACAAGTTTTTGATAAAGTTGATTCACCGTAAGCTGTCAGTAACATTTTCAGTGATTCGGCACATGAAATATCATTTGCAATGCAAAATTTGAGACAAATTCTTTGTTCAATATTTTTATCCATTGCAAAATTGCAAAAAAACCTTTGATATGCACTGACAAAATGGCACACTGTAAACAAACTAGATGACAGATGACAATCAAACTCCGGATGGGTATAGTGGAAAGCTGTACTAACTTAGGAACAACAGTAATTTTGAATCCTCCTTTAAGTGGGAGTTTTAAGTGATCAATCCCTGGTACTTTCTTGACAAAATGTATACCATACTTTTTATGCATTTTATAATCACTTAGTATTACTTAGATGTTATTTGTAGGAATCAGAGTAAAAAGACACAACAATGTGCTTTTAATGTCTTTCTATTATACCAAGTATTCTTGGGCTCCCATCCTTTTAGTCAATCAAAAAATTGTAGGTTAATAGATTATAGAATTTTGAAGGTTGGATTTAGCAGGAAAGTTCTTGTACTTTCTGTTCCCTATTTAATCTTAATCCTCTGTTATAGTACCTGGCGTACTTTTCTGTGAAACTGATTTGTAATAGCATTGTAAACATGTGCCACTGTGGACTTTTTCATATAGCACAGTGTAATCTAGCGTTGATGTTCTTTGATACTCTTTCACTTTCCTCCCAGTATGACCAATGCATACATTATATCTTACCACACCCACGAGGAATTTTGTAAATCCTGCAGTGCAGAGACCGTAGGTATCTAACTGGGATAAGAAGTTGCTTGATTTTGACAGAGTACTTGAAGACTGTATTCAAGATCATAGAAAAGTCCTCTAAGTATAACCCGACCAAGGCGAGTGCAGTCCTGCATGGGAAGTGGCAAGTAGGCGAACTAACACGGTGATGACACAAATACGTCACGAAATGCTGTACAGTCTGATTTACTAACGTGCAGCGTAGTGTTCACAGTGATTATGCTAGTGACGGAACGTAAAGGAAATCAAGTTCTTCACGAGCAAGCTTGGCGTGTTATTTATAATGTTAAGTTTTGTGACAAAGAGAAGAAAAAGGTCAAATGCTACTGAACGTGCTGTCGCTTCTACTTGCTGCAGTGAGATAAGTGCATCATTAGAAGAAAGTATCAGGATTATTACGAGGTTAATTCTTACGCTACGAAAATCATTCAACTTTTGCAAGAAATAGATTAATATCACGGGGGGTAAAGAAACACTTAGAAAAATAGTGAAATCTATTGTATTTCGATTTAAAAGGTGTAAAAATAAAAGGACTATACTGAACGAACGTGCTGATATAGTGCCTCAAAGAGCATCATTTCTTGAACATTTATAAGAAATGAAAGCGGAGAAAATAAGCCAGTGATATACATACATGGATAAAACCTGGATTCATACACACTACACAGTTTCTAAGTGTTTGCAGAGTGATGATGTTTGAGAAGTGTATGCAAATGACAGTGCTGGACAGCGTCTTATTATCGTGCATGCTGGCTGGCAAATGTGACTTATTCCAGGTGCTTGCCTCATTTACGATTCCAAATCCAAGATATCAGATTAGCTTAACGAAATGAACTACGAAAACTAATCCTAGTGAGTGCAAAACCAACTTATACCTGGATTACCGCAAAACAGCATTATTGTGGTTGACAATGCTCCATATCACAATGAAGACGACCCGGAGATAACTAAAGCGGAACTTGTCATTCACGCAAAACAGCACAAACCAAAGAAAACATGCTCCATTGACAAATTATTCGCAGATGCTGGCTTTACAGCACTTAGATTACCACCCTATCGAACTAATCTGGACTAGGTAACTAGCCTGTTATAAAAGAAAAGCTGCCGACAATAATGTGAACCATGTTTCTCTGTCAACACTAAAGACTTTAACACATGATGCTACTGGAGCAATAACAGTAAATGGCTGGAAAATCTCTGTTCAGAAGGTGAAAGATATTCAAGAAATGTATTAGAAAAGAAATGCGCTTATGGAAGAAGAAATATAAAGGATAATAATTAATCCAGGACTGGACAGCAGTGACGAGTCTAGAGCAGAAATGGCCACCGAATCCGAGACCGACACAGCAGGTGAGGGAGACATTGCGGAATAATGTAAGTTTCAGAGAAATGCTCAAATGTACTGTGTTTTAAAGTATATGTGAATATATTTGCTTTTTTATGGTATGAATATACATACAATACAGTTCTACACACAGAGAAGATATGAACATGAGATCTGTTATTGTTCACCTTTTGCCAGCCGGACTGTACAGGAGGATGGGCAAGCCATAACGCGTACAAGTGGCACCCTCCGAAGCAGGACTGCACTGGCCTTGGTCGGGTTATACTATGATAGAATAATAAAAGAAGCCATATACATCAAAATGAACAAAAATAACTTCAATAAAGATGAAAGATAATTTGAAAATCTAATTGAAATTAACACTGTGAAATAATGTAGTAATGAAAAGTCAACTGAAACAATGTACTTCACATATCTAAAATTTACTTTCAATGCATTTTGCCTTCAAGCAAAGGCAAAATATGTTGAAAGTAAATTTAAGGTATGTTAAGTACAAAGTATCTTAGTTGACTCAAGGTATTCACTTTTGGAAGATGAAGGAAAAGAGGAACTGGCTGCCAGTAATCAATGAGTACTTGTCCCATCCTCCTAAACATTCATTGACTGGCACGAATCAAGATCAGCATGCAAGGTAGTCTCCTGGCCTCTAGCTGCTAGGGTATAAATATGGCTGCCTGAGCAGCTTGCCTCCAGTATACCTAATGATGGTGACAGAGTGGGTTTCTGAAAACTTGGAGAGTAGCCCACTACTCACCTGGTGATTTTCCAAGTACAAATCACTAGTGATGTTAAGATGGCACAATACAATGCAACATATTTAGAGTAATAAATGTGTGATGCAGTAAATAAATGATAAAAATGTCTATTCACAGAATGCACTAGAACACTTATCTATATATTCCTTATTTTAATTTCTGATAAAGAAATTGTGCCTAATAGGCTAGAAAAGATTTTTTTTTATCCTTTTAGGTTAGAAGTGTCATAAATGTGTTGTTTTTTATGAGGAAAAATAAATGGAGGAGATATGAAATTAAATGTGAATGAGCCCTTAGTAATCTAACATTCACTTGCACATAAAAGTGCTCTAAACAGCTATGAGAAATGATTAGTTAAGTGCATGATCTCTAAATGGTCACCTTGTATACAGTTTTTCTTCGTCCGCTCATTTCTTCTCCGTCCTCTTTTACGTTGTGGTTTACTATTAATGTTTACAGAAGATGGTTATTCTTAATTACATCATGTTTAGTTCAATATTTATTAAGTTGATGTTTTGTCTCAGGCTCGATGGGATGAGGCAAGCAAGGTCACCATCAAAGTCCTTACAAAGCCATGCCCAATGTGTCGCACACCTACAGAGAGAGCAGGTAACACAAAATTAATGAAATAATTTTCTAACTTTGCTGGGAATTAATTTCTTTTATCTCTCCATTTGGGTGAAGCTTTTTATTATTATTTATTAATACTCCTTGAGTCAGGCGATTACCCACTTACCCCTAATCATTAGAACATGTTTCACAGTCAATTGTATACTTTATCATCTTATGCTGATTGTTGTATCTGATGTATTTACTTGAGTTCTGGAAGTTGAGTTAGTTAAAAACTAGGAACTTTTGGTATTTTCTGGTAAGTTGAAGTTCATAATTGCCATTTTATTTTATTGTTTTAACAAAGACATTCTTCCAAATGTTTAGTTCATTTTGTTCTTAAGCTCTATGGCAAACAAAAAACAATACACTTGAAAACTAGACTGAAAGAACACTTGTGTGGCACTTAAAAGCTGAAACAGACAGAAAATCTATAGTTACACTCCACTTTTGTGAGAAACAATACAAGGTCAAAAGGGAAATAAATCTTTTAAAATAAAGAAAAAATGTTAAGGAAATGAGTTTGAGAGATGGTATTTTAAGAAGTAAATGATTCAACTTATAGAGAGTTATAGTTTCACTTAAACTTACTTTTATGCAAATGCGTTTCAAAGACAAGTGTCTTCACTGTCAGTGACAGAGTCGAGAAACCGTTGACAATGAAGACGCTTGTCTTTGAAATGCGTCTGGATAAAAATAGGTATAAGTGCCTATAGGTCAACTCATATACTTCTAAAAATATTTTAAAAGTTGCACTGTCTATATCACTTCATATATATTAAGTAGAACTGAGAGATGATGTTCATGAAGAATTACAAGAACCAATTGATGAACTTCAACATCTCCAGGAGTATCCTAACTTCCAAGTAAAATGAACAGATTTACCTTGTCATTAGATACTGCAACCTGCATTAAATATGATGATGCAGATTAGAATGCAAGTGTTTTTGGTTCAGGAAGTATCAATAGTCATTGCAACAGCTTCACTGTGGGAAAGTTCCCAGCTAATTACTATAATCTAATGTCTATCAGCAACTTTTGCTTTGTAAACCTCGTTCATCAGCAGTCAGTTTTTATAACTAGGCTTGCTTTCTTTAACTTTTGAGCAGGAAGTCATTTAGTATTGATGGGAAAGGTTAGAGCACAGTTGAAACCGTACTATGTGTCAATACACTAAGGAAACTAGGTATAGATAAATATGCAAAGTATTAGATAATTTTAAACATTGCATTGAAATTTGGAGAAAACAAGTAAAACCAATATGAACAGATTACTAAAAATACAAAAAAGTGCATGAGAAGCATGTATAACCTTCAGTTTCGACAATCTTGCCAAGAAGCATTTGTAATACAAAACAACCTAACTGTAGTTCCCCTATATGTATTCAGAACAATTATGCTTGTTAGAGAAAAAAAGCAATTTAACATACTCAATAAAGATTGCCATACATATGACACCAGGGGAGCAAATGATACATCATTCCTAATACGTAAATGCTTGTACAGTATTACTGAATTATGATAGATATGTGTATGTATGTAAATAATCACTGTTGTAAATAACTTGTGTATTCGAGCTCTAGATACGATTGACAATGTCAGATGCTCTTGTAAGACTCTCTTGACTACAATAAAGATGATGATGATGATGATGATGATGATGATGATGATGATGATGATGATGATGATGATGATGATGATGGTTGTTGTTGTTGTTGTTGCTATTGTTATTTTATTGTTATTATTGTTGTTGTTATCTGGTAAAAACTACCATATAAAGATTATTTAATTCCGAGATATAAAGTACTTATGATTGTAAGTCACCCTTGGGGTATTTATCTCTGATGCAAGATTCCCCTTGTGGTCTACTGGGAAAAATACAAATCAGTTGGAGAATTCAATGTCATACTGACAAGTTGTTAAAATAGCTCAGTGGTTACATCAGCCAATCAGGAAGCGGAAGGTCTGTGGTTAAAAACCGCGTGTGGCATTGAATTTTGCAGTTCCGATTCTACTTCTCAAACATTATGTTTATCTGTTGATTGTAGTACAGTTGTTAGGATCCAATTGTCTATCCAATTGAATGGTATAATCATAAATGCCAATATTAAAACAGCTCAAACAAAAGAATTTTGTTAATAATTTACTATTATTCTTTTGTGCAGGGGGATGCATGCATATGGTTTGTACTCGGCCCCAATGTGGTTTTCACTGGTGCTGGATCTGTCAAACAGAATGGTCCCGAGACTGCATGGGTAACCACTGGTTTGGTTAATGTATGGTCATTTGTATACAGAAACTTTTTGATGAAATTTTAAAATTCCACTGCATGTTGTATGCAGGGAAAAAAATTGTACTGACATTGTAAAATAAACTTTTACGTAAAAGATACTGTGTTATTTTCTGTTATAAGTACACTGTGGATCTTTAGATTTTATCCTATTTTGCTCCTTGAAGATATCTGAAAATGATTTTTAAATTTATTTATGTTCAAAGGTGATGGATTATTACATGCTACTGTGCTACAGCAGAATGAAATAGTGGCACCAATATTACTCTTAGGATGTAAGCCATTATGGAAACGATAACATACAGAAATATATTTTGTAGTGCTGTCTTTGGAATAACAAAAACTGCCACAGCTAGAAAGTATGGTATCAAGTGCTGAAAGGATTTCAGCTCCTATGATCTTACTCATTGTATATTAGAAACTTGTGAAGTCATATTGGAAGAAATAAATATTGCATCACATTGGTACTTCTTTTTGTCCATTTGGGTGGCTCAGTTGGTTAGGCACTGGCCTACTGAGGGCTGTGCTGTGGTCAAGTGGTTAGACCATTCGCCTCTCACCAAAGCAGCCCAAGTTCAATTCTGGGTGACCGCATGTGGGATTTATGGTGGACAAGGCAGCACAGGCGTTCCTCCAGTTTCCCCTGCCATCTCCTTCCACTGGTGCTCCACCTTCATTCTATGTATCATTAGCGTCACCAGCAGCATGTTGTTTACGTGTTGTAAAAGTGGGCATTAAACGCAACACCCCCTTTTCAGTAGATTTACTGGCATGTAAAAGAACTTCTATGGGACCAAACTGCAGCATACTGGTGGCACTGATATGATCCTGTCAATTGACAGCATCGTTAACTAATGTAATAATAAATAATCACATGAACCTCCACTGTGTGTGCCTCACTTTTAGTTGTGCCCAAAATTGCTAATTTCATTGTCATGACAATTTTGCCCTATTTTACACCAAATCCTAAAAATTTAGATTTAATTCATTTTAAATGGAAAATAGATATAATTTATACTATAAATGTACAAAATTACACTGAGCCATTTCAGATCAATGTGAATATGTTTTGGCTCCTACAGGAGACACAGTTTCCAGCTAAGTTGTAGTTGTAAACTACTGTCCATTACATTATTGTCTATTTATTTATGCCAACAAACGTATTGTTGGTGTTTCCAAACACACAAGTTGTGTGTAAGCAATGTTTGAGAGGTAGAATTGTTGTTGTTAGCTAATGCTGGATTTCTGAAAATGAAGTCATTAATCCTCTTGCTCTCCAATATTTTTCACTGATGGATGGGGCACTAGAAGTGGCCAGGCATATTTGAAGGTGGTCTCGATCCATTTCCTCTTGCAGATCACATAGAGGACAGAGTGGCGAAGAATATATCCCAATTCTGTTTAAGTGTTTTGCCAGACAATCATGTCCTGTAATCAACCTGAAGGTTGCAACTGCTGTTTTTCAAGGATACTCAGGAATTACTGTTTGATAGTTACCATCTTTTATTCTTTATTTTTCATAGTAATATTTTGCAATAATTTTTTTGAACTCAGAGTTGACTAATCTTTTAGCTGCATAAAATGGTAGATTAACTCTCAGACTCAGGGGTCTCCGTCTAGGGGATATGTGAATGGCTACCACAAGGTACCCAAGCTGAGCAGAACATTACTTCCACCTACTGGTGTTTTGCTCCTCACTGTAACTTTTCTATCTGACCTTACCTTGGTCATTTCTTGTTCTCTTCCAACCCCGATGCTATTAGGGTTCCTGAGGGCTAGGGAGTCTTTATTTTTCCAACCTCTCCATTTCTCTAAATTATTAAGCTCTAACATGCTGACCTGTCATGGCATGTAATATGTCCTCTGATTGGTAATCAGAGGATATGGTCGGTGAATTTATTTTGATAACCCTCCCGGTCAGGTCGGTGAGACCCGTAAACCAACGACAGGTGTGGTTCTCCAGACATTCTAGGAGTTGTGAGAGAGTGATGTGACCGCCAAAACATAAAAATATGGTACTCTCTAAAGAGCGGTTACATTTACTGCTAAGTCTTTTCAATATTTATGAGGTAGAATTGTAACTATGCCATTGAATTTTTCAGTTCCAATTCTACCTCTCAAATACTCCCTTAGAGTTGCAATATGCAAGAACACGTCTTATTGTTAAAGGGTAACGAACTCGTACATAATCTTGCTTTCTCACTATGAACCTCAAACAAAAGTTTTACCTAAAATGAAGGAAAATTGAAGCTATTAACAGTGAAGCAACAGAATCTAAAATAAGAACATTATGCATTCTTTCCGGGCTTGTAGGCTATGGTCCAGTAGTTTTATTCTCCAACGTTTCGCCGAAAACTCTGAAAACAAGTTTTTGGCAAAACGTTGGAGAATGAAACTACTGGACCACGGCCTACAAGCCCGGAAAGAATGCATAATGGAATTAGCAATGCCGGCCATGAAAGCCTTAGCATTTATGTAAAATAAGAACACATTACAAACTAAAAGCTTCACTTATAAGTTCTTCAAACTTGCAATATTACTAATATCAGTGAAGCTTTTAGTTTCTAACTTGTTCTTATTTTTAAAGTTATACCTGCTAATTGCTAGAGTACTTTGGTTGAAGATTCCAAGGTATGAATATATAAACTGTGAAGTAAACAAAAATACCTAATATTGGGACATAAAAGTTAAGTCTGATTTCTCAATAAGTTGAATTAGATTTCATGTTTCATTAACAATGGGAAACTGGCTCTCTCTCAAGCTTATGTGCAGTGGCTGCTGAAGCATGAATGCACTAGTAGTGCCAGAATAGTTTCCCGAAGTGTTTGTTTTATAGTGCATGACAAAGGCTATGACGACTACTACTACTACTACTACTACTACTACTTTATTTCTTGAATAACCTCATCATGATATAGCAGGCATTTTAAAATGTCATTCTGTATGGTTTTAGATGTTTCTTTAAATGCAGTGGAAGATGACAAGTGTAACTTTAATTCCTTATCCAGTTCAGTACTGAACTGGATTAATTCTTGGCATACGCCTTTGTTATTCGAGTCATCTGACGCATTGTGTCCATGTAATGCTAATTCTAACTTTCCACAAAATCGCATGCAATTGATTATTAAATTTAGCACATGCCTGTTTCTGCTGGTTATGCTTTAGGATGGCTTGTTGATACTGGGAGTAAGTTTAGTCCAGATATCTTGTACTGTATAGTACAGCTAAGTTGATCACAATCTTATACAGAATAAAATGAGATAGAAACTTGAGAGGTAGAACTGGAACTTAAAAATTCAATGCCACAACTCAGATTTGAATTTTTAAGTTCCAGTTCTACCTCTCAAACTTTGCCCGCACATGGCTTGTGTGTTTAAAAACACCAACAGTAAGTTTGTTGGCATAAATAAATAATAATTACCATCTGAGGGTTATTTAATCCTGGGATATAAAGTACTTACAATAGTAAGTCACCATTGGGGTAATTTGTCTCTGAGGGGAGACTGCCTTTGTGGTTTACCAGGAAAAATACAAACTGGTTTGAGAATTTAATGCCATTCTGGCTGTTTGTCACAATAGCTCAGTGGTAGAGCAGCCGCCCGGTAAGCGGAAGGTCTATGGTTCAAATCCCAGTTGTGGCATTGAATTTTTAAGTTCCAGTTCTACCTCTCAAACTTTGCCCACACACGGCTTGTGTGTTTAAAAACACCAACAGTAAGTTTGTTGGCATAAATAATAATTACCATGAGATAGAAACTACTTACAAAACTATATAAGCATTAACAGGATAATTTGCCATTTAAATAATCTTATACAGAATAAAATGAGCTAGAAACTATTTATAAGGCTACATAAGCAACAAAGTTACATAGACATTTACAGCATAGTTTATAATTCACATATACAGTGTGTCCCACTTGCTACCGAACCCAACATGAATTGTAATAATTCAAATACTAGTGGAGATATTGCAGTGAAATTTGAAGACTACTTACCTCATTCTGTGAGAAATATGTTGACATCATAACAGATGCTGGAAGTACCCACTATTTGCATCCAGGCAAGATTGAATTCGCCTGACCATATTACCGGACGTCTTAGCCAAGATACCCGCGTTTACTGCCTGGATTTCTGTGCAGATGTTTTCTTTCAAAGCGTCAAACAAACTGCTCTTGACATACCTGCATTGAGTCTATCTTCCAATACACTCGAATAATAAACACATGCTCTTCTAGAGTATGCCGATTCATTTTCAACTCCAATACTTATCTTTCTAAACTGAACTGAACTTCAACAACGCACACGCAATAATAAAAAACAAGATAAAATAAACGCATTGTTGCTGATGCCTTCTTTCACAACAATATCTCCATTATTATTGGAATTATTATAATTCATGTCGGGTTTGGTAGCGAGTGGGACACACTGTAGAATAAACTGAGCTACATAGGAATTAATAGGATAATTGGTCATTCAGATAATCTTGTACAGAATAAAATGATTTTGAGCATAGGTACTCTTTAGCAGCAGTTTTAAAAGCACTGAAATTGTCAAATTTTTCCTTAAGGTTATTAGGAAGGGCATTAAATATTTTTATGGTTTCATAGTATACAGCTTTCTGGAAGCAAGAGAGATTTGCACTGGGATGATGGATGTTGCTTTTTTGTCTATTCCAGGAATTTCTTTGTTGTGAATAAGGATCGATTGCATATAAAGAATTTTAAGATCAAGAATATATACATACTGGTTAAGGTTAATATGTTCAATCTTCTGTAAAGATCTTTGCATGAGTGTCTACTATGGGCGTTGGAAATAATTCTTATAATCTTCTTTTGTAAGAGGAATATTTGTTTACTGTCCGCTGAATTACCCCAAAATAAAATACTGTATTCCATTATAGAGTTAAAATATGCATGGTAAACTAATTTGAGTGTAACTAATATTTGCCAGCGCTCGGATTGCATAACAGGCAGAGCTGAGTTTGGGTAAGATATAGTTAATGTGAGCTTTCCAATTTAAATATTTGTCAACTTGAAGACCCAGAAATTTGATGTTATTTATTTGTTCTAATAACATGGTGTTAATCCCTATTTCAATTGGAGTGTGTGATGTTAGATGAGTTATGAATTTAGTTACTTTTGTTTTATGTAGGTTAACAGATAATTAGTTGGCTTTAAATTAGTAGCACATACAGTTCAAAACATAATTCAATTTAATTATACATTGATTTAAGTTTTTGCTAGTGACCAACACACTAGTGTCATCAACGAACAATACAGTACTTACTATATCCTTTATATAAAGTGAAAGGTCATTTATATAGATCAGAAATAATAGAGTCCCAAATTCTGAACCTTGGGGTACTCCATGTGTTACTGATTTCCAATTTGAAGTTTGTTTTCCATTATCAGTATCATTACTTACTTTAACGCTCTGTTTTCTTTCCTTTAGATACGATATGAACCAACTTAAATTTTCATTTTTAATTCCATAGAATTCCAGTTTTGCTAACAGAATGTTATGATTTATACAATCAAATGCCTTTGCTAGATCACAGAAAATACCACCTACATGCATTTTATTGTTTAGGGCAGTTAACACTTCATATGTAAGTTTAAAAGTTGCATTATTTGTTGAAATGCCCTTTCTGAACCCAAATTGATCTTTCACTAGTATCTTGTTATATTTGAGGTATTCATACAGCCTGTAGAAAATTACTTTTTCAAAAACTTTTGAAAAAACTGGTAAGAGAGAAATTGGCCTATAATTAGAAGCATTGTTGCATTTACTTTTTTTAAAAATGGGTTTTACAATCGAGAATTTCATCCTGTCAGGGAAAATTCTGGTCTTTAGTGACTCATTGCACAAATAACTCAGGGGAGTGCTAATTTGGGATGAACATGATTTTAGGATTTTTGTTGTTATTTCATCATAACCACGGGAATTCTTTGTTTTAAAGGAGTTAATAATTTTATTTATTTCTGCAGGCATAGTCAGATAAGCTTTAAATTCGGGCAGTGCTTCTGTGAAACTTGATCTTAGAAATTCTAGTGCTGCTTCTTTACTTCCATAGTTAATATTTAGATTGTTATATCCACAAAGAATTTGTTAAGGATTTCTGCAACTTTATGGGGTTTGTTAATTTCTTGATTGTCCATGTTTAATGTTATTGAGTCGTTTTGTAATGACAATTTACCTGCTTCTCATTTTATTATATTCCAAATAGGCGGCGCCGTGGCCGAGCGGTTAGCGCGCTCGCCTACCACCTAGGCGGCCCGGGTTCGATCCCAGGGACCCGCATGTGGTATTCGTGGTGGACGAAGCGGCGTCAGGGCGGGTTTTCTCCGGGTACTCCGGTTTCCCCCGCCATCTCATTCCACCGGTGCTCCATCTTCATGTATCATCAGTGTCACCGCCTGCGGTGCCGTAGTAGTAAAAGCGGGCGTTAAACACTACAACAACAATATTCCAAATAGTTTTTATTTTGTTGTCAGAGTGTTGGATTAGCTTATTGTAATACAATACTCTTGCTGCTTTTATTACGCTTTTTAGAATTTTGCAATATTTTTTGAAGTAGTGTTTTAATTCTAAATTGTTACTAGTTCTTACTTGTTGATATAATTATCGTTTATGTCTGCATGAGGTCCTTATGCCTAAGGTAATCCAAGCATTGTCACTTTTCAAGTTAGATAGTTTGTTGATTTTGACAGGAAAGCAAGATTCAAAGTAAGTTTTGAAACATTTGAGAAAATGATTATATTTATTGTTGATTCCATTCGTTTGGTAAGTTTGATTCCAAGATTCAAGTTTAAGTTTTTTGCTAAACTCGTTCAGAGTATTTTCATTTACTGCTCTATATTTCTGATATGTACATTTAGGTTTGAGATTTAAAATGATCTTTTTAATGCATATAATTTGCGCATCATGATCTGATAGACCATTGGTTATTGGTGAGACAGTGCAAGACTTAATTCTATGTGAATTTACAAATATATTCTCTATAGCAGTGGAAGAATTATTTTGGATTCTTGTTGGAAAGTTAACTGTATGTGTCATGTGGTATGCTGCAAATAAACAGCTGAGTTGTTCCCTTTGAAGGCTAGATTTTAAATAGTCAACATTTATATCACCACATACCTATTATTAGTTCCCTCTTTGGTTTAAATAAAAGATTTAGGGAATGTTCAAGACGCTTTCTGAAAATTTCAAAATTGCCTGAGAGAGATTGATATAGTGCTACTACGATTACATTAATTTGATTTAAATGAACTGCACAGAGTTCGAGATCTTGTTCAGCATTAAGCTTGGATAAATCTAAAACTTTATATGTCAAATCATTCCTAACATATATACAAATTCCACCTTTGTGTAAATTTTTCCTAAAGACTCTGCTCCTAAAGAGTACCCATGCAATGAAATTGGGTGAAATTCCTGTTGTGTCAGGTGATGTTCAGAAATGCATAATATTTGTGGTAGTTATTTTTTAATATTTAGACTAATAATAAGTTCATCCACTTTGAATATTAAAAATAGAAGCACTATTGACAGCGAAGTATTCTTCAAGTTTTGAGTTTTTTATTTTGAGTCACTTATTTACACACACCTTCACTAATAACTGCTTTTTTAAGCGGAAACGTTTTCAGGACCATTCGATCCCATCTTCAGCCGTTGGATGACTGACGTTATCCTCTTGTTCCTTTTCTCTGTTGTCTCTATTCTGCTGCCATCTGGTGTTAGGGTTGCAGAGTTTTAACACTTCATTCAATGCATTGAATCCATTGAATGAAGTGTTAAAACTCTGCAACCCTAACACCAGATGGCAGCAGAATAGAGACAACAGAGAAAAGGAACAAGAGGATAACGTCAGTCATCCAACGGCTGAAGATGGGATCGAATGGTCCTGAAAACGTTTCCGCTTAAAAAAGCAGTTATTAGTGAAGGTGTGTGTAAATAAGTGACTCAAAATAAAAAACTCAAAACTTTCATCCACTTTGTTTCTTAAGCCCCTTATGTTTTGATGAAATACTGACAAACAGTTTTTATTACTGTTCTTATTGCTATCATCATTATTTTTATTATTTTCTTTAAGATTATTATTACTATTGATGGTGTGAGGAGCATTATTTGTTAAGTAATTAATGGATTTAAAGATATTCAGTCCGATTGTTACAATTTCCTTTAAGGTTCTCTGACTATACTTATTTTGGGACATACTTATCCTAAAAAAGACCTACAACTTGTAACAACAGGAATTTTTCCTACAATTCTGTCACAGGATCCAAGTGAGACACTTTTAGCAATGGAATGCATAAGCATGTCTTTGCCTCGAGAGTTCAAGTGTAACCCATGACTTGTGTAGCCATGTCTCCCAAATGGTGACATGTCTGCAACCTAGTGTGGCCTGTACCCTCTCGACTAAGAAAATGATCAGTCTTTGATTAATCGAGGTTATTATCAGAGGATATTTGATCTCTTAGGGTACCTATGCCCTATGACATTCTTTCCCAAGTTGTTGCAGCAAAAGATATGGAAGTAGAAGTATCGATGGGATGACGAGTTATCAGATCACATAACAGAAGAGTTCATGTTGTGGACAAAACAAATATATTGGCTGAAACAGTGTGGTATTCCCAGAACACTTTCATCAAGCATATGAAGTGCAGGGGACATACAATTGCATACATTTTGTGATGTAAGTAAGCATGCTTATGCAACATGTGGTTTCTTAAGATCTGCAATAGTTGCAGAAGTGTCAGTAAGATTAGTACAAGCCAAAACTAGGATTGCACCTATCCATCCAGTGACCATACCTCGTCTAGAACTTTTGGCTGCAGTCATAGGAACTCACATGAGTATTCAGATCAAGGAAGCTTTGCAAATTGAAAACCTGAAGATTATTTATTGGATTGATTCTGCTGTCGTATTGGCCTGGATCAAAAGAAATGAAAACTGGAATACATTTGTCGGCAACAGATGTAAGGAAATATGTTCCCTCAGCAACCCACTTCCACTACTTCTCTGCTTCCACATTCAAACTCTGACCAGTGCAGATGGAGGATTGTGTTACCCTGATGATGCCAAGCGCAGTACTTGGCGAAACGTTGGTATCTACCATGCTTTCTAGACCATGGCCTACAAGGCCCAGAAAAACTAAACATTTTGAATATTCAAGAGGCTGAGTTTAGATTACTGAAAATTGTGCAGTCAGAATGTTTCCCAATAGAAAGTAGAGTTACTAAGAGTATGCAGTTACTGAGGGATAAAGCTGGGCTGCTGAGAGTGAAAACTAAACTTGACTTCAGTGAGGAAACACAATGCTTCAGAACACCTGTATTATTACCAGGTATAATACATGTGATTACCACAAGATTAATAACAGAAGAACATCGCCATGCTATGTATCCTAATTTACAGATACTACTGGCTCTGCTTAGGGAACGCTACTGGATAATTGGTACGAGGAAAGCAGTGCAGCAAGTTATAAGTGCATAATAAATGCATAATGTATAAGAGGTGCAGAATTACTGCATTACAAGTACCTTTTGCACCATTACCAAAGGATAGAATTGGACTTTCCAAGCCATTTGAGGTCACTGGAATAGATTATGAAGGACCATTGTTTTTTAAATAAAGTGAAAAGGCCTAGATTGTTTTATTTACTTGTGCTGTATACTGAGCTGTGCATCTCAAGCTAGTACAGTCCATGACCACAGGGACATTCATCCAAGCTCTGAGGAGATTTATAGCTCACAGAGGGAGAGTCTTGACTAACTGGTCAGATAATGGCACCAACTTCACTGGTACCAATAGCACACTGCGAGAACTGGATTGGAAGGATATTTGTGAACAGTGCTTCTATCAAGCAAATCTTGTGGAAGTTCAATCCACCTGCAGCACCATGTGGGGTGAATGGTGGGAGAGAATGGTCAGGAAGGTGAAGGAGCTCCTGTGTTGAAATCTTGGCCAAGCTTATTTGCAATATGAGAAATTATTTACAGTCTTGTTTGACTGTGAAGCCATTATAAACTCTCAACCACTTACCTATATATTAGAGAATTCAGATGAGCTGATTCCGCTGACTCCAGCTGTTTTCCTTCTGAAACTTCCCTGTAGTAAAACTATAGACTTGGATGCTGCAACTCCAGTGGAGATATCTTCAGAAATTGAGGGAAGATTTAAGAACTAGGTTTAGAAAGGAATACCTAGCTCTACTGATCCACAAAGGCCAATGGAAGGAACATGCTATCAGCATAGGGGATGTTGTATTGATTGGAGATGACTCCACGAAATGTATCAACTAGCCCTTAGGAATTACTTTGGAGTTATACCCAGGAGCAGATGGAATATCAAGAATGGCTCAAGTGAAGACAGCCAGTGGAGAAAGAGTCCGGCCTCTTCAAAGACTGTATACTTTGGAGATCCCCTCCAATGAAACAAAGGAGTTGAGTAAGTGCGATGTTACACCAACCACAGTGCCAGCCTTGGTGAGTGCCCCATCCATCAGTGAAAAATATTGGAGAGCAAGAGGATTAATGACTTCATTGTCAGAAATCCAGCATTAGCTAACAACAACAACTTAAATATGACACAAATATAAGAGATTAAGTAATGGTCTTTTTATGTTCTAATAGATGTAACCTTTTTTCTTCACGAACCTTCACATTGTTTTGTGTGCTGAACGAGAAAGTATACCTTACATATCCTCAAAGTTTCATTTGCATTTTGTTGCATCTTTCGAATGCAGAGCATATTTTACCTAATGGTGCCCTCTGACTTCACATTGAGACCTGTACAAGGTATTTGTGGCTAATAACCAAATAACAAGTCTGTTTACCACTTTATAATTTCTAAAATAGAACTTCCAGCAACCATAGTGGAGAGTTTTTTTCACAATTAGACAAAAAAGAGCGGAGTCATTTTGTACCTTCAATTCATGATGGCACAAATCCTACAGAAATGAGCAACAATTTGAACTGAATACAGTAATTGTTTAAGAATTTCGACATCACAACGACAATGAGCCAACAACCAGTGAACCTAGTCCCTCAGCTCTTCTCAACAGACCAAAAAAACTATTTTCAGAAAGTAACATGAAATCAGAATCACTGAGAATCAACCAGTACCGATGAACTTTCTTTTGCCACTCAGTTAAGTCTAAACTGGTCTTGGAAAGCTGATGCAGAGAAAGTACCTGAAATTGCACTAAGCTGACCCACTAAAGCCACCAAATTATTTCTTCATTTAAAAATTGTCCTTCTGAAAATATAAATAAATATCCAGTAAAACCTGCCTAAAAGGGAATGTGATCATTCCAGTAACATTTTTCCGTTTTCACAGGTTTGTCTTACAAAGAGTTATATATATTTTAGTAAAACAAAGTACAAAAAATATAATTGTATAGAATTAAACTAAAGGAATAATTTAAAATAAAATTTCATACATAAAAAAATAGGTTCAATTATATGCTTTGCTGTATTTTCAACTTACATATCAAACATAATTGCAGTTTCTCCCCCCACATATCCATCCAAGTGCACTGTCACGACTTCTTCACAAGAGAGTGCTCTATGATCTCCTTGGCGTCCTGCATTAGCTACAGGAGTTCTGGAACATTCTTGGAATCTGCAAATTCCTAAAGGTCAATCACAATAGATAATGCTTCTTTAAAAGTGCATATTTTTGGCTCCCTTTCGTTGGCTTCGTCCATTCTGTTCAGGACTTCACAACTGCCTATTTCCAGCAACAATATCTGCTGCATTTTGAATGTCTTCAGTTGTGGCAAGTTCGTTATCAAAGCACATGACTATTTATTAAGCATAATGAAAATCCATCTTAGCTTATTTATGCAAATGGTTCCGGAAAAACTACTCCGTTTCCGTGTTAAACAATTTTCTGATTTAGAGTGTTATTTAACATAGGCCATAGCTCCATTCCAAGATTTATTTTCCAGTTGTCTAGGTTTCCAGTATACAGCAGGTCAGTTTAGTCAGGTTTTACTGTAATAGCAATGAAGCATTGGCACTTATAATGGAAGTCAAGCTAAGAATTAGCTCTTGAAGCAAAAAATAGTAAAGCTGACTTGTACCCAGCATATAATAAAGTACAGGAGGCTAAACTCATGTATTACCCAAACATAGAATACATTAATATCATAGAAATTAATGCTGAAATAAATTTACAAGAATTACTAGACCATAGGGAGAGCTGACACAATGTAGTTTTAACCCCGTCCATTTTGTCACACATGGCTAGTACCAGACCATGCCCCCTGCTGTTATCTATCTACTTCAGAGAACTGGTCAGCCCCTCATATTGTGTCAATGGTGGATTCATGTTGTATAACAAGTTAAAAAGATACTTCAAAGCTGAATGGGGACATAAGTACTTTTGTGTTCTTAGTAAAAAAAAAAATGTGTTACACTCACATGACTTTCTCTATTCTTGTACTAACAACTCTAACCACTCTTGTTCCTCCATTTTCTTCATGTTAGTCAAAATAAACATTTGCAGAAATTATCTTATTGCTAATTTTCTTGTACACGCAAGAGGAATACAGGTTTTGAGCAATAGTCAAATCTTTTAAAGCTGATCATTATATGAAGGCTTTGAAATTTCCTTCTCTTTGCATGGCCAAGAGATAAAAAAGTGAATGACTTTCCAGTTGTGAAAAATTTAAGTATTGCAAAACTCACACAAATAACAAGGAATTCTTCGAAATGGTTCACTCCACAAAAGAATACATTTGGATATAACTTGTGTTTTAACAAGATGTACATTTTTTGTATAATAAGTTTTTGTCTATCTCTTATGGTTTACCACTTATACTGGTCATATGTAAACAGGACTACATAGGCTATAGCCAGAAAATTCAAAATGCACATTTCATTTGCCATAAAACTATCTTAAACATATGGAATTTTAATCAAACTTGTTAGAGCCACTTTTGAGAAAATTAGAATTTACAAAAAGTTATGTAAAGGGTAGTTTAGGGTGTAGTAACTCTTCAAAATCTTTGTGTCCCAACCTTGAAATATATTATACTTACATACCAACTTTGGTTTCTAACCAACTTTTTGATTTTAGTTATGCTGTTCACACACACATGCCCCACACGTACACAGGGACCTTTCTCTCAAAATACTTTTTTTGCATTCAGAGGGTCTCAAAATATATATTTCCAGTGAAATCTGACATTGAAATTTTGGGTCAAATACAATACTTCCCCTGCTTACTATACGTAGTAGAGAGAGTAATAAACCTTTGTGTTTGATATGCCAAAAGAAATGTACAGAACGTAATCACAAAACCAACGCCTGTTTCTATTCGGTTCCACCACTGTGGAAACTTACCTTGTTTGTAAACACATAAGGATATGTAAACAACCAACCACAAAAAAGGGTGGCCAACATTTGGTAAGTTATTTATTGAGCAGGTTTCAACTGTTTCTTATGGACACCTCTTCTTTACAAGTAGGCAGTTGAATCGTTCCTTCTCAACCCTCATGTGGAGGGAACACACCTGTCGTTGGTCTACAGATCCACCGGATCAGGCTTGGCAAATTATTAAGATATCACCAGCCTTTCCTTCATTTGCCAGATGGACATTACTACTGCTGTGACAAGTCAGCAGTAAATGTATAAATGGCATTTCCTCCCTTTTGATGAAACAGTTATACCGCTGTGACTCGGTCCCCAGAGCCTCATCTGTTAAAGCAGGGTGCACCACGAGCAGGAAGAGGATGGGATTTGGATAGGAGAGGTTATAAGAGGCACATCACTATCCCTTACACCCCAATATTCAAATTCATTGAACTAGAATATTACCTTGATTTAATTGCAGATTTTAAAAAGAAAGAAAATTCATCTATAGAAGCTAAAACATATGCCCTTGAAACCATAAATGTAAGATACCCAGCTGATGAATGGACTTGCATCTATACAGATGGCTCTCCTTACAATCAAGAAGATGGAGCAGGAGCTACCTGTAAATTTTTTTCTTTCTATAAGCATGTTGGAATTTACTTAAGTTTTGATGGAGAAATTGATGCAATTTATACATCCTTACAAAATCTGTTCACAACAACTAATCCGAGCAGATGACAATAATTTTGGACATCAAAAGGAAGACAAATGGGCTGAGCGAAGGAGATTCAGACCACCTAAGAACCCAAATGAATCCTGGACAGAATACAGGAGGAGAATTGAAGAGAAGACATGATTAACTACAAGAACCTGGATAAAATATTTCCAGGATCAGAATTGTTAAATGTTTACTATGCTTCATTTTACGTGACATGTTTTAAACCTATGGTTTTAGTTGTTAAATTTTCTCTGTAAAATTGTTAAACGATCTGTTAATGCATTTTGTAACAAATTAATAAAAAGCACATATGCACTCCAGGTATCAGAGTGATGGAGTGAAGAGGTTGTTACTATTATTATTGTAACAGAAGTGGCAGATACATGGCAGCTATGCACCTCCTGAAAGTGCTTTATACTGCACTAGTACAGGTGACTTGTTTGCATATTGTATCAATCATGTAGAGAGTAATGGATCTTTTTGGGCCTAAAAATCCTTAGCATAGCTTCCTTTGGAAGGGAAGTAAAGTCGTAGGTCACTTGTCATAGATTTATAGTATGTAAAAGAATCTCAAGGCTAATAAAGTGGCCTCTGAGCAAAATTAAGCAGTCTTTAAAGCCCAGTATACAATGGCATGCTTAGAACCATAGGAGTTAAAGAGCGTGCTCAAATAACAACTGGGTTTTAATTTCAATTATGTAGCAGAGGAAGTCAGGTTACATTATCAGTGGTCAGTTAATCTATTTCTACCTTATGGTATTTCTAAAAGTTCCAACTACAATACAGGCTTTCTGGGAACAGCTGCCTGATGTCCCTTTACCCTAAACCAGCTAACTCCTAAGGGTACATGATTCAAAGCAACTGAACACTACAATTCTCAGCTTCCCGAAATAAAAGATGTAATGCAGCTGGAGGACGGTGCATCAGACTGCATTACAAGAGCAAAGAAACTGTTGGAAGACTCCTTTATTTCACATTTCTTGTGGAAATTATTTCAAAACTGGAGAAGCAAGAGATCCCCTTTACTGCAACATACAGCCAGTTACAAGTTTGGTCCTGTTACTTTAAATGACAAACAACAAGAATTTTATAGTAGAAAACCCAGAAAAAGTATTGGTGATCTGTTGTATGATTAAATTATATCTAATTATGACTATTATGTAATTTATAGTATGGACTGTAACTTTCATAGCAACAAATTATGTAATTTATGCATAGTATTATAATAATGCAAATTATTTTTAATATGGCATTAATATTTTAAATTATCTTCACCCTGTTTCAAAGTAATATTGCAACCCATGCAGCTTAAACAAATCATAAATACCTAAATTAGGTAGCTAAAACCTAAGCTTATAGGACCTAAAAATCCACAGTCTAGTTATAAGTACTCCCCTCTCAAGAGAGAGATATCCCATTTAAAAAGAAAACGCGAATATATCAGGCATGGGCAAAATTAGCTGAAACAGGCCACTCCACTAGCCATCCCTCCCCTCACTGCCATTCAGCTTTACCTTTGCTTCAGACATACCTCATTCAGTGGCAAGCATGGCTTCATTGGAACATCGGTTTCCTGAAGAGCGACAAAGAGAAAATTTTGCAAGTTACAAAAACAGAAAAGTTTGCTGCTTAACATGCAGATTTCAATTTTCAATTTGGTCCAAATATATTCTTTTTAGTTAATGATAAATTTAGGGTGGAATGAACAACAAAAACATTTAAACTAGCATTAGTAGTATATTCTTCTATATATAAATTATTGTAATTCATATTTGCATTTCAAAGTTTGAACACATTATTGAAAGTTTATGTATTTTAGCATACACACCTGAAGCTAATGCTCGTAACAAGTTCGGGGAAGGTAAATTATTTTGAGAATGTCAGTGAGGTCTGACGAAACTATAGTCAGTGTTTCTATAATTTGCACCACTTATTTGAGATTGCAAGTGAAGCCTGTGGTCTCTACATTTATTTGTGTTATTGGTGGATTGAAGATTATGTAATTTGCCTAACCACAGTAGGTGGCTGTAATAATTATTGTATGCAAAATATGTGTAAATGTAAACAAGATAGTTAATACCAGCATAGAAATTATCCCTAACATGTAGGTGGAACGAAGCCACCGCTACGCTTGTATCAAAACAACCTTCATCACTCAGCAAGAAAATGTGGGGTGAGTAAGGCAAGTTTGTTACCTCTCCTGTCATGCCCATACCTGGAATATATAGAGAATAAGCTTCACTTATCTTTATATTTGGTATAAGTTATTGAAAATTAAACACGAACTGGGTTTTGTGATGTGTTGTTGCATATAGCTTTATTAGAATTAACTCTAATACGAAGAAAGGTATCTTTAAACAAAATAGTATTTAACAATGAAATAACACTATTATAATATTTTAATATATGAAATATCTTAAGGAACAGAAAGATTTTGCATTTTACTTCTGGCATTCCAATATAGAGCTGTTAAATTGCCTTATTGCTGATGAATTGGACTGACACCTGTACATTGAAGTAGATATGTTAAATCAATCATTGATTTAGCTTCTTTGCAGATGACACACTTGTTGGGAATATGTGCTAGATGAGATGCTGGGCAGTCATATCCTATTTCCAGTCTGAAAATTGCTACTGCTTCTTTATCACAATTTATACTTACGTATAAACAAGAGTAACACTGAAGATGTGACATAAATCATGAAAACATGGTTTGACTTAATTTTCAACAACTTACCGCAGATACAAAGATAAGTAAAGCTCAGTCTCTAAACATTTGTTATATTTGTTGCTGTTATATTCCAAGTCTTTTCTTTTTTTTTTTTTTTTTTGAAATGGGACATCTCTCTCCTGAAGGGGAGGGGGGTTACTAATAGCTAGCCCATGAATTTTTAGGTTCTAGAACTGTGATCTGTGTTTAATTTTCAACAACTTACACCAAACACAAAGATAAGTGAAGCTTAGTCTCTAAATGTTTGTTATATTTGTTGATTTGTATTACTTCACTTTAATAGCTTCAGGTTTTCGTTGAATATCAGAATATACACATTTCTACAACACATTTGTTATATTGTAGGGCTGCACATCACACATATGTGTGCTCTGCGCACTGTCTATTATACTGTGGTGTTTTCTGTTCTAAAACTTCTGCATTACTTACGAGTGATAGTAAACATAATAATTATAAGTACTGACCTTGTTATAATTTGGTTGAAATTGTGTCCATCTGCATTGAGACATTCCTGGCATCTTCAAATAAAATTTCCATTCACAAGCATAAGTTTCTCGTTTTTTGTTTTTTTTCTTTCTTTATTTCGTTTATTTAAGGTCACTTTATAACAACAAAGGTCACTAGCGATCACAGTAATATGTACATAACAGAACAAATTACATTGTAGACAAAATACACATATGTGCAGTACAGTAGAGATCATAAACAGAACAACTGAACTTTAGGCATAAGCTTGCTTTGCATAATATTCGTAATTGTCCTTAGGTTTATCTATGGTGTGGGTATTGTTCCTATAAACTTTATGTTTACAATTTATACATATGTATCGTACATAAAAATTCTTTGCTCGAGGGTGAACTTTTTGGTAGGAATTTTAGTGGACTAATAACAAAAAAGAACAGCAACAATAATAAGAATACTTTAAAGCAATTCATACACAATACAGATGACTAGAATAAACCTTCATCTTTGAGATACACAATAAGCTTGGTGTCTGCAGCTCAAAATAAATGTAGAAAGTGACAGTGTATGAGTGAAACACAACTGATAAACTTAGGCTTTAGCTGGTCATACACAGTGCAGCAGAAAAATACTGAGGTCACTGTGCCAAAAGCAAACTACACATAGACCAATCTGTGGTCCCACTATAAAGCAAGCACATGGTATATGAAAGTTGGTATTAGTGAAATGAGCCAGAATATTATCAACTGTTACAATGAAGTGTAACAGTGGGCAATAAGATGGTTGTCTCCTTAGTGCAATGGTAGCACTGCTGCTTACCAAACGGGGTACCAGGGTTCAATTCCCAATACCAATGTGGAGATTTTCTGCTTCTAGGAGACCTGGTGCGAGGCACACTCAGCCTTGTTAGGTCCCTGAGGGACCAATTGAGGAGCTACTTGATTGAAAAGTAACGGCCCCTGGTTGAGAAGACTGCATAACTAGCCAGGAGGGACCCAGGGCACTGACCATGTCCCACCTCCAATACTGTACACCTGTGGTGGGCAGGGGTGTGGGTTGCAACAGTTGGGCTTGGACTGGACAGGCTGTTGTGCCACAGGTTGTTTTATGCATAATAAGATGCTTGAAACATGTTCTTTCAAAATGTACATGTTCAAGTTATTCAAGCTTGTTTCAGTTATTTATCTTATAGTACATTATTTTTCAAAAACTAGACATTGAAGGTAATGAAATATTGTATCAACAAATATAATAAATATATTTATTTTACAGGGTGGAAGGGAAGTAATTACATTCCTTCTAATATGTGCTTCATAGAAGCATTACAAACAAAAAAGTTGATTGGTGTTTTGTTCTTTGAGCAGCCGATTTTGAAAAAATAAATAGTTTTTTATCCAAGTTGGATGCATAATTCCATAAGAATGTACGAGGATAACAGTTTGTAACTTGTAAGATGTGTAGAGTAACTTATTTCTGACATAACTTCGGTAGTAATTATGGGACATCACATAGGGTTTCGAAATAATTAATCACTTAAAAGACGCGATGGAATACTCTGAGCTGCTATTTCAGAGATGACATAACTCCACGATGTTGCATTGAGGTTGGTCAAGGAATTGACCTGGTTTGTGGATGTAAACAGCTTTCGTTTTCGGTAATGTTTTGGGAGCAAAAGCTTGTGATTGGCCTACACCAGGGGAAGACAACTTCGGGCCGTGTGACGTATTTAAACGAACAGCCAGCTTGTACGTTCGTGTGACGTCAGGCAAGAGCAGTGTATTGCTAGGCTGCTAGATCAGCGGTGCATGTGTTCAGTTCCCCGTGTTTCACACTAGTTTGAGACCAGGCTTCAAGATGTAGAAACATTGTCAACTACGTTTCAGGTCTTTGCGACCCCGTGTTCATTGGATGTTAACAATGTTTCTAGCAGGTAGCAAATTGAATTGATAAATTTACAGTGCGACAATTTGCTAAAGGACAAATATAAACACAAGGAAGACTTGGCTGATTTTTATAAGAATATTCCTCACAACAGATTTCTGAGGTTGTATGCTCTTGTAGCAGGGATATTATGTATGTTTGGTTTCATGTATGTGTGCGAACAATTCTTTTCTGTTATGAGCCCTTCTAAGTCAAAATCCTGAAGCATATTGTCAGATCACAATCTAACATGCAGTCTTCGGTTACAAATGTACCATACGTTATGCCCTAACATTGACAAACTAGTTAAAGAAAAGCGAAACGGCAAATGTCGGAAAATGTCCACCTAATTGTTCTGTATAGCTCTCCTCTAGCTCAGGCAAAATAGTTATAATTTCTGTTCTATTTATGTTATAACATGATTGTTCACATAAACTAGAATTGACTCGTATATATGTAATTATTTGTAATCTGTGACTATTCGTAATTGAAACAGTCAGCATTAAAATTGCGATGTCTGGCATGCGATTTCCTCTTCCCCGCTGTGACGTCACACGTTCAACTGACCTTCGACGGGAGCATATGAGCTGAGTGAACTGACGTCACAGCAGCGATACCTGTCTTTCCCTGGCCTACACTGTCACAGTAAACACAGAAGGACAAGGCAGGATATGAGTTTGTTTTCAAAATGCACCGTTACGCTGTTTGTTTATGTATGGAACTAGGGAAAGTGACCACCCACACAATCTGCAGTGTTGCCAGGTTGTTTTTGATAAAACTAAAATATCTCCATAGGAAATGGTCGGAGACAAAAGCGTAAGATACAAAATGTGTTCCACATACCGAGATCTACCACTGGTTTAAATTAATGTAATGACTTCCCTTCCACCCGGTATTTGTTGATTTATGTTGCTTCATTGTTAACAGCTTCAGTTTTTTTCATTAAGGAATTAGATATTAATGAACTTAAAAGCTTAAAAAAATTATATTATCTGAAATTACCTAGAAGTTATATTATTCTTTCTGGTAACAAATCTATTTTCAACATTGCCCGGCTAGGAATTGCTTCAGGAGTCTGTCATAACAATTTTTCAATTTTGTATTTATTAGTTAGGATCACCAATAAGGGAGAGGAATGGAACTGTAGAGACTTTAAACAGCTTTGGCGAAAAACACCAAAACAAAGGATGTGTAGCATTTGCCATGTTGTCATTTTTTGCTACTCATCTCTTAGTACTTTTAAATTACAGAACAATTATGGGACTTCGTGAGAGCTTAGGTAAAGAGTGTGGATTGTCATTCATGAGTTATTCAATGGGCCCAGAAGATATTAGCTGAAAAAATCATAACCTTAGTTAAATCTTGGGAAATTCTGAAGATTTGCTGGGAACATGCTGCAATAAAGCAACAGAACTTGAAATTTAAAAAAAGCTCAAGCATTCTGAGAGGATGTGACAAAGAACCTACTGTGTGCTTACTTACAAGTGAAAGTGATCTTATATTAATCATATTTAATAAAAATTTTTCAATCACATTAATTCTCTGACAAGCTAAAAAAGGGAGACCCAATCCCAATTTATAAAACTTGGATGGAGAACAACATGAACAACTTTGTGCGTACATTTAACTCTAATCTTAGAGTTTGGTTATATAGCTCTGAAACTGGCAATGCTGACAATATTTATTATTCAGGAAGGACAAATTTCCTTGGGGCATTAAACATTGGGATTTGTGTATAATGTATGTAAGTTCTAAGCTCATTTTGCAAAATTTTCAGGATACACCACGGTACATTTGCATTCGTTCTTTCCAGATTATGGGGAGGATGGATATGATACTAAAAGAGATTTTCCCCATCCAGTCAGGAATAGAACCCAGATCCTCTGTGCTCAGAGGTCTGAAATATAACTAAACAGGGGCAGCTATTGAACCTAAAAGCATTCCTCATATCAATCAAAGGGTAGCACTAGCAAATATATTCTATTACAACCTTGTTATTTTTATTAAATAAAACAGGGTGAGGCTTCAATTTCTACTTTATTTCCATGTATTTCAGCACCATAAATTCAGTTTGACAGAGTAATTTAAGTACATCTGTTCTCTTCCATCATATGGTTACTAAATTTCTAAAAATATTTCTCTAATGAGCAATGCACACAGTGCAACAAGAATATTTTAATACAAACTTAAATTTTTCTTCATAACTGGAGCAGCACTTTGAAAATAAAGTGCATTCGGCACCAAGTAAACACTAACAACTGTGAATAACAACCGTTTACCATCTGGCCCCAAAATGGGACAGATAAAGAGAGAGAAATTGGTAATACTGACTTAAGATATCTGACAGGTCTGACTAAACTTTGAACAACAACACAAACTAATGGTACAATTTAAATTTAGGTTTCTTATGTAATGCAATGACTTACTAGTAGGTTGAGGAAAAGCAGTGTACTTCTTTTAGTGAATACAAAATTCAGCAGGTAAATAACAATTCTGTGAAAACTCTGTTGCTATCACATTTGAAAGACTAATCATCCATTACTACAATGCTGCAGTAACCTTAATGGATAGGTATTTAAAGCTTACTGTACAAATTATGAAAAACATAAGATTCATCTGAAAGCTACAAAAGTACAAACTAATAATAAAATTACAATTTTCATTTTTTTATTGTAAAATAACAGGTTCTGCTTTGATATGCAACACTAAATATGAGTATGTACGTAACACAGGTGGTTCATTGCAGGTGAGATAATTGTACCTTAGATGAAATGAGCTGACTAGTTATGTTGGCCTAGGTCCAATATTTCTAACAACAAAAAACTCCCTTAGAAGTTCTTCAAGTGAGTACCAAGTAAATTGTGATCTTTGATGACGATGTGCTGTCGTTGGTACAAAAAATGTGGAGAGTAGGCTCCATACTGCAGCAAAGAGTAGAATTAAAGTTGCAAACCGCCGCATTTGGGCTATAATATAAGTAGAATCCAATGGAAGTATGGAGTCCTGTACTTTCTGCCATACTGTTCCTGTGAAAAATTCCCTGTGAATTGAAAACAAAATGCATAAATTCACTATAGTTCTTATTTATTTATTTAAGTTCTCTTAGAACTTAATTTTACATTTGTATTTGAATCAAATAAGAGTATGACATTAGTCAGTTAACGACTGCACATTATCATCAGCAAAATGAGGAAAATTTGGCAATAAGTTGTTTAAAGACCAATTATTGAAATGTGAAAAATACCAGGAGCCTTGACCTTATTACTGGGAGAGCAAAAATGTTTGAACGGGTTATGCTGTGTTTTGCCTGTCTGCACCCTCAGTTCTAATTGCTGTCTGTCACTATCATTGAAAGGTGCAGAAGAAACCATAATGTATGCATTAACATTTAGAAATGTATTCGATGCCAGGTGTTCTTGCAGCCATAGCCACATCAATTTAGGAAGCTGAATAAAAATCTGCAAATGGTAGCACCCAAAACATGACAAAGAGGAAACAGACAGCTCTAAATGTACAGGTAAAGCTTAAGATTTTAGATGAAGTGGACAAAGAAAATGGCAACTTCACAGCAGAAACATAACATATTTTCATTTCCGTCAATATCAACGAACTATGCTTGAATTTTTTCCAAGAAAATAGTGTAATTTGTGAGAACTTGTACTTTTACAGTCAATTTTTAGAGTTACAAATCTACAGTAATGTAAAGTGATTGATACTGTAGTGTACGGCAGTAATTTTTAAATACTGGATCCTGGAGTGATGAGTCTTATCTTCAGGGCATTCAAGGGCAAGCAGATAACAAATGGTGATTATTGATATATATTTCCAATAATTCTTCAGTTTTTCACCAATTCACTTTACTGCAATGAAGTCATCATAAGATAAATTCTCTCTCTCTTTTACAAATATTGATGCCATGATACCGAAATTTAGATTTCCAATCGAATGGGCTTTTGATAAAGACACGTTTTAATTTAATTGCCGGATGTGAGATTTGCGATAAGTGTTGAGTAATAACATATGTAGATAATAGAGTAGGAAGTGTTTTAAGGTGAGCAAGATATGAGTAAATAATAGTCGTTAAATTTGTAGGATAAACACATTATTGGTTTGAAATTAACGAGTCATGACGTCATACTACATAGTTTAAATACACGTTTGAAATTCAGGTCTACCAATCTTAAAAGTCGCGCGATATATTTAATAAAATATAAAGTAAACATCGTTTAATCCTAAAAAGGTAATTATATATTCGAAATTCATAAAAGAACATGTTATAATAGAAAGGGACATTTCTAAATTGCGGGAAAAGGAAATAGCATTTTGGATACGAGGCTTTCTTGGATGACGTCATGACATTTAAAAATTGGAAAGAACGTTTTCCTAGCGTGGGTACGCGAGAAAGCGTCACCACTCACCCCAGACCAGTACGGTACGTTGATGTGTGCAGACGTGAGTGCGATTCCTCTACATATAGAATCGGCATAACTCCCGAAAGTATCTAAGATGTAATAAATAATATACAAAGGTTTTCTTGGGTAGTCTTATAACACCTGCGCGTACCCGAGATAAAGACAGAGATCTCATCCTGAGCTAGCCCGGAACGAACCAAATCAAAGGGCAACACCACGTCACCAACGTCATTCCGCCACAAATGGCGACCCAACGTGTGGCGTCGAGTGAATAGACCAACCCCAAGACGACCAAGCCAGCATAGAACCAGCAAACAAGAAGGTGACCCAACGTGTGGCGTCGAGAGAATAAACCAACCCCAAGACGACCAAGCCAGCATAGAACCAGCAAGCGAGAAGGTGCCCAGCGTGTCAACATCTGTGAAACGTGTAGTGAACAAGTTTAAGTGCAGTTAAAAAAAAAAAAAAAATAGTGAAATAGTGAAAATATTGAAAATATTGGTGAGTAGAAAAACACATGTAAATAGCTTAGAAATGGAAGACAGTGATAGCGATTTTCTAGGTTTTGAGAGTCCGGAAATTGAGTAAGTGTATTTAGGATGGAAGAATATAATCAAAATATAATCGGTAGCAGAATATGCCAAGAAGTAGAAGATCAGAACGTTAGAGAAACACCTAGAGGTAGCTCAGAAATGTTTAGTAGTAATTCAGAAAGGCCAGCAATTATGTCAGAAATAGAGAATATGTTTCAAAAGATAATGGAAAAGATGAGTACAGAGTTAAGTCAAAAGATAGATAAAACTAGTATAGAGTTAGGACAGAAATTAGAGAAGGGACAACAGGAATTGGGAATGCAATTGGAAAATCAGAAGAGAGCTTTCGAAACCTTTAGGGAAGAAGTTAGGGAGGAAATTAATAAAGTCAGTAGTGAAGTAAAAGAAAATAGAGAACAGGTTAAGGGAGAATTAGAGACAATAAGGCAAGAAGTAAAGAATTCTGAAAAGAAATTAGGTCAACAAGTGAGTGAAAAATTAGATAAAGAAAGGGAAAGAATAACATATAGATTAGACAAACAAAGGGAAGAGGTAGTACAAAGGTTAGATAAAGACAGGGAAGAAATTAGAGAAGAGTTACAGGGGTGTAAAGTTAGAATAGAAAGATCTGATGTAGAAAGTGAAAGGCAGGCTAGAAATTTGGAGGATGTTACAGACCAAATAAAAGGAGTAGTGACAGAAATTACTCAGGTAAAAGAGGCCTTAGAAAATTTGAAATTAAATGAAAATGCATGTAATCACAACAATCTTAGTAATGAAGTTGCAAGAAACGAGGCAATACCAGGTGTATCAGCTGACATTTCGATGCAAAATAGAGGTAACAGTAATTCCCATTCTGATCTCGGAAATAGTGCAGGGACAGGTGACAATTCAAATTTACATTGGCCTAACCATGTCTTAAATGAAATGACACCTCCAGTTTTTGAAAATGAAGATTCAGATGATCCTAAAGCCTTTTTAGAAGGGTTACAAGAGTACTTCACGGTGAAACGTATACCGGAGGAGTACAAGATGGTGATAGTAAGAAAATGCCTAAAGGGTAATGCTGCCAATTGGCTAGGCCTTTCTATGGGTAACAATAATGATTACAGGACCTTTAGGAACATCTTTTTAACCAGATATTGGGGAGCTAGTAGGCAGGCTAATATTAGAGTTGAATTAAGCAATGGAAAGTTTAATCCTAGATCGGAGGAATCGATGGTCAACTATTTTATGAGAATAGCGAGAAAATCGAAGATGTTGGATCCTCCCTTAGATGAAAAAGATCTAATAAATATAGTTACTCCACATTTTCCGGAAACGCTTCAACACTACCTAATCATAGCCCGACCCGATAGCATTGCAGCTATGATCGAATTATTATCAGCCTTAGAAGTCAATAAGCCAAAACACGCATTTGGAAATAAATATGAAGAAAAAGAAACTGTCAATTCTTTCGGGCAAGGGGCACAGTATTATCAGAATAGAAGTGAGATTAGGGAAAGATATAAAGGACCAGTACCAAGGATGGAATCATTCCGGTGGGAAAATCAAGGTAGATATAACCAGGAAGGGCATCACCAAAATAGAAATGGTAATCTAAGGGGAAGAAATATAAGGGTGAATTATATGAATACAAATAGATTTGATCGAGGTAGACGGGGACGTTATTTTGGACATAGTAGAAATTCAAATGATGGGTATTGGACAAACGGAGATAATGAGTTTAGACCGAGGTCACCAAGACAGGGAGAAAGGTATTCTAATGGACGAAATTCCCCCGAAAATGCAGAAATGGTTGAGGCCATTAACACGGTCAAAAACATGGTAGGAAGTAACCCCGATTTAATGCAGGAAAACAGAAGTAACAATTCGGGAAATAGTACAGGAGCCATACCTAAAAATCAGGGAAACGCCAGACCCGGTCAAACGCGCCTTCAGTGAGAACTGGGTATCCTAGTAATGATTGTGATAAGTACTCGGAAATAAATAGTCCTGGAAGGCAAATGATGATACAAAAGAAAAGAGAATGGAAAAATAGAATTGACGAAAACGAAAAAGTAGGAGATCCACCTAAAATCAAAATTGGAGTAAATGGAAAACAATACAATGCAATTATAGATACGGGATCAAATAGCACAGTATGCTCACAAAATTTTTATGATAATTTACAAAGTAGTGGTTTTAAAGTAATGTCTTTACCAGTTAATGGGATATATTGCTCGCTAGCTGTGGGAAAACGAAAAGAGAGAGTAAAATTTCAAGCAATGATAAATATTGAAATAAATGGGAGAATACTAGGAATTTTATTTCTGATTGTAGGAAGACTTGTGACAGATATTATAATAGGTTGTGATTGTCTTTATGCCTGGGAAGCTGTGGTGAATTTTAAAAACATGATTCTAGAAATGAAAGTTGAAGATGAGACCATTATAGTGCCTTTTGTGGAAGATAGTAGTTCAGAAACTATTGTACGAGAAAAAGAGGAAGAAGAAATCCAAGGGGATACATTCTTTGTAGAATATGTTAAAGTAGGAGCTATGGAATTAACTGAAGTAAATGTCAAAGAGTACAGTGTCGATAATAAAGAAAATGTAGAATGGGATAAAAATAATTTCATAGACAATTTGAGGTTTTCTGATGCAACTAGGTACTATGATAGGGAGAGTAGTGAAGACTTAGAAGAATTGTTGAGGGAAAAAGTAACTCAGGCTGATCAACTAAATGAACAACAGAGGGATAAACTGTTTGAAATATTAATCCGAAATAAAGAAGTATTCTCTGAGAAACCTGGTAAATGTAATATTTATACTCATTCGTTTGAGATGATACCTATCAAACCTTTTACACATAAAGCGAGAGCTATCCCTAGTACAATAAGAGAAGAGGTAGATGCAGTTATAAAGTCAATGTTAGAAGATGAGGTTATTGAGATTTCGAATTCAGAATTTGTGAATCCCCTATGTATTGTAAATAAGGCTAATGGAAGATTAGGGTGACATTAGACGCGAGAAAACTAAATTATTGTTCCTCATACTTTCCATCAGGGAATCCAACAGAACGTGTCCTCCGAGATATAGGAATTTATTTACGTGTACTTACACATCATAATCACAAGGATTGGGTGAAATATTGTCCATTGATAGAAAAGATTATCAATCACACCATTAATGTAACTACTGGGTTTGCCCCAATAAAATTAATGTTAGGAATTGAACCAGAACCAATATTGATCGGGGTACCAAAAACACTGAAAATTAATGACATTCAGTTAAGTGAAGAAGAAAGAGCGAAAATTGCTTTTGAACGAATCAAGAAAAAGGCAGAGAAGCGAAAATTAAAGAAAAAGAGTAGAAAACATAAATGGGAACCTAAGATAGGCGATTGGGTACTAGTTAAAGACCATAAGTTATCAAGCGCCTTGCGAGGTAGGAACAAAAGGATGGAATTGTTATATAAAGGTCCTGCAGAAATTATATCCAAATTTGGTTATCATACCTATGAATTAAAAGATGTTAAAAATGAAAAATGTCTGGGAAGGTGGCATAAACAACTCCTTCGACCATACAAGAAACCGTGTGGTACCTTGGAACCTTGATTTCATGTAAAAAGAATTCGAAGTGTCATTTGTATATTGGCGCCCAATCAGCTTTGAGATAAAATTTAAATGTTAGCTTACTTGAAAACCATATATTGGTCAGGTACTTACATATTCATGAAAAATGCAGAATGTGAATTGCTATCTACTACAAAGAGCTTAAGAATATATTGTATAGAGCTCACAATAACCGCTTCAGAAAGATTGTTAAAATGTTCATCTCCGCATAGAGAGAAAACAGAACATTTAATTTGTAAAACATTTGTTAAAATATTTAGATGTATAGATAGTTATCACAGCAAGACAAAGAAAGAACTTGTCTGAAGAGTGTAATGGATTTATATAAATATATGTACATTTTAGTGCTTAAAGGATCTAGTACAGATATGTGTTACAATAACAAAAGTGAAAATTCACAGTGCAAGTGATAGTGAGAGCGAAGTGAGCAAACATGAACTAAAAGAAGGAAGTATAAAGAAAGACTCTTGAAATTTAACCTTTATATAAAAGCTTCACAGAAGAAACCATAACATATTGTAATTAGTATTTAAGGATTACTGTTTAGTCAAGTGTACAATTGTTTGTCATGTTAAAAAGATTAATGAGAAAATGTGTTAATAACCAATTTCAAAAACAGTGTAATTGAAAATTGTATATAATGGGAGTGTTGCCGATTATTCAAAATACAGGAGTAATTTTTAATTTTTCTTTCGGGCAAGACATTTACATTATTTTATTATGAAATAATAAAATAACATAAATGGGGGCATTTGATACCGAAATTTAGATTTCCAATCGAATGGGCTTTTGATAAAGACACGTTTTAATTTAATTGCCGGATGTGAGATTTGCGATAAGTGTTGAGTAATAACATATGTAGATAATAGAGTAGGAAGTGTTTTAAGGTGAGCAAGATATGAGTAAATAATAGTCGTTAAATTTGTAGGATAAACACATTATTGGTTTGAAATTAACGAGTCATGACGTCATACTACATAGTTTAAATACACGTTTGAAATTCAGGTCTACCAATCTTAAAAGTCGCGCGATATATTTAATAAAATATAAAGTAAACATCGTTTAATCCTAAAAAGGTAATTATATATTCGAAATTCATAAAAGAACATGTTATAATAGAAAGGGACATTTCTAAATTGCGGGAAAAGGAAATAGCATTTTGGATACGAGGCTTTCTTGGATGACGTCATGACATTTAAAAATTGGAAAGAACGTTTTCCTAGCGTGGGTACGCGAGAAAGCGTCACCACTCACCCCAGACCAGTACGGTACGTTGATGTGTGCAGACGTGAGTGCGATTCCTCTACATATAGAATCGGCATAACTCCCGAAAGTATCCAAGATGTAATAAATAATATACAAAGGTTTTCTTGGGTAGTCTTATAACACCTGCGCGTACCCGAGATAAAGAAAGAGATCTCATCCTGAGCTAGCCCGGAACGAACCAAATCAAAGGGCAACACCACGTCACCAACGACATTCCGCCACAGCCATTAGGTCCCAAAACTATTCTATTCAACACCTTCGTGATTTTCGTATAAGTTAATTTCACTCTTCTCTTGTAAATATTGTGGAATATTTATATCACATGTGACAAATATTGACACATGATATTTTAATAAACTGTCCTTCGGCAATATAACCCAATATTGTCGGCTGTCAATATCTCTTTATAATCAGTAGCACGGATATAAGTCAATCTTACTCAATGTATATATCTTTAGTCCCTATTGGGGTCCTTGTTTAAAGCTTAGACTTTTTCCTATTTTTCAACATAATTGCCGTTCTGATCAATGCATTTTTGCATGCAGTGTACCAACTTTTGTATGTCTACATCGTAGTACTTTACCGCCGCACAGTGAACAGTTTGTTTCAGCTCCTCTCTGGTTGTGAAATGCGTCCCACCCAGGTGTTTCTTCCAGTCAGGGAAGAGATGGTAGTCATTAGAGGCTAGGTCTCGGCTCTAGGGAGGGTGTGTGACAGTATCCCATGAATGGCTCCATATTTATACTGATGGATAATTGATATCAAACCAAGATGGAGCAGGGGCTGGAGTCACTCATCACCTCTTTTCCTATTACAAATCTTTAAGTTATGGAACTACAAACTTTGATGGAGAAATTAAAGCAATTTGAATGGCCCTACAAAATCTTTTGTATAGAATTTCACATTTTCATCAAGCAGTTATTCTCTCAGATTCCAGGACAGCAATTGTACAATTACTTCCAAGTAGTCACAAAAAAACCAAACACATATTGAATGTTGGAAAATACTTACCCATCTAAAAGGACTTCAAAAACATCTACTATATAGTATTCCAATGGATACCAGCTCACTGTGGACTGAGTGATTATGACAAAGCTGATTTTCTTGCAGAAAAGGGTACCAGCAGTGTACAGAAATCTATAGTTAATCTACCATTTTATGCAGTTAAAAGATTTGTCAACTCTAAATTAAAAAAAATTGTTGCAAAATATTACTATGAAAAATCAAAAATCAAAATCAAAAAATAAAAGATGGGAACTACCAAACATTCAAACAGTAATTCCTGAGTATCTTCAAAAAACGGCAGCTGCAACCTTCAAGTTGATTATGGGACAAGATTGTCTGGCAAAACAGTTGAACAGAATTGGGATATATTCTTCACTATTCTGACCTTTGTGTGATATGCAAGAGGAAATGGACCAAGACCAAGACCAAGACCAAGACCACCTTCAAATATGCCTGGCCACTTCTAGTCCATCAGTGTAAAGTATTGGAGAGCAAGAGGACTAATGACTTCATTGTCAGAAATCCAGCATTAGCCAACAACAACACATTTGGCCTGCACAATAGATTAAATGTGTGCATTTCTGAATGAGCGTTTTGAAGAGTTAAATGAAGGCATGATATTTCAACATGGGGGATATTAAAGGAGTTCTGTAGTTTGCAGATTTAAATAATTTTATTGAATAAGGTGTGGAAAATAACAATGGGTTTGACAAGATATGTAAATCAGTCATAAATGAAGGCTACTTTGAATAAGTTACTGTATTTCATCACACATTTTATGCTGTCTTCATAAAGTAAACATACACAGTGCAACTATTGTGCAAGTGTATCATCATTATCGAAGAACAAATTATTTAAGACTGGCCATGTTAACTTTCAGTGACCAATGTGCAGTAACAGGAATAAGAGTGATTCTGAGGATATTACAACATGGCCATGTTACACTGCTAATAGTTGAAACAAAAGGGGAGCATTGTTGTTCTTGCAGTTTATGGACACACTATCTCGATCTGTGCAGGACCAATAAATTTTTGCGACAATGAAGGAGAGGGGAAACGAAAGTGATGCTGACACCACAATACACATACCTACTCCAGTTAATAAAAAGAAGGTGGGAAAAAGAAAAATGTGACTTTAGATTCATTGAATTAACATTCATCTATTATTTATAAAACCATTTACAATACTGTTGAATCACATGTACTTCTTAACTGGAATTTATATTACTGGATTATTGAACTAGTCTGTAATTTGGCTAACTCTGTTTTTTGCAGCCCAATTACCATTCTGTTCCATGAATGCAATCACTCTTAGTGTGTAAGTTCCGTATTTCCCCATAGTGGTGGTTTGCACTTGTTAAAAATAACTATAGAAACAAACAGCCATATGCAATTAAAGAATAATAGGGTTATTGATTTGGTGCATGCATGCTAACCAGATGGTTCACATACTTTACTGCTCCATTCGCTTATGGCTGCTAGCCACCATCTCAGCAGTCAGCAAACTGATAGCACTGATAGCATAGTTATATATATATATAAAACAAAATAACAATGAAAACTTAAAAAATAAACTATTGTGTTGCACTAGACATACATTTGGTTAAAATTACTCATACTGCACTCTGCATAATGCTAAAATATATGCAGCAACATACCTGAAATACTCCAGCCTCTGTATACTTAGTGCAAGCCAAGAAACATTATGATTAACAGTTTCTTCCTCATCTTCATCTATAATTGAAGTATCTGGTAATAAACTGTCTTCAGGTATCTCTGCCTCAAATTTGGATGAGCTATATACATAAAAATAAAAAGTAATTTATTTATAAACTGTTAGTCAAAGCAGTACAATGTTCTTATGACTAGTGTGCAGAATGTTCAATCAGCAGCATTAACAAAGATCACACAAAATTTTCCTGTCATGTGCATATTTCAGCAAACACTTTTCCTATTAACTAAGAGGGAAAAGTTGAGGAGAATGAACTAGTTTTAATTAACAAACCTCCAACCAGGCAAACAGAAACCTTTAGTACCATTTTTAATAGATCTAGGCATGAGCTCTCTGGAAAACCCCATTTCACAGTTTTCTCTTGGTTGCTCTAAACCTGGCCATGTCAATGACACAGTGTGTTCATAGATCAGCTGGATCGCCCCATGGCGGCACTGAACCAGGTGAGGACCAGCACACCTTCCACCAAAGTTACATGTAAATGACCGGCAAGTCATGCGTATGGAACACTACTGTACTAACTTACATCACAACAGATGTTAAAAATGATGACCTTCAACAGAACACATTCCCTAAGCTCCGAAAACAATTCTGGTTTACTGAAAATCCCCATATTATTCATGAAGTTCTTCACCATGCTGCAAAAATTTGGGTTTGGTGTGCAGTAGAATTATCCATCCCATACTTTACAATACAACAGCTGATTCACATGATTATGTAAATTCTATTTTAAGTCATTTTTCTCCACAACTAAAAAAAAATGAAAGATTGTATTGCTGGTTTCAGCAGGATTCAGCTACAGCACACACTGATGTGGATTCTATGCATGAATTGAGAAGTGTCTGGTGACAGAATAATTAGTAGAGTATTATGGCCACCTCATTCCCTTAACCTATCTCCTTGCCATTTTTATTTATGGGGAATGTTAAAGAATGAAGTGTACACATCAAATCTGCAAACACTACAAGAACTGAAGAACATCACAAGAGAAATACAATCAGTCAACATTAACTTTTGTGAGTAAACCAGAATTGTTTTTGGAGATATAGGGAATGTATTTACATTGAAGGTAATCAATTTCAACATTTGTTGTGGTGCAGTCTAATGTAAATTAGCACTATAGTCAGTGACTTGCCAGTTGTTTATGTGTAACTCAGACTGAAGGTGTGCCTGGTCCTCAGTTCAGTACTGCCATGGGGCAGTCCGGCCAATCTATGAACGTGCTGTATATTTGCTATAATATTGAAAAGAATAATTAAAGATGCTCTCAAACTTGTGAATTCATTGAATAGCTGCTTAAAATTTATACTAGAAACTGAAGAGGGAAACTTCCCCTTCTTGAACCTGAAGATTATAAGAAATGCTGAGAAACCATGTTGGTGTGCATAATAAAACTTCATACAGAGACAAATCAAGGGCTTAGAGTCAGACAACGTTAATTCCAAAAAATGAATTTTTCAGTTAAAGGCTGTTTTGTTATTACAAGAACCATTGCTTTTGGCCTCCAAATTACTTTGATATTCCCAATATTTTATACAGTAGGGGCAGACAACTATAGTTTTGGTTCTAGGATAAACCTTATACTATCAGAGCAAAATAGTGCATAAAGCAATCCTTGTTCATCTCTAGATATAGGTCTATGTAGCATTCTGGGAAACTGGATATGCCAGGCTACATGACATGAAGGTTCATATCCAATCATAGGTCATGATTACTTTGTTGGAAAGGTATGAATATTAACTATAATATGGTGGAATTAGCATTATTCATATGGTATTGTCTTCTGGCATAATATTTCTGTGTGGCAAAATTTTGAAGCTGTTATACTCATAAATAAGTTATTAAATAAACAACCTCACCTCTGCTTCTTCCTCTGTAAAGTTGCATTTTTAGAGTTAATGTCTTATTCTAAGTTACTGAAGTATATTATTTACTACAGCTATAACTAGAGACTAGATCAGTTTTACATATTTAATAGCTATGCATATAGGTTGGTTAACAATCCACATAAATTTATTGTGCTGTGTTGTGGAATGAGTGTAATGAGTGGCAAATATGGACAAATAACTGTTATATTCATCAACACTTCTATTTCCTGCAGAGTTAAATACATAGCCTGGCTAGACAAAGTTGTCTGATAGATGCTTTTATTTGGCTATTAGTCTGGAATTATAAGTAAGATAGCTTTATATCTACAATGAAAACATATCTTGTTTCAACTGCAAATCAGTTATCATAGGATGTTGGTGATAGATGAGTGCGGTTGAAATACATAAGCCCGAGAGGTAGAACTGGAACTGAAAAATTCAATGCCATAGCCGGGAATTGAACCATGGATCTCTTGCTTCATATGCAGCTGATCTAATCACTGAACTACGGTGGAAACCTGCCAGTATGACATTTATTTTTCTGTAACTGATTCATATTTTCCTGGTAGACCACAAGGGAGTCTCAGATCTGAGATAGATGCCCCAAGGGTGACTTACAATTTTTAAGTACTTTATGTCTCGAGCTTAAACAACCTTTAGATGGCAGTTATTTTTTATTTTTATTTTATTTTTTTATTATCACCCACATAAAGCTTGTGTGTTTAAAAATACCAGCAGTAAGTTGGTTGGCATTAAAAAAATTAAATAAGTCTACCCAAATAATTATTAAATAAACACAACTTTTAAAACATCTCTTTTCTTCTGATACTTATTTACAAGTTTCTAAGAATAAGATATACAGAGTACACACAAAATACAAAAGAGATTTTGGTGTACTTAACTTTTAATTTGCTCACAGTCTGTGGAAAATGCTTAACTTTAAAGCATATACTAGAATGAATTAAAGAATAGGAAAGTTGATTTTTATCCAAGATACTAATTGAACTGATTCTTGGACTCCAACAGACAATGGATTTGTAAGTTTAACTATTTTATTGGTGACCTCTGAGATAAGAGATACAGGATTAATCTTGTAATGTATATTTTATTTACCTGCTAACTCTTCTCTCAGCAATGCCTTTATAATTGTTGTTCTCTTCACATGATCCACGCCGAGAAGGAGCTTTTTCACTCTCAGCTGCACTTTCACGTCTGTTCTCTACCAACTCTTTTATATCGCCCATTCCACTCATTCCTCTGAAATACAAAAATTAAAAAGCAGTTCTATATTTGCCATTAAAGTATTAATATTTCGAACATATGAAACAGCAGTAACTAGACACTTTGGGAAATCACTGCATTTTTTTTTCAATTTTAGAAAATTCTTTACCTCTGAATTTTTATAAATATTTGCTCTTTTTCATGTGAAGAAAAATACTGTTTGAATTACAACATACAACTTAATCCAGCAACTGTGAAGGATATTTATTACAGTTCAGGTAAAAATGATAGTACCTAAATAAATTTTTTATTTACAGAAACAAGACTTGACTAGTAGATGCACATTCTAAGAAAGGACTGCAAGGGAAGCTCAAAATGTATGTCATATCCTCCTAGTCTCAACATACACTGCTATGAGAGGTAGAACTGGAACTTAAAAATTCAATGCCACAGCTGAGATTTGAAACACAGACCCTGTGATTACGAGGCGGGTGCTCTAACCCGTGTGCTACATGCAAACACAAAGATCTTGTTCTAAAAATGATCTTTTTTTGATTCAGAGAATCCCAAAACATGTATTTCCAGTGAAATTTTGGTATCAAATTTTTGGTTGGAAAACACCACTTCCCCTACTTATTGTAAATACGCAGTAGAGAAAGTAAACATATATTCAGAAATATGTTTTTGTGATGAATATACACTTCTTCAAAGAAATACCCAAGGATACAGTGGATTCTTTAGATCATACAACCTTTATCTAAAATTGCTTTTTATTTACTTATTTATTTATAACTAAAACTAAACCCCCAGCACAACAGCCCATGAAGGGTCAATGCTAACTGCCTGGCTGCTGCACCCTCCACCTCTGCCCACTACAGGCATCATGAGTGGCTGCAGTACTGGAGGTTGGGATCTGATCTCCCGGCCAGTTATGCAGCCTTCCCGACCTGGGGTCACTACTTCATCGAATAGCTCCTCAACTGTGACCTAACGAGGCTGAGTGCACCCTGAGCCACCTCCCAGTGGGGGGAAAATCCCCACGCCGGTGCCAAGGATCAAACTTGGGTCCTCCATGCCAGAGGGAGGCATATGCTACAGTGGTGGTCATTTATTTATTCAGGGAGTCCCAAAATGTGTTTGTGGTAAATTTAGATATAACATTTTTGGTTAAAATGCAATACTTCCTATTACTGCAAGTGAGCATTAAAGAAAGTAAAAATGCCTTTTTTGGATCAGGAGGTGTTAAAACATGTATTTTTGATGAAAACTTGACATGCAATTTAATATTTCCTCTATCTACTAGATAGAGAAAATAAACATTGGTAACATGTTAGGTAGAATCAGAACTGAAAAATTCAATGCCATAGCCGGATTTTAACTATAAATCATCTCCTCTATGTGTGGCTGCTCTTAACTGCTGAGCTGCCATGACAGCATGCTGGTACAACATTAAATTATAGCTTACAAACTTTGCATACCCACTAACACGCATGTGTTAGAACAATCAATCAGTGATTGTGCATTTAAAGTATGAAATTCCAGTAAGACAGGAAAATGTGTCTAACTGTGTCCAAGTGTGAAGTAAATTACATTCTTGACTAAAAAGATATCAATGTGACAGGAGTTTTAATGGATTTTGTATGAAGTACAGTGAAGATAAATATAAAATACAGACAAGATCTTAAATCATAATAACTGTTGCAACACTTATGTGACATGTTAATTATATTATGAAATACAGTGCTATGGATGCAGCATTTTAACTCAGAATTACATAAATTACTGTAGACGCACTCACTCAGCTCTATCCAGTCTATCAGTACTCTCCCAAGCAGTACCATAACTGTCACTGAGAGCACTAGGATTTAGCGACGGACGACGACTGTATGCACCTACTCGTGCAATTCTGGTCTTGCCATCCTATAATGCACAAATGAAATTAAGTTTAATTAATACAAGTTGACACCAATACATACATTAGTGCTATAGAAACAGAAAAACAACCTGGTTTATACATATATACAATTCTCCATCAAAAACATTGGGCAGCAAAATTAACATTGATCATACTATCAATTGGCCACACATTTGATCATTATCAATTCAGTAATTTACCTTTATTAGACAAAGAAAACATTTGCAAAACAACAAAGATGAAAATAAAGCTAAGAACATATTTGCTAACCTGACAATTGCTAGTAACTTAACATGCTCTTACTTTATGCTACAATTTTATATATATATTCTTTGTGTAATTTGTATATAATCCTAATTTTTCTGTGTATTCCTTTTAAAACTATTAAATGAAGCATAAATAGAAAAAAAAAAAATAGGGATACTAATATTTTTTTGCACGTACATGGTTTTATAGAATTGGTGGGCTCTTAAGCAAGTGTACTCACTGTGTTTTGGTATGCTGATTTACACATTAACTTTCTCATTAAATACAAACAAATAAGGGATGCCTGAAGGTTATGGTGTGATCATCTTCAGACACGATGAATTTACATAAAACAGGCTAAAAGAGGTAGTTCTTATAAATGAAACATAATAAGATTTAAAATTTAAGGTTCAAAATCAATGGTTTGTTTAGTGAATAATCTGAAACAAAATTGGCACAAATGTTAGCACAAAGATGAAAAGAAAGCAAAGGTTGATAAATCCAGATTCTATATTTGTTTTCATACAAACAACTCACTTTTAGTAATGGATAACCTAACTGGACTTGTGTAATTGCAATAGTTAGTATTTATGCTGTTTTATCCTATACATGTTAATATTTTTAACATAAAAGTTATCTTTATGTATAAGATAAATATAAAAAATAACAAACACTAATAAATATTTACTGACTAAACTTTACTTATCTTTGGTAATTATGAATTAAATTCCAGTTGCTGACATGTTTCACAAGTCAATAATTATATCTTGAGTGGAAATTCAATGAAAAATTGAAGCTGTTAACAGTGAAGTAACAGAATCTAAAATAAAAACATAGTTAGAGACTAAAAGCTTCACTTATCTCAGTAACGCTATAAGTTCTTGAAAATTCCAGATAATTGTTTTGTGATGATCAACCACCACAGGCTCTAAGTTTGTTTTTATTTTAGATTCAGTGGAAATGTTTATTTCCTTGTCATAATTATGGCTGCCATGTGACAGATTATTTCTTATGGTATTACTAACAACTGAAAGCAAAACAAATTTATTGAGAGAATTAACTGCAATATTTTAAAATTCATTATGCAATCCTTATTCTTCAAATTGAATATGTTTTCTGAACCATTAAATCTGTGGCTCATTTAATTGTTTTAATAATTTAACCTCTGGATTTACTTCATGATTAAATGACCAAAAATGATCTACCAGAGCTGATTTATCAAACATTTATATTTAATATTTCTAAAATGTTCTTTTATTGTGGTTTTCAAATGATGTTTAGTCTTACCAATGTAAACCCTATCACAATCCAAATAGCTAAATTGATAAATACAGATATTTTATAATTTTAAATGTTTTCCTTTATAAAACAACTTAGCACATTTTTTAAATTATATTTTCAGGAATCAAAATTCTTATATGTTCTTTAAAAATTTTTGTAAATTTTTTATTAGCCTGTGGATTGTAAGCAAATTTTTTAAAATTACTATCATCTTTTATTTTCTTGGGGATGAAAACTTGTTTTACAGATCATTTTGATCATGAAATAAATCCAGAGGTTAAATTATTAAAACAAGTAAACTAATCCATAGCTTTAATGGTTTGGGTAAAGGTATTCATTTTGAAGAATAAGAATTACATAACAAATTTTGAAATATTATCAATTTCAGTAGTTGGCAAAGCGATAAATAAATAATCCGTCACCTAGCAGTGATAACAATGACAACAAAGTAAATATTTCCACTGAAGATGTAATTGACTTGCAAAACATATCTGGAATTAAAATTTAATTCACAATTACCAAAGGTAAGTGAAGTTTAGTCAGCAAATATTTATTAATATTTGTTTGTATTGCTTCATTGTCAATAGCTTCAGTTTTTTCTTTGTATAACAAAGTCATTATTTTGACAAATCTAATATACATCTTGTAAATATTGATACTAACTGTAAGACTTGAAGATGATGTGTTAAAGCTCTTGTTGGAATCTGGAGACCCTAGAGGTCGTGGTATAGCTGCAATACTGGCTCTTCGTTTGGATACCTGAAAATTATTACACATACTCAATGAATAAAAGATGTCCTTTTTATGCCAAGTTCTTTTTTTCTATTCTGGGCCCTACTCTGAAGGGACAGATGCTTACACAAGATTAAGAAAATGTGTGACTATACTTTGATTTATGTTATTAAAATAGATAAATTGGCCAAGTAAGTACTTCAGCCAGTATTGTGGGCTATCAAAGCTACCTCTGAAGCCCATATCTAAAGTAAACTAGACATTAACAAGCAATATCAATAATTGGAACACTAGTCAGTTTCCCTCATAAAGAACTAGCGCGTAGGATGGAACATGTCTTGTTCTCTACCACTGAACAGAGGTCAGAATAGGGTATCAGATGCTTGCTGCTGCAGTCTTTACTACAATACAACCAGATTACTGTATTTTTACCCATTGTCATATATTGTTTTGTTTGTTTCGGTATTGAAACAAGATGCTCGCAAATCTGCTTCTTGAGAAGCTTGTTTTGTTTGGTTAGTGTGGGCCTCTTAGTCTGCTGGTATTGCATATGGCACAGTGCAGTGACCTTGCCCTGCTGCAAGTTGTGGTGTACATCCCTAGCTGATGTTTTCAGCAGATCTCTCCAGATCTAATTTGGTCCATAAACTGTGTTAATAAAACCAGAAACATTAACTAAGTATTGTTTATAATATTGTGGTTTCGCTTCAACTTCTCTCTCTTAATAGTATAAACTAGTAAAAATTTGTCCATGAAATAAACACAGATTTGAATTTCATTGGCTTTAGTAAATATTACAGAATTTATTTCCATTCTATTTAAAACCACACTTCTTTATAATCAAGTGAAATTATAAGAATAGGTACTTATTACTTGGTAATTAAATAACAATGCATACTTAGTCCTTTATCTTGTTCAGTACACATTGCATGTTGCATAATACCAAGGTGTACACAAGAACTATAATGAGAAAGCTTTCCTCTCTGGATACAAGTAAAGAGTGGCAAGTTGGAGAAATGCAGGAATAAGCACACCAAGGCTTTGGAATCCTGTGTCACTATACCCATCTGAACATCTCTAAATTGTGCCGTGTGAACATGACTGGCTTGGAGTTAGCAAGAATGCTCTGTTTTTAATGTGTTATGGTCCATTCTCGTTGTTGTAGTGTTTAACACCCGCTTTTACTACTACGGCACCGCAGGCGGTGACACTGGAGCACCCGGAGAAAACCTGCCCTGACGCCGCTTCGTCCACCACGAATACCACATGCGGGTCCCTGGGATCGAACCTGGGCCGCCTAGGTGGTAGGCGAGCGCGACGGTCCATGAGTTTTTCTCTTATTTTCTATTAAACAGCATATCACTTGGTAATTATTATTTATTTATGCCAACAAACTTACTGTTGGTGTTTTTAAACACACAAGCCGTGTGTGGGCAAAGTTTAAGAGGTAGAACTGGAACTTAAAAATTCAAAATGACACTAAATTCTCAAGCCAGTTCGTATTTCTCCTGGTAAACCACAAAGGCAGTCTCACATCAGAAACAATTACCCCAATGGTGACTTACTATTGCAAGTACTTTATATCCCAGGATTAAATAACCTTCACATAATGACACTAAATTCTCAAGCCAGTTCGTATTTCTCCTGGTAAACCACAAAGGCAGTCTCACATCAGAAACAATTACCCCAATGGTGACTTACTATTGCAAGTACTTTATATCCCAGAATTAAATAACCTTCACATATGACACTAAATTCTCAAGCCAGTTCGTATTTCTCCTGGTAAACCACAAAGGAGGTGAAGGTTATTTAATCCTGGGATATAAAGTACTTGCAATAGTAAGTCACCATTGGGGTAATTGTTTCTGATGTGAGACTGCCTTTGTGGTTTACCAGGAGAAATACGAACTGGCTTGAGAATTTAGTGTCATTCTGGCAGTTTGTCACAATAGCTCAGTGGTAGAGCGTCCGCCCGGCAAGCGGAAGGTCTGTGGTTCAAATCCCAGTTGTGGCATTGAATTTTTAAGTTCCAGTTCTACCTCTTAAGCATATCACTTGCTTGCTCACTCACCCATTACACTCTTTATGCGATACTTCCAAAATCAAGTTAAAAAATACAGCATTTTCTACATACCAGTAAAAATGAAGACATAAATAGGCATATTAATTTAGTGAAATCTTATCAACAGGGATGTGTTGATAATATCTAACCAGCTGGAAACGCACTACTTTCATAAATAAGAAAGATATTAGAGGTCATTTGGTTGTGTTTAAATATTGGATATGGAAAGAGGTTGAAAGAGTTAAAGTTCACTTGATATTCATCAAGAGCTTGTCCCAAAAATTTATACAATTATAGGCTTTCAAAAATTAGTTGTTTCAATACTCCCCAAATGGTCAATTAACTTTTGGAAAACCTCAGTCCACCATTCCATGACTCAAACAATTTATTCACTGGAGGTAACCAGCAGATGAACTACCTGAGGTAAGGTAATGGTGATGGTGGCAACTGAACGAGATAATCTGCTGCTTTTACTGTGAACTCCAAACCAGATGAGCCTGTGGGATATATGAGCTAGTCAGGGTTGAAGCCTTGGTGACATCTTAAAATTGTGTTTCTCACCCAGGAATTGAACTACGGACCCTCATTACTAGAGCCACAAATTAAAATGCTGAGCTATCCTGACAATACATTTTAAAAAAAAATGTAACTGATATAAGCTAAGTCAAATTTCTTTCTTTTAGGCAGAAAAACTTCAAAGCCTTTAGGTTCCATTCACCTATACTGACATGACAATATCCTCACATTTTGATGTATTCCATTATATTGCAGACTTTTACTTTATTTTTAAGTACTTGATCCTTTTGGTTCCTTTGTTAGAGCACTTGCACTTATAAACCAGTTTCTGCAAAACAATATAGCGCTACAACAAAGTTTTTAACTCTGGATAATTCCAAACTGTGATAGCTAGGCATTTGCACTTGATTACATTTTTGCATGTTCATCTGGGGCTTACTATATAAGAAACCTAAATTAAAATCTTTGCTTTCTTCTCTCCCTTTTTTATTTAACCCTTTCACTATGTTGGCTGGAACATAGATGGCAGGAACTATTCGCTAGAATCAAGCCTTATTAGACATTGAATCTCTGTACACACTTTGAGTTGAAAGAATATGTTCTGCCATCTGTTAGGATTACAAAGAAGCAGTTTCAGAGTTCTCTGCATTATAGCAAAATCTGCAGCTTAAAATACAAAGGCTTGTGTATGCATTTTACACTGTAGAGGGCGGCAGGCTGGCATGGGCTCATGTGATTGTGGGGGTTCATGGGTGTACAAAACACAGCTGTGCTTTTACATATCTTGATAGAAGTGCAGATGAGGATTTAAACCTCATCTCTGATTAATATATGACTGAAATCTTGTCCTGTGATATTTACTGCTTTAGTCAAACAGTTTAAAAAGAAAATAGTAAGAGTTTTTAAGGGTAAAAATACAATGATACAGTTCTAAAAACCAGTTTTGAATGAAAATAAAATCTGGTCACCCAAAAGTCAGGTACGATAAAAATTGTATTTGTCTTCAATATTCATAGGATCAAACGTTTGTTACGAAATGTCAGAAAAATTTGTTAATAAACTGAAATCACACAGGTATCTTCAAAAGGTTGAGATTATAGACATACAACATTTTATTTGATGCCACATTAAAATGTATTAAAAGAAAGTACTCATAATTATGATTTATTGTGAGTAATGCAACTCGTGTATGTATCAAATTTCAGAACAGTTGGTCCAACCATTCTTGAGTTAAAAACAAGGATTTCTGGAAAGACCTACAACTTGTAGCAGCAATTCTGAGGCAGTTATGTTTTCAAAAAGAATTATACAGAAATTGTTGGAGAATAATTGGTAGGTACAGCTGTCTGTTACTGTACAGATATGTATATACCCTTTTACAAGTAGATCAGAGAGTTTAAATGCAGCTATGGAAGTTTGGAAGATAATTCATACAACAGAAGACTGAAATTCAGCACAACAGCAAAAGGTCATGGAGCACTGCTAGACCAAGTGCATTTATGTCAAGAGAGACTACATTAAAAATTGTTGTTGTTGTTTTCAAGTGCCTTGCATCTGGCAAGGAAGCCATTAGCATTCGTGCTTTCCAATACTTTTGAACTGTAGTTTCTTCTGATCTTAATGCTTCACAGGTCTTCAAGTGGTCTTCGTTCATTTCATTCATGTATGTGGCTTTCATGTAACTGTTTTCTTAACGGGCACCAGTTTTACAATGTGGCAGTTACATCACCCGACTTAAACCCCCATTTTGCAAGGGGGACTACACCTATCGTTGGTCAACGGGTCCATCGGACCTAGCCGGGAGGACTAAATAGGTGGTATTTAGATCCACCGACCTTCCCCTCATGTGCCTCTGAGGGATGCTGTTGTGCTGTGATAGGCCAGCACATATGTAAATGACATTTCCTCCATTTTAGATGAAACATTAAAAATTAAAAACAGTAATAAACCTATTGGGTGGTGCTGTGGTCAAGACGGTGATAGACTGCCTATCACTAAGATTCAATCCCAGGGACCCACATGTGGTGAACGACGCAGTGTCTGGGTGGGTTTTCTCCGGATTCTCCAGTTTCCTCCACCACTCATTCCACCAACAGCTCCATCATCATATTTCACATACATTTCATATCATCCTTTCCTTACTTTCATATCAGGTGCTGGATTAACCACCCGCTTCCAGCTCTTCACTCTGTCTGATCCATAGGTTTGTCTGCTCCCGACAGGCATCTAACCCTAGGCACAGGCTTGTAAGTCCTAAGGGGTGTAAGTCCTCCATATGGGGAGGGTAATCAGATAAAGAAGAAAAGAAGAGGTAAATCTATTGACATGGGACTGCCACTTTTAAGCATACTTAAAAAGCATTGGTCAAGGCTGAGTATGAACATGCAACCTTGGTATCAGTGGGCCAGTGCTTAAGCAACTGAGCCACCCAGACAACATTAACAACTTTGGAGCAAAATTTTATGCTTTTTTGAGAACTATTCAAATGACCCTTATAAAAGCTGCAGAATTTTGTTTTGAACATAGTTGATTACACTATAGGATTTTAAGCTTTCATGGCGATAATTATTAATTAACACTTCACAGAGCACCAGGCAAGTAATATCTATAACATTTTTCAACGTTTCAGCCATATTAAGCTCCATGGCCATCATCAGGTAAGAATAATTAACAAATAAATGGCCATCTCAACTCATGGCCTCCATTGGTAAACGCATAAGAAATAAACGACCATCTCAAAAATTATGGTCTTCTTTTAAGTACTCCTGTCCAAGCTGTGCTCAATCGCAGGCCATTGTACCAATTAAAATTATATGACTCTAATGTAATTTCAATCGCCTCTTTTATGAATCTGTTGTAATGTCAGTTACTATGATATAAAACAGCACCTCATGAAACAAAATTTTGTGATAATTATCAAAACTATGCTGTGCTACTGCTGATGTTTCTTGTTGTAGTAGGCATAGATTGAATTTGTGTTCAGCACATCTCTCTTCAATCATACAGCCCGTCTGTCCTATACATGTCAAAAAGAATGGTTACACAAACACAGGAGATTTAAGATTAACAGAAACTGCTCCGTGCACAATCACATCTTTAAGTTATGGAACTACTAACTTTGATGGAGAAATTGAAGCAATTCGAATGGCCCTACAAAATCTTTTGTACAGAATTTCACATTTTCAGCAAGCAGTTATTCTCTCAGATTCCAGGGCAGCAATTATAGCAATTACTTCCAAGTTGTCACCAAAAAACCAAACTATTATAGAATGTTGGAAGATGCTTAGCCATCTAACAGCACTTCAAAAACACCTAGTCTTCCAATGGATACCGGCTCACTGTGGACTGAGTGGTAATGAGAAAGCTGATTTTCTTGCAAAAAAGGGTACCAGCGGTGTACAAAAATCTATAGTTAATTTACCATTTTATGCAGCTAAAAGATTAGTCAGCTCTGAATTCAACAAAATTATTGCAAAATATTACTATGAAAATTAAAGAATAAAAGATGGGAACTACCAAACATTCAAACAGTGATTCCTGAGTATCCTCGAAAAACAGCAGTTGCAACCTTCAGGTTGATTACAGGACATGATTGTCTGGCAAAACATTTAAACAGAATTGGGATATATTCTTCACCACTCTGTCCTCTATGTGATCTGCAAGAGGAAATGGACCGAGACCACCTTCAAATATGCCCGGCCACTTCTAGTGCCCCATCCATCAGTGAAAAATATTGGAGAGCAAGAGGATTAATGACTTCATTGTCAGAAATCCAGCATTAGTTAACAACAACAATCACAGCATAGGTAAAAATGGAAAATCTAAAGGAAAGGCATTTATCCCCTTCTACAGTACAGTCTTGGATAAAATTGCATGAATACTTAAAAAGCATAACATTAAAACTATATTCTTGCCACCAAAAATGCTGAGACAGTATATGAGTCTGGTTAAGGACAATCTTTGATTTAAAACACCTAGTGTTTACAAAATTCCTTGCCAATGTGGAAAGACATTCACAGGAAGACAGGTCTTACGATTGAAGAGAGATGTGATGAACACAAATGCAATATATGCCTTCTACAACCAGAAAAATCAGCAATAGCACAGCATAGTCTCGACAATTATATCAAAATTTTGTTTGATGAGCTTGCTGTTTTACACTGCAGTAGCTGACATTATGACATACTTGTAAGAGGCAATTCAAATTACGTTAGAGTCAAAGAACTTTAATAGGGACAACGACCTACCACTGAGCACAGCTTGGACAGGAATACTTAAAAGAAGGCTATAATTTTTGAGCTGGCCATTTATTTCTTATGCAGTTACCAATGGAGGCCATGAGTTGAGATGGCCATTTATTAATTATTCTTTCCTGATGATGGCCATGGAGCTTAGTATGGTCGAAGTGTCAAAAAATGTTATAGAAATTATATGGCTGGTGACCTGTGAAGTGTTAATTAATAGATTACACTGTTAGCATTAATAATCTGGCTGAATTTGAAAGGCGTTAAAAATGTTTCTTGGTTTTCCTATAAATTTATAAACAATAGTACCTAATGCTCAAAAGTTGGGACTTAACTTACTCGCTTTCCACCTGCAATAAGGGAGCGATATCGCATGCTTTGAGCCTGTGCTTCATCTATGCTGTCTGGTTCACACTCCATTACTATGTTATTCTCCAAGAGCACCCTTCTGCAAAGTCAAATATGAGATTGTTAAGAGCTTAAACATTATTCTTTTATTTTAAAAAACTCTACAAGCAGTTTATCAGTAATACTTAGAAATTAAACGAATGGTACAAAGATTAATATAAAACAGATTTCCGATGTTAGTACCTATAATAAATGTCAGTATAAGATTAATAACCAAAAAGCATACCTGCAGTAGGGTGGTGTGTAATGCTTAGGATGTACGAGTATATTACAATATAGAACTTACTTTCCCTCTCATGTACGTAGCAGGTGGAAAAGTTAATGATTCAACCCTAAAATTTCATAGAGATTTCATCAACAATCCATGATTTGAGATTCCTGAATCCAAAAGAAACATTTTTAAAAAAAATATGCATGTACGCACATGTGTATGAACAGCATACTCAAAAATAAGAAGTCAGGTAAGTACCAATCTTGGTATCTTCCTTTCATAGAAATTTGAAAACAGTGTTGTTTTAATTAATTTAAAAGGTGAGTCAATTAATAAGTGTTGGTCAGTGTTATTAATTGACTCACCTTTTAAATTAAACCAATCTTGGTATTTAAATTCAGTATCTTCTAAAGATGTGACACAATATCTTCAAGAAAATCCTCTGCCCCAAACTACCATTTATGTGTAACTTCTTTCTTGTTTCCAGTATGGGTTGCAACTTGTTGGATTTTTTAAGAAATTAAAAATTATGCCAATGTTTTGCTGCAAAACTATGTTTGGCTTTTTCAACGGGTGGCTGCAAAAAATAATTTTTAATTTCTTAAAAAAGCCAACAAGATGCGGCCCATACCGGGAACAAGAAAGAAGTAATGGAAAAAGGCCATGGAAATCTACATAATCATTTACCATTTATGTGGGACATTTTTAAAAATGTTTTGATTTTCTTATAAATGGCTCTAACAATTCCAATTGAAATACCATATGACAAAGATAGTTTACATGATTAAATATACATACCTGAAGCTATTAACAGTGAAGTAAATTGATCCACAAATAACACAAGTAATTAGAGACTCACACTTCACTATAATAAACTGAGTTACACTCAATATTTTCCACAACGTACGTTTTGACATCCAGTATGTGTCATCATCAGGTGACCTCACCTTATGCAATAGTTACAATGTGAGTCTCTAATTACTTGTGTTATTTGTGGATAATTTACATGACATGAATAACATGTATATCTTGAATTTTCTTGGAACAGCCTGTGAAGACCTCTTCATTTGGAAGAGGTATAAATAGAACATTCAGCGATTGATGAAAATGTACTACACAAAAATTAAATCTATATAAAATGCATTTACTTCAAGGGCATAAGCATTTTCTAATATATCTGTTATGAATGATTTGAATTGTTCAATAGTTTTGTCCATGGGTGTCGCAAAACGGGGGCAAGGGGGGGGGGGCTGTGGCCCCCCCTTGGAAGTTGGTGAACTTAAGGTGCATACAGTTACTGATTATTAAACTATTATTTTAATTTTGATGTGAAGAACAATTTTTATTTAGCACAAATTAATACAGTTATCTGGAACAAATATTATAAATGTTGACAGTAAAATAATGATTTAATATTATATGATTGCAAATTTCCAGCATGTGCCCCCCCCTCCCCGGAAAAAAGTCTGCCGACACTCATGGTTTTGTCATTAAAGTGCTGCCATTATTTAGTTCTTTATTGCGATTACATAGGAAGAGTAGGAATTTTGAAGGCACATATAGCATCCAGTTTTTAAACATTTGACTATTGCTATTCCATTTGTATGTATAACAAAATGTGTAACTTAGGTTTTCTGCAATGATTTATCTTGATTAAAATGAAGTAGATAGAAAATTAACTTTTGTAACAATGGTTTATACACCCACAAATAAATAATACAGGATAGAAAGAACCATATTAAGGCAATGCATTGATGAAATTTGGCGAAAATTGCTGAACATTTTGATTTTTACTTTTTCACTTCTTATCATGCTTATACTTTGTACTTTAACAACACACTTTCATTTCTCAATATTGCGTATTTTGAAAGCTCCTTGTTTCTAATTTCTTCCTTTGCTCTAATTTCTCTTTGATTTAACATGTAGGTACCGTTTAACAAAGTCTCAATATGATGGGACATACTAGCAGTCATATTTACATTTGAATGCTCACTCAGTCTCTATTACACTCCAAAATTTCACATACCATACAACACATTGAGCACGCTAACACGTCATTCCATGCTGTTATGGCGTAATGACCATATTGCATTTTATGCATGATTGATTATTAGTTAATTTCATTGATTGTACAACGCAAAAGCTTCTAAAATAGATTGTTCTACAACAGCAAAACCTGATATATTACATTGTTATTTAAATTTCAGCTGTTAATTCCTCTTTTCCTATATGCCCTGAGACACATGGACATAAAATAAAAACCTGCTAAAACATCAGTAGCTAACCGAGCTAGTTAGTGAATAATGACCTTCCATTTGAGAAAAGTTTAAGTATTGCAAAACTTATACAAATAACAGAAATGGTTCACTTCACAAAAAAATTTATTTAGATGTAAGTTTTGTGTTTTAACGAGAACTACATTTTTGTACAATAAGATTTGGTCTTTCTCTTATGATTTACCAGTTATGCAAAAGTTATCAAGAGTAAACAAGACTACAAAGGCTATAGCCAGAAAATTCAAAATATTTTTATGGCAAATGAAATGTATATATTAAGCACATGGCATTTTAATCAAAATTGTTCGTCATTTTGAAAAAAATCACAATTTTTTAAAAATTTTCCATGTAGTGGGTAGTTTAAGATGGAGGAACTTTCTTCAAAATCTTGGTGTCACATCCTTTAAAGACATTAACCAACTTTGGTTTTCAGTTGACTTTTGAGTTATGCTGTTCACAGACAGATAGACACACATATGTGCGCATAGATCTTTTTCTAAAAATTAATTTTTTTTTTTATTCAGGAGGCCTTAAAACATTTTCCGGTGAACTCCTGACATAACAATTTTGGGTCAAATATAGGTACTTCCCCTACTTACTACATGTAGTAGAGAAAGTAAAAATGAGAACACAAAATATAGGGTATTTTAATGCACTGTCTCATAATAACCAACAATATGGAAGTGCATGAAAGTATTTTAATACATAACTAACCAAGTGGCACAACGGCCCTTTCTGGACCAGGACCCACCATCTGGCGGCCGTTGCATCCCCCACCACTGCCACCACAGGTGCCATGAGTATGGTGCAATACTGAAGAGTAGGATGAGGTCAGCAGCCCAGTCCCTCCCAATTGGTATATGTGGTCTTTGGACATGGGGGCCATTACTTTTTAATTAAGTAGCTCCTCAATTGGCACCTTACGAGCGTGGGTTTCCCCGCAATATTTTAATACATATATTATATATTATATAATTATAATTTAGAGGATTTTTAGAACAGCAATATTAACTAATGAACCTATTATTGTTTGAGTGGAACTGCTACATACATCACTTAATTTTAATTGCTAAGTACTTGATTCAAAGTGTGTTCCTTTCATTATCAACTTTCTCTTGACTTAGAGAATCCTCCAGTGTTGTACAGTTTAAGCAATTTATAACTTTTGTAAAATTCAAACCAACAAATCTCAGAAATATATTTCTTTTGAATTTATGTATGAGCACACAAGTTTATTAATAGGTGAAGTTATTTTCTGGTCTATGGTAATTCTCAAAACCTTAATTATATCTGATATACAACCTTTTCACGATCATGGGCTCCGAAATATTTTAAACGTATACTTAAAAGATGAATATGTAATTAAAAAATTTAAGCCAATAGAAAATGTTGAGATGATATGCCAGTTTGGACAGTTAAATTCTCAAACAAATGCGTGATAGTGAATGTGTTAACCTATTCAACAGATATTTACCATAGTTTCCTCTCCATCCCTGCACTGGATTTCAGTACATAAATTGTTTTTTTTTTTTTTTTTTTTTGGGGGGGGGGGGGCGGTGGGAGGTGGAGGTAATGAAGGGAAAGAAAATCTAATTTTATATGCACTATAAGCATTTAGTAATCATTCCACACTATCATATATTGTTTATTTGATCAATACCCCTATTATTTTCATACTTATCAATTAACACATAACACCTGTAAATAACAAAATATTCTACAGTACTCACTTTGTTTCTTCAAGTTCAGCATGAGCTTTCTCATACATGCGCTTTAGGTTCTCCACATGTGAGAGCATTACATCCACTGCTCTTGACACACGTAGTTCCTGCTGCACTGCTCCATATAACTGCAGAAGACAAATATACACACCATTTTTAAATAGTAATATCAATTAAGTAAAAATTGAAGCTATTAACAGTGAAGCAACAAGATTCTAAAATAAGAACAAATTAGAAACTAAAAACTTCACTTATCTTAGTATGTTGATATCCTTTTTCTATTTTTCTGACCCAGGGGTTTCAAGCTATATCCAGCTCATTCTCAAAGTCATATGATATGACTTTGAGAATGAGCTGGATATAGCTTGAAACCCCTGGGTCAGAAAAATAGAAAAAGGATATCAACATACTAAGATAAGTGAAGTTTTTAGTTTCTAATTTGTTCTTATTTTAGAATTTTTAGTAATATCAATCTTTATTGAAGAGTTAAAATATGCTTAACAGAAATAAATAAGCAGTGGCATATTCTGATCTATATCTTAGGTCTTATAAAGTCCAGGACTTAAGTGCTTATGATTTGAGTGGCCATTGGGGTAAAAGTCTTGAATATGAGATTCCCTTGTGGTCTACCAGAAAATTGCAAATCAGATGAATTTAAGACTGTGCTGGCATGTTGCGTAATAGCTCAGTGGTTAAGAGCAAACGCATGTAGAGTGGAAGATCTGTGGTTCATATACTGGGTACGGCATTGAAATTTAATTATTTATCATTATTATTATCATTATTCATTATTCATTATTATTATTATTATTATTATTATTATTATTATTATTATTATTATTATTATTATTATTATTATTATTATTATTATTATTATTATTATTATTATTATTATTATTATTATTATTATTATTATTATTATTATTATTATTATTATTATTATTATTATTATTATTATTATTATTATTATTATTATTATTATTATTATTATTATTATTATTACCCTCAAGACTTAATATGAAGAAGATTTAGGGACAAATATACTGAAGAGTATAAATATTTAGGAATTAAATTACAATGAATGGAAAACAATAAAAAGAGATAAGGACTAGGGTCAATACAGGAAGGAATGCTACATCTACACTAAATGGAATACTATGGGACAAACATATTTCCAAAGAAAGAAAGAAAAAAATATTTAATACCATAATCAGAAGCATTATGGCCTATGGAGCTGATGTGTGGGCTTTGAATTCACAACTGAAAAAAAAAATTGTTTCCTGGAGAAATGGACTACTGGATATGCTCTGCAAGAATATCCAGCAAAGAAAAAAATTAGAAATTCACATATAAAAGAAATTATGCAGACTTAATACTCAATTTTAGATTTTATCAAGAATAAGCAGCTTGAATGGTATGGGTATGTTAAGAGAATGGGAGACTTCCACAGCTAACCATAGATTGGAAACTGCAGGGAAGAAGGAAGAAGGGAAGACCACCTACTACATGGATACAAAGAATCAACAAGGCCAAGAGGGAGCGGGAGTAGAAGAAGATATATGGATGAACAGACAGGAATGGAAAAAATGTGTTAAATCAAATTTGTTAAAGGCTGTGAATTTGGATGCCGGAAAAATGTTTATTTATTGTAAAACAAGTTTAATAATAAAAAAAAATTATTTATTCATTATTATATTAATCTAATAATTTATTTATTCATTTAATCAACAGATCTCAAAACATGTACTTCCAGTAAAATTTCAATATCAAATGTTTGCAAAGTACATTATATCCTTAAGAACAGCAATGTAAAAGAAGGAAAACATTTTAAAAAATATCAGAGAAATCCTGTAAACTTTAGTATATCATGAAGGGAATTAGGTACGCGAGTCACTACAAGGTTGGGAAATGTGCCATTCAGCCTTCTTGCTCTTTGGAAAAGAATTTTGCCATACACCAGTCACTGAGCTGATGGATGACAGAGACCTAGAGGGAGCAAATATTCTGTTTTGCTTTCTCTTTCAAAGCAAGGGCATCTCCCTGCTAAAGTGCTAAAACAAACCAGTCTTTTTTCCACAATATCTCACTCCTACAACTGTGGCAACTATTAAATGTCCCACCCCCAAATTTAATAATTTTACCATTTTTGAGTTGCTAATTTATATATATATGATTAACTTTCATGTATTTTTGCATACAAACTGTTGTATATCTTTCTATTTATAATTCAGTGTTATAGGAATGTTACATTTGTGTAGGGTAAAAAAGCTCTCTCCAAAATCATAAGTATTTCAAGTACCATGAATATACTATACCAAAGTAACTATTTCAGATTGCGTATATATCTCCAGCTTAAAAACAATGTGTAAGTGTATATTGCTTGTCACTTTGCAATGCTTAGTTATGGTTTAAACAAGTAGAGAATCTTTCAGAGTAGTCAATCCATTTTCAATTTTGAACCTTTGGAAGAACGAGGATTAAATAAGGATTTCATTATAATATTATAAAAAGCTTTCTTTCCTTACATAGTGTGATTGCAGCTGTTTGTTATATGAAATTATAAAGGAAGGTGTTAAAAGCATGATACTTCATGATTTGGATTTCATTGATTGTGCAACGCAAAAACTCCTAATTAAATTAAATTAAATTAAATTTCAGCTGTTAATTCCTCTGTATGTATATGCCCTGAGACACTGCTAAAACATGAATAGCTAACCGAGCAAAAAGACTTGAACTGCGACATTTTGGAGTGATGAGGCCACAACCACTTCAAACCAAACTATTACCTACCTATTACGTCTTTGAATCAAACCAACTCCTAATATCAATACTTTATCTTTCACTGCTGCATGGAAAAGAAATTAATGAAACCACACATATAGTAAAATAAGCACTTTGACTCTAAAAATCTGATGTGTTACACTCACATGACTTTCTCTACCCTTGTACTAACTATTCCTACAAACGCTTATTCCTCTATCTTCTTCATGTCAGTCAAGATAAACATTTGCAGAAATTTAAGAGGTAGAACTGGAACTTAAAAATTCAATGCCACAACTGGGATTTGAACCACAGACCTTCCGCTTGCCGGGCGGACGCTCTAACCACTGAGCTATTGTGACAAACTGCCAGAATGGCATTAAATTCTCAAGCCAGTTCGTATTTCTCCTGGTAAACCACAAAGGCAGTCTCACATCAGAAACAATTACCCCAATGGTGGCTTACTATTGTAAGTACTTTATATCCCAGGATTAAATAACCTTCACATGGTAATTATTATTTATTTATGCCAACAAATTTACTGTTGGTGTTTTTTTAAACACACAAGCCGTGTGTGGGCAAAGTTTAAGAGGTAGAACTGGAACTTAAAAATTCAATGCCACAACTGGGATTTGAACCACAGACCTTCCGCTTGCCGGGCGGACGCTCTAACCACTGAGCTATTGTGACAAACTGCCAGAATGGCATTAAATTCTCAAGCCAGTTTGTATTTCTCCTGGTAAACCACAAAGGCAGTCTCACATCAGAAACAATTACCCCAATGGTGGCTTACTATTGTAAGTACGAACTGGCTTGAGAATTTAATGCCATTCTGGCAGTTTGTCACAATAGCTCAGTGGTTAGAGCGTCCGCTGGCAAGCGGAAAGTCTGTGGTTCAAATCCCAGTTGTGGCATTGAATTTTTAAGTTCCAGTTCTACCTCTTAAACTTTGCCCACACACGGCTTGTGTGTTTAAAAAACCACCAACAGTAAGTTTGTTGGCATAAATAAATAATAATTACCATGTGAAGGTTATTTAATCCTGGGATATAAAGTACAAAATTATTATAATTATAATTAAATTATTATAAAATTTGGAAATATAACAGCTATTTATTTAATTTAGTGTAGTATACAGATGATTATGTAAAGTGAACAAAGAATCACAATTTGTAAACCAAAATCTTCTAAAACACTTAATTGCAATTCCAAATGTCAGAACAAATGAACAGTAAATTTAGTAATCACTCCACGAGCACCAAAATAGAGATCAATCTCTTCCCAATTTGAAATTTTGTATTTGTCTCTTAAATAAGGAATGCAAGGTTCAAAATTTAGTTTTTTTCCCCTTATCAATCTCCTTAATTAGGTCTAGATTTTTTTCAAATCGGATTTGATTTAGCATCTCCTAACGTGAACAAGAAATATGTATATATGTCACCAAATAATAAGTATGATCACCAATTCCTTATAGGAGTATTGTGAAAATCAAATGCCTTGTCATGGCCTACATTAGTCTTTTAGCGAAAGTCAAATCTTTTAAAGCTGGTTGCTATATGAAGGCTTTGAAATTCCTTTCTCTTTGCGCAGCTAAGATATAAAAAAGCAAATTACGACCTTCAATTTGAGAAAAGTATAAGTATTGGAAAGCTCACAAAAATAACAAGGGATATCTCGAAATGCTTCACTTTACAAAAAATTTATTTGGACATAAATTGTGCATTTTAACAAGATCTACATTTTTTGTAGTGTATCTGGTTTAAAAGTTATTTAAAAGTAATAAAAAATAAATAGGATTACATAGACTATAGCCAAAAAATTCAAAATATACATTTCATTTGTCATAAAAATATCTTAAACATAAGGCATTTTAATCAAAATCATTAGCCATTTTTGAGAAAATCAAAATTTTAAAAAATTGTTTCATGTAAAGTGTAATGGAGGAATGGTCTTCGAAATCTTTGTGTCACATCCTTGAAGGAAATTAAACTTAAGTACCACCTTTGGTTTTTAACTGACTTCATTTTCGAGTTCTGCAGTTCACGCATGCACGTGCCATACCCCCAACCACCCACATATTTTTCTAAAAATGTGTTTTTTGGACTAAGGGGGCCTCAAAATGTATTTCTGGTGAAATTGACATTGAATTTTTGGGTGGAATACAATACTTCTTCTACTTGATATACATAGTAGAGAAAGTAAAAACTCAAAATAGGTGTCAATAGTCAAAGCAGGCATTTTAGAGACCATAAAACCCTTTACATACATTTGGTTGTGTACCTCATATACAAATAAATTTTAAACTTTCAGGCCTAATAGATACTCACCTCAGCAGAACTGGATACCATTTCTGTTGATCTATGCAAAAAATCCACTTGAGCCTTTATTTTGTTGAGAATTTCTACAGAATCAGAATCCACACACAAACGGTTTAAATCCTGAAACGTCAAACAATGACCATTAATGTTTTATCTGAATGTTAATTATGATAAATGTAAAAACAGAAAATAAAGAAGCTGGAAGAGAGTTCATGCAAATAAAATTAAAATTAAAAGGATTATAGTCTTAAAGTGAATATATTGCTGGGCAAAGTGCAATCCAAATTCCTTATACCTTTCTATCAGAAAAACAAATGAGAAAAAAAGCAAAAATAAAAACAGTGGAATTTTAGCTTTTGAAGTTATTTTAAAGTAATATTTCAGTAAAACTGCTTTTGTAAGATAAAAAATCTGGGGTGAAGTACTCATAAGACTTTCTCTACTCCCTCTTCTACAAACCTTTTTTACAAAAACTTATTCTTCTATCTACTGTTAATACAGATAACCCTTTAACACACATTTACTCATTTCATGCTATGAAGAATACAATAAGCTGAAGTAATAGTCAGATCTTTTCAAAGCAAGTCGCTAGGCAATCGCTTTGAACTTCTGCACTCTTGGTACGGAAATAAAAAAGGAAGTTTTTGCCATTGAGAAACATATAAAATGTCTGAAAATTCAAACCAATATGAAGGAGCATTTTGGAAATGGTTAATGTATTTGTTCAAATGGTCAAATTTTTATATGACCTAAATTGTGTACTTCAATTAGATCTAAATTTTTTGTGTACTAAGATTTTATATATCCCTTGCAATTTACCAAATATTTAAAATTAATTCAGAATTAAGACAACTTCAGGAAATTTCCAGAAAATTCAAATGTAGTTTTATTTGTCATGAAAATAGATTAAACATGCAGTATGTTAATAAAAAAAATTTAAAGCCTTTTCGAGAAAACAAAAAACAACAAAATTTTCCTTTAAAAGGAATTTGGGGTGGAGGTATTTTTTTTAAATCTTCATGTTACATCCTTGGAAAGTCCTGAACTTGAACATAAAGTGTGGCATTTAGCCAATTTTTCTTTTTTGGGTTATGTTAAAATAAATATTTTGTTTGATAATAATGTTGTCAATTGCCAGGTTCAGCACCACTGGTGTGCCCCACTTTAGTCCCACAAGACTTCCTTTACATGCAGTAAATGACTGACATGGGGCTTTTGTATTTAGGCATACTTAAAAAAACATTGGTCTGGGCAGCAACCTTGGGATCAATAGGCCCATGTCTAACCAACTGAGGTGCCAAGACCAACCTTTGAACTATGCTGTTCACACACAAAATATCTATTTTTGGTAGATTAAGTTATTATTCTAATATATATATTATCGAATTACTATTTTTTTAAGGTTATACCTATATGATTTATGCCATTAATGTTGTTGTTTTCTAGTGCCTTGCATCTGGCAATGAAGCCATTAGCATTCGTGCTTTCCAATACTTTTGAACTGTAGTTTCTTCTGATCTTAATGCTTCACAGGTCTTCAAGTGGTCTTCATTCATTTCTGCTGGATCGTTACACAGGACACATATTTTTATGCCTTTAATTGATTAGTTTCAAATAAAACTTTTGTTTTATTCAAATAGAACTCATTTTACAATCATTCTCATTGAAATATCAGCATTGAAGTTTTGAGTGCAATACTTGTTCTGGTTACTGTATGTAGAAGAGAAATATAAATACTAGTTTTCATGTTTCCTTTCACTTAATTTTTTTAACTGTTAATTCTATTTGCTTAATTGTTAAGTGATTGACCTTGTCTCATGAAAGGCTTCAAACATGAAAAACTACAGCTGCATGTAGCACAGGGTATTGCTAATTTTAGGTAATACCTATTGTTGAAATTTGATCCCAAATGCTTTGGATATTAAAGCTTGAAAAACTAACAGATGCTATAAAATACATGGGTTGACTTTTTAATAGGGGCAACTACTTTTTATTTAGATACACAGCATATATACAATGTTTTAAGTTTTACAGGCTTTCGGTGTAATCACCCCCATTGTGCATCATGCGTTCCCAGCAATTTGGAAGCTGTTGGATACCACTGGCACTGCCTAATCTCTGGATGTGAAGAGATGTGCAGAACATCAACTATGATTTTCAATCAAATTATGTGGAACCCATATTGAGGCAACTTTCTGCATTCTCAGCCGCTTCTTCAGGAATTTATGCACACTCAAAGTTGCCAATGCAGCATCATTGGCCAATTCACGAATCAGGGCATTCGGATCTGCCAGCACTAACACGTTCATGTTCTGCACATCTTCTTTCATTACTGCAGGATGACCAGGAACAGGCATGTCTGTCACATTTTGATGTCCTTCTTTAAAGGCTTTAACCCTCTTACCTATTGTGAAGTAAGGTATTTGCATTCAATTTTCAACCAGTTCCTCTGACCTTGCTTTGATATCATTGTGACTGAACTTCACAAACGCTTGTTCAAAACTGCACTATTGCTATTGTTGCCACATATGTGCATGGAGTGGGGGGACATTTGCTCTGAGGTAGGGTGGGCATCTAATCTACCTCTGGTATAAATTATATTGCCTGGCTCCATTTCATGGCAGTTACAGCATTGTTGCCACTATTAAAAAATCAACCCATTTATTTATTTTCCATTCTGTATTGATCAGTAAAGTGGTAAAAGATATTGTAAGTGGTAAGGGTATTATAGGAATGTAGTGTGCACTACAGTGGTACATGAAAGTAAATTGATTTATACTCTATAGAAAATGTCTTAAAAATATAATAATTATAACGAGGATGAGGTAGATGAGGACAATGATGATAACAATGTTGGTGGTGGTGGTATTCCATTTCATTTCACCTTTCTGCATCTTCTGATTCAAGTAATGGCACACAGTAATTTGTCTGCATGCTATTATAAAGATAATCTACACACATATTCAAAATATGGAACTGCTACAGATATTGCATGCAGCTGCTAGAGAAATCTTGAAAAGCAAAATATCTGTTACAAGTTTCTTTACCTTAACCTTTTACTTTGTCCATCTATAAATTTATAATTAGAATTTATTAAACCATACATACACAGAGAGCAGTTTTGAGTCTTGTTAGTTCTGTATTCATGTTGCATTCTGCTTGGTCCCTCTGTCGTTGTTGACGCTCATAACGACATGACAATGTTATTTTATCTGTCTTGAATGCCAATGATAGGGCACCAAACTTGGTCTGAAACAATACAATTTTTGCTGAAACTTCATCACCATATAGGTAAACTTCGTTTACCACAAACATGATTTTAACAATTGCTAGAAACTCATCAGCATCGACAATATTCCGGAATTTTCTAACATTTCCTGTAATGTATATTTACTAATATTTTTCTGAAATATGTAACACTTGCTTTCATATCACTAATCTAAAATACCTTATTTTACAAGTTACGAAGTTTGTTAGTTGAAATTCATGTTTCAGTTTAAGGATGTATTACATATTATGCTGAAGCCACTTTGGCTCACACTTAAGTCACACCACAGCAGTTATCAACTCATTCTTGAACTGCTGCTGATGTGCTTTTGGATTATCCTCATCATGGAATTTAAGAATATGGTAGTCCTGACCCATCAGGTTTACCACAAACATGTAAGGACTGGTCCTGAGCTATTCTATGGAACAACAAGTTAGTAGCAGCTACTATAGTATAATCAATAAAATATTTTATTATTTTTAACAAACTCAGTGCATTATGGTTTGCTGTACTTAAATATTTTATAACAAATAATTTATAGTAATGTAATGTAAAAATAATTCAGCATCCCTTTCACTCACCTCTATATCTTGTTGTGATAATGCATCCCTGTAAAGAAACAAAAACATTGCATGAGTATTTCCAACATGGAACTGAAACAGAATAACAGAATGATCACATAACCAAAGAAATGAAAAATAGAGCATGAAAATCAATAAATATTTTGTTTTTTATATACATAAATTTTCCTTCGGCTAGTGTTTCTAAACATTTCTCAAGATTTGAAATAAAAAGCATGCTTTTTTTCAATGTTTTGTGGACAGCACTTCTATAATTAGTCAGGAACATAACGAAAGCCACATTTCCAACCCTCTCGTCACCCAAAAAAATTCAAATCGTAGAAAGCATATTCATAATGGAAAATGTATATCTAAATCTACCAATGTTAAAATATTTAATGTCAAGGAAGGCCATATTTGCCTTCCCACCTAAACAGTTGAGTAGCAGCATGATGTCAAGAATTACATTGTTCTGCATGGATTTCTTTTTTAAGTGAATGAGCATTTTTTAATCACATTTTCACACTGATTGCAAAACTGAAACCCATTTTCATGTACTACGTCAGAATTTTTTGCAATTCAAAATGTTAGGTTTTGAATATTTTTCATAATGCACGTACTGTAGTAATATTCCCGTGTGCATATATTTTGTTAGAAAAACTCAACAGCTTATAATTTCAACTTTTTATGTTTATTAAAATCTAACTATATCCGCCCTAGGGGATGAACAAAAATTTGTCATGGCAATAAAACATGTAATGTTTATGCTTGGATATGTTTATCCACAGTATCAGATACATTACCATCTGTGTCCAGTAGCAGATAATACTCCAGTGGATAATATTTATGAACCAGACAATTCTGATGAGGATAGATATTTTAATCAAAGCGAGCTTAATGATTTAGTGAGGGATTTAAATTTGCCTAAAGAATCAGCAGAACTTTTAGGCTCAAGGTTAAAAGACAAGAAAAGAAAGTATTGGCTGAGGGTATATATTTTCCATGGTACAGGCATTGTGAGGAGGAACTTCTCCCTTTTTTTGCTGGAAGATAATTTGGTGTATTGTCAAGATACCCCTGCTGTCTTCAAAGTTATAACAGAAGTTATAATTCCAAAGAGTGGAGGTTCTTCATAGATTCTAAAGTAAGAAAAAATTAGAAACTAAAAACTTCACTTATCTTAGTTATGTTGTAAGTTATTTTTTCAACCACTGACTCGAGTTTCAAGTTGTCTCCAACTCATTCTTAAAGCTATACAAACAAATTTGTTACCAAAGCTACAATCTTTCATAGATTCTTCTCAAAAAGTCTTAAAGGTGTTTTTTTTTCATAAGGAAATATTCATTCTTCCATTCCTGTAGCCCCACTCTTTTCTTTTAAAGGAGACACATGAAAATGTTAAATTTATGTTACAAAAACTACAGTATGAAAACCATCAATGGCCTGTGGAGATTTCAAGATTATTGGACTATTACTTGGTCAGCAGGCTGATTTCACAAAATATCCTTATTTCTTATTTGAAAGGAAAGCAGAGCTAGGTCAGTACACTGTGAAAGGGAACAGTAACCACGTAGGACTAATTTAACATCGGGCAAAAAAAAGTGTATCTGTTATTGATCCCTCAAAAGTATTGTTGTCACTCTCCATGTGAAATTAGGTTTAATGAAACAATTTGTGAAAACTCTAGATAAGGAAAGTGAGTACCTTAAATACCTTTATGTTGCATTTCCTTCATTATTCAATGAAAAAAATTAAAGCTGGTGTAGGAATTTGTTGGCCCACAAATTTGAAAACTGGACAGTCAGTTTGAGAATACTGTGAGTGGAGAAGTGAAGGATGCCTGGAATACTTTCAGAAGATTTTTAATGACATTAAAATGACATTAATTATAGTGAACATCAATTTGGCAATCAGTTTGAAGAAAATTACAGAGTATGTAATACATCTCTCACATCCATTGACGCTACGCCCTTGAAACTATAGTTATAGTCCGTAAAACTTACTTTGCAAATCTTGTTTTCAAACACCACTTTCCAGGATAAATATATTGAATGCATATATTAATAGGCATTTTATTGCAAAACCCACAATGAGGAAGCGTGAAACACTTATTTTAAGCACTAAAATAATGCTATAAACTTATATGCACATGTGAGATACAACACCATCTGCACAACCATTTAAGTTGTAGTAGTGTTTAACGCCCGCTTTTACTACTACGGCACCGCAGGCGGTGACACTGATGATACATGGAATGAAGATGGAGCACCGGTGGAATGAGATGGCGGGGGAAACCGGAGTACCCGGAGAAAACCCGCCCTGACGCCGCTTCGTCCACCACGAATACCACATGCGGGTCCCTGGGATCGAACCCGGGCCGCCTAGGTGGTAGGCGAGCGCGCTAACCGCTCGGCCACGGCGCCGCCACAACCATTTAAGCAGAACCTGCCAGTGAGATAAGACCTGTATCGCCAACTTATTTTTCTTTCTTTACCCCCCTTATACAGGACTTACACTCTTAGGGCTTACAAGCCCGTGCTTAGGGTCAAACGGAGCACAGGAACCTATGGACCGGATAGAGTGAAGACCTGGACGCAGGTGGTCAGCCAAGCTCCAGGTATGATATTGAGGAAGAGAATAATATATGCAGGCGAAATCGATGACTGGAAATGTGATAATGGAGCAATTGGTGGAATGAGTGACGAGGGAAACCGGATAACCCGAGAAAACCCGTCCTGACGTAGCTTCTTCCACCACAAATACCACATGTGGGTCCCTGGGGTCGAACCCAGGCCACCTAGGTGGTAGGCGAACTTAACTACAATTAATACCAATTACGGCCATATTTTTACCTTGTGTATCTTCTAGGAACAGTTGGTGGCGTTGATGTCAACTGAACAGACGGAGTGTCACCAGAAGTATCTAGAGAGCACTATAATGGTATGTGTCACAATTGGCTTTTGGTGAATTCCAATAGTTTGTGTCCTCTATTTATAGCATGGTCACCTTGAGACATCAATGGCTACGTCTTAACCTGCCCTTACCTCCAAACCCGAGGTGGTAGGCAGCTCCCGGCGCATCTTCGGCGTTCTCTTTGACAATTATTACGTCAAATACAGGTGGTCAGTGACGCTCAATTCACCAGTGCCTTGGCAACGCCTTCTTTCATCGTCGACCTCATCCGCGTTGAACATCACAGAATCAATGCCACTACCACGCTGAGATTTCTAGAATTCAAACATTACGTTCCGTAGTTTTGCACTCGATCGGATCCCCTCCCTTTTTGCCATTTCGGCTTCAATTTGCTCAATTCTTTAGTTCATTTTCTGTATCCATGTTCTTCGCCATTGTAACAACATGATGCCGTTGAAGCTCCACCCTACACCAACTGAACGAAATACTGTTTCAGTCCATCTGGTTTCCACATCTATCTTTCATAATTATAGCTTCGTCTGTGGCCCGTACTCAGGAGGCCGTGGATTCGAACCCAGCCTATCTGCCCATGGTTTTTTGGGGCTTCTCCGGGTCGCCAGGCAAATCATTATATCCCTCGAATTTCCTGTCCTTCCGTTTCACTTCACTTTGCATTTCCTTTCACCCTTCTTCTGGCCAGTCTCTTTCAGGGTAGTAAGTGTTAGAGGGTCTCGGGGTCGCATGTCAAGTAATATGCTCTCGGTAAACCTTCATCCTTCTGCGGGACGGTTTCCGAGCTCCCCTCCCCCCTATGGGATGTCTAAAACCGCGGGTAGGGGTATGCCGGTTGTACTAGACGCCACCGGGGTGTTTCAATCTATGGTAGGGACCTTGATCTCTACTCTGTGATGACTCCTTGGGTCATCATCGCCCTTTGTCTCCTCTCCCCTCAGCCTTCCAGTCGAGAATGCCCCGCAAGGGATATGGGTACAAAAGATCTTCAAGGTCGACGTGCCAAATCTCCTCCACGACGTCCTATCCTATCCCATCCTGTGTACATGGTTCTCGCGTCCCCTTTCCCATAGTTGGCAGTGCTGTCCAACTTTCTCATGTGCTCGAGCACATTTAACTCATGCTTAAGGAAGCGCGGGCGCCATCACAACTACCGTCAGGGCAAGTACCCTACTTCTGAGAGGAAAAAGGGAGAGTACTGATTAGGGAAGTAATGAATACAGCTTTAGGTATATGCAAAAAAACATACTTCATGTGTGTGTACCGGGAAGATATTCGGAAGGAAATAGTTTTCTCTTGAAATTTTAACCAATATTAGAAATTGTCGGAATAAAAATTTGCTTCTGAAGGGCGCCAGAAAAATACGTCACGGGCGCCGCGTTCGATAGAGCTGCTCTACAGAGATCGAACTTAAGACCTAGCGGGCTTACTTCTACAGCACTTTAACATGCACAGCTATTGCTACTCTTTTTTCCTCCTTTATCACTTATCGGAATCGCTTGTTCCCCGCTACTCCCAGATGTTATAATAATTTCTCGAAATTGCCTTCCATAGTTTAAGACTAACCTACCATTCAATATTTCCAATAACTTCCATGATCGGACACCTTGCATTTCCTTTCCAGACCGCAGATTCTGCAGCGGTTAGCGGCAAATAATGGGCCTGACGTCTGGCCCCTTTGTTACAATACTTACGCATAAAATAAAACCAAACCCGTATATAACCTGTTCCAAATAATATAAGTGACCGCGATGCAAGAACTAAGCAAAACAACATATTACTGAAATGAGGGATTCTGTTTATAACATGCCATTTATGTGTTTATTGCTGTTTGACACTGGTTCAGTATTCACTGTGCGGAAGGATGAACCAGTTACATTGTTGTTCTTTTCTGTGACGGCCGGGACCCGTAATCACAAGTGTTAAATTAACCCTGGAACACTAACCCTATTCCTATAGTACATAAACACAAAGCCTCGTAAAATTTACTACTGTTTATTTCTATTACAAAATACATTACTATTATCTCACAAATGTTTATGCCTGCATCATAAAATATTATCTTGACTCATTTAAACTGTTATGAGACAACAAAGACAGTTCTATCTCGCCTCACATCAATTTGTGCAGAGATTTGCCCTATGTTCTTTGCAGTATCCATGGCGACATTCTTTGCCTAGTTAGAGGAGAATTTTCATCGTTGCTCATACACTATCAATATTTCGTCCTGCCATATCTTCACCATCTGTATGTCATTATTACATCATCAGACTCCACATTATCAATTTCTTCGTCGGAGCTAAAATCAATCTGGGGGCTACTATCTTCTTCAAGAAGTATTGACATAATCCTTTTTTCCAAAATTTGGGTCGTCTGCACGCAGAATACTCATCTGAAACGATCGACAGCAATGATTCAACTGCTTTCCTGAATTGTTATTACACGTCCTGCTTTCCTGAATTCATATTATTACAAAAATAAATCTGCTTCCTTATGAAATTCTGGATACGTGAACACTAATCGTCGTAAAATTTACGACAAAGCACTTACTAACAATGCACTGTTGCACCCGATTTCGACAATGCACACCCACTGGCCAAGCTCTTCAAAAGCTAGGAAGCTACTGAAAAGGAAATAATTGTGGAGCGAAAACTATAGGAGTAAAAGCAGGATTGCCAATCGTGCGTCGTAAAAATAACGAGGCTTAGCGTTCTAGGGTTAAGGAGGCAATGGTCGCAGTGGATGGGTTTTAGAGAATCCGCGGGTGTTCTGTGGTGCAGCCCTGGCAATGGTGTTACAATTATATCACATCTACAGAAAACCTGCACATGTTTAGTGAGAAAGAATAGTTGAAGCTGGATAACTCGAAGATTTTATTTATTTATTTTCTTTTTGTTTTTTATCGTTAAACTTGATTGTAATAATTTTTATAATCCACTATACGGTAACCACATTCTCCCTCACAGTAACAAAAGGGCTGACCTTGTATTGACCTTCGATATCTTGTCGCAACATAAGCAGCGGGCACCTATTGTCACAAATCAAAATCTTACCGCTAATAATGTGGATGTCTACATAGCATAAACACTTGCTTGGAAGCTTTGTTGATTTACCCGACACGTACGTCGTGAGTTAAACTTTCAGTTACTTGTTTCTGTTTACAGTTCAGTTTCTCAGATTTCAGGCTCAGTGTTAGTGTTGTGTTTGTGCCAGTGAAAATGTCGAACGAGAAGAAAAAAGTTAACATAACGATGGAAATTAAATTAGTTGAGTTGAAGAGACTGGACAAAGGGGAACATATTGATACGTAATAAAATTTAGTCTATGTTATACTTTTCTGTGTCCTATATTGTGCTAGAACATGCATTTACGTAATTGCGTGTGCTATGTTATGAATGTTGAATAACAGACCACATATTTTGTAACACTAGACATTTCGGTAAATCGACAGCGTTTCAGTCCACATTAGATCAAGTTATGAGGATTTTTGTGTACTACATTACATTATTTGCTTGCACTACATATCCGTGTTTCATCCACAACTCGTTAAAAACATAGATATATTCACCATCTAGTTTATAGGTGGTGAAAAACAACCCTTAAAAGCAGAGGGGCAACCCTAGAACGAAGGCATGTCTGAAAAAGAGTTACTCAGATAAATGTTGTTTCTCCTAAAAATGGTGTTCACTGGGTTATCTGCTTATTACGTACTGACGAATATAGGCATTACCGTCTTCACTGAAGCAAAACTGCATAGCAAAGTCCAAAATTATAGTAATCTGTCTCGGCAGACCGGAATTCCTGCAGTTGTGATGGAGTTCAAGGCTACCTGCAAGTTATGTGAATAAGGTTACTTAAAAATTTAAATTCAATTTACTATGTCAAAACTTTCTCGGGTACTTCTAAAGAATCACAATGTCGAATTTTTTCGGTACATCTTGTCGTTTCATTACTACACAATGGTAAGCTCCACTGTGGTATTAAGATAGTGGAAGTGTCACAAAATACTTAAATTGTGTTGAACCGAATGTGTACGTCAATCGGGCGGTGCAATTATTAATTTAACAGACTGTAGCGTGTATAGCAATACTTGATGGGTAGAGAGGTTCACTACACGAAAAGAAACCTTGTTAAAATATGAAAAATTCCGAATTAGATGGCATTATTGCCTCTGATAAAATAGAGAACTAAATACATATTCATTGAATAACTGAAGATTTACATACACATAAAAGCACACGCTCAAAAAGTGCGAGACAAATGACAAATAATTTGTACAATAAATGAGAAGTTTAATACAGATGGTATACGGGACGAAATTAATTCTATATGAACTGCTCTACAGTTATTAGGTCTTATCTTTCTCGTTTAAGAAAAACAGCTCCCTTCTACATATACATGGAGCGTATGTAGGATGGCTTGAGGTTTCTGAAAATTTTTAAACCCATTCCTATATTTTAATGTGAAATTGCCACAATTTTCTAATTAGTGAATGCGAAGACACGTATTTTCACGCACGTTGCTTTGGTGAAAATATTCTAATTCACAAAGAACAGTAATGAACTTCCACTTACTGTGTCTCTTTTTGTTCGAATCTCGTCTGTTGAATAATTAATTTCCTTAGAAAAATGTGCCGCCTACACAATAAGGCTTAGACGAAACCTTAAGAAAAATGGTGTTACTCAATAATGGTCATGATACTGGAACGGCAGAGCAGGAGGCATTACAAACAACCTGTACAAGACTACTGCTGTGCACCGAAGGACTTGCTTTTGCCAAGTCTTGAAAAGCTGGCGAAAACGGGACTCGCGAGTCATTTGCACAAGGAAGCACCACTCCTCTGATTTGTCGTCCGTTTGATTTTAACTGCCGATAAGAGCCGTAACGCGTGTTGCATATACAAGCAGCGTTGCCAGGTCTACTGATTTTGCAGATCTGTCTTTTTGCAAATCTATTGATATACTGCTAAAAACTGAACGCACTTCAAAATCTCCTGCTTTTTATGTATTTTCCATTTTTAAGCACTATTTTCCTTAACATAGTATAATTCGCTCTTCCGAGAGAAGACTTTCAGGCAAGGCATTTCCCTCATGTACAAAAACAAAAGATTACTATAATCACCTGTATACATAAACAGTATACCACATCTGTTGTTTCTGCATTGCGAACTAACCTTGACTACTACATTAAACCTAAATATTTGAAATCCAATGAAATAGATAAAATTGAATACAGGGATGCAAAAGTATTTGTTCCTGTGGATAGCATGTATTTTGGTGCCAAAGCTTAAATATCTCTGTCCGACAAATATGTACAAGTTTTCAAAATAGGCTGTGTTGATTTTTACGTAATCAGTTCGCGGCATACTAAGTTGTTTTTCATTAAATGATCCTCTTCTTACAATGTTGCAAGTGTTAGAACCAGCTAAAATCCAAACATTTCAGCCAATTGTACCACTTGCTTCTTGGTTTCCTAATTTGGTGAAAGCAGAAGAAATCCAACAAATAGATACAGAATGGAGGCTAATGCGCAATACTGGCATTGCATGTGACAGTAACTCTACGGTGCAAGAATTTTGGAGCGAATATTTATTATTATTATTATTATTATTATTATTATTATTATTATTATTATTATTATTATTATTATTATTATTATTATTATTATTATTATTATTATTATTATTATTATTATTATTATTATTATTATTATTATTATTATTATTATTATTATTATTATTATTATTATTATTATTATTATTATTATTATTATTATTATTATTATTATTATTATTATTATTATTATTATTGTTGTTGTTGTTGTTATAAATATGTATAGATACACTAAGGAAAATTGCTGGTTAAAAAACTGCTTTTTTCAAATCAAATGTTCTGCTATTACTTCGGCAGGCATAGCAACACTGTATACAAGGTGTTAGGGGTATGAGTGCGAAAACTTAAACGGCAACTTCTTGAGGTTAAGTTAAAACACAAGTTCCTATACCATTTTGCTCTGAAGTGTAAATAATAAACATAATTGGTCACATGTTTGATTGCCCTTATGTCTCCACTCCTTTATCTTCTGCATTATTAGCATACAGGGTAGAGATTCAAAAGAGGTGACCTTTATTTTCCATTTGTTGCTAAAACGAATAGTTTAGTCACAAAATGATACTAAATAATTGGATGCCAGCGTGTCTATTGTAATAAATTCGAGAGCATGTTCTTGGCAATCACGCTATTTAGGCGCGTGCGTGGAGCACAAGGTCAGGAATGTTGACAGTAAAAACTACCTGCTCAGGCCTCGTGATGACTGTCGGCAAGAGAGTCGGACCTCCCCTCGTTACTTGCAGTAGCTGATAACTAGAGCTACAATTCTTAGTCACCTTACCGTGTGCATGGGACTGTTTCATTCAGCGCTGATGACTGGCCTCTCGGTCTGGTCGCACACACTCACGGCGTAACCGACACTCCTACACACGATGCCGTACTAAAAATTGTGGCTTTACTGATAACACACAGATACTTGGTGAAACCAGCTTTCGAGCCCTAGCCTACTTTGGACTACCACTCATCGTATGAGCGCGTGCATGGCAGCAGAAGTTGATTAATGAACAAAATATTCCCCTCTTAAGTCCTACTCTGTTGCCGACTATGCGGATAATCTATTCAATAATGTCCAATCATCTTCTATACCTTTCACGATAGATGAATTTGTTTTTGGAGTTTTTTATTCGTCAATATTTAAATCAACCGTCACGCGAAATCTGCACATTCGTACCTCTAACATCCTGTATAGTGTGGCTCGCGGAAGGAAGAACGTTCTTTATCTTTACAGTAGTCGGTAACTCTGCACCGACTGATGAGATGGCGTAATACAACAGTAAGGAGCAAACCAATACTTCGCCCTGGTTCACCCTCCTTCCTTCAAACAACACGCGTTCAAAGGTGCACAAGCAGTGGTGTAAACGTATCGATACGATATGGCTATTTCGAAACCACAAAAAATTAAAGGAACCTTCTTACATATTTATGTTAACATGTTTGTTAGACAAGTTAAAAATCTGATGTGTTGCACTCACATGACTTTCTCTACTCTTGTACTAACCATTCTTACAAACTCTTATTCCTATTTCTTCGTGTTAGTTGAGATAAACATTTGTACAAATTATCTTATTGCTTACTTCGTTGTAGGTGCAAGGGGAATATTAGTATACAATAGGCTTTGGGCGATAGTCAAATCTTTTAAACCCTTGAGATCCCGTTCTCCTTGCACGCTTAACATAGAAAAAAATGAACGAGGTTCCATTTTACAAAAGTTTTCCGAAACTGACACAAGTAACAAGGAATATCCCCGAAATGGTTCACTCCGTAAAAAAAAAAAAAAGAGACATAAATTGTGTGTTTTAGCGAGATCTACATTTTTTATAGTACGATTTTATCTATCTCTTACGGTTTACGAGTTATTGAAAAGTCATCCAGAGTAAACAGGACTACATAGACTATAGCCAGAAAATTCAAAATATACATTTCATTTGTCACAAAAATATCTTAAACATATGCCATTTTAATCAAAATCATTAGAGCCATTTTCAAGAAAATAAAACCTTTCGAAACATTTTCCATGTAAAGGGTAGTTTAGGTTGGAGCAATTTTCTTCAAAATCTTCGCGTCGCATCCTTTGAAAGACATGAAACTTAAATACCAACTTTGGTTTTTAACCGAATTTTAGTTTTTGAGTTATACTGTCCAGAGACAGACACACACACGGACCTTTTTCTAAAAATGCTTTTTTTTTTATTATTCAGAGGGCCTCAAAACATATTTTCGGTGAAATCTCGACATCGAATCTTTGGGTGGAATATAATACTTCCTCTACTTACCAGTAGAGAAAGTAAAAAAGAGTTCTTACACAAAAGGTTTCACGATCTCAAAGTAATGAACCATGACTTTCAACTTTTTGCAAAATCCTTTCATATAGTAAAATCACAATTGCGAACTGAGGTAGTGAATTTACAAATTTTGAAATCTCGCGACTACAAAAAAAGGGTTGGTTTAGATTTATTTAGACAACTGGATATGGCAACATATCCGAGCATTACAGATGTGCATGCCGGGTGGCGTTCCGTGACGTTATCATGCCTGCAATCGTGATGACCAATTTGCCGACTCCTGCACTAGCGCACTGTCGCATGTCTTAACAACAGAGCTAAAAGTCTAATGAGAAATCCATGATCTCAACATTACTGAATTGAGGCGAGTCAGCACGTTTCTAATATATAATTAATAAAATACGAATTTATTGGCAAGAATAGAGAATTCGAGTTGCACTGAAGATAAACCGCACAGTAACAAAATATAGTTTGACACAGATTTTTATTTCTTATATCTAGAAAGGGCAAAAATAGGTATCAAGCTATGGCGATAGGCATGCATTTCTAAGGGTGAACAAAATGTGTTTAAACACTGTGGAATAATCCGAAAAGACAAAATCCTTGGCATGCTGTTATATAGAATACATTTTCATCCACTACTTCTGAGTGAAGATTCCCAACAGACACTGACTGCATTTAAACAGAAGGTATGAGTAGAAACTAGTCATGTGCCTCTAGAATAGTTGAAAGTCTCCGCTAATAATCTCACATTACTAAAACCCCAAGAGTATGAAGTAACACATGCTTGGATACTGAAACTACATAATTCAAGGAGAGCCTACCAAAATGTTGTGCACAATAAAATGGAAGTAATAATGGGTATTGAATCTTACGTATTTGGCAACAAGAAAATTATCCATAAGCGTTCCTTGAGGTTAGAATCTGTGTTTAACTTTCAACATGCCTACATCAAACTGTGCCTGATTCCTGAGTTCTGTATCATTTCCATATGGACTTAAAAAAAAAAAGAAGAAGAAGAAGAAGAAAACCCAGTCTCATTTTCAGTATACTGTCGCTCTGGTTGTATAAATCCCCTTTTGTGTCGCGCCATCCAGCAATCGGGAAGGGCTTTGTCGAAGTGGCGAACGATGGAAAAGCCCTTTGCTGGCCATCGCGTTGCAAAAATATTCAGGGACAATGAAACTTACGTCATTCTGCTGCTGACCTGATACCATGTCGGGCTTAACGAAGGAGTTGCGAATTTAGCGTAGAAGAAAGAGGAGGAAATGAAGAAACACTTTGAAAATGGTGCGATTTTCTTTCCATAGAACCAGATCTAACGTGCAAAAAGTCAAGACAGTCTCTCGATATTTTGAAGTACTTATATCGAAAAATATTTTCAATATGACTTCCATTAATGTCGGACACAACCTCTTTGGGATATGTTTATTAACGACCTTTACATAGCATCCATTGGGCCCTAATGACCTAGCTGTCGACGAGCTCCTAAACCTCACACACTCACTCACTTTGCATAGCATTCAACCAATACCAGCTCTTTTTTTCCAGCGGGAGCAAGATGATGGTGGCAGTGGGAGTTTACAATTTTTGAAGTTACCTAGTATTTGCTTTTGCTGATAAAAGAAAACGTGAGATAAAACATTACTTGCAACTTTCTTCAAAAACTGCCTAAGCAGTTTCTCATCTCCATGCACGGCATTTTATGACAAAAGGGTGCAACGCTGCATGACTAAAGCGTTTCATCTGCTTCAAATATTCAACACCGTCCTTTGTACTGTGGAGTAGGAGAAAACCGCAGTCTGACAGTCGACCCAGTCAGTTAGGATCTGCGACCTCCTCTTCTGTAGACCCACTGAATAATCAGCTTCAGGGACTTGCAGTTGTTAACCAAATTATTCTCATTTCCAGACAGCCAGGGACAGAAATCGTTAGCTCTTCCTAAACGGCAGGCAAGAAAACAGGGCGTAACAGTTTAAGCGGGATTGGAGTAATATGCTTATTCATTTTTCGTCCATTCCGTTTCCGAATTAAATATTTGAAAACTGACAAATACATTACACTTTATTATGCTGCTGTATCTCTTTAAGATTCAGCTTTTTAACGGCTTGTGACTTATTTTTAAATTGCCCCATTACAATAATATGCGGCTGCTTTAAAGGTTAGTATATTATTCTTATGTTGCGGATAAAATCTATATCCACTGCCAAATTCACATGTATCCCACATCAGTGTCAAAGAACTTCGTTTACCACATTTCATCCTTTCATTCCTGATATGTAAACACATCCGTTTATGCAACAAATGTTAATAGAGGCACTATGTTTCCATTAGGTCGCCTTAAAATGAGATAGCTCAATTTGTCTATCATTACAGAAGTTCATTTATCATGTTCCAGAATAACAGGGATAAAATCAAACTTTTATTTCACCGTGTATGTTAAGCATTTTAGAGTTATCATTTAGATTAGACGCTTCGTGTTTGTAACTGTTGTTAGGACCTAGTTTTCGTACTCCCGTTATTGAATGTATGTGAACAAAGTAAGGTATTGTTCTACCTTCCATTTAGTTGAATACACACCATTCCCCTCTGCTGCTGACTGTCTGATGCGCTAAAAATGCCAGAAGTTTATCGAACCACCTTTACAACTTAAAGCCTGGAACTGTTAGCATAGAAGTTTTCAACAGGTAGCAGGTATGCACATGCATAAAAGAGACTTAGATTTTAATTTTAATAGTGTTTTAATGTCCGTTTTTACTTCGTAAGGCACCACAGGGGGGACACTAGTATTGCATGAAATAATTCGGAAATGAAATTTGGGAAGGAAACTTCCAGGCCTAGGGGAACGGCGGATAGTATGGGCCCCTTAAGGAAAAACGTTTATAATATGTTTGATTTTGCACAAAAAAGGTCACAGATACATTAAAGCGTTTCTTTGAACACTTCCTTTACGTATATGATTTAAAAAAGTTATGATAGTCAAGAGATACACATACATTTTGAAGTTTTGAAAAAAGGCTTATATTTGGTGGCCAGAGAAAAGGTCGGGTAGTATGGGCCATACAAAAAAAGACAGGATTTTAAATTAAATAAAATACTTTTGGGGTAAAATAACATACAGAACGTTTAGTTATCTATATACGAAGCGATTCAAAATAAAAAAGTAAACATTTAATTGACAAAAGTCATTTGTATTCACACAAATACAAATTATGGTTTTTGTGAACAAAAATTATCTCTAAAATCAGATCATAAAAGAATAAGGGCTTAACAAAGCTTTATCGAACAGTTATAGTTTTACAGTAATTACAATAATAATAGAAAGGGTCTTCAATTACCGCACAAAGTTCATGAGCCCACCCATCACATGGTTTGCACTGGATCCAGTTTTCTTCAAAACTCTCCCCACACATAATGCAGTCTTAGTGTTCCTTATTTTTCTTTTCAACTTTGAATCCAAATCTCTCATGCTCTAGTAATATTTATACAAACTCTTCTTCAAATGTTGGTTTGAAAAAGCCCATCTGAGATTTCACATTGGTTTGCTGGTTTCTTAAGACATATTTTTCTTTGAAGTGTAGTTCTAGGAACCTTAAAACTATCGGCTGCAGCTCTTGTAGTCATTTGATCCTCTAAGACGCATGAAACTGCCTGTTTCATAGCATCCTCTTTCCACTCTCCACGACCCTCACCTTAAGGCTTCTTCTTGAACTTTAGCATCGCGTCCTAAAAAGAAATTTACAATCTACTTAGGGGGCCCATACTACCCGATTTTTGTTTGGTCCATACTACCCGACCAACATTGTGCGCTTAAACATGCTGAAAAACGAAAACGGCTTGAGTAACCGGAATTACATTACCGCAGTATGATGTATATTAGTCCAGCTAAACGTTAATACTAGTTTGGTAATTTGACTCCTTACCTTTAACAGCAAACAATGATCACAAAAGTTACGCGCAGCAGCAACCTAACCACACGAAAACAAACAATATGTTGTGGCAGCCAAAACAAAGCACTTACAACAACCAACTTCTATAACAAAATGGAGCGATGAAGGACAATGTGTGCGTCTGCTACCAAGTGGTAAATCCGAGAAACACTAAGTGGTCCATACTACCCGCTGGCCCGTACTATCCGCCTTTCCCCTACGTTTAGGGCACCTCTCCGGTATTTGGAGTTATGAAGGCTGAGAAAAACATGGGAAAAGCCTCAGACAAGGAGCAGGACGACCCTGACGGGATTAGAACCGAAGACGACTCCGTACCTTAACGACCTAGGCTACTCATGCGGATGAAGGTCTTGGAAGCGTGTTGCTTAAAATACTGGAAAATTCAAACGAACGGCGCTGAATTTCTAGGAAATGACTCATGCAAGAAAAATAATGTATTTGGCACAAACTATGTACTTCAGATGGAATCAGAAACCGAAAATAAGTTAATTATCACTTTCAAGTTAAAGTTTTTGTTTTTGTTTCAATAGGAGTAAGGGATGCGGCTTTATTAACAGGAACATAATAAAACGTTAAATTGAATATTTTTAACTCGTTATTTATTTATCTTTTATTATAACAATTATACACCTTAAATCCTTTGATTATAAAACTGACATGATATGCTTTATCAATAAGGAATAAGTTGATAAGGTACTCAGATAAAATGCAGCTTTAACTGAGTTGAGAATAGGCTGCTTTGGTTGTCGCACTAAATCACGTTTCTGCAGTACGCTACCTTGGTAACTCGCTCTTGTCCAGTGTATTTACCTACTCCGATGACCAAAATCTGTGAATTCAGCAGAAACAAATAAGAACTTAAGACAACGCAAGGAAATATTTGTTCTTTCCTTCCATCTGTTTGTATTTCGCAGGTCAAACGCGTATCACGGCGGTACACCGTACGATTAATATTTTGTACAACACGATATTGAATAAAACAAGTGTGGTACTAATAGTAACGGAGTAGTGTTTAAAACAGGTTGTTCCAAATCCACGATTTTGTGTACAAGAGAGTACGCAGCAGCGTTGCGCGGAGCACGGCTGTAGATGGAGCGGTGGCGGAGGATGCTAGCCAATACGCCACTGGGCGAAGGTCATAACAATCCCACTCATTAACCGTCGCAGATCTCCGCCAGTACCCATCGCATCGTTACGGCAGCTTACCCCAGAGGAGAGCTGTGCTGCATGTTGCAGGCTTAGTCACGCATGTCGGCGAATACGCCGCTGCTAACTGGTGAGCAGCTCGGCTGGAACACATTGATGTAAAATATGCAGTAGTAAGTCACACGTACAACACATTTAAAGGAACATGTTACATTCATGCACCGAGTGGAGCTCACAGAACCTCCATTGAAAAAGTAATGTACGAGTTCCCCGTCCCTGTCAGAATAGGAAACCGAGATATTTGAGAATGATGACCAAAACCAAAATTGGTTACCTACAAGTGTTATACACAGGAAAAAAGGGGTAAAGGGTACACTCGAGGGAGGACACCTCGTGCACCGTGATCTACGTATCTATTGTGGCTAACACCCCCAGGAGGCAGGGATGAAGTGAGGGAATTGCAGGGTGTCGCAGGGTCGCAGCTAGATGGGTCATAGAGGCGCGCGGAAGTCCCTTACAAGTTCTGAGATCTCTTCATCCCGGCCCCAAGTTCCGCCGAGCAGCCAGTACTGCGCGGGTCCAACGTCGCACAAGCGTCCCCCCGATGGGGAACAGCGGCCGCCCAAACCCCACCTAGCACCGAGAACAGCAGTTACAATGCGCAAGCATCCGCGCCATCTGCCCGAAAGCACACCTGAAATATGATAAGGAAATGGAATGAAGGTTAATGATGGAATGGAAACCGTGGTATGAAATTCAGCATTCGCCTGACAAGGGGAAACCACGGAAAAACACATGTCGGAGTGCGCGGTCGCCGGGGATAGAATCCAGAACCTCCCGAATTCGAGTCAGGCACGTTGCCGCGGCGCCATCTCGCTCTATGATATGCAGAAAACTACTAATAAGAACATAATTCAGTGAACAGGCTATCACCGTTACGACTTTTTATAAAGTGAATATGGAATATCGATGCCGGTATCGAGTGTCGGGAAATAGTGGTATCGTCCCATTACTAATATAAACACTACAAAATGCTAAATGTACAAATCAAATGCTAAATTTTCAATTTCAAAATGCTAAAAGTCTCCACTCCCTATGATACCGTACGGCAGCTGAAGATACAAGGCTTTTAAACACACCCACATACACGCCCAAAGCCTCCCCGCTCTCTCTCTCTCTCTCGCACTCAGATACAGAAATAAATGAGTAAACATTGGCCTGAAAAGTTGAGCTCCAGTTTTGCAATTACGGAAAGCCAAAAAGCTAATTGTCGTCGAGACTAACTTTAGTTACCGCATTTTGAGTACCAGTTGAAGTTTTCTACTTTGTTTCCAAAACCTTAATTAAACGCGTTGGCTGTGCAGTATATATCCTACAACAGTTAAACGTTAATTATTCGGCAAGTAGTGCACGTTAATTGGAGTTCCATCAACGGAAGAAATTACGTTAATTACTGTAGCTAACCTGTCCTTGCTCCCCTCAATATGATGCCAATTAGTTCTCTGTTGCCAGATAGTGCCAATGGCAGTGACAGACAGACTTAGGAAAAGTCATACCTCTTAATAGAAAGCGCACGTGAAATTTGAGGTTTTATTTCCGATGCTATATTATCTGGTTTCCATTAACTCTTTCGACTGCAGACGACGCATACGTCCATCGGAGTGCCTTTTTTTATCTCGCGGTTATCTACGATTAAGTTTGACTTCATTTTTTTTCAGTGAGGGCCTTTGTGTGTTCTCTGTTCCTTCATACTGGAAGTCGCACAATTTGGTTTTTCACATTCATATCTCAAATATACCTCACTTGAACCAAAGTTGTTAGAGCCATGTTTGTGAACATGAAAAATACGGACATTTATCCATTTAGAGCAGAGGAAGTCAGCTTCATGACGTATTGGAACAAAGAGCAAGCGTATCAGTTCGTGTGACGTCAGGCGAGAGCTGTGTAATACCACGGAGGACCAGTCAGGTGCAGCGCTCTCGATGACAATAACATGACCAGTACAAGTAAAATGGAGTACCTAGTACTTACCAGTAGAGAAAGTAAAAATAGATACATTTAAATATCAGAAAGTTGAAAAACTTTCTGCCATCAAGAAAATAAAAGGCCATTCTAATTTTAAAGTCTACTTACCATCTTTGGGCTAACAAACATTTTTTTAAAGAACATGGTAGTTCTTTAGTTCCTCAATAGAAATATAATGTAAAAATCTGCTGATTTTTTACTTTCTCTACTGGTATGCAGACTAAGTATTGTATTCCACCCAAAAATTCGATGTCGACATTTCACCGAAAATACGTTTTGAAACCCCCTGAATTAAAAAAAAAAAGAAAAAAAAAAGCATTTTTGGAAAAATGTCCGCGCGGGCGGGTGTGTAGGTGTGTGTGTGTGTGTGTGTGTGTGTGTGTGTGTGTGTGTGTGTGTGTGTGTGTGTGTGTGTGTGTCTGAATGTGGACACCATAACTCAACAACGAAGAGTCTGTTAAAAACCCAAGTTGGCATTTGAGTTTAATGTCTCTCAAGGATGTGACACGAAGATTTTGAAGAAAATAGCCCCACCCTGAACTGTCCTTTACATGGACAATTTTTCGAAAAGTTTGATTTTCTTGAAAATGGCTAACGATTTTGATTAAAATGCCATATGTTTAAGAAATTTGTATGACAAATGAAATGCATATTTTGATTTTTCTGGCTATAGCCTATGTAGTCCTGTTTACTCTGAATAACTTTTGAATAACTCGTAAACCTTAAGAGATAGACAAAACCTTACTATACAAAAAATGCGGATTCGCTAACCACACAATTTATGTCTAAATACATTTTTTAGAGTGAACCATTTCGGAGACATTCCTTGTTATTTGTCTCAGTTTCGGAAAACTTGAACTTTCGTCCAAAGCAACATCGTTGTTCATTTCTTTAATGCTAACCGTGCAAAGAGAACGGCATCTCAAAGTTGTAAGATTTCACTATCGCTCAAAGCCTATTGTATTCACATATTCCCCATTGTACCTAGAAGGAAATAGACAATAAGATAATTTGTACAAATGTTTATTTTAACTGACACGAAGAAGGTATAGGAATAAGAGTTTGTAAGAATGGGTAGTAAAAAAGTAGAGAAAGTCATGTGAGTACAACACATAACATTTTTCTAAAAAGGATTAATTCCAAATTATAAAAGTCTGACATTCATCAATTTAGCTGTTTGGATTGCGACAGGGTTTTTACTGTAAACCCAAAACGTAATTTAGAAATCAATAAAGGAATATTTGTGAAATATTAAATAAAAGCATTTGATAATGAACTGTGGCAGATCATTTTTGGTCATTTAATCATTATATAAATCAGGTTAAATCATTAAACCAATTAAATGGAGCCATAGAATTAATGGTTTGGGAAAATGTATTCATTTTGAAAAATAAGGATCCCATAATGAATTTTGAAATACCACCGATTGTTTCGGTTAGCAAATTTATTCTGTTTTCAGTGGTTGGTAACACGGTGATATTAAGTGATTTTGCATTCGTTTCAACAGTGACCAGTATAAACAACAGTAGCACCGATGACGCGAAGATATATCGTGTAGCGTGGTGGTTATCTTACGTCCAAAAGGTCGCGACTTCGAATCTCGCTTAGGGTGAGTTATCCGGATAAGGTTTTCTTTCCGGTTTTTTTATTTTGAGAAGACGAATGTCGGGTAACTTAAAGGCTCTATGGACCTCTGGCTCATTTGAGCACAATTTCACCCATTTCATCAATTTATCGTCCGTTGGAGGACGTTAAGAAAAAAAAAAAAAAGAAAATTTATGATGTGAAACTGCAGTTTGCATTTGAGTTCAAGAACTGCAGAAAATACCTAGTGAGGCTTATAGTATCTAAGATATTTGTTATATTTAGTATTGCTTCACTATTATTAGCTTCATTGTTTCATTAATTAATCTTAAAATCTGAATTTTTACTTACTGCTGTTCGATTTTAATAATTCATGTAATGATCTTACTTTGGATTTCTTACTATGCATTTGAAAATAAAGCAAATGAAACTGAGCATCTCGAAAAATGTTAGGAGAAACCACGTATTCAATAAATGTAATACAGAAACCATGTATTGAATACATGGACAGTTTGTTTACGCAATGAATAGCAGAACTGCTCAATAAAGATCTCATGTATACCTTCGAGAATGTTGTACGTAGGTGACAAGATACAAATAAACAGATGTTTTAGGACGTCCATATGAAATGTCGTTGTCCTTGTTATGTCCATTTGTCATTCATTAATGACGACGCGAGGCCTATGACAGGAACTGTATATCTACGACCTTCATTGCTCAAGACATCTGTTTTCCGTAAGTCTAATGCGCTCCTCGACTTGCATTAAGAATGCATTCCGTGTTCCCACGAGCTCCACTACTAAATCATTCCTCGCAATAACTAAGTGCCTGGTTGAGAGTTGAAGTGAAAAAAGGATATTATAGAAACACCATTTTAGAGCGCACTTAACATTTTCTCGTGCAGATTCCTTGGTCGAAAATCCAATAAAGCTTAAATCTGAAGATATATAACACAACCGATTTTCTCTAACATTTATTACATTTTTCATTGCTTCCTATGCACTTTTTATATTTTTTAATAATATTATAGATCAGCAATCTCCAACCTTGTCTCCTATTTGCTCATGACGTCACTTTGTCACATTTTCCCTTCATTCATTCAGGTAACCAAGTGTTAGAGAGGTTAGTTTTGAATTTTGTATAACAAGCAGGCCAGTACATTACACCCATGATTTTTATACATTATCTTTGAGAGTGAAAGAGAGAAAGGCGAATGAAAATTCAAAGCACGCTGTTTTGAAGATGAAAAAAACTTTCCGATTGCATTGTACAAAAAATTTTAACTTTTTGTCTCCTCTCTGTATAAAATTATGATTTTTCACTTATGGTTATGAGGAATAATGATTTGAAAGTAAAAATGTCATATCAAAAAGTGGAGCTTTTATTATCTATGAAAAACACAGAATTTTGAAATCTTGGAAAGATATTTCACCCAAGGATAATTTTAAAGGACGTTTTTGGTCATTTTATTTTGTATTAATGTTCTGCAGTGTCAACAATATTCTCCAACATGCTACAGGTCCACCATTCCACAAACCACTTTTCCATTACCACAACGTTTTGGTGAAAATGTTCCCGTGATCATAATTTGTATCCCCAAACTCTTAGGGAAAAGGTCAATATGGAAATCAAGGAAATGTAACTTTGGTGACATAAGACTTCATACATTGAAACACCTTATGTTATTTATAGTCATCAGATTTGTGATTTCGAAGAAAGTTTCACTGACCTAAAGACATTACATAAATGGTTTTCGGTCTTACTTAACGAGTTGTGAAAGCTTTATTTTGCATAAGCTGTGGTATTTGGGGGCCAATAGACTCCCTCTTTAATATTTGCACAGCTGATTTTGGGAAACTTTACCTTCAGGTATACGAAAACTTCCCCTTTTCTGTCCAGCGTTTTTATAAATATCTTCAGTAACCCCATTTTAATGTGCAGAGGTGGAAGATATACATCTTCGGGGTTTACTAACGGCTCATACGACAATCATTTTATGTGAAACAGGAGTTGCTCTTAGTCCTCTCTTTACGAATGTAATGTTCTTTCTTATTGCGACTGTCCCACTCACATAGAAAGCAGCAGTGCTCAGTGAATAAGTGAGTGAGAGAGTGGCATTTAAGGGCCCGTCGACAGCTAGGTCATGTAACCTGGTTGCATAAAGATGGAGATTAAGACATGCTATCATCCATTGGATATATACCAGGAAAAACGTACTATCAATAATCGATGAAGCACTGATTTGGTGACCTAAGGTCCTTCAAAGTAACTAAATAAAGTTCACAGAACAGCATGTATGGCTGTAACAGCATATATGCAGCAATGGAGACACGCTTAAACCTGACTCCGTTGCACTTAGTTGTAATGGAGGCAAAAATTGCACACTATAGACCGCAATGCTAAGCAATTGAGAATCCCCAATCTCGGGATTGCTGAGAATCAGGAAATATATATAGGAGACGCAATTTTAGAAATGCGGTCAGCCTATGTAATTCCAGTTAAACATTTCAAAAATAACTTCAGGGTCATTATTAATTCTCAACGTTGGAAAAATAAAACTCCGGAAGCTCGAGAGAAAACTTTGATGTGCTTTACAGACGGCTCAGGACTGGTTTTAAATTGCCTAAACAAGATCATGAGCCTGGTAGAACAGAATGAGGTTCAACTCATCTGGGTACTAGGTTATAGTGGCATAGAGGGAAACGAAAGAGCTGATAAACTAGCAAAACAAGAAGCAGCTTCAAAATTTATTGGACCAGAGCCGGCTCTAGGAATATCTCTATGTTTGGTAGGAGGTGCAATTAAAAACTAATCCAAAGAAGAACACTAAAATCTGTAATGTAGAAACTGATTATCCGGGCTTGTGGGCCGTGGTCTAGTCTGGAAGGAGTTTCCTGACTAGACCACGGCCCACAAGCCCGGATAATCAGTTTCTACATTATGACACCGGCCGTGAAAGCTTACGCAGTTTGGACTATAAAATCTAGCTCAATACTCCAGAAAATAGACATGGGAAACTATTTCTTAGAAAACCACGTAAGGAAAGAGCTGAAAGCTTACTCAAATGTAATAAGACTTCAGCTGAGAGCAATTACTGCTTTTCTCACAGGACATGCTTCTGCAAAAGGATTTAACACAATGCGAGTGTTTCAGGTTAACTTAGATTGCAGATTGTGCAAGAAAGAAATTGAAACAGCCCAGCGTATCGTCTGCTCCTTTGAGGCCCTGGCCTACAAGAGATACATTACTTGACACTATACCATTCTGTGACTATTTCTTAATAAGAATTACAGGCGTGATGAACTGGCTATAAAGTGATGCAGATAGCACAATAAGCCCGCGTCCGGAGAAATGTCGGAAATCTGTATCGAATAAGACTAAAACAAAACACTTACCTGGTTGCATACCAGTCAATAGCCCTGTTACTGATCGGCACACAATTTGCACTTATACATATAGTGAAAATAACTGAGCAAATCCCGCATATTTTCATGTCTCCTTGTTATTAACCGAGTATCCAACTGCAACTGAGGGATAAGTACCATTATGGAGGAGAATTACGTTTAAACATAATTTCGAGGACTCACTAAAGAGCTTCCATTCTTCAGGGTTGTGAACGCGACGCAGTACTCAAAAAGAACCATTGATATCAGTACAGTACAAAAATTCGTTGGAGGAAGAAAAAAAGGTTTCAAACTAACTCTGAAGCCTCCCATATGAAGTCACTTTTAACACCGTTAGCGAGAAAATTCCATCCTTACAATCGCGAAGCCAGTGGCCCACTGTGCTCTGGTTTTCAGTTTGGAGTGGTTAGCTTTAATAGTAATTGATGTGGAGAATTTAGATTATGACAGAAATGAATGTTTGTAGCACTCACTGTCATTCTTGTGACCATTTTCACGATTATCATGTACAAATTTTCAGCAGATGGATATAACACTTTATGCTATCTTAGCATTATGAAACTGTACCAAATAAATCATGAAATAATTCGACTCCACAGCTGAGATAAGTGGGAACGTCTTCATATGTTCGTAAATAAGACTTAAGTCTTCTCTCCTTGCATTTCATTTAGTTATTAACTGGTGTGTTGAACCGATATGTAATGTATTTCCTTCCTGGGAGAAAAGTGAGTAGGTATTACAGCTCGATGTAGAGCATTATCGGCACATACATAACTATAAATGCAGATATTAATCATTCTGTATTTAGTAATGTACGGAGACTTTTTCACTTTCGTTGCTTAAAGAAAATAATAAGATAAAATGGCTTTATTTTCTCTCTACAAGCTACGGAATATTAGTATAACATCAATGCTATAGGAAATACTCATCTCTATCAACGGCAGGTGTACCATAATGAGGCAAATATGCACGATATTGAATAGAAAATAACATATTTGTAGGACTGCATAAAATAGTGTTATAAAATTTACGCTGCTTAACATTCCCTGTCCAGAAAGTGTACCATTTCCTCAGAAAGCCCCAGCTATTCTTTGACTATTTCAATACCTTACAATATATTCCACGATAATCGCTGGGATAATTATGGAAAATAATTACTGCCTGTCAAAATGTAGCTAAAGTTTGTTGGATATCCTCCTCGAAGTGGCATCAAATGTGAAAACAAATTCTGTAATGCATTATTTCAATTGCATTTCTTCAGAAACAGCACTGATCCAGGAGCTTATGTGAAATGAGATCCTCTGACAGTCTCAGTCTTCTAGACTTTTCCATAGCTCAAACTACTCATTGTTTATCAATATAATTGATCAGTCCTATTTTGACAATCTGGATGAAATTAAATTGCTTTTTAATGTGAATGTTGAAGCTGTCAGTTCTGTGAGGCATTTGAAAGTTACCAGACTTTGTGCCAACACTTCCTTCAGAGTAAACATTTCCCAAGCAGATTCATGCGAAGCAAAAACTTCCTTTCCTAAGATGAGGAACCATTCATCTTTCTGACTGGCTAAGTAAACTTAGGCTATATTAAGTTTTCATCAAAGTTCCATGTCACTAATGACGATAAACATTTCACTTTCATGTAAATTTCCCACAGGATCCGCTAAAGGTTGCTTGGAGCGGATGTTATCTCTTTAATCGATTTAGAAAAACTGTGCCTCTTTCGCGGTTAGTGAACTATTTCCCTTTCGTTTTGCTTTCCGTGTTGGATCTACTGATATTCACACTAAAACCAACTCATTGACGAATACTGGAACTAGTCTGATCAAATCAAGAGCTGTTTTGTAACACTACGGTATAGGATTACCATGTTCGCTATATCCTCACGAAGAGTTACAGAAACTCTAATCGCAGCACTTTTGTTCCTTTTAATGCTCTTATTCCATATTTCTTTACACTCAATGTCTAGATTTAAGCACCCGCAATGGTTTCTCTTGTACTGCGCTGATAATTAATATAGGGTGTTAATAAATCTGGGAAACAAATTTCGGTGGCTTGATCAGACACAAAAATATTATATTCTCACTGTGATCCATATCTCATGGTTGATACCCTAAGTGACTCATGTCTGGCATTACAAGCTTTTTAGCGTCGAGCATGTTTAGATGAACCCTCTCAAAAATCCCTGAAGCATTTGGAAGAGGATGACTCAGCATGCATAGTTTCTTTTAAGACTTGTAGTATGAAAACGGAACCGCAAACCTCATACTCCTGACTTGTGCGCAGAAATGGAAGTCGAAGAGATTCAGATCTCTCGACTGTCATAGCCACAATGCTGTCCATCTCTAGCAATTCATTTTCCAAGGAAACTGGAGTCAGATAGCGAAATGACTCGGTTCGGAGCTTCAAAGCAAATATACTGGCTGCGTTACCATATAACAGGCTGCACATACCTACCCAAATAAAGCAGGCAACATGTCCCCCCCCCCCCCCCCCAGAAACTGACGATATTTAGCTCCAGTAATCATTGTGGAAGAATGTCTAGGATCCAAATGTTCAATCCAAACAGCTGTTGATGGTCGTATCAGGAAACGTCTCCAGTCTAATTCTATGAAAACTAGGTGATCTATCGCACAAATGTAGCAATTTGGTAGAAAGAGAGCTCCCAGTAGGTGTTCACAAGACCATACTCAGTGCAATTATTTAATGGAATGGCGCTAAATATACAAGGCGATAAAAACTGAGAAATGTGGGAAATGCAGTTATTTTGGCAGTTTTCATCCTTTTAATTCAATCCATTTCAATTGTGCTATCTCGTCTCAGCACAACATCCATTATCAGCGGCGGCACACGCTTTCAACCTGAAAACTAAACAGTGGTGTGTAAATCATATTTAACTGTATGAGTGTTGAAAGGCGAGTAGTATACCGCTGGCACCCTTTTCGTGACACTAAGTCACGCTGGATAATACTCGTCGACAGATGTATTGAGAAAGAGCGATATTGTTTAATTTGGAGCGCATGTGGAATTTACTCATAGAATAGTACAATTTTGAAAATAGTTGTTTGCACGTACATGTCGAATGCGCCCCACCTACTTTTCGCCGAACTATGATGGATTTATGGTACTCAAAAACAAACCTCTCTAATGCTTGGTTATCCGAATGAGTAATGGGATGGAAGCCAGATACTTCATAACTCAGTGGTATCGAATGCGCTTTTTGTCGCACCAGAAACGCACTCGCTAGCTGATTCGTTTGGCGAGACTCCGCTAGATCACTCAATGACTCGCTTGGCGAGACTCCGCTAGGTCACTGACTCCTTTGGCGAGACTCCGCTACCTCAGTCACTGATTCGTTTGGCAAGACTCCACTAGCTCACTCACTGACTCGCTTGGCGAGACTCTACTAGCTCACACTTGGTTTGCGAGAGCGACTAGCGCCGCGTATACTGCGAACCCTCTACCTCGCACTCATCCATCCGCAGCTGACATACGCCGCTGTTGCTACAATGCCCCTGATAAACCCAGACACGATGCAAAGAATACAGGCCTTCGAAAGAAGATGTCTCAGAACCGCATACAAACTACTTCCCAGCTTCAGATCCGACTCACTACACCAACACACCAAAACAAAACCAATAGACCAGCACATAGCACAGCTCATGCTAAATTATATTCACAATGCGCACACCAGACCATATCGCCGCAGACTCATCAACACTGCACAAAAGATGAAGAAAGCACCACCAGACCAACAGAGAACTAATCCTCCACTACTGACACTGATTCAAATCTACGACGATCACCAGGATCGAGAACAGCAAAAACTCCGCGAACACATACAACACTTTCAGAACATCTGAGAACAACCCGACAACGCAACAGACAGCCAAATAAAATGTAACGAGCCACAGCAGCAACAACAAATAAAACCAGCCGTAACTAAACAAAAAGTCTTCCATGGGTAGGAAAGCGTGCCGATGGATTTTGGGTTACCACAAAGTCAATATATATATATATATATATATATATATATATATATATATATATATATATATATAAACTATATAAACATAAAATACACAAAAAAATAAAAAAAAATAAACAAAAAACTATATATACATAAAATACAAAACACAAAACAAAAAAAAAAATAAAATAAAATAAAAAAAAACACCTATACTCAGAACTTGTAAATATTGCATATTGTACCCAATGTTATATCCCCAAATCATGTAAATATGAATGCATATTAATGCCCAAAACCATTATGACGAGCCGTAGCACACCAACTGAAAGATCTCAGCCCACCGCAATAATAAAACACCCAACTAGGCTGAAGAGGGCAATTTCCCTAACCAGCCAGGGCATGCTTCACATGCCCTAAATCCCCTTTTGATTTGATTTGATTTGCCCACTTATAACCGCTAGAGATTTGCACAGAGAACGTGACACTTCTAGATACTTGTTATTTGACAATATGACTTTCATGTTTACGCTGGACGAGCACGTAGTCCTCCAAGATCTAGGGGTAACTGTAGTCTCTGGTTCCGAGGTCGCGAATTCAAAACTCGGCAGAGAGCGATGGATTTTTCGGACGTAAAATTAGCAAAATTAAGCGGTCTTTCGCACCCAATATAGAATGGCATGCTAAGCTGGTTCCGAGGTCGCGAGTTCAAAACTCGGCAGAGAGCGATGGATTTTTCGGACGTAAAATTAGCAAAATTAAGCGGTCTTTCGCACCCAATATAGAAGCTGGTTCCGAGGTCGCGAGTTCAAAACTCGGCAGAGAGCGATGGATTTTTCGGACGTAAAATTAGCAAAATTAAGCGGTCTTTCGCACCCAATATAGAATGGCATGATAAGAAACATAGCACTTAAAGAACAGCCATAACTACAGAAACACACTTTCAATGGACGAACGCGCGGCTTATCTGTTTACCGCTCCGATTGCCGACCTCCTGATAGTTTTGGGCCATAGTCGCTCATATGACAATATGATACAAACTTGGTTATAAATACTAAATATGAATGCCTATTTTACGAAATAAATGTTTTTGTTGCATTTATTTCATTATTTATCTATTGTTTATTAAGTATTTAACATGTACTTCTAGTACATTTTATTCCAATAACCCTTATCCGTGACAATGAAAGCTACTTCCTCGAATGTTTATTATTGTCTTTAAGTTGCAGACAACATAACCGTCCTTCATTCAGTTCATAATTTTCTTTGCAACAGTGAGTGCTGCCACGCAAATAAATGCATAGATACAACAGAAAGCGTTTGAATTACTGTTTGCGTTTATTTTAAAAGGCAATAATGAGTGCGGGTCTAACTTTGTTTTGCTATGTTTTCATTGCGACGTTGCTGCAGCTAGCAGCAAGATGCCGAAACTTGTGTTCCTTTACGCTGTAAATTACAAAGTTAAGTTAATACTTTTGGAACCGACGTATTTTGTACCTACGGTAAAGTACTCACATGCAAAATATGCGAGCAGTCGGTGAACTACAAAACGAAATATTTTATATCACAACATATCGGCACAATCAAATACAAAATGCACTTTCCAAGGCTATTGGATAGAAGATTTCTTCGCTTCCAACAGTAATTGCAGTATCCAGTCGAAAATCCCAGATTGCATTTGACTTATGTAAAACTTTCTTCAGCGCCGGAATCCCTTTGTGGAAATTACAGAATCTTTCTTACATTATCACAGTTTTTCGAGAAGTATACTAACCAATCCGTACCTAGTGAGTCAAGTTTGCGAAAATGTTACTTAACCGAATGTTACGAGACACAATGAAAATCATTAAAGATAAAATGAAAAATAAGAAAATGAAATAAGATCTGAATTTCTATCGATGAGTCAACTGATACCATGGGTTGTTTCATTGTCAATGTTGTTATAGGACCACTAGATCCTACAGAATATGAATCAATGAAACCATTCCTGCTTACAATAGAGTGTCTTGAGAAAGTCAACAATTCAACTAACGTGCAGTTATTCACCAGTTCATTAAAGTTGCTGTCGCTTGCAGAGGTGCAATACAACGTCTTACTTTTCATCAGTGATGCTGAACCATATATGAAAAAGACTGAAATAGCGTTAAAAGTTTTATTTCCATACATGCTTCACATAACCTGCATAGCACATGGCTTTCACAGGGTGTCATTTTTCAGCTTTGTTTCCGGATATTGACAAACTGATTTCCAGTATTAAGATCTTTGTGAAAGCCCCATAAAAAATCCTGACATTTAAATCCATTGCACCAGATGCACCTCTGCCCCCTCCCCTGCCTGATATAACGAGATGGTGTACATGGATATCAGCAGCACTTTACTACGCTTCAAATTTCCAGAGTATAACTGAGGTGGTGAATGCTCTGGAGGATGAAACATCTTCAATTGTAACAGCCAAGAAACTTCTCAACTCTTCGGAAGTGAAAAATGACTTAACTTTCATTGCGGCCGAGTTTCGGTTTCTGCCACTAGTGATCTGCCAGCTTCAAGGAAGAGGGCAACTTTTAACGAAGTTAGTGAAAATTGTGGATGACGCAGTGTAAAGACTGGACAGTGTACCAGGGAAACGGGGTTCATTAGTTAGCGAAAAGTGTAAAACAGTATTACTGAAAAATTGTGAACTGGATAAACTTAGAAAAATTTACAAAATTCAAGGTGACAATTCTGCTGCAGTTGAAATGGATCTGGCAATGATGCTATGCCTTAGATTTGCTCCAATAAACTCTGTCGATGTTGAGAGGTCATTTTGTCATATGAAAAATGTATTATCTGACAGGAGACTCAACATGACCCAAGAGAACTTAAAAAAGCATATGGTTGTCATGTGCAACGAATAAGGCATTGCAATATACAGGCCTTTTTAAAAAATATTTTACTTATGAGTCAATTACAACACTAGCGTTCTTTAAAATACGACGATCGAGTTATTGATTAGTGTAATCTATTAAATAAATGGGGTTTTCTAATTGCCTTTTATTGCCTGTTTAGTATTTATAATGCCTTTTTTCCTGCCTATTTTAGCTATTTATAATGCATTTTTGCCTGCCCATTTTAATGATATATAAGGCTAAACTTCTGGCCTCTGGTAACAAATAATGATTAATGGACTTCGTTGGGTTCCCAACTTCTGTATCTCTTGATCTACTCAAATACTTCAGAATTTGTACGCCTTAATTTTCAAGAGTAATTTGAATAGCCGAAGTTCAGTGTTAGAAAACTAATTGATCCAGCAGATGTTACTAGATATAATGAAATGTTAGGCAACATTTCAAATGTTTTCCAGCAAATTTCTAAGATTTATTAGTTCAGCGCAATTCTTTTGCTGTGCCATAATGAACTGCCACCGCATTTAAGAAAGTAGGCCCTAAAATGCGTTCCGATTCCTGAAAATCTCAATTTCCGGATGCAACAAAGGAAGGATTGTCATATTGGTGTACCGCGCGCCGAATAAACCCTGATATGACAGTTCAGTGAGACAGGAAGATTTGATACTTCTTCCCATCCCTTTCGGCACACTCCAGCTGCCTTAGAGGATGATATGGAAAATCAGAAGATGAGCTGTTAAGCTAACATTTCAGCATGGTTCCCAAAAGCAATATTCAGTCGAGTGATCAGAGACTGCACATTCGAAGCTTATCTTTGATATTTCATGATGTGTCAAAGTCTGTGAAATTAGGCAGGATACTTGCACACCTACATTCCTGTTCTGCAAGAAACACATTAAAGCCAGATCAGGATAGTGCTGCAATAAATCCTGAATTCATGTTACATTTATTTCACTTCTTTGTTGTGCATTTCAAGAACGACTGGTGCTAGTCCCCCCACCACCCCCTTAGTGGTTATTTATTGCTGTTTTAATTGCAAGATTTTATCACGACATGCCATAAACTTTGAAGTAACCAGTATTTCAGTTGTTTATTACTTTCTCTAAACCTTACCTTAAAAGAAGTATGGTACTCGATTTATATACTAAATATGGAGATTTTAGGGAAAATGTGCACGTTACGAGAATCATGAAAAATATCCAAACATGTGTATGTATAAAAGCAGTATACATATATGTGTAACAACAAACATGAGAGACATAGGCAGCTTCATATTTGAAATTGACACCTTTTAAGGTTGCAGGGCTAATTTTCACATTTCTCTTCCTAAACGATCCATTACATGGAAACGATCCTGTAACAAATGGGAAAACACCAGTTACAGCTAATCACACTTTATTGCCTTCTAGCAAGTTAGCGTAGTCATAACGTTACACTTAGATCACTTTTGTACAAACTCAGAGCAACAGAACAACTGTCGAATCGAATCACAATAAAGAACTGTCAGTTTACAACTCGCACTGAACTGCTACTCGGCATGATGTCCAACACTTCACCACAGCACGACTGGAACAACTGCTTGTTCGGGGCGAGAAGGTCCCTTATATAGTTCTTTAAACAATGGAAAAGTTCTGGAAGTAGAATGGTCGAGAGTGGCTGTGGTAAAACAGTCCAGACACCGGGCCACCACATAATAGCTATTGTCCCCGAATGCTCTATTGTGCGGTCGGCGGTCGGTTGTTTAGGACAGGTAAGCGCTTCTGGCCCGTTCCTGTTGTTGGGCGGAGATCAGGCCCCGACTGGCATTTCTTATCAGCAGCGTCCGTGCTTACGACCAGCCGGACATTACAATGTCTCAGAAATTACTGAAGATTTTGAATCATATCATAAATCAGACGTATCGGTATAGGAACTAAAGCAACTTCTTTCTATCCTAAGCCATTTAAAGAATATTTATTGTTGTATATTTATAAACAGGATATTTTGAAATCTTAAATTTGCGTCAAATAACCTTCGAGAGGATAAACATCTCCAAATCATTCCTTGTTTGTTTGAATTTTCCAGTATATTAAGCAGTACATTTTTCGATCTGTGGTTTTTCAGGCCATACAAAGAGTGAGCAAAATGCATCCCTGGCATCTTAAGTAGCTAAGTATTGTCTCAGGCCCCTATATGCACTTAAACATACAATGCAATTATTTATACTAAACCTTATCAGGATTACTGTGCTTTTTTAAATTGTAGAACAAATACGAAAATAAGCCGCATGCAAAGAAAGCCCTAATTTTTGTGTTTTATTGTGGTGTAGTAGCTTAAGTAGGTATATACTTATCAAACAGGAGTTACATGATATCACAATATTATTTATACGCACACAGATAAATTGTATACATAAACACATATGAATGATTAGAACTAGATTTCAGCTGCTACATGTCTTCATTATTTAGAAAGAAAATGTTTCGTTTCATGGACTTCAATTAGTATAAACACATAATGAAGTTCATTTATGGAATTCGTGACATAAACGTTGCCAAGAAACATGACGTAGTAAATGTATTGGAATTATACACATTAATATCCAAAAATGTTCTTTAGTTTGCTTCTTAATGAAGACTGGGGATGGAAACGGTCGATCTGGGTGGCTCAATTGGTTAGACGCTGGCCTATCAGTAGATTTACTGGCATGCAAAAGAACTCCTGCGGGACGAAATTCTGGCACACCGTCTTCTCGTCCTTTAGCATTTTTCATGGGTGTTAACTCAATGTCACTCGTAAAAATAGGAGCATTCGCTTTAACTCGCGCGTTGTGTTGACTCATACTGTTAAAAGGATCATTCAGTTATTACATAACAGTATCTTACGATACAGAGTATGAAAGTATAATCGCGTTTAACATGCCCTCCATTTAACATTTTTATCAGATCTTAACTTGTATAGCAAACTACTTCTGAATAAAAATATTTCAATTTATAATAAACATTTTTCCATAGACAAATGGTGCACCATTTAACATGTTATAGTTACATATTACATAAATCTACATTTGCAATGTTACATTACGTATATCACAGGTTGTTTAGCTAACAGGTTTAACTTTACCCTCTCCGTTAGCTAGATTCGTTTAAATTAGTGATGCCATTTTGCGACACTCGGGTTGTTCTCCTCTATCTCTCCAAGTTGGTGCTTTGGGAATGGTCAGACTTTACAGTGACACAGTGCTAATATAGTTGAAGGTCCCTGGACGATAGGCAAACACAAGAACAAAATAGGGGGATGGATTAAACCTCGTTTTACCTCCAGTGATAATCTTAGTTTAAACCCATATTCGTATTCTTCGCCATTACACCATTATACGAATTTATCGACATTTTGATACACGGAATGCCTGTCAAATATAAATCAATCTAATTTCATGATTATTTAGGAATTTAAATTAAAGTCAAATAGGCCCTTCATTTTCAAATGTGTAGTTTGTAACCACTTAAATAGGTTTAACGGACAACAAATTTGCATAAAATCAGTGTTGGTAACACTGAAATATTTTACCTGTGTCAGAAAATTTAACTTCTATCTTAAGTATGCTGCGTTAGAAAATCCGACTTTTACTATGATCTGACAAACTTATACAGGTCCCTTAGGGAAGGGATCCCAACCCCTTCAGTTGCTGTGGTGCGGGCGCTGTGGAGCCCTAGCACTCATGGTACTTCTGACATTACGAGAATTACGCAGGGCCTACCGTCTGAGCCCCTCCCGTAGAAAAGTTGTTCAGATTGGGTTGAACTCGGCGTAACACTTCCATCCCTATTCACGCAGGAGGCGCATTTTAGTATCAAGGTACTGCGTTCATGGAAAGCCCCACGGAAAGAACTACCACTTGGTTGGCCCCTGGTCAAAGAGGGGGAGTTCCAACTCCGAGTAGGCCCTTGCCCACTAAATAATACTTGGTGTAGTAACTATAAAATGGTAACGAGCAGACGAAGTCATGTAACTGCTACACTAATATTTTGTTTTAGCTTGCATATTGTCATTCCGTAGCTCTACACATGGTTTCCTACTGTATTCCTCCTCAGGAATGAACTTAAAAAAAAAAACCTCTCCGGCTTCTGTATTAACTACAAGGACTGACCGGCTCCTGCAATTTTCGTAAATAAGGTAAGTATTCTTAGCAACAACATTTTCGAAGGCGATGTATCATATGCTCTCTATAGATCCTTGTATCCATGTTGGAAGAACAAGGAATGACAAAACAGAGTACCACAATCGACCACGGCACCAGCATTTATCTTCGGAATTAATTAACATCCATTAAAACGTCTATACCAGTCACAATCAACTGAATTTAAAACGGGCAAAGGGCGCCTGTCGTTCAACTAGGCATGAATTAAGAGTGCGAACTCGAGTGACAAGTTAGTGACGGCTCCGGGGATGAAGGGAGCTGCATACCAAAATATTTCTACCAGCTTTTAGCTCAGCTGAAAACCTCACATCATTGCTGTGCTAGATTTGAATAAATATGATGAGATTTTACTTTTAAAGGAATATCATACAATGCAGAGTCACAATAGTATATTACGATCTGAGTGTCCGAGGCGTATTATTACTAGAGGGCGGATTTCTGCATAATTGCGTGCTTTATTCCTTCAAATACAAACAAATGCATGGAAGAAAAAAACGTGTTTCCAGTCATTTGGAGTCAACTGACAAAGTTTTATGGTGTATATAAATGCATATTCACGGGATTAGTGCATTTTTACTTTCTCTATTACGTATAGTAGAGGAAGAATTATATTCCACCCAAAAATTCGATGTGAAAATTTCACGGAAACATATGTTTTGAGACCCCCTGAATTAAAAAAAAAAAAAAAAAAAAGGCATTTTAGAAAAAGGTCCTTGTGTGTGTCTGTCAGTCTGGACAGCATAATTCAAAAACGAAAAGTCGGTTAAAAACCAAAAAGCCATACACCTTTCTTGATTTTTCTGGTATAATATCCAACGTTACATGCCCAATTGCTTAATTCAGACGGTAGAGCGTCAAAACCCTCTTCCAAGGTCATTTTAGATATTTAAAATATTAGTTGATTTCTACTGATGTACCAAACAACTGAACGAACGATTCATGACCTCTTAAATGGCTAGCGGCAATAAAAGATTACATTGGGAATGCAAAATATTGAGTAAATAACACGAAATTATCTTAACATAACTTACTAAGTATAAATTCCATAAAGTGACGAAACGGGGATAAAATAAGGTGACATATTACAAAATAAGCTTTAGGAATAATTTCTCTTGTTATAAAATGTCTATTTTGTAAATGGCTGTCGTAAGTTCTAAAACTGAACTTTTATCAACCACCCGATATAAAGGCTAAGAACTATAGCGAGGAAAATTACAGTTTTTAAAATTCGACAAAGCTAAGGATAAACTCAAAATGTTATTTGGTGACATAGTATTTGAATGCTTCGAAGAGCTGCTTTGAATCGACATAAAAATATGCACTTTTAATTAGAAAAATAAAAAAGAAAGAAAAGAAAAACTCTTTAACGTGCCTCTTAAGAAATTATTATAACTGTATACTTTAATGGCATGGACATGAAATAAAATAGCAAGATACTAAATGTTCCATTGCGGCAAGTTCATTTCTATTTTAAATATTTATTTTCAATGTTCCGTGGTCATTGAAAGATAATGAAATCCAATATCTCCAGAACTTTAGGGGCAGTTGAATTTTTAAAATGGGAATCTAGCTTTATGTTATTTTTTCACTCTAAAATGACCACCACAACGTCCTCCAAATAAAACACCACGATTGGCATTAATTTTCGCTCATAATATCAAGCAACTTTAATAAAATACATTTCTACAACCTTGGATTTGGAGATATTGTAGTCTCAACTTAAATGATCCACCTGGTATAACTGTGGACTTTTATGGCAGACACAAAATTTAACGGCGGCTGATAGATGACCACTTCATAATCATATTACTCTCTTTCCTGTTGCGCAAATAAGTGTTGTGGACGCAAATGATATTTATATCGCTGGCTTTACAGAGTCATTTCACAGCTTGTTTAATTATACACCACAGAGCCTGGCAAGCCTCTAATTGGATGCTGCTTTGACCAGCTACTCCTGTCACTCGTCATTAAAATTTGTGCCTGTTATAAAAACTTCAACAAGCACTTTAGTTCACTACGTATATGCTTCATATCCTACAATGAAATGTGCAATGATAGTTTATTTCGATTAACAGGAAGTAGACACAGAGTAAGCTGTTTTAAGGATACTTTATAGAAAGCGAGTTGAGAAGGTCATGAGAGTGCAACATCTCGAGATATTACAATACTTATCTCGTTTCGAATCCTGTAATTTTTGAAAGGCGCAGCAGTGCTGTTTCGAAACAACGGGCAAGGATATATCTACAAACACCTGCAGTATTCATGGAAGTCCTCGCTGCAGAATGCGACCTAATTGGCATATTGTTTTCCACTGTCGCAACAGCATTCTGTGATTAAGGTGTATTCTTTGAATACAAGCGGTTTCTCTTCTTATATGGGCGTAGTTTAGTAGAGGTATGCCTTATGAATCTTCGGCGACAATATAAACATTCGAGGGAGGGAATTGTTGCGAAACGGATTCTGATTGCCCCGTTCTTACCCTAGATGGACAGCAGCGCTCCGCACAAGGTCGCACACTGTCTGTTTCCGTGTTTAGGCACACATTTGAACTGAGACAATAAACTGTGGTAATACAACCGACTTCCTATACACGCGTGCAATTATAAGATTATTACAGAACTTCGAAGTGTTTCCAATGAAACGTTAATAATTCAACGAAGACTTCAGTAAAAGAGGTCTTCTAATTTTATTCTAGAATAACTGTAGTTGCATTTCTTCTTTACCTTCTCCACTAGTTCCCTATAGTAAACAGAGGAACTATTTTATTCAATACCAAAATCTCACAAAAGTACAGTTTTGGGGCTCCCTGAACACCATAGCTGAAAAACAAAAAAGTTGGCTAAGCACCAAACTCGGTATTTATATTTGGTGCTCTTCAACGAAGTGATACGAAGAAAATTCTCTACCTCAAACTACCTTTTACGTGAAGAAATTTTCTTTATTTTCAATTTTTTTCAACAACGATTCTACTGATTTTGATTTAAATGTCGTATGTGAAAGATACATGAGAAATAAAGTAATGTATTCTACATTTTCCTGGAATCACTTATGAAATCTTCTTCATCCCGAGTGATTTTATATTATTTGAAAACCGCAAGAGACAAAGAAAATCTTACTGCATAAAATTTGTAGAACTTGTTACAGTTAATGCCAAACAACTTGTATGGCGTTAACTATTTCCAAGATATTCTTTATTATTAGTTTGAATTTTCAACTATTTACATCTTTTTGAAGGGATAAGTCGCTATTAATTTTTAAGAACATGAAATTTCAAAGCCTTCACATCAAGCCTTTGTTAAAAATGTTGCTATCGCTTTAGCTCTAGGCTGGGCAACTGGTACTAAGTGTAGCCTGCTTACGGTCTTGCATTAACGCATGCTCAGCAGATAAGAAAAACGAGGATCACTCGTGCTACCCCGCGAGTTGCCAGGCCTACTTTATTTTACCGTGTCCTTATATTCGTACCTACAATGATATGTGTAAACGGATAATGAAAACTTATAACATTGATTAACAAGAAGTGGAGGAAAGAGTAAGTTTTTATACGAATGTCTGTATAAGAGTGAGTAGAAAAAATCGCGTGAATGCAACAAATCAGTTTTTTGTTTTATATTGCTTCCATATGAATGATAAAAGTAATACGATATAGTGATAGGCAAAGTTGATTTTATCAAGCAATATCCAAACCCATTTCAAATACTATGAATTTGAATTTCTCTGCTTAATGCTTACATATGACGAAAAGCTGCAAACGAACTAAAAAGTTTGTCCTGCATTTCGCTGGAAATTCATTTTTAGGTACCCTGGACAAAGAGATTGATTTAAATAATACCGTTTGTGCTAGAGAAAGAGACAGCAGAGACACATACATACACAGAGAGAGAGAGAGAGTGAGAGAGGGGGGGGGGGGGGAGAGGGGGGGAGAGCAACATTGATAGAAAACGAATAAACATCAAATTCCAAACCCAAGTCAGGCTCCTTTTAGGGATTAAAGCAACGATTTCAAGGAATTCCACTACTACAAAGAAAATTGTTTGCTATTTAAAGCAGCTGTATGTATTTTGATTAAAATAGCATACCCTTGAAACAACAGCACGACAAATAAAAGCTGTATCTTAAATTTAATACAACTATGCTCTTTCTGTTGTGAATTTTATGTGGCTGGGAAATTACAAAACTTACAGGAAGTGGTGGCTTAGTCAGAATACACACTAATTATGTCAAATAGCGTGTTTTATACCATTAACTCATTTTCGAAATGAGTTTGAATTGGTTTAGTATAAGCAGTACACATGGAAATGTTTAAGTGATTATTTCTTTTTCGTGTTTCTTGAACTCGTGCAAAAGTATAGTATAACAGACAAGCACTTATCGACCTGTTCTAAAATAATTGAATGTCGTGTCAACAGTTTGTGTGTGCTTACTTACCCATAATATAACCTGAATTTAAACACTTTCAAGCTAAAATTTAACACGAGCAACAAGAATATAGTTTAGAGGAATAATTTATAAAACTGATATGAAAAAAAAAAAACTAAGAAAGTGGGTGAACGTTACAATTTATCAGAGTAAATGATATGGCTCCGTGGTAACCTGTAATGCTCGCATTCAGGTGGTCCCGAGCGACCATTCTGCCCTTCGGTTTTCGTAGCTTTCCCAGATCGATAGGCGGATGCTGGGAGGTTTCTCATGTGCCATGATTTCATTTCCATGATTTCCCTTTAATTACATTTGCTTCTCATTTTTGTGGTGTGCAGTTTATAGGTTTCGTGACATATGATGGTGCCGGACAAATGGCACGGATGCTTGTTCAAAGGAAAGAGTACTCCATGTACGTATAGAGGCCTGCCTGGTTGGACGGACCTCTGCACAACTCCAATATAGGAACGGGTTTTCGAGCAGGAATTTTTAGACACTTCCGCGTGTCTCTGTGGCCTGTAGCCTCCTGTTGTCCCTCCTCCTGCGAGGAATGGTAGCTGCAAAGGAGTCTAAGTGAGTGAGATGTCCCCGTTCGTTGTAAAACCTTTAACGACTCATATTTCTAATATTAAAGTAAGTTGCTAAAAAAAAGGATAATGTCATAGATGACTGTGTCCAATAATGCGAGAGAATCTGAAGAAAAGGTCATCCTTGGATACCATCTATTTAGGAATTCATTTTACTAATAGTTATTTGTGCAACTGTTAAAAAGGTGACGTATATCCTTACAATAAATCCATTACACTGCCAATTCAAAATGGCTACAACTGGCAGATTTCTATTTTTGGTAACACTTTAAAATATTTCAATAGTAGTTATATAATGAGCACTTTACTTGAAGCAAAAGCCTGGAAATGTTATTTTACAGGTTTGTCCTATTACAGCAAGGGTAAACGAATGCTACAAACCATAGCCAGAAATATATGTTCACAGATAAACGCGAAAAACTGTTGAATGTCATAAGCAATTAGTTGTCATTTAAGGAATTCTGTAAAAGTAAGAAATAGCTTTCTTACACACTTTATTAACTCACATTTGGCCTTCGGTCCTCAATGACCATTTAGCCATCTAGATGATTGTTTTCTCTGAGGCCCACATACGCAATAAAGATAACGCAATGGTAAACATCGAGTGCCCATCATTGCTGTAAGCAATTGTAGATTCAGAAAATCCGGCATTAGTTTCTGAATTTCATCTAAATATTGAAATACAGAGGCAGAATAATAGTGCAACGATCGTTATTCCACAGAGGAAATGTAGCGATTCAAAAACAATTTGGGCAGCAGAGAGTGAAATAGGTAAAGTAACGGATGTGCTGTATTGTGAAACAAATATTTTGAAGGGTTAATCTGTTATAGCCTAAAACATTCCAATGCAGGATATTTTGGTGTATCTGGTAAACAAGCACCTACTGAGTGTTCATGGAACAGTTTTGACCGGTTACAGAAAAGCAAAGAAACAATATACAAAAGTGTAACCTTCTTCAAATGAATGGGAAACTGCCATGCGATGTGACTTCCATTTGCTCAGCTTAAGGCTGTTTTACTTAATGTAGGATGTTTATAAGCCTATATCCTGACATCGTGACGAAGAATGTGGTCTCATCGCTAAGCAGGAATCCTTGTGGATATCACTAAATATCTGTATTACAAAATTAAATCGTGTGGGTCTATGATAGTCTGTAACAACTGCAGACGTTTCTTCAAAACTTCGTTAGGCCTCTCCAGTGTAGATTCGACAGACTCGTTGCGAGCCATACTTGTTCCTTCAGTTGCTTATCTCACCGTTTAAAGTGGCGGACATGAACATGTGACGGTAACACGCTGAGCTTTCCTTTCCACTGTCTACATCTTGTTACTTTCTCTACTGATAAGTGTTGTGCTTTTCAAGTGGGAAGGAGTTTGTCCTTGAGCGCCTCCAGGCCGACAACCAATCGGAGCCCTGCTGTGTTGTCACATTGCTTTCCCCTTAAGTGGGGCTTGACGGACGCCAAGAAATATGAAAAGAGTGGGAGTAATGAGCTTGTAACGCTGTGCACGTGAACGTATCTCATTGGCTGCAGATCAGGACTCTTCTCATTTGAAAAGCACAGAGGAAGAATTGTATTCTATCCAAAAATTCGAGATCGAGATTTCACCGGAAATATACGTTTTGAGGCCCTCTGGAAAAAAAAAAAAAAATAGAAAAAGGCGCGCGCGCGCGTGTGTGTGTATCAGTCTGTGGACAACATAACTCAAAAACGAAAAGTCATTTAAAAACCAAAGTTCGTATTTAAGTTTAACGTCTTTCAAAGATGCAACACGAAGATTTTGAAGAAAATAATCCCACCCTAAACCACTCTTTACATGGAACATTTTTCGAAATTTTATTTTCTTGAAAATGGCTAACGATTTTGATTAAAATAACACATGTTTAAGATATTTTTATGACAACTGAACTGTATATTTTGAATTTTCTGGAAATAGCCTATGTAGTGCTGTTTGCTCTGGATGACTTTTGAATAACTTGTAAACTCTAAGAGATAGACAAAATCTTACTATACAAAAATGTAGACACACACACAATTTATGTCCAAATCATTTTTTTTGTAGAGTGATCCATTTCGGAGATATTCCTTGTTATTTGTCTCAGTTTTGGAAAACTTGAAAATGCAACATCGTTGTTCATTTTTATGTTAAGCGTGCAAAGAAAACGGGATCTCAAAGTTTTAAAAGATTTGACTATCGCTCAAAGCCTATTGTACTCTAATATCCCCTTGCACCTACAAGGAAACAAGCAATAAGCTAATTTCTGTAAATGTTTATCTCAAGTAACACGAAGAAGATACAGGAATAAGAATTTGTAAGAACGGTTGGTATAAGAGTAGAGAAAGTCATCTGAGTGCTACACATCAGATTTTGTAAAATAGCGCCATTTGTTTCATTGTTGTGTTGTGTTATTACTTGCTCGCGCATGATGAAGATTAGACTGCATGCATTCTTTGAGATAAACTTCACAATGTACCACATGCTTCTTTCTTTGGTTTCGCTTCGTTTAGCCATTATAAAAATGGATAACTGCAGCATGACTTTACGGACACACTGTATTGTGAGAAAAAAACTGTTAGGACTCCTTTCCATCATGTTTTTAATTTTATATTTGGAAAGTTAAATTTCGTCATACATGAACAAGGTCATGGTTAGGATGCAAGGAAATTCTAGACTAACGACAGCGATTCTATACACATGTTTGATTGCGTACGTACATGAAACAAGCTGGAGGATTTCCTAGTAGCATCTAGAAATGTAAACATACGCAGTTCTTGGTTCACAGCGCGCGATCATGTGATAACCTTTCCAGTTACTATACTCTTCGGTCAACGAATTTCGTGCTTTATGATCCTGCAGACCAGGAAGGTTTCATGCCAAGTCTGGTTTGAGGAAAAATCTAGCGGCTCCTAAACAGGTTTTGAGCCTGTGCTCTTTGCATAAGTAGCGTATTTCTGATTTACACATCTGTCAACCGTGACTTTTATTTTACATGTTTAGGTTAAAGGGAAGCACCTTCAGAACCATATTTAATATCTAATGCCAACATGTTTTATTTTGAAACAGAGTGTGGAGAACTAAAGAGGAATAAATCAAATGTTGATTCACATAGGACGATTCACATATAAAACAATTAGATAAGTATGTTTTAATATTTCGCGGTTATATAGCTTGTATAATCCTTGTTTTGTCAGCAGTTTTTTTCCTACCCAATTCCAGTTGGGAATCTCAACACAGATGAGTTTTTTATGTCATTTCTGTTGCTATTTCTTCCATATTTCACTTTCTTAAGCTGTTTCCTCTTTTAGACACCAATCTTGGATATACGGTTATTAATGTTATGCTCAATTTAACATAAAACGTGACAATCCTCTATTTCTCAATGACGCTGCAACTGAAAGTCTGAAAAAAGTATGGTGGGACATTTCTTATTTATAATTTATACTTACTTTAATGTAATCTATAAATAAACTAAATAGTTTATAAATTTATATTGCTGTCTTAATTCTGATACCTGAATTACTAATGGTAAAATTGATAATTGTATAAAGAACGATATGGAGATAGACAAATAATTACAATAAATAATTTCCGTTGTTAAATCAGTGTATAATGTAGAAGTGGGAGTTAAAATTTTTTCAAGAGATCATTAGTAATTTCCGTGTTAAAGAAAAGGCAAAGGCACTATATTAGCGAAGGCAATTGGCTCAAGGGTATCTGGTAATCAGTTATGTCTCGATGTCTGTAAATGGGAATGCACATTTGCTAAGCAAGTGGATACAATTCTGAAAATTACACAGGAAATGAAATTCTTAAGTTTGAACAAGTCCCGGTTTAAAAAATTGTGTTTCAGATACGAATTAACAGTTTAAAATTTCGTAACTTCTGTAGGAACTTTGGTATGGGTAGCCATGTGGGCAGAACTTATAAAAGAGCGCGAATTTCTTAAGTTTGGTCTTTCCCTTCAAGTTTTAGTCTTACAGAAGTGTTTACTGTGATCGACTATGGACAGTCGCAGAGTTTAAAAACCGGGGTTATATGAATTTAGGGGTCACCGCCAGGGAACATTTCACTTAGCACTTCTGCGACTCGCGGCAACGCTTCGTTTTATTGATACGAAAACAGTTATTTTTAAACCGCAAAATACTGATACGATAGAAATTAGCAGATCTAAATTCAATAGTTACAATTTCGAGTTATAAGACTCGATAAGCAGTTTAATTCATCAACGTCAAACAGTTGGCAACTAACCTCAAATAGATAGACATTAGCTTCCATTAAATTTACCAGTCAACTTCAGTGGTGTTGTTTATCCCCACACCGGCCCACGCATACCTTGAGAAAGAGATCTTATAGTTCAATACTGGAACAGGTAGCAGCAGATTCATCGGAGAACGAGTTTAGAATCGGCATCATACATTATCTGTTCAGCATTCCAACGCATCCACTGTTGATAGCTCTCTTCAATTTAGTACAGAGAATGAACGTATCTATCAATAGTGTCAAAGGTCTTTAACTATACAAAACACACAAATACTACTTTTTTGGCTTAAGTACTAGACGAATCACAAAACATTACCAGTGGTCCTTTTCCCCTTTCAGAATCTATTTTGGAATAGTGACAGACATCCTTCGTACTCTGCCTATGCCTGCAATTGCTTCTCAGAGTCCCGGTTTCTATCCTTCCTGTTACTATAATTAATTATTGGTAACTGGTTGGGTAGCGCGCCTAACTCTGGCCCAAAGGTTCCGGGTTCGATCCCCGGTATCGGCGTGGGGATTTTTCCCCCGATGGGAGACCTGACACGGGGTGCCCTCAAACTCGTTAGGTCCCGGGGGGCTAATTGAGGAGCTACTTGATGAAGAAGTAGCGACCCCAGGTCGTGAAGCCGCATAATTGGCAGGGAGGGCTCAGGGCACTGACCACGTCCTACCCTCCAGTACTGAACCCCATTCATGACGCCTGTAGTGGACAGAGGCGGGGGACGCAGTGGCCGGGCGGCAAGCCTTGGCCCTTCATGGGCTGTTACGCTGTTTTTTATAGTAATTGATTGGATTATTCTTATTACTATTCCCTTTGCCTTAGGCTCTTCACCTCCTTCGAATAGTTAATTTAATACATTTACCAAAATGTTACTATCCTTTTTATACATTTCTTTTCAAAATTTGAGCAGATAGAAGATAACCTGTTATGTGAATTGTAGATTAGTTGTTCAGGTATAGAATAATAGGAAACATTATGATGTTGTTACACAGCAGATGTTCTGTTTGTTCAGGATTTGTTTTTTAATGGATGAGTTGACGAACGGTATAAAAAATTTCCTGCATATTTGTTTTAATCTACTGGATTTAGTGGTATTCAGCTTTCACATTTTTAAATACTGAATTCTTCTTGTTGAAGTACAATAACCGACATAATTTTCTATCGCTTCTAGATGAGTGGAGCATGAAAAATAATTCTTGTGGAAAATACCTACATTGAACATTGGACGATAATTGGAAAATCCGCGTCTGTGTGCAGGTATTTCCAGATCTGGACCACTCGTTTGGTATTTCCCCACCACATTCACGTACAACAAACCCTGGGGCCGTGCACATGTAAATGGCATTGCCGATAAAAGCTTCATTTATTAATCAAGGGGAACAGCGATTTCGCCGGACTTCCCGCAATACATGACGTGCAAGTTGATTTAATAATACACTACAGGAAGTACGAACGCTTTAAATTCTCCGGCCTTGAATGCGAGAGTTTTACGAGTTTCTTGCTCCCAGCAAATGGTTCGATGGTAGTGCACAAGAAAGGGAAATCCTTTGTACCATCTCAATCTGAAGATCTTTTATATCTGAAGATCTGGTATATCCGTTCGACTCGTTTTCTACCGGGACAATTCTGCATTTTATACGTCGTCCTGCTATCCCTACAGCCATCTTTTTCCGAAATTTCTTAATTTCCACTGTTTACTCTCCCTACCAATTACCTTTAGTAGGTAGCAGTAGTAAATATATCGAGTTTCACCGAAAATTCACTTTTTGAAGCGTTTTGGATACAAAAAGGGCATTTTAGGGAAAAAAATACGCGCGCGTGCGCGCATGTGTGTTATTTATATTATTTTGTTGTTTAACGACGCTGTCAATTGCCAGGATCACATCAGCGTCGCCGGTGTGCCGGAATTTTGTCCCACAGGAGTTCTTTTACATGCCAGAAATCTGCTGACATGGAGCTGTCGTTTTTAAGCACACTTAAAAACCATCGGTCTGGGCCGGGTTTGAACCCGCGACCTTGGGATCCGTAAGCCAGCGTCTAACCAACTGAGCCACCCAGACCGACACGCATGTGTGTCTTTCTTTGAACACCTAAATAAAAAAAATCTGATGTGTTGCACTCACACGACTTTCTCTACTTTTGTATTAACCATTCTTACTAACTCTTATTCCTATATCTTCTTCTTGTTAGTTGAGATAAACATTTGTACAAATTATCTTACTACTCATTTCCTTGTAGGGAAAGGGGAATATGGGAATACAGTAGGTTTTGAGCGATAGACAAATCTTTTGAAGCTTTGAGATCCCGTTCTCTTTGCACGCTTAACATATAACAAATGAATAGGGATGTTTCATTTGACAGAAGTCTGTTCTCCAAAACTTACACAAATAAGTGAGGAATATCTCCGAAATGGTTCACTTTACAAAAAAATTTATCGAGACCTAAATCGTATGTTTTAGCAAGATCTACATTTTTTGTATGCTAAGATTTTCTATCTCTTACGGTTTACCAGTTATGCAGTCATCCAGAGCAAATAGGACTTCATGGGCTATATCCAGAAAATTCAAGATATGCATCTCATTTGTCATAAAAATATCTCAAACATGTTCAAGAAAATAAAAATTTTCGAAAAATTTTCCATGTAAACGGTAGTTAGGGTGAAGGAATTTTCGTCAAAATCTTCGTGTCGCATCCTTGAGAGACATTAAACTTAAATACAAACTTTGGTTTTTAACAGACTTTTTGTTTTTGAGTTATGCTGTCCACAGACTGACACACAGACAGGCAGACGCACAAGGACCTTTTTCTATAAATGCCTCTTTTTTTATTCAGGGGACCTCAAAACATATATTTCCGTGAAGTATCGACATCGAATTTTTGGGTGGAATACAGTACTTCCTCTACTTAGCAGTAGAGAAAGTAAAAATGAAAATTTGGCCTATATCAAACTTCAGCATCCTCCATGTTCACATTCAACCACTCCCAAAGCTAAAACGCGGTGTTCTATAAAATTACCAATCCAAAATACTTTACAAAATTTCGTTTTTACCTTGTTTGTGATGCATCATATTGTGAGATGGGAATTTTTGTGTCAGTTTTGCAATTACTTTTATCACAACCCTAACTATACTGGAATCACCTTTCCTACATTTCAGATTAAGAGCTATCCGCAAATTAGTGTGGTTCTTTTTTCCCCATTACAAAACACATTTTCAAGACTCAAAGTACACAAATGACTGTTTATTACTCCTCCTCCTTTTTCCTTTCATGCTTTTATTAGGTCTTCCTAGTCTTCTTTTCCCGCGTGCCTGGTAATTTAAAATTCGTCTAGGTAATCGAGATCTTCCCATTTTATTAATATGTTCTATTCATTTTTCTCTCTAAGTTTGTATATGTTGTAACATAGGAGTAACTTATAATTGGTTTAACATCTCTACACTTTCTTTTCTATCCCATAATGTAAATCTTAGTTTTCCTCATAACGCGCATTTCTGCAGCCTGAATTCTTTTTAAATTTTGTTGTTCAAGAGTCCGTGTTTCGCTTCCATGTAGAAGTGTTGGTTTAGCTAGAACATCATAGAGTCTGATTCTTGTGGTTTTTTGCACCACTGAAGATTTAAATGTATTATTCTCTCTTATTCACTATTTATTTCTTATGGTTTGAATTAATTCAAATAAATATTAAAGCACGGGTGGTATTATTCAGTTTTACAGTTCGTTTACAAACACATGCTAATATTAAGTAAAATATAGATAAAAACACTAAATATTCGATATTGGCATTGTTGCATATTTACAGCCTTTGTCGTAACCAGTTTTAGAATACCGTAAAAAGCTTTTGTGATATTGAACTGAAGTAAGTAGTAATGAATATTAAATAAAACCTAAGAATTACAAGCACAAGTTGCGAAGTGAAATGCATAACATAAATGTCGAAATACCCGTAACTACGAAAAATACACTTTTCGAAACATCCGGTGCTAAATGAAATTCACAATGTCAATGATAGAAAGAATTAACTTTTAATGCAAAGACAAGAAATGGGTTGGAGAACAGGAGCAAAAACGTAGAGAACGGCTCATTATGTATTTATGAAAGCAATTATAAAAACGGGGCAGACTAACAGTGAGCTGAATTAAAGACGCCAGAAATGCAGAGGTACCTACAGAGAGAATGAGAAAAGGAAAAATGTGTTGTAATTGTGATACATACTTGTTAACAAGTCCCAGTTGATGCAGCACCCTATCTTGGAGACTGGGAAAAGAACGAGACTCCGGGATTTCTTGATGAGGTACCATCTGGGTTTCTGACTGCGACCGCCGTAGGCTACCATGTCTCGAATGTTCCTGTCAACAAATGATACCATCTATTTGTAAACATTGGCTCATCTTGAACATGGGAAAAATATTTCCAGGAGTTCTTCGTTGAATCTTTTGACAGCTGCTGCTGGAGTAGTTACACACACAAAACATGATATAAAAACTAATAATTGAAAGTTAGAAGTAGAATAAGAAAGTATACAATGATGAGGTAGAATGATTCTTTACACAGAGTGCGCCAAACAGAGTTGGATTTAACATTTAAAATTATTATTTTATTCATGTAGGTACCTATTTTAGTGATATTAAATGCCACGAGCGCTAATGAAGATTTTATTACAGTATGCACGGAAGATGACACTTTTCAAAGGAGTTCCACTGACCTAGCAATTTCAGTTCCTTCAATTGCATTGTTCTTACACGTAGGTACTGTTTCAGAATCTAACGTATCAATTTTTACACATATTCTCCTTAAGCTACTCTTATGCTCTTAGGTCATCCCATCAGGAAGTAACCCGACAGGGTTGAAAGTTGGGTAATGTGGAAGCCAGGATATCTCGTACTGCCCTGAAATTATCTACTAGCCGAAATATTTGCCTCGGATTATTGCGGGGAGCTAAGGGACGTAAATAATTTGAAATCATATAACGATGTATCTCACTAATAATTGTCTTGGTGCCACCGTCTTCAGTTTCCAAGTATGACAGAACTGAGAGATCACCCCTAGCAGACGATGAGCCAATAGATCCACAAGGCTTTATTCCGAGATTTTCCCTTATCCTGAGAAGACGGATCTCGAGCTGATTTGAGCATCATTCCACCTATTTCATTCATTTATCGTCCGATACAACATTATGGACGACATTAATATAAAAAATAGGTTTTTGTGTGCATTCGCGCTGATGGACTTTCTTTGATTTGGTCTACCTTAGAAACGGTGTATCTGTCAACTGAGGAAACTATTCAAATACAAATCTACACCGTTAGGCATGATCACTTGCATGGCTTTTTAATGGCAACTAAGATGAATGATAAATTCACGGCTTTGATAAAGGTCTGTGGACTTCAAATCCCTTATCACCTGCACTTTAATCATGTATCACCTGTATTTTAAAATTAAGCATTTCTAAATAACTTCTGAGAATTTCCCTTAAGGATATTCGTGACAGTAGTAATTCTCTACAATGGTTCCTCAATGAAGGTTCTAACTAATATTTCAATGTGAAACAAGTTATCTGCCAGTAATAAAGCGGTTAATCAACTTTGTTCTGGTAAGATTTGCATCAGCTACATAATCAGTCCCTAAGACTCAATCTCTGATTTGCAAATAATAATCAGTTATTAATGTCAAAACAATGGATGTTTACTCTGAAAATAAAAATTCCACTGTTTACATCATTTCTTCTTTAAATTCATCACCAATCAGCCAAGACTGAGTTAATTAGTACTCGCAATAAAAAAAATCAAACTAATAAAAAACGTCAAATCATACTGTTGTTCTTGGACCACCATGCAATAAATTGGGCAAATCAACGCTGATGGTGAATGCAAGTTGCCGGGGTAGCTCAGTCTAAGCAGTCTCGGAATCCATATGCTCTGCAGCTATAGTAGGTCGGTTATGATTTTATGGTAGCACTCTTTCCCACAGGCTCACAGTTAGTTATAGAACTACGTAATAATCTATTTTAATAGTTCTAGAGTAAGACGTTTCAAAACTGCCCATCCCGTGCCACAATAGAATGCATGCAACCGGAATAAATGACTTATATAAACCAATTAAAAGATTGGTCCATTGAAACTTAGCGACAGAATTTTAATATAATTAATACATTACTGGAATAATTCTCCAGAACAGCTGTTTCAGCCTGCACTTGTTTTAAACAGTTTCAATTGCACCACGAGAAGTTGGGAAGGAGCTTGCTAACATGTATAGAAAATGTATTACTCATATGAAATTCGACTAACAAAATCTTACATTATTTTAATAAAACTTTATATAAATTTGATTAAAAAGGTGAAAGAAAGATAATTTGGGTTAGGAGTGTACGTCCTGTAATATATTTGATGGAAAGAAAGAAAGGATAATTTGGGTGAGAAGGATTTCCTTAAAATAATCTTGGATATTTGATAAATTTTATCCGTGCGATTTTTCACTAATGGTGTTTTCGTTCCACCCGTTTCTTTGCCTATTTCATCAACAAAAAAACACGTACACATATACATTTTTCCCCCAATAATGTTCGTTTCCAGATGACTTCTAATATGTAATTCTGATGAGAATCGATGTCGAACATTTTTGTGAAAAACTATCCTTCAGGATATACTTTCGCGTGTACAATTTCTCAACTGTGGACCAGAAAGTAAATTTTATTTTTCGTATTTACCGATTCATCAAATATGAGGAAGGCTAACGGCAACGTCCATTACGTTGAGTACCAGAGAGAGGGAAAACCCTATGTAATATGTTTCCCATAGTAAAAATAACGAGATTCTTTGCACTTGGAGAACAGGACTGGTGCTTAGAATGTGCTAAGAGTTTTTTCAGCACCGGAAGAATCAGGAAAAAGTGGACGAACACCAGAAAGCAGGGAAAACCCTGAGAACAGGCGCTCCATTTGTAGCATAGGAGAAAGCAGGCAGCAGGAAATTGCACATTCATATATAAACATTTGCCAGACTACCATATGTTTAATGTAAACACAAAGTAGCTCTGCGAATGTGATCAGATGTGATCAACGGTCAAACCTACTAAGTGGAGGTGAATACACTTTCCACACACTTTAATGCGTGCGTAAAATTGCGAAAGATATTTCGCATGTGCCTGGAACATAAGCCCAAATAAACAAACTCAGCTTCAGCGCATACATACATTTGAAGCTTCGCATCATTTAACAATATTGGATGTGTCTTTTAGCGAGGAGAAAAAGCAAATAGAACACAAGCAAATTTTCTTTCTTTCCTTTATCTCTGTTTATCAATACGTCTTTTAACCATAGCTTGGAGCAACTTTATGCTGAAACTACAGGTTGTTTCACCTTAGCTGTTTCGTCTTGTGTGTCAAATATTACCACAAGAAAAGTTTCTTATGGATGGTAGATCGAGAAGGCTTATGGATTTTTGCGCATAATTCGCCAAAAAGGTTTTCGCGCAATCTCTATTTTCACTGATGACTAATACATTTTCCTAAACAGCTTAATAAGCACATCAAATTAAATATATGTCCATTACAATTATTTTCAATGAACAGTTTCGTCGAAAATAAGAAATAATCTCTAAAATATTTGGAGCCATATAACTTCTTGACGAATGGATATAAATGGTTTATTATTTCACCAACTGTCGCGCAAACATTGTGTGAACAATGCTGTAATGCCTTTTTACCTTCATTCTAATGAATTTAACCACAAATTAAAACTGTTATGCAAAGTTTAATTTCTAAGATAGTTTTGGCAACGTCACTTTAACATTAAATTGTGTCTTGCCTTATCTAACATAGTGTCTTTCAAAAGCAACGCATTATATTAAAATATCACATTTAGGAATAAAATAAAAACAATGCTAGCTGGGCAGAACATGGGCTTTTGTTTTAATTTGTTTCCTTTCGTATTTCATAGTTACTATAAGTAACCTTCGTTGAATGAAACTTAAGGATTTTCTCTGGTGCCAAATACTTGAATTCGGTTGCTGTCAAGTTATTATGAAAACAATGATAGTCTTGCTTCAAGATCTGAGAAAATGTGTAATTTAATTTAAGAGCAGGCTCATGTTCTTTTCACATTTAGTCAGGAATCCTGAGAAACACCAGAAGGCACTTTCCCAATCTCCTAGCCGAATTTATTATTGAACATGACAAAGTAGAGGTACACAACCCCTTGGATCCTACCTTTTGGCACCGTTCAGGGTTTTTTGACCCTGAAATCTTGGACTTCGTTATTAACAAAAAATGCAGGTTTTAATGTTTATTATTATTATTATTATTATTATTATTATTATTATTATTATTATTATTATTATTATTATTATTATTATTATTATTATTATTATTATTATTATTATTATTATTATTATTATTATTATTATTATTATTATTATTATTATTATTATTATACCCTTTAAAATGTTTAAGGCATTGCCAACTTCCACTGTTTAAAAAAATTACACCACGTGTTTAGATTTGTAGAGAAAACAAAAATAATTAAATTAGTAGTATACCTCGTAGTTTATCTGAAACATTCTATACGAGAGTGTGGACTGTTTAATCTGACAATATATCTAAGAAACGAAGCATCGGAGAAATGAACAATTTAATTAATAGTTATTTCACAAGAGACATTTGTCTGATTTTTGTTTGCTTTTAAAGTTTCAAAGGTTAGTTATAGTTGTTTTAAATGGAAACCTGATTTTATTTTGTATTTATCGCTCTTAAAATATACAAATTTTAGAATTTTAGGAAAAAAAAAAAAAAAAACCATATCTCGAAAAGTAACTAGCATTTTCATAGAAAGTTTAAGTCTAGCTCCTTGGTCAAAACATTCTGCTTATTAACTCGGCAGTCATTACGTCAGCCAAACGACTTTTAAGGTCCTTAGCATGCCTTAGACTTAGAGGAAGGGCATCAAGCAGTGAAATGCGGAACTTAAAAATGTTTCTGTAAAAGCAAATGACTCTATGTGAAGGGTATTTATAAATTATTGCCAAAAAGAAGAAAGGAATTATGAATAGGAGCATAACTCCTTGAGAAGCTCAGTATATTTTCAACTATTTGGAGCGTCTGACCTAGGAGGAAGAAGGGGTTTTATAGAAAACCTAATCTATTTACAGCATTCAGAAATATATTTTGCGATAGATACAATTTCAACATGTCACAAATTCTATCCATTTCAATTCTGATGTGGAAATAGGAACTGGGCTCTTAGAAGATCAATAAAAAGACAAATTCACATAGCAGATACGAAACCAAAGAGCTAACATTCACTTTAATATCGACATAAGAAAACGCAGCCTACTTAATACCAGCAAGGAAAGAAAAAATGATTACTTCAAAACATAGGAATACCACAACTATGTTGAATGAATGAAATAATGTAGATCGATAAAACAAACGCTGTTGTATCTTATCACAACAAAGGAAGGATAAGAGAAACAAAATATGAATCTACATGATAGCGGAGACAATGCAAACTATAAACCAAAGAGAGGAAACCTCGACTGAATTATTTTAAAATTTGCAGGTAAAAGCGTGCTTTAATAGAACAGTAGAAGTTAAGTTGAAACACAGTCAGCAGATTTACGAGAAATGCATTTAAAAATCTTAATTTATACTATAGTTAACAGTTTGAAAGTTCTTTATACTATGAAGAAATTAACTTCAGAATCGGGAATTGAATGTTCAGCAGATGAGTCTTTAAAATGACATATTTTAGCGGATGTGCCAGTTTAAATGAGGATAGTCCTAGTAAAAGAAAATTTATACGATGTTAACAGCCCTTTACAGCGTTGTGCAATGTTTCGTGCGCCACATATCTTGCGAGTCCATCTAAGGTCAGCGATACAATACCCTCTGCCCTATGCACATATGCTAGGGAAAAGCCTTTGTCCCTATACCATTTAACGCTTAATTACTTTCCATTAGAACGACGTAAAACGTTAATCAAACTGTATGCAGTTAATTCAGTAGCCGATAATCATACTGTTTGTGTCCTTGAGCTGATTCACTCCAATGAAACCATTCACGTAATGATGCTTTAACTGGATTGCCTGGCTTCCCCATCGTCGTTAACTACTCTACAAAGTGATAGGCTTTTTGATCAAGTCCCTCACTATCTATTCAACAGATTTCAGAGCACTCCTCAATGATTGCAGGTGCAACGAAATTCGTTCAAGCCTTCTACAACGCCAAAGAGTCCTTCTAAATCTACTTATCGAAGCAGCTATCTGCTTCAAAGAGCTCACAAGGTTTGGTTTGTCTCTGAACATTAGATTTTCAGACATTCGTTAACTACTTTTGCGACACATCTGATACATCTAAATATGAACTTTTTGTGCAGTAATGAAGACGAATGAGTAAATTTTAGCCTTGATAATTGCAAATTCAATTTGCCTTGTACGTTTAGTCCAAACTATTGGGATATACCATTGTTAACACAATGGAAAATTGATGAAGATTGGCTATCCCAAAGCAATGGAGCGAAATATCCGGTAAAGAATAGAAGGGATATTTTTGGAAGTTTAATCCCCTCTCCAAATAGTTTTGAAAAACTGTTTCAGGTTTTCAAAAAAGGACTTCCGCAATAATATTGGGCTGCTTTTCTTCTCACCAGCTTGTAAAGTATTCCCTGCTATAACCTTGTCACACATGTCCCGTCAAACGCGGTAGAATGGTATCGTGTAAGAATGAAAGTAACTGTTGCGATATACAGACACTATTAACCATTATTGGAAGTATGGACGTCCCTTATTTCGAAACAATGGCCCCAAAATGTCGATTTCCAAGTAAGTCTAATCCTACTCAACATACCGGATGGAAGGGAAGCCATTACATTAATTTAAACCAGTGGTAGCTCTCGGTATTTGGAACACATTTTGTATCTTACGTTTTTGTCTTTGATCATTTCTTACGGAGATATTTTAGTTTTGTCAAAAACACGCTGGCAACACAGCAGTGGGACTTTCCCTAGCTCAGTACATAAACAAACTTTCTAACGGTGCGGCTTGAAAACATAAACAGAAACCGTGCCTTGTCCTTCTGTTTTTACTGTGCATGTGTGAGCCAATCACAAGCGTTAGCTTCCAAAACATAAGGCGAAAGCGTTTACATCCATAAACCAGGTTAATTCCCTAACCAACCTCAACGCAACCTTGTCGACATGTTGCACGTCTGAAGGAGCTGAACGTAGTATTTCTTCACGTTTTTTACGTGATTAATTATTTCGAAAACCTGTATGATGTCTCATAATTGCTACCGAAGGTATTTCATAAAGAAGCTACTCTACGCATTTTACACGAAACGAACTGTTATCTTTGTATATTCTTGTAGAATTACGCATTCAATTTGGATCAAAAACCTTTATTCTTTCGAAATCGGCTGACCAAAGAATAAATGCCATTCGACTTTTTTGTTTGAAATGCTTCTATGAAGCACATATTAGAAGGAATGTAATGACTTTCCTTTCACCCTGTATAATGAAGTTCAATTCGAGGCATTTGTCTTCATTTGCTCATCAATTCTGATAAAGTGTATTCTGATTATCTCAGGGGTAATTCTATCTACAAAAATAGTGATCCAGAAATACCCGCGTTACTCAGATTCTGGGGATATAACAGGAAATATGTACTCAACTTTTTCTTTAATGTCAACGTTACCTTTTATACTGCTAAACTAAAATAGAGGAAGCAAGTATTCGACCCAAATTCAATCTCTCAGATTGCATCGATTATACAAGTTTTGAGATCCATAATAACAAGAAAAAGCCTTAAAAAAATAAGGAAAGAAAAAAACCGATGTGTTGCCCTCACATGACTTTCTCTATTCTTGTACTAACCATTCTTACAACCTCTTATTCCTACATCTTCATGTTTTAACCGACTTTTTGGTTTTTAGTTATGCTGTCCACAGACTGACAGACACACACACCGACCGTTTTCTAAACTTTTTTGGATTTAAGGGGTCTAGAAACATATATTTCCAGTGAAATCTCCACATCGAATTTTTGGGTGGAATACAATACTTCCTCTACTTTACTTTTTGTGTAGTGTTTAACGCCCGCTTTTACTGCTACGGCACCGCAGGCGGTGACACTGATAATACATGGAATGGAGGAGCACCGGTGGAATGAGATGGCGGGGGAAACCCGCCCCAGCGCTGCTTCGTCCACCACTAATCCCACATGCGATTGCTTGGGATCGAACCCCGGCCGCTTTGGTGAGAAGCGAATGGTCTAACCACTCGGCTACGGCGCAGCCTCCTCTACTTTACTAAACGTAGTAGAGAAAGTAAAAAGTGTACATGTCTGTGAATATGATGATGATGATGATGATGATGATGATGGTGTGTGTGTGTGTGTGTGTGTGTGTGTGTGTGTGTGTGTGTGTGTGTGTGTGCGCGCGCGCGCAATGTTTAAAACACAGAAAGCCCAGCAGGCAGCAAATTTCGTATTTTGCAAGGCGTCTTTTAAATGCACGTCAAAAAATATTCAAGGAATCTCCACATCTCAATACTTCTTTCGTTTGCAGAAAAGAATTTTATTTCCTCAAAACCAGATAGAAGATGGTGACGATGTAAATAAATTCTTGAATTTTCTGATTAGTGAGCCTCCTTCATTATAAGTGATTGCATTTTACATACTTGGGAAACCTTTACGGTTACACAGGACTTTCAACAATGAAATTTAGAATGTTTAAACTTCAAATCAAATTTGTCACATTAATTTCCTAAAGAATTCCCCATCACTTACAAGTTAGATATATTCTTTTTTCTATTTTAATGTGCACACTTTAAAATTATAAGTAATTTCATTTGAAAAATTGCGAGGCTCCGTTATTGTGGTAAAGTTGCAATGGTTCTTATTGCGGACAGGTAATCTAGATCAGGAAAATAGGAACACTGAAGCGCTAAAAACTCTGAGTAATAAAACATGCCCATGGTGTGACGTTCGGACGGAGCATGGGGCGCGGTCTTATGGTAGGAGTTGCCACACCCAGTCGCGCACTTAGCTCGTTGAACGGCAAAGAATAACAGACCCTATCGGAGTATAAAGGAATGAAATAGCAAGCAGCAACTGCCTCTCCCATAGCAATTATTTTTAATAGTCAATTGCTCGGCATGTCTAAAGTTCTTTGGAAATTTTAGGTATACTGAGACATAGAACATAATTCTTAATTAATGTAAATTATGGAGTCCCAACTCCAATACTAATTCCACCATTGAGAAAAGAAAAAGGCGAACAAATGTCTGCCAAGTGTTTTTAAGGCAACATATTATACTGCAGTAAGCACATCAGTATCTGTTTGGGGTACCAGTTCGAAGTACCTGGAGACCAAACAACCCCCGAACGGGCTGTGCGGTGTTTTGCCTGTCAACATCCTCGGCGCTCGTTGCCGTCTGCCGCTATCATAGAAAGGCGCGGATGAAACCATGCAACATTTTAAAAACTACTTTTAAAGGCTTTACTGGCTAACTTGATGAAAGGAGATGCTGAAACTGGTCCACGTCGTTGTCCATACATACATTTTTGGTACCTCTTTAGGAAATTATCCATCACTCACCGTAGTTCACGTTAAGAAATGCTGGCAATTTCCTGGCGGATATTTTGTTTTGATTCTTCAGGGTGTGTGCGGTTGTCTTGTACACTTTATGTTTTAAGTTACCCCAGAGCACCAGTTGTGCAGCACAGATACTCGAGGAAGATAAGCATAGAAACTGCTTGTGGCAGTGGAGATGTGCGCTTGGACCTTAGTGATTCCACATTACGTATACTGAATGGGGCGTTAACAGATATTCGCAATACCTTTTCCTGGAACAACTGGAGAAGTCGAATTTTACCAGAACGAGGGCAGTCCCATGTGGATCTGACACACAGGAATAGTTGTCCTAAATAGCAGCAGAATACATTCAAATGTATAGGAATTCAATTCGTTTGTTCAAAATAGATTCAGCTCATAGAAGTATGAGGCTTAGAATCGGATGAAGCTTATGGAGAATGACTTGAGTTCAGCGTTGATACTGGAATGCCATAATAAGCCACGATCAAGGTGAACACTCAATCAGAAGGCAACCATGGTACCGCCGTATCACAGAGTTTGTGGAGTACGACGCCAGTGCTCTATTGCTTACATACAACCAGATCAAACAGTTTGAAACTTCAAATTTAGCGAATTTCATTCACTGCATGTCTAAATTTATCTCTCATGAATAATCCTTATGAACAAACGAGAAACGATGATAACTTAAACTGTATGCAATGAGGTTGCACTTTGTGGTTTTAGTTTCTAAAGTGCATGGAAACAAGGAGTGCAACAGTGTTAGACTCTTACTAACTAAGCCTACTTCATTGTATTGATCCAAGTTAATGAGCACCAGATGGGACCAAGGAGAGATTGTTAAAAGGACTGAACGAGATGGGAGGTTTAACTCAGTAATGAGAAAATTAAAGAAATAAAATCCAATGAACCCCATTAAAGAGTCGCTGAAATTGATCGACTTTCATATTCTCTGTAGTCTTGCGTAAGCTTGATCTTCACAAGATTCAAGCCTCTACTTGTTTCAGAAGAAAGTTTACATAAATAATTGTGAACTTCGATTTGAGTTCTTAAGCATGCACTTATAGACTTCCAATTAAGTGGGAGAAATAAATAAAACAAAACTGACTTTCACGCGTATACAAACAACTCTTTGAAGTTTTTGGGGGAAATAATATAACTGTATTTCTATGTGCCTACATGTTGAGCAGCAAATCTTGCTACCTACTGTCACTACTCCAACCTCAATTACACCTGCCATCCTGCAAACCCATATCCCGTCATTACAATCTTTTAAGATTGAATATTGCAATTAATCATTCTTCCACACATCCTGGCTATGGTATTGAATTGTTCAATCTACCCTTTCCAATCCTGTCCTACACACGACTATTGTGTGAAAGAACCATTAGTTGCACCTGACTGACCTTATAGTTGGTTAAACTAGAAGGCCGGGGCTAAACTACTTACAATATTGTAAGTCGCCATTAAGGTATGTTATCTCATATGAACTGAGATCTCCTTATGTGGTTTACCGGGAAAAATGCGACTGAGTTGGAGAATGTAATGTCGTATCGGCATGTTGGCCATGGTAACTAGTGGTTAGAGCAGCCGGACAGTGACCGGCATATCCGTGATTCAAATCCCGGCTATGGCATTGCATTTTTCAGTTTCATTCCACCCATTCCAGTCCTGAATAAATATTGTTTTATATTATACACTGATGGTATAAATGCTGTTCCGTTTTGTTTTTCCCAATATACTCGCCAAATTTCCCCTGTAAGCTAGTTCATAGAAGCCGTTTCAAGTCTGCATGTGACGGCTACACAAGCCTTGTCAAGTGCTTTAATTTTCTCCGTAAGTACGTTCTCGCAGTGCTCTGGTTGTTCGCGATTCCGATCAATGCTCATTCGCCAGTGAAATCAAACCATTGTCTGTTTATGAACTAATGCCAAACTTCAGAGGTGTCGCGGTATCACAGAAGCAACGCGTCGGTATGAAAGTTGGGGATCCGTCTTTAGAAAAGTTCGATCGCGGTACTGCGTTTCCTGTAAGCATGTTATAAGCTAAATGGCCGTGATTGGTCGATATTTCAGGCATGGCAAACGTTGTTAGACTTATAAAAAACATGGCCTATAATGGAATACTCAATCTAAATGTTAAGGTCCAGACTTTGTAACTAAAGGAAAGAAAAACAAATTAAACAAAACCATGGAAATGTTCATAGCTGCATCTGGGTTCTTAAGCACAATACCGATTATCATCTAGCAAATACAACTGGTTTACGTAGATTCATAGCGGAATGCTGCTGAGCTATTGATCGTGTCCTACTCCCTTTGGTAATTAATTAGTAAATGATACAATTATGTATGTTATATAATTTTCTGTCATTTCTGTTAAATCACAGTACCTCTCTAGTGGTACCAATTTGCTCAGATTTCATCGTGAGAATATTTGATTCCAAAATACACTTTCGATTAAACCTCTTTGATGAGGTTTCTAAACCGCGTTACACGATCTTTGCAAGTTTCAAAACAATAATTTGAATTCTTTGTAGGTATAATGTTAACCTAACTTTACCACAGACAGTGCATTGAGATCTTGGGCACATAAAAGTGGCTTAATTTTCAGTTACAGGGGTCGAAATAAGATATTTGAGGAACAAAGAAACGAAAATATGAAATTTGACGAGCAAGTGATTTTATCCGGAGTGGAGCCGAACCAAGCGTGCTCTGCTTTAATTCATATTCCAGTGAGAAGAAATTCTTTTTCTTTCTGCCTTTATTCCTCTCATTTGTACGAACCCGGAAAGGAGAAAGACTAATATTAAGTTGGGAGTCTTTACGGGATAGCATCGCAATTAAATGGACGAACGAAAGCACTTATGAAATGCCAATAATGTTGCCTCCAGTTTCACGGAAAATTAGAATGAGATCGCATGTTAAAAATGTGATCAATATTGATGTTTTAAGAAAATAAAAACAAAACCTTTAAGGAGCTTGGTGACATAAATTCCAATTTTATTTCAAAACTAGTTCCAAGTAGAAGTGTGTCGTATTTTCGATAAATAATGTCTCAAGACTAAATATCGAAAATTGCCTTTCGGGTCAAACTCTTGCACTTCAGGTCACTCAAAATCTAAACTAACGCGCGAATCATTTACCTTTCATTCATTTACTCAGTTCTCTGACCCTACATAAAACATTTCTAAATTAACATCATCCTAAGTCTCTACAAAATATTCTGTTTAAGAGAAGCATGGTTGGCAATTTTTTACAGAAAAGCAAGCAGGTAGACAAATGAAGATAGTGTGTTCATTGTCAAAATCGAGTTATACCTTCTGTTTGCGTAGTGAGGAAAAATTGGGAAATTGTGAATAATGCCTGTATTTGAAATGGCCCGAGCTGTTTTTCTTTAAACAGACATTAAATAGAACTGTTATGAACATGGCTTGGGCTTTTCACGGAATAGGATATCTAAAATGCAAGGTGCGGATGTTAATGGAGGTGGTAAAATAAGATTGGAGATCTAGAAATGCGCTCTTACAAAGGAGGCGTAAGGCATGTGGGCAATATTCAATTTCATGCCCTTCTTCATATGAACCACATGAATATTTTACTTCCACTTCTGCTTTGTCCTAGTCTGCTGTTGCACAGGCTCATAAAATAGGTAATTTTCCAAAGGGTAAATAAACCGTTAAGCAGCACTTCCGTTGGCTCACATGAAGAGAGAACGAGAATAAACAGGTACAGTTTTGCAGAGGTTTGAAATTCACTCTTGGGAATCCTTTCCATTGCTCATAACATTTATAAGTAATCGTTCCCATTAAATATTTTCAGGTGTTGGCCACTGACCAATTTGAATGCTAAATCGTTTCCAGCTATCTTTCAATAGCGAATTATGGTTGTGGTTTTCTCATTATTATTGATATATCTTACCTTAAAATTAAAGATCTTCCATCGACTCACGATTTTTTTCCCGTTAAAATATCAAGCATTGGAATCAATGAAAACAAACTGTTATAAGAAGAAAATAAAATTGGATTAACTTTTTATATTGAATGAATAATTTTATTGTACAAAGATCGTAATTTTCTCTTTTATTAACTTTAAAATACTATGTTTACCATATAGACGGTAAACACGAAGTATTTTATAATGGGCACATCATTGTCGCCGGGTCCAAATGATCTAATTGCCGAGGGGCGTTTAAGCCCCACTCAGTCGTGTTGTAGCTGTTTGTATATACCTATAGAATTCAATTTCGAGTCTTTGCCTTTTTGACGTCACTGTAGAGCTTTTCTTTTCCCTACCTGCTTATTTTATCTTAGGAAGACAACTTCATAAATGCGCAAACACAAATGTACGAAAGTTGATGCAAAGCAAGCACTGAGACTGCATTAGTTTAAGGAGTGGGCCTACTGATCCCAAGGTCGCGGGTTCAAGCCCGGCCCAGGTCGATGGTTTTTAAGTGTGCTTAAAAACGACAGCTCCATGTCAGTAGATTTACTGGCATGTAAAAGAACTCCTGCGGGACAAAATTCCGGCACACCGGCGACGCTGATGTGATCCTGGCAATTGACAGCGTCGTTAAACAACATCATAATTTAATTTTTAAGGAGTGTTTGTTAACCAGTTCTCATTTACTCTCTCAATTGCTTAGCTAATCCACGATTTATTCGCCTCCGTTCAAATCAATATCGAGCTTTCATTGGAAATGTATGGTTTGGGATCAGTTGAGGTTCCAGAAGCTTCCTTTACGAGAACGTTTCGCCTCATGTTCGGGCCCTGTATAAGGATCCGAACGTCGCCCGACAGGAGTCAGATGAGTTGAGCGAGTCGAGTCGTCGGTGTCAGTCGAGTTGAGTACAGTTAAACGGTTAGTCGTTCAGTGGACAGTGGCAGGGTGTCTTCAGTGAGTTCAGTGGACAGCTGTGGATTGTACATCAGTGGATTAGTTGTGTTTTACTGTGTGCGCGCGCAACAGCGTCTTACGTAAAACGTTAGGGCTATATGCTGTTTTGTTGTGAGTGTAACAGTATCTTAAGTGTAACGCTGGTGCTAGGATAAGCGCTTAAGAGACAATAAAGTCTGATTAGCAGTAACTGGTGTTCTCATTTGCTGCAATAGTTAAATATGGCAACTTTCCAAGGCGATGATTTCCGCAAAAGTCTCTCACTAGAGGCTATTAATACACCAATAACTTTTCTTTAATGCTGAAATGTTATTGACTTGACATTCTTCACCCACTAATTTAATTTTCACGTATCTCATATATTTCTGCTAAATATTAATCTTACGAACTCTTTCGTTTTTGTGTCTGATTCATATTAATCTATATAAATATTGATTAAACAGTACGTTGTAGATACATGAGGCTGAAGCTATAGTTAAATGTTTAAACACCAGTTCGCTGACTGCTGTCTTCATTGTGATGAGGTATTAGAAAAAGTAAACCAATTGGAACTATGATCTCGGAAATGGTTAATGCTTAAGATATTTATCACAATCTAAGGGTTTTAACGCGATCTGATTTTCGCGTGTAATATGTTTTGTCTGCATCTTATGATTTATTCACCAACTCCATTCAGAATTAAGAGAATTTCACACACTAGTCGCAGAAAATTCAAGATATGCAATTTATTACTGATGCAAATATCTTAAGCACACAATATTTTAATCAAAATTGTTAGAGCCAGATAAAGAAAACTTTGGGAATTTTCTAGAAAATATTCGTGACGTAATACTGAACTTAATATCAAATTTGGTGCTTAGCCAGCATTTCGTTTTTCAGTTACGTTGTCATATCCCCCATCTCTCAATCTGTCTCTCTTACACACACACGCATACACACATACACATACGGAGTTTTGTTAAATTTAGGACACCTCAAAGCGCGTATTTCTGCTGAAATTTCTACATGGAGCTTTTAGTGAAATGCTTCCTCCACCTTATTATTCGTAAGCTATGCACAAAGTAAATTAGCTCTAATGAATTTTATTAAATTGTCATGTGGTATGAAAATGTCATATTTCTCATATTGGCGCGATAAATAAAATGTATATTCCGAGTTTTTTGTGTATACTCTGTGAATTTGTTCTCATTCTGCTTCAAAATTATAAACCTTGGAAATATAAAAGAGATAGACTAAAACTTAGTATAAAAAGATTGTAGGGCTTATCAAAATACATAATCTTAAGTAATTTTCTGCAGGTTTGGCAGTTTCTGAAAATGAATTGTTTTGTTTTCGCATCGTACAATCAAGTCCATATTGCCCAATTTGAAACATATGTCATCAACGTAAGGGCATAATCACGTTATTAGTGTAACATGGTATAAGTGATACCTGTGCGGTGATAAAAGTAACAAAATTCGTTAGAGTGAAATCCATGCAATTTTAACAAGACCAGACAACTATTTCCTTCAATGCAATCAATTTATTTGCTTGAGGAACAAAAATAATTTTAGAAAGCGCCGATTATTTCAGTGCGGAACATATCAAGTTAAACCTAAGCCAGGCGTTTACTGAGGACCTTCATGGGAAGAAAATCAATCGCCACACACTGCATACCGGTATTTAAAGCAAAAAGTACAGTCTTCAAGAACTTGAAAATGAACTACGAAAATGCTCAGTGAATTTACAGGCGGACTGGCCCCGTAGAGCTACTGCCTGCTGTGCAAGGAGTCCCGGGTTCGATTCCCGGCAGGGAGGTAGGAATTTTTCTCCAGCCAAGATTATTCCTCATCCTTCCCCGAGTCTGGAAGTATAATGGCAGCGCCGTGGCTGAGTGGTTAGACCGCTCGCCTACCACCTAGGCGGTTCCGCATTTGGTATTTGTGGTGGACGAAGCGGCGTATGGGCGGGTTTTCTCCGGGTTCTCCGGTTTTCCCCGCCAATCATTCCATCAATTGCTCCATTATCACCTTTCCAATCATCCATTTCACCTGCATTTCATATCATCCTCTTCCACACTATTATACCTGGTGCTTGGTTGACCACCTGCTTCCAGGTCTTCACTCTGTCTGATCCAGAGGTCCCTCTGCTCCCCGACAGGCGTCTGACCCTAGGCACTGGCTTGCAAGTCCTACATAATGGGAGGGTAATCAGGGAAAGAAAGATGTAATGCCCTCAGCCCTCCACCCTTTCTCTCACTCCACGTGTGTAACTGTATGCCATGTGATTTATTTTTAAATATCCATAGTAAAACTCCTTTCTCTGGCATGTTGACAACTGGAATACGAATAAAAGACTGACGTCGCAAACTTCTGGTTCTTCCTTGCGTTTACATTGTGATCGCAACTACGTTTCTCTTGGTAACCGTCATCAAAATTGTGCAAGCAAAGTAACAGAAATCTGTTTTGGAATTTTTCCAAAAGCTTATTATAATGTTATCGTTATTATAATTATTACCGCCGCCGCCACCGCCACCGCCACCACCACCACCACCTACTAGAGAATTTACTACCACAGAACATGGTTCTACAGCATCACCAAATCCAAAACTGAAGTTCTGGAAATTTCAGATGATTCGCATTTTGGGAATAGAGTTGGACAAGAAAGAATTATGAGTAATGCCACGAGTGACTTAATTTATCTAGAGAATTTTACTATCATGAGTTGCAATTATTAAGAATATTTTACGAATTAAAGGATGGCATAGCCCATGAAATGTTATCTAAACGCCGTAGTGTGATTAACTAGACCGCCTCCGTAGCGCAGTGGTAGCGCGCCTGCCTCTGGCGCGGAGGACCTGGGTTTGATCCCCAGTACCGACGTGGGGATCTTTCCCCAGCTGGGAGGTCTGACATGGGGTGCACTCAGCCTCGTTACGTCCCGGAAGGACCAATTGAGGAGCAGCGAACCCAGGTCGTGAAGGCCGCATTACCGCTCGGGAGGGCTCAGGCGCCGACCACGTCCCACCCTCCAGTACTGCACTCCACTCATGACGCCCGTAGTAGGTGGGGGGCACAGTGGCCGAGCGGCAAGCCTTGGCCCGTCATGGGCAGTTGCGCTTGATTTAGTTTTGTTTAGTGCAATTACTAACCTCTTAAAAGAAACACGAAACAGGCATACATACATCAGCATCCATTGGCACGGCCTACAGGATAATCACATTGTTGATCTATTCTTTTAAGATGATGGTACTGTAAGAAGTTGGAGTATCTGCTGTTGATCTATAATTTCGTTCAATACAAAAATTTTCAAACTGATTCCAAACATATTTCCTGTTTTATTCTGTGTTCTAGGCTTCCCTTTTCCGATTATTCCATCTATTTCAGCATTAGATGTTTCACGGAAGCGAGAGTCAGCCATTTTTGACACTTGAACCTAGTGGCTCTGTTGCATCAAATTACGTAAGCTGTAGGACAGTGCAGCTAGATTCTCCAACCTGATCATAGCATAAGAAAAGCAGAGGTGATAATTAAACTTCACAAGAGACAGTAATGAAATCTGATATTTTTTTCGCGCACGAAGGCTGTTATTGGTTGAAATTTGAAATTGTTATACACATGATTGGCTGATTTCAACCAAGTCACGTATGAGTAGAATAGTCTGCGAAATGGATGCCACGACTACTTAACTCCGCATCAAAAGCGAATCAGAGTGACAACCTCTAACAACATTTTGGCTCATTTTCAAAGAGATCCCATTAACTTTTCGCGTCAATTTGTAACAAATGATAAATCATAAGTGTATCACGACACACCTGGAGAAAAATAGCAACCTAACAGCATAAGCAATAGAAACAACAGCATTCTTAATACCAAATAACTGTGTGGAATCGGCCGGGAAGATTATGGTGTTAGTTTTTCTGGTATACTACAACTAATCGATTTTCTCGCTGTAAAAATCAATTACTAGAGCTTGTTAAACGAAACTTCTGAACCCATTGAAACCGTAAATACACGAGAAAAGGCCGGATTTGGCAAAAAAGGACACCTTTTAAGTAATCTTTCATTACTACAATGCTTGTCCTCACGAATGTTCTTGCAATAGCGAAAATTAACAGTGGGTTATGATTTTCTACCACATCCACCTTTTCTCCTTACTTAGCTCCATCAGGCTTCCATCTGTTACCTAAACTGGTAAAGCTCCTTGGTGGACAGAAATTTAATCACAATAATTTAAATCATCAGTTGAGGCGTATTCTGCAGTCCTTGAGGAATCTGACTTCTGTGACGGGACCAAGGCCGTGAAATATCGCTGGACCAAAGGCATTGATATCAAGGGAAATATATTAAAAAATAAGAGCAATTTAAACTATTTTAGTACCATTTTTCACTTCATTCAAATTAAATTTTCAAATGAATCTCGCATTACACTTCTGTTCAGTATTATTGCAAAGAATTATCCTTTGAAAAGGTATCTTTCGGCTCCTAATTTAATTATATTGCACCAGTAATCTGTTCCTTGCTATGCTACCCTCCATGGCTCCAATTCTAAGGTCCAGCATGAAAAGTCATCTTTAGTTAGGATTATTATTCTCTATCCTCCCTGGAGCCCGGAAGTACGAATGTGCCTGGAAGTTAATGTTTAAAGGAGAAATCAAAAGCATTAAAACCAACAAAGTTTAAAACAAACTGCAAAAGAGTGAACATCGAGCAATCATTCCTAATTCCAGGCCGCCAATATGAGTTCAAATTTTATAGGTGATATATAAATGAACCAATTAAAAACAAGCAAACAAAACGAAATAGCTCCACTGCAAAAGGCTGAGTTTCCCAAATCCTCAAAGATATAGCAAATCAAAGGATACTTACATTTTCGGTCTGGCGTGGCGTAGAAGTGGCGACTGGAGATTCTGATGTGCTGACAGGCAAAATGTTGACCATCTCCTTGTCCTGAAATGTGAAATACACACACATTAGTAGGTTTCTCACCTTGAGCACGAAATGCTACCAGATAAGCATTCCAGTTTTTCTACAGCTTAGGCCAAATATTACGTAAGCATTTTGGGAGGAGGGATTCAACGCAATGTTTGTAGTTGCTTTCATCGGAACAGGTCACAAATTCTTATGCAAGATAATTTTGACCATGGTCTTTTAAGATATTCTCAAGTTATCTCTATGAATTTGGGAGGGAGAAAACTGCGGGTCAAGGTCAAACGAAAGAGAAGTGTTGATAGAATACTGTTTATGTGCTTCAATCACCACCCTAAAGAACAATGAGATCTTCGGATACTTTACTCGCGCGTAATAATGAAACTAAGCTCTTGTTATCCATTCTTGTTTTCCATTCTCAATTATTCTACTATGGAAATGCTATAACTCTGTGCATCTCGAGCTATTTTATACCTTTTGGCGTATTTTAAAATGTGTATATGCATTTTCCTAGGATTCGGAGGCACGTTTCAAGAAATTTTAAATTCTCAGATACTTGCAGATCAATAAAGAAGAAACAGAGACATTGAATTGTCAAAGTATATCATTAAGTAGCTAAAGAGTGAGTGAGTGATTAGCGTTTAAGGGCCCGTCGACAGCTAGGTCATTAAAGCCCCAAGTAGCTAAAGAGACACAATGCGATCAAACAAAAATCTTTCGCACGATATCCTCTACACATTTCCTTTTCACTGACGTCTCAAATGTATTTACTACCACAAATAAAATGTGATTCTTCCACTCAATTCACACTATTACTGATTAGCTAGAATTGTGTGTGTGTGTGTGTGTGTGTGTGTGTGTGTGTGTGTGTGTGTGTGTGTGTGTGTGTGTGCGCGTGCTTGCGTGTGGCGCGCGAACTGCATAACTCAAGAAAAAACTCAGACAAATGAAAATAAATAATAATAATAATAATAATAATAATAATAATAATAATAATAATAATAATAATAATAATAATAATAATAATAATAATAATCTAGACACTTATTAAGAACCAATGGCAACGATTTTCAGGGTATTCCTTCACCCCAGCATTTTAAATGTAAACCCAAACTACTCTGTCTAACACAAGATATTGGGGTGATGTCTCTTCGACTTTCGTATAAATGTGAAACTTTAAAAGTGAGGTAAGAATATTTTAGGAAAATATAAATGCCGATAAGATATGTGCACCCTTGGAAGAAAAAAAAAAAAAAAAAAGACTGAGCAAATTAGGAGAGCAGAATATTTCGTTCCACGTCGTGCTGCCACGCAGATTACCCAAGTTGATACTCTGTTCCATTTGATATCGTCTTTCGGACACACAAATAGGCGAGTGTGTATACAAATGCTAGTGGTGATTCAAGACGCAGTCTATTTGTGTGCCCAACATGCGATAACATATAGAACATAGACCAACAAACTCAGCTGCATGTTGGAAATATAAACTTGTGTAAACCGCGCTGCAACGCTACGTGAGACTTAGAAATATCCTGCTCTCCTAATATGCTCCATCATTTTTTCTATGGATGTACACTATTTATGTCAAATGAAAGCTTTAACTTCAAGCAAAACATTCGCTACTATTCATTTGAACATTCTCGAATTTCAAACATCATTTTAAAATATTAAGTGACTATTTTGTGTTTCTCATACACTTATACAGAGAATGTACTATTACTAATACAATGTAGGTAACGATAGTTTAACTTTTTGATGCCTTGCTTTACAATACAATACACTAGTGGGATGGGACAGCTCGGCCCCGACCGTCTATGTTGTGTTGCTGCTGCCGTGGGCTGGCGTCACAATGTCACCCAAAACAAATTAGTTATAATGTTAACTTTCAAAAAGTAATGTTAAGGTTTTAAGCGACACTTTTCATTATTTTCGAAAAGTTACATTTAAGCTTGAAATAATTGTTCATGTCAACCTTTAAAACTAGCCACAAATTTGGTTTCCTAACTGAATTAGTGCTGTTAAAAGTAGCAAAGCCTGCTAATACTTGTATAACTTCAGCTGTTCTGCACCGTGTATCAAGTTCAAAAGCAAAGAAAGACAGAAAGAACGAAAGAAAATGGTTGTGACACGCTCGACGGGGAAAAATGGGTAACACATCAAGGTTCATTAGCAGGATCACACAGGTTACTCACAAAAGAACGCCAGCAACTAGTTCCTAGCACAAAAGATTGCATGATACAGTTGAATAATAAGTGGTTTCTTTCCATTGTAACAGTATTTATATCCTCTTTGCTTTTGACACCACTAGAACCTCTGCTAACAAAGACAGCTGCTAAGTAAGACTTTTAACCTTCCTGTTACGAAAGTAGTACACCTGTAGTCCTTATGTGATATGAATCTCAAGCTTTGTACTTATACAGGTCTTACCATTTGTCAACGTTCTGTCTTTGAGTCTACATTATCAGCCTGCCCTCTGTAAACACGTCAGATAAGTTATTATGATCGGATAGGCGTATGCAAAATGCAGAAAATAATAAATCTTGTCAACTATCGACCTTTCAAAGTTATCGGTAAACTGCGAACTGAACACACCTGGCAGTGGAGTCAACCCAACCTGACACACCCAAAATTATCTCATCAGCAAGATACATCAGATGCATAAGGTAGTACATCAGCTTACATTTTCACACCGGCCGCGCATGTGATATTAACTATCGTTTGGTGTACGTAATTTTAAACTGGATGAGGAACTGACATAGAGGAAGTAGATTTCCATTGTGGAAACTTTCTTACAATAACACGGCCCGGTGCTGAAAATAGTCCAAAGACGTTTGGTACATGTTATTTTGTACAAGTTGCTTCAATGAAATAATTAGGACTGGGATTTTTTGATGCTAAAACTTTGGGAAATATTTATTTTTATGTACTAAAAATGTCAAAAATATGTGCCAGGCAAATAAAATATTTTTAAGATCTGTATTTCTGAGCTAATATAAATGCACGTGGTACTCAGCAGACATTATTCTTCGACGGGATCAGCAAGTACTTGACAGTTACAGTATACGACCACATGATTCCTAAAATTTTCCATGCCGAAGGATTGACGATTGTCATGAAGAACTGTCCTGAATTTCGAAAATGATTGCTCATGTCACAAGAAGTCTAGCATAATTATAACATGTAATGTCGCTCATACTCACATCAATAATTTCATCCAACACATTTGAAATGTTACACATTATGTTAAATTCATTATTATTTTCTAATTCTTCGTTGCATTTTCGTTTTAACTTTTTTTAACGTCCCCCAATGTTGTGTTATATCGGACGGTGAATGAATGAAATGGGTGAAATGATACTCAACTGAGCCCGAGGTCCATAGAGCTTTAAGTTACCCAACATTCGGCTTCTCAGGGGAAGGGAAAACCTCGGGAAAAACCTTATCCGGATAACTCACCCTAAGCGAGATTCGAATTCGCGACCTCTTGGACGTGAGGCAGACACCATGCTGCGGAGGCGGGCAAGTTTTGTGAATGCAGGACCAGAAAGAAGTCCCCCCCAATATCCTGAACTACTTGAACTGCTTCTCTCAAGGGCAGTTTCTTTGTGGAATCGCAGAGGAATCACAGGTTTGCGTAAATGTATGCTAAGTCATTTCTTAACACAGTGTCACTTAAAAGTTCTTGAAGAATTTTATTTTACTAGCATCTTTACAATTTAGTCCACTTATGACAGCAGCAAAACCATCCAGGTTTTCCGCGTAGTACTGAACCGCGGTCAACCATATCCACCAGCGAGTCACCACAGACGCAGGAGGCAGCGCAGTGTTTGGATTTTTGTTCTGAAGAATTTCAATCCTTTTAGATGACTTAATGAATACCTTCCCCCCCCATTAGAAATAAATTTGTCAGTGTCAGGAAACATGACTCTGATTTCTTCAGATATTCTGTGCAAACCATGCACAACGCATGTAACATGAATCATTTTAAGATAAATAAACTGCAAGTCCTGCTGCTGCCTTTTTCATATATGATGCATTGTGTTATTAAATAATTTGGCAATTGTCACATGATTTGCAGGACCATAACTTGGCAGGTCAGTAGAAAAGATAACTTTGAAATTCCAGATTCATTCTTCAATATTCCTATAACATCGTTTCCAATTTTCCTGCCAGTAGGAGTTTCATCAATGCTCATCCATATTTTTTCATTAGCACAGATTTTGGTTAGCACTTTGAGAAGGTAAGATTTCTAAAGTTGATTCATCAGGTATGTCAATATTTGTATATTTCGTCAGGAAAGTATCAATCAGTGGTTGGTTCACTTTCGAAATGGGTATGTTCGCTGAAACTAATGCTCTACATAAATCTTCACAATACACCCAAAATTTGGAAGTTTTCCTTGAGGTAGTTGACCCTGGATCATTAATGAAAGATTGCTTTTTGTAAATCGTGTTTATTACCATTTAAATGTTGTGTTACTTGCGAACGTTGCTCTGCCGTTATAGGTTTACCACATGGCTGGCAATAGAGGATTTTACCATCACAATTCCGCAGCATATTGTTGTACACGGTAATTTGTACCTACTGCTTTTCACTCTGGATAAGGTCAATCCTCTGTTAACTCAAAACTGTTGATGTGTTACTTCCCAACACAACACATCTTGAATATCGTATAAACTTCGTGGATTCAGAGATGACTAATTGACTATAAAGTTTAACCAGTATAAGCCGGGCTGTGAAGCAATAACAGGTGCTTAATCAAGCACATGTCAGTGGAGAAATCCCGTTCTTACCTTGTGGGCTCATATGTAGCTTAAGAAACTGGAATGTTTGTATTTTCTTCCAACTGAAGGAATAATATAGCTGACAAATCAGTTCTTCCAATAATGAGTAACAAATTGCGACATCTGTCCTATGTAATTGAGCATTAAAGAAGTGAATGGTGACTTGCTAAAAATAATTCTGCGCTGCTTTAATGTAAATATGTGAAAATTATTTTAAAAAGATTTCCTTCATGCGATTTTTATGTAATTTATGCGAATATTCGGAAATGTTTACTTAGATAAAAATATCAGAAAATATGCATTTGTATGTGCGATAAAACTTTAAATATTTGGTCCGGTATGAATATCCAGAACATTAAACTCCGTTTCAGGTCCATATTGAGACGCAAACAAAATCTGTATTTACCAAATAATCAGAGGCTTAGAAATAATTATTGCCCATCCTGTTAGAGCATGGCTAACAAACGAAAAGTCGATTAAATATCTAACTGCTAATTTCAATTTCCTAATCTTACAAGGATGGGGCACCAAGATTTACAAGAAAATACCTCAACCCCCATACAATCCTTTACACACATCTTAGACACAATACCAATATTTTCTTCAGTTGATTTATTATAAAGTTTCAAGGCTTGGCATTCAAATTAACAGGAAGAATTGACAACATAATTTAAAATAGTAATATATATATTAACCTGAGGCCACTAACTTCTATGTTTTCTGTATCTTTATTAGCTGTAATTCCATTATCAATTTTCTGTTTTGTATTATTTTGTTTTATAGTAAAACCACATAGTATTGCTGCATAATATAATCAGTGGCGCATTCTCCATCAATGCGCTGCATATGTTGTAGAACAATAAAGTGACTAACAATAATCTATAACTAAAGTAACACTATTTAAATGCCAGAGTTATCAACAATAATCCACGAACTAATTCTTTTACGAAGAAGCGTTTACTAGGGTGAATAGCAGATGACATGTTTGCGCTTATTAGTTCTTCTAGCAGCCTAGACGAGGTGCTGATGTATTCTTACCATGTAGCCTGCTATCTTGACGCCATAGCAGCTAAGGTACGAAGAAGTGCATGCACCACGTGTTAGTGAATTCAAGGTGCGGGCAGTGTTTGCTGAGTGCACTTCAGTGAATTTTCGCGTTCAAATTATGGGTAATTCTGAAAGTGATCTCACATTAAGGGTATTTAAAACACCTTTTCAATCCCCTTCATTCTGTGATAAGCTAGAGTTAGTTAAAAAGGGAGACCTACTCCCGATTTGAAAAACTTAAAGATGGAAAGCAAAGTGAAGAACTCTAAACTTTATAGAAATATAGTATGGTTGTGTAAGCTCTTCTGCTGGCCATGTCTGTTGCTCCGGAAGGACAAATCTTGGAGCAATAAAGATATGGGTTATTTGTGTATAGTGTACATAGTCTTTATGTTGAATATTGCATCCACTTGCAAACTTTTCAAAACACATCACTGAATATAATTTTTATGCTTACTTTTCAATAGGTATATCATATGATGAATACATTTAAGATATAAAATTACAGAATATTCGTGATATAGAACATCTTAACCACTCAGCAATAAATTTAGTTAGCTTTATTTAAACAGATAGCAAATTCAAGCTGCTCATTCAAAGAAACATGCAGTTGGACCCGCCAATATTATCCTTATTTATCTACAATTGCAGCACATTTTCTGTGCGTTATTGCCCCTTTAATATCTGTTCAGCAGTTCATTATTATTTCACGAATCTTGACTTAGGTTTAATGAAGCAAATCGGGCACGATAAGGCGTTAGTGCTTGGGCCAACCATGGAAAACCTCCTGGGTAAAAACACATTTGGTATGTGTTTCGGACAAACCCCTTTTGCTCTTATTAGTACCTTTTTTAAAAACAATTAAACCTGAATGTTTTGACCGATAAATTGTGTTTAAAACATTCCGGCGTAGTACGTGTACTCAGAAGGTTGTATATGATTTACACAGTTATAACTGCTTGCCTCACGCGATCAAGCCTTTGCCTATCAAGACAATAAAAACTTCCGATTTCCTCGAGTTCATATGCCAAGGCAAATAAGCAAGAGCTTGGTGCGTGACTTCCCGTGAAGTGTAATAAAACATATGCAACCATTTTCCCATGAAGCAAGAATAGACTCTCGTGTACTACAAGTTACTAAGCAAGTAAATTTCCACAGCCATGCTGCACACGAGATAGGATGCAGAGTAGTAGGGTGTATTTGCTTTTTGGCCAGTATGAGGGGGAAAAGAAAACATCTAGATACCTTAAAATTAATCTGCAATTCTAAGTAAGAACCTATACAATACTACGACGCTCTTATTTAGCTCCATAGGGTTTGAAGGTTATTAATAATAAAGGATTACAAGTTAAGTTTAATATGTGTAAAATATACCTTTATCAGCGACATGTCTCCTTTAATTAGATTGGCTTTAGGCTATTCTGAAATAGCCAACTTTGTTCCCCAATTATTTAGTTATATAAACTTATTTTTCAACATAAATTCTGTTCTGATATCTGGTGTTATGCCATAGACGGGTGCATCTGTAAAGCGTGTGCATTTGGCTGATTTGCGTCTCAGCCACCCCCTTACATCTTCAGTAATTTCATCATCACTCTCACGTCTTGCAGCGGTCCTTCAGAGGTTAAAGAGACGGAAATCAGAAGGTACAAGGGCCAAGTTCTAGACTGGATGAAGAAGATCTGAGCAGTGAAGTGTTGTGATTTCCTCTCGGTGCATAGAGTTGTGCGTACCCTAGGGTCTTGTGAAGAGCTTAATGGCCCTTCGTAGCGACAACCGTACTGGAAAGGCGTTTCAAAAGGGATGGTAACAAATCTAGGAATGAGAAGTAGGGGCGAAGAGAACCAAAGAATGGTCCGGTAAACACAGATCTGGAAATAAACCCTGTACGAAATACTGCTATGCTTGGCTGTTTATGGCCTGCTGAACACTAAGCAATAGTTATAATAAAAACTGAACTTTTATTTAACATACGAGTCACATGAAGTCAAAACTATGATTTTTTATCATATCATCGAACCCGTAGTCAAGGATGTTACTACTATTCTGCTCACTCCTCGAGTGGTTTCGCAGTAAACACACTATAAATACAGAGGCAGACCTGCCTTCGATCGACAACCCTCTACCATACGCTAACTGCAAACAGTGCAGAATAGGGCGTTAAGAACTATATATGATACCGGGCGTAGATTCCCGTCTTACATCGTTCACAACCACTCCGGACTACCCTACAACACCCATTCCTGCCCCCTTTCTGTATCCAAAATTAGGTATACAGGAAGAAACCATTGCCCAAGACACAAAAGCTTGAAAATACAAGGACACCTTTAATACCGCACAGATAAAGCCGCATTAGCGGCTAGGTGCTGTGCAAATAAACATACCGTACAGGAGAACCTGTACGACCTGTTCTCGAATGCTGGGATGCTTCGATCGACTCACCTTGCACCAGCAGCGTCTTCCTGTCTGTCGCATATTGTGAATCGCGCTTCCGTATGTCCAAAGAGCCGGCTACAATTTTACAGTAGTGTTCAAAATCTGACCATGAGCTTCTGGCTAGTCTTTTCCGCAAAGGTGCCCGAATGCCCTTGAGCAATACTGGATCATTCTTCATTTGCTGGAAGACCTATACCTTACAATGCGACGCTGCAATTCTGCGGATGTGCAACTATCTGCTGCATTGTAAACCCGTTGTCGATTAATGTGGAAATGGCTTAATCTTCTCCCTAGTTTGTGGAAATAATATTTTTGTACAGTCTGGGGACATTATTTCAGCGTTTTGCTTACGCATTCTTTAACAAATACTTAATCACCAAACAGTTTTAGTGATTCTGCAAGTCCCAAGCAACAACATAACTAGCAAGAATTTATTTTGGTTTTGTAATCTGAGTACGCCGTCTCCAATGTTGGGTCACCCTTTTGTCTATAGTCTATACCTTAAATCTTCCAATTATTTGTTACGTTCCAATCTCAAAATTGAGATAATGAACTAAGAATTAATGTACAATTCATGTTCAAAAATTCGTCTATAATTTCTAAATGTCAACAGTTTTCGACTTAACTGCAAGTTTGGGGTGGGCTTCGTGAAACAAATTATAATGCCGATGTATATTGCGTTTGTATGTGCAAATAAGTTTCGAGCAAATAAAACATCTCACATTCTCTCCTTCGGCAGAAATGAAAAACCTTTATATTTGGAAAGAACGCTTTTGTGGATTATTTATCAATTTTGCCAATCGATCATTAATGAACCCACGAGCGTGCTGGCTACCCGTTGAGGAACAATGGGACGGGGTAGGTCTGACGTCAGGGAGGAGAAGCCTGTGATGTGATCATGATAACCTGAATGACCGTCTATGAATTATACACTCCCATATCGAATTTAATTCTTGTGAAGTAAATACTGGTTTTGAGCCATCTTTCAACCAGTAACTTGATTCCATAAACAAACAACATTTAGATTTAACGCAAAAAATAAATGAACAAATAAATAAACAAATAAATATCGTAAAATAGAATCTATAATGTTGATTTTACTTGCTTCAATACAGCTTTAGCAGTCTTCTGCCAAGGAAATGGTATATGGATCTGGGCAGATGATAATACGAAGATACAAAATCAGATTGTATGCTATTTCAGTACCGAGCAGAACGGCTCAAGCGGTGACGTCTGTGGCTCACATTTGGGAAGCTGCGGTCGGCCTTCCTGACCTTGGTTTTTTCCGGAGCTTTTCCCAGGGTCATTCAGGTGAATGCTAGGAAGGATATTTACCTTATATCCCCCGAATCACTCCCTTTCATTTCATTCGTTTTATTCTCTCTATATACCGTCTTTCCACGTTGTAAGAGTCAGCGGGGTCGCCGGTAGGATGCGCTGCGGTGGAGCTTGCGTTCTGGAAATACTGCGTTCGACTGAAGGGAGGCCCTATGGTCTGCTGGCCGCTCGCCAGGGGGACTGATTGATCAGCCGGATCTGGCTAATGGCGCGCTCCCTGTGGCGACCTGGAACTTCGTCGGGCTGAAGAACTGCCTACATCTGTTAGGGACCCACCGTAGTAGTTCGGCCTGTGATGAGCTCTGGTCGCCTGTAGGGTACTTTCATATCATCCTTCCTCCCGGGGTCTGACGCACAATAAGCCATCGGAATCCCCACAATGACAAACAAGACAAGACGCTATTTCAGTGTTGCATTATCGTGACCCAGGAGCACCAACTCCTTTCAATTAGTCAATACGAGGAATTGCCTAAGTAAAACTGTATAGCACCTAATCGATAAGATAAAAAGAGATCATCTATCAGTTTTCCATTTGCAATTCACTCAGTGTTCCTTCTTAATTCCGAACACGTAATATTATATCGAAACTAGCCTTTTTAACTAATGAGATGGAAAGCCACGTTTGGAATTATCAAAATTGCTGTATATATCTGTCAATTTTTCTTCACATCAAACAATTCTTTTGATGTATCTGTCATCCATAGGATTAGCGAAACGCTGGTGACTTATCTGTTCTGTCGATGATGCTGTCAGTTTATGAAGTGTACCTCTACAACTTCAGTTGTACATTTTACATGTCGTGTGGTTATGTATGAATGTGCTACTACATAAAATATTTCAAAATGTTGCATTTGTTCTCATTATATAGTATCTTTAGTTTTTTGGGGGTGTTGTTCTTCAAGTATTGTTTTTCTTAAACGAAAATATCGGAGCTGCACGCTCAATGACCAGTTCTTGGCCTCCACAAATTAATCCACAAGCTGTTTAGCTCAAATGAGCCCTAGGGCCATAGATCCGAAAGTTACCCGACATTCTTCTTTTTAGGTTAAGGCAAAACGGGGAAAGAAAAGCTTGTCCGAATAACTCACCCTAGTCAAGATTCGAAGTTTAGGTTTAGCTTTAAGGACCCTCAACTACTGGGTCATCAGCGCCCAAACGCAACAGTTCATGGCAAAAGCCAGAACAAAACAAAAATAGTAGTAAAGAGGCAAAAGCCAGAATAAGGAACATCATAAAAAAGGGACCAAAAGGGAAAAAAAATTCGATATCTAAAGTTCTAAATTCTTAGTTCCACGTTTATCATTCGTAAAGACTTCAAAACTCTTTCGACCGCGTGTTTATCGTCCACCAGGACCTCTGCAAGTCTGACAGGCAGTTGCAGCGGGTTTCAAATGTGAGAAACACTATAGCAGCGCGTGATGCACCACAGAAGGTTTGTCGCACAGCGGACAAAGAGGAGCAGGGTCCCGTTTGAAAAGCTAACCATGCGTAAAATTGCTGTGAGTAACCCAGCCAAAATCATCTCCTCGCGATGCTTGAGTGTGAGGCAGACACACCACACCACAAAGGCGGGCTGAAGATGTTTAGCGTTATTCTTTTTAGTACCTAAGAAGAAGTTTGGAATTTTATCTCCTTCTGGATGTCTTTAAGTAAACAAGTCTTTCATAGTTGATAAAAAGAGCATCAGCTGAAAAAAGTGCCAGGAAAAACGAAAATGCTTTAGGACGGTATGAACAAGCTGGTATCTGAAAGCAAGACTCGCCTAATTATTTCGGCATTCCTTTTCTATAATTTAGCAAGAGTTTTATTAACTCATTATACACAGTCTTTTTTATTATTTTCTTTAAATACAGCCGATTTAGTTTCTTTCATCTAATGCATAGGTGGGCAAAAGTGGATTCGTGCCAGAGGATAAACTAGGTATATTCCCATTCTTGAGGACTTAAAATCTGAGTTTACTTCACACAGATTCCACGATTTCAGAAATCTTGAGAATAACATTCCAATGTTTGTTACTCCTTTTACTATAGATGTAGTCGATGTAAGAGTTAGCGTGCAATGCGAACCTGTAGATCTACAAACAGATCTATGATAAAAAAAAATAAGTGCAGAGATTTAGTTGGCACAGACGTATTCAAAGAACTGTGTAAATTAAATATGCTGGTATGAACAATTTGCTGCTTGTGTTACACAATATTTTGCTCCACATGTGTCTGTGAAAATTTTTTTTTCTCATGCCAAAATCAGAACTGAGATCTGGCGTTTCGGATAACCAACTCTCGGTGCAATGTTAAACATATTACGCCAGAATTTGAATGTCTTCTCGTATGTTCGGGTGATGACAATGTGTATAATTGCGCTGATCGTTAACTCTATAAATCTATGTACCACTGTCGAGATTATGATAAGCAAAGAACTAACACTCCTCCAACCAGCAAAAATGTTACGCGGGTTGCGTGCACAGTGGATTCGGAGCAGACGCTATTTTGCCCGCCCCTTATCAAATGGTAGTAACAAATCTTTCATGCTGGACTCAGTAACCTTTATGCCAACCAAAATAACTCCTTTCAACTAGATAGACTCGAAAGCTAAGATTGACCTATTCAAGATGTTCTCGGGCTTCGAGCCAGGTGTAGTGATGAAGAGCCATCGACGTTTCGGGAGTGTGCATCTCTACCATCAACACCGTCACCGTCACCGCCGCCGCCGCCGCCCCCACCACCACCACCGCCGCCGCCGCCCCCACCACCACCACCGCCCCCGCCGCCGCCGCCGCCCCCACCACCGCCGCCGCCACCACCACCACCACCATCCTATCAGATCATATTTTAAGATTAACCTTTTACAGTCCACTAAAGAAGTAACTGTGTGTGCGTGTGTGTGTTACGGAACATAACTACGACTTCCTTCTAATTCCATTACCACCTTAATAAAACAACGTAAGTACTTCAAAGTGCCAGGAGTAAAAAACCAACTTCAGACAACCAATATTTGCACGGGGGCACAAAGCGAATATGCCCTCTATATCTTGCTGTTAGTGTAGAATGCCTGAGGAACAAAACTACGATATATGCCAACGCTCCAAAATCGCATGATAACATTTTCAACATAAAATAGGAGTCTATTGTTCACGCAATCTTTAGACACCGGACTTGCAGTTTTGCTGAGGGTACGGGCATGAATACACCGGTCGCTGTTTAAGTCGTAGTTGATACATGGTCACCTCCTTGTAACATAAAACCACAGATTAAACGGACCAGTACATGCCGAAGATGGTCACGGCAATTCATCCTCGCGGTTTATGTTGAGCTCGATTGCGAGAAAGTCTGCGTTTTTATCGCTGCTGAGGCGAATGCTTTCTCTGTTCTACTCCATTTATAGCTGTTGTTCTTCTAGATAACAATATGTACGGTGTTGATTAATTTGTTTGGACTTTCATATCTGCAAAACATATTTACTTTTCCTTTCTAGAGATTATTTTGAAAAATGAAACTACATATTTTGGTTTAATGCTCCATGTATACGTGACCAAACGAGACTGATGGCAGAAGTGATAATATTTTGCCATTTATAAGTCCCTTGACCTGTATTCCTTTCACAGTGATTTTCGAAATTGTACCAAGCCAGAAGGCCATTATATCCTTTTATGACATTAACAGTTCAAGAACACTTACACTATTCTGTCCTTATTCTTGTGGTCAAGTTTCAACACTGCGCAACCATCCTGGTTAATACAGGCATTATTTTATACAATTTCTGTTTATTTCTTTAGTTTACTTCGAGTATTATTTTTATTGTGTTACGCATGCTGCTAAATCCTTCTATTTCATGATTAATGGCTACATCTCCTGGAGCTTAGAAAGTTAAAAAGATTTAACACTCATTTAATTTGTATACTTCTATTTCATTACTATTATATGAATACAATGTAATCAAACATTCAGATAATATGGAGGTCCATAGAAAACAGCTGACGTAGAACTCGCCGAGGAAAATGAATAAGATAATTAAGTTTGTGGTTCACATTCCGAGGACGGTTACAAACTAGCGTGCACATGCCAATATTACATATTTACGATGGTTAATGAGAGAATATGTGTACATGTTGTGGAGTCACTTGTATTACATTATTGCAATATGACAGAAGTTCGAAAGGTTACAGCTTCACAATAACGAAGGTCTAACACTACAGACTTAATTTTATTGCTTGGAAGCCCAGAGTATTTCGCAATGACAGTCATTTACTGCAATTTTGCACTCCTATCCTTGAAGGCTGCCTTTTATTCTCCATACACAAAAGTATTACAAACAAAAGAATGATTGCAACTTTCCTATAGGGAAATTCACTGATTCAAACTTGTTGCACATGTAAGATTTGATACTCAGAAACTAATTGTATACTGCATTAGCTGAAATACCCCATGTTCCAGCATTCGAGAACAGGTCGTACAGGTTCTCCTGTACGGTATGTTTATCTGCACAGCACCTAGTCGCTTAGTGTGACTTTATCTGTGCAGTATAGAAGGTGGTCCAATTTTTTTCAAGTTTTTGTGTCTGTGGGCAATGATTTCTTCCTGCATACCTAAGTTTGGATGCAGGAAGGGGGCAGGAATAGGTGTTGGGATGAGTATGTGTTAGATGATGGGAATGGCATTACCATTATCCAAGGGCGTCCTTAGGAAGGCGGTAACTTTTCCTTCTACGGGGTGCTCTGTGGTCGTATTGACCTAGTGTCCGTACCAGTTGGTTGGTGTGGGAACTCAGTTTGGTGTGCATGGTTCGGGATCGCTCCCTCGCCAAATCCATGATGTAGGGTAGTCCGGAGTGGCTGTAAAGGATGTAAGACGGGAATCTACGCCCGGTATCATACATTGTTCTTAACGCTCTATTCTGCACTGTCTGCAGTTTGCGTATGGTGGAGGGTGCCGCCGATCCCGAGGCTTCGCAGCCATACAAGATCAATGGCGGGATAATTGCCCGGTAAATGCGTAATTTTAGGTAAGTGGGCATGGTGGATAGGACCAGGAAAAGTATTATATGCCACCCAAAATTTCGAAGTAGAGATTTCAAAGGAAACATGTTTTGAGACCCCCCTGAATCCAAAAGAAAGCACTTGAAGAAAAATGTCCGCGCACACATGTGCGTTGTGTCTGGGGACAGCATAACTCAAAAACGAAAAGTCGGATAAAAACCAAAGTTAGTATTTAAGTTTAAAATTTTTTAAAGGATATGACACTAAGATTTTGGAGAAAATTCCTCCACACTAAACTACTCTTTACATGGAAAATTTTGATTTCCTCAAAAATAGCCCTAACGATTTTGGTTAAAATGCCATATGTTTAAGATATTTTTATGGGAAACAAAATCTATATTTTGAATTTTCTGACTATAGCCTATGTAGTTATGTTTACTCTTAACTTTTGCATAACTGGTAAACCGTAAGAGATAGACAAAATCTTACTCTAAAAAAATGCAGATCTCGTTAAAACAGTTTATGTCCAGATAATATATATATATATATATTTTGTGTGGAGTGAACCATTTTGGAGATATTCCTTATTTGTGTGAGTTTGCAATACTTATACTTTTCTCAAATGGAAGGTCGTTATTCCCTTTATCTCTTGACTGTGCAAAGAGAATGGAATTTAAAACTTTAAAAGATTTGACTAGCGTTCAAAGCCTACTGTATTCCCATTTACCATGCACCTACAAGAGAATAAGCAGAAAGATAATTTCTGAAAATAGTTTATCTCAACTAACGTGAAGAAGATAAAGAGGAATAAAGAGATCGTAGAATAGTTAGTACAAGAGTAGAGGAAGTCATGTGAGCGCAACTTATTTGTCGAAACAAAGGATAACCAAAACAAATGTGGTTACCATTCATTCAGTATTATGCAACAGAATTTATAGTAGTATTATGTGTAGTTAATTTCCTAATGCGATTGTAGGGTCTTTAGAAATATGTCAGTTTGTTCTCTCTGGTACTCGAGGCATTTATACTAATAATATCGTTATTAATTACCCAGCGTTAAATCTCACCTCCTGCACTCTCTCCTTTTCCTTTTTCTTTCTTTTTTCTTTTTTTAATATTTTGTGTGTGTGTGTGTATATATATATATATATATATATATATATATATATATATATATATATACATGCGTCCTCTATGCAGAGGTTACCCTCATCGCCTGGACGCTTCATCCTCCAACCGCTGCCAAGGCTATGGAGGAGTGTAGGTTGGGGTGGCAAGGGTCAGCACGCCGACTCCCCCGACTGTAAGGTGACTACTTGACCTTTTAGGGACACTAGCCTTCTATCAGGAGAGCTCAAGTGGCCCCTCAGCGATCTAATGAGGCGGAGTGCACCCCGTACCAGACCTCCCAGCGGGGGAAAATCCCATGCCGTTACCGGGGGGTCGAACCCGGGTCTTCAGCGCCAGAGGCAGGCGCGCTACCAAGAATAGTTTGTATAAGAGTAGAGAAAGTCTTGTGAATGCAACACATAAGATTTTTCTCCTTGCTATACCTTAGCGCTCCTTGTCTCTTAGCGGACGCACAGATGCATTCTCAAGTAATAAACAGATTAGGCGATTGCTTAAATGAATGTGAACAAGAAGACTACCTCTCTTTAATGTTGTGATACCAAACTAACCTAGAACCACAGATAATTGTGTTACTACATTAAGATTCGACTAAAGACTTACATAAAACACAGGCGTTACTAAAGCAAAGAAACACGGTTTCCTTGTAACAATATGCAGAGGTTACACACATAAATATTCTCTGGCGAAGCAAAATACTCATAAATTTCTGCAATGGAACATTAACCAGAAGTACAACGGTAACAAGTATTCGACTTTTAAAGCATCAGTAATTCAAAATTGATTTATTTGCGTCTGCAGTAAAAGCTGCACCTACACAGGAAGCACATTTTGCTGAAAATGTTTACGTTTGACTAGCAATGTCATAAAGCAAGGTTGTGAAGATAAAACTTTTAATGAAATGCGTGACTACTCATATCATACGTATTCCGATAGGCGACTTCCTGATGAGCCCTCTTACATTTAGTTCATTTATATTCCATTCTGTATTAAAGCACTTGGGCACAACAGGCCCGTTCTTCGCAAATCTTCCAAAGTAACATTTCTTTATAGATGTGTTCGCCTTTGCGGAGCACCTATTAACATTTCGTTGTCCGCTTGTACGAATGAAGTACGGAGTAGAGATTTTATATAATATGGGGTTTTGGTGAAGATTTATCCAAAATTTTCTTGGAATTGGTATAAAATTCAGGACATTAATTTATATTGAGATCTGGATAACCATGGCGTATGGAGTCGAAATTTTACACTTTTAAAAGATATTGTTTGTTGGAAGCATGCAATGATTGGTTTGATAATTACTGTTATAGAGCAGACATGGGGAAGACGGATGACAGGAATGGAATCGAGTATTTACCCTCTTCACTTACCCCATCATCAAATGCAGGCCACCTGTCTTTTCCTGTTCTGTTTGTTTATGAATACACACATCATTACAAACAAGATGATTACGGAGGTAGCGTTTTACACTTAAAATTCATATCTGTAGCCTTCACAGACTTTATCTACTCACTTTTCCAAAAAGCGTTCTTACGAAAGCGTTTTCTGCCTATTTATTGTTAATTGGGATACACTTTCATTATACACTCACACATTTGTTATAAGGACACAGTAGAATAAAGCGAGTCATAATTTTAATAATCTGACGTGTTGCGCTCACATGATTTTCTTTACTCAGTCTTGCACAAACCATTCTTAAAAACTTCCGTGTTCCATAATGATCAAGATAAACACTTGCAGAAACTGCCTTATTGCATATTTTCTTGTTATTACAAGGGAAATAAGGGAACACAGTAGGCTTTAAAGATAGTCAAATCTTTTACGAGCTGATCGCTATGTAATGGCTTTGAAATGATGAATTTGCTCGAGCAGCAGAAAGGAAACAAACTACTAGGAGAAAGAAAAACAAACAACGTGTTCCCATTTGAGAAAAGTGCAACTACTAAAATACTCAAACGAATAACAAGAAGTATCTCGGAAATGGCTAATTCCACAAGGAACACAAAAGCTATGAAACAATATACGATTTGAAGCTTTTATGGCGATAATTATTAATTAGCACTTCTCGAGTTACCAGCCGTGTAATATCTATAAAGATTTTCGACATTCCGGCCATACTAAGCTCCATGGCCGTCATCGGGAATGAATAATTAATAAATAAATGGTCATCTCAAGTGATGGTCTTCCTTTATGTATTCCTGTCCAAGCTGTGCTCAGTCGTAGGCCGTTGTCCCTATTCAAATTATTTGGCTCTAATTTAATTTCAATCACTTCTTTTACGAGTCTGTCGTAATGTCGGTTACTGCGGTGTAAAATAGCGACCTCATCAAAGAAAATTGTGTGCTCATTGTAGACACTACACTGCGCCAATGCTGATTTTTCTGGTTGTTGTAGTCGTAGATTGCGCTTGGGTTCATCAAGTCTCTCTTCAATCGTACGACCTGTCTGTGCTGTATGTCTTTCCACATTGGCAAGGACATTGTAAAGACCAGCTGTTTTAAAACATTTGTCCTTAATCGGTCTCATATACTGTCTCATATTTTTTGGTGGCAGGAATATCGTTCTAATGTTATATTTTTTGGTTATAGCCTCGATTTAATTCGAGACTGTACTGTAGGAGGGGATAATCCAAGAAGAGCTAATTAAAACCATGACATAAATTGTGTGTTTTACGGAGACATACATTCTTTATGCAGGAAAATATTTTCTATCTCTTACTGTTTACCAGTTGTGCAAAAATCATTCTGAATGAAGAGCATTTCAGAGACCATTATCAGAAAAGTAAAGATATGGATGCATTCTATTTGTAATAAAAACATCTTAAACATAATATGGTAATTAATAGTTAGAGCACTCGCCTAATAAGCGGAGGATCTGTGGTTCAAATCCCAGTTGTGGCATTGCATTTTTCAGTTCCAATTCTACCTCTCATAATGTGGTAATTTAATCAAAATCGTTACAGTCACTTAAATGGATGTTATATTCCTGATTCTTTTAACTTTTTGATAGCCTTCCAGTTTCTGGAAATCTATAGCATGTAAATATAATGGTGAAGCAATTATTGGAATGGGAGAGTGAGTGTTTCATATTTAACCACCTTTTCGTTTAAACCGCCAATTCTACAGTAACTTTTCTGACACAACTTGCATGTTTTAATGCGTCCTGAATATTTTCAGTGCAACTGTAGATGTATGCCTTATGGTTTCCCAGTTGCATAAAATTATGCAAAACTCTATAAAAAGAAGACGATTTCAAAATATCTATTTCGTCATGTTAGTATCTTAAATATATAACAGTTTAATCAAAATTGGCCCCTAAAACATTTTTGAGAAAACAAAAATAATGAACCCCTTTCCATGTAAAGGGTTGTCTGAAGTGGTGAAATTTTCATGAATAATGTTTGCGTTGCATACGTGAGATACACTTGAACACTAAGTTATTGTCTCTCCCTACCACACATCGAGGCCTTTCTTTTCCTTTATAAAATGTTTGTGGGTGAGTGGCTTCACGTCAGTATTTCCAGGTTTTCCTCAACTCTTATAATTGCCAAATGCCGGGGAGGTAACATAGGCTTGGAACATTTCTTTTCCAGAATTGCTTTCCAAAATGTCATTTCATTACATGCATCATCAGTGTCCACCGCCTGTGGTGCCATAGTAAGAACGGGTGTTAAGCACTACCAGAAGGACATGATTTATAAATCTCAAAATATACATTTGCTCACAAAGTTTTGAGAAGAATACAATAAATTCTCTGAATACCAGAGCAAAGGCATAAAATAGGGTGGAAGTCCTGCCAAGAAATGAATCAGGATGTCTTCGGAATTAATTTAATGTCATCTAGTTTGCAAAATAAATATTAGGCATGGCATATTTATATTCGCGACACATTTTTTAAAGAAAGAGGGTTGTAAATCTATGTAATATTTGCGATCGAAATGTTGTTTTCTATACATATACATCATGAAACGCTTGAACATCGGAAATAAGTACATTTATGCAAACAATGGCTTAGGGACGCACTTATTACATATGTGTGGTGAAACGCAGATAATGATTCGGCAAATCTTATTTAATTAAATAAGGGGTTAGGGCAGTAACAGAGATCGGTGAAGCTGGGCATAATGAAAAGTGGTATTTAACATTTTCTTTTTTTATACCAAGTACTAATCTAAAATGACGAAGACATATTGTCTTCTACGAGTAATTACTGGCCTGTAAGCTGAAGTATCATTGCAGGTGTTTTGAAAGGAGTTTCACAAAGTACCTGCTGATTGCTTCAGGCAACATTGCACCATGTTAGAGACATTATTACAAGGTTGGTGTTGCAGATTCATTGTGACCTGCAAGTTATTGTCTGACCATTACGCTTCGCTATGGCTTGCATCTTTATGGATGCACTAAAACATCGCTATTTCGCCACTCCATGCGGCTTTGGTTCCAATTAAAAGAGAAAGGAAACTGTACTTGTACAGGCTGTACACATCAACCTTCCACGACTGAATGGTAAGAATACCCCTTATGGAAATAATACTGTCAGATAAAGATCAGAATGATGCAATTAGTGGACCACTTCTCATAAACTCTGGAGTCACTTCACAGAGCAGCCTTGGTGAAAATGTCTTCCTTCCTCGAGTCGCAGGAATGATCAACTTCCATCTCGTCACTAGGAACAGGGTTTTAAGGCAAGTGCACACTTCTTCTCTTGTCAGAAAGTACGCTCACTTGATATGTGAATTAATTACCGCTAAATTTCAAACAATTTAAACAAAAGTTTATGTTGATATAATGATTTTTACTTGTTTAATACTCAGAATATTTCAATAGTTTGAAAATTGTATTGCACGCATTCTTGTTTTACACGTGTATCTCATTACTATATTACTTTTTCTACTACGTATATTAAGTAGATGAGGTATTGTATCCCACCCAAAATTCGATGTAAAGATTTCACGGAAATATGTATTGAGGCTTCTGAACCCAAAAAAAGATGTTTTAGAAAAAGCTCCTAGTCTCTCTCTCTCTCTCTCTCTCTCTCTCTCTGTGTGTGTGTGTGTGTGTGTGTGTGTGTGTGTGTGTGTGTGTGTGTGTGTGTGTGTGTGTGTGTGTGTGTGTGTGTGTGTGTGTGTGTGTGTGTAACTCAAAAACCAAAATTGGCATTTAAGTTTAATATTTTTCAAGGATGCGATATAAAGATTTTGAAAAAGATTCCTCTAGCTTAAACCACCTTTTACATAGAAATGTTTTATTTTCTCAAAAATGGCTCTTACTATTTTGATTAAAATGTCCTATGTTTAAGATATTTTAATGGCAAATTAAACGTAATTTTGAATTGTTTGGCGATAACCTATGTAGTCCTATTTAGCCTTGTTAAATGTTGTGTAACTGGTAAACCATTAGAGATAGACCAAATCTTACTATACAAAAAATGTACCTAGATCTTGTTAAAGCACACGTTATGTCTATGTGCATTTTTTGTGGAGGGAACCATTTCAGATACGTTCCTTGCTATTTTTATGACTGTTGTAGTACTTAAACTTTTCTCAAATGGAAGGTCATTCACTTTTTTATCTGCTTGGTCGTGGAAAGAGAACCGAGTTTCAAAGCTTTAAAAGATTTGATTATTGTTCAAAGCCTACTGTATTCCCACATTCCCCTTGCATCCATAAGAAACTAAGCATTAAGTTAATTTCAGCAAATGTTTATCTCAACTAACATGAAGATAGAGGAATTTGAGTTTTTAAGAATAGTTGGTAAAAGTAGAGAAAGTCATGCGAGTGCAACACATAAGATTTTTTAATATTTTTTATTCTTAATTTATTTATGAATATGGCATGTCCGAACATGCAGGTATATGCCATCAAATGTGTTCAAACTGACAATACTAATAGTAGTTCGCACCTAATGCAAAAAATAGGTCGCGTCACATCGGTTAAACCCACCGTATATGACCGTAGTCGTGTTTCCATGCGGTGTGAAGATGACTATCAAGGAGCCCACAGAATTGAATTTACGTATGGTGGTTACGCTTGCACAATTAAATTTAGTTTAAATTTTACGGTCTAATATATCATAACCACAGTGCGGTCACACGTGATACAGGTTAGTTCGACCGGGGTGAATGACGTAACAAGTACCGCGCAGCCGTCTTGTGTACACGTACCTCAGCAGTTGTGTACATGCGCGAGTAGCAACAGTAGAATCCACGTGCACTAAACTTGTAGCTTATCGCACAATCTTCCAGCCTCTAATCATAACTTAATATGAAAATGTAACTTAATAATTTACACAAGGGAAATATTTCAAAATATTTAAGCATTTATAGTTTCAGAAGTTCAATTTCAAAGTTAATCGAATATTTTCTAACGGCATAGTTATGTGCCTATTAAGGAAGTTTTCCATGCATAAAGGGATTATTAGAGCATAAAATTCCTGCAGCTATTCCAACTATTTAGAACACAATTGGAAATTAGAGGGACTAGCCTTCTAAGGGAGGCGGTTCAGGCCCAAGCGTAATTCCGATTTATCTTCTGTACTATATTAAGCTGAAATTATGGTTATTTGCATTCAAATATGCTTGGTTTGCTATTTACATTATGAAACATAAGAATGTCAACTTCTTGCCGTCACTGATTATAACTATAAGAGGTTATAAGAGGTTTTAAGAGATGTAGTTACATACGCTCTTTCCATTTGCAATGAGGGTAGGATGAACAATACTTTGGGAGGGGTGGGGATTTAAACTATCGAAACTATCTCGTTCACCAATATAGGCTCTTTAACAAGTACGAGCATGAAACCGCTATATTATAACATTTGAGATAGGAAAAAAAGATGAAAACATCACAGTGTTGGGCAAATAATGGGGCTTAGTTATCAATTGTTTATTTTTTACTTATTAATTTTGGTTTAACATTCTTTAACCTGTTTGATTATACCGGCTATAACTGAAATGATGCGTAAATGAGCCCTAGATCCGTAGGGCTTGAATTGCCGGACATTCATCTTTCGCCATAAGGGAAAACCCAGGAAAAAACCTTATCCATGTAACTCATCCTAAACGAGATTTAGATTCGAGACCTTTTGAATGTGGGACAGACACGTTACTCACACCATAGAGGTGGGCATTTCACAATTTTATTGCTATCATTTTGTTGATTTGAACATTAGCGATTTTATCTACTACTATAAGACTTTTAAATTTTAATCCATGGCTATATCACTAAGCGTAAGAATACAGCTGTTTCAATATTATTATGAAAGAAATAGAAGTGTTATTTGAGGTCTCAGAACATGTATAACTCAACAATTTAAGAGGCCTATGTTCTATTCTAATTATTTCATTATTCGTATGTATATCATAATTTCCATTGGAAGAAAAAAATAATAAAGGATTCACTTTCATCTACATTTCTAGTTTTTCAATCATCATATATAATTTTTAATCAATATTCAAGAGTATTCAATATATCCCACTCTCAGTTCGAAATTTGTTGAAATTATTTTATTTCTTACTTATGTTAAAAATATAAGTGTTAGATACAACATTATATGAAATTCATTCAGAATGAAGATGCCCTCTTGGGATATTGATAGTAAATTCAAGACCTATATATTTGTAATGCAATTTCTCAAATATAGGTCCAGTCCTTATAGGACATCGTTAACGCTATTTTTGGAAAAACGCGAAATAACAAAACATTTTCCAAGTAAAGGGCAGTTTGGATTGAGGGGTATTTCTTAACAATGACTCAATTACAACTTGCGAAGGGGGATTAATACCTCTACCGAAAGGTGATCTCGTGTGCCTATACCCCTGAGGGGGCACACGCCAGCATGATGGATGAGGCGAATGGATCCAAAGGGCACCCGGAACGTCATCACAGAACAGAGGGCAGGATCCCCACATATTCCCACTTAGAAGTACCCCCACGGAGGCTGGCTCAGCCCGGTTCCTTTCCCACCCTCGGGTTCGTACTCCCAAGGGGAGTGCGGGTCTCAGAAACCGGCTTCTCTCCCCCCTCGGGCTTGTACAATCCCATAGGGGGCCCGGAAACCAGTATGGCCCACCTTCCAATCCGGTGGACGAGATTTCCAGAGCGCATTTGTTCCCCCTGCAGTGTTGCTGCCGCGATTCTCGCCGACGCTTCCAACCCTGAAAGAAACCTAACAGGATGAACGGTGAAATGAAATGATTAATGTAAGGAAATAAGGGACAGGAAATTCGGAAGATATGTAGTGAGTTAGTAGGGTTTAAGGGCCTGTCGATACTTAGGTCATAAGGACCCACGGATGATATGGAAAGCCTTCCCAGCATTTGCCTGGCGACCGGGATAAACCTCCGAAAAAACATGCGTCAGGAAGATTGAACACGGAGATTGAACTCGCAACCTCCGGAATGCGAGCCAAAGACTGTACCGCCTGAGCCATCCCGCTCGGTTTCTTAACAACGTTTGTGCCGTATGCTTGGAAGAGTTTAACTGCCAAGTTCGGTATTTTTGGACCGTTTTAAAGGAAGAAACCTAAAAATAGGAAAAGCCGATATCTGAGGCCGGACGGTTAGCGCTTTGATAAGTAACTCAAAGCACAAAACCGACTGCTCAAAATCTAAGCGTTCGAAAAGGTCTTACATATACTTTGGGTAAAGCTGTTTCAAAAATGGGGAGTTCAGTCACAGCCGCCGCCGGGACATGCATGAAAGAGGAAGAAGAGAGTCGCCGCAGCAGTTGAAGATCCCTCTGAGGAAACTGAAAACGCCAGCACCGTCCCAGCCACTTCGTCAACTCCGCAATCTCCGTCTCCGTCAGAGCGCGGTATATCAGCCTGCGACACCATGCTGAAGCCATCCACCGACCGCACAGACAACACTGCCCAGAGGTTGAACACTGAACGCCCACACCGAGGCATCCTAACCTCACGAGGCTGCAGAGTTAAAGCGCAGTAGTGCGCGGAGTACATCGGCAGCTTCCGGATTCTCTTCTCCTTACCGTCGCCCGATGTCGTTGGCCTTCTCTCACGAAAGCGACGCGCATCGTCACAGCCAGAGAACCGTCACCGCAAGTGTGCCTGGACATGATACTCAACCTGCCCAAGCCTAATGTGCCCCATCTATTAACATGCACTCACAATTATCCGGTTTGCTCCAACGGTACCGAACACCACACTACCACTGTATCTGATTAAACGGTATCACCAAAGAATTACCTTGTTATAGTATATAGTAATGTTTCAATTTCTCAGAAGCGCACCACTTTTGCAGGCCCAAACAAATGGAGCTTTCCGTGTATGCGGCCTGCACTAAATTCACAATGAGGACATGAAAAGTTCTTCTGTGCTCCAATGGATTTTGAATGTCAGAAAGGCCATTTCAGAAAGAAAATCTTGAGACTTAAGTGCAACTTCCAATTGACCATCTCTTCGGGAGGTGCAGATGACATGAATACGCTATAGTGTGGCTAGCACTTTCATTCTTATAATAAGCACTGTTTTGTATTATTGTAATATTCACTGCATGGATTAATGCAAGCTATTTTATTTTGAACCATAATTTACGGTATTTACATTCCATCTATATCTTTAATGAAAAATAAAGCATATTCCACTAAAAGATACAACTTAAAAGTGGGTTGTCTAGAGTTCATTCCTAACGATTATGCAATCCTAGTGAAGGAAACATATACGTTGCGCAATACGTTAGCTTAATGTCAGTCAGGTACTGCCATAAATTATGCGCTTTTCTTATCATAATAATAGCAGAGACTGCATACTGTTTGCTGATTAAATTTTATTGCATGCAAATAAGAGAAATATGTGCGAGTGCACCGCTTTGTAACTGGTGAGCTGTCTTGTGCTTTCTGGTGATTTACATTTCCAAACTTTGCGTCCGAGTACCTACAGTGCATTTTCCACTGGCATGCTTTCTAAAGACCTAAATTAATTCATACTTTGGAAAGATAAAGAAACAGACTTTGTCCTGACAAAATCTTGTTATCTCGGCGATGAATGAAAAGAAACTTAGTGTCAAGTTTAAAGCAGATGCGCAGAAGGTCACATGTTCTTTCTGTGTCTGTCATGACCTAATATTCCGCGTATGCTTTGTTCTATGGGAACAAAGCTTCAGGAACAAAAGCGGAAAGTTGGCTGGTATATTACCTTTAACGATTAACCTCTCTTAGTTGCTGAGCAGACTTGCAAGTGTAGTTTCGTGCACGTCGTCCTTAGCATTCCAAATATTTTTCTGCCTTTTTTTGTTCAACGAATAAAACTTACCTGATGGACCTTACTGAGTTGAAAACATTTTATTGCCGCCATAAAAACGAATAATAACTACACGATGCATACAGAGATGTGGTAGTTCAACGGTTCGTGTTGAGCAGTTGATCCTAGGTTGTGTTTTAATATGAATTTCATCAGTTTTTCGGAAACAACGTTAGTCTTTCTTGATATCAGTATTCAGACTATACTGCGTGTATACACATATACACATACCACACACTCACACAGTGCCCCCGCAAAAAAAAAAAAAAAAAAAAAAAAAAAAAAAAAAAAAAAAAAACACCCACATCGCTTGGTATGCTGTGCGGAAAGGCAAACTGATCGGTGTTCAAACAGGAACCCCTATCCGGAAATGCACGGTTTGTGCAATAGAGAGTGTCGAAGTTTGAGAACGAACGGTTGTGACAATCTGTTAACATTCGTTTTGGTATCTTAATACGGAAGGTATGCAACCCTTTATCCATTTGTATATTGCGGATGAGCGATCTGAGCATAACAACATTCCTGCGTATGCGCTAAATTCCTCCAGAGTCCATGGTGCGCATCCTATTGCGCTGCTTGTGTAGTTCCCTGTTGAAAAAGGTTTTCTAACGTCAGTGCGACACGTACCAATACATAGCTGCTGAAATGGCCGACATGAGCTCCAGCAGACTTTGATGTAAATGTGCGAAATGACCTCAACGTCGCATATAAAATCAACGGATGGGTAGAGATCGAGCACGGTCGCCAGATCTGACACCTCGCGACTATTTTCTTTGGAGTTTTATGAAGAGTATGATGTATGGCACTCCTATAACGAAAGTGGAGGACTTTACAGCTCGAGTCCACCGATCGGTTGAAAATCTTCAGAGACAAGCGCACCTATTGGGTCATGTGCATGAGGATCACCACCACCGATATAGGCTCTGCAATGAAGTTCGAAGCCCGTCTGTAATGCAAACAGCTCGTGGTTGGGCTTATTGACTGAATGTTAACGCACACCCATCTCACACTTCGATGCGCTACAGTGTCCAAACCGTGAATTTCTGGACAAATGTTCCTGCTTGAAAACCAATCAGTTTGTCGTGCCGCACAACATACTAAGCGTTGTCGGTGTTTTTTGGGAGACCGCGCGCGCGTATGTGTGCACATTAAAAACAAATCTAAATTAATTATCATTTTAATTTTGAGAACGTAAAAAATGACGAAACGTTCCATATAAAGAAGGGTAATTTGCGACGAGGAGAATTTTCGAGTGAATGAGTGAGTGAGTGCATTTAAGGACCCTCGATAACTGGGTAATATGGGCCCTATAATTATCTAGAAAATCGGCGAATCGCAATTTCGGAAGATACTGAATTTAAAATACCGAGTTTGTATTTATTCAGCATTTCCTCTCGTGAGTTATCTGTATTGCACATACATGCAATGTGGGGCCGGAAAATGTTATTTCCATTGGTTTCTCGATATCAAATTAGTGGGTGGAATGCAATCCTTCCTCTACCTACAAGGTACACGTAGAGAAAGTAGCAAGGTTCAAACTACAATAGCGAAATATGACATGCTAAACCTAGTTGACATTTGGACATAAACTGCCAAAGCTTACGGCTCGGCATTATCGTGGTAGTAATACTAAAGCTGACGCTTAGCGAGCGGGCTCTTGTCGTCAAACGCCTCACTGCTCTGCAGTTCAACCGGCGCATTAGCAGCCGTAGTGCATTGGACAGATAGAACAAGAACATAGCTACCTTCCCAACCCGGGAACGGTTAACGGCGCTTTTGGTGTTCCGTCCTCCTTTACTCGCGCCTTTCGGCACATTCGGGGGACTCTCTACTTCTCTTACTATTCTTTCCTCTTGCGATTAGGATTTAAGCTCCCCGTTGGCTTATGCCTCATACTGGTTCTGAGACCCTTCCTCTTCATATGTTCAATATAATTATTTTATTTCATCTCACTTTAGGCGACCTGGGCAAGATGAAGACACGTTCACCGTCAGTTCTTAAGGCGGAGACGGATAATACTAAGGACACAACTTGACTGCACTGGAACTTAAGCACCAAACCTATCTACAAAGTATCTCTCCTCCCCCTTCTACTCCTTCTTCTTTGCATCTCCTACTCCTAAACCTATTCCCCATCCCATTTCTCACAATACACTACTCCCTGCGACCCGATCCTCTTCGACCTCTTCCCGACACTCCCGCAGGCTTTCTCGATCCAAAACTCTTCCAGCCGTTGTCTCCATCACTGATTCCCGTCTCAACCTTCCCCTCAGTCCCCTCAGCCTAGTTCCTCTATAGCGCCTAACCCAATATCAGTGACATCCCTCAGAATCTGTGGGGCGTGTGATACAGCTGAGGAGGTACAAACGGTTCCGTACATCCCTACCGATCTACTTGGTAGAGGTGAACAGCCAAGAGGACCTACAGAGATTGCAGGGAATGCACTCGGTTTTGCACTCCCGGGCTGAGGTGGAGCCCTATATGCGCCCGCTCATTCCGGTGCAGTGCAACCATTCCAGCAGCCGGGGCATCCGGCCGTGAGATGCACGGCCAGAGTGGTGGTTTGCTCCAACTGTACGTGCCCCACGAATCGGCGATGTGCGCTGTCCCGCCTCCTGAGGGGAAGTGCGCGTTCTGCCAGGTGGTGGGTTAGGGGGTAAAACTGAATTCATACACAGGATACTTTAGGATGAACTTAATGCACTGGAGCACTGGCTCACAACTGGAGAATAAAAGTAAGCCCAATAATCTTCACCAAGCGAATAAATCATTTCCGACATGGGTTTCGACCTTTACTTATGTTCCGGCAGATGTTAACTTGATCGATACGGTAACATGGCTAGGGGTAAAAAGGATCAAGGTCTAACATGGAATAAACATACCTTCCATGAAAGCAACATAGCCAATGCCCAAATGGATAAGATATACCCTCTAATAATCCTTAATAACGCACTACACGTTAATAAAGGACTGACACTGTCCAAAACGCTGATCAGATCCATACTTACGCTGCGCCGGTGTGGAAATATGCCGCTGCAACGCACATCAAGAGATTACACAGGTTCAAAGCACCTATAATCGCTCAGGTACACAGAATTGTACCCTCAGACATGATCCATGATGAGATGAAAATGCACACTATCGAACAATTTCTCAAGCTAGCTATAATACTTAAGCGAAACTTCCAAAGCATTACAAGCGGCTGATTAAAAATGAGGTACTACCAAATGGAAACAAACACAACAGACCACTTTCTATCTGGGCACTCTCAGTGCGTAAAATGTTTTTTTCTGCCCCACAAAAAATAAAAATAAAAAGTACCTAAGATAAAGGAAGCCCATTATCATCGCAAACGGGATACTGGTGATACATGATATAATATTTTTCTGAGTCAAGCAAGACGGACCTGGAAAGATTTGAATGCAGATCTCCAGTACATAAGTTCGTGCCTTAACGACTTCAGTTGCCTGAAAAATATAAATACAAACATAAAGGAAGATGATCATGATTTTTAAAAGCTGTATTTCTGTGTGAGAACTTAAACCTTGACTTGCGCATTTTGCCAAACCCTTTAAAATGTGGAATCTCTTGAACACATTCATAATTTAGTTCTTGTAATTCAAAGTACTTCCAAAGAGTAAATATGCAATTATAAAGTGATTTTTAATATTCAATAAACTTCTTAAAAGGCCCACCTGAAAACCGTAAACATGTATCACTTTGGGGAGATCTCAACCCATAGGCAAAAAATTGGCAGTTCCGAAATATTCACACTTTGCCTACCGTTAGGACGAGCTTCTAATCTATTTACAGCGAATAACAGTATCTACGCGACACTGCCCCTGAGGCAGCCATCGATATCGAAAAGAAACGCTAATATGGTTACTTCGGGCAAAATAACGTCGTTAGCAACATCAGTTTTGCCATAAAAACTTGAGCGAATGTTGAGAATGGCAGAAAGCGTATTATCATCCAGCAGTGATGGTACTAAAGTCACGAAAATGGAAAGAAAATTTAAAAGGGAAGAAGCCAGAAGAGAAGATTAAATGAACAACTTCGTTCAGTAATATTTTTTATCACGGGGAGGATTAAATACCAGCCCTTTGGTCAACCTCTGCTCAGAGGATAAGTTTTGATTTTGGGACGTCTTTTCGCTGCACCAATTAAGATAATTTTGTAAATCGGCTTTATGCACAGTGAGAAATAAAGGAAACAACGAAACGTGATCAAGATGCTGTTATAAGGTAGGTATCAAGACGGTGGAAATGAAGTTTTTACGAGGAGTGGCGGGAAATACGTAATAGTAGGGACACAATTTTTTTATTAATCACGATGACGCGAAATTTGTTAATATGCAATAAAAGGGTTTCAGAATCAATTCTATTGCGATTGCCGGTATAATTACCAACGTTTACTCTCGCGATTAAACGCGAATTTTAATGCAACTCGCCAAATGAGTATTTACGATTTACCACGAAATTAACAATGTATTGCGATATCTATTACTGAGATGAACGTTTATTTAGGATTTAACGTAAAATTAAGATTTCATTGCGATGTTTCTGCGAAGCTGACGTTAAAAAATATTTCAGGTATAAAACTAATCTGTTTCACTTTCTGCAACATAGAAAGCCAGGTGTGAGGTCGAGGTCAAGTCAAGAGTTCAAACTCCATATGGCTGTAAGAAATGCAACTTATCTTTACAATAAGCAGGGAATGTATATGGGAGCGGCAGGGAAGGTAGGTTGACAGATAACCAGTGGCGTACGTGAGCGTTCAATGAACGCATAGAATAATATATCTCTCATGGTACATCACCACCACTGGAACAAAGTGCCGCAGACAGCACCCCCTCCCCTCTACTGATTTTCCCGCACTCCACAAACACACATAGCTTAGACTCGAACACGCGTATTTTACGGAAGGGTGCCATAGACAGCAGAAGCGCGAGTTTAATGCCGAAAATGGCGGGAGTTTAACCCTGAGTGCGTTTCGTGTATTGATACACTGTAGAGCCAAGACACGTGTTTGTACAGTTACATTAAAACAAGTCCATTCTGACAGCTAGGTGCACACGTACGCTTGAAAGAGTTTCTATGGCAATGAACGGGGCGATTAAATTTTAAGGGCGTGAAAATCCATGGCTGCCTTCGGAAGGAGAGTAAAGCCGGTGGTCCCGTGTCATAGATTTACGGCGTGTAAAAGAACCTCAAGGTTGATACAGAGGTCCATGAGCAAAATTAAGCGGCCTTTCATGCCCAATGTAGAATAGGACGCCGAGAATCACAGTCTATGTACGTATATTTCAATTTCTAATGATGATTGCCAGTGTACAATGTTTTGTCTGTTAAAACAACCAACATTGCAGCAGGGAACTCAAACAATGCTTGCCATTTCAATGAACATACTACATATAACATTCGAAATGTAAATTATAACAATAATATTTGATATTTTATTTCACCGTTTTTACCCCGCTTTGAGCCTTCCTTTTATACCGACCTTCACAATTTTTATTCACCATAAAATTGTGTCCCTAGTAATTAGGCTTTTTCGGGCTTCTAGCCTGCTTTAGGTTTCATGGAACATCGACGTTTCGGAGCCGTACATTCTCCAGATTTTCATAACACGTTCATCCGAAACGTCGATGTTCCATCCAACCTTCACGTTGATAGAGACCCGAGAACGCCTAGAACATTTACGCCAATATGAATGTTCAGTTCTTACTGCACGTTACTACGTATTAAAATTGGTATTGAAAGTTTACAGTTTTATTAAAATAGTAACAAACATAATCGTTGCAATTGCATAAACGACTGCAAGCCGTAATAAAGGGGATACAGAACGCTCGGAAGACCTATGAATAAATGACTGAGAAGCCTTTGCAGCAGGTTGACCGTGCCGGTAAGCGCAAACCTCGAAGATAATAATTATAATTATCATTCATGATTATGTACTTAACAGACAGGTGCGTTACGCTCGTTCAGGAATGCAAATTATCTCCCCACAGTTACTTACTCCAAAGCTTTTAACACGTACTTGACGTCCTCATGGAAGATTCTTCCTGCTTGGTTTTCTTTTCTTGTATAAAGTCTTTTAAGTTAAAAAGCATCTGCAGCTCATTTCGAAAATGTCAGAATACTTACTTATTTCATTTCTCTTCGTATACTGGGCAAGTGACTAATGAATTTCATTTCGGAACTTTGTCCGTTGCCCATTAAGAGTGAGTTAAGTTGTTAGCAAAAATGTAAATTTGTTATCCCGCATAATACGGCAGGAAAGTGTAGTCTGTAGTGGATATAAGTTCCAAGAGAAATTTATTACAGTTTCACGGGTGATCAGCCGTGTGAGGTTTGAAAATATTGTCACCGCGCCCGCCGCATCTAATTGCCGACAACAGCAGTGTCACCCATCGCATTATTGTCGGCACTACCGCAAAGGAGCCGAAGGAAAGAGATAGAGAATGACCGCATTGTTGGGGCGCTTGCCGAAAGAGAGAAAAGGATAGAGGCTACTGGAATCTTCTACTTTGTATCTCACCGCAATAAGTGAACGTTCCTGAAGCTTCCAGAATAGTGCCTGGGAGATATAAATAGCGGTAAAGTGTGAGAAGAGGCAGTCAGACGTATGTGAAGCGTTGAGTAGTCGTGCCGACGGAAAGAAGTTAGTTCTTTGTGTTACGAATTCGGAGCCGTGCTGTTGGAGAATCGGAAAAGACTTTCTTGCTGTTGCAACGAGTGTACAGAGTTACTGTTTACGGAAATAAAAGTGTTTCTTTATCTCGACTACATCTACTCTACTTTACTTTACACAAAGCACCGAAGTCACAATATTGAGCTTTCGGCCATTCTAAACTCCATGGCCTTCGTCAGAATGACGTGAAATAACGTGCGCCGTGAAAGCTTTAAATCTTACATTCCACAAGAAAGTTTGGCACTGTTTTAGGATAAAATAATTATTTAACAAGGCTTCACCAAAGGCCAAAAGCCTTAATTATTACATAATCAAACTGCAACATGACTGCGCGTGTCCTTACATTGTAACCGGTTCATGGACATCGAAGCTAACAATTTAATTTGTGTTTTAGCTTTCATCTTTCCACCACATCATTTTGCGAGTGTTTTAGCCTTTAAAATATGACTTAAGACCCATTGTTAAAAATGTTCAACTGCTACCGAAGACTTATTTCTTTTTATTCGGTATATTTCATCAGAAATGATAACAGATATTGGGTGCAATTCAACACTCCTTTTGGACGAACATAACTCGTCCCATCTTCCTGTATAATACTACTGTACTGAAACCATTTCTGCCAACATTTGGTATAATTAGCAGCAAGAAGATGAACAAACAAGGCTTCTTATAAATAATTATAAAATAGCTATGAAAGTAAACATAAGATAAAGGAAGTCATGCGAATGTAACACATCAGCTTTTTAAAACATGGTATTTTAAAGGTTGGAACACGATTGCGCACGAAAGATAAAATCCAGGTAAAAATATGAAACAGCTGCGCATAGAAACTATTAACATTACCTAATTAAAGAGTAATAATTTATACGAATCACAGTTAAAAGCACTCATCTAAATACTGCCCTTGAAGTTGCTTACTATTTGCATGACTTAACAAAGAACAGCATTTAAAAGGGTTTTGCTTCAATTGTTGAAAATTCAAATGATACCACAAAGGCTACGAGAAAAGTTCTTTAGAAGACGGCATATTTTATAATGTAGCATGAATTTTATGGTTTCTGAGTTACATAAAAATCAGTAGGAACGAACAGCTATTCACAGTAAATTCAAGATATATGATTTGCTCACTATGTCAATTTCTCTAGTATTCCATATTTGAATCAAAATCATTACCAACAGTTTCGCTTATTATATAAAACGGAAACCCTTTTTCCACAGTAAATACAGCTATGTAAAACACCAGTGTTTTAACCGTTATACTTTTAGTATTCACATTTTAACGTTTTAACTGTTTTAGCATTAATTACTTTCTCTACTGGTATTCCACCGGAAATACATGTTTTGAGGCCCCCTGAATCCAAAAAAGCATTTTTAGAAAAAGGTCCGTGTGTATGTGTCTGTGTGTCAGTCTGTCAGTCTGTGGACAGCATAACTCAAAAACGAAAAGTCGGTTACAAACCAAAGTTGGTATTTAAGTTTAATGTCTTACGAGGATGTGACACGAAGATTTTGAAGAAAATAGCACCGCCCTAAACTACCCTTTACATGCAAAAATTTTTCGAAAATTTGCATTTTCTTGAAAATGGCTCTAACTATTTTTATTAAAATGTCATATGCTTGAGATATTTTTATGACAAATGAAATGTATATCTTGAATTTTCTGGCTATAGCCCCTGTACTCGTATTTACTCTGAACGACTTTTGCATAACTGGTAAACGGTTAGAGATATACCAAATCATACTATACAAAAAATGTAGATCTTGCTAAAATACACAATTTATGTCTCAATAAATTTTCTTGTAGGGTGCACCATTTCGGAGATATTCCTTGTTATGTGTGTGAGTTTCGGAAAACTTAGAACTTTCGTGAAATGGGTCATCGTTCATTTTTTTATATGTTACGTGTGCAAAGACAAAGGAATCTCAAAGCTTTAAAAGATTTGACTATCGCACAAAGCCTACTGTATTCTCATATTCCCCTTGCACCTACAAGGAAATAAACAATAAGATAATTTGTACAAATGTTTATTTTAATTAACACGAAGAAGATATAGGAATAAGAGTTTGTAAGAATGGTTAGTACAAAAGTAGAGAAAGTCATGTGAGTGCAACACATCAGATTTTTTAAAAATGTTTTTTAACTATTTACTAGTTTAATCTTGTGTTTCATAAAGTATTATTGACCCCGACCGAAGGATTGGATCTCTTGAGCGTAACGGGACAATCTAGGACAGACATGTCAAACATCACTCCCAGGGTGTGAAGAGAGGAGTCCACCCCTCCTTAACTGCAGTAGCACGCGCTAGTAGAACCGGTTTTCGCTTTGTTTTTCTCGTTCTCCGATTTGAAGGGAGAGAAAATAGGGGAATATTTTCACACTTGGCGAGTGCTGTTTGATGTCTGATCTAGGAAAACGTGCGACACGGAGAGTTGGACGCCACACGTTGCACAGACAGGGGCCGGGTCACCACGCATTCCGGTTAAAGAAAAATTCACTATTACACGATACTGCTAGCTATAGATCTTACAATGCGCTATTGCAGGAGGGAGCACGTGCATTTCTCATACCTACGCTCGAGCAGGTACGTCATTCAGGTTAAACACAAATGAAGGGCGATGCCGAGGTTTTTCTCAACCTCAATTCTAAACCCGAGCTAAATAAATTTCCTACTGATTGCGCTTGCAGTTGATCGACTTTAATTAAAGCTGAAATGGCGGGAACACAGTCACCTTCAAACCCCATCTCAGTGTAATGTTTCCCGGCACTAGAAGAGTCAAAAGGAGGTGGAAAAACGCCAAGGGTACGCGGGTCACGGCGCTTCAGTCGGATAACTTTTAATGAAACGCACGTTTCATTTGCTTCCGACTCACCACATCAGTTTCCATTTTCGGTCCAACGATTGGCACTCGAATATCGTCTAAATCAAATAATGTAATCGCAATAGCGCGAGATACCAGTGGCGCCGATGAAAAAAAAATTGGCAATGAGAGCATGCTTCAGTAAAAGCATTTAGCATTTCCTCACATAAAGCTTTAAGGACCACGAGTCTACAGAATTCCCTCTTTAAAATTACATTCTGTCAATATTTTATCTATCCACGTGTTGATATATCCGGCGTTGACCGTGGTTTGAGGATTTATCTCTACAACTGTTAGACTTGGTTTGCCTTGTCCTAAAGCCTTGCGTTTCTTTGGAGACAAAAATAATTTACATGCAAAAGCATTGTTGAACAACTAGAAATACCATCGGAAGAAAGTTACAGTATTTTGAGTTAAGAAGCAGAGTGTCACTTATACCTAGGGATCGAACCTTCATACAGAGAACGAAAAGTTGCGGAGCTGGGACTATAGCAAGTGGGAGCGGGTCGGTCACAACACAGAGGAGGCCAGTTACAGTCGACGCACGTACGTTGTAGATAAGGTTGTAGCATAACTTACATTCAATGCTGTTACCATTCACAGTAAAACATTCACTCCCAAATTCTTGTACAAGTTCAGCAATACGATTTTCCGCTGCTGGCATTTTACTGTGTGGAACTAGTGAACATATTCGAGACATATGCACTGTAGGCAGTGTGCTTTGTGCTGTCACTGTACTGCGGCAATGACGTCACGCTATGCCCATGTAGCACGTAACTTGCGACCGCATCATTTCGCGATAGCTATATGCAGGTTCGGAGCCCACTTATATCACTTTTGCACAATTTTAAGCAATTGTAACATAACTTTATAATCATTATTTGCAGAAGCATAAAATATAACAAAATGACTCAATGACTAAACGACAACTTGCGGGACGGGGTAGCACATCGACCGAAAGGCGATCTTTTGTGCCTATGACCCTGACGGCGCAGCCCCCGGGAAGATAGATGAGGCGAATGGATACGAATGGTGGCCGGAACGTTGCCTAGACAGAGCAAAGCATAGGGTTCCTACATTTTCATTTTCCCAGTTTAGAAGCACCCCGGCAGAGACCGGTTCACCCGGTTTCTCTCCCACACCTTCGGGTTCGTACTCCCAAGGGGAGCACGGGACTCGAAAACCGGCGTCTCTCCCCTTGGCCTTGTAGCATTCCAATGGGGGGGAGGGGGGGCCGGCAACCAATGGGCTCGCCTTCCAGTCTGGGGATGAGATTACCAGAGCGCATTTGCTTCCCCTGCCGTGCTGTTGCCGCAAAGCTCGCCGACCCTTCCAACTCTGAAAGAAACCTAACCGGATGAAGGGTGAAATGAATGATTAATGTAACGAAATGGAGGGACAGAAAATTACGAGGATATGGAAATCCTTCCCAGCATTCGCCTGTCGACCCGGGGAAGGCTGCGAAAAATCCCAGGGGTCAGGAAGGTCGGCCACAGGGATCAAACTCGCAACCTCCCGAATGCGGGCCACAGACGTTATCGCCTGAGCCATCCCGCTCGATAAGTATAACCAAAACAAATTTGATTATCACTCATTCAATAGTAGTGCAACCAGAATTTATAGTAATGTCGCGTGTTAGTTTACTTCCCAATGAGATCCTAGAACCCTCAGGAACATTAAACTTTGGACTAAGCTATGAGGGTGATTCAAAAAGTGTGTGGGAGATGTCGCCCCACTCTAAGACGACTGCGCAACAGGAGTGGTGCATTGTGAGTAAAGAGTACATGTTCTAGCAACCTGCAGACGCAATTCTACTCCCATACTGATAAGAGGTGCATCACCTTGTACTAGTGGAAACGTCAACTGGAAACGTACTCCAAAGGTAAAGTACATGGAAGAATACAATTCTTGTGGGCAAAACATCTAAATTGCACAGACAATGACTGCGAAATTCTGGCGGTATGTGCACCAAATGCAATATCGCGTCCAGACATAGTGAAATGGTGCCACAATTCGACCAAGGTGGTACAGACGTAAATAATGGCAGGAAGACCATGAACACCGACCACAGATGACAATGTTCAGGCAATCGAGGAAATGATTCGCAACAATCTCAGAGTGACTACCACAGAAATTGCTGGGCAGACGCGCATTTCCATGCGCAGCACTCATTCTATCGCCAGAGATGGTCTACAGTACACGAAATTATGATCATGCTAGGTTCCGCGGTCACTGGTCCCAGCTCACAACGACGCAATGTTTATGGCGTCTCCGTGGAAGTCTTGTCATTGGGGATAATGAGACATGGGTGCACAATTTCACACCTGAAACAAAGAGAGCATCTATGGAATGGAGCCACACCTCTTCGCTTGCGCGGAAGAAACAAAGTTGCGCCATCAACAGGGCCATTGTTTTCTTAGATTGTGAAGCAGTTCTGTACATGCAGTTTATGGCAAAGGGCACAATCATTGATGCTGATTCTTACTGTGTAACACTGACGTCGCTGTGCAACCCAAAAAGAACAAGAGGTTTGAAAAACTAAGCAAAGGCATTGTTCTCCTGCACGGCAATGCAACACCCCACATGGCGCACAAAATGAAAGGTTTGCTTCAACGTTTTCGGTGGAGGTATGGAAGCATTACTTTCCATGTTAATTCGCCTAGATACCTGGGCAACTCTTTCCCTTCCATGTTATGCATACTGTATAATTGTAAGATCTGAACTTCAAGTTTCCAATGAGATTAGTCCATCTCTGTCAATCTCTCGCTCTGGAAATCGATTATTTAGCTCTGTTGAGGCAGTTATTGCGAAATGGCAAGGTGCTTCATCTTGTTGAAAATGGTTTGCAATCCCATTTCCATTTGCTCGATTTGAGGAAACAGGAAATTCTGTACCATGACGATGTATGTAAGGGAGTTGGTTTTTCTCAGCAAAAAAGAATAAAGTAAAAACTTTGTTGTGCGTAACGCCACACCAAGCGTTCACCTTAGGAGAATATCGATTGCGTTCGTGTATCACACATGGATTTTCTAAGACCCAATTCGGTAATTGTGCCGATTAACACAACCATTTACATGGAACGTTAACTCATGGGAGGTGATATTCTCAAGAAATTGTTGTTCATCATAAATTCTTTGTAGCTGGTAGCAACGAATTCAGTCCTAAGCAATTTGCCCTGTGTTTTTATTGCATGCAAGAGTTTAATTTTATTGTTATGTAATTTCAATCTTTTCCGCATGTCGTCATGCATTGTTGACACAGGACTGTCGGATTGAATGCTAAGTTCCACGTCAGGTAGCAGCGTAGTTTACACATTACCCATTACACATTAATGTCTAAATCAGTTAACACACAATAATTAAGAATGTGACTAAAGAAGCACACATGACACTAGTTGCTGCAGTTGATTTTAAAATCAGCATCAAAGTTATAAACCTAGGTATTCCTTTTAGGACTACCGAACTGTTTACATGCAAGTGCATATATAAATAGATTCCATATTCTTCCAGCTTTGATTGGTGTAAATTGATTAAATCGCTACATTGCATTAACATCTTGATTGGCTATGTGGATTGCGTACTAATATGTACCTATCGTTATCGGCAGTTTCCCTTAATATACTAATTGGATACGCAGTACAAACACTCCAGTCCCAAGAGAGGCTTGTTATATTGCTAAAGTAATTAACCTAAATAGATCATCAGTGCATATGTTATGCATAACATTTTAGCGGTTCCCTTTGCTCCGACTTTCAATATTCATGCTCAATTTATGCAGCTGTAATAGCGTTGATGAGCAGAAAAATTAAATGACAGTATTTTAATAGATACAAGCGCAAAGGGGAATATTAGGAAATTTATGTTCCTTGTGTTGATTTTATCACAAGCATTAGCCATAAAATAATATCGCATAACATTCCTTTCAAATGAAATGCTGAAATGTGGAAACATACATTCAGGGTTAACACCTTCGTTCGTGATCAGTGAACGATTTTCCCTTCACCAAATAGTGATCTCCTCATTATTTATTTCCTAAACCCGGCACTAACGGTTTTGATTAAACTACCATATGTTTGAATTTCTGGCATGAAATGGAATTTCCTTAAAAACAACCTTTGAGATTCCTGTCATTCTAAATGAATTTTCTACAATTCTGCATACGAGACCGTAAGAGATAATAAAAAATATGATTAACCTCATTAAGGTACAAGTATTTTAAATTATCCTTTTTTCATACCGTTAGCGGTTTTCTAAGTATTCCATTTTATAGACATTTTACAGTTGCTTTAGCTTAAAATCATAGCATGACTTTACAGTTATTTGTATATTCGACATTAGAATTATAACAAAAAATTATATAATTTTATACATCTTTATAGTTTTGAAGAACTGAATTAACTTGATATTTCGTAGTGCTGTTGCCATAGGATGGAAAGTTGGCACTCGGTGAAAATGTGTTTGAGTGTCAGTTGTACGTTTTATACTCTTGGAAGGTTGGCGGATGGTCCTGGTGTAGAAGATAGCTATGCGTAATCTTCTAGTCGGGATAGTACAACTTGATCCTGTCTAATAGACTTTTCACAGGCAGTTGGGTTACAGAGCTCGACATATTTCGCAGTTTGCTTTGCGAGGTGTCAAACATTTCCTCTTCCGCTTTTGCAGTACCCTTTTTTCACATATGTGACTGTCACGTACAATTTAGCAATTATTGGATCACTGTAGAGGATTTTCGCAGCTTCTTTTGCTGCTTCGTCGGTCGATGTGTTATCGTCAATTCCGGAATGTGAAGGTAACCACACTAAGGTTATATTTTTACCTCCTTTGTTAACTTTATGAAGGAGCAGCTGGACTTTATTTGGTAGATTACTGAATGATGATAAATTGTAAACTGCAAGCACTGAACAACATACAACACAGCTTGCTAGAGTTCACTTGGAAAAAAAAAAAAAAAAAAACTAGAAATCAGGCAGCCTGAATAACAAGCTGTGATTCCATGTTGTCAAAGCACAAGGGCATCATCTCATGAAACATTGCTGAAAGTTTGCAAAATAGCAGGATTTCTTTCTGAATGAATGGAACCCTAATTACGTTAGCACTGAATCTGTAGGTGACTCGTTCATGACAAACTGTCCTTCATCCATTATACATACATTGACTTTAACATAACGGAAACTATTTATTGTAATTATTAATCTATCTCCCTATCATTTGTAATAACATTGTTAGTCTTACCCTTGAATAATTCCATTACAAAATGCACAATGTGATGCTGCATTAATATAACTTTGTAGCTTGCTATTAATGTCAATCAATAGTAAATTCTATCTCACTGGTACACAAAATCGTAAATACCAATGCTATACAAAATTTGCATGAAGTTTGAGAGATACAGAAACATTTTGCTCGCCTGTTGAATATTTGCTAATTTACGTTTAAAGAAACAATATGCTTTTTGAAAATAATACTACTTACTGTTTTCTGCGTGGAAAAAAAGTATGTGTTTGGCAAGAATGATATATAGACTTCGCACGTTTTTCTTATTTTGTTCCAAACTACGCTGTTCTGAATCCAAATTACCACGCATAGTGAGTACTTTTTATCTTTCCCCATTCACGAACGTAGAGTGTAAACTCAAATAGGTACGAATCGAAGCTTTACAAAAGCGACAGGCTGTGCGAGCGTTTTGCCTTCTTCAAACTTCTGAGGATTACCTTTTTTGGCACGATTTACGTCTCAAAAGGTCTTCAATATTTGGTGCAAAAGATGAAATGCACATTTCAAAATATAAGCAAGGTGATTAACACTTATCTTGCTGCGATACTCAATTTTAAGGTAGTTCATTTTTAACATGCGTATTCGCAAATATGAGTGGAGCCAAAGATTGCCATTAAGTTAGATGCAAATAAACGTAATCTCGGATACTCACAGCAGAGCAGAGACCTAAATAATTCCCATCCTCCTGTCTCAGAACACTTTACGGTCGTGAAATTCTGCAATGCAGGTAGTTTCATATTTTGTAGCTCGTGTGAAGCCTCACTACATGGAAACTTCAAGGGAGTACAAAATAACTGGATTTCGATTTCAAATGTTTTAAGTCTTCAAATTGCAAAGATAATGTGCCGTACAATTGCTTCAAAGGTTCTTTGTATTTTTCCAGGAGAGTAACGTTTTTCGTGCACACGGAAATGGTATAAATCTGCAACTACCATGATTACAAATCAAGCCCTTAACTTTATAGTCTTCATCATGAACACAAGAATATTTGTTCTCCCATTGCATTGTATGTACTACTATCCGCGCCATCCGCCTCCGATTAGCAGGTCTGGCTCTTACCTTGATCAGTGGAGGGGGGAAAACAGCATGTGGAGGGGAAGTGAGCGTGTGCTCGCTTGTTGAGCACCCCTGTAATACTCTGTGCGGGAGATGTGTTGGTTTGCAACCTACGATGTCACTGTGTAATGTCAGTTCAACCTCATTTTCTTACATCCTGCTATAATGCTTATAAATTCACATGCCTGTTTATCACAAAATATCTAGCTCTTAAAAATAAAGCCTAGGCGAATAATGACCGGCAGTTTTCTAATGGGCCAAAAACTTTCGCTAGGAAACCTTTTTTTATATCTTTACTGCCAGTTTAACCAAGAAGTCATAACGTGATGGCTCTTTGAGCTTCTTGGCACCCTCATGAAAACACTCCATACAGGTCATATTTTAGCAACACTTGTTTACTTGTTTATTTAATCGGAAGTTGGATTCTAGGAACGTGAAAATGAAAATGTCATGTTAACTTTCGCTCAATGGAAGTAGATAGTATGTCAGATAGACGGCAACTTTATAGTCACCATACTTATCACTTTGCCCTAACTCTACATATTTCAATATCTAATCCAATAGTTCATTTGTCTGACGCTGGGCGAGAACCCACTGGGGGGCAGGCGTGCTCAGTGTAAATTTTAACACGCTCGACTCAAGGTGTTCTAGTATTTGTAAACGATAAAATCAGGAATGAAAGATTTAGAAAGAAAGAAAGAAAGAAAGAAAGAAAGAAAGAAAGAAAGAAAGAAAGAAAGAAAGAAAGAAAGAAAGAAAGAAAGAAAGAAAGAAAGAAAGAAAGAAAGAAAGAAAGAAAGAAAGAAAGGAAGGAAGAAAGAAAGAAAGGAAGAAAGGAAGAAAGGAAGAAAGAAAGGAAGAAAGAAAGAAAGGAAGAAAGGAAGAAAGGAAGAAAGGAAGGAAGAAAGGAAGAGAGAAAGGAAGAAAGAAAGGAAGGAAGGAAGGAAAGAAAGAAAGACGCGCAATTTCATTATAACTACAAATTTCAGCACATCGCCCGCATTTTGAACCTATTATGCTGGGACGCTTTAGACTCCAAATAAGGAGTTTCCAACAAACAAGTAGTCGATCTTTGCTAGCTATATCCACATGATAATTAATTTACCTGTATTGCTATTAGGCGGTACGTTGTACAAGTAGCTCCATTTGTCAAGAAATAATGTTGGCCTGTCGCTTTTAATTGAACATAATGCTTCATCGGAAGATTCGAAATTACCTGTGCCTTCCACATTATCATATGTTAAGGTATTACTTGTGCGCTAATTTCAGAGTTTAAATTAGGAAAGAATAGCAGTGCACCTCAGAAAGTAGAAAATGGGTAAAAGATTATACGTTAAAGTAGACTTCGAAGTACAACAATGCTCCTACATTGGTATTTTGCTATAAGTGATAAACTTGCACAATCAACACAGACCTGTCCTATCAGGGGCGAATGGGGGAGGGCACTAAGAAGAGTTTTAGCACCTCCCCTTAACAAAATATACACACGAACTAATCAAATTCAGACCCACTTTTTTTAACAAAGTATTGACTGTACAACTTGAATGTACTTACCCGTTCAAAAGAAGTGTACAATGAAACTGTTTTTGGGAGTTATAAAATTCTCCAATTTAGATTTTTTTTTATCTTTGCTTCTGTTATATTTGGGTTCCATGCCTCTAAAAACGCTCAAATGAGATTGCCAAACCTTCAGATATTGAATGAACATATAACTGGATAGTAACAGCATTTTAACAATGCATACTGACTGCAATGTTTAACCCGTTAATATTTCACAGAACTTTATTTATCCATAGTTTTACGAGTAAAAATAATATGCATAACATTCAAATTCTTAACACTTACCAGACTGATAAAAATATTCAGGGTGATGCTGTGGGTACTTCTAGAGAATTTTAAGGTCGAGGTTTAGACATTTAACATAGTTGGTACAAAGACATATTTTAGAGTCCAGTTAAATCAGAGAGCTTCACCACAGAATATGAGAATGTCCGTTTCACGTCATTCCCAGTAAGAAAAGCTTACGGGATGCGAGAGAGGGCAGTTTTTGAGACAAAACAGAAGAGCAGTTGTTGGTTCCTGAACGGGACAAATGTTAGCAGTGCATGCGCCTTGTGTGTGTGCGTGTGCGTGTGCGTGCGTGTGTGTGTGTGTGTGTGTGTGTGTGTGTGTGTGTGTGTGTGTGTGTGTGTGTGTGTGTGTGTGTGTGTGTGTGTGTGTGTGTGTGTGTGTGTGTGTGTGTGTGTGTGTGTGTGTAGGTTATTACCCGCCTTCTTCCAAGAATGTGTCTCAAAGATTTTCAAGAAAATCCCCTTACCCCAAACTACATTTTTTTTTATTTTCTCAAAAATGCCTCTAACGAGTTTGATTAAAATAACACGTGTTTAAGATATTTTCATGACAAATGAAATATATTAGAAATTTCTGGGAATGTTCTCAGAAGCCCTCTTCATTCTGGACGACTTTTGTATAACTGATAAATGAGAGGTAGAAATACACAAAGAATATGGATCTCGTTAAAATACACAATTTATGCTAAATACTTCTTTTTTGGGTGAACCATTTTTTGTCTCTTGGGCACGCATAGAGAGCGGAATTTCAAAATCACACAACGACCAGCTCAGCTGTCAGTTGTTAAAAGATTTGACTATCGCTGTATCCTCATATTCCCCTTGCGCCTAATAGAAAATTACCAATAAGATAGTATCCGCAAATGTTTATCTGGATTCATGGCTAACGAAAAAGTCAGGCTACGACGCAAACTGCAGTCACGCAATTCCCCTAGTCCGGTCATGGCCGAATGAAGTAAAGCCATAATCGCCTAATACATCCATATTCTTAACAACCAAAAAAAATTGCTCGTTGAATTCATACAAAAGATAGTTTTAACATGATGCTATACAATGTTAGCCACGTACCAGACTACCATTGCTATGTAATTCCGATTCGCGCCGCAGCCTGACTTTTTCGTTAGCCACGATCTAGATTAATGTGACGTAGAAGAGGGGTGCCCAAACTTTTCTCTTTGTATAACCTTACGTAATCCCACTACTTCAGTCGGAGGGACAGTCAATATTCAGGCGATTCCATGGCCGTTGCTAAAGTCACACCTTGAATTTTCTGGGAATATCCTCAGAAGACCTCTTCATTCTGGATTATTTTTGCATAAATGGTGAACAGTAAGAGACAGACAGAGTTTACTAAATAAAAAATGTGGATCTGGTTAAAACACACAATTTATGTCAAATACTTCGTTTTTCTTTAGAGTGAACCCTATCCGAGATATTCTTTATTTGTTTGAATTTGACAATACTTATACTATTTTTCAAATAGGAATGTTATTCGTTTTTTTATTGGCCTTGCAACGAGAACGGGATTTCGGAGACATCACATAACAATGAGCTTCTAAAACATTTCACTATCGCTTAAAGCCTACTGCATTCTGTTATTCCCCTTGTAACTAAAAGAAAATTAGCAACAAGATACTTTCTGAAAATGCTTACGTCGATTAAAAGGAAGTAAATAGAGAAATAATCACTTGAAAGAATAGTGTGTATAAGCGTATAGCTCCACATATATTTTGCGAATAAAGTTTCTCCAAATTGAACCATATTGACTTCGACTTTGTCGCCAAATATTGATTGACTTCTTAAATGTAAGCAGTGCCAAAGAAGTTACCAATGAACAGAAGTTTGTCGCATTTCGTAAATCAAACGCAACGTACATGTAAACAACCCGCCACTGCAACACAATGCACGGCTAGGGGTTAAAGAGTGGCAATGTCCGCGTCTAGTGGACGGTGGTAAACCCAAACTCCCCTCATTCACAAACGTTGGGCATCACTGAAGAAGAGGAATAAGCGTTTGTAAGAATAGTTTGCACAAGATTAGAAAAAGTCATATGAGTGCATACATCAGACTCTTTATGTCAAAATGTGAATTAGATGACCTATCTATGAAATGCTTCATATGATCCCCATCAAAATCGGAAAAGAAACGAAGCTGCATATGACGAAAGGACGCTCCAATGAAAGCAACCATATCGTTATTTGAAACAAATTGTATATTTTTTCCACTTATGTGGTGTGGGTGTGGCGTGTCGCCTCACATTCAATAGGTCCCGAGTTCGAACCTCGGTTAGGATGAGTTACCTGGATAGGTCTTTTCTGGGGTTTTCCCTTATTTTGAAAGGTGACTCGGGTAATTCTAAGCTCTATAGACCCCGGGCTCACTTCTCCATCCCTTCACCCATTCATTCATTGTCCGATATGACATACCCGTTAAAGAACGTTAAACTAAAAAAGTGATACATTGTCTAGTTTAAAGAGGTCTGCACATTATTGCAGTATATCGTGTTTGTTTTTGCTCTTGCTCAATTTATCGTAGTTTCTCAGTTACATAAAAATAAATGCATATTAAAATGAATTCATGCATTATACACAGAAAATGCAATATATAGGTATATGTTTTTTATGTCAAAATTTCAAACACATACTTGAATTAAAATCATGTTATTCTTTAAAAGCTTTTCCCATATAACGTTTTGTTTCTGTAGGGTGTTATTTCCTGAAAATGTTTGCCTTGCATCATTAAAAGTGTCGCGTTTAAGTAGGAAATCTGTACTAATCTGACTTTTTTTCCTAGTTGTGCTGTTCTTTGTTTTGGCCTGAAGTGTTACAAAGCAAAGACAGTCATGTTGGTCTTATGTGTAAGGAAGTTTCGAATGTATAGATTTCTTTTATTTAAATATATGTGCGAAAGATTTTCCGTTTTGGATCTACTGCCGGCGATGTTAGAACTTCAAAGATAGACCTTGAACGGCTCTCAGATATTCTGGCGCTTGTTTTATTTGAAGCTCAAAACAGATTCTGCTGTGGGTGGCCCTCGGATAAACTGTTTAGGAACGTTAGCCCACGAGCTGGGAGATGATGAAACGAACATACATCAATATGTGATGCTGCAGCATGAACGGTGACCCAGATACTAGGTGACCTTGTTGGTACACCTATAGGCGTTTGCCTCGGTCGGTGCCTCCACTTCGAGTTGCGGCAACATTCAGTCTGCTTGTTGGTCCCGTTTGTCCAACTTGGCTTCCTTGTGTGCCTTTCGGTGTCCGATGCAAAATTGACAAACATTTCATTTCTAAATCTTTACAGATTTCTAGCATTGGCTTGTCTATCTCCCTTTTATTACACGTGACTTTCTTTCACCTGGCCTTTTCTATTTATATTTATGTCTCCTCTTGTACATTTTTTGAACGTTCTTTCCTCGCTCACTATGTTTTTCTACTGACCACTACTGTTGCCACCATGCGTTTTAATTTTTCTATGCTCACGTTAGGTAGAGAAAGTATTTTATTACAAAAAATCGAGATCGAGATATAGGCGGAAATAATGCTTTGATGTCTCCTGGAAAAAAAGAAGTCTATGAGCACATGTCCCTTGCAAATCGAAACTTTGGATTTAAATGCAGCATTTTCCAAATTAGACATTTCTTGGAAAATAACAGATTTTTTATTTTCGCCAAAAATGTTTTCATTTTTGATTAAAGTGCTCTTGTAAGGGCTACTGACATGTAGAATAAATATTTCATCTCACCTGCGGAAAAACATCTTCGAAGTCCTATTTATTTGGAACAAATTTTATATAACTGGGAAAGCCATAAGAGTTGGGCAAAGACTTGCTAAAGAAAAATATACTACTGCACTATTTTCTCAAGAGTGGTGCATTAAAATACCATGTTTAAGCTCGTATACGGATCACTAATAAATTGTACTTTGGAATGTTCTGTGAATGATCTGTCAAGTTCATATCATCCTGACAGAATCACAGATAAACAATGAAATGTTATTTCCGCATGTTTTATTTAAATAAGCCCATGTTTTTGTAACCTATACCTACATAGTTATGTAAACTTAACATGTGTAGAGAACTTCAGGTGTGTGTGTGTGTGTGTGTGTGTGTGTGTGTGTGTGTGTGTGTGTGTGTGTGTGTGTGTGTGTGTGTGTGTGTGTGTGTGTGTGTGAAGTAGTGCTTAAGCTCCACACCCAGCACCAATGTTTTGACACTGGTGATCGCGAAATGAAATGATAACTGGGGAAGAAAATGCAGGAAGGCGTAAATTTAGGATACCTAATTACCTTCCAACATTGTGTCATATCGCACGGTGAATGAATGAAATGGGTGAAATGATGCTCAAATGAGCCCGAGGTCCAAGGAGCTTTAAGTTACCCGACATTCGTCTTCTCAGGATAAGGCAAAACCTCGGAAAAAACCTTACCCGGATAACTTACCCTAAACGAGATTCGAACTCGCGACCTCTTGAACCTAAGGCAGACATGCTAATCATCACGAACCGAGGCGGGTATCTCTGTCAGTCTGTGGACAGCATAAGTCAAAAAGGAAAAGTAGGTTAAAAACCAAATTTGGTATTTAAGTTTAATGTCTTTCAAGGATACGATACGAATATTTTGAAGAAAATACGAGTAGCTCCACCCTAAACTATCCTTTACATGGAATATGTTTCGAAAATTTTTATTTTCTTGAAAATGGCTCTAACGACTTTGACTAAAATGTCATGTTTAAGATACTTTTATGACAAATGAAACGTATATTTTGAATTTTCTGGCCATAGCCTATTCTATGTAGTCCTCTTTACTCTGGATGACCTTCGAATAACTCGTAAACCGTGAGAGAGACAAAATCGTACTGAACAGAAAATACAGATCCCGCTAAAACACACAATTTATGTTCAAATAAATGTTTTGTAGGGTGAACCATTCCGGAGATATTCCTTGTTATTCCTGTCAGTTTCGGAAAACTTAAAACTTTCGTGAAATAGAACATCGTTCATTTTTTATATGTTAAGCGATCAAAGAGAACGGGATTTCAAAGCTTTAAAAGATTTGACTATCGCTCAAAGCCTACTGCATTGTAATATTTCTCCTGCACCTACAAGGAAATAAGCAATAAGATCATTTCTGCAACTGTTTATCTCAACTAACACGAAGAAGATATAGGAATAACAGTTTGTAAGAATGGTTAGTACAAGAGCACAGAAAGTCATGTGAGTGCAACACATCAGATTTTTCATTTTGAAGTTGTTTCTCACATACAGGTGAATCAGAATAACACCGAATCTTTGTGGAAAAAACTTCATCTAACCCAACACGGTGTCTGAAAAACGTCAATGTCTCTTATTCACTTATGGACATGCATTCTTGATAAGAAAGTACTCACTCCTTAAAATTATTAGGTGTTATTCTGACTCTTCTTGCACATATAAAGGGGGTGTGTTCGGATCAGATTTTTTGCTCGTTTGTTTAAATGTTGTTTCTCGATGAATACACACAATATATGATGTGACTTATTTTATTTCAGTCCTTTGAACTGCAAGAGAGAGACTACTATGAAACCGTTACGTTAAATTTATAGTTTCCAAGTTAGAACTTTGGTCAGGATTTCTACAGCATCAATTTTCATATCTTCATTGATCTTGGGGAATATGTAATTCCTAACGCGCTCATACCGGAGTTGCACAAGATTTTTCCTCGTATGATGGAGCTTTTTTCTTTCTTTTCTCTTGAAGTTTTTAAGTCTTTTAATCTGGTGTATCATATCCAACGTGAATGAAATTATGCTTAAATGAGCGCGGAACATAGAAGTAGTTACCCGACATTCGCCTTCTCATGATAAGGAAAAACATCGCAAAAAGAAAACCTTATCCAGCTTACCCTAGCCGGAATTTGAACCCGACAGGTCTTGCATGTGCGACAGACGCGTTATCCCTGTACCACAGGCAGGCTGATCGTGACTTGTTAATGCGAGATCAAAGTAATGACCCCAGAGATTAAGAAGGAATGTTTTGAAATTTGATACAATGAATTAAAATGCTTATCAAAACATTTTATAAGACACTATCAGCTAATTAACCGCGCAGGGTCGTCTTCCTAAGAGAACAGTGAACTGTGTTGTTCAGACCTTATCCAATCTACTTTAAGGAGAGCACTTAAACACAAGCACGTGTATATCACCATGGAACTATGTTCTTGAAAGCAATCTTTGAACTCTCCGCTCAAGTAGTGTGATAAGGCAATTGAGATACCAACGTTTACATTTTCAGCAGCTATGGCAATAATCCTTCAAAAATAAATGAGAAGTAACTTAATGGTTGTAACAAAGCACTGACATTGAAATTGCAGCTTTCAATGGCACAACACGGACACATGGACCCTCCGCTAGAATTACGGTCTCCCTTTCTGATGCATTCTGTTTCACTTTTTTATGAAAGAAATTTTTAGATTTATATATAAAAAGTCAGCATAAGATCTATGACATATAAGTTATTCAAAGGTAAGGAAATCTTAGTATAATATAAAATAAAAATGTGATGTGTTGCACTCACGCGACTTTCTCTACACTTGTATTAATTATTCTTACAAACCATTTTCTTTATCTTCTTCATGTTAATAGAGATGAACATAAGTACAAATTATATTAATGCTGATTTTCTTGTAGTTGCAACGGGAATGTGAGAATACAGTAGGCTTTGAGCGACAGTCAGATCCCTTAAAGGTTTGAAATTCCGCTCTCTTTGCACAGCCAAGAGATAAAAAATTGAATAAAAACCTTCCATTTGAGAAAAGTTTAAGTACTGCAAAACTCACGAATAACAAGGCATACCTCCGAAATGGTTCGCTCAAAAAAAAAATTAATAATAATAATAATAATAATAATAATAATAATAATAATAATAATAATAATAATAATAATAATAATAATAATAATAATAATAATAATAACAATAATAATAATAACAATAACAATTATTATTATTAATAATAATAATAATAATAATAATAATAATAATAATAATAATAATAATAATAATAATAATAATAATAATAATAATAATAATAATAATAATAATAATAAACGCGAGCACACACATCTCTGTTACCTTTTTATGCGACAAGAATTTGTATTAAATTACAGAAGTCCAATGGCAAAGATATTAACAATTAGATTTGGCTAAACAATGATATCAAGGTCCCCATAACTGAGGAAGGGTTTGGATGACCGAACTTGATTATTCTAAGAGATCACTATCTTCGGAATCAGTGAGCAGGAAGTCTTGAGACAGTTTTCTTTTTGATCTTCTCTTCTGTGGTTTCTGGGTTCAATGTGATATGTTATAGTGTCTAGTACTCTGATTAATCTGAAGGAGAACTTCCTTGAGAGCAATTTAATGTACTGATGTATGGGAAGAATTCTAAATTCCTGATGGAGCTGATCATTTCTTATGAACCATGGAGCCTTTGCAACGGAGAAATTTGTTCTGTATAACCTGAAGTCGATGGATATGAGTTTTGGTAACTGTACCCCACACAGGAGCGGCGTAGGAGATTAAAAACCGTACAGGTGATTTGTATAGCAGTATTGAGCACTCCAGTCCAGGCGCAGATCTCTTATGTAGCAGAGGAGATTCTGGAAGTAGCCAGGATATATGAGAATTCCAAGTTACTTTTCGTGTCAAGCATTACTCGTAGATATTTCACCGGTGTTTCTGGAAGCAGCCATGTAAGCTGTTTTTTCTTGGAGTAGTAATGCGGATGGGTTATTGTGTGACTTTAAGGAGAATAGCATTTATCTTACTGGTGTTTAACTTCATTCTCCAGGCTGTGGACCATCTAAATCAGGCATGTCAAACATCACTCCCAGGGTGTGAAGAGAGGAGTCCACCCGTCCTTAACTGCAGTAGCACGTGCTAGTAGAACCGGTTTTCGCTTTGTTTTTCTCGTTCTCCGATTTGAAGGGAGGGAAAATAGGGGAATATTTTCACACCTGGCGAGTGCTGTTTGACACGCCTGATCTAAATAGAAGTCTTAGTGACGCAATACGTTATAGAGAATAGGCATCAGATGAATAGGGTACGGTATATGTCCCTGATAGCGTTTTTATTTGGCGCCCATTGTCAGCATAGTGGTAAAGTATTAATACTGTAATAAAGAAGCTGGGCGCGTATTGTTCGACTCATTTCTCCACCAGCCACACTTGGGTTGTCCTTTTGCGCGTTGAGAAGGAAATCAAAGGGGTGCAGCTGATACAAATCCTACATTTACTGCAATATATGCAGACAACACAGGTATCTTCTGTTCACACCGTATTCTTAAATATTGCAATCAAAAGACTACAGACAAATCTAGTTACCTACAATGTATAACCCGACCAAGGCGAGTGCAGTCCTGCCTGGGAAGCGGCAAGCAGGCGAACTAACGCAGTGATGACACGGATACGTCACGAAATGCTGTAGAGTCTGATTTACTAACGTGCAGCGTAGTGTTCACAGTGATTATGCTAGTGACGGAACGTAAAGGAAATAAAATTCTTCACGAGCAAGCTCGGCGTGTTATTTATAATGTTAAGTTTTGTGACGAAGAGAAGAAAAAGGTCAAAAAAGGGCCGGATTGAAGAAAGTGGGGCGAGCAAAATAAAATCACCTCGTAAGATTGGTCAACCTCCTGTAAATAAAATCAGTTTGGACGAAATGAACAAGTGCACCATTAGAAGAAAGTATCAAGATCATTAAGAGGTTAAAACAGAAATTCTTACGCTACGAAAATCATTCAACTTTTGCAAGAAAGAGATTAATTTCACGGGGGGTAAATAAACACTTGGAAAAATAGTGAAATCTATTGGATTTTGATTTAAAAGGTGTAAAAATAAAAGGAGTGTACTGAGCGAACGTCCTGATATAGTGCCTCAAAGAGCATCATTTCTTGAACATTTAGAATAAATGAAAGCGGGGAAAATAAGCCAGTGATATACATGGATAAAACCTGGATTCATACGCACTACACAGTTTCTAAATGTTGGCAGAGTGACGATGTTTCAGAAGTGTATGCAAATGACAATACTGGACAGCATCTTATTATCGTGCAAGCTGGCTGGCAAATGGGATTTAACCCAGGTGCTTGCCTCACTTAGATTCCAAATCCAAGATATCAGATTAGCTTAACGAAATGAACTACGAAAATTAATCCAAGTGAGTGCAAAACCAACTTATACCTGGATTACCGCAAAAAAGCATTGTTGTGGTTGACAATGCTCCTTATCACAATGAAGAAGACAATAACATATCCTCAAGCAACAATTTCAAGTCAAAACTACAAGAATGGTTACGGAACAACAATATACCATTTAACACGGAAATAACTAAAGCGAAACTTGTCACTCACGCAAAACAGCACAAACCAAAGAAAACATGCTCCATTGACAAATTATTCGCAGATGCTGGCTTTACAGCACTTAGATTACCAGTCTATCATCCGAACTCGAACCCTATTGAACTAGTCTGGAATTTAATAAAGGAAAAGTTGCCGACAATAATGTGGTCCATGTTTCTCTTTCAACACTAAAGACTTTAACACATGATGCTACTGGAGCAATAACAGTAAATGGCTGGAAAATCTCTGTTCAGAAGGTGAAAGATATTCAAGAAACGTATTGGAAAAGAAATGCGCTTATGGAAGAAGAAATATAAAGGATAATAATCAATCCAGGACTGGACAGCAGTGACGAGTCTGGAGAAGAAATGGCCACCGGATCCGAACCGACACAGCAAATGAGGGAGACATCACGGAATAATGTAAGTTTCAAAGAAATGTTCAGATGTACTGCATTTTAAAGTATTTGTGAATATATTTGATTTTCTATGGTATGAATATAGATACAATACATATATACATATAATACAGCGATACACACAGAGAAAATGTCAACATGAGATCTGTTATTGTTCACCTTTTGCCAACCGGACTGTACAGGAGGACGGGCAAGCCATAACGCGTGCAAGTGGCGCCCTCCGAAGCAGGACTACGCTGGCCTTGGTCGGGTTATAACTATTATTTTTTAAAACTGAATAAAAAACACAGTTCCTTATTGATTGTTAACAATCTAGAATTCGTTGTGACTTTGCAACTCACAGCTGTTCTATCCTCTGGTAACTCTGACATGTACCTATCTTTCAGTTCTACTCTCATTGCCTCACAACTGCTTACGACGATTCACCCACACTTCTTAAACAGGCGTGTAACTAACAACTGCTTCACACATCTCCGACGCAAGCGAAATGTCTACAACCGTCTCTTGACGATATCTCTTTTAATTTAATCGTTTCATTTGTATAGCTCCCTAACATGTTTGGCCATATCCGTGGCTCTGACATGAGAGACAATTATCCATTTCTTTTTCTCCCCCACCCCTTTTACATTAGAGGCACTTAGCTCTAAGATTTACACTTCCAGACTCCGTATGGGTTACGGAAATATCCTGGTTAAACAAAAATTCCCAACTCAGGCGAAAATTGAACCCAGGACCTCTGGGTTGAGAAGCGATAATCAGTTATCTCCTTTATCTTAAGTGAGACATTTGAAAGTTCTGTTGAGATATTTAAGATCTCCAAACAACACGAAACCACGCGGAGTTCAAGACCCCGCCGATTTGAAATGTATACTTCTGTTCGTAATTTTAAATGTATTCTCCTTAGAGCTTCTCTTTCAAAGAGAAAATAAATCCAGAATACGAAATATTATAAAGTTGCTAATTTAAATTCAGTGTTTATTCTTGAACTCAGCAAAACAATTCTGAATTTAAAACATAATACATAAGCATCTGCTTTGTCCTAGATTATTATTACCAAGGAATCCATGTGAGATCAAATGCAAAAGCAAGGTGACAGACTCGGCAACTTTTCGCCGCTTGGGCATATAAACGCAGATTTGCGACGCACTTTGGAAATATTGCAGCTATCGCAATTTGGATGAAAGATGAAGGAGACTGTTCAACATGGTGCAGTTGGTGATGCCTCTCTAATTGTGCTGCTGAGATGTCGGGGTTATTTTCATCAACCTTTGAGTTGTTAAACTGTCTGTCCCTTTCTGGTCCACACAGCTCCAGGAACAGTTTCCTGATCTGCATATGTATCTGATAGTTAAAACGTTTAACAGCGATTTGTGTTATACAAAAGCTGGAAAATAGGCAACAATTCAGAATGGTACTTTTATTTTAACATGGGTATTGAAATATTTCGAACCCACTGAGAATTTAGGTTTTTCAATTTCAAACTTGAAAACAAGGAAAGAAAGAAAAAGTCATGTGTTATAAAAATCATGTACTTGAAGAGAACGATGTTCCACTAATGAAAGGTTATTTCAAAATAGATTAATGTACCTTTGTTTAATGTTCCATTTATGTGCCGCCTTTAACATCGAACGTCATATCGGCGGCTTTTAATCTCTTGAAACAGTTTCTCAAGAGCAATGGTCTCCTCTTGCTTAGCGGTGGTTTTGAACTTGGGGTTTTTATTACTTTGGCTTTGTTTTAATTTATTATATTCACACACACATTCACACTCCCATTCATACTTCCAGACCCCAGGGAGGATGGGGAATAATCTTAGTGGAAGATTCGCATTCTCCCAGCCGGGAATCGAACCCGAGACCCCTCGCACAGCAAGCAGGTGCTCTACGGAATGAGCTACTGGGCCAGCCATTAATGTATTGTTATGAACCTAAGCAGATGTTTAGCTTTCTTTGAAAAACACCATGTACTGGTTATTTTCAACAATCCCTAAATTGCAGGAAAGGATATTAAATGCTACATTTTCAAAATTTGACATACGTAAATCACCGTCATTCCATTGTTTAGACCAGGGATACTAATGGAGGGGATTTTTTTTTTTTTTTGGTTCGCCTACCGTCCAAGGAGTTCCTATTCACTTACCACTATGTCACCGTAAGGTCCGACCATCCGCAACACACGGTGGTGGAGCGGTTAAGTAAGAGAATGACAGAGGGTGATAAAATATTATTAAAATGGAGTCTATTTAGAGTGATGTAAGAATTTAGTATGATTCTTGGCAGTTGATATTTTTTAGACTCATCACTATACATAAATTATATTCTTACTGTAAGAGCAGTATATATTCTTACTGCCCTTACAGTAAGAATATAATTTATGTATAGTGATGAGTCTAAAAATATCAACTGCCAAGAATCATATTAGAGGGTGATAAATTGACATGCCTGGCTTCGGCAGTAATCCTATCATCTATGTGGTGCGCCTATGTTTTTTACAAGCAGGGTTGTAATTGTAGTCTGTTTTCGTTTTGAAGTCTTATATTATCCATCCTGTCTAAATTATTTATATATGTATTTGTGTACATATTAAGATTGAAAAAAGAACACTTTATTTATTTTAAAACAGATATTTCGAATGTATCAGGGCGTGTACACTTGTTTACTTCAGACAAATCTATTTTCTGGGCAGTAGCTGTGGGGGGGGGGGGGGGGGGGTGTGCGTGGGTGGGGGGTATGTTTTCTTGTTAGTTATCTGTAATAACCCTTTTCTAAGACTATATCAGGGCTTTAACTTGAATTGACTGTAGATTTTATCATTGGTTTTAAATCATTTTTAACCTGAAACACACTTATGTTTAGTCCCACATCATACTTTCAAACTCTGCGGAAGGAACATCTCCCAGCTCCACTTGGGAATTGAACACGAGATCTCTTGATCATAATCTTCTATCTACAATAAAATCAAAACTCATTCTGCTTATTATTTCTTTCTCTCGTCTCGTCTTGGTACAGATACGAACTGAAAAAAAAAAAAAAAAAAAAAAAAAAAAAAAAAAAAAAGGCCTTTATAGGCGAATTCAATCAAGTCTGTTTACAAGTTACTTACCTTCGTATTTATTTGTTGTCTCCTCTCTCTCTTTTAACAAAAGCCAAATGCTTAAGAAAGCTCTTTCTAAATTGATTTTTCTCTCTTTTTTATTCCGTTTAAGATTTAGTCTCGGCAAGTGACGAGTTCTTGTTCCTTCCATTTATACATAATAAATACTGTCATCTCTTTAGTTTGTATTTTATTCCTTTCAGGCATATATTGGTTTTATCAACATGTTGCTGCTGTTAGGATACTTCCCATTCAATAAAGATTCCTATAGCTTCCATTTGTAGCTACAGCGTCTTCTGAATACAAACTTCCATTTCTTGTTCGCCAGACACTCGGATTTTACTTCGTTTTCTACTTCCATTCTAAAAGGAATCTCCTCTGAACATGGCCACACCATTACCATTCTCCTCTCTTCCTAAATCTTATCTGTTTCAGTACCTATGGCTTGCAATTTCATATCCTCCCTGCATTTCGGATTCTTCCTCGAGTTCCGCACGTCACTTCGGTCCACTGCGTACGTCGCATTCAGAAATTGATAAGAATTCAATTACCTGGCCCAAGTTTACCTAACAACTCCATGGTGTATGCTTCTAACACGTCAGAAAATCGTGCAATAGAATAATGTATGGGGAAAGGGATTTTTATCGATAAGTACCTTTGTGGACGTTATTAAATCCGAAAATCTCAGGTGTATTTTAAACAAAACAAATAATATATATCTTTACACTCAGATGACTTTCTCTAGCCACTATCGCTTATATGTATCCTCTACAATTTACTGTTACAAAATGTTATTGTAGTACTATGCAGACTTTCAGAGACAAAAATGTATTGGAAATGTTAAAAGTAGCATTTTCATTCAGGAAACTGAATTAAAAAGCCAACCATTATGACAGAATGTTAAATTTGAACAAAGCAATTAGCAGATACATGTTACACTTTTACAGCTTTTTTGGGCATGGTATCTTCATTGTTTGAAGTGTTACATTGTCGTGCAGTGTGTCCTTTCAGATGCGGGACCCTTTATGCTAGAATGCTGAAGCAAGAACGAAGCGTAAAAGGAACAAACATACCTTCCGCATGCCTGTTAATTTGATAGAGCTATCTTCCTGCAGCACTCCTTAATGTGGCCCCTTTACCGTTATTATTCACCGGCAGATTAATGTGCTGTTGCTACGTATATTTCACCCTGCAGAAACAAATGCACCTGCATAAGCAGCTATTTCTGTGAACTTCCAGAGACCTTCAACTCTCAATTTTTTTTTCAGCCAGAAAATGAGCACTGCTACTGCATAATAGACCCACCAAACCGCTCCCCTTTATTGCCAGCGGCTGTTGCATAACTGGAAGATTTACGCAGCGGCACTGAGCGAACATTTGGAGAAGGGGAAAATATCCCTGTCGGGCATATCGGAAGGCGCGGCTACAGTAATGTAATAAAACACTTTTGCTACAACATTCACACATGTCCGCAAGCCAAACAATTACGGTAGACAATAACTTACTAGTCTGAAGGACTCGCAATCAAAAGTAATCAAGTGCTCATGAGTAATCCGTATTTGGATATTCTTTACCAACACATTAACTTCTCCACCATAGAAAATAGCGGTTACAAATAAATTAAGGTAGTAACAAAGGGAGTATCCAGGTAGGTACTTAAAAAGAAAATTATTGCTCTGTAACTTTTAATATAACGTACCAGAAAATAAACCCTTGCTTTTTTTGTTCACCTGGACATGAACAAAAAAGCAAGGGTTAAAGAAAACAACAAATCTAAAACATTGTTTTAGGGGCAAGTCATTTTAAGCAAAGCATCAGAATTAAACTTACATCAGAATATCTTTAAACACAATTATAATGTTCCAAAAAATTAAAAGTTATTTCACAAACGTTATTTAAGTCTGTACTATTAATATTAAACATATTAGTATTAAAAGCAATCAGTATCAGAAAATGAAAACTTCTGTCAAGATAGTAACTGGTTCCTTCTCAAATTACTATACGCATATTTTATACGCAAAACGATATGTTCTAATCACCAGAGAGTATTAAATGCAAGGTGGTTTACGAGAACATTCACAAGTATTTGGTCAGCATTGGTATATATAGAGTTCTATTAATAATATGAAAAAAGCTATATAATATTCAGTTACGATTGGATTTACTTTCGGGTTGCATACGTGTGCATACGACTTATTATTTTAAGCAGCTTCGTTGACAAAGAACCAAAATACATGCATCAGCATTTATTGAGACTATCTCGTGTGTCTCAACCTTATATCAAAGCATTTAACGCACTTTTTTCTTGTTGTCATTTACAAAGTAACTAGGGAAGGTATTCCGTTCCAGCAACAAATTCAATACCGAGATTTCAGTGGCAATAGAAGCTTTGAAGTCCTCTGAATAAATAACGCCATGTCGGTCTGAGTGGCTCAGTTGGTTAGACACTGGCCTATTGATCCCAAGGTCGTGGGATCAAATCCGGCCCAGATCGATGGTTTTTAAGTATGCAAAAACGACAGCTCCATGTCAGTAGATTTACTACCATGTAAAAGAACTCCCACGGGACAAAATTCCGGCACACCGGTGACGCTGATGTGATCCTGGCAATTGATAGCGTCGTTAAACAACAAAACATATATATCACCACCGCCGCAGCCATCATCACCACCACCAATAATAGAGCAGTTTTACTTTACCTCCTACCTATAGTAAGTAGATGCAATATTGTATTCCACCCAAAATTAGCTATCAAGATTTCACCGGAAATATGTTTTGAGACTCCCTGTATAACAAATTAGATTATAGTAAGCAGTACCTCTCTCTCTCTCTCTCTCTCTCTCTCTCTCTCTGTGTGTGTGTGTGTGTGTGCGCGCGCGCGTGCGTGCGTGCGTGCGTCTGTGAACAGCACGACTCAAAAATGAGAAGCTGCTTAAAAACCAGATTTGATATTTAGGTTTAACACCTTCCAAGAATGCCACACAAAGATTTTCAAGAAAGTTCTCAGGCCCAAGACTACCCTTTACATTGAACCTTTTCGAAAATGTCAATTTTCTCAAAATTGGCTGTAGCGATATTCATTAAAATGTATACCATACCTAGTTTGAGATAATTTCATGACAAATGAAACTGATAGCTTTTGGGAATGTCCTCAAAGACCTCTCTTCATTCTGGACGACTTTTGCACATCTGGTTAACCACAATCGATAGACAAAATATTACTGCACATAATGTGGACCTTGTTAAAACACAATTTATATCAAGTACACTGTTTTGTGGACTGAACTATTTCCAGATACTATTTAATATTTGTTTGAATTTTCCAAAACTTATGCTTTTCTCATATGGGAAATCATTCGTGTTTTTCCTTATCTACTTCATAGAAAACTCATGAAGTGCCAAAGTTGGTATTTAGCTTCAGCACTTTCCGAGGATGCGACACTTTCAAGAAAATCCTCTTACCCAGAGTACCCTTTGCGTGGAAAATTTTGATTTTCTCAAAAATACCTCTAGCGACATACTACATTACAATGCCATATGCTTAAGATATCTTAATGACAAATGAAACTTATATCTTACAATTTCTGCGGAAGTCCTCAGAGGTCCTCTTCATTCTGGATGAGTTTTGCATTACGTGTAAACCATAATAGAAAAATTTTACTGCGCCAAAAAAAGTTAAAATATAGCTCATATCAAATACATTTCTATGTATAGCGAACAATTTTCGATAATATACCCCTTGTTATTGTTTGGATTTTTCCAATACACTTTTTTCAAATGCGAAGCCTTTTTTTCACTTTCTCTACTACGTACGAAAATTCGGTTACTTAACAAACCTCAAGATTTTCAAGGAAATTCCCCCAACCCAGACTACCTTTAACATGGAATACTTCTGAAAATGTCGATTTTTTTTAAAAATGGCTCTAATAACTTCGATTAACTACTATATGATGATATTCTCACGACAAATGAAATGTGTACCTTGAACGCTCTTGGAATGTACTCTTCATTATGGATGATTTTTGCACGACTAGAAATATATGAATTCTCATTGTAGAAAATATATGCCAAACTTTGTTGTACAAATAACCATTTTCGAGATATTCTTTGGTATTGGTTTGAATCTTCAAAAACTTTTCTCAAGTAGGATATCATTATTCGGTTTTTATGTTCTGGCTATGCAAAGGGAGTGGAATGTCAAAATTGTCAGACAGTGGTCAGCTCTTACAAAAATTGACAACTGTTTTAGCCTGCTTGATTCTTCTATTTCCCTTGTACCTATAAGAAAATATGTAATAAGATCATTTCTAGAAACGTTTATTTCGTTTAACATGAATGAAAGAATAAGTGTTTTAAGAATAACTTGTACAAGAGTGAGTAGAGAAAGGCATGCTAGCGCACACATCTGACATTTTTCACGTTGCTAATAGTGTATAACCAACCACCTTGTGTCTAATTTATACCTTTACTCCTTATTGCTAGAATAAACGTTCTCAGTTTTCTTTTTTCTTCCTTGCTTTCATATACATATATGAATGGTACCTTTAATTCCTAGTCATGTTTAACGTTCGTTCTTACTGCATACGGCAGCACGAGCGGTGGACACTGATCATTAGACACCGGATGTTAGGTACTTAAAAAGTTCAAAATAGGCAGACAAAAAGGCAGTTAAAACTGCAAAAATAGGCAAGCAAAATACGCACTAAAACCGTGAAACTAGGTGTTAAAATCTTTGCAGTTACATGTAAAAACAGACAATAGATAAGAAAAATCAATACAAACTTCTCTTGTTATCCACTGAAATCAAATTTACATACCTGATACATGTTCTATGAACATCATACCTGTTAGTAATTTCGTTAATGCATCACTTTTAATACATAGTAATCTTTGTCAATCATTAATAAACACTCATTTGATTACACATAAAAACGAGATACTTTTCAAATTTTCCAATTTTAAGTTATGCCTACTATCAGATACTACATTTTTGAACACTGAAAATGAACTTTCCATTTCTACTGATGTTACTCGGACTGTGAAAAGCGCAAGATTTTATAGATTAATATCACTTTCTTTTTTTTTAAATTTATTAAAGGTCGATCAGCAGTTTTCCACTTAATATTACTTGAAGTATTGTTTTCATCGCTAAGAATAATTCCTATGTCTTTTAATTATTGAAAGTAGCTATTCTCTTGATGAATCCGATCCCATTTTCTCTTACACGTTCACCTGAATCACTTTGGCTGTCTTCAGACAAATGCAGAAGTACTTATACTGAAACCTCGACATAAAAGGCTTTTGGCAGTGATTAAAAACAAATTTAAGTAATGTACAACATGTCATGAATCCCTGACATGCAAATTGCCTGTAATCAACCATTTTAAACCAATTTTTCAATAAAATGTGTTTCTTCTGCCCGAAAAAAAAACGGAAATAGACATTTACAGGCAGTATATGTTAAAACAGGCAAAAATAGGCACATTCAACTTCATAAAAAGCAACTCATAGGTTTGTGAGTTAAACTAAAATTAAGTCGTTTTTATATCTATGGTGATTAAGAGTACGCCGAAGTGAAAAATGTGATTTTCTGAACTATTGAAGTTAGAGGCTTAATTTTTGGCACAGACATTTCCAGCAACTAAAGAATCGTATGTACCAAATTGTATTCCAATATCTAATCACATTCTTATATCAATTAATTTATATTAATTTTATTGGGTACAATCAAAGTGCATCTCCTCCAACAATGTTGAACTACAAAGCTGATTTTTTAAATTACAACTCTTTTTACCTTTGTAATAAATTAAAAGATGGAAATTTTCATATAAGGAATAGTTTTTCTTTAGCAGTTCTGTATTGAACACGTGAATAACATTAGGAGTGTTTAGAAGTGTTTATTTTTGCTTGAACTGTTTTCCAAATGAATCGATTCCAGAACGAAGTACAACAAAGAGTGTTTAGGTATGATACGTATGAGCTTACATCATCTTACCGGGAAGTTGAAAGGCATTGTGAAACTAAATTTCCTGGCGAGCGTAATTCCGAATAGAGACACCATTTGTTTGCTTGTAAATAAATTCAGGATAGGAATGTGATAGGAAATGAGAAGCATGTTGCATATCCTTTCCGCAGGGGTTTAAACAAATGTTTTTAAAAAAAGATTATGAAGATGATCCATTTTCCCTTAATAATTAAAATAATTAATAACAACAACAACAACAATAATAATAATAATAATAATAATAATAATAATAATAATAATAATAATAATAATAATAATAATAATAATAATAATAATAATAATAATAATAATAATAATAATAATAATAATAATAATAATAATAATAATAATAATAATAATAATAATAATAATAATAATAATAAGACCAGTACATCACTTTGGGCTATTTCACGGAAAATCGGATAACAAAAGGTGTTTATTTATCTTGGATATAAAGTTTGTCCATCGGCAAATTGTTCATTTCATATTTTTTTGTTCTCCTTGTTATTCTTATTATCGTTGTTATTAGCATATCATAAATACGTGATAATGTGATAATTATAACACTACGTGATTTGTTACGTAAAATTAGACAGTAGAAGACATTTCCTTTGCATTATGGATATGCATATACTTGATAAGTATATGTCGTTATTCCAGTTATTCTTGTTTGAAAATTCGGTGTTGATGGTTAATTAGTTCATGTTGTGTTTTAAACACTTTATATTATTTTAAAGGGACTGTGTGTCTTTAGAGATTCCAGTGCTTTTTCTTTTTTACAATTGTTTCCAAAATATTTTAATGGTTCTTTGTTAATTGATTTTCAGGAACACACACACACAAATTATAAAATTATTTTGCATTAATTTAGAAAGCATTGTGTTATTTAAAGGTGTCAATGTTTTTGTTTCCAACAGTGTTTTCCAAAATGTTCTAATGACCCTATGCTAATAGATTTTCACGCAACATATATATTTGTGTATGATTTTGCTTTGTTTTTAAGGCGACTGCGTGTATTTATGGATCCCAGTACTTTTCGTTTTCACATTGTTTTCCAAAATTTCTAATGGATCTTTGCTAATTGATTTCCATATAATATTTTTTTGCTTTAAAGCTTCCCAAAAAACTTAGTATATTCCAAAACCTCTAATATTGTTCAGTGATATTATGAAGCATTTCTCCAACAACGCCTTCTTGTTGATTATAATTGTTGCTTACCCCTCTCCCCCCAAAGTCTGGAATTGTGTATGTAAGCACCTATATATCAAAAATACAACAAGAAAGCCCAATGTTAATCTATACAAGAAGTCAACGAGTAAAGAACATTATGAAATCGTTTCTATGATAAAGCCAATTAATAACCTTCGCTGTTTTACAGCGACATCCAAAACAAGCCAGTCACTCTGATAGGTTTTCCTGAAACAGGAAAATGTTAGCATTTTACTGTCACTCTCGTGGGACACGTAAACCAGTTGAGAGGCTCTGGCCTGAAGTATCTACCCGATAACCTTCCGTCTCCACGGCGAATTCTAGACATGTCGGAAAACATTTGAAGCCGGCTGTACTTGTCCGGGAGACGGGCCGTGCGACTGCTGGCCAAGTTTTGTAGCAAACCTATTGTACTACTCTATTACTTCTATTTTCAAGGTGGTTTCATAATACAATACTCATTCGTCGTTTATCACCCAAACAATGAGCGTAATTGTAACCGTTGTTTTTCTTGATTTACACATGCTGTAAATTCGAATGTTAAAATTTGAACACCTTTCGTACAGAAATAAAACTTTCGTTTCAAAATGAAATTTATACGTATGCCACACAGAAAATATGGAAGCCAACAGAGAGAAAACATTTTATATGATGTTAAGTCAATTTGAGGATAGTACGACTCCGTTATTGCAATAAAATGTGTTTCTTAAAACTTGCATTAAATGAAACCTAAAAATAGAGACCAATAATCGTTTAGGAACAGCAAATTCATATCCAGGACGATCACAATATTACACGAACACAAATTTAAAGGGACAGTACACAGAAGACGCTATTGGACAGTCGTGGTCCTTCAGGCAATTATTATAATGCCACAAGTGATTGCCAATTTATCTTGAGCATATGACCATCATGGGTTGCATTTATTAAGACTATTTCGCGAATTAAAGGATGCTATGGCCTATAAAATGTTATTTAAACACTGTATTGTAATTACTAACCTCTTAAAACAAAAACGGAGTAAGCATACATTAGCGACCATTGGCACGTCCTACAAGATTCTCATATTGATGATCCAATCTTTTATATGTTGTCAATATCATTAGTTGGTGTATCTGCTGTTTATTTACCTATAATTTAATTCAATAAAAATGTGTCAAACTGATTCCAGACATATTTCCTGTTTTATTCTGTGTTCTGAGGCTCCCCTCTTCGAATTATTCCTTCAATTTCAGCATTAAATGCTTCACCGAAGCGAGAGTCAGCCATTTTTTACTTCTGACTAGCGGCTGTTGCTTTAAACTACGTAAGCTGTTGGGCATCTGTAGGGCTGTGCAACTAGATCAGGCATAGGCAAAATCGGCTCAAAAGGGCCACTGCACTGAAACGCGTTCTTCCCTCACTCTAGGGCCATCCCTCCCCTTAACTGCTTTTCAGCTTGCGACACGCTTCAATCATTTGCAAGTGTGTCATCGTCGGGACGTCTGTTTCATGAAGTGCGACAGAAAAATTTTATTTTTATTTGTTTATTTTTGTAGGTTACAAAAACGGTAAGTTTGCTGTTTAATTTACGGATTTCAATTTGCAAAAATATAAAGTTTTACAATATCAAACGACACTAGGATTAGAAGCATAAAGCAAACTTAGGTGATGTTATAGGTGTTTATTTATAATGAGGTGCTTTCTGAATACACGTACTTGTAAACCTATAATAGAGACGATATGACTCCACATTCTGGGGGCTTAGTTTCTAATTAGTTTATTTAATATAAGCTATTGTATTTTGTACTTCAAAGTTTGAAAACAATGCTGAGTTTGAAACTAAACAATTTATTATGTTGAACAAATAGTTTTAAAATGCTTTCAAGGCTAAATAGCAATGGAACATTACTGCTTTATTTGTTGTGAAACAGAAACAATTGAGTATGTTAAAAGGTATCGTAGGAGTATTACTTTTTTTATTAATGTCCTCCAACATCGGACGAATGAATGAAATGAAATAGGTGAAATGATGCTCAAATGAGCCCGAGGCCCATGGAGCTTTAAGTTACCTAACATTCATCTTCTCAGGGTAGGGAAAACCTCGGAAAAAAAACCTTACCCCGATAACTTACCCTAAGCGAGATTCGAACTCGCGACCTCTTGAACGTGAGGTAGGCACGCTAACCATCAAGCTACCGAGGCGGGCATAGGAATATTACGTGCATAAGGTGGCTGTAATAATTATTGTATGCAAAATATATTTAATATAAACAAAATAGTTAATAACAGCGTAGAAATTATTACTAATGCGCAGGTTGTATCAAAACAACCCTCGTAGAGAATGTAGGGTAAGTAAGGCAAGTTCAATCGCTACCTCTCCATGGTGCCCATGCCCGAGCTAGATTCTCTAACTTGATCATAACATAAAAAAAAAGTAGATGAGGTGATGCTTAAAATTCAGAGGTGATCATGAAATTTGATACATTTTTCGCGAATGAAGGCTGTAATTGGTTGAAATTTGATATTATGCACATAATGGTTGATTTCAGCCACGCCAAGTGTGAGTGAAATGGTCTAGGTAAACAGAATGGCTTGATGGGCAATAGGTGGCGTGAACGGAGCTGTTACCTGTATGAAAACTCTGTTTACATACCTGCTTGCCTTATAAAGGACAATTATATTTTATGTATAGCCTCATGTGTGTGTTGACGTTTTGGATTTCCGTTCATCTGACTACACTGGATATTCAAAGAGATACGCAACTTGCTTCCACATGTTTGCAAGGTGAACTTGATTTTGCTCTAAAACGTAAGCTAGACGTATATCTGCACCACGTGCACTTTTCGAATTAACCATGCTTTGAGATCCAAGACCATTGGGTATGTGCTCCACATCAACTGACTTTTCTAAAACGTATTTGGTACGTTTTGGAATAAGCTCTCAAAAGGTTGTCTAATACTGGTAGTACTCACATCTAGACTGTCCATGGGGAGATGATCCTCAGGAACTCCGTTGCTTTCCTGGACCTCCAGCTTGACTTTCTTCCTGCACAAAGAGCAATGTCGTTAGCAGAGTACCTCATTTCACTTCTATATAAAGATTAATATAGTCCAACATAGGATTATCTGTCTCTGTCGTCAGCATATATACCATGGAGTAAAACCGGTATTTGTATCTTATCGCTCAAGGATGGCCTGTGTTTGTTATACTCCAAGCGATACAATTATATATATAAAATAGCGCTTGTGTGAAAACCCAATAAAAAGGCTTTACATAATATGCAAGTGGGAAAAAATGTAAGCATGATAATGGAATTTTCAATGTATTGTTGACCGGAAGGCTATAGTTGAGCGCAAAGAAGTTATTGAATCGCCTCCCTAGGATTTAAGGTCAGTTTTTATTGCGTAGGTTCGCCATAACTGCCTAACATGATCCACATGACCCTCAGTTTCCCTTATCTGAATTACGTGAGGTAAATGCCAGGGTTATAAGGCATGTACAACATGTCCGGTTAAAACGCATTGTGGCTATTTCAATAATGAAAGGCAAGAGGAGGTGGAGGAATAAGAAGTTGACGCTGACTGCAGGGACAGTGTCCATTAACAATCTGAAACGCTCGCGCAGTTACATTTGAGAGAGTTTTGCACTAACCGTGCACAGATATAAACAGAGTTTAATACACAGCGTGAAGCTTAGCAGCTGAATGTTTTACACTACATGTAGATAACACAAATATTTAAATCGCATTCTTCAAAAATCTGATGTGTTGCACTCACATGACTTTCTCTACTCTTGTACTAACCATTCTTACAAACTCTTATTCCTATATCTTCTTCGTGTTAGTTAAGATAAACATTTGTACAAACTACCTTATTGCTTATTTCCTTGTAGGTGCAAGGGGAATGTTAGAATACAGTAGGCTTTGTGCGATAGTCAAATGTTTTAAAGCTTTGAGATTCTGTTGTCTTTGCACACTTAACATATAAAAAATGAACAACGATGATCCATTTCACGAAAGTTCTAAGTTTTCCGAAACTCACACACATAACAAGGAATATCTCCGAAATGGTTCACCCTACAAGAAAATTTATTGAGACATAAATTGTGTATTTTACCAAGATCTACATTTTTTGTACAGTATAATTTGGTCTATCTCTAACGGTTTACCAGTTATGCAAAAGTCATCCAGAATAAATAAGACTACAGGGGCTATAGCCAGAAAATTCAAGATAAACATTTCATTTGTCATCAAAATATCTCAAACATATGACATTTTAATAAAAATCGTTAGAGCCATTTTCAAGAAAATCCAAATTGTCGAAAAAGTTTCCATGTAAAGGATAGTTTAGGGTGGGGCTATTTTCTTCAAAATCTTCGTGTCGCATCCTTGAAAGACATTAAACTTAAATACCAACTTTGGTTTCTTACCGACTTTTCGTTTTTGAGCTACGCTGTCCACAGACTGACAGACTGACAGACTGACAGAGTGCACACAGACACACACACGGACCTTTTTCTAAAAATGCTTTTTTTTTGGATTCAGGGGGTCTCAAAACATATATTTCCGGTGAAATCTCGACATCGAATTTTTGGGTGGAATACAATACTTCCCCTACTTACCAGTAGAGAAAGTAAAAAAGTGACGTATACATTTTAGTTACAATTTTTTATCCATGATAGCAATATTAATTCCTCCTGTACTAAGAGAAGCAATCACTATCAAGTCTATTTGCTAGGAGACAGATCACTTACGTTCTAAAACGGACGGGGTGGGGAAGGGGGAGGGGGGGGGGGGTCCGTAGCCGACTGTTACGCTAGCTCGTTTCAGGAGGAGGAGGAAACAGCAAATTAGAAAGAAAAATGTCTGCTTTTGTAAAAAAAAAATATCCAGAACCCGCAGTCAAAGCCATTAAGCATAAGTGAAAAATGCATATTACTCGTACTTTCTCTACTGCTAAGTATAAGTACTGTACTCGACCTAAAAACTCGGTGTCGAGATTTCACCGGAAATATATGTTTTGAGGGCCCATGAATCCAAAATAGAAAAAACCGTTTTAGAAAAAGATCCATGTGTATGTGTCTGTAAAAAGCGTAACGCAAAACGAAAAGTCGGTTAAAAACCAAAGTTGCTATTAAGTTTAATATCTTTCAAGGATACGACAAGATTTTGAAGAAAACTCCACTCTAAACTACCTTTTACATGGAAAATTTTTCAATAATTTTGATTTTCTCAAAAATAGCTCTCAGCGATCTTATTAAGTTTTTTTTTTTTTTTTTTTGCGAATGAAATGTATATTTTGAGTTTTCTGGCTATAGCACATGTAGTCCTGTTTACTCTTGATGACTTTTTCATAACTGGTAAACCGTAAGAGATAGAGCAAATCTTACTGTACAAAAAATGTAGATATCTTAAAACACATTTCAAATTCATTTTCTTTCAAAGTTCACCATTTCCGAGATATTGCTTGCTGTTACTTTCAGGTTTCAAGATATTGTAATTTTCTTTAAGTGGAATAATCGTTATTCTTTCTTTTTTTAATCGTTTCTCCTTTCTATTGCAAGCGCTTGTTACTACGATGGAAACACTTGGAAGCGGCTTTCGCAAGATATAACTATCAAATGTTTGGTTGCATTCAATTATGAATGTAAAAAACCTAAGAGCTGTTTTATTTTAACTTTAATTTGTATTTATTATTTGTTGTAATGCGGTTTTCAGCTGTTCCTACTATTTGCTTACTTTTATTTTCCAAGATTTTTCACAATGCCTTGCAAAAAACGAACCAACTTTAACTTTAATCTTAGAAAAACATTTGCAGTGAAAACGGTCAAAGTATTGCGGGTTCTCTTAGCCAAAATCATTATATATTTGGTGATAATAGAAGCACGCAGTACATAGGTAACTGAGTGGTGGTATTATGTTTATTATACCTTGGTCATGCAATGATAATGTAATTTTAAAGACATCACAGCGACCAGCTTTAAAACGGCTAACGCTTAAAGCTTACTTATTGCTATATCCCCCTGATACTCACAAGAAAATTATCAATAAGTTAAGCAAATGTTTACCTCAATTAACATGAAATAGAGGAATAAGCATCTTTAACAATAGTTGGAACAAGATTAGAGAAACCCATTTGAGCAAAACACATCAGATTTTGTATTGTAATAATAAAATTTGAGCTTACATAGAACAGATATTCACCCCAAACATAGATCGTTAGCAAGTATTTTCAACCCAATAAAAATAAAACAGCCTATCAGATGATACTTGATCCAAAATAAAAGCTTCACTGACAAACAAATCGCATTTATAAAACCCATATCACTTTCGAATATATCCTGTATACATTCACCGGAATATTAATTCACTTTAAAAGCATCCACCAGTTAAAACCTCACTGGGCGCTGCTTTAGTATAATGATAGAAAAGAAAATTAAAATACTGCACTCTCGAATACCTAGCTTTGATTCCACTTTTAATAAACCAAGAATGGTACTTTAGTCAGAGATTTCTTACACAGATCCTGCCACATATACAATGCACCAGTTTTGTTTTCACATTGGATGTACTTGCTCCAATATAAACGTCCATCTCATCGCTCTAGTTTGATGTATCACGTTTTCAATTCATGTAGATATTACCCGTTAAGCCCTAGGCGGTATAAGACAAAGAAAAGTTGAGATTTATGCTACAGTTTATTTTCCTCTATATCGTATTTTTTGCAGAGAGGATTTGGAAGGAAACAAAATCTTACAGACAATACGTCATAAAAGTATCGAGAACAAAACGTTCCACAGACAATGAATTGCTATTGAAAAGCTAACTCCAGTATATTAGCTGAGATAACGGTAAGCATAAATGTTTGAGCAATGCATTTGCTGCTTCGTAGCATCCTATACAAGAAGTCAATAAAACAGTTTGTCACTAGATATGATTACAACGTGTTACCAAAGAAATCCGTAATATAAGGTAAAATTATGCGCTATTTGGGGGCCTACAGGCTGGTATCCCTTCTATTACTATTATTACTATTACTACTATTACTACTATTACTACTATTACTACTATTATTAATTATTATTACTACTATTATTAATTATTATTATTATTATTATTATTATTATTATTATTATTATTATTATTATTATTATTATTATTATTATTATTATCATTATTATTATCATCATCATTATCATTATCATCATCATTATCATTATCATCATCATCATCATCATCATCATCATCATCATCATCATTATCATTATCATTATCATTATCATCATTATCATTATTATCATTATTATTATTATTATTATTATTATTATTATTATTATTATTATTATTATTATTATTATTATTATTATTATTATTATTATTATTATTATGATTATTATTATTATGGCGCTGCCGCAATTTTCTGTGACATTTTGAATGTGGTAAAAGCTATGTAATGAATTTTGCCAAAGGCTAAATCATAAAATTCATTTAAGGGTATCTGGAGACTGAAAACTGAAAAATTATAAAACTGACTTGTTTTTAGATTTATGCACATAAGCGTTCCCCAAGCTTTTAGTCATTGGTTGTCAGCGAAATTTTTTTAGATTTCGCCATTTTTAAAGGTCTAGCGCAGGCTTTAAATACCTCCAGGTAGGCAGAGGATGAGAAAATATACATTGATTACAATGCTGCCCAGGGCTCAAATGGAAAACCTTAATGAACGAGCACCTTGTGTTAGGCACTCTCATACAATCCAGCGTTTACACAAAACCGAGCTTTATAGAAGAGTGCACGCTTATTCAGCGCCAGACCAAATGCGCATAAAGATCGCTGATCATAACTACAGAAACTTGTCGTAAGTCACTTCAATTAATTCAATTACCCAATGAAAAAAGCAGTATCCTGAGCTATAAAAATATACAGTATCTTCTTTATCGAATTATCCATCCCGTATGGACTTCAAGCCACTACCTAGGATCAGATGGCTGTTGTGGATTAGACGAACCTATGGACCGGACAAAGGAAGACTTAGAAGCGGGTGGTCAGCCCAGCACCAGGTATGAGAGTGAGGAAGAGGATGATATGAAATACAAGCGAAACGGATGATTGAACAAGTGATGATGGAGTAGTGGGTGGAATGTTTGGCGGGGGAAACCGGAGAACCCGGAAAAAAGCCCACCCGGATGCCGCTTCGTCCACCACCAATACCACATGCCGGTATCTGGGATTGAACGCGGTGATAGGCAAATGGTTTAACTGCTCGGTCCCAGGGCCGTCGTATATAGTATCAACATTCCTAAATGCATTCATCTTACTCTTTTTGCGCGTTTTCCTTCTTCAAACTTTCTTTCTTTGAAAACATTCCCCATCTGATCAGCTGAATCCTTCATCAAAAATTGTAATCACGAACAATTTAGTACTTCTTAATCATTCCTATCTGCGAGTTATTTAAACTTTGTTCCAACTTCACTTCCACCATATGTCAGCAAACTGTGAACAGTCTACTGTTTCCTTCTAAACATGGACATACTTTTGAAACATTATTCATTAAAATTCTTTAATGTCTTTAATTAAAGCCAGTGAATACGACAAAGTCCACGGAGTGTGTGCTTCAGCTCTACTGTCTAATCTCTCAGCTTAAAGGTGCTGGAATTAACCTCTTTCCCTTAAAACAGGTGTTCTTGATGACGCCAAAGTTCCACCAAAGAAATTTTAATTATTTAATTTTTCAATGCGTTGGGATTTTGTTTTCTTTTGTTTTGCTCATTTCTCATTTGGACTATCGTAAAAGCCAGGACTGGGAACCGGTGTTCTCATAACAGCACGGATAAACTGTATTCCAATTCTTGAGAGAGTTTGTATTAACCACAACTCGTTGTGAATAGAAAATCGCAAGCGTTTGTCAGTTTTTATTTCAACCTTCATACGCCATGAATGCAAATAATACTGAATAATATAACAGATATTTTGCCCTATTTGTCAGGAAGCGACTTTGTTGTGGAAGATTCAAGATCATCATACATCTACATCATAGGAATCGCAAAAACCATAAGCGTTCTCCTCTGGCCTCTGCATAGCTCAGTGTGCCTCTTGTTTATTTTGATCAACATCCTTGGAGGTCACAGTTTGGAAGGCTTCGCACACTGCATTCGTTTATTGAATATCGGCGTTTCCGCATCTGCTGTTTGGTGTAATCCCAGAGTACGTTATCTGGTGTTGTCAAGTAAGGGCTACAAACAGAAGCTGGATCGTTGACCTATCCTCGATCGATCCAGCGATTTCCAAAGATTTCCAAGTGTTCAGATGCTGATTCTGGTATTCCTAGCTGAGCAGAACGTTTTCTTCACGATTTTGGCATAGATTGATAGATTGTTCCACATTAGCACAAAGTTCATGCCTGGTGGACGGTCTTCCACTTTTCGGCGCTTCGTGAACTTGCCTGCCAAAAAGTTTTTATTGTCCCATGCGGACAAGGTCTATTTGGTCGGCGCTATTTTTTCTAATCGGACAACGAAAGCTTCCATTATATGTTTAATTGATATTCCATTAAATAGACGCGCAGTGAACCAAACGGTGGCAACCAAGCGTTCCTCAATCGTAATTACTTGTAACAGCCATTCCTCAATATCTTGCCACTATCAGTGTTCGGTCATATGATTCTTAGCACTAACAACGGAAGTCCAAAACGATCGACAGTAACAATAGCAAGAAATAAAATTAGAATATGTACCACTTTCAGCAACAAAACACAGCAATTATTACACAAATCAGCTAGAACTTCATGTAAAGGTATATGGACTTTGTACGCACACTGTAGAGATAAGTCAATTATGCAAAAATGTATAGCGTGCAGGTTTTTAATGAGAGCATACTTTGTTCTATTCTGCACCTTCATTTTCCAAGTCCTGACCTACGGGTGTGTGTGTGTGTGTGTGTGTGTGTGTGTGTGTGTGTGTGTGTGTGTGTGTGTGTGTGTGTGTGTGTGTTAATATTAGCCAACAGCGCACAGGCAAGTACTCAACGATTATAGTAATTATTATTAGTAATGATAACTAACTCCTGATATCATGATCACTGCGTTCTCTTCTTCCGTCCAAAAAGGATACATGGACAAAGTGTAGTAGCGGGTTCGCATGTAGGCTAAAGCTCTCTCAAATCAGAGTTTTTGGTTTCCAGTCGAGTAAAATAGTGCCAAGGATCTCACGAGTTTGTGCACTGTGCCAGTCTTGCCAGAAAGGAGAAAACTCCAGGAGGGCAATCCAACCTGGATCCCATTCTTTCACAGGCAGCAACACGGTAGCATTGTGGTCTATGATGAGATGGTCCATGATTTGTAATAAACGTTTTGCTTGTTTCTTTGGAGAAAGAAGTGTCTGAGTTAACAGCATTTATGAACAAAATAGCATAAGCTTGAATTTAGTAACAGCAACTTTGGAAGACAAACTTTGCCCTAGTTCTTCTTAACGGCGAATAATAAGTCGCAATGGATCTGTTACAACAAGAGTAATGTGTTTTGGACTGAGGCGGCATGTGCTGAATATTAAACGACTTTTAGTGAGGCTTGGGCATCACTTGTGTAGGACACGTTCTTATAAAGCACACGCTCTCTGTTTCGCCCACTTCCTCTACCCACCAGCAATACACGATCATCCTAATACAGGAGTACAAGCTTTCTATATCTTGAAGCGTAGGTTACTTAACTCTTCTTATTTGGATGAAAATGCTTCATCACATGCATAGAGCTAAACTTCTCACCATTTAAACGTTTGCGCAGAAAATGTTTAGTTTAGCAATTTATATTAATTTGTATCTTCCTTAACACGCAGCGATATATCTGAGTTTTAAATAATCTACATTTAAATGATAATACTGGCTCATAAATCGGTTATTGTATAAGGCACAGACAAGTGAAAATGGGTTAGTCATAAGAGAGTAATTGAGTATTGTTATCTTTAAAATAATTTCTCATAATGTTGATATACTCTGAGAGTACTGGGAGATAGCAGCTTCAGACTGCTAACAGGTTCACAATATTTTGAGGTCGGTTGTGTATATGTGCTCCTCCGAATGAAATCAACATCTATAATCAATAGCTTGGGGCTTAGAAATGACACTGAAATGTTTTCCGGCCAAATCCCGGATTGACATAGTCTTGATCGAAAAAAAGGGGGAAAAAAAACGATAAGCTTTTGTTAAAAATGGCTTAAGGAAGTGATCTTGACTACACTGAAAAATTGTACTGTTTAACATTTTAGCCACCTGAAAAATATATTCCTCGATATCGTTTGATATTTAATTACAGCTTGTGGCATCTAGTCCGCTTTCTTTTAACCTTCAAATTTTAATGGGAGACGTAGTTTAGGGGAGAAATGGGGATGTATCGCTCCTAATGACACTGTCATAATGCATGAACCTACCTGATTAAAAATACAAGCTTACTGGCGATAAGCTCTACTATGCTATTCTATTCTACTTTTGTCACAGATATACAGAACCTACCAAAATCATCCTTTACTATCGGCTGATCTTATAACGTCCACAGATGCCATTTTGGGAGTTTTCGTTATAATGCGCATACGAAACGTCCTTGGCCAAGGAAGCGTGGAGATTGACTGCCTTTCAACGTGTTACTCCAGGTGAATTATTCCCGTTTGGACAAGTTATCTGGAACTTTTCCTCATGTTAAACAACTTCGGGCGCCATCATCTGTCATCCATTCCATTTTTGTGGTGTCTTTGAACAAAAGTAGGGATTAGAAAAAATACAAAACGAATATTGAGCGAAACTGTTTAAGGAAAGTTAACCTGCTGTGGTGACCTCGCAGTACAGGCGTTAGCATCGCTGAAAGGCTACATAAGATGAACTTATCAGGATCAAAATTTGAATGTGGTCTTCTGAGAGGAACGAATGCCATTTAATGGGGAGCCATTATCTTAACGATTATTTAATTTATATTGGTGGTGTTCAATTTCAATAGCACAGAGAGGAGTGATTTTAATTTCCGGATATTCAGTAAATCAGTGTGTGTGTGTGTGTGTGTGTGTGTGTGTGTGTGTGTGTGTGTGTGTGTGTGTGTGTGTGTGTGTGTGTGTGTGTGTCTAAGGTAAAGAAAGTAAGGAAAATTGCCCCCTTCCCCAAAATAATTAGTACCTGAACTCACAATTGAAATGCTATGTACTGTCTCATACATTTACGTCCGTGAACAAACAGCTATAACCTAAATGTAAGTAAGAAGCATAAAACCAAGGACAATAATTTTACACTTTTTCAGTTTTCCACCAACAGCTTCCATTTAATTTGGATGGCCGTTTGATTATGTGCAAACGGGTGTGCTTACACTGAAGAGCTGCTTCTTTGTTCCTATTACTTAATATACAGTCAAGAAAGTTGTAGTGAAAGTTAACTAATTTGCTATGCTGCTGTAAAAGAAGTTTTCGGAGAAAAAATCTGTTGTGTGTACTCACCTAACTTTCTCTAATCAATCTTGTACAGTTCTAAAACGTTTATTCTTCTATATACTTCATGTCAATTGAGATAAACTTTTGTAGAAATTGTTTTATTACATATTTCCCTATAGCCTCAGTAGGCCTAAGCGTTAGTCAAATCTTTTAAGGACTGGTCGCTATATTATGGCCTTGACATTGGCCAAGACATAAAAAATGAGACTTCTTATTTGAGAAGTGTAAGTATTTCAAAATTCAAACCAACAAGCAGTATCTCGAAGATGATCATCTCCATTAAAAAGTTATTTGACATAAATGGTTTCCCTTAAAGAGATCTACATTTTTCGCGTGTTACGATTTTGTCTATCTCGTACAGTTTAACAGCTATGTAAAAGTCATTTAGAATGAAGAAAACCTCAGAGAATATTACCAGAAAATTCAATACATTGTTATGAAAATATCTTAAACTATGGTAGTTTAATCAAACTTGTTATATCCATTAAACATTTTCTAAAAGTGTATAACGTAAAGGGTAGTTTGAAGCGGGGGATTTTCTTAAAATATTCCTATCGAATACCAAGGTTAAATACCAAGTTTAGTATTCAGCCGAGTTTTCGAATTTTGAGTTACCAGTTATCTCTCTCTTTCTCTCTCTCGCGCACGCGCGCGCGCTCAGGCACACGCACGCATATGGACCTTTTTCTAAAACTCTAATGTTTTATACTCACATTACTTTCTCTAGTCTTGTACAAACTATTCTTATAAAAGCTTGTTCCTCTACTTCAGGCGGCCTGTGCAACTCGCCGGATCCCAGGGACCTGCATGTGGTATTCGTGGTGGACGAAGCGGCGTCAGGGCGGGTTTTCTCCGGGTGCTCCGGTTTCCCCCGCCATCTCATTCCACCGGTGCTCCATCTTCATGTATCATCAGTGTCACCGCCTGCGGTGCCGTAGTAGTAAAAGCGGGCGTTAAACACTACAACAACAACAACAACTCGCCGGATATCTCCTGCGACCTTCATTCTTTTACCTGCTAAACATGCACTTATCAGCTGAAGACCGTGAACAGGGTGCGCTCTCGGACTATTTTTGATGAGGTACCAGTTGCTCTATTTCATAATAATCGAGATAAATATTTGCAGAGATTATTTTATTGCTAATTTTCTTGTAGGTGCAACGAAAATACGGGAATGCAGTAAGTTTTAAGTGATAGTCCAATCTGTAAACAGCTAGTCACTATGTGATGGCCTTGAAATACCGATTTCCTTGCATGGCTAAGTGACAAAAAAATGAGTAACGATTTCCCATTTGAGAAAACTGTATCGGAAAATTCAGACCAATAATAAGGAATATCTCCGAAATAGTTCACCCCACAAAAATGTATTTGATATAAATTGTGCTTTAAAGAGATCTATATTTTTGTTTAATAAGATATTGTCTATCTCTTACAGTTTATCAGTTATGCGAAAGTCATGCAGAATGAAGAGGACTTCTGAGGACATTTACAAAGAATTCAAGATATACATTTAATTTTTCATGAAAATGCTTTAAACATACGTTATTTGAATAAAAATCGTTAGTCATTATTTATAAAATCAAAATTTTTGAAATATGTTCCATGTAATAGTGGTCTAGGGTGAGATTTTCTTGAAAATCTTCGTGGCGCTTTCTTGGAAGTTGCTGAAGTTAAATATACCAAGTTTGGTATTTAACTATTTGTTTTGGAGTGATGCTAATTTCTCTCTCTCTCTCTCTCCATCTCTCTCTCTCTCTCTCTCTCTCTCTCTCTCTCACCCAGAGAGTCATTTTTTCTAAAAATGCCCTTTTTTAATCAGATGTTCCGCAACACGTATTTGGGCTGAAATCTTGATAAAGAATGTTTTGGATTGAATGCAATACTTACCCTACTTATATGCACTAGACAAAGAACTTAAATGCGTAAATCTGAAGGAACATCAAATTCTGAACTTCAAAATGCAATATTTCAAGTGTATCTCGCACACTGAAAATGACAACACGAAACTTTGAAGGAAATATGATTAACATCAAGGAAAATAGGTCAGTACAGTGAGAGCAGAGTAAGGCATTCATGATTTTTTCCGTGGCTGTAGTCGTCTAATGAAATGGGACGTGCACAACTTGGCAGAGAACAGCTCTTTACAAAGTTCTAAACTGCCACTAGCGTAACACAAAAGTAATTAATTTTAATGATCGTATCCAGGATGAGTGAGGGGGCGGGATACCAGCTCACGCACCACTTCTACGATCGTTCCAAAATTCAAGTTGCTGTGCTGTCCCCTTCTGTATGGTAAACAACTACTGCTTCGTTATCGACACATCTATGGATACCTACATCTGAAGTACCCAGCGAATTACCTGAAACTATCACTGCATGTATTTTTTAAACCAAATGTATTACGTACTTTGCGCTAACAATATTGAAGTTCAGATAAGGTCACAAAGATTCAAAGATTATCAGATATTTAGATGCAACAAAACACCCTCCACACATAAAAACAGTCAATTCTATTTGATTTCCATGTCCATGTCCGTAATTTAAACACGTAAGAGGACGAGGACGAGGACGAGATCCCACTTCATTTTAATCAAAATAATGCACTTACAAGCATAGATAAAATTTCAATTAGGTAGACTAGAATACCAAATTTTAATGCCAATATCTTTTTATTTGCATTAGAATCATGCAACAAACACCAATAATGGGTATGGAAAGTAACCTGTGGTATTTATTTTAGCATTGTACAGAAGTTAATTGCAGTAGACAGCTTTTTTACATTTATCAAAATATTACGTCACACGTTTATAAAGGACGGAGTTCACTATTGAGGGGTCCACCACAAAAGGGAACTATCCCACAAAACATGAAAAACTGAGTTGTATTAGCATTTCATACAGCAACATTAGGTTGGTCCTCATTTTTCGAATTTCGTGCTTCATCACGCACATCTGGTAGTTTTTTTCCTTTTGTTTTAAGAAGAATTTTAATACCTATTTTGTTGAAATTAAAGAAGATGAATCCGCGTCGCAGTTGCCGGGAAGTTGCGACATGTTGGCTATTCCTGCTTATGCGTGTGCTGCACCCCTGCCATACTGTCCACCTTCAGTTGAGCGTCGATTTCCATTGTGTACTACTGTGAATGTTTACTTACATCATGGCGAGTAGTTTAAAAAATACAGACACAGTTATTCACTTAGTCGGTGAAGTTATGCGCCAGGTCAATGGACACAAATTACCATCTAATCGACAGGTTATGTCAGTCTTGTTTTATAAAGTGCGCGAAACAAAATAGAATCAGTGAATGTGCTAATTTAGTTGCGCGTGCATGTGTAGAATAGAACAAAGTATGCTCACATTAAAAACCTGCACGCTGTACATTTTTGCATAATTGAGTTATCTATAGTGTGCGTACGAAGTCCATATACCTTCACATTAAGTTCTAGCTGAAGTGTGTAATAAATGATGTGTTTTATTGCTGATATTGGTACATATTCTAATTTTATTTCTTGCTATGTTTACTGTCGCTCTTTTGGACTTCCATTGTTAGTGCTAACAATCATGACCAAACATTGATAGTGGCAAGATACTGGAGGAATGAATAACACAAGCAATTACGATTGAGGAACGCTTGGTTGCCACCGTTTGGTTCACTGCGCGTCTATTTAATGGAACGAATCTGGATTTTGGAATATTACTGGAAGACAGGAAATTGCGAACGGGTTCGAGAAATATGGCGTGAAGAATTTTAAACACCTCCTCCATCCAGGCTCACAATTTACGGGCCACGCAACACATTTCATCAGACAGGGTCTGTAAGTAATGCACCTAAAAGTGATTGACAACTCCTGAAAATGAAATGATAGCTGCTCAGACGTTTGTCCAAAGTCCTCAAAAATCAAGAAAAGAGCAGCCATGGAACTAAACACGTCACGCAGATCTTTGAGTCGTATGATGTTACATTTAAAATTGAAAATGTGTCTACCAAGATAGATAGGTACATTTACTTGAGGATGGTCCAGATCATCGTTGACAGTTCTGCGAAGCTATTTTGAATGAAGAGTATGAATATCATGGAACTGCTCGAAGAATCGTGTTGTCCGACGAGGCACACTTGAAACTGTCGGACGCAAGCAGACATAACTGTGTGTACTATACAGAAAACCCTCGTTTAACAATTGAGGTACAGATGGATCAGCCTGGCGTTACAGTGTGGACAGGTCTGTCATGTCAAGGAATCATTGGACCTGTCATTTTGAGGACAAATGTAAATCAAAACATTTACATCAACATCTTAAGGATTGCGATACCACAAGTACGAATTCAACATGGTGATGGCTTCTATTTCCAAACAACATGGAGCTCCCGCTCACTATGCGCTAACTGCGCGATGCCTTCTAGATGAATTCCGAAACAGGTGTATAGGGTGATGAGGGTAGATTGACGGCCACCAAGATCTCCAGATCTTACTCCTATGGTCTTCTTTTGGGGTTTTTGTTAAAGATATAGTATTTGCACGAAGATCCCGCACTGTTGATGAAATGATTCAGTGCATAAGAGATGCATGCCCAAAAATTGATGAAGATAAGGAATTGCGTACAAGAGCATGAGTGTGACATGTAGACTACAAGAGTGTGTAAATTCTGAAGGCAAACAATTTGAACATTTACATTAGTAATAACAATAATAGTAATACGTCAACGTTAGTATTTTTTGTTAGTGTGTTTATATTGCAGTGGTTTGCTTTGTGTGTATGTATGCATGCATGCATGTGTGTGTCTGAGTGTATGTGTGTATGTATATAAAATGTACATATGTGTCAATACTCTATACCTACATTAGCCCACCCCTGTACATTTCCAATCTTGAAGACATGATCAACATTTCCAAGAAGATGCCCAAATGTCAACACAAGAACAAAACACCTCCTCTATCTCCTCCAAAATTAAATGACCTCATGTCCATGTTACCAACACATTCCATTACCACATTGCAGTTAATGATACCTCAAGTGAAGCTCAACAAGAGATTGTGATGTCAAAGAAGATGAAGATTAATACAATTATTCGTTTTTCCACACAATAGCCGTGCGTAGGACAGGATTGGAAAGGGTAGAATGAGACTGAAAAATTCAATGCCATAGCCGGGATTTGAACTACGGATCTGCCGGTTACCGTCCAGCTGTTCTAACCATTAAGTTACCATGGTCAAAGTGCCCATACGACATTAAATTCTCCAACTCACTCGCATTTTTCCCAGTAAACCACACAAGGTGATTTCAATTCATATGAGATAACATACTCTAATGGCGACTTGGAATATTTTAAGTACTGAAGTTCCGGGCTTCAAGTTCAACCAACTACAGTATAAGGTCAGTTAATACAATTAATCGCTCTTCCATACAATAGGCCTGTGTAGGACTGGATTGCATAGGGTGGAATGACACTGAAAAATTCGAAGTATTTTCTGTACTGTTTAGAAATAAGGTTAATTTAATATTTCTGCAATTTTTAATCTTTTCATCTTTTTAGGAATGAGAACGAGAAGAATTTGTTGACCTAATTCTCTGCATGTACTGCAACGCAGGGCGAACAACTAACCAAGAATCGATATTCGGGTACTCAAGAGTTAATTGTTTTATGACACACTAACCAAACCTGCCACCGCACCCAAGCGAGTGAACATCGTAATTCTAATAGCATAAATATATTTAAAACTCTGGTTATGTATTGAATTTAGAGGAAAAATCAATGCAAATAATATAGTACACTAGCGGCACTGCAGCTAGAACAAAGAGGCAATACAGTAGCCGCTGGGAGTGAAACACATTAGTAATAAATGGAATTGTCATACACTGACACGGAGGAAACATTTTGACTACCCAGATTTATATTTCGTGGTATATAATCTGAAATATTTATAAAATGACCATAAATTGGCAGAGTGCAGCAGTGCACACAACTCTGCGGTCTGTGTGCAGAGTAGGTGACTATAAAGTTATGTACTATGAAGTAACCACCAGTTAAACCATCGTTGATTCTTTTATTCCCGAATTGTCTACTTGTGTTATTCTGCCCATATCTCCAATTAAGATAAAACTATTTTGGCTGATAGAGAAATTTGAGGGATGCAACTATGGTTAAGTTTCAAACTTCTAAGCTTATCTGTTACATTTGGAGCCAAAGCATTGAAGGAAGCGGCACTACCGTAGGCTGCTGCTGCTTCATTAGCATAGAAATTAGAGATTAAAATCGCGATCGATGAAATGCTGTACGACCGTTGACAAACTACACTTCTGATAAGTTCGTAGCTCTCACTTTGGAAATGAAGATGAAACAGTGGGATGCTTTCAAGGGATCGGATGAGTCTGCTTTAATTTTTATACAGACCATTCAACAGTTAAAACGTGCTGCTAGTAATACTGGCAAAATATATCGCTTCTGGGCGAATGGATATAAAATTCTAAAAACTACTTAACAGAAGTAGTTAATAGTTAATATTAATGAACTCTACATTTTCTTTCAACAGTTCTTATATTACCTTCATATTATATAAAACTCAATGAGAATGAGGTTTCTATTTCGACTATTGATAGGAAATTCCAGATTATGCCACTTATTCCTCATGAAAATATCTCAAATGCATGGTATTTAATCAGAATGTTAGAGAAAATGTAATAATATACAAAAATGTATAACAACGTTTGGGGAGGGTCCATAGCAGTTAAGCTGACCTCCTTTGCCAATCCTTTTCAGAGGTTCTTAGTACTCAAAACTATTAACATACCCATGGTAACCGAAGATAACACCCTGGAGCCACAGCGAGCAGGATGAACCTGGTGAAGACAGGTTGGACTCGCAAAAAGCAAGGTGGCTGCGAGGGTGCACCAGGAAGGTCAGCAGTCATGAAACTCCGTGTGCCGTGTTCACATTGTGCGCATACACACACCTGGGTAAACCGCAACGGATGAGGACTCGTCACAACCGATGAGCCTGCCTCAGAGGTTTCAAGCAGGATGGCATACATCGCCCCACCCGGATCAAAGCGCCTTATCCAACGATACCAAGGCTCTGCAACGTTGGAGAAGTTCGATGGCGTAGTTTACCGCCACCAGAGCCTGCCCTGAGAAAAGATGCTCGTGGTACATTCGGATCGTGTGGCCAACTACGCAGGTGCTAGTCGGGGCAACCAGCTCTGAGGAGGGAGCAGTGTGATTCCGGCATCGGCCGCATGCATCAAAGACTCAAAGTCAAGCTAACTCACCCCACTTCTTGTATAGATATACATGACACGACAACAGAGTGGTCGGGACTAAGAAGACTGATTGCGGCAGATCAAAGCGTTTTCAGACTGTTTGAGATACTTTCGAATTCATTTACGAGAGGTTCGAGAAAAGGTGAATTTCCAGAAAAATCCATTCTACGTCACTTCTTTATATAAGCCAGACGAGACGGCCAGAGCAGCCACTTTTTATGATGGAGTCTTCAAGCGTTGAAGAGACAGCTGTGTGTGGGTATGCGTGCGTGTGTATTCAGTTTGAGTGTGTCTCTATCCTCAGAAGTAGCTATTTGAAGAGAGAAAATAGCAGAAATGAAAGACAAAGGGTGTGTCAAGGTTACGATAAGACAGAACAGCTGTGAGATGCAAGGTCACGAGGAACTGTAAATTGTGTTAACGATAAAGCAGAACTGTGCTTTTGTGCTTCAGTCAGAGAAATAAAGCAACAAAGTAACTGGACTTATCTGTCACTATCTTTTTGAAACATGGACATTTGATAACATTAAATTATTTTGTTGTTTAACGTCGCTGTTAATTGCCAGGATCACATCAGCGTCACTGGTGTGCTGGAATGTCGTCCCGCAGTTCTTTTCCATGCTAATAAATATTCTGGCATAGAGCTGTCGTTTTTAAGCACACTTAAAAACCATCGGTCTGGGCAGCATTTAAACCCGCGACCTTGGGATCAGCAGGCCAGCGTCTAACCAACTGAGTCACCGAGACCGACATAGACTTTGGTATCTAAATCTGTAATTTTTTTTTATTTTAAAATTTCTAAAGTTGAAAACAGATGACGTAGGAGGCATGAGGCACTTCGCAGTAATTAATCACCTGTACTCAAGCCAAGATCTGTTGTTATTGAAATATCTTAAACGCCCATAGCGTGCTTATCTGTGTACGACTGTCTTGTAAGATGAATGACATTTATTATTTTTGCTGTTATTTTAACGGAAACAAAATCTTGACGAGTTACAAGTAGCGCTACAAAATCCGTATGGATCTCATAACAGCGCAAAGCATTTCAATATGTAGCAGTTGAAAACATTGAACAGTATCTACAAATGGACAGCGTTTAGTATTTTGTGATTCTGTAGGGGACCCTTGACACGGCTTGCATGCAAACTAGAGAGATTCCTAACATACCGCCTTCATTAAGTAAGACTGGCGTCATACAGCCTTGATCTTTGGGCTAGTTTCTTCGCTTTACACAGGAAAGAATGTGCCACAAAATAAACAATGAATTTTAACGGAAATTTTCTCCAAAATATCAATCTATATTTGGTATTCCAAGCGCCTGCATTCATTATGTAACAGAAAATAAATGTGTCGAGTATTATTTCATTTATACAGAAACCGAAGTACTTTTCGCTGTGAACTCGAAATTACAAGTGAATGATGTCAATCTTTGCTATGATTCTTTTAATAACTTCGTTTCTTGATACGTAAAATATTGCTGCATAAATGCAGATTAATTTCTGGCGTATCATATTTCGCTGATAAATAACAACCTGCATGATTTTCCAACTTTTTCGCATACACAAGAATAAATACAGAGGCCTAGCAGGATATAACAGAACATAATATGCAATAAATATGTGAAGATTTAATTCACATGGGAAGAAAACTCTACCTTTCAATGTGCACGTTAAACAAACAAGCACGTAAACAAAATGACCAAGTAATGTCAAACGAGTTATAAGTGGGAAAAAGATCATAAATGTACACGTAGTGATTTCATCTTCTTTCCATGATTACCCTCCCCTTATGTAGGACTTACACCCCCTAGGACTTACAAACCAATGCCTAGGACCTCTGGGCCAGACAGAGTAAACACCTGGAAACAGGTGGTCAGTCAAGCACCAGGTATGATAGTGAGGAAGAGGATGATATGAACTGCTGGTGAAATGGAAGGATGATAATGGAGCAAATGGTGGACTGAATTGCGGGGGAAACCGGAGAACCCGGAGAAAAAACCCGCACAGACGCCGCTTCGGCCACCACGAATACCACATGTGGGTCCCGCCTAGGTGGTAGGCGAGCGGTCTAACCACTCAGCCACGGCGCCGTCATTATCCTTCCAGATTCAGGGAAGGATGAGGAATAATCCTGGCTGGAGAAAAAATCCTACCCCCCCCCCTGCCGGGAATCGAACCCGGGACCCCTTGCATAGGTGCTCTACCAACTGCGCTACGTAGTGATTTCAAGTCAACATATTGTATCTTGTATTTTTGTGTTTATACCACATTTTAGTAAACAATCCCAAAAGGTACAAATTTTCAGCAGTCTCCCTGTCTCTTAAATCGATTTAAAATAAATTATGTTCTTGAACATCGGCTTTGCTTTAGTTTTGTCTGCTTATTGATCTCACCCGTGTCCGGTTTGGAAGCTGTGGGGCGTTGAAGTTTGTGGACAGTTCGTATATGTTGAGGGTGTGCGTTTCACATTTCGTTAAGAAATCCATCAATACCAGCACACCGTTGTAGCAAATTGCGAAAGGGGTTCAAACTGTTGACCTACTTGAATGCGGAGCGTACATCGGTGGTGCAGACATTTGCGCATAGTTAAATAAGGATGGCTATGTGCTCAGTATTGCACTGGTAGCGCGGATTCGTGCGATAAGGTCCACTTCTAATGTTACTTATAATGATAACACACACCACAATCTTCATGGTACCGCACAGAAAATGGCCAAGAGATGTAAAATCAGATGACAGTAGCGGCCATGACACAGGTTCCCATCTACCAATCCATCAATTGGGGTAAGTGGCGTCCAGGTGGCGCTGCATATTTGCATCAAAATGAGTCGGGGTTCGCTCGTATTGCAGTCACATTACCTGGCGAATCTGTAATAGCACCGTATCAAGTAACATTCCAATGAAACTCGGAATCCCACAGTGTCTAAGCTATTTACGGATTTGGATTCGATTCCGTCTTGAGGAATGTTCACTTTAATGTCCTGACCAACAAACTAAGCGTTGTCGGTGTTCTATACACACTGTATGTATTTTGTATACATCTGATTTTTCAGATACGAAAATTTGACTACTGCCCATTATGCTGACTAGATTGTGATTCTGAGCAAAAGCGCCTCAGAATCAACAGCCAGGCAGTTGAACACAGTCTGTGAAGAAATCGATGTATGGTGCAAACGATAGACAATCAGTATGAATTCTTTAAGATCAAGTTCATATACAAGAGAAACACCAATGATCATCCTCTTTAACTAAAAGATGCAATAACACACACATCATAAGATGTTAGATATCTTGGCTTAATGTTGGATAGGTGCACCACGTCATCAACTTGGTTTAGAAAATCAGCTATTTTGTATATTTGTCTTCTGAAGCGCATCACATCAAGGAAATCATCACCTTGCTTTCCAGTACAAAAGACAGATATACAATTCACTCATCCGCCCTACACGGCAGTAAGGCTGTGCAATCTGGGGTTCTCCTTCATCACAAACCCGAAGAATACAAACACTGCGGAACAGATTTCTCAGAATTATAGCCGATGTACGTTGGTATGTTCACAACATCACCATTCATTGAAATCTAGAGATCCCTGAAGTTCTCCAAGATAGCTACCAGAGACTCTCTAACTCATTTCAAAGACGCACCAATCCTTTACTACTACAAATACCCGCGAATCCTGCAGCTGATTGCACTAACAGAAAATTGGAAAGAAAAAAAATAGGCCTAATGGAATGAATTTCAAAATACATGGGATTATCGTGGGTAACAACTCAAACATGTTCCAGGTTAATTTTGTTACTCTATAAATAAGCATAACATATTGTACAGACCAATGTATAGCAGAGTTTTTTTAATTAATAAAAATATAGCAAAACCATGTATAGAGAGGACTATTGCACTGAAGCTAAACCTTTTCTTCTTCTATACTATTCAGAAATTAAAATTACTATTGCTACTCGCATATCCATACGCATGCATCTCTCGACACACACACACGCACACACGCGCACACGCGCGCGCGCGCGTACAGAGGTCTGCACGGGCTAGGGCCAAGCCCTCGGGCTTAATTTGAAAAATGTTTGTAGGGTTCCGGCCGTGCCCAGACTTGAAAATTAAGAGGTACAAAGTAATTTATATTTTTTAGTCGCCAATGTCGAAATTCCAAGAACAGCACCATTATCGCAATATTTCTTTACTAGAAAGTCGATATGATTATTCTGCTGACACCTTTAAAAAAAATAATAAAATAATAATTGATGATAACCGATGATAATAACAACACATGCACAAACCCACGTACACACAGGCACGCAAACACACACAAACACACACACACACAGTCACGCACACACAGAGGAAGGGGAGAGAGAGAGAGAGGGAGCAAGCGAGAGAGAGAGAGAGAGAGAGAGAGAGAGAAGAGAAAGCGTCTGAAACTGCCTTGTTCCTACGTCGACAATATCTTTTTGCTTAAAATACTATGATCACGTTAATTAGATATTATATACGGTCCGTTTGGAGTGTCCGTTTCATTAAATGACAAATGCTCCTATATTAAAAAAAAAAAAACCATAAAAAGTATAATTCTACTCAACGTAAATCTATCTTGTTGCAGGAAACAAGTCGGTGGATATACAGCACTATTTTTGTACAAGGAAATCCACCTCCTATGGAAAATTTAAGTCACGCCACACTGCTATTAGCGCCTACATGGTTCAGTAAACAAGTGTCAGTTGAAAATGCCAATCTGTGCGGAATCGTTACCAAGTGCTTCTCTCCTACTTAAAAATCAACACAAACAGCATATTTTCCTTTTGTTTTGTTTTTTGAAACAAATAATTATAACTCTCGTTACTAAGATATCCACAATATGTACTTTCATTTTTAAGAAAGCACTTAGGAAGTACTTTGGTAGGACACACCAAAAAGTTAACCCGCCATAAATCACCTACTTTTATTAATAATTCCTATGTCCCCCCCCCCCCTCCAAGACAAAAAATTAGTCGTATATGGAACTCCAGCTTACTTTAGTGGCAGAGAACAACTCCACGACTACCATATAACTTGCACTTTTTAACAAGTAGGTATGTCTGATTGCCTGTCATGTGTGTATGCATGTATGTGTGAGCGTGGGTGAGTGTGCGTGTATGTATGTAATGTAGGTATGTATGGTGGTATGTAGGTATTACGTAGGTACATACGTATGTATGCATTCCAGACATAACTCATTTTTTGCCCACGGATGCATATGCTTTCTATCGATAATGTAATTAAATATATTAGTGCAAGAGGATCAGCTATTTAAAACAATTTTATTGAATCGAATCCTACTAAACGAACAAATTTGGAATCTGTAAATATAATTAATAATCATAGGTAGTAAATTTTATGAAAAGAATTATTACTCATATCATTCAACTAAAACACCAAATGCGACGAATGTCTTTAGTATTAGCTAATTTATACCAATTAAATGGCACATACAGTCTTCATTAACAGATATGGTTTCGAGCTTAAGATAACGAAAAATTCTAGAAACTAGAAAGTCTAGAAACTTTCACGATCTCAACAAGATGACTATTTCAAAAATCTATATTTTGAGCTCGAATAATTTTGAAGGCCTTGTTACCATTTCAGTCCCACGTAATTATACAAGGACATCAATGAATAAATTGTTTTAAATTATTTATGTAATTTTTCTCATATTATAGATGAAAGATAAACACGTGTCAGAACAATAGTTACGGCAACTGTTCTCAAAAGATGACTTCCAATGTTGGGCTATTCCATTTCAACGCTAATATTAAACTCAATATCTGAGCATAGGTACCCTATTAGATGCCCTCTTTAGTTGATTCATTGTTACACCTTTCATAACACAGGGTGTTCGGAAAGCCTCTGTTAACTAAAACCACGGATTAGATTACGTTCGAATCCAGGTTAGGTTTTCTATATAGATCTGATACTAGTTGGTATAATAATAGTCATACATAGGTGATTTTTAATTCTTTCTATTGTACAACATTCAACTGCTTGTTCAATTATCAATTGATGAAAGCGGTTGAGTACGATATCTATAATGTTTAGATGTTCAAATGGGCTTTAAATTATGGTGTCTTCAAGTGAGAAACTGGTGTTTCCCCTTATCCTAAGAAGACAATTGTGGGGTAACTTTAAATTCTATGGAATCCGGGTTCATTTGAGAAACATTTCACCCTGACACGACCTATCAGGTTAAACGACGTTAAACTTAAAACAATTAAAAGATGCGGATCACAAAAAGCGAATCCGTAACTGCTCATGGTTTATACCTTTTATTGAAAAGAATACCATTGTTAATCTTGACGCCACATTTTATACAGATCAAGCCTAGTTTTATATCTGGTTATCTTAACACACAAAACACACGATCGTGATCCACGAAGAATCCTCATTTTATGCATGAAACGCCATTGCAGGATCAGAAAATTGGCGAGTGGGTAGCAATAATCAGAAGGCGCATTATTGGCATTGGTCTTTTGTTGTTGTTGGTTTTTTTTTTTTTTTTTTTTTTTTTTTTTTTTTTTTTTTTTCCTTTTTATTCTTTTAAAGAAACTTTGATGGTCCATTTTCCGATAAAATAAAGCATATATCCGCCCGTGGACAACACATTCAACATATGTGTTATATTATATGTACATTATTATTATTTATTATTATTAATAATATTAATATTATTGTTACTGTTCAGTTGAATTACGTTAGAATGAGTACATTCGTCGTCACTACTTGTAGTTCAGAATTAAGAAAAACTGTAGACAATAACCCTAGTTTGGCTATTTTCATTTGTGCTTATAACAGCGATAGTAAAATCTAAAACTGGGTCACCATATGATAATACTGCATTCACCACCTAGCAAGTGACCGTCCGTGCTGTTATCCCAGACCTGACAAACGCTACTCACCAGGTGTGAAGATATTCCCTACTTCCCCTTCCCTCGTGACGATCAAAGCGGAAAGCTGAGGAAAAACAAAGCAAAAATCGGCTCTACTGAACCCGTGCTACTGCAGTTAAGGAGGGGGGTCTCCTTTCTTCACACCTTCGGAGTAATGTTCGACAGGACTGTTATCCAGACCAATTTCAAACAATCCTTCTGTACATTTTAATCGGAGTACCAGCTGTCACAATGTAAACCGACTCCCAATAATAATAATAATAATAATAATAATAATAATAATAATAATAATAATAATAATAATAATAATAATAATAATAATAATAATAATAATAATAATAATAATAATAATAATAATAATAATAATAATAATAAACAATAATAACTTTTAACTTTATACAAGGCCACCTCTGTCTACAGAAAATATTAAAACATGGTGAGAGTTCCTAAAACTGAGGACTACCAGACATTTGTCTTTACAGAATAAGTGATTTCCAAGGGGTAGAATACTTCAACCAAGCAACTCACTAAGACCGAGGTTTGAACCTCAGCAGCAGGTTTACAAACGGCGCTGCGCCCAGTGCTACTTAACAGAGCCCTTTGTTATCTGGAGCGACACTTGGACTAAAGTTACAGTTCAGAGTGGAAATTAAGTTACTGAACTGTCAAACTCAACTACAACGGATTAAGTTGCCCAACGCGGCCCCAGCTTATTACTCCAACGATACTAGCAACAATTATTAGTTGGAAAGCAAAAAAGGAAAATGATATAGATGTGAAACATGCTTTGAAAATTAAAAAAACGCCCATTCAATCCCGATGTGCTTCCGTAACGAGTTATACCCACCCCGTTCCAAAAATTGGATGACAGCCGAGAGCAATGTCCTTATCCTATTTTCTCCTTTGGTTACATTTATGTTATCGTTTCCCAGCAGTAATTTTTCATTCATGATAACGTTTAATTTGTAACTGCGGACCAAAAATGGAAACCAGCAGGGATTACAGAGGACAAATAATATATCGGATGATAGGCTGGGGGAGGAGAGATTGCAGAAGCCTTTCACATCACAAAGAGACAGTGCTCGCGGAAATTCATGATAAATGAAACGGTTTTAATCAGTATCTCATCTCTCAGTAGACTGGTAACAAATTGAATGCCTTCATTACCAACATATGACAACTGAGCATATTTGAAATGCCGCCTCATACGTTTAATTCGATATGTTTAACCGTAGGTTAAAAGGAAAAAATAGCAGTAAACCACAGATCATTCCTGCCAAACAAATATTTATGAACATAAATGCGATTTACATAAATGCGCATCATAATGTGACAGATTTAAAAACCGCCTGTACCGCCACGAGTCAATCTGCCCCAGCGATGTCCAACGTTTGCGAAAGAGGGGAGGTTGGATTTACCCATTTCAACTATATGCAGAATTTGCCATTCTTTAACATTGTGTTGCAGTGGCGGTTTGGTTACATGAACGTTGCATTTGATTTACGAAAGCACTTTCAAATCTTATGCGATTAACATCTGTCCGTTAGTGACTTCTTGGCACTACTTACATGTAAGAAGTCTTATCAGTATTTGGCCACAAACTCTAAGTGCATAGCTATAAATGAAGTGATCGTCGGTAACCTATTGCCATAGTCTTTTATTATAGTTCAATTTGGAGAAACTCTGTTCGCAAAATATATGTAGCGCTATACTCATATACACACTATTCTTGCAAATGCTTATTTCTCAATATAATTCATTTTAATCGACATAAGAATTTTCAAAACGTATCTCATAGCCATTTTTCTTGTGAATGTATGGAGAATGTGGGCTTTAATTGATTGTCAAATGTTTTAAGAGCTGGTTGCTATGCGATAGCTTTGAAATTCCGTTCTCTTTGCAAGGACAAGACATAAAAAAACTAATAAAACATTCTTACTTGAGCGAAGTATAAGTATTGGTAAATTCAACCAAATACTAAAGAATACTTCGGAAATGGTTCACTCAAAAGAAAAAAGAGTATTTGACAGATTGTGTTTTAATGAGATCCACATGTTTTATTTAGTAACCTTTTGTCTGTCTCTTACTGTTTACCATTTAGGCAAAACTCATCCAGAATGAAGAGTTCTGAGAACATTCCCAAAAAATTTAAGGTTTGACTTAGAAATTGTGACCACCACTGGCTACTGACTGGTTGTGAGTCTAAACGCCATACACATGATTCGCCCTCTGACTGAAAGAGGATGCGGGGAATAGCCGTTAATTATGCAAGCGTCTTCAAAGAGACAAGGTTGGACATCTCTACCAGGTAAGTAAGCATTTACAGGTGGTTAGAAACAAGCAGGTATTGCAGACTCTTTGTTTAGACGCGTGGCCGTCGAAAAGAAAATTCTGTTGGCATCGGGAAGCACTTGTTTGCCGGCGGAAAAGATATTCATGACCTGTCCTGTGTCACTACGGTCCTTTGAGTGTAGCCTTGGCCTACGGCCCGGCCGCTGGATCCCCAGCCTCTGCCCTCTACAGGCGCCATTAGCGTGATCCAGTGATGAAGAGATGGACGTGGTCAGCGCCCTGAGCCCTCCCGGCCGGTATATGCGCTCTTCGTAATCAGTGATCATACAGAGGAACCAGGAAGGTTGATCAGCCCGAAGCCTGGTGTGTGAGCGAGGAAGTGCATGATATGAAATGATGGCGAAAGATGATAGGAAAGGTGATGATGGAACAATAGGTGGAATGATGGTGGGGGAAACCAGAGAACCCGGAGAAAACCCACCCCTGCGCCGGTGGGTCCACCACACATCCCACATGCGGACGCCTGCAATTGAACCCGGGTCGCTTTGGTGAGAGACAAGCGGTCTAACCGCTCGGCCACGGCGCGTCAAAATGATATTCAATGCCCCTTAAATTCAAGCTTATGAAATTTCACACCAAATTATAATTACAATAACAACGTATCTTCGTCACTGATGGTATTGGAAATTATGTGCTTGTGCCGGCACACATCTCTCGATTTATAAGATTGGGTCCCTAGGTGAACTAGTCCTTAGTCTTTAACTAAGTGTTATCAAAATTTGTCACATGCTGTTGTACCAAAAATATGAATAGGTTTTAAATGCCATGGAGATAAGTTTAATTATATATTGGCAAACATTATTTTACTTTTATTATGCTAATTAGTCAAGTACTTCACAATATGCAGAAAGCGTAATTTTGAAAAACTGAAAATTTCCCAGATTATTTAAATACTAATTTATACATATAGAACTCTTTTATTTTTCTAGTTGTTTCAGAAAAAATACTTGATCCTTTAAATATAATTTTTGTAAGAATATTTCCTCGGAATTCAAATTAATCATTGCGTTATATCTTGAGCAATATTAACGTGTAGCAAACCAGTATTCCAGTTTTTAAACTACGTTCTCTCCAATTTTATGATAAAATTAATTTTAACAAGATGGATTACAACTTACATCGAAATGGAACATTTTAATCAGCTAAAGTGTAAGAGAAAAAGTCGAGTAAATGCATTGGAAGTATATACAGACCATTAAATCATGTGCTTTAGGGTATTTAAATGGTCACATGTTGAAACTTTAAAGTGCTTTGAGAGCAAATGGCATAGTTTGTAATTGGAGCTAAGGGCTCACAGTATTTTTGGACATCAGATTAATTTCTAAATGTTGTAAAACTTACAGCCAAATTTCAGCTATTGAGAAAAGTTGCATTAACATTCATTAATTCTTCATGAGTATGTAAATTAAATCACACTTCCTCCGTAAAAACAAATAAAAAATAAATAACGCAATCATTGACATTATGCAACACCCAATTGCACAAGTTAATTCTTACATAATTGCATGGTTGCAACAGATTTCTTATAGGGTTTTAGTTTAATTTAATGTCCTTTGCTTAAAATTCCTGTGCAAGCTTTTTAAGGTATTTCATAGGACTTTGTTCAAACTTCTCTCATGTCATCGAGATTTACCTCTGTTGGAACACGGATCGTTTCTTATCAAGAATAGATATGGTTTCCCTAAATCCATTCGCAACATTACAAATCATTCCTCTGTAAGGCAGCGGACAGCAGGAAATTCGTTCCCCTAAATCTGTTCACAACATTACGAACGGTTTCCCTATAAGGCAATAGACAACAGGGAACCTGTGTGTAAATTGCATCCCGCTTCTCTACAAGTGTTTGTTGTCACACTCAGACATTCGTGTGTTAATGTACTGATATTTAGCATTATAACAGCAGTAGCACGTTATAACTGAAATACGTAGTCCGTCAATGTTTCAAACGCTATTCAAATACGTAGCGTCAATTGTGATTATTCGACACACGGGCAAATGAACAGAACCGGTTGGAAACTGCAGATGACAGTAAGCAATCCTCTATAGTGCAGCCACACGTCCAAATGAAGGTTCAGTACAAAAGGGCTTTGAAAAGAGTTGCACGATCTCAGCTCTATCAATTAGCAAAAATACAGAAACAGCCCCAATGGCTCTGTGCTTCCACTCTCCCTAATGTAGGAATGGATAGGTGCGGAGCTTTTCTAGTTATTTAGGCTTCATTTAGAATGAAGAGGACTTTACAGGATATTTACAATATAAATACAGGGTATCAATGAACTACACCGAAATATTTTCAGAGGATATGGAGAAGTCTTAAACAAGTAATTTGAGATAGGAGACTTTTGATGTGTTCGTTCAAACATCGAAGGTACGGCTGTAAGTTTCTAAAGTGCCAGTACGCCACTGACAAATATCAACCATTCGAGAGCGCAACACACGAAAAGGAAGGAGCATTTTAGAGTGCACCTCTGACGCAGTGATTATAACGTTAGCTTTCGAGCATATTGTCACGTTTTCGAGTTCGAGTCTCGTTCTGTGTTATTCTTTTGGTTCTTTTCTTTATTTTGAGTAGAGCGTATTAATGCTCTTTAGATCAACACTTTAAATTATGTTTCAAAGTATGCAGTTTTATTTCAACACGTCAGTAAAATTAATTATAATTCTTGTTAACTAAAAGTTGAAACCTACTTAATACGTTCATATGCTGCAAAGAAAGAGTAAAAACATAAATACATCTAAGACTTTACAATTTTAAAGGTACTGCTCGAAATTATGACCTGAATTTTCATGGCAAAATTGACAGCTGCGAAAGAACGATTGTCGTACCCTATGAAAGATTTCTGGTGTGAGCCGAATCAACGAAATGATAGTAGTATTATGCTCTTCTTCATACGGAGTAAAAACAGAAAGCAGAAATAGTAACTCATGGTAGGAAACGAAACCACGACCTTTGGGATTACAACCTTTGACGTTACGAATTAAGTCAAAAGATCAGTCAAGCAAACGTCTCTAGAGCAGACTTCACAACGCAAGAAGGCAGCTATCGTTGTTCAGTGTCGCACTGTCAGGTGATTAGTACGAGATTTGAGGGATTTCTGTGGCATTAAATCTTGAGAACACGGATCACGAGCCGCTGAAAATCGATATTTCTATGCCCAGGAAGCAGCTTTAAAGACATTCTAAACCAATTTTTCACCAAGCTTTTCTTTAACACCAACTTATCAGCGTCTGACATTCATGTTTAACACCATACAACTCCATTATATTTAATTGTGGACCATGTATGACCTATCTCAAATTACTTACATCAATCAAATCTACAATCTCTCGAGTTATTTCGGTGTAGTTCATTAACATCCTGTATATAAGATGTAGGTACAGAAAACGAATTTAGTAAAATGCAAGAGTATCATGATCGTTTAACCAAGCTTTCCTAGCTTCCCCTTCTCTCCCTCTCTTTACACCTACACAATGACAGGAACCTGCTACTAGCTGGACAGTTATATCCAATGACAAGTTGACCTGAAAGGAAAATATTGATGTTTTTCTAGTCGCTAAGTAAATCGTTACTCATTAAGCTGAACTGCTGTTTAATTCACAGCATGCAGTATACATCACAAACTACACGTGGCCAGATTATTGGTCTATGGAAAACTAGTAACACATGTATAGTTCCACAAATTTCTTAAACTGTACAAATTCACAGAAATCTAATTAAATGTTAATGCCACCGAAGAAAGGCGGTTTATTGCATAGAAAAACACCTTGCATTCGAAAGCAGAAACTGTATTATGATATAGCGTAATAGACAAAGACGTTAACGTTATTTTGATAAGATTTTTCATTCCAGTATAAACATAGGGAGAATTTGTAGGAGGAATAAACGTTTTTATATTTTTCAATGTAGTATTGTATTATTTTTACTGTAATACTTTACACGTTTTGTGATTCAAAGGACGAAGTTACTTTTTCCTCTAACACAGAATCGTTTAACTCAATAAATGCTGCTTATTTCAAGCAATATTTGAAACATTTTCTGTAACAGGCATTAAGGATTTGGAGATAAATCTAAAGAAAATTAAAACGTGGTATTCTAGGACGTCAGGTACTCTTTTCCCTCCCGCCCCTTCCTTCTCATTATAACACCAAGCCTCTAGCCCCGTATAGCAACTCTATTGGTCACTAGTTATATCTCATCCCTCGCGAGACCCCGCAAGATAAGAAACAGGTGATTCCAAACAGTGCATGTTACTAAATTCGTTTTGTGTACATTTTGTCATATCAATATCGCTATAATGTAAAAAAAAATATATTAAAAAAAGAAAAGTGAGAAACCTATGAATGATTAAGAGAGTAGCAGTCATTTGAACACTTATAATTACGTTATTTTATTAAATATTTTCATATCGTGATGAATAATCGAAAAATGTCAGAATGAAAAGGCTTTTTTACTTTCTCTACTGGTAAGTAAGGGAAGTATTGTATTCCACCCAAAAATTCGATGTCGAGATTTAACCGGAAATATGTTTTGAGGCACCCTGAATCCAAAAAAAAGCATTTTTAGAATAAGGTATTTGTGTCTGTGTGTCAGTCTGTAGACAGCATAACTCAAAAACGATTAAAAAATAGCCTACTGTATTCTAACATTCCCCTTGCACCTACAAGGAAATAAGCAATAAGGTAATTTGCACAAATGTTTATCTTAACTAACACGAAGATACAGGAATAAGAGTTTGTAAGCATGGTTAGTACAAGAGTAGAGAAAGTCATGTGAGTGCAACACATCGACATCGAGAGTTCGGCACCGACGCTTCGGCATCAAAAATTCGATATCGGCACTTCGACATCGAATCTTCCACTTCGACATAGAAACGTCCGACATGGAACACTTGACATGGAAATTCCGAGAACTGAAATTTCACTACGAAAGTTCTACATCAAGACTTCGACATCGAAACATCGACATCCAGCCTTCGACATCGAGACATCGAGGCATCGACACTTTTACATCAAATCTTCGACTTCGAAATCCAAACTTCGACATAGAAACGTCCGGCATGAAACCTCTTACATCGAAACCACCCACATCCAAACGTCCGACATCGAACACTTGACATGGAAGTTTCGAGAGCTGAAATTTCAGTACGAAAGTTTTACATCGAGACATCGACATCAAAACTTCGACATCGAGATCCCGAAATCGAAACTTCAACATCGATACTTCGACATCGAAACATCCACATCGAATCTTCGACATCGAATCTTCAACTTCGAGACCCAAACTTCGACACAGAAACGTCCGACATCGAAACCTCTTACATCGAAACGTCCGACATCGAACACTTGACATGGAAGTTTCGAGAGCTGAAATTTCACTACGAAAGTTCTACATCTAGACTTCGACATCGAAACATCGACATCGAAACTACGACAACTAAACTTCGACATCGAGACTTGGACATCGACACTTCGACATCGAATCTTCGAAATCGAATCTTCAAATTCACATCCAAACTTCGACATAGAAACGTCCGACATCGAAACCTTCTACATCGAAACGTCCGACATCGAACACTTCGACATGGAAGTTTCGAGAAGTGAAATTTAACTACGAAAATTCTACATCGAGACTTCGACATCGACATCTAGACTTCGGCATCGAAACCGAGATCGCAACTTCGACATCGAAACTAGGACAATGAAACTTCGACATCGAGACTTTGACATCGATACTTCCACATCGGGACTTCGACATCGAGACCTCGGCATCGAAACTTCGACATTGACACTTCGACATCGACAATTTAACATCGACACTTTAGCATCGACACTTCGACATCGAAACTTCGACATCGAGACTTCGACATCGATTCTACCACATCGAGACTTTGATATAGAATCACGACATCGAAACTTCGACATCAAAGTTTTAACACAGACGCGTCCAAAACCGAAACGTCGGATATGGCAAATCTGAAATCGAAAGACCGTCATCGAAATTCCATCATCCAAACAATGGCCTTGATAGTCCGATCTCGGTAGTTTACCATCCAGTGTTCGACATCGAAGTTTGGACATCGAAACCTCCAACATCGAATATTGGACATGGAAGTTTTGACAACTGATATTTCACTATCACAGTTCGGTATCGAGAGTTCGGCACCGACGCTTCGTCACCGACGCTTCCACATCGATACTTCGACATCCAAACTTCGACATAGAAATTCGACATAGAAACATCCGACATCGAAACCTCCCACATCGAAACGTCCAACATCGAACACTTAACATGGAAGTTTCGAGAACTGAAATTTCACTACGAAAGTTCTACATCGAGACTTCCACATCGAAAAATCGACATCGGAATTTCGACATCGAATCTTCGACTTCGACATCCAAACCTCGACATAGAAATTTCAACATAGAAACGTCTGATATGGAAACCTCCTACACCGAAACGTCCGACATCGAACTCTTGACATGGAAGTTTCGAGAACTGAAATTATACTACGAAAGTTCTACATCGAGACTTCGACATCGAAACATCGACATCTAGACCTTGACATCGAAACCGACATCGAATCTTCGACGTCAAGAATTCAACATCGAATCTTCGACTTCGACATCCAAACTTCGACATAGAAACGTCCTACATCGAAACGTCCTAAATCGAAACGTCCGACATCGAAACCTCCGACATCGAACACCTGACATGGGAGTTTCGAGAACTGAAATTTCACTACGAAAGTTCTACACCGAGACCTCGACATCGAAACTTCGACATCGAAACTTCGACATCGAAACTTCGACATAGACACGTCCGACATCGAAACCTCCTACATCGAAAAGTCCGACATCGAACACTTGACGTGGAAGTTTCAAGAACTGAAATTTCACTACGAAAGTTGTTCATCGAGACTTCGACATCAAAACATCGACATCCAGACTTCGACATTGAAACCTACATCGAAACTTGGAATCGAAACTTGAACATCGAGACTTCGACATCGACACTTCTACATTGAAATTTCGACATCGCAACTTTGGCAAAGAAAATTCGACATCGAAACTTCTACATCAAATCTTCGACATCAAGAATTCGACATCGAATCTTCGACACTATATTTTCGACTTCGACAGCCAAACTTCGACATCGAAAGTTACACCCTAGACCTGGACATCAAGACTTCGACATCGACACTTCGGCATTGACATTTCAACAACGACACTCCGACATCGACACTTCGACATCGAAGTTTCAACACAGACCCGTCCAACACCGAAACGTCCGATTTCGCAAATGTGAAATCGAAAGACCGTCATCCAAATTCCATCATCCAAACACTGGCCTCTAAAGTCCGACCTCGGTAGTTTGTCATCGAGTGTTCGACATCGAAGTTTGGACACCGAAACCTCCGACATCGAGTATTGGACATGGAAGTTTTGATAACTGATATTTCACTATCAGAGTTCGGCATCGAGAGTTGGGCACCGAGAGTTCGGCACCGACGCTTCGACATCGAAACCTCGACATCGAAGTTTCAACACAGATGCGTCCGTCACCGAAACGCCCTATATCGCAAATCTGAAATCGAAAGACCGTCACCGAAATTGCGACATCCAAACACTGCCCTCGAAAGTCCGACCTCGTGTGTTTGCCATCAAGTGTTCGACATCGAAGTTTGGACACCGAAACGTCCGAGATCGAAACCTCCGACATCGAATATTGGACATGGAAGTTTCGACAACTGATATTTTTACTTTCTCTACTGGTAAGTAGGGGAAGTATTGTATTCCACTCAAAAATTCGATGTCGAGATTTCACCAGAAATATATGTTTTGAGGCCCTCTGGATCCAAAAAAAGCACATTTACAAAAAGGTCCCGCACGCGCGTGTTTGTGTGTCTGTGAACAGCATAACTCAAAAACGAAAAGTCGGTTAAAAACCAAAGTGGGTATTTAAGTTTAATGTCTTTCAAGGATGCAACACGAATATTTTGAAGAAAATATCCCCATCCTAAACTACCCTTTCCATGGAAAATTTTTCGAAAATTTTGATTTAATTGAAAATGGCTGTAACGATTTTGGTTAAAAGTCATATGTTTGAGATATTTTTATGACAAATGAAACGTATATCTTGAATTTTCTGGCTATTGCCCCTGTAGTATTTACTCTTGATGAATTTTGCATAACTGGTAAACCGTTAGAGATAGACCAAATCATACTCTACAAAAAATGTAGATCTTGCTAAAAAACACAATTTATGTCTAAATAAATTTTCTTGTAGGGTGAACCATTTCGGAGATATTTATTCTTATGTGTGTGAGTTTCGGAAAACTTTCGTGAAATGGGCCATCGTCATTCTTTTTTTTTTTTTTTTTTATATATGTTACGTGTGCAAAGAGAACGGAATCTCAAAGCTTTAAAAGATTTGACTATCGCACAAAGCCTACTGTATTCCAATATTCCCCTTACACCTACAAGGAAATAAGCAATAAGATAATTTGTACAAATGTTTATTTTAACTAACACGAAGAAGATATAGGAATAAGAGTTTGTAAGAATGGTTAGCAGGCGGCGCCGTGGCCGAGCGGTTAGCGCGCTCGCCTACCACCTAGGCGGCCCGGGTTCGATCCCAGGGACCCGCATGTGGTATTCGTGGTGGACGAAGCGGCGTCAGGGCGGGTTTTCTCCGGGTGCTCCGGTTTCCCCCGCCATCTCATTCCACCGGTGCTCCATCTTCATTCCATGTATCATCAGTGTCATCGCCTGCGGTGCCGTAGTAGTAAAAGCGGGCGTTAAACACTACAACAACAACAGAATGGTTAGTACAAGAGTAGACAAAGTCATGCGAGTGCAACACATCAGATTTTTCTAACATAGCTTCATTTGAATTTAAAAGAAAATCCAATATGGGGTCCTTCATAATGGTCTGTTTAAGCGAAATAAAATCGTTAGTAGAATATAAAAACAATTTGATACTTGGATCGTTTTTAATTAGCACAATTAAATCTTGTAGAACAAAAACATCAATATCTCTGAAACAAATACAGGTACATGATTCAAATTGTAATATGATATTATATTGCATTATCATCCTGATAAGTCGGTAAGGGTGGCTCGATTTTTATGCGTTGACCTAGTGATCCCCAGGTATCGCGTTCAAAACCGCTTCAGGTTGATGATTTTTTAAGCTTTTAAAATCGACAGTCCCATGTCAGTAGATTTACTGGCATTTTAAAGGACTAGTGCGGGACGAAATTCCGACACCGGCAGTGCTGAAATTGCCCTAGCAATTGACAACACGCTAGCAGGTTAAAATTTATTTATTTATTTATTTATTTATTTATTTATTTATTTATTTATTTATTTATTTATTTATTTATTTATTTATTTATTTATTTATTTATTTATTTATTTATTTACCATGCCGTGATATAAATTTCAGGTCACTCAAATGGAAATTCTTGATTTTTAGGCTTTTCATAGGTGCATTGTCTTCAAAATGTTAAACGCGTTTACATCTTATCGAAGCTCAAATCTTCCCAGGATTACTTGCTTGTGCCACTAATGCCGTTCACTTTAGCACACGATCTTCTGGCAAGATCTAGAACAAACTGTTCTTTATTTTCCTCCTTTCTTTATCGCGAATGTAACAGCACAGTTTCCTTGGCAGTTTAATTCAAAGCATCTCCTCCTTTCGTGACTTGGAATCCACTTGTATTTATGCCAAGGCAGCAACGTATATGCGAAATCTTGGTCCAGCTTTATAAAGGCCTTTTCAGTCCGTACGTTTCCACGTTTTTCAGTTGAATTTTGCTTCTTCACACATATAATTTAAATGATTAAAATCTTGTCATTTAAACATTTAAGAGGCGACATTTGTGGTTTGCGAAAATTGGAAGCCTCATTTCATTTGACATTTTCATGATTTCCAGGTTTATTAAATGACCCTCTGAAAATTTTGTTTCATTTTAAAACTATATTTTGCCTTCAAGCACATTTGTTGAAAGATCATTGTATTTGTATATTTGATGCTGTGTACTGACAGCTTTATTTTTTTTTTATTTATTTTTTTTTTATTTTTTATTTTTTTTTTTTATTTTATTTTATTTCTTTTTTCCATTTATGTTCTCAATAGATAGATTTACAGTACCTCCATTTTAATGCTTTCCAAAGTTAATACTTATCAAACTCAAATAATGTTAATTTCATAAATAAAATTCTCTCTATTCTGTTTAATTCAACTTTTTATATACTAGCTTAGAGCACGTGTATATAATCGCTGCTAAAGTACTGGGGAAACATGCTAGCCGCTGGTTCAAATCAAGCGGAGAGCGTTGGATTCTTTTCGGGCACAAAAATTCTAAGCATGGCTATCTTCGGAAGGGAAGTCCCGTATTTAGATTTATGGCTCGTAAAAGAAACACAAGCCTGGTAAAGAGGCTCCTGAACAAAATTAAGCGGTCTTTCACGCGCGATATAAAAATGGCATGTTCAAAATCACACTTAAGGTGCCCCCATAAGTAATTTTTTTTTTTTTTTTTTTTTTTTTTTTTTTTTTTTTTTTTTTTTCCCGCTGCTGATCGTATGGTCTCAGCAGGTGTGCTCATAGCATTTCACTATATAGGTAGGTAGCTCACTTACAAATGCACATCTAGATTTCAACCACATTTATAATATCGACCACGAATCTTACCACCGTAAATTCCGAAACGAGTTGAAGTATATATGTGCAGCTCACGTCCCCGGAGAAGCGACGCCGTTACAGAGTTTGATGTATAGGATTATGGTATTTTGTGTGCAAATATGTAGGTAGAGGGTTGAAACAGGGTGGGTAAGTGAGATTTACATCACATGACGTTAAAGCTTTAAGCAAGATATATATCAACATATCTACGAAACTTAGATTTTGTAACAGCATGCAGTTGACCTTACACTGATGTGTTGCACTCACATGACTTTCTCTACTCTTGTACTAAATATTCTTACAAACAGTTATTCCTCTATCTTCTTCACGTTCGTCGAGATAAACATTTGCTAATTTCCTTGTTGGCGCAAGGGGACTATGGGAATTCAATAGGCTTTGAGCGATAGTCAAATCTTTTAAAGCTTTGAAATTCCGTTCTCTTTGTACGGCCAAGAGATAAACAAGTGAATAACGACCTTGCATTTGAGAAAAGTTTAAGTAGGTATTACAAAACTCACACAAATAATGAATCTCTCCGAAATGGTTCACTCTACAAAAAAATGCATTTGGACATAAATTGTGTGTTTTGACGAGAACCATATTTGTGTAGTATGATTTGGTCTATCTCTTACGGTTTACCAGCTTTGCAAAAGTCAGCAAGAGTAAACAGAATACATGGGCTATAGCGAGAAAATTCAAAATACACATTTCATTTGGCCTAAACAATCTCAAACATATGGCATTTTAATCAAAATCGTTGCCCATTTTTGAGAAGATGAAAATTTTAGAAAAATTTTCCATGTAAAAGTTAGGTTAGGGAGAGGGAATTTTCTTCAAAATCTTCGTATTGCATCCTTGAAAGATATTACACTACATACCAACATTTCGTTTTTGAGTTGTGCTGTTCGCACACACACGCACGCACCATAAAAGGGCAGTTTGTAGCTTCCTGAATGTAAAAAACGAAAAATGTCCGTTCACAAAAGTTCCATATCAACGGCTTAGCTCAAGGCAGAATAAATGCCGAATTTTACAAGAAATTTCTCTCACATCTAAAACTCGTCACTTATAAAAAACTCATTTTATTCTATTTTCTAGAGCAAATCTCCAAACAATTGATTGAAACAAGAATTTTAGATGTAATATACAACAAAACATAAAATGTCTCTTAAGCAAGACTTTTTCATTGCATAGAACTTTAATAATACGGATCTAAAGCTGAAAAATCTAACACTGACTTGTCATAACGTACATGTGGGCTTTCTTTATGCAATAACAAGGTACGCTACATGCAAAACATTTTACGTACGTGGCACTTCGAATAGAAATATCAAACAGTCCACTCCTTATATGCGACGATCTTTTCCCGCTCTTGCAGTAGTGCCTAATGTGTAGTGCACTTCTCTTGTGGCATTACCCCACCTCTGCACGAAATACTTCCTCTTCGCTCACTCGGATAACCGAGCATTAGATAGGTCTGTTTTTGAGTCTCATGAATGCGTCATAACTCGGGGAACAGTAGGCGGAAGCAAATCCGCCCTACCCTCTTTCGCATAAGGTTGGGCATCACTGCTGTACTGCCCTTCAAAGTATTTAAGTAGACGTAACGTTTCACAAAATGTTGAGCGATGTCACTGGGCCTTCAACCTCATCCAGTGATATCCTGTAGCAATAAACTACGTGCTCTCTAACTCTGGCGACATTTCTTCAAAGGTTAGCTTTTATTTCCAGATCAACTTCTTGTCAGTCATAGAAACATAAGGGTTAAACGATGTAAAATGCCAAACACCTTTCAGCTTTACGTAGAGAAGGACACTACTGCGATCTGGGTTTATTGCAAGATTGCTTTGTACATAATTATACATTTAAAATGCATCAGAATATCATTACATTATGCAATGTTAAATGAGCCAGCTCAATGCTGCCATATATCAATGTGATTTATCAATGTTTTACTACACTCTCGTCTTATTGCATATTGCAATATTACCTTACTGAAACTATTTCTATGCAGATGTTTATCGTGGCTGAGAGAAGTGGAGGTGAAAATTCTGATGCGTCACAATCGCCATTCTCCAGTCACCTCATCCTATTTATGATACATATCTTAAAAAAGAATGCTTTCACTCCAATAATACTACCTCTATCAATAGGTCCGGCAGACTGGACGTTAAAGGTTTCCAACCGCGAAAGGTCGAACATTAATTCACCGAAAAAGGAATGACATAACTTAAATGAGTAGTTCTCAAAATCTGAGACATAAATTCGATAAAATGAAGAAGTACAACAGTTAAAATATCGGAAATACCTAATGTTACAAAAAGTTGTCCTACTTCAACCCGTTCAGTCCCGGACTCCCGGTGTCCATTATCACGGACATAGGCATTTATTCCTATTTGTAATGCTTTTAACGGTTTTTTCTGCTATATTCTTGTTATACTGTTCGTCACAAATTAAACATATGCATTTGAGATGTTCTGAATTGTAAAAAAAAAAAAGTATTACAATTTCTATTGTAGTTTTTTTTTAAAGAAAAGAAGCAAAATCCATGCAACCGCAGTCAAATGATACCCCGTCATCACGCGTCCCATCACACCCATTATTTTACGTGGGTCCTCCCCATCCTTTATCACAGGCACATTTGACTGCTGCCGACACTCGAACCCACGACCCCAGGCTTTGAGTGCATGTCCAGTGCACTACGCGTCTCCTTAACGATCATGGCTATTCAAGACAGTTGGCTGAAGGTGTCCCAGACCACCTAATCTAAACCGGTTTCGAATTAGCGGAAGAACGGCATAAGTAGCAAAATACACCGGGACTGAAAGGTCTTATTCTATTTTTATCTATATTTTGTGGATTTCCTAACGCATATAAGGAATTCTTCGCTGTTTACAGTGTTAAGATGTAATGCCAAATTTGGTATTTATCGGATTAAACGCATACTCTCCCAAAAGAGAGCACTACCTCACACACATAGACAGGCGCGCGCGCCCGCAGTCTGATTTTCATTTCCCTTTGCTTTCCGGGGGACAAAGTCTGCCGCATTTTCTTGAAATCTGTGTATCGACTTTGTTGGGCTGAATGCTACACTTCGCTTCCACTGTACATTTTCTGTTAAGTCAGGCCTTGGCGACCTGCGTGTTACCTTGAGCGACCTTCATTTTTTTTTTTTTTTTTTTTTTTTTTTTTTTTTTTAATCTGCTAAACTTACGCTATCAGCTTTATTTTGTTGATCTTGTGAGGAGGCTTAAATCTCAGGTTCCCCAATAATGATATATAGTTATAGTTTGGGGAATCGTTGGAGTTAAAGGTTTAAAGGGTCACACTTTTAAATAATATTTGCACATTTTGAGGTGAAAACACTACGTTACTGAGAATTCTGCAAGTCACTTTCACATTTTCATTTATCACCACTTTGATTACTTGAAATTATGTCCGATTCTTATGTAGAGAAATTCGCCTGTAACTATAGTTTTACACACGCACTTTATTTTTCTCTTTTTATCAATTGTTGTGTGACGTATTATCGTTCTTTAGTTGCAATATTCAATAAAAACAGTTCCAGTTCATGTGGTCGTTAAAGAAATTTTAATACTGGTGAACGGTACTTCCCAAGTACTTCCAAAAGTTGTAGGGCAACTCGCTTAATCTTCCTCCCACCAGCCTGACTGTCTTCTCATTCGTCCATTTCTAAAACGCTATAATCTCATTGGCTATTGATTTGTATTTTGAATATGAAATTCATTGGGTTGGCGTATCCACGCGATGAATGGCGTCATTTCCAACGGCCCAAATTTATAATCCCTACAAACCTTGCCAAATTCTCTGCATAACTATGCCGTTATTTATTGATAAATAATTATACAAAATAAAATATGGATACATAAGTTCAATTACTCTTTTAGATAAATAGGTTAGGGACAAACTATTCAAAAACTATAGATAATCCCGGATATGGTAATTAAAAATAACACTACACAGTCAAAGCTGTGAGCAATCTGTGCCCTCTGAGCACCGGTTGCTCAGTCCTGTTAAAGGGAAACGGACAGGCGCTGACTCACCTCGTCCTCCGTGACCTAGGATAACAACTAGCGACTAGTTCCTAAGGTCGCGATGCTCAAACCCCGAGTAGGACCACGTTTTTTTTTTTTTTTTTTTTTTTTTGTTTTTTTTTTTATTTCTTTTCTCTCCCCCACCCCCCTTCAGGTAAAATCCTTACCATGGCTTCCTTCGAAGGGAGGTAAAGCGGGTCATTCCTTGTAGATTTACGGCACGTAAAAGAACCTCGAGCCTGTTAAAAGGGCTTTGAGCAAAATTAATTACCCCCAATATAGAATAGGACGCTGAGAACCATAGCAATTACAGAGCGCACGTAAATAAAATGCAATTTATTTCGCTCTTGGGTCAATTCCTTTTAGTATATAATTGTCATGTTATTTCTAGGTAATAATATCACTTCAGAAAGCGTCTAATAGCATATAATAGCAGATATTTGAATAAGCAAAGAGGACCTACTGTTCAAACTAGAAATAAAGAAAAACGTTTTATGGTAGCACAAAAGTGTTAACGTGTTAATTTAAACAGAATGATAAAAAAATTCAATACTTGAAACATACCTGAATGATAAAGAGGACATCTTTTTTCGCGGGGTGAGACTAGGAGGGACGTGAAGCTTATGTTATGGAAATAACGAATGGAATGCATAAAGGTGAATTCCTGAAAACTCTTTACCCTAATAACTCCTTTCTACTGGAGACGAGCAGGCAGCTATATCATTTGGCGGAAAGCGAAGCACCGAGTGGAATGTTAAGATGTTTCATTATTTACGAGATATGAAGACAAAAAGGAAGTCAACAGAGAGCGCAAGCAGCGGGAAAAAGTATGACAAAAGACTCAGGATCAATTGGAGAGGCTAATGAGAACTGACAATCGCCCTTGGAAATAACTCCCTGGGGAATCGCCCTATCAATTACGAATGAGCCGGAGCAGTCCAATTAATCTATTCAATGCTGCTGCTGGCACGATTAAATAACTGAAATGCATGCACTCTGCAAATGGATCGCTTTAATCTTATGCGCAAGGTAAAATGTCAAGGAAAGCCTGTGATAAAGAGGAACCATTCAGATCAGTAACACACATCAGAATCTTAATCTCTGAGGTAATCATATAGTAGTCGAACATGACATATGATTTCCCCAAAATGGTGTTTCTAAGAAGGCATTTGGAAATTTAACAAATGACTTACTTTATAAAAGTAAATGATATTCACGCACATTTTGTATGGGGTGGTACAGTCCAGAATTTTCTGTAGTGAATACGAATACTCAGCATACGAAGCGGGGTTGAAGTAAACATTAATAAACGCCATTCCTGTATTCACACTCAAAATCTTCCAAAACACTACAGGGATTCTCCAATTCCATAAAGGCCTCTACCATTAGGAAAAGAGATAACCATTTAAACTATGCATTTAAGACCGAAACAGATTAACAAGTGTCATGATGTAATGATAATCTTAAAGAAAAGTTAATCTGTAGACAATATTTCTGTTACAAGAACAGTTGTGAGAGAGTCATAAACTGATGATGTCCATTTAACCCAACAGACGTTGATGCAAGAAGTAGAAGATTAAAATGAACCTAGGAAATCTAAAGCTTTTCACCACCAGAGAAGGCAAAGAGATTACTGTAGTGTAAAAACATTGCACCTCGGACTTCAAATACACAGCGAATTTAATTGGAGAGCACACATAACTTAATAAACATGTGATACAATTCTATGTACAAAGAACTCTAAAGAAAATCTTACGCGGATTTTGTATTGTTTTCTAGAGTCTTTTGAGGTGTGAGCTTCACCGATAATCTAGTCGCTCGTCAAGTTTTCCCCTCATATTTTAACCCCTTCAAAGACGTGTCCTGTACCATCTGATAAAGAAGTCTGAATGATAACTGAATGCACTCACTCCATGTCTTTCTCCGTTATCCAATGCGACCGAGTGCGTGTACACATATTTCGTTTATACGCAATTTCGTGTCCTTTGTTTTGGTTATTGGCATAAGTATTTACCAGAAGGAGTGGCTCTCCCTTGCACCGTGGCCAAAAGCAACCAATGAAATGGCCACGGCTTCGTAGAAGGATAAATAATGTGATACAGACGCGAAGTGCAAAGATATTTTCTTTGGTGCCTTTTCTACAAGGCAATATTAACTACACAAGCTGAACTGCTGGTTACCACAGTATGCTCTATGATAAAGGAGTTGAAGTTGAGTGCTGGAATAAATATACGAACATGCAGTAATAAATATTCCCTATAGGTGTTTTATTTACACAAAATAATTGATGAGATCTTTCTTCGTGGTACTCAAATAAAATAACGTCAGTAAACACAAATAGTTTGTTCAGGCACTATCAACAATGTAATTTCATTCACTAAGGAAAAAAAACTATTTGAGGATAATCGCCATTAGCATTTCCACTAAAACTCATCTACTTTTTACTGATAAGCCTCCATCTGGCTCATTCACACTTAAAAGGATTCAAATATGCAGAAAACGCATTTTCCATCTGATTGAGGATGCATCGTTTTAGAACTATGATTATATATATAGATAGATATCCCGCTGAATATTATAGAATACAGTATTTGAGGCCGTTATTTTCGCCTTCATCGCTCCTTTCTACTTTCTACTAGACTATTCCAACCAAACATTTGAACAGCCTTCCAAATCACCTGCCACCGAAGCGACAACTGGGACGTTGAAGTGCAAACATTAAAATCCTCTGCATTTCACAGTAATGTAGAGAGAACAATTGTAAATTGAAGACATGTCATACACGTATTATTTGCCGTACCAAGTAGCTAGTAGTTCTATGCGAAATTTCATAAGAAGTACATGTTCTATGGCACTTTGAATTTAAACAAAGTAAAAAGCAGCTTTTCTGCTTTCTCTCCCACATGCTTAGTATGTAGAGGACGTATTTATTGTATTCCACACAAAAGGTGAATGTGCAAATATTTATTTTGAAGCCTCGTGAATACAAAAGGGAATGTTAAAAAAATGCTCCGCGTGCGCGCCTGAATAGATAACTCAAAAATGAAACGTTTGATAAATACCAAAATTTGTTTCTGAGTTCAGCGTCTTCCAAAGACACGCAGATTTCTACTTTCTCTAGAAGTACACAGTTATAGAAGGTGCATTACACCTAACCCTCGACACTGAGATTGCACCGGGAATATATGCCTAGAAGCTTCTGAATAAATAAAAAATTTAGTAAAAGTTAGGTGTGTATGTGTGTGTGAACAGTATTAACTCAAAAACAAGAAGTCGATTAAATACCATTCTTGGCATTTAGGTTCAGGATCTTTCAGGGATGCGACACGAAGCTTTTCAAGAAAACCGTGAACCCCAAACTAAGGCTTTACATGGAACCCTTTTTTTACTTTCTCTACTGGTAAGTAGGGGAAGTATTGTATTCCTCCCAAAAATTCGACGTCGAGATTTCACCGAAAATATATGTTTGAGGCCCCCTGAATCAAAAAAAAAAAAAAAGCATTTTTAGAAAAAGGTCCGTGTGTGTGTCTGTCTGTGTGTCTGACAACAGAATCTCAAAGCTTTAAAACATTTGACTATCGCACAAAGCCTACTGTATTCTAAGATTCCCCTTGCACCTACAAGGAAATAAGCAATAAGGTAATTTGTACAAATTTTTATCTTAACTAACATGAAGAAGATATAGGAATAAGAGTTTGTAAGAATGGTTAGTACAAGAGTAGAGAAAGTCATGTGAGTGCAACACATCAGATTTTTTTATTTTAATCTTCTTAAAATACCTCCATTTTGATTAAATACCATATGTTTAAGATATCTTCATAATAATGAAATGTGCATCTTGAATTTTCTGAGAATAGCCTGTGAAATCCTCTTCATTCTGAACGACTTCTGCATCACTGGTAAAACTTAAGAGATAGACAAAAATGTAGATGTAGGTGCAGATACTACTTCAGAAAATATCCATATCTCGTTAAAGCACAAAACATGCCATAGACATTTATACATATAACCATTCCCGAGGTAGTTCTTGTTATCGGTCTGAATTTTCAAGTGCCTCTTACTTTTCTCAGATAGAAGTCATCACTCTCTTTGTCCTGGTCATGCAAAGAGAACAGAATGTCAAAACAATTACACATAGTGACCAGCTCTTAAACGATTTGACTAATTCTTAAGCTTACGATATTCCCATATCCGAATTATACAAGGAAATACGTAATAAAACCATTTCTACAAATGTTTATCTCGATAAACTAAGGCGGATAGAAGAATAAGCGTTTATAACAATAGTTTATTGAAGAATAGATGCATAAACTCATGTGAATGTAGCACATAGGGTTTTAAAGAAAATTCCGCAAACCCAAACGACGTTTCCTATGGGAAAATGTTTCATACTTATTCTGTTTACTAGGAAGAAATTTTGTGCAATTTTTATAACGTGGAAAAGACGATAGGCAAAAATGAACTACCTAAAGTTTAGTATGGTAAATAAATTATTTCTGGAATCAGCTATTTCCAAGTTATCAACTTCTATCTATTATAATTTTTCAATTGTCTTTATTTAAAGTGTTGTCGCTGTTGGTTTGTTTCTCATGACATAATGGAAAGAATATGGAATTTCAACGCTAGTGTCTCTATACCTAAGTCAACCTAAATCAGACATAGAAACACTAGACACAACCTAACACAGAGTAGCTCACCGCATTAGTGAAACAGAGCTATCCTCTACAGGAGGCCTTTGCCCTTCAAGGGACACATTACGCTATTATTGTTATTGTTATCTCTATACCGACTAGTTTTTAAACATTTCACGATCTCTACTCTCCTTATACCTATAACGAAATATGTATCTAAAAACTATTTATGACAACGTTCATCTCAATTAATTTGCAATCGATAGAGGAGTATTTGTAGGCGCTGTGTACCAATAAACCATAGTGGGTAGAGACAGCTATGGGAACGTAAAACGCCAGATATAACTGTATTTTTAATACCATGTAGCATTATTTGTGCACAGTGTGTAACAGCATTTACTTAATGAAAGACAAAATATCCTATGGAGTATCTCTAATTTGGACAAAACGGCCTTTTCTTTTTGGGCGAAAGCGTGAAATCGTTGCAAGTTCATTTATTAAATATCCAACAAAGCACAACCGACACAAAGGCTCTGTTGAAGTTGAAATAAAACAATGTATGACAACACGGAAATACAAAATAACAGCAAAGGTGCAAAACATTGAATTAGTTGTTATTTTGTTAAATAGTATAATGAATCAATAGATCATGCTTGTAAACAAACGCGGTATCTCCACTTGTTAGCGAACCCAACATTTTAACAATTACTTTAAGATCATTGGACTGCAATTAGCAACAGTGGTCCAAACTAAGATATTTATCTTCTTATAAACCTTCTCCCTATTAAACCTTTGCGATAGCTAGTTTTAAAACTGCTATTAGAGGGTAGCACATTGTAGCTATTGCCTGGATCATTATTGCTGAACTAGAAGAGATTTATCCGGAACCAGTGAAGTTAATTTCACTTTTTCCTTTTTAAAGATTGGATCACTATTGTTAATCGCAGTCCAATTACGATATTGTAGCAAAATATGGAACTATCTTAGTCAAATTGTACAAAAATACGGGAAAAATACTTGCTGCAAGTTGAATCCTGAGATGGTTGAACCCGCGACATATTTTAACTCCAGTCACTGGTTCTGGATCGACGATCATTGCCTGAATATCTTGGTGATATTTGTTTTTAAAGCAGCTAAATATAGTAATATGTTGCAATAAACTATCCTTTCAAGTACACTCCGAAGATAACCCGTTGGTGTCGGACTAAGGGAGGTCACCGAAAAAGGACTCCGTTGCACCGTCGCTTGTTTCCGCTGGAAATACCTAATGGAAAGTTTTTAGCCTTCAAATTGACTTACGATTGTACGTTGTTGTGTCGGTTGTAACGAACAGGTTCTTAATGCATCGGGCGGGGAACCGAAACATTAGAATGTATCACAGAATAAATCTAGAGAGTACAGTATATATACTCGTATTTCCAAGGACTTTTCAACATAATTATAATGATTCAGTTTTATCTGGAGGTATATAAGTATGCGCTATACCATATTTTTCATAATGGGCTACATCAGATTCAGATTTGCTAGGAATATCTTCATTGACATGAAATCACATGCAGATTTGTTAGCGAATGAGAATCCCTATACCCATGCACTGCGATTTAGCTAGGTAGTGAACAATATTATTTTTAACCTAAAACGTTCTGTCTCTTGAAATAAACACTTCAAAATGATATATTTTCCGTAATTAGCTAGAGTCTGTGGTGGCACGGTTATATTTATTATATATATTGATAACTTCAGACTATTTTGTGATTACGCTTTCTTATTCGCGCACTGTAAGGTGTAGTTTCCTTCCATCCAAGAGAATTATTTTGCTAACTGCTCACTGCTAACCGTCAACTTTGGTTGTAGCGAGTATGAACTTGGAGCACCCATATGAAGAGAGCAGAATGGTTTGAGGTTTTGAAATGACGTGGAGAAGAATGCAATTTGTGAAATAGACACACAAAACGATCAATAAAGTTGTTTTGCAGACGTGAGCAACGAAAGAAAAATATAAAAACTGTTCAAAAAATTGCTATAATGGTTGAGAAGAAACCGCTTCCTAAGAGATGGACTTGAAGGAGTAACAAAGAGAAACGCATCTGGGCAGAAGATGCTAGATGAGAGTATGACGAGATACTCGTATATTATTGTTACGAGACGAAGAGGTAGGAGAAAAATTGGATGAGTAGACCACGCTATGGTATTCTTCTTCCCTCCCCCTCCAGCAATATTTCGAGTCAGAAATATATTTATACGTAATTAAATGTTATAAACCTAGTGTTTATGTTGTTTATGTTAACAGCATCTATTCAAAAAATCTGATGTGTTGCACTCACATGACTTTCTCTACTCTTGTACTAACCATTCTTACAAACTCTTTTTCCTCCATCTTCTTCGTGTTAGTTGAGATAAACATTTGCAGAAATTTGTTATTGCTTATTTCCTTGTAAGTGCAAAGGGAATGTTAGAATACAGTAGAGGTTGGGCGATAGTCAAATCTTTTAAAGCTTTGAGATCCTGTTCTCTTTGCACACTTAACATATAAAATACAATACTTCCGCTACTTACCAGTAGAGAAAGTAAAAATGAACAATGAGGTTCCATTTCACCAAAGTTTTAAGTTCTCCAAAATTGACACAAATAACGAATTTCTCCGAAATTGTTCACTCTAAAAAAAATGTATTGAGACATAAATTGTGTGTTTTAGCGAGACCTACATTTTTGTATAGTAAGATTTTGTCTATGTCTTACGGTTTACGAGTTATTCAAAAGTCTGGATGACTAAACAGGACTACATAGGCTATAGCCAGAAAATTCAAAATATACATTTCATTTGTCATAAAAATATCTCAAACATGTGGCATTTTAATCAAAATCGTTAGAACCATTTTCAAGAAAATCAAAATTTTCGAACAATTTTCCATGTAAAGGGTAGTTTAGGGAGGGACTATTTTCTTCAAAATCTTCGTGCGCATCCTTGAAAGACATTAAACTTAAATACCCACTTTGGTTACTAACCGACTTTTCGTTTTTGAGTTATGCTGTTCACAGACACACACAAACACGCGCGCGCGGGACCTTTTTGTAAATGTGCTTTTTTTTTTTTTATTCAGAGGGTCTCAAGACATATATTTCCGGTGAAATCTCGACATTGAATTTTTGGGTGGAATACAATACTTCCTTCTACTTACCGGTAGAGAAAGTAAAAAAAATCTGATGTGTTGCACTCACATGACTTTCTCTACTTTTGTACTAACCATTCTTACAAACTCTTATTCCTATATCTTCTTCGTGTTAGTTAAAATAAACATTTGTACAAATTATCTTATTGCTTATTTCCTTTTAAGTGCAAGGGGAATATTGGAATACAGTAGGCTTTGTGCGATAGTCAAATTTTTTAAAGCTTTGAGATTCCGTTATCTTTGCAAACGTAACATAAAAAAAAAAAAAAAAAAAAAAAAAAAAAACAACAACGATGACCCATTTCACGAAAGTTCTACGTTTTCCGAAACTCACACACATAACAAGGAATATCTCCGAAATGGTTCACCCTACAAGAAAATTTATTGAGACATAAATTGTGTATTTTAGCAGGATCTACATTTTTTGTAATTTGGTCTATCTCTAACGGTTTACCACTTATGCAAAAGTCGTCCAAAGTAAATACGACTACAGGGGCTATAGCCAGAAAATTCAAGATATACATTTCATTTGTCATCAAAATATCTCAAACATATGACATTTTAATAAAAATCGTTAGAGCCATTTTCAAGAAAATCAGAATTTTCGAAAAATTTTCCATGTTAAGGGTAGTTTAGGGTGGGGCTATTTTCTTCAAAATCTTCTTCACATCCTTGAAAGACATTAAACTTAAATACCAACTTTGGTTTTTAACCGACTTTTCGTTTTTGAGTTATGCTGTCCACAGACTGACACACAGACACACACACACACACACGGACCTTTTTCTAAAAATGCTTTTTTTGGATTCAGGGGGCCTCAAAACATGTATTTCCGGTGAAATCTCGGCATCGAATTTTTGGGTGGAATACAATACTTCCTCTACTTACCAGTAGAGAAAGTAATAGGTGCACAGAATGTTAAAAAGTCTATATAAACCCAAAGAATAGTATGATGCGATCAAATGTAAATGCATTAATGGATAACGAGAGGAGTTTGAAAATACGAGAGGAAGACGAGTGGAAGAAAGGCACTGTGAAAGTTGTGCAAACAGCCTTTTTCTAATGCATAAATATGCAGGAAGCTTTATCTTAAAAACTGTAGGTGATAAGGGAACACATTTTATTACAAGATCAAATTGGCTTTCACAAGGAAGAAAAATGACCTGACACTATTTATACTATCCATGTCGCCAGTTTTCGAACTGCATAGCTAACCGTCGGTAGTGTTACTAGTAGCCAACAACGTAACATTAGTCAAAGTAGTGCTATGCTGACAGTGGATGTCGGAAGTGGTAGTTTCCAATTCTTTGGTTTTGCAGGTTATGAAGTCTGAAGTATCTAATGGATACTAATCTAAGGAGACAGCTTTTCAGAAAGCAAACTTTGCTGATTACATTCTGGAGAAGTTGAAGAGACATTTTAGGCAAAATACAACTATCATCATGTCACAAGAGAAAGTCATAGTGGATGAACATTCCGGATAAGTAATGATCCGACCTGGAGATAACAACTCACAACAGAAGAATTGTACTTGAGTATACTGCTATGCTGTTACAGAATTCCTAACTGATGAAGCGATACAATTCGAACTAGGACATATGTTTGATATTGTAAAGGAAACTGATCATGAAACAAGGGATAAGAACTGTATTTGAGAGTAGAAGAAAGACATATGTACACAGGATTATATGGATGACAGGAGTTCAACGGCACATTTAAGTGCACCCGAAGCCTCACTTCCATCGCCACTAAAAGGTATTGTTTAGCAAGAACAACGGCGAACAACAGCTCCGTCTGGGAAATCAATAGAAGTATGACAAATTCCAACGCGGTGTACCGGTATGATTAAACCTTCAGACGTAATCTTCCTCAGACAATACAAAAGATACTGAAGGGTCAGATTATATAATCATGGACGACCATTTCCTTTTAAAACTTCATGGCACAGATATTACTGTCGCTCTGCAATCATGTCGTTCTGGTTGGCTCAGCTGATTAGCCACTGGCTTACTGATCCCAAGGCTGCGGGTTCAAGTTCGGAATAGACCAATGGTTTTTAAGTGTGGTTAAAAGCGACAGCCCCATGTCAGTAGATTTACTGGCATGCAAAGAACTCCTGAAGGAGGGAATTTCGGCACACCGGCGGCGCTGATATGATTCTAGCAATTGACAGCGTCGTTGATGCAGTATTTATTTTACTCCGCATTCATTTACCGACTATCGGTTTCACTAACCGTGATTTAAGGATGCTTCGATATGTATTTTACGAATCACACTAATGATCCCACTGAATGGTTGGAATTGGCAAAACTACGCCTCTCACGTGTCCGGAGTTAACTTTTTTTACACTTTTTTTCACTTGTGCAGATTGTTTCTCTATCAGTGTTAATGATGCACAGCAAAGTTCTGTTTTTGGTCATTTTATGAATCACAAGTGTGAGTGACAGACTAATCGCAAATGCATACTAATCTCCACGGTAACATCGCCATCTAGAATAAAGTGAGTTCATTAGTAGATTAATTTTTATCGATGACAACACTGACTCATATGATAAATCGATTTATTTATAACACCTCATCTCCAGGACTGTACTTCGAAATGCGCTGAACGTAAACTTCAAAACTAAGCGGACATACATTTACATGAATTTTTCCCTCGTTTTGAGGTGAGAAACTCTCCCAAAGTTTGTCCACGCCGTTTCGCTGCACTCCGTACAAGAAAAAGCAATTCATGTGCGTTTATACGAGGTGAAATATGGATTCTGAAAGCAGATAAAGAAATTTCTAAGGAGCATAGGAGTTTTATAAGCTGAAAGAAGTAAAACAGTATAATGAACACTGACAAACTATATAATATTACTAGGGAATAATTAGAAGCTATGTTCAATGAAAGTACGATACCCCAGAATATACAAGCTAAGCCAGGAAGTAAAATACATATAAATCTAAAAAGTAAAGATGGCCTGCCAAATTAATGTATGAGATGTATAGGGTTTTATATAACCTAATACTACATGAAGCACATGACGATGATGGTAAAGACGACTAACTATTTATTTGGTTTATTTTTGTCGACTCGCGCCCCCAGATAGTCCTATAAATATTGTAATTCGTGCTCATACACTTCACAAGACCAAAAACTTCCTATCATCATCATCATCATCATCATCATCATCTCTTTCCTACCTGCTTTGCAGACTGACATGCAGAAAGTCTATCCTATAGGCAGGAAGCAGCAGTTTATCTGCATGTTGAAGCCCAGTGATGACTTGATAAGTACAATGAATTCCCGTCCTTTCACAAGTGAAATTGTGCTGGGAAGTTTGTGTCCCTGAGCAAATAACGTAAGCAACAAAATGAAGGTCATAAATCATATCCAACGACTGCTCTATCGTATAGTATATTCGTAACAGCTATGTATTACCCGAAAATTCACCTCTGTGAAAGGAAGATGGTTGCTATAAAGGTATTGCGTGTTTAACTCTTCCAGGAACTGAAAAATTCAATGTAATTAGGACTTTTTAAAGCCCGAGGAGTTAATAACTATCGTTAAATCATGTTCATTAATTACGCTAGAGCACCAAAAGCCTGAACGATGTTCATTACATTTTATCAGAGAATTTCAAACTTTAAATAGCTTAACATACGAATATAATAATGCATTGATACTTTAATATATGCATTTAAATTATGTTAAATAATTCCTAAATTAGAAGGCTGAAGTTGTGATAAAAGATGCATACTGTGAGCAATTGACACAAAACACTAAATACGTACACTACCGCACAAGAACCTATTTTTTCTGGACTGAGTGGGACGGGGCGGCGTGGGAGTTTTCAGGGAGACCTGCTCCATGGTGCTCTCAGGTTGGTTAGGTTCCTGAGGGACCAATCGAGGAGCTATTTATTAAGAAGTAGCGGCCCTTGGTTGCGAAGACCGCACATACTGGCTGGAAGGGACTGGGGAGCTGACCACGTCCCACCCTCTAGTAATGCACCGCACTCATGACTCCTGTAATGGACAGAGAGGGGACGTAGCGACCGGTAGTAGGCCTTGGCCAGGAAAGGGGTAGTTAGGTGGGACTGGGGATAATTCCCCCCCCCCCAAAAAAAAAAACCTATAAAATGAATACAAACGTATCTAACATAGTAAAATTTGGACCACCACAAAAGCAGAAGGGAAAAGAATATCAGGACTGTCATAACGCAGTAAGTTCTGTTCTATGACAATCAGCAACGGTATTGTTAGCTTGAAGGGAGAGACCTATGGTGCATATGTACGTTTCCTGCGGTGCCGATGTTACCTACATTCATATGTAATTAATTACAGGACGCGCCTATTTTCTTGTGAAAAGTAAGCGAATATCAGTCCAGGTGAACCATCTGGATTTATGAGGGCCCAACAAATAAGATTCTTTATATATAATCAATATTTTTAGATTTACCATTTAAAAAATCAAAGTTTAGAATTGTTTATTAATACAATCAATAGGAAACCTGACTGATTAATTATAATTAATTATAATTATTACTGGTCAAAGAAGCGAAGAATTGGTCAAAGAATTCTCATTCTATTTATACAAGGACAGTGAAACGTCACACAGGTTCAATTGTAATGCCGACGACAAAAAACAAAGAAGAAGAAAAAAAATAACGATACGTTACATTTACCTACCCAATTTCTCAACCCACTCTCATTTTGAATTTTAGTTGGGAAAATTTTGAGCCGAACAGCTCTTGAGTGGGACTAAATAAGCAGCTCAGCTTCAGCTGCTGGTGGATTTGCTCCTGCGTTACATTGTATGTCCGCAAGCTATGCTGGGAACCCGATATGTCCTAACGCAGCGTATTCTTGGATCATAGTCCTCAAGAGACCTAACCAGGGCGCTTTGGTGTGTTTGTAAATTGGCGTGGTGCTTAATTTCATCCTCCACGTATGGAAGAGATGAGGATTCGTTAAGTAGTCTCACGGGAAATGGGAGGAGGACAGAAAAGATGGACCGAAGTCCTCAGTTCTGTGCTCTTTGGAGCCATAGGATCCAGCTGCCTGCGGTCATGCCCCAGACTTCGCAGGCATAATACGAGGGGGATTATAAGAGCTCGGTAAAAGTGTAGCTTTAGGCAAACAGATATCTCGGACCTCAGCATAGGGTACAGTGATGCAATTGTCCCCTGCGTCCTTGTGGGGAGGTCTCTGATGTGCTCGCGGAAAATTAGACCCTTGTCTAGTTTAACTCTCAAGCAAGTGATGGAATTCTTCTACTCGATAACGAAAACGATTGCTTCAACACTGTATATATAGGGAAATATTCTCCGCAATAAATTAAGCACTTATTGATGCCGATCAATGATATGGCATTTTCTGCTACTGTTTGGCGTAAAAGTAGGTTCTTCATGGCGGAAACTTTCAAAAGCACCATACAGGTAAGCAGCTGGATATAATTATGTGCTTTCGATGGCCGCGTATGACATCACCTGTCTGGCGATCCTTAAGTTGCAACAAGTTCGAAGAGTGACTATAAATTACTATTATACATAGAGAGCGCCCAGATCGAACGTTGCAGGGATGCTTAGTTCGGCTATCGAGGTCTATGTTTGAGCGCGTAACGTAGTTTCTCCTGGTGGTTTATCAGAAGACTTTCCGATAGCGAAATTGAGAAGTAAAGAGCAAGTGTCTACATGTGTGGCTTGCTGAGGTTTTAAAAACATTTAGTGCGGTAAAGCTGCATATGATTACATAGAAAACTTAATGGATTAGATTTGCTTAGATAAGACAAAACCGTGTATGAAAAATATTTAAAACTTCTGCATTGTTTAGAAGGGGGTGTTTTAATTAAGAATTTGATCTGAGACACCTTTTGAAAGGAACGACCTAGCTTCTTTTTGGTTAGGCATTTCAAATACACAAAACACCTGCGTGTATACCTGTGTGTCATCTATGTACGCCATGCCATAATAAAGTACCATAAAGTAATCATGATTAACGTTTAACATTTATCTTGGAATTCCTCATTCCTTCCCAGAAAATCATCAATGCAACAATTCATATTGTACTGATATTCTCTTTCATTCAGCAATCTGGTTCAAAATAGCATTCCGATATGTAGACACGGTGCTGTAGTGTCAGTTTACACATTGTCCTGTGCTAACGCCAATATTTTGCATCATACTCAAAGATTTGAAGACCTGTTTCCATATTGTCCGACAGGTTCAAAGGATGTCCTCAAATATACTCGTGTTAATTCCGCGAACACTCGCTACGGGACAGCCCCAAGTGACAAATACTCTAAAAAGCGCACTTGATACCAGCCATTGATTTAGCTGCCGAGGCTAATAGAAATATCACAACTATACGTCGTTAGATGACAGAGCGGAAATGCATTTCTAGGTAACCGTAGCCTCCTATAATTTCTAATGATCACGTTATGACTGTCATAAACAACTATTTCAGGGCCGGCAAGATGAGCAATGGAAGTGTGAAATGCTTTACCCCTACAATCACCTCTCCGTGTTAGCTTCTGTCTGGCAGGTAAACAAATAGAGGGCGTGTACCCCAGTGGTGGTCATTCGGATTTCGGGTGAAACGTCTTTTGCGACGTAATCAAATGCATACTTTTGAACTTGAGAGTTGGCTAGAAAGCACAAAGAGGGTTAATGACACTAGAGAACATGAATGAACGATGTAGACCGCTCATATTGGCATTCTGTGAGAAACAGCTCTCACCACATTACTGATGTAGAAGCTCTAGCCAAACCTTAAGTGGACAAAAGCAGTTCTATAGAATTAGCATGTTTATTGCCTTTGTTTTGTTATACAATAGTTGTTATGCAGTTGCCTTATACTACCAAATACGTTTAAAAGTTTCTATACTGTATTCTCAAAAATAAAGGCTATAATTTATATGAAAAGTGTCTTGAAGTTGTTTACAATGTACATTTTATTAGATAGTGGCGTAGTTATAATGACACTCTCCTAATTTACACGGTTGGTATCCTTGCTGGTTTCTTTTTTAATATTAGCGTTTCAGTGTCCGGCTTCAAACTAGACGAACTTAAACGGAGAACGGAGAACACACTGAATATGTTTATCTGTAGCAGGATCTTGTTCATTGTCAATATGATAAACAGTTGTTCACATTGATAAGCTGTACCAAACATGGCCAGTAATTTACTTGCAAAAAGGCGCAGCTTGGGAAATGTTTTCGGCAGTGATGTATACAAATCCAAATAAAATGTTCCTGTACTGCGCAATGTGTTGCTATGAAGGTTAATTAATTCCAATTGCAGTTCATCTTAGGCCACCAAAAGTTCATATGTAAATGGATCTTTAGTATCAGTGGTTTTCATCTATGGCAAGGGAAAATGAACAAAAAATACCTGTTCTCCCAGTCCCAATTAAACCTCATCGTTCACTCATGCCACATGTGCAGCCACCACTGTTATGTTCACACTGCCACGCGACTATAGGCAGAAACAACCGGTTTAGCTGGTTCTACCTGGCTTTTGAAAGAGCGTAGTGGGGACGAGAGGGAGGGTGAATTCACACCTTGAGTGCCTTGCTTCCTATCCCTGAACTAGTTGACTATACATTCTTTCAATGCACTTTTTAATTATTTTAACATGAAAGATACATTGGCCCCCGTATACATACTTCTATTCTCTGCGGACGGTACGGAAATACTCTAATTAGAGAAAAATCCCTCCGTCAAAACGGGAATCGAGCCTTGGTCTTATACATTGAGGAGTGTGACAACGTTTAGTAAGCTTAGAATTGAAAAACGTCAAGCATATAATTTTAAGTGTAATTGTATAACTGTAACTACATTTTCCATACCAAAAAGCATTAAATATAATTTCTACTGCGAAATAATTTCACTGATGCACCAAGATGACACAGTACTATTTATTTTTAGATGTAGGGATAAATGCTATTTCTCATAATTCTAAACCTATAGGCGAGCTTACAACAAAAAGAATGAAACGGCATTAATTTAATTCCCCAAAATATTCATGAAGACGTTTAAAACAAACATGCAAACGGTTTGTACTACACATTCATCAACGAGAAAAGCACTTCCAGCATCTGTTATTGTTAAGTTGGGCACATAAATGTTTATGTTCGATTAAACAGAGGGGTTTGAGTTTGTGTTTCCAACTGTTATTTGCTAGCGCATAAGCTCCCCTTTACCTCGCTGGCTAACGATGCAGTATAGATTCAGCCTTATTTAACTGTAGCACAATCTCTTTGTGTGTCTCGAGGATGCCCTTTATCTTCCTCGGTTTTAATCAAATTGTCAATTAAATCTGTTCTGTGTATATTGTCATTCGTCCTTTAAAAGGTATTATGGCACTTATTCACCGTTAAATGATCTCTATGTAGACCAAACTTGCTTTCTCAGTATGTTGAACCATATGCTGCATAATCTTAACCAAAATGCTAACTGTTTCTGTTCTTAGGCTTCCCTTTAAATTTCAATAGTTTAAAAACTCATCTCCTTGCTTAAATCTGATCTTTAACGTGGCCTTCTCTGTTCCACCTCCAAAAACCTAACTAACCCAATAAAAGGTTTCCCCTAAAATTAGCAATAATAACCTGTTTGACAGAGCTCAAATCCTAAACTCACCTTTTTTGAGGGAGTTAGGGGCAAATTCAATTTCTGAAATCCACTTCCTTTTCCAAATTCTTCACCAATTTTTTTTCCAAACATTGGTGTTAGTAAACCTACATATATTTCATTCCTTTCATGTAATATGCGTTCCCTCTAACAAAGGACTTATTATGTTTTCGACCTCGCAACCTCAAAGCGGGAAAGCGGACAATGGATTTTGTTGAATTCCGTGTTTTATACAAATTTAGTTCTGATCAGTATCTCGTGATGACAACAATAACAGTGGTAACAATATCAAATAACCGAATTTAATAAGACATGCATTTGATTGGCAGCGGTACCCAGACGTTCTAGATGAGGTTAGAGATCTGAGAATACGTCTTAAAATTCCTCGTGATGTAGGCACCTATAGCTACAGGGTTCTTCATTTAAAACCTGTGCGCAACTGGGTGTGCCACAGCCGGGTTTGCTCCTAGAGAAGCTCTGCACGTAAAGCATGTACAACACTCTAACCTTATAGGATATAGAACATGCTGGATATGTCGTCCATCCTCGGTTAAACAAGCATTACATCGGGAGAACACATTCTGATTCACACGATTACTTGGGTCACTGTAATGTTTCCGATTTCATTTCTAATATTTTGTTTTATTCTTCCAATGTATGAGGATTTGTCTTGTAAAGTTGAATGATTGGGGTTGCTATGGCCTTTGCCCAGTGACATATTAGCCATCATCATTCGCCGCCCTCCTTCCACAGCCGTGCTCCGTGCAAAGCTGCTGCGTACTCACGTGTATTCATACTCAAACTCGCGGATTTGGAACAGCACATAACAAGGGAAGAGGATCTTAATTGGAAGATATTCTCTACACATGTTTCATGTTACTGTAATGTTTTATAATCAAAACTATAACGCGCTTTATTCTAATAAATATGTAAACAAAGAAATGGCTGCAGAAATAATTACACTACACATTTAATTCTCGCCACAAGAGGTTTAGAGGAAGCCAAACCGATAGTCAGCTGTCTAAAAGTGGAACGCTGTGTATATGCCGGTCTTAACCCTTTCCATTACACCACGAGAAAAGGTAGAATAGTAACATTACGCAAATGAGAGTGTTGAAAAATTCAAACCAATATTAAAGGCTATTGCGACAATATCTGAACACATAAAGAAGTTATTTGAAATAAGCGAGTTATAAAAATAGATATATTTTACATAGCATGTTTTTGTCTATTTCCTATTGTTTATCCATTACATAAATGTATGCAAAATAAGAGGACTTCGTAGTCTATTGCCAGAATATTCAAAGATACATTTGATTTATAACATAAATAGTTGTTAGAACACTTTTTAAGAAAATAAACACTATAAAAATGTTTCCTGCAAAGGGTAGTTCGGGGCGAGGGGATCTCTGGAAAATACTACACACTCTCCTGGAATCTTTTCTAAAACTTATTTTTATCCAGAGATCCTCAAAACATGTATTTTCGATGAAATCTCGACATTCAATTTTGGGTAGCTGGCAGAAAACCTAAACCTCCTAGCGCAACAGCCCATGAACGCCCAAGGCTTTCCGCCCAGCCGCTGCGTCCCCCCCCCCACTTCTGCCCACTACAGGCGTCATTGGTGGGGTGCAGTATAGGAGGATGGGACGTGGTCAGCGCCCCGAGCCCTCCCGGTCAGGTATACGGCCTCCTCAGCTGGCAGAAAAATTAGAGCGAAATATTCACCATGAAGCAAAACTTTCTTTACCAAACTCCAGCAACTACCATTATTTATTTTAAAATCAATTTGTTATCCAGCTAAATACTTGGTACTTTTTAATTCATTTACTCTTTCAAATCCCGTTTGTAAACTGGTACATTGCTTGGCGAGTCTTCGCTATCAACTAGAAATTTCTTCACAGACACGGTACATTCCTACAACATCCACAATTTTACAACTGCCATGCACAAAAAGCCTTTTTAAAAGGCGGCTAGAGTGTTCCCATACGGTGTTGTTAACATTCCAGCCGGTCACTTAAACATCGACACACATCGCGCATTCCTATGTGTTTGAGACGCCACATCGCTCAGTTCTACGAGTTCTAGAGAAGATGCCCTTTCCTTATATTTGCAGTACTAATGTTTCAGTGCGCTACATTGCACTCTTAATAACTACATAAATAGAATATTCTTTACAAAGGCAAATGCCGCGGTAAGTTTGAGATGCAAATTTAAAGTCGCGAAGTTTTTGCTCATACCGATTTAAAGAAAACAAGTAGTTATTTTAAATGCTTCATTGGGTTTTAGAATTCCGTTATCGTCTCCTTACTCCTGAATATGTTAACTGGCATGTTCTGTTCGTCTTTAGTTAGAGCTTTGGTGCGCCAACTCCATATTTTGCTAATTTGCTATATCATTTATTGACTGTCAGTCTAAAAAAAATGCAGAATAGTAACACAACTGTGTACTATGCCGGAAGCCAACTTCTTCCCGAAAAATCACATAAAAGTATCATTATTTCAGAGTTGTGAACTAGTTACGTGCTTATTTACATATCTTAAGATATAAAGACGTCAGTTTTCTGCGTGGGGACAGCAGAAGAAGAATCTATGCCCTTCCCTCTAACTCTTATTTATACAAATGTTTGTCTCGATTAACATGAAGTAGAGGAGTAAGTATTTGTAAGAATAGCTTGAACAGGAGCGAGTGCAACACGTCAGATTTGTTATATAGGAGGATAAGGGCTCAATAGGAATAGCCGTCACTTTATAAACCTTAAGTAGCTTAACTTTAGAAGCTTTTTTATGTAGAAAGGGCACCCAATGGGCATTAAATAGGTTCATCATTTGTTGCTGTGCGTATTCGATCAGCGATTTCTTCCTTGTCTCGCAGCATCGGGTACAAAATCGTTCACCACGCACACACAATCCTCACTGGAGTCATGATACCGCTTATTGTGACAGATCTTGTGAAAGCCGTGTTCTGAACATCCTCTTCACTACGTGGTGCAAATCATATATATATACGACGCTGTTAATTGCCAGGATCACATCAGCGTCGCCGGTGTGCCAGAATTTCGTCCCGCAGGGAGTTCTTTTACATGCCAGCAAATCTACTGACATGGAGCTGTCGTTTTTAAGCACATTTAAAAACTGGTCAAATCATAGTTCGTTCCCTTCCAGGCGTCATTGGTCAGAGCGTGCGTGGTGTAGAATTCTGCCAATATAGTATATTCCTCTTTCTGTTTTGTGTTATTGGTGGTTGCTTCCAGCTTAACTGTGAGGAACGTACGGTTTCCCTGGCTAAGACGTACACTAATCTAGAAGTTGTGACTTTGGAGAACCACTTACTCTTTTTAAAAATCTTGCTTTTATGTTTTCAATGTCTGCTCACAGCAATGCTGTTAGATGTTCCCTTACGAGCTCCAGTCCGCAAGTTAGCAATGTACTCAAATAACTTTTTTACTTTCTCTACTACGTTTAGTAAAGTAGAGGAAGTATTGTATTCCACCCAAACATTCGACGTAGAGATTTCACCGGAAATATGTTTCGAGGCCTCCTGAATCCAAAAAAAAAGCATTTTTAATAAAAGGTCCGTGTGTGTGTGTGTGTGTGTGTGTGTGTGTGTGTGTGTGTGTGTGTGTGTGTGTGTGTGTCTGTGTCTGTCTGTGGATAGCATAATTCAAAAACGAAAAGTCGGTTAAAAACCAAAGTTGATATTAAAGTTCAGTGTATTTCAAGGATGCGACAAGAAGATCATAAAGAAAATTCCTCCACCATCAACTACCTTTTACATGGAAAACTTTTCGAAAATTATGATTTTCTTGAAAATGGCTCTAACGATTTTGATTAAAATGCTATGTGTTTGAGATATTTTTATGACAAATGAAATGTATTTCTTGAATTTTCTAGCTATAACCCATGAAGTCCTATTTACTCTGGGTGACTTTTGGCAATAAGATAATTTCTGTAAATGTTTATCTCAACTAACACGAAGATAGAAGAATAAGAGTTAGTAAGAATGGTTAGTGCAAGAGTAGAGAGTCATGTGAGTGCAACACATCAGATTTTTTTTAATCGTTTGATTTGTATAACCCCCTTTAACTTCTTTGCTCGTATCAGGGGCTCTTGGCTGATACACAACTGACGGTGTTATTACTCGCTGAACTGCAGAGTTTCTTAACGTATAGCCTATTTTCAGTGACATTTGATGGAAATTTTGGATGCCATGCATGGATGTTATTGCTGCTGTTCTTTTATGTGGATTGCGTTCTGATGGCCTGTGGGTGATTGCTAGATATCGGAGCGAGGACTAGTAATAGTTTTCTTTCATTGGGCACTATTATGTCTTTCTTTGCCACTATTCCAACCTTGAGTAGATTACTAGCTATCTGTGACCCATGTTGATTTATAGTCTCTGCCCATTATGCTCGATCGTTTATTGCTCTTTACAGATTTGCCCTATCGTTTGTGGCTAGCACTGTATCATAGGCATAGGTGTATACATTTACATTCTATATTGCATGGTCATATACATATCGTGGCTTAGTACATGGAACAATAATGGAATTAATGTATCCTTCTGTAGTATATCTACTATTCGTTAGGTGATCCATATATAAATAAATAAATAAATAAGCAAATAAATAAAGTTTTATTTATTGACGCTCTTTAACTGTCATGGCTCTCAGCGCCTATTCTGTATTGGGCTTAATTTTGCTCAGATGTCTCTTTATCAGGATTGAGGTTCTTTTTATTGCCGTAAATCTACGACGGATCCAAGATAGTCCGTTTCCTATGCGTGGAGTAAATGTTTGTGAGAGATAAAGGCTTTAGGAAATAAATTGTCTTTTATGTAAATTTTTAAAATATTTTGTAACATAGTTGAGGACAAAACTTAAAATCTCGTTCCATTTTATCTTGATATGTATTGTGTATGGTATTCATTATCACAGTGCGTCCGAGATTTAGTTCCATGGCTATGGATTTGTTCCATACACACCCTATTAATTAAATTAAATTTTTTTTTTTTTTTATGTTTCCAAAAATCGTTATGTAAACAATGTACCAGTGTCTTGAATCCGCCACTGTTTGGCATGAATTCTCACGAAAACAACCTAAGATGGCGTGTCATAAAACAGACGGAAAACCGCACGAACAAGTAATTAAAGCTGTTTAAAATGGCGCGTGTTCGGAGTGTATTATTTTGCAGCAAGTTTGCTAAAATGAGAGCACTGCTTGAAATGCCTCTCTACCGGTGTTAAACTAATTAATTTCACCGTGGGGAATGGGACTTCAACAAAAAGCGCCGTCACTTTCAGTTTACCAACGCTAATTAGAAAAGCGCATGGTAAAATGAGGAAACATCAAATACACATTACGACTTTTTGTTTGTTTCTTTTTTTGTGTTATATTTTTATGTATCAAGCTAAGTGTTAAATATGGGGGAATATAAACGTTTATAATTTTTAAGACGTGTGAAAGAGAAATAGCTTCAAAAATTAAATTATAAAAGCTGCTGTTCTATCAGTGCATATCAACAGCCAATTTGACAAATCTAAACAAGTGTCCAGTTGAATTTGGAATGAAGAGGACACCTTTGACTGAGATTTTCGCTCCTTCCATTTTTAACGGAACTATCTTTATGGATATTTTTAATTAAATATGAAGCATCTGTTCCCGCAGGGGTACAGGAATCAGCGAAAGGAGGTGAACAAGAAGGGAAAACAGCAGGTTCTGCTTCCACCGAATACGCGGTCTTTATGTTGCCTAAGAAGCGAGTGGCGAGTCATTAACTCTATAGATAGCAAGTACTTCATTGTAGCGTTTTCGGAGTGGGAGAAAAATGTCTTATTTGAGTCCTTAGTCTTCAGCAAGTCGCACTTTCACTTGGCGAGCTGACCGAGTTAACTGTTAACACATACGAATCATAAACAAATACACACTATGCAGTAGAAAACAAATGCTGAGCCACAATACACTTTGTGACTAAGTACAGGACAAATTAATAAAACACACTGGTAATAATTCAACCACACAGTATCACCGTCAGCTCTAGACTAACTTTCAGAGCAAATAAAATCAACTCATCCGTGTGACCTTGTATACAGCAGCTGTTGCTTATCGTGTTTCCAGGTACTCCGTGGAAAAACACCGCGGAGCAGTTTGGATGTTTGTGGGTCTCTCTATATATTTATATCCCTATTAATTTACTACAGCGTTTGACGACAGTTTGAAATTAAGAAAAAATGCAGATGTCTCATTTATAGAATAACCTAAGTTTATGATATGAAAAATCAAATTGTTCACCGAGTACCTCAGTAAGCACCACAATAAACACGAGAACTTTATTTGTAACTATTTTGTTCCATAAAATAGCCAACAAAACAAGCGCGGCATCTTATTTTCATGCCTCAAACACAAACTATGGACTGCATATACGAATTACGACATATTTATTTTATTTAGAAGTCACATTTTAGTGAGAAACACATGTAAAGTTATGCAAAATGTATCAGATGGGGAAAATGCTATCTTGTTACCAAGATCAAGGTTTCGACTGAATTTCAGTTTCCCCTATGTGCCCTATTACACAGCATTTAATGAGAAAGAACGCATCAGACTCCCTGTATGCTGATCATTTCCTCTGAAAATATATAGAAAAATGCTTCTTTTAGTTTTTCTTTTCAACTGTAAGGGGAGAGAGGAATTCTGCGTCATGCCTAACTCTTGCTGCGCTACTAGCAGGGGTTCTATTTTCAAAATGGGGTTTGTATAAAACAAAGACCAGCTAGTGTGAACTTCTGATTCGGTCAAAACCTTTCGAAATTTAAACATGAATGAGTTCTGATAAGACAACGGCTTCCAAAGTATCTGAGAAATCTCTCTCAAGCTATTTTGAAGTATAAAACCGTATTTCACGAAAACTGCAGATAGACTTCGATACGAAACTGACCTTATAAATACCTGAAGGGTGTAGCTCATTAATGTCCGATCTTTCAAGGCCTGATTATTTAAGCGCAAATGTGATTTCACTCTTTGTGTGCCTCTTGCTAACATGCATGTTAGGTTGTCCAACCTTCTCTCTTTGGAGAACCTTATGAAATGAGTGGCTATAACCCACTCCACTCCTCCAGTCAGAGCGACAGTCAGTCAGTATCCAATGAGGGACACAAACAGGCGATTCCACGACCATTTCTAAGTCATACCTTGAATTTTCTCAGATCTCTTCATTCTGGAACAATTTTGTATAAATCGTAAACAGGAAGTTACAGACAAAAACTCATTAAATAAAACATGTGGATTTGGTTAAAACACAATTTATGTCGAATACTTGTGGGTTTTTTTTTTTTAAGTGAATTATTTCCGAGATAAGATACTTCCTGAAAATGCTTATGTCGATTAAAATTAAGTAGATAAGAGAAATAAGAATTTACAAGAATAGTATGTATAAGAGCGAGTATAGCTCTACATATATTTGCGAACAGAGTTTCTCCAAATTGAACTGCATTAAAACTCTGCATAGCAATCTTAAACGTAAGCAGTACCAAAGAAGTCACTATGAACAAAGTTTAGCATATAAGATTTGAAAGTGCTTTCGTAAATTAAACGCAACGTATGTCACCAACAAGGCACTGCAACACAATGCACGGCTGGGGGTTAAAAAAAGGCAAAATCCAGCTACAGAGGAAGGAGGTAAACGCAAACTCCCCTCTTTCACAGATGGTGGACATCGCTGTTCTAGACGGCCACGATATCAATTCAGTCTGTGGGAACAGAAACTAAACAGTTAGGGAACAAGTGGACAAGGCATCGGAAGTGCACTCAGGAAAAGGAAACATCGGCAGTTCCGAGTTGTATTTACTGTGAAGCGAGGCCTGCAAATAAAGCACTGTTTTCATTGTACAACTGTACATACCTATTATTACCTTGCCCCTCACTTCCCTCTAATGGCTACCTTGATGACGTTAGGTGGCGTCATCCTCAAGATACACTTATATCGTGGTTTTCAAAAAATGGTTTTCTATTGTAAAAGGACATGAACGGAATCCTACATTTCTGCTTCAACGATTTTAAAACTCCAAAGTTGTTGATTCGAAGTTTCGTGACGGGAGCTCATTAGGAGCACACGCAATCCAGAAGTAATGACAGAGCTACCAATTACATCTGAGGACTTCGCTGTAGTCTGTGAACGTAAGAGTTGTACAATTCGCATGAGACATTGCTAAAAATAAAACATCATTAGAAGTCCCTGCCGAAGTGAATGTATCCGAAGTATTCTGTAGCCTCTATTCGTTAATGAAACTAAAGTGTGGTTTACGAAGATTCTTAAACGTAAGCAGTACCAAAGAACAGATGTTTATCGCACGAGATTTGAAAGTCCTTTCGTAAATCAAACGCAAAATACATATAACAAAACCGCCACTGCAACAATGCTCGTCTGAGTGATGGGCACAGTCCGCATAAAGTGGAAGGAGGAGTGTCCAAACTCCCCTCTTTCGCAAACATTGGACATGAATAAGTGGTCACTCTGTCCACCTACTACATTTGGGATGATGCAGAAGAGCTTATTCCCTGTATTATCTAAATGTTATCCGCCAGAAAGTGAGTACTAACCGATCCTCCTGCGAATGGGATTTCCCTGGCGAATTCGTTCTTATGCCAGGCATTTGATATTCAACCAGGCCAATCTAGAGGAACTTCAATTTCCATCAATTACATTCTTCTGTCGATGTCACTTGAATTAATCTTGGTATTACATGTCTGCCAGCTTACAATGAAATAATCACGCCTGATCTCCAGTTGCTTTTAGAATAAACTAAAATTCATTAAGTTAAATGTGTAAGGATATTAAACTAACCAGACACCAGAGTAGTACAGTTAAAGTGGATTATAATGTACCTAAGGAAACAATCTTAGTTTCATTTATTTAATAGCAGGATGTAAACTACCCGTAGATTATTCTAGATTTGCTCTTCAATTTTCTATGTAACTTCTTTAGTTGAACTTAGAAGGTAACTGTTTGTAGTACTTCGTTAGCAGATGGTCGCAGCATTTCAAGAATTGTTCGTACACTAGTGCAATTTGTCTTTTTTAAAAGACGGACAAGATACTCTCAAGAACAGAGTTCATCTTCTTGAAATGAGTTCATGTAAAAATGTGTCAGTCAGCAATGCACAAATTGGGCATTCTGCTACCTGTTGGCAGCGACTCGAGCAAAAGAATGCCTGGCATTGTTCACTGAGAATTGCAAGCAGGAAAGCAGTATTATTTAAGCGTGCAAGCCTGTGGGCTCTACTACTAGGGAAACCGTTAATTTTGATGCTAGGTTTCACTGTATTCGTAGATGCTCTAAGCATACAAGATTCTAGAAACTTTGCAGATACATTGATGTGAAACTATGTTGCAGTAATGATAGCTCCAATAAAATGTTATATTTGAAGCATTATGTAACGTTGCTAGCTTCACATTCGGTCATAATAGGTAAGTATTATTTCGAAATGTCATACTGCAGGAAGACATTAAGATTGAATAATAAGAATTAATAAAACCTGCATTCGCCACACATAGATAATACACGCACAAACTTGCAATAATTCAGGGACGACAAAATTTTAATTTAGGATTATCTGTGATTCTCTGCGCAGCTCCATAATAAGCGTTTTTGTATTTTGGTTTTTGCCTGCTCTACGCTGCCAATGTGCACATTGTGAGTGACTAAGCAATTTTTCCACCCCTGCATGTGTACCTACTCGTGAACTTTCATACACCGTTGCCTCATGAATTCATGATATTTCAATTTCTTCAACGTTAGAGAAACGTTAAAACGTTTTGAAAACACCTTCTAAAAATATGCTACCTTAAAATTAATTACCACATATCTATGCAAAACATGTTTAAGACACCCGTTAATACGTTATAAGAACATTCGTCTTTATGCTTAAGATACCAACTAATAAAATTCCTGAACTCATACTTCAATAAGAGATCTTAATTCAAACCTTTGATTTACTTTTGATAAAAAAACTGTGAGAATATTAGATACCTATTTTTTGCATTTTGTTATTCTTTTAGCTTGTACTTTCAGCTACACATTGTCAGTAATTTTAAAGCCACGAATAGCTATTTAGGCGGTATTTTACAATTTAGGTAAAGCACCCAATTAAATTTTGTTTTTCTTAAATTCCTTTCTTGTTTATTATTTTCTCATTCTTTCCCCCGTCAGCATTCTTGACTGTTGAAAACGGACCTTGAGCCAGAGTTTACAACTTATGAAGTTTCAGGAGTGCTTCAGGAATTATAGACTTAAACATGTTTATGCAATAGTTATAAGACATTAAATCGTCTGAAATTAATAACTTCAAATTGAAAAATTCAACATATATACCAAATTTTTCTCCTAAAGAGACATTAAGAAATGTCTGCAGAAAGATTCCTTTGTTCGTATACTGCGCTAGAATTACAAATTTGGGAGCAATGCGATAAGCCATGGGGTCCAAGGAGCAATTCATGTTCTATAAAATCTATTAATTATGAATAAAAAGTAATATCTTAAAAATGATGTGACAGAGCTCTTTAAAATTGTGTGTATTATATTTAGGTATATTTATTTTCCAAGTATAAGGTAGCGCGCCTGCCTCTGGCGCGGAGAACCCGGGTTCGATTACCGGTACCCGCGTGGGAACGTCTGGCACAACCTAGTTAGGTCCCCGAGGGGCTAAATGAGGAGCTACTTGATTGAAAAGAGCAGCCTCTGGCAAGAGGGACCGGGGCGCTGACCACGTCCCACCTACAGTACTGCACCCCTCGCGATGCCTGTGTTGGGCAGTGGTAGGACCTTGATTCGCATGGGCTGTTGTGCAGTCAGCCTCATTAGGTCCCATAAGAGACAATTGAGGAGCCACTTGATAAAGAAGCAGCAACCCTAAGTTGCAAAGGCCACACAACCGACAGGGAGGGCTCGGGGCGCTGACCACGTACCACTCTCCACTTCTGCACCCACTCACGACACATGTAGTGGGAAGGGGTGGGGGACGTAGCGGCCGTGCGGTAAGTCTTGGCCTGCGAAGGGCTTTTGAGTCAGGGGTTATTTTTTATTTATAACGTAAATAAAGTCAAAGGGATCCTTCGTGGATCTTTGTATTTTCACAGATACATCGCCTTAATGAAAAATGAAAAATGAACATCACCCGTATTCCTGCTCTAGTGTATGCGTGAACGTAAGGTTTGATGCAAGAAACAGCGTGTTTTGAAATGCTTACCTCTTGAAGCTACGGGTCACCTGAGGACCATCTAGCAAAGTATGTTTGAGTTTGCGACAATGCCTGTTTTAAAATTTAATATCCAACACGATGCAGGCTTTCTTTAGTGATGTACCAAGAAACTTTTTTGACATTCTAGTCTGTGAAAGCAGGTAGCGGGAACAATGCCTACCTTATTTGCTCCGCTTTCCCTCCGCTGGGATTCAACTTCCTCTTAAAGAGGAAAATTCGCTCCTTCGCTACAAAGTAAGCTTCTGCTACACCTGCGCATATATGCGAGAGTGGGTCTTTGCTGCCTTAGGCATGTCCTTAGGGAGTTCAGATGCAATGCTTATTTGCACAAAACTTGCCTTTATAGAGCAAGCTTGAGAAAATGTTTTAAGAAATTTAAGATGTCAGCTGTTATCTGCAGAAATAAAATTTACGGAGTCCGCAATGAAATATGTTTTCTTGGGGAAACTTCTTAAACCAAAACTGCGCTTTTGCATCCTTACGCCTAAAGGCAAAACGTAATGGTTTTAGCTTTGAAAAAGTACCCTCGAATTAAAACATTATTGTAAAATCATATTTTGAGTACTGCATGCTATACATGAAACCTTTATTTAACTGCAGCCATACATAACCTCGTGAACGAACTGGTCAGTTTGGACGATTTGCTCAAATTAACTAGTTATTAGTGTTATTTCGCTAGGTCTTACTCATCAGTAGGGCTCAGAATTTAAGGTACTAAAACTTGCAAAATATTTATTTTTTATGTGCTGAAAATGTCAAAAATATATGCCAAAACAAAGAAAATATGTTTTAAGATTTGAATGAATATAAATAAACGTGGTAGTCACCAGAATTTATTCGTGGAAGGGATTACCAAGTACTGAATTACAGTGTACGACCACATGCTCCTTTAAATTTTCCATTCCGAAAGGTTGACGATTGACAATTCAATGTTTGTTACCGCTTAAATGTTGTGCCACTTTACTTGTCAACATTGGTGTGCCGTTATAACTTTACCACATGGTTGGCAATATAGGATTTTACCATCACAACTGAAAATACCATTAAATTTCACAGGATATTGTTGCACACAATAACTTGCAATGCTTTTCACTTTGGGCATTGTGAAAAGCATATTTTCTTTAATCCGCTCAAAACTTTCGATATGCTACTTCCCAACACTACAACACAACTAGAAGAGTGTATAATTTTGCGGATTTACAAATGACTAGTTGACTATACAGTTTAATTGCCATCTGTAAGTACCAGTGCACTCGTATAGACTAGCGGGCTGTGCAAGTATGACAAATGGCACGCAATCCCGTCACAAAGTCTATTGGCTACTTCGAGGTTAAATCTGGTTGTCATGACAACAGACCGTTCTGCCCTTCCTCTACCAGGGGCGTAACGCATGGCGAGCGAACTGTTAGAATACACAAGTAACGTTAATTCAAGCATAATCAATCACATGCAATTGGAGGAATTCCCCGTTCTTATTTTGCGGGCTCATGTAGCTTGAGAAAGCGGAATGTTTGTATTTTCTTCCAACTACTTTAGCTGACATATTAGTTCTTCCAATAATAACATATTGCGACATCTGGCCTATGTAATTGAGAATTGAAGAATTTGGATGGTGATTTGTTATAAATAATTCCGCTCCTGCGTTTATTTGACTTTATGTAAATATCTGAAAATTGCTTTAAAAAGAGTTTCCTTTATGCGACTTTTTGTAATTTATGTGAATACAGAACACATTTATTTACATTTAAAAATCAGAAAATATGTGTTTTTATGCGCAATAAAATTAAAATATTTGCCCCGGTGTGAATATCCAGAATACTAAACCCAATTTCAAGTTCGTATTAGGGGCAACCAAAATATGTATTTACCTAAAAATCCGAGCTCAATTTATCAGCTATTGAGTATAGTACAGTAGCTGAAGACTGCTAGTGCTGCACTTGACTAGCTCGGCAATAACCAATGGAGCACCTAAGAATTAGCGATATTACACAACGGCGTGCTTTTGTGGAAGAGCCATTCTGTTTATATTGCTCGAAAGTGCAATTCACAAGATATACTTAGATAATTGTATCTTCGTAGATTTCATAGTTACCATACAATTCCTATGCAATTTAATGATCTCAAGAATTTATGTAAAATTATTCAGAATAAAGTGAATTAAACAGAAAACTAGCTTTTAACCAAATCGCAAGATCTTTCCTTGTTATCTTGTCACCTAAAAAGGAGTTTGTAAGTATTAAAGCCAGGATGGAAAGAAACATGGCTGAACTGTTACTAGAATAGAGTCAGGAATATTGTAGGTAACAACCCCCCCCCGTCGTACTGTATTTTGGCGTTTGCAGACAGCTCTCAAACCGACTTTTATCCACTTGTCAGTGAATCTCATTCTGTTTACGTTTTTTGTAGTGATAATTATTTGATAACTTACAATTCACTGCTTAAGAATTCCTATGCCTGCTTACTACTTTCCCAAAGGGAGTTTCGGAAGATCCTGTCAGTCAATTAGTGGTGTCATATTCCATCACGCAACGCGTGATAGTTGCTACCACAGAGCATGGGTAGGATGGAGGTTGCAATTTAGGTATTTGGGTGAAAAGGAGGCTTCGTTGTACTCCTTAACGGCTGTCTTGGGTGCTACGGCTGGATATTGAAGTTTCAAGTACTAGGGTGTTCCGGGTATCATTTTGGAAGTCTTGGGTATAATGAATAATTACTCGGCTTTCTCTCCTGCCAGAGGTGCTCGTAGGATACCTGCCTGAAAACGCGATATTGCCTGAGTCTGTGAATTCTGGGGTTGTACTCTCAAAGAGACTTATTCAGAGCCCTCCACTCTTATGAAAAATGTCTTAGAACTTTGTAACATCGCGCCTAATTTCTCTCCCATGTGGGAAAGAGACGAGACATAGTGGAGTGGTCGCAATGGGAACGGCCGGCAGGATAGACTGGAGTTTTCCGTTCTGTTCTGCGCCAATTGTAGTCATGCTCCAGATCTCACAAATGCAAAGCATATGCGGTATTAACAGTGGTTGAAAAAGGCTAAGCATGTCACTAGAATTGTTGGCAAGTAAAATAACTCCTTCGGGACGAAATTCCGGCACACCGGCGCACTGATATTGAGGCAATTTGCAGCATCATTAGCAAACAAAATCTTTAGGTATTTGTATACCCTTTTTTGCCAAGTAAATATCTAGCATAATATTGAATTTTAACCAATGCCGATAAAAGCCATTTCCGAGCAAATAACAAATATCCATTTTTCCATTAGTTTGGGGTGGAGGAAAATCTTGGAAAATCTTCGTAAATTCTACACGTCTTATTTCTTTGCATCTTTTGAAAATACTGATTTAAATACAGGTTTTCGTATTATAATTATGCTGTTCACCCATATACGCGCGCGCGGACTTTTCTACAATTTTTTTTTTTTTTTTCGGTTCAAGAGACCTCAAAATGTGCATTTTCGATGGAATCTCGAAATCAAAGTTTTGTGTAGAATGCAATAATTCCCCTACTTCAGTATACGGTAGACAGTAAGGAAGTATTTCGCATGAATCTGCTACAAACAATTGCCGGAAAATAACATACTCCTGAAATTTTGCAGTTTGTCCCATGATACTTAATATTTTGGTGAACATTAGTGAAGTCTATTAAGCCAGAACAATGGAGATAACAATTTAATTAATTCAACTACAATTTTATTATAGGTGGAAATTATTCTTATTGTTCGGAAAATAAAAGCACAGGAACATTCTGATGCAAAGCGGCATATATTTATAATTTCAAATACAAGAAAGAAAGAAAGAAAGAAAGAAAGAAAGAAAGAAAGAAAGAAAGAAAGAAAGAGAGGGAGAGAGAGAGAAAGAAAGAAAGAAAGAAAGAAAGAGAGGGAGAGAAAGAAAGAAAGAAAGAAAGAAAGAAAGAGAGGGAGAGAGAGAGAGAGAAAGAAAGAAAGAAAGAAAGAAAGAAAGAAAGAAAGAAAGAAAGAAAGAAAGAAAGAAAGAAAGAAAGAAAGAAAGAAAGAAAGAAAGAAAGAAAGAAAGAAAGAAAGAAAGAAAGAAAGAAAGAAAGAAAGAAGAAAGAGAGGGAGAGAGAGAGAAAGAAAGAAAGAAAGAAAGAAAGAAAGAAAGAAAGAAAGAAAGAAAGAAAGAAAGAAAGAAAGAAAGAAAGAAAGAAAGAATGAATGAATGAAAGAGGATGGAAGGAAGGAAGGAAGGGTGGGTGGGAGGGAAGAAAGAGAAAGAAAGAAAGAAAGAAAGAAAGAAAGAAAGAAAGAAAGAAAGAAAGAAAGAAAGAAAGAAAGAAAGAAAGAAAGAAAGAAACAAACAAACAAACAAACAAACAAAAGGTACAGATATCAACCTTCAATATTGCAGTGTTTAACTAGATACAACTAACTCGCTTGTTCATCACATATTGGTTTTCTCGTAAAGGGCAGAAGGCAGCAGTATTACATTTTCAGTCCGGCACATTAATACAGATGATTATATGTAATACTATGACAGGGTGATTAAGGGAATCAGCGAGAACAACTTCTATTTAGAGGAGTAGAGCTTTACGACGGAGGGTAGAATGATTGTCGGAAGCGACCAAAACAATATAAATAAAAAAAAATCTGCCAGAGCTTGCCAGTAAAGGTTTGGTGTGTTTTAGCAATACACACCATATACCGGGGGAAGGGAAGTCACTACATTAATTTAAACCAGTGGTAGATCTCGGTATTGGGAACACATTTTGTATCTTACGTTTTTGTCTCTGACCATTTCCTACGGAGTTTTTTCGAAAACAACCTGGCAACACTGCAGGTGGTCACTTTTCCTAGCTCAGTACATAAACACCGTAACGGTGCGTCTTGAAAACAAACTCATAGGCTGCCTTGTCTTTGCGTGTTCCAGTGAAGGCCAATCACAAGCGTTAGCTCCCAAAACATTACACGAAAGCGAAAACGTCCGACCTTTTTGCATCCAAAAGCCAAGTCAATTTCCAGACTAACCTCAACGCAACGTTGTCGAGTTATGTCACGTCTGAAAGAGCAGCTCGGAGTATTCCTTCATGTCTTTTAAATGATTAATTATTTCGTAGCCCTGTGTGATGTCCCATAATTACTACCGAAGCTGTGTCAGAAATAAATTACTCCTCGCATCTTACAAGTAACAAACGGTTATCTTCGTACGTTCTTTTGGAATTGGGACTCCAATTTGGACTAAAAACTATTTATTTTTTTGAAATCGGCTGATCAAAGTACAAAATGCCATTCGACGTTTTTGTTTCTAATGCATCTATGAAGCACATATGAGGAGGAATGTAATGACTTTCTTCCACCCTGTATATATCTGGTAGGTTGCGATTCAATTTTCTATAAGATAAAGTTGCCTAAGGCTGTCTTCCTTTCCTTTTTTGTCTAATCCTGAACATAATCAACATTCTGCAATTCTCTGGCACAATTGAACCGTAACACGTACTATTCATTCCCCTCAAGGAACAAAAACTATGTTAATTAATAACGTGGTAAGATTGTTATTGCTAATAATAATAATAATAATAATAATAATAATAATAATAATAATAATAATAATAATAATAATAATAATAATAATAATAATAATAATAATAATATCCTGGTAACATTTGCTGGTAGCACCTTTTAGTATGGATCTTTTACTTAGCAAATATTACTGAAGACTTGGGTAGGATTCGCGTGCTTCTTATCGGTTTATCACTGAGTGTTACATAGCACCTTTAAACTGATAACAATGAGTTGCCACTCCTTGTTCGGCTCGCACTCTTATGTCTACATGAGTTACAAACAATTATGTATACGTGCTACGGCACAAATAATATCATGGGAGACAAAAGGTGAAGGACGACATCCTCTTTTTTGTTGTCAGTGAAAGTACACTGATCACTTAACAATTGAGACTACAGTATAACTCAATATTTATCAGTCAAACTGCACCGAACAGTTTGTTCCTTTTCGGTTCAAGGTAGGCAACGTTTTTCCGGTTATCAGTTTACTCCATTTAAGCACATAACACGAAGTTTTAAGAAGGGATTGCATAGCTTGCTTATATACAAAAATTTGAATTATAGAGACTGTTACCGATGAAGTTTATATTTCAATTAATTATTTTGTTTATTTAGTTTCTTCGAGTGTTCAACGCCTGTTTTAACGACTAAGCGCTTCAAAGATGTTGAATGAATTAGATGTAAAGATATGATTTGAAGCTTTCCTGGCGACGAACATTTTCAAGATGTTCTCGGGCTTCGAGCCAGGTGTAGTGATGAAGAGCCATCGACGTTTCGGGAGTGTACATCTCTTCCACCATCAGGAGGATCCTGGCTCGAAGCCCGAGAACATCTTGAATAGATATAAAGATGTTGATATTACGCCGAATGGCCAGTGAACTGAAATTTGCCGGAGGATCCCATGCAGGACCTCACCCGGGTAAATAGTCCAAATCAAGATTCAAATTTGGTTCCTTGGATAAGAAGGCAATGTTGGATATAACGGCGGTGTATAAGCTGGCTAAAAACTTCTTATAATACTTCCCTCTCTGATGTGAAGTTTAACAATAAATGCCTTCTTCGAAGTTCAGAGCATAATTGGCCGCGTCAAAATAAGCATAATGAACACAGGAACCAATAGCCTTTTTTTTTAATTTTATTTAGATCGATCAGCACTAAACTGCGATGGATGACCTTCTCAAAGAGTTTGGATAGTGTGGGCAGAAGACTGATAGGACGATAGCTGCCTGGCAGATGCTTAGGCTTGTTGGGTTTGTGGAACACAATGATATGAGCAAATGTCCACGAGGAAGGGAAGAAGCCAACTTGAAGACAAAAATTCAGTATAGAAGAGAGATAGGCAAGCGCTTTCTTGGTGAGATGTTTCAAGACTGTTGGGCAGAAGATCGTGCCCAGGCGATTTCTTGTTAGGAAGACAGCGAATCAGTTGAAAGAGTTCCCGAGGACTGGTAAAGGAGATCCGTGGTGGAACTGTATCTCGTTGACGTTGGGCACGGAGTTCATTTTCTACAGCCGCAGCTCTTGGAGATGTGGTGTGAAGAGCAAAAGTTTGTTCGTTATGTGCAGTCAAGATTTCACACTTTGCTGCGACGTCCGTGACAAGATTGAGGAACCAATAGCCTATCCTGCTATTTTCCCCCAAATGTCAGATGATCAAGTATTATTTCCGTGGATAACTTTTATTTGTGCAAGAGTTTAAATCCAGGTTGAAATACAGTAAACCCACGTCTCAGACTGCTCTTTAGTTGTTACAAACACACATACGTCTTACTACACTACATTTCAATGCTGATAATGGATGGGTCGCGTATTGTCAGTATCTGATGTAGGTATACTGTGTAAATACCATGTGCTTGTATGACTTACAGCCTAAAACAGAGATGGCCAACGTTTGCGAAAGAGGGGACGTTGGATTTACTTACTTCCATGTCATACGGACTCGGCCACTCATTAGCCTCAGACGTGCATTGTATTACAGTGACGGTTTGGTTACATCGTTTGATTTACGAAAGCACTTTCAAATCGTATGCAATAAACATCTGACCATTAGTGACTTCTTTGGTACTGCTTATGTTTAAGAAGTCAATATTTGATGACAAGATCGAAGTGCATAGCCTTAGAAGATACACCAAATGATCATCGATTAGCCTATTGCGATACAGAATTGTAGTATAGTTCAATTTGGAGAAACTCTTCGTAAATATATGAAGAGTTATACTCTTATATAAACTATTTTTGCAAATGCTTATTTATCTACCACATTTTAATCGACATAAGCATTTTCAGATGTTACCTTATTACTAGGCTGAGAATTTAAGGACTAATGCCAGAACGAACAGAAATTAGGTTATGGTGCAACTGGACTTCAGGCAGTGCCGTCGGAGATTCCACCCCTACCCCCACCCCCTGTACAGTCTGTGCGCATATACACTGCACCTTGTCCTGCTGTCTTCAATAGCCATTCCGTGTCCCTTCCTCTGGCCACAGTAATAGGTACATACGCGGTTATATGCAGAAATACAGTATGTGTAAAATACGCAAAGAGAAAATACAGGAATATATAAAAGAATTTGGTTCACAGTATTTTACTATTAATGGTGATATAATAAAATGAAAACTGTGTCACTCACAAATAAGAGGGAACAAGCGCTTTAACAATGTACAAGATGTCGTAGCAAACGACGTTGCCAACAGACGCATTTGGTGGGTTCAAATAAACCGGGTGAAATTATGCCCTCCACCTCATATCGAAGCACACAATCTGACCATTTTTGCAGGTTTAACAAATTACACAATCCATGTCTTAAAAGTTTCATAGGAAAGTATACAAAAAAAAAAAAAAAAAAAAAAAAAAAAAAAAAAACTACCAAATGCAAGAACATTAGGGAAGGGGTACTAAAAATATGCATATGGAAAGGTGCTTGATTATATAAGAGGTTCTGTGGCTGATAACTCAATTTGTGACGTAGAACCAGTTTTTCACGATATAAGGAATACCTTACTACAAATCGTAGGGGATTCACCTTCAGCAACTTCAATATATGGTAATTCACTGCAATTGGTGCATGCACAGGAGTAACTATGGTCGTTGCAAAATTTAATGGCGGATGATAGCTGACTATTTCTACTCCTTTTGCTGTTGTGGGACTAAATTTTATGGTTACAAATGATATTTATATCACTGGCTTTCCAGCATGATTTCACAGCATGTTCATACAACACCACAAGGCATCGCAAGCCTATGATTGGATGTTGCATCGAGCCACCCACATTAAATTTTGCGACAGCAATAACAATAATGGAATATTGTACCGCTAAAGATACCAGCTATACTGTTGAAAATGTATTGCATGCGTGTACGCATTGTATATTAAAACGATAATTGTGTTTATACTGTACCAAAATTGTATTTTAAATTTTGTAAAAATACAATAAATATTGCATACATTAGACCCGTGTAGTATACATTGTTTGCATCGTATATGTTGCATAAGGTAATAGGAAATATGTAAACATAGGCAGTATATGCTCTGCTGTCGACAGCAATGCATGCTGTAGTTGTTTATTCACAAGACCGTACTCTTGTAGTGGTCAGGTGATCATGCCCCCTTCCATATCTGTGACTCATAGCCATGGCTGTTTATATTTGGTGCGACGGATCTAATGCTTTGTGTGTAGGCAACCTGAAGCAAACTGCTTGTGAAATCTGCAGCGTACTTATTAATTTTCTTGTAGGTGCAAGGGGAATATGGGAATGCAGTAGGCTTTAAAATACAGGTTTATGCTTTAAGAGCCGGTTGTTATGCGATGCCTTTGAAATTCTATGCAAGGCTAAGAGATAAAAAGAACGAATGACATATTCCTATTTGAGAAAAGTCTGTTATTGGCAAATTCAGACAAATAATAAAGAATGTCTCGGAAATGGTGCACTTAAAAGATTAAAAAAAAATGAACTATTTGTGTTTTAACTAGGTCCATATTTTTATTTAGTACGCTTTTGTCTAATTGCTGTTTACCATTTATGCAAAAACTATCCAGAATGAAGAGGTTTTCTGAAGATATTCCCAGAAAAGTCAAGTTATGACCTAGAAACGACCGTAGAATCGCCTGTTTGTGTCCGTCACTGGATATTGACTGTCTGGTTGAGAGCTGATTCGCTCTCCGACTGAAAGAAGAGGTGGGGAATAGCAGCTAATTACGTAAGCGTCTCCAAAGAGACAAGTTTGGATATCGCTGGTCTAAAACATACGAGTTTTAAAGTAGTGTTTATCAATGCTTAGAGAAACTATGGTTTACAATAGAGATGTATACAGCGGTTGCACTTACGTCGGGAAAGTAAGAATAGTCCTTATCGTCGCAAGATTGTGGCCACACTTCCTTCCCCATTAACACTTTTTGGACCACTGGGTCGGTAGATGCTGGAGACGGAATGTTTGTTTTGCTTATAAAGTGCCCACACTCTTGATGTGTACATGTTGCACACATCATATTGTTGGTATTTTTAGGACATTTTAACTTCAATTACTGCGCACTATGGTTCACAATAATTTGTTTCGCTTAAATTATAGATATAATTGCATTCATATAATTATGACATTTCATTCATAAAAATTCCTTTATCGAATTTCTCACCACGGTACAAATTCTCTGGCATCTGTAGTTAATCTGGAGTGAACTCAAGAAAGCATTTGTCTACCCCCTCCAAAACGAATCTGGTGACCAAATTAAGTGAAAATTGTCATTTTAAATATTCAAAAGGAAAAAAATGATACCACAGCTTACGTGTTACGACGCTTTTATACTTTGCTAGTTTTAAGTGTACAGGGTAGAAGGTACACGCTAAACAGGGATTCTACATGAGTGTAACAAATATGTCCAATACAATTTTTGCCAATAAGCAACCGTTCCGCCCAAAAAAAAAAAATAATTTGTATCAAATATTTGGAGTCATTTAGCTTCTTAAATAGATGTAAATTGTTTATTAGTTCACCAACTGTAGCGCAAAACATTGAATTTTTGTGATCCTCATAAAAAGGAACGATGTCGTCAGTGATATAAATTAAGATCAATTAAGTGCAGCGAGTTTAGAAACGAATATTGACTTTTCACAATTGTTGGCTGTGCCTCCATTGTGTTCTTTAGCGACGAAGTCCGCCATGTTTAGCGAGAAAATTGTAAAAGTGTTTCATGAGAAGGCTGACGATTTTTAAGCATTAATAAATTGTTTGACATTCATAAAAATATTATTGATTCTTTCATAAATATAATATATCCGTACTACCCTTGTGATAATAGTAATGTAGAATCTTATAGCTCTCCAATTGATGCTAGGCCGCAAGGAATACAACTTCGTGAAGACTTTCACCCCAATGAAGATTATTAAAATAACAAATAATCGCTCCAAATAGCACCTCAATGTTTGGCTCGAGTTGCAATAACATCGACAAATATTGTTCCATAGTAATGCACTTCTACCATAATTCGAATGAATTTAGTCACAATTTAATGTTAAAATGCCACGCAAAGTTTAATTTCTAAGAGAGGTTTGGCAACGTCACATTAACATTAAATTATGACTAAATCCACTTGAATTCAAATAAAAAGACATTACAGCATTATTCACAAATGTCTGCGCGTCAGTCAGTGAAATAATGAACAATTCATAACTATTCATTAAGAAGCTAGATGGCTCCAAATATATGACGCAATCTTTTTTTTTTCTCGGTGAAACTGTTCTTTAGTGACAATAATTGTATTGGACATATTTTTACACTCATCATGTAGAACACCTGGTTAATGTATGACCGAAGCAGTACCTTCCACCGTGTATATATAACGTATATATTTATTCACATACGTATGTTTTGAAAATGGCACAGCTTTTTCAACGTTATACACAGGAAATAAGTTGGATTCCAGGCAGAAGATTTTTCAGTCGAGGAAAATCTTTCCTCCTGTTTCAGGACGAAGACAATGGCAAACCACAGCAGTTTTATGTTGTCTCTCGTACTAGGACAATGGCGAGTCTGTTTGCCACAGATCCTCTTAAAGATGTAATTCTTAGAGTTGTCATTGACCTTCAACACAGAGGTCCCAGTCTTCTGCTCGGCCTGCAGTTTTCGAGGTTTTCATTCTCTGCAGAACTTTGCGACAATGTTCATGTAAATATTCCATTATGGAATTTGTTAGCTGGTTTAAAAACTTGGACGAATGTTAGATCTCAATGAGCTGATTCCTAGAAACCAGCAAGAACTCTGTTAACTTCAAAAGGCTTTACTTCCAAGGAATTCCGACAGTATTACCACACAGGCACAAAAATTGCGTATGAGATAACGTGCTTTTGAGCCAATTCACATACACCATATAAATCTGTGGTGGAGGGCGAAGTATACATACACTAATAAGTGCAAGGAAAAATGGCAATATATCCGACGATGAACCGGTTGGGCATATTACAAACTAGTGGGTTAAATGCCGAAACCCAAGCCGAGCCCCAAGTCTTGGAACCAACCCGCTTATCAGCAAGTAAAATGCAAAGGGGAGAACAAGAGGTTATGTTCCTACACAACAGAATCACAGTACTGAATCAATCTTTTGCCGTAGTGTTTTGTAACACATTTCCAGCGTAAAACAATGCAAAATAGTGAATGGTATAGGACTGAGAGTTAATTTTTCTACGATGCTGAGGTCCCAGATTGGAAGGTTGTTAAACAGAAGTGGTCTTTACAAGATTCATTTTGGAACTTTTGCAGAGTACATTCCACGTAACAATCAAGCTGGAGCTTTGGCTCATTTATATTTTTTTTTTTTCAGAATCGCTCGAGAGAAAATATACTTAAAATGTGTATAAAACTAGCTTTAATGAAAGACCGAGACTCCTTTTATTTAAAAATGTCGTCTTAACATGCAGCATGTAGAATACTCCAACTTTCGTAATGAATAGCCAGCAATAACGTGGATAAACATTTGATAAATCTTCAAGAAGCTGAAAAACTTTTTTACATCTTCGTGATTTCTACTCATCCTTCAACAAACTGTCCTGTGACACTACGGCCCTTTGAAGTAGTTTTGGCCTACCGCCCGGCCGCTGCACCCCCCACCTCTGCCCACTACAGGAGTCATAAGCGGGGTCCAGTGGTAGACAGTAGGACGTGGTCAGCGACCCGAACCCTTCCGGTCAGTATGTGCGATCTACGTAACCGGAGTTGATCATACAGAGGAAGCAGGTTCTGGTGTGAGAGCGAGAAAGTGGATGATATGAAATGATGGCGAAAGATGATAAAGGTAATGGTGGAGCAATTGGTAGAATGATGGCGGAGGAAACTGGAGAACTCGGAGAAAACCCACCCCTGTGCCGGTGTGTCCACCACACACCCTACATGCGGACGCTGGGGATCGAACCCGGTCGCTTTGGTGAGAGACAAGCAGTCTAACCGCTCGGCCATGGCACTGCCCATCCTTCAATAAACTATTATTACAAAATCTTCTTCCATCGAATTCACAGTAATCGAGATAACCATTGGCGGAAATGGATAGGTATATTACATGTCTTATTCTTTATATTAGGGCAATACACTAGGCTTAAGCGATAGTCAAAATGCTTTAAACACTGTTGTTATGTAATTGCTTTGAAATTTCAGTCTCTCTGCATCACCACAGAGAAAAAAAAAAGAAATATTCATTTTCCTCTTGAGGAAAGTGGAAGTATTTTAAAACTCAAATCAATACAAAGAATATCTCCAAAATGGATAATGCCACAAAAATGTTATTTGACATTTATAGTGTACTTCAACAAGCTCTAGATAATTTTTGCAGCAGAGTTTTGCGTATCTGTCAAAGTTTATCTATTAAACAAAACGAATTTAGAGTCAAAGAGCACTTCATAGGCCAGGGCTGGGCGACTCTCGCGTTACCTTGAGCGACCTTCGTCCTGTTAAACACAATGCTATCAGTCAAGGTCGTGAGAAATCTTCACTCTTTTGAGCACCAGTTGACCAGCCCTGTCATAGGTTATTCCCGGAAACTTCAAAATATAAATTTTGTAGTGAAAATATCTTAAACATATGGGAGTTAAATCAAAATCGTTAGAATTATTTATAGAAAAAATAACGAGATATTTTCCATATATAGGGTTCAGGTGATTTTCTTGAATGTCTACGTGTCGTATCTTTGAAAGATACAAAACTTAAATGCCTAGCTTGGCATTTGTCGGATTTTCGATTTTCAGTTATGTTGTTCAGACAGATAAGACACATACAGATTATCTTTCTAAAATTGCTTTCCAGGGTTCCTTGGAACTCAAAACATGTATTTTCGGAGAAATCTCGAAATTTTTGGGCGGAACACTATAGGTACCTCTTTTATTATACCTAAGTACGCAGTAGATAGTTATATTATCCATAATTTCAATTTTAAAGGAAATCTTTTCTAAAAACGAATATCTAAAGTAACCTTTAGTTCTCCGAGAAATGCTTAGACACTTATGATCTATATTCTCCAATCTTTCCTTGTGAACACATTTTACCGCATAAGCATGCACTTGCATAAGATACTGACTTACCGGAGCATAAAAAGAGTGAATGAAGAGTTTGTGGTTGAAGTGAAACACAGGGAACTTCCCTTCTGCTCCTTAGAACTCACACTTCGGCATAGAAAATCTTATTGGCCTCATGTCAATTCACCGGGATGTATTTATGAGATAATGTAATGCAATTCAAAGCACTATGGTTCAATCCATCTTTAAATTAAAAGAAACGAAAGCAAAGTTCTTAAGTAATGGACAAAATTACATTTCACGTAAACCTGAGATTAAAATCCGAATAAGTAGCGGAACTTGAGTTGCAAATAGCAAATTATCTATGTAGGTCTCCCCCCTCCTCTCTCTCTCTCTGTAGTAACGGAGGAGGGAGTTCTCAAGCCTACCGCGACCCCGACATGGATCTATTGCGGACTACCAACCCTACATGAGGAAGGGATGAGGCGAAGTGAGACCGTAGGCTTGTCAGAGAGCGGAGCCAGTGAAGCCCAGCGACAGAAGTAACTACCCTTGCGGCTAGCGCAACAACTTCCAGGGAGGGCTGGGAAAAGGGTACCGGAGTGCAAGCTACTACGCCATCTGTCCGCATTCGCCGAAACGAACCGCGCTACCAACCAAACCTGAATGATGACAACGGAGGGAAATGAGAAATTAAGGGAAAGGAATCCGTGGAGAAGAGATTAATGCACCCCAGTATGTGCCTAAGTGACTTGGGAAAACCACGGAAAAACCCATGTCAGAGTGCGCGGCCACGGGGATCGAACTCAGAACCTCCCGAATGCGGGCCACAGACGTTACCACCTAGGCCATCTGCTTGGTTATGTAGCTATGTTAATGCATCAAACTCAGTTCCAAGGCAGAATCCGCATTAAAAACAACAGGGTAAAAGCGTGACAAGTATTTACAATAAACTATTTTCCCAAGCTACTACGTAATACTTCATAGTTTTCTGAAAAATTATTAGTTATTATAAGATAATATTTAAGGTCTACTGACTAAGTAAGTTTATTTTCGAGATGAGATCAAGATAAGAAGGATGTACATGTATTCTCTACTTTCCTTCCTCTTGATCAGATCTGAAACCGCAAACCATTCCGCAAGCCTGTTGTTCACTTTACCAAAGGTTATTTTTTCTCCTCCCATCTCTTTTCAAGGTAAGCTCAATAAAGAAAACAAAATATACATAGAACGCAGTACAAAAACTAAAACAAGACAACATCGAGCTGCCAGCGTCGGCTAGTCGTCGATTATTATTAGTAATGGCCCGTAAGCGAAAGCACAAATTAAAATGAGTGATCGACTGTGTAGCATAATGCCAAAGCAATTAATCTTATGCAGCATCTGAAATATTAATTTGACTTCACTTGCGTACTTGAGAATAGCGACTGGTGCAAAATGTGGAGTTGTTCGTAGGAAATAATCATCTATGCCACACACTTGCTTCATACTCTTCTGGAAATACATATAATTCTATGAATAGATATCCAAGAAACACTCAATAGTTCTGCAGTGATGATGTTCCAAACTGTTTCTCCGGATTCTGAGTCATCATCAAACACACAGATCTCATTTTTTATGTCGGATCAAGTCCTGGAGTTCCAAATTTAGAATCGTACTATGTTGATCCATATTACTCAAATTTGTGATACCAAATAATGAACTTGACCCAATAGTTCCACATCATCTACTGATCGTAGTTTAAGTGAAATGCAGCTAGTTTAAGCATCAAAGGTATATTAAACATTGGATCAAAAGTGTGTTAGTATTTTGCTGGAAAGGAACTTCTCTTTTGAACCAAACTTATAGTATTAAACGCTCAAAGTAACCTCTATGCACAGTTATGCATTCCTCAATATAGGATAAAATTGCAATTTATACATGTTGTAATATTGAATTTTAATTGATAAAAGCAACAATGGACTGTCACCTTTACTTAAGGGCAGCGGTGTGTGAAAAATCCTCACTGCATTGTGCACTCTATCAGCATGTGACCCAAAAACATTAGTGCGATTCTGAAAATGTAAACACCCCTAAATGAATAGGTGCAGCGAGATTCTACACTAAGCAGATAGGGAATACTTCTGATTTTGCACTTTTCTACAAGCCAATTATTCCATTTTAGGTAGTCTTACCTCATTACTTATCAAATACAGAACTTTATAATTGCAAAGCATCTAAAAATCAGTAAGTGCTACAAAACAAACGTTTGTAAATTTTTTTCTAAATTAAAATATTTTAATGTAATACATTATAAATTATGAAATTTGATAGAATGTTTCCTTTGACGGATTGATATTCTGTAATAGCTGTTAAAACAGTATACTGAATTTAAAGGGATAATCTATTCATAACGGGGAACCTTGAAGGAAAACAGTCGAAAAACGTATAGTGAGGGGAAACTCAGAGGTTTTTTCTTTCAATTTCCATGCCAGTAAATGTTGGAATAAATGTAAGTTGAATTCATTGCAGTATAGAAAACCAAGGCTTTGAAATGTTCACCAATTATCATGAATATCCAGACAGGAAACTTGAAAAAAATGCTCTAATTTACAATTTTACAAAGAAAATTCAATTGTTATTGCATCGCAGCATCCTAGACACCACTTTAGGTTACCCGTAAAGATTATCTAACGTATTCCAACTGTAAAGCACTGAAAACTTGGTAGTTCAGGACAAGGACAACTGGTTGATTACTTTACAGCAGCATCAAATGCAAAACATATTTAAGTTTAATGTTGAACGAGCTGATAAAAGCATCTGTAGATTGTGAATTTAGGTTACAAAATGTGTCATAGGAATATTCAGGTGCAATTATTAGGAGGCAGCAGACAGTAAACGTTTGTTTACGTTTACGAGGCACACACCTCTCTGAAATTATTATTTATTTATGCCAACAAACTTACTGTTGGTGTTTTTAAGTTCCAGTTCTACCTCTTAAACTTTGCCCACACACGGCTTGTGTGTTTAAAAACACCAACAGTAAGTTTGTTGGCATAAATAAATAATAATTACCATGTGAAGGTTATTTAATCCTGGGATATAAAGTACTTGCATTAGTAAGTCACCATTGGGGTAATTGTCTCTGATGTGAGACTGCCTTTGTGGTTTACCAGGAAAAATACGAACTGGCTTGAGAATTTAATGCCATTCTGGCAGTTTGTCACAATAGCTCAGTGGTAGAGCGTCCGCCCGGCAAGCGGAAGGTCTGTGGTTCAAATCCCAGTTGTGGCACTGAATTTTTAAGTTCCGGTTCTACCTCTTAAACCTCTCTGAAAGTTTATAAGGTGTTCTCCAACAATTGGCTTTAAAAATGAACGTGACAGCCTTCCGCTAGCGTGGATGAGCAGCTCGTGTAACGTTGCCAGCATGTCTGTTTTATGTTCCCGAAAAACAAAATATATCCATAGGAAATGTACGTAGAAAAACTGGAAGACACAAAACGTGTTCCAAATAACAAGATATGCAACTAGTTCAAATTAATGTAATAAATTCCCTTCTACATGTTATATGCTATATGACATAAAATCTCGCCTACCACCTAGGCGGCCCGGGTTCGATCCCAGGGACCCGCATGTGGTATTCGTGGTGGACGAAGCGGCGTCAGGGCGGGTTTTCTCCGGGTACTCCGGTTTCCCCCGCCATCTCATTCCACCGGTGCTCCATCTTCATGTATCATCAGTGTCACCGCCTGCGGTGCCGTAGTAGTAAAAGCGGGCGTTAAACACTACAACAACCATGACATAAAATAGCATATGAGAGAACAACTAAAAGAGCATATAACAGAATATAAAGCATATAACTAGAACAAGAGGCAGACCTAAAACAGACTGGAAGACGATATAGAGGTCTCAAAAGTATGCTAATAAAAATTCGAGTGAATCGATGAGTACGCATGAAGTGGAGGACTATTGTAGAGAAGACCCAAACTTTCAGCCAATTTCCCAAAACGAATTGAACCCTCACAAAATTCCACTTCTAGAAGTTGATAATCGCACAACATGAAGTTGTAAAACCTATTAAGAGTGAGAGAGATAATATTTACAGCTTATCTTTATCACTTAAAGATCTAAAATGTATGCAAGGTTCCAGATAAGATACTGGCATGGTAGTTGGATGTCTTTATCGTCGTTATTTCTAAAGATCTGCTCCACAATAACCAATGTTTGTGCACGATCTCACATTTTCCTGGCCCTATAAACATAATGCGCTTTAAATTGATTTCACAAATTCTAGAGAAAAAATAGCGATGTCACTAACTCTCAAGAATGTTCAATCGTATCATTAGTATGCCTTCTGCAAGCCATCTGTGCACGTTAATTTTCACGGTCCCCGGAATTATTCCGCTCAATTTAATCCCTCAGTTTCAGTGCATGTTAGCGATGTAGTATATTCGCTACTCAACTGCTCCGATTAAGGCACATTAGTTATACTGTTGATTCCTTAATGTTTTAAAATATTAGAGCACCCCAAAATAATGTTTTTGAAATACTCAAGAGAATTTTGGAAATTGGAAAAGCTCACTTTGCTCACCTTTATAGAAAACCTCAATCATTCGCTAAAACCTACTTATTAAATTCCAAACATATTGTAATAATTAAAGGCCGTAGGGATGTGTTCTCGCATGCGATACAGGTTAGCTGTACAGGTACAATGACGTCAGATGTACTGGGGTGGGCCAAAAGTCGCGATCGGGTAATGTTTATATTGAAATAACTCACTTTCCGAAACCGAAAACTAATTTAAAACTATAAAAAGATTGAGAGGGATATTTTCCACCTTCATATGCTTTTTGTTGAAATAGTTTGTCAATTTTCCTACTGAGCGAGGGCATTGTTATGTTATAGCGACAAGCCAGATTTTTTGCGTGTTATTAGTTGATGTCCAATGCGAAACGCTGTTTGTGTTGTAGGCAATGGCTGATACAAGCAAATATACAATTGAGGAACACATCATCGCTAGTGTGTGGGTTCATGAAAAAGAACGAACTGGCGAAACGTACGAAGAAATCAGAGAAAACTTTCCTCGTTCCAACAAAGCAGCTCCCAGTGGAGCTAATCTCCGAAAACTGGAAAAGAACACTTTCTCAGCAGGCTCTGTGTTGTATGCAAAACGCAGCGGAACACCTAAAAATGTTGTGATGATGATGTTAGTTATCTTGTGTCTGAATCACTGGAGCGTTCGGCGAAGAAATCAACAAGGAAACCATTGGCGGAAATGCAGATCCCAAGAACGTCGAATAAAAAATGAGGGTAATCGTCCATGAAGGGCCACCACGCAGACTGGCCCAATTATCTTTATGTTTTCATATTTCCATTCCTTATTAGTCCAGCAATCAACAAATACATAACGTTTTTACGTCACTGTGAAAGTTTACTATTGCTACACAAACTGAGAGAATATCCGATCGCGACTTTTGGCCCACCCTATACAGTACGGCCATCAAATGTGCACGCAACTGCCACAAGCAAGAGTCGAAAACAACGTAACGTAGTATTCTGCGAAATAAATAGTGAAGCATTACCTTGCAAATGTATGCAGACGCAAGGTCAAGGTGTAGTAGGTATAACGCGACTGTTAAATTCCAGAAAGTTCTAATAAAATATTGGTTATCGAGCTATGTGTGAAATTTTGAAAATGAGTAAGAAGGAAAACACGCCAGACGATTCTTTTCATTTGCACTTCTGACATCGTGTGACGTAGAAAGAAGTTTTTCACTGTTTAAAAACTATTTCAGTTCTAGGCGTCGAAATTTCACATTTAATAATTTACCAATGTACGTTGTAACCCAGTGTAATGCATTCTGTGACGAAATCATAGTTAATAAATGGCAGTATAAGCGTTTAAGTGCAATTCCAGAATGCATAGTTTATTAGATATCTTTGTAGGTTGTGCTGCAGTGAGGCAGTTTTCATGGTCAGGCTGTACCTACCTGTAGTTGTTTACAGGCGCGAGCGATAACAGTAAAGTCCACGTGCAGTATACCTATGGAAAAACGCACATGTCTCCGGTCTTAGTAATAATATTACTTTATTTCTTTTAATTTTACTTCCACCTGAGACCTCATCAACACAAATTATTACTGATACGCTCAAAAACTCCTCTCTATAAACTTTCAGGAACTATCATCTTCAACTCTAAAAGTTACTCTCTGCCTACTTGGAAACGTGACGTCATCCAAGGAGCATCTAATTTGGGATGCTTCCCGTGGAAGTTCGACGTATCAATGTCACAATATTATGCATTCAAAGAACTTATTTGCACACTTTTAAACAGCAATTGTGAAATATATTTTGAATTTTTTGTGTGGACTGAAAAAAAAATGTGCTAAATTTCTGCTACCTATAAAAATAGATTTAGCTATTTCAAACATAGGTACATAAATTTACTTGGTAATATCAGTTTACCTGTTCAATTTATATGAAGTTAATAATAATTTATTTATCAGCACTAGATGATTGGCTGGAAGATGAAGCATTGCTTCCAACTTCCTGTACACCATTACTTCATTTCCTATATAAGAGAGATAGCTGTAAATTTTTTTCACATGAAAATGTTTACTGTGCACTCGCGTTTTCATATCCATTTTGAGATCCCATCAAGTAAACGTTTTGGAAGGATGCAAAATTTGCAAGATATAAATATTTTGGAATCGCCATATAAACATTTCATGGCGATTCCAAAATGTTCTAGTAGCAGTAATAATATCCAAAGAGATCGTAATATTAAGTTAGCAGGTTGCTGACCCTCAGCAGCTGGTTTATATAATCCTGTTGACCTCCGTCGCGGAGTGGTGCCATTTCTAATGTCGGGCACCCCCAAGGCCGGAGTCATTTAAATTGGAAATGAATGCCTATATCGTTTGAACTTTGAGCCAGATAGAATAGACGGTATTTATTTCATTATTTTATTGTCTTCATAAACATTTTTCCAGCAATGCATAAAAGAAAAAACGAAAACTTTGCGGCTGAATGGTTAGCATTCGGGCTTCTCACCACAGAGGTCCCAAGATAGATTTCCCGTTGGAGTGGAGGGAATTTTACTTCAATTAGAACCATTCTCTTCCCTCTGCAGAGAGTGTAGGTATGAATAGGAGTTAATGGAGCGCGTTTCAGAGGAATAAAGTACAAAATGAAAACCCAAAGCAAGCGAGTTCATTATTAAAGATCGGTTGTAAAGTCAAAGCTGCCGATATGCACAGGATTGTTACACCAGCCTATATTAATGAAACAATTTTTAAACATTAAAGCACTACAGCCACGTATCTGTGTAGAAAAGTACGAGTATAAACACACCCTCCATTACTTAAACATATACCTACCGCAGACTGATTTTCGACAAGACTGATTTTGAAGATTATTTTAAAACTCCCTGCAAGGTATTCTCATTGCCGTGTCATCAGAGAACGAGGCACACGTTGAAACCCCTGCATATATTATCAACTTTTACTTCCTCTACCTCGTACTTAGTAGGCAGAGAAAATAGATTCCACCCAACAATTCTATATTCAAATTTCACTGAAAGCATATTTACAGGTACCCTGAATAAAAAGGCACTTTTTAAAACAGGTGAGTGCGTGTGTCTGCGCGCGCAGCTTAACTCCTAAACCAAATGTCTAATTAATACCAAACTTGGTGTCCATCTCCCAGATGCTGATTTTTAGCAAAATCCTCCCATATCCCAACCACCTTTTTTTTCCGAAACGATGTATTTTCTCAAAAAATGACTCTTTAACGATTTTAATTGAACTACAATATATTTAAGGCATTCACATAATAAACATCCCCATCCACATTTTGAATTTAAATGAAATTCCTTGTAAAGCCCTTTCCATCGGAAGGCATTTTGTATAATTTTATATAAATAGCAAACCATTAAAGACAGACAAAAACAAACAAGGCACACAAAATGTATAGATTTCTTTAAAACATTTTAAATGACTATTTTATGGCATCAACAATTTCCGAGATATCACTTCTTGATTTGAATTTTACAATAACTTTGTCATTTTAAAGTACTGTTACTGTTCACTTATTTCAAGAGATATGGCGGAAAGAGTGGCATTTCTATGCAGCAGACTTTTAAATATGACTAGCGCTTTGTTTCCTCTTATAGGTACCGGAATGACTGATGGATAAAATTAAAAAAACTTATAACCAAAATATAAGGACAGAGATAAACAATTTCTGAATTTTAAAGTCAATGAATAATGCAGAAGGCACGAGTTCTCATTTTTGTTAGAGGATTGAGGTCGTTAGCAAGTTCTGTGTTAAGGAAAAGCAATTAGTTAAGCCAGTGAAGCTAAGACTTTCGTTGGAATAGTTTGTAGGAACTATATGAAAATAAACAAAGGTAGAGAAAGCCTTGATAATGTAAACCATCAGATTTTTATACTTTATGAGTGACGTGAACTATAGATATGCTCATGAATAGCATATTAATCGTTCTTGGGATCCCTGACGTCCCTCAGCCTTAATGAAGGATTAAGGGATGAATATAGATAACTAAATAAGAAGCAAGATGCATAAGCTATTCGCTATCAAATGAACCCTACCAGCTGGCAGCAATGACTAGCATAGTTTTGTCTTAAGTCGAGCATTAACAGTTGTAGTGCCAGCGTGTATTAAACTTAGTTCGTGGAAAACGGTAGAAATCCTCAGCGAAGATTGGTTGAGATTCAGTAAGCACCCACAAAATCTTCCACTTGTTTTTACTTTCTCTACCGCTTAGGTGTAAGAAGTACTGCACACCTTCCCAAAATTGGATACCAAGATTTATCCAGAAACACTCGCTTTTAAAGCATTTTTAGAAAACAACTAGGTACGTGTAGATGCAGCATAACTCAAAAACGAAAATTTCGATGAACACCAAATTTGGTATTTAAGTATCTTCCAAAGATGGGATTTTAAACAAATCCCCCCACTAGAAACTACCCTATAATTAAGTATTTTTTGGAGATTTTGTTATTCCGTAAAACTGGCTTTAAAGATTTTGAATAAAAAGTATCTGGTTTAAATAATAGTTTATTAAGAATGATTAAGGAAAGTCATTAAATATGATACATCATATGACTTTCTTGTATTTTCTTTTTTCGTGTTCGTGCAAAGAAAACGGATTTCAAAGTTGCACCCGCACTTAAAAATTTTTACTGTCGCTTACGTGTACTGTACCCTTACACCAAATGGGACCTATTTGTCGCTTGTGTTTAAAAGCCAATGAAACGGCGAAATACCTCTTCTTAAAATGCGAAGCCACAAAACGGAGAAGATACCAGATTTCCGGAGCCACCGCAAAATTAGAGAAAGTTTCCAATGTAGTGGGACAACTACTACAACTAGGTATGTACAAAGATCTCTAGATTAGAAAACACAAAGCGCACAGACTTTTAGGCTGAGGCACAAAAGGAAACCTCCTGCTTCCAAACCTAGTCAAAAATCCTAGGCGTACTGTAGTCTCCTAATCGCCTTGCACCTACCTACAAGGAAATGTCAATAAAACCATTTCTGCAAATATTCATCTCGATTAATATGAAATGAAAGGGTGTTTACAAAGTTTGTGAAAGAAAAACATCATGCGAATGTAACACATAGAATGTTTTTCTTTCTTTTTGCAGCTCATGAAAAGAGAACGGAATTTCAAAGCCATTGCATGGCCACCGACTTTAAAAACTATCCGTTTATTCTGTTGTATTGTCCTATAGCTACAACAAAATGTTTAAATGTGTAATGAAGTCTATCTATATTAATAAGAACTAGATTGGAAAAGAAAATCCGAAGTGTTGCACTCACATGACATTCTCTACTCTTGTACTAACCAGTCTTACAAACTCTTATTCCTACATCTTCGAGTTAGTTGAGATAAAAATTTGCAAAAAATTGTCTTACTGCGCATTTTCTTGTAGGTACAAGGGGAATATGGGAATACAGTAGCCTTTGACCTATTCACAAATATTTTAAAGCTTTAAAATTCCGTTCTCTTTGCACGGCTAACATATAAAAAAATGAATAACGATGTTTCATTTGACGAAAGTTTAACTTTTTTCAAAACACACAAATAACAAGGAATATCTTCGAAATGGTTCACTCTACAAAAAAAAAAAAAAAAAAAAAATGATTAGGACATAAATTGTGTGTTTTAGCAAGATCTACATTTTTGTATAGTAAGATGTGGTCTATCTCTTACGGTTTACCAGTTATGCAAAAGTCATGAAGAGTAAATAGGATTACATGGGCTATAGCCAGAAAATTCAAAGTATATACTTCATTTGTCATAAAAATAGCATAAAAATATGGCATTTTAATCAAAATCGTTAGTCATTTTCGAGAAAATCAAAATTTTCGAAAACTTTTCCATATTAAGGATAGTTTAGGGTGGGGGAATTTTCTTCAAAATCTTCGTGTCGCATCCTTGAAAGACAAATTTAAATACCAACTTTGGCTTTTAACCGACTTTTGTTTCTGAGTTGTTTCCACAGACTGACACGCACGCGCGCGCGCGCCCTCACTCGCACACACACCTTTTTCTAAAATGTTATTTTCTTATTCAGGGGCCTCAAGACATACTTCCGGTGAAATCTCAACATCGAATTTTTGGATGGAATACAACACTTCCTCTGCTTACTATACGTAGTACGGAAAGTGATAAGCTTTTGCATAGTTTGTAGAAGAATGACTAGAGAAAGTCATGTGAAGGCGACACATAAGTACTTTTGTTTGTTTTTTAATCTATGCTGCACGACATTCCCCATATACCGGGTGGAAGGTACTGCTTCGCCCATACGTTAACCAGGAATTCTACATGATGAGTGCAACAAATATCTCCAATACAATTATTGTCAATAAAGAATTATTTCCCCGAAAAAACTGTATTAAATATTTGGAGCCATCTAGATTCTTGACGAATGGATATAAATTGTTTATTATTTCACTAAATGTGGCGCAAATATTGTGTGAACAATGTTGCAATGTCTTTTTATTTAAATTCGAATGAATTTAATCACAATTTAATGTTAACGTTACATTGCCAAATTTCTCTCAGAAAAAAACTTGCATGACATTTTAACATTAAATTGTGACTAAACCCATTCAAATTAAGCTAGAAATGTTTTACAGCATTATTAACACAATGTTTGCGCGACAGTTAGCGAAATAATGACCCATTTATACGCATTCGTCAACAGGCTGTGTGGCTCCAAATATTTGTCAATTTTTTTATTATTATTTTCGGTGAAATGGCTGTTTATTAACAATAATTGTACTAGACACATTTGTTACACTCATCATGTAGAATCCCTGGTTAATGTATGGCCAAAACAGTACTTTCCACCCGGTATATACATATATGATTTTTTTTTTTTTTTTTTTTTTTTTAATTTCTGGAAACACGACTCTCTGGCCAAATTGTATTATAGAACTTGTGCATCGGAAGTGATGCTTGCGCTACCTTGACTGCATTAGTAGCAGAGATCACCTGCCGCCACAGAGAAATGGATACTCACTGTGATTCAAGACTTGTTGCTATGCAATCTCAAGACACATGCACTTGAAGTGATTCGCTATCACTCGTCGAGAAGTTCGCACATCTTGCGACTGCAGAGCACACTCGTTTCGCGAGACGTTCACTGCGCGGAGACACGCGACAGACTGGCTGATCTCGAGCGCTGGAGATTTCTGGTCCGCGAATGTGGGAAGTGGGGGGAGGATAGCCTCAGCTGAATGCGGCCTGAACTTGCCGAAATACGCGCACCGCTATCAAGCACTATGAAAAACTTTTTTTCCATACAACTGATTGTTTTAGGCATAGATCAGCCAATATCGCCTTGTATTGAATGAATCAGCTGTCCAGTTCTGAAATTAAAACAAGACAGCGCGGGTCTGTGTGCATCATTTCGTGAATAGTAAAAATTCGCTCGTAAGGCGCGAAGCTATTTCAGGACTTTATTTATTATAAACGCGGTACAGTAAATTTCCGATAATTCCACCTAATGTGGATTGAGACCGCATAGTAGTTCTGGGACTCTACATGATGCCTATTAGTGAGTGAGTGAGTGAGTGAGTGAGTGAGTAAGGTTTAAGTGGACCTCAACAATTACGTCACTTGGATTCAGCCAGTGTTAGATCATTTATGTCTTCGTTTTCCTCGCCTTTCCGCTGAACTTTCAGACAGATATTTGCGGACATCCTTAAATTCTCCTCCAAAAGGCAACAAATGGTAAGTTTCTCAACACCAAAGCATCTTCTCTTATGTCTAAATGCCACTATTCATTGGCGATCCGAATGTAGCATGTCATTTCGATGGCATCCAAAAGATGGCGTTCAGAACTTTGGAGTCGGTCAATGCCGCGCCACCACTTCCCATATTTATAAGGAACAGGCAAAATAATAAAATTAATATTCTAAACTACGCCTGTGACCATAATGGGAACAAGTATTTTTACGTTTAGAGGGTGCAGATTTCAATGTATGTGACAAAACATTTCATATAGATTATATTTTCGTAAAGTTTTCACATTTTATGAAAACGTCATATTTCTACATATTGTAAGATTTATATTTTTGGCTTTTAAGATAAATTCCGTTAGATAATATATAATATTTAACTTTGTTGTAGTAGCCACTATTCGTAACCTGCCATAGGCGTGGCAACTTTCTGTTGGACTTCAATGACTTCCTGACACTTTGTTAAACGTGTGCTCTTAATGGTATCTCTCGAATGACTAACGCAGTTGGATGAGGTTTACCCAGTAACACTGCCCGCGTAGGATATTCATTATGCGACGTCTAGTAACATGTTGCATTTTTTATGCAGCCAGTTATCTAGCACACCCATGCACTATCCCAAAAACATGGCAGCTCACCAATTCGCTACGAGAGTTTGGAGTGGCATCACTCCGAAAGAATATTATTTTCGGATATTTCTATCATATGTGTCACACATTCTCTTATGTGGTTTGTTTGGTACAGTGAGAGACAAGATCTTATGAACTTAACACTTTTAAAATAAATACACAAATGATGAGCGAAATGCAAATGATTATCTTCACTAACATCGCGAATACACATTCGTGTTCCATAGAGGCACAAATGGTGGAGTTGGTTGCACAATCCCATCTAAGGATACTCTGCACTGAAATCGGTGTAATTTCATTCACATACAAGAGTGCGTGTGCTTAAAGACGAAATATAAAACGGTAGCATAACAAAAGAACCTGCAATTCAAGGACTGTTCCACTTGACCGCGAGTTCTTGGCATTGTTTATTCCATTACGCAACTCGATTCGTTTCTTTGTGAAACATTGGGGATGTAGTCTTTAAACTTTAAAAGAAACACGCCTCTTTCAGATGCAAGCTCCTTAGTTTACTGTTATGAAGGCTAAATTATTATTAGTGGAATAAGCACCGGCAATTCTAAAAGACAGTATATTATGATTTATTATTTAAAGAAAAACATTCTGTCTCTTTTACTGAACAATACATATTCGAAAATCTAATATAACACATTTCTACCTATACATCACCGTGTGCATGTCTCCGTGTGAACAGCACTCAGAAGCGAAACATAGGATAAATACCAAGCTGTATATTAAATTCAGCATCTTCCAAGGCTGCAAGCTAAGATTTTCAAGAAAATCATTCATCCCAAACTAATTTTTGCATGCTGTTCTTTATGTTTTATTTTCTCAAAAAATAAATGTAGGTAACGACTTTGGTTGTAGTAGCACATTGTAACAAAATTACAATTTGACAAATCCCACTCCTGACACCAATGTGACAAATACTACTCCTGACATCATGTGACAAATGGCAATGTGACAAATCCCACTCCTGACACCATGTGACAAATGGCAATGTGACAAATCCCACTCCTGACACCATGTGACAAATGGCAATGTGACAAATCCCACTCCTGACATCATGTGACAAATGGCAATGTGACAAATCCCACTCCTGACACCAGTGTGACAAATGGCAATGTGACAAATCCCACTCCTGACACCATGTGACAAATGGCAATGTGACAAATCCCACTCCTAACACCAGTGTGACAAATGGCAATGTGACAAATCCCACTCCTTACACCAGTGTGACAAATGGCAATGTGACAAATCCCACTCCTTACACCAGTGTGACAAATGGCAATGTGACAAATCCCACTCCTGACACCAGTGTGACAAATGGCAATGTGACAAATCCCACTCCTGACACCAGTGTGACAAATGGCAATGTGACAAATCCCACTCCTTACACCAGTGTGACAAATGGCAATGTGACAAATCCCACTCCTTACACCAGTGTGACAAATGGCAATGTGACAAATCCCACTCCTGACACCAGTGTGACAAATGGCAATGTGACAAATCCCACTCCTTACACCAGTGTGACAAATGGCAATGTGACAAATCCCACTCCTGACACCAGTGTGACAAATGGCAATGTGACAAATCCCACTCCTGACACCAGTGTGACAAATGGCAATGTGACAAATCCCACTCCTGACACCAGTGTGACAAATGGCAATGTGACAAATCCCACTCCTTACACCAGTGTGACAAATGGCAATGTGACAAATCCCACTCCTGACACCAGTATGACAAATGGCAATGTGACAAATCCCACTCCTTACACCAGTGTGACAAATGGCAATGTGACAAATCCCACTCCTTACACCAGTGTGACAAATGGCAATGTGACAAATCCCACTCCTGACACCAGTGTGACAAATGGCAATATAACAAATCCCACTCCTGACACCAGTGTGAGAAATGGCAATGTGACAAATCCCACTCCTGACACCAGTGTGACAAATGGCAATGTGACAAATCCCACTCCTTACACCAGTGTGACAAATGGCAATATAACAAATCCCACTCCTGACACCAGTGTGACAAATGGCAATGTGACAAATCCCACTCCTGACACCAGTGTGACAAATGGCAATGTGACAAATCCCACTCCTGACACCAGTGTGACAAATGGCAATGTGACAAATCCCACTCCTGACACCAGTGTGACAAATGGCAATGTGACAAATCCCACTCCTGACACCAGTGTGACAAATGGCAATGTGACAAATCCCACTCCTGACACCAGTGTGACAAATGGCAATGTGACAAATCCCACTCCTGACACCAGTGTGACAAATGGCAATGTGACAAATCCCACTCCTGACACCAGTGTGACAAATCCCACTCCTGACACCAGTGTGACAAATGGCAATATAACAAATCCCACTCCTGACACCAGTGTGAGAAATGGCAATGTGACAAATCCCACTCCTGACACCAGTGTGACAAATGGCAATGTGACAAATCCCACTCCTTACACCAGTGTGACAAATGGCAATATAACAAATCCCACTCCTGACACCAGTGTGACAAATGGCAATGTGACAAATCCCACTCCTTACACCAGTGTGACAAATGGCAATATAACAAATCCCACTCCTGACACCAGTGTGACAAATGGCAATATAACAAATCCCACTCCTGACACCAGTGTGACAAATGGCAATATAACAAATCCCACTCCTGACACCAGTGTGAGAAATGGCAATGTGACAAATCCCACTCCTGACACCAGTGTGACAAATGGCAATGTGACAAATCCCACTCCTTACACCAGTGTGACAAATGGCAATATAACAAATCCCACTCCTGACACCAGTGTGACAAAAGGCAATGTGACAAATCCCACTCCTGACACCAGTGTGACAAATGGCAATGTGACAAATCCCACTCCTGACACCAGTGTGACAAATGGCAATGTGACAAATCCCACTCCTGACACCATGTGACAAATGGCAATGTGACAAATCCCACTCCTGACACCAGTGTGACAAATGGCAATGTGACAAATCCCACTCCTTACACCAGTGTGACAAATGGCAATGTGACAAATCCCACTCCTGACACCAGTGTGACAAGTGAAAGCAAAGTCCAATTATTTTTTCTGTCACTTTATTTCCCTTCAAAGTACGAAAGCACAGTCTACAGTCCTCCAGGACCTTGCAACTCGCAGCTGCTCCGTCTCGTAACCTTGACACCTGCACGTTTGTCTTTTATCTCTCTCTCTCTCTCTCTCTCTCTCTCTCTCTCTCTCTCTCTGTGTGTGTGTCTCACAAACAGCTGGCTTTGACAATCACTCAACACTTACTAAAACTGCTTCACTTCAAGACTAACTCCGACACGACGTATCCCAAACTATGTCAACTCATACAGTTCTCTCACGACGACGACCGTACTCTCTCTTCCTCCCCTAACAGATGGATCTTTCTCAATTTGACCTATTTCTCGAAGCTGTCAGAAATCAGGTTTCGCGAACGTTCTGGAAATAGAAGAATAATTTGTTTGCAGAATGGGTAGAACGTCAGTACGAATTAACATATACTTTTATTTTGTCTCGTTTATTTATTGATATATCTTATTCATCTACAGAGTTGCCACTCTTAAAATAAGTATTGCGGACCAAATGGTATACTAGGTGAAGACTGCTGATCATTTCCCTCTTAATTTGTTACTTAGTTTAGTTTGTCTGCCAACACATGGACAAAAGGATAAATAATAGTACTAACGAATAAAAAGTGGCATTTACCATTTCGAAATAATGAACTCGATGTCCGATTTTCTTTTTTAGGTTGCTGATACAATAACCAGGTGCGTATAACTGTGACTTTTAAATTAAAAGTATGATTACTAATTTATATTTTTATATCTCCATTAATGTCTGATTTCAAAGCATTTAATATGTTTACTGTTATTCGCATTTGCAAATGTCTCTGTGACTCCAAGAGTATTTTAATTGCATCGCTGTTCGATTCATGGATAGCTTTACTCAAAAAAGCGAACTGTCGGTACAATGCACAATATTTAAGTTTTCATACACTAGAAAGTCAGACTGTGAATTACAACAGCAAAGGTTAAAGAACAACTTTCTGAGGTAGCCGTGGTTTAAATATACGTCATTTTACAGAATAAGTATATTTTCAGAGGTTTAATTTAATTATTATGTACCAAGTAATAAGAGTTAGTTTTATAGAGTTGCGAGATTTTGTCGAAAGGCTTTCCTGTATCCAAAAAGGTCAATGTAAATAACTATGTCTTTTCAGACATCAAGTTCAGCATGTTACTTCAAGTTAATGTTATGGACAAGAATGAAGACATTTATACTGAAACTGAAACAGGTATAACCAATGTCAACTAAAATACTACTTGTTTACCTGATTACCCTTCCCTTATGTAGGACTTACACCCCCTAGGACTTACAAGCTAGTGCCTAGGGACAGACGCCTGTCAGGGAGCACAGGAACCTATGGACCAGACAGAGGGAAGACCTGGAAGCGGGTGGTCAGCCAAGCACCAGGTATAATAGCGAGGAAGAAGATATAAAACGCAGGCGAAATTGACGAGTGGAATGGTGATGATGGAGCAATTGGGAAACCGTAGAACTCGGAGAAAACCCACCCAGACGCGACTTCGTTTACCACGAATACCACATGCGGGTCCCTGGAGTCGAACCCGGGCGGCCTAAGTGGCAGGCGAATAGCCTAACTGCTCGGCCACGGCGCTGCCTCAACTAGAAAACAGCAGTTAAAATTATACAAAAAGTGGAACTAGAAGTATGTACATAAGTTCAATAAAACAGTTTCTTTCCTGTGGCAGTTAGGTTAACCAATCATCTAAAACATTAGCAAACAAAAAGAACAGGACTTACAGTTTTAGATATTTACCCCAGGCAAGAACGCAAAACGGCTATACAAGAAAACATTTAAAATCACTGTTCTCAATGGAGAGAACTAATATCCAATCTTCAGATTGATGGCGAACACATTGTTTTCAAGGGGATTCTTTCTCTTTGTGGTATAGGAAAAAAGTAACCAAGGGTTAAGAGTAGGTACAATAGATCATATAAAAATGCTGCAATTAAATACCACATTAAGAACAACTCGTTTATAACCTAAGCAACTCACAACTAATAAACGTAGAATATTTTGATGGACACTCATATCAAGCTCTGAATAAATGGCAGTATTGCTTCTGTTTTTGCCAGGCATGAGTATATTGCTCAATACTCCTTATACAAAACTGTTTTTGTGCAATAACGAAGATGAAATGGAAGATCAACTCTTCTGATCTACTGTACCTTCAAACGCTACATAATTTCAATATCGAAGAGTTAAATATAATCTACGTCGCAATATGCGTTTTTCTCAAGGAAGTCTAACACACACTGAGATGTTGTTCGAAGTGTATTTGAATGTTTAATCGGAATTACATCAGTGATTAATATTTATCTCATGGCGTCATTGCCATATGGTGCACTGAACCTCATGCCTAAGTGCAACGGAAATTCCTATTTCAATTCCCTGCGGACAAGTCCTAGAAGCGGGAATTACCGTCGCGTGTAGCTCAGTGACGACTTCTGTGGATGAAATTACCTACGTACATGGATTACCGTTTTATTGCTCGCCCTGGTTTCGAATGCTCTTCATTAATTGAAAACCTGCATTTGTGTGTGTGTGTGTGTGTGTGTGTGTGTGTGTGTGTGTGTGTGTGTGTGTGCGCGTGCGTGTGCGCGTGCGTGTGCGTGTGCGTGTGCGTGTGCGTGTGCGAGTGAGTGAGTGAGTGCGTGAGTGCGTGCGTGCGTGCGTCGAAAAACGTCAAGCATTCAATCCGTAAATACGATATCAGGAACTCGTAGGAATGCGCGTTTTCAGCTATCCTGTATCCCAATAAGGCTTCTCAAAAATGAATAGATAAATAACAATAAATAAAAATAAATAAATCAATAGAAGGAAGAGGGAAGGATGGATGGATGGAGTTTAGGGGCAGAGGGAAGGGAAAGATGGAAGGGAGGGAGGAAGGGAGAGAGGAAGGAAGGAAGGAAGGAAGCAAGCAAGCAAGGAAGGAAGGGAGCAGGGAAGAAGGGAGCAGGGAGGAAGGTAGGGAAGGAGGTACAGAGGGAGGGAAGGAGGGACTGAGGGAGGGAAGGAGGGACTGAGGGAGGGAAGGAGGGACAGAGGGAGGGAGGAAGGAAGGGAGGAAGGAAGGAACGAACGAATAGATTCCTGTGTTTGAATGGAGAACAATTAAAAAAATAAAAATTTGCCATAGTTAGCAAATCTCGCATCTTGTCCGAGATCTTTCAGAGCTAGATGAAAACTTCCACCTTAACTCTTAAACAATAATATAAATGAAAAATAGATCGCATTAGTGAATGGTGTGTCATCTGTCCACGGATAATGTAAACAGATAGACTGGATGACACCCTAATGCCATTTGCCCGTTACAGAGGGGAAGGTACAGTTGCCCTGCGCTGCTTCCTCTGTAGTCTCGTGACGATGGCTGTCAAAGAAAATAGACTGGATGCTAGCCTAATGCCACCTGCCCGTCACAGAGGCATCGGTACAATTGCCCTGCACTGCTAGCTCTGTGGACTTGTGATGAACCAAGGTGGTATGGTATAGCGATGAGACTTTAAAGGCTAACTGCCAAAGCAGATACCATCTACGCGTCACAGAGGCACCGGTACAGTTACTCTGCACTGATCCCTCTGTGGACTCGTCACGAAGGAAGATGGCATTGTATAGGGGTGAGATCTTGAAGGCTAACTGTCCGCCGCACACCGATCTACGAGTATCTCCTAACAGATCCGTCGCGATATGATTGCGTAGTTAAAGCAACGTAAAATAGAGGAAAAAAAATTGTTTCTTGTGGCTTTCAACTGCCATTAGAAAGCTTCACTATTAATTCATCTTTAATGTTACTCTCCAAGCTAACAGCAGTCGCAGAAACAGCCACAATTATTGCCTTGCTGACTGCACATCAGAATACACAAGAGGTGGAGACATCATACGTTATCACATGGAAATTAGAATCTTCTTTAGCTTTTACTTGCCTTTACTACGTCATATTACTTTGAACTGTGTTTAACATACTTCTTGAAAAGTCACTGATAAGTTCTTTGGTTTTCCCGTATTGCGTACTACTTTATGTCAACTTGCGTTCTATGTGTGGAACAATAATTTATAAACAGGTACTTAATGCAATCAATGGCTAAAAAAATAATTTTTATGAATAGCCTGTAACCGCTGAGAGAGAGAGTAATGGATGGAAAGCCCATCAAGCTACTACATTCACTGAAAATTTTTCCATGTTCATAAATTTTTCTTTGTTGCTATGATTCATTTAACCTGCCCTTGAGATACTAACTTCTGCGAAAAGGAATTCGAACATAACAGTAATCCTTACACTATAACCCATTCAAGGACTGAATGAGATCTACTTTAGTGTTTTTTTTTTTTTTTTTTGTTTTTTTTTTTTTTTTAAACGTCCTCCAACGTAATATCATATCGGACGGTGAATGAATGAAATGAGTGAAAAGATGCTCAAATGAGCCCGAGGTCCATAGAGGTCTTCTCAGGATATGGGAAAACCTCGGAAATTAAGCGCCTGACATACAAATCTGATAGAAGTATGTATGTTTCTGTAATACCTACTGAGTATTTTATTATTTGATTATCATAAATGCAGCAACAGGCGAGGGGAAAAATATTAGCTAATGTGATTAATATTGTTACAAGTAGCTACAATCTTTGGAATTATGGGCACTTGCTGAAGACATGAGCTACATGACTTAAAAGAGCCTCAAGCACTAAAACAAAATCGACAAGAACCTTTACGATAACCGACAAGTACTATAACATGCCAAAAATACATAAATCTACGTTCAGGAATACCTATATAATACTCCTTGCTTCTTTATAAATTACCAAAGGGGAAAATGCATCGCGCAGAATGTCGGCATACATAAGTTCGGAAATGTGGGGAAAGAAATACTTCTGTAGCTTTATCTCCCCAACTTCAATTTATACAAAGAGCACTACTTTCGCAGTAGTTCTGCGACACTTTCAGTAGACGCTGGTGGAGACATAACACTAAAACCAAATGGAGGATGGAAGTGCACTACTGACGAAGGATATGTTGAAGAATCAATCCAAAATAAAACTCAAATCTCAAATACAGTTTTGAACTCAGTAGAAACACAAAACACACAAATTAACCTCAATACAGCACCAACTTCCAAGAATATTGCAAATTTATTTCACTAATTGAACAATAAATAACTTATAAATGGAATAAAGTTTCGTCTGAAAACCAATATATTCAATGTGCTTTCTATTTTTCAATGTTACGTAGCATTCCAAAGTTATCATTTTCATCATGCAGTTGTGACGTACTGGAAACGAATCGATCGTTTACGCCGTAGGTCGGTGTACAACATTTTATAATGTTTCAACTATAAAATTAGGTATATGGAAGGGCATAAATTGTCGTATGAAACTTAACTATAATGGTAATTAAGGCGCCCGTACGAAAATCAGGAAACGAGCGAAGCAAGTTCCCTAATATATACTCGCGTCTTAATTATAAGTACTACCATTATAGTCTCGTTACATAATATACTATTTCGTTTTTGGTAGTGTTGTTCACACGTGCACACGGATTTCTCTAAAAACGCTGTTATTTTGATTTTAGGGAACTTCATAATCTTTTATGTCCGGTGAAATCTGGATATCGAATTTTTGGATGGAATGCTATGCTTTCTCTAATTACTGTTAAATAGTAGAGAAAGTAAAAAGGTTGATATATTACACTTACACGACTTTCTCTACTCTTCTTACGCATGCTGATTTTTCTACCCACTTCATGTTGATCGAGATTAGTTTCATTAGATTTCATTCAATGTGCTAGATACGTAAGGTACAAAGGAGACAGAGGCTAAAGCACTTGTCAAATCTTTAAGGCGGTCTCTATATGATGGCCTTCAAATTCCGCATGCTTTCCATTACTTCATGAGAAACAAATAAAAGATGACAACGCTACAAAAAATGTAAAAGTATTAGAAACCTCGAACTAACAACGAAATCTTGGAACTGGTTAACGCTATAAAAGAAATAATTTTATAGATATATAACATAAAATTTTCTGTACTACATATAGTAAGTAGGAAAATAGGTACCTATTATGTTCCATCCAAAACTTCGATATCAAGATTTGACCGGAAGTACTTGTTTTGAGATGTCCTGAATGTCCTGGTAAACATGGAAGAACAAAACAAGAAATTGTGACGCAGACACTATGGTCCAGCCTATCTCCATGCTGGCAGATGGAGAAAAAGAAATATTGTGACTAAAACTACAGAAGTCCAGATCAGACAAATTTTCTCACTTTATTTTCTTCCAAAACTGAAGGCACAACAATACAGTTCTCTTTTACTGACGTTAACACAGTCTACAGTCTCTTGTGATATTAAAACTACTAACAACTGTTTTTTCTCGCAACCTTTACTCACTCCTTCCTGTCTTTCTTCACGTTCTTTCTTTCAAGCAGCTGACTCACAGACCTTAGCTGTTTCGCTATTTTCCTTTCGACGCGACGGTTCTCTCATACGCAACTGACACGCGCACACACACGCACCCACGCACGCATACACAGGCACACACAAACACAAAAAACTGATTGACTTCTCTCTGTAACTAACTAACCGATGCTTTTTTTTTTTTGCTGGTGTAGGGGTCCAGAAATGACCGTTTTTTTTTTGTTTTTTTTTTTTTTGGGTGTTCATGGGTGATAAGTTGGAAGGATTCAGAGGAGGGGATGTTGGAGTACCGCGTCAGCACCTCCGTTAGTAAAGGTTAAGATGCAAGCTGCCGCACATAGCGGGAGCGGGAAAAGGTAAGGTCCAGGGCATGGCCATTACACGAGGCGCTGACCATGACCGTGGGGTTAAGGGTGAAGATAGGGGAGGGACTTGAGAGTAATTTTAATCATCTGTTTAATGTTGGTTCTGCCGTCTGTTGCGAGCCATGGCAAGGCGCAGTGGTGCTTGTTCTGCTGCTTCCCTCAGTTCCCTGGAGATCTGAGACACTGAGGGTAGTGTCTGTAGGCTAGGAGGGTTGGCCAGCAATGTAGTGAGACTGGCGTGTGTCGCTTCCTGTTGTTTGTGGAGCGAAGTAATAGATGAGTGGAGAGAGTGCAATCGTCGCTGAGCGTCGTTGCTGGAGAGCTGAAGTTGAGGGAGTATGTCTTGGACAGTTGTGTCAATGCTGCGAAGCTGTTGTTTTAGTTCCCGGACTGCGTCGTTGGTGGCCTGGGTGTTGTGTTGTATGGTTTCAGCATGTTCTCGGAGTCTGGTGATGAAGTCATCGTAGGTGGAAGTGAAAATCTGGATGAACTCTGCAAGATGCTTCTCGATCGATGACAGGGTGCTATTAATGGTGTGGTCGTGACGTTGTAGCAGCTCGGTGAGGTTGGAGCCTGTCTCCATGGCATTACTTTCGGTGATAGCCTCCAAGCGTGATCCAATATTCAGGACCTCTGAGTGGAGGTCCTGAACGGCGTCTCGCAAGAAGCTATCTGCGACGGCTGGTGCTGGGGCTGCTACGTTCTGCATGTGTTGAGGCGATGCGTCGGCGACGACTGGTGGTGATGCTTCTGAAGCATAAGGAGCCGTTCGTGAGTAGGGCCGTGGATCTGCGCTGGTAGGTGCAGTAGTGCGTGTATACCCGCGCCGGGGATACAAAGGGCACTGTGCCTGTCCCGTATAGTGCCCGAAGCCACCACAGGAGGCGCAGTACCGGCGTCGGTGGCGTAGGTCATGCGCTGTGCAAGTGCTCGTGAAGTTCGGGGCACCACAGTAGTGGCACCGTGGAGTGGCGGCGCAGTGGGTGCTGTCATGACCGTAGGCACAGCAGCGGCGGCAGGGAATCTGGCGTTCCGCTCGGCTTGGCTCTGCGCGCAGGCACCGCCCTAACAAGGGCAGTCCCGTGCTCAGAGCAGATTCTCGGTCGCGTGTGTCTGCGAAGACAAGTCGCATGAGACTTGAAGGTCCTCTTCGAGTGATGATGCGAGTGGCCCTCATTGCTGAGGGCCACTCGTGCTGTGCGGCGGAGAGTATGTAGCGTGCTGGGAGGTCTCTAGGAACTCCGTATACAACAACGCTGCGGCCCGGTTGGGACAACAGTGGCGCTGACTGCGGTGGAAGGTTGGTAGCGGCGTTGTTTCTGCAAACAGGCGCGTTGCCGGAGCTTTCCAGTATCCTGGGCGGGGACGGCGGTGGATCCGTGGCAATCTCTGGGAGCGGCGCTGCCACCGCCGCTTCCACAGCACTGCTATTGCGTGTGGCGGAAGTTGCTGCAGAGATCTCCCTAGATGCGCAGGTCTGTGTATCAGTAGCGCTGGTATCGGCCGATGCTGGAGCAGTCCCGGCAGGAGCCGGTGCTGTGCTGCGCGGTTTCCTCTTTGCCATTGCAAAGAACCGGTTTCTGGCGCGCTCGCAGGTAGATCCTACCTGGTCCGCTGCCAGGTGCAGAGTGTTAACCGATGCTCTCTGCCTCGCCTCCTTATATAGCCAGGATGACGTAACAAGTACCGCTCTGTTGTCACGTGTTTGCTCGCATGAGTGGTGTGACGCAGCTTGACCTCGAGCGCCTTTGATACCGTCGGGCCTGGTATATGGTGTGGTAGCTTGGCCCCGACCGTCCTTTAGTGTGCGCCGCGGCCGGCATCACATTATTGCAGAAGACCTTAATCCCTGAATAAAGAGGCAGCTGATGCACTTTAGTGCGCTCTCTCTATTACCTATCGGAATCCTATCGCACACTGGCATTTAATTTCTTGTTGCCCGTTGATCTTCGAACGGTTATTGTGTTATTATAATCTACCGATTTATTGGAGCTAACTGCAGTCATGCATTGAGAAATAAAAACTGACAAGTTTAACAGTTGAGTGATAATCCGGCTAAGCAATGGAACACCAAGAGGTGCCATTACAAGCCATCCTCGTTGCCACTCTGCATACTACATATAAGAGCCGATTCACTTATCGTAAATTTTAACAAGTAGATGCCTAGCAGGAAGCTTTCAGCAAGACACTTAGCATAACGAGAAGACATAGGTTAACATTAATATATGGGATCTCTATTAGCAAAATACCACTCGCGTTTTGCAAGGCTAAAGTAGCATCCTAACTCTCGCTGAAGATCAGACCAAAGTTGCAGCAGAAAACATTAGAAATTAAACAGCACCGTGTTAACCTGCTTAGAATTGATTCCAAAAACCCAACGCAATAAATGGAACATAAGAAAGAACAATTACAATTTCAGTCCCTCGCAGCAAAATCAGTCCCCTCTCTTTTCCCTTTCCACTTCGCATATATTCATAATAGCAATCTATGCAAAATGGGTAATCTAGATTATGTCATTAATGAATGCCGCTGGAACGACAGTGAGTGCGACAATTATTACGAGTGTCATATCGAGATTATTCCACGAGTTGGATACAACATATTATGTAAACTTTGCCCAACAAAACGTAGGAAATATATCAGAAATAACTCGGCATCCACCGTTGATAGAGTGGAGGAATCTTCATATTGTAACAAAATGGCATCGACGAATCCCACTCCTGACAGTAGTGCGACAAAAATTACAAAATCAGTCCAGTTATTTGTTCTCACTTATTTTCTTCTAAACTTTTGCAAAAAAACAGTTCTCATCTACTAAAGTAAGCACACTCCACTCTCGCGTGATAATACACTGTCTTGACTCAATTTTTCACCATCTTTCTTGACCTTCTCTGTCTCTCAGACACTAAATCCGACGATACAATCACTCAACACTCATTACAACTTCTTCACTTCGACGCGACCTATCTTTCATGACGACAGTATGAAATCTGTCACACACACACACACACACACACACACACACACACACACACACACACACACACACACACACACACACACACACACCTGCCTCGCACTAACTGACACACTGACTGACTCAAAAACTGCCTCCCCTCATGCGCTCCGCAAACTTTTATGCCTGCGGTGACGCAGACAGGTCTTTCTCGAACGTCTACAAACAAGTTGGCTGCCGGATACTCCTCGAATGTTCTGGAAAACCTTTTGTGTTGCCGCTTGATTGTTGTTAATCACGTGTTCACTCACGTGAGTGGTGTGAAGAAGCTTGACCTTGAGCGAACTTGTTACGCGCAGCACCAATGGGGTGGGTCAGACCGGCCCCGACCGTATTTTGTCTTGCCGCTGTCGTGGGCCTGCGTTACAATATTGTGACTTTATAGCTTGGTCCTCCATATATTCGTAAATAAGATGTTAGCTTTTCTCTCAGCATTTCATTTGTCTGATTTGCTGAAGCGATTAAGACGGCGACTTGTATGCATTCCCTCCTGGAAGAGAAGTGAGCAGGTGTTACGGACTGTGATGTAACCTATTGTACAACATGGCAAGTAATTATAAAGTCATATCTTAATAAGTTTATATTTAATAATGTACAGCAGATGTACGCATCTTCATTGTTCACAAACAAGAATATTACAAAATGAGGCCACCTTCTCTCTATAAGCCACAGCAACCTGGAATATCAGTATCACGTCATTGCTACAGGAAATATGTGCTAGGGGTATGAATGCACAGACTGAAACATAAGTTGCTTTACCATTTTCCTCTATAGTCCATGGTTCCGTAAATAAAAATAAAATTGGTGAAATGTTTAACTTCCATATCTCACCACTCTTTTGTCGTTTATTTCTCCAAAGCGTACAGGAATAGAGCTTTAAAAGATGAGTTATTTGTGAATTTTCCATTTGTTGCTAAAAGAGCCGTTTAACCACAAAATTATATTAAATAACTGGATTCCAGAGTGTCTTTTGGAATAAATTCGTGAACATACGCTTGCGTGTGTGAAGTGGAAGGTCAGGAATGTTGGCAGTAAGCACTACTTGCTCAGGTCTCATAATGACTGCTCGGTAGGAAACCGAACTCTCCCTTGTTGCTTGCAGTAGCTGATAACCAGCACACAGACATATGGAGAAACCGGTTTTCGAGCCCTGGCCTACTTTAGACTTTCATACGTCGATGTGGACGCGTGCGTGGCGTAGCGGAAACCTATTAGTAAACAAAATATTCGACTCTTAAGTCCTACTCTGCTGTCACTGTGCAGATAACGTACTTAATAATGTTCAGTTATCTTCTTTACCTTGCACGATAGATTAACTTTTATAAATTTGAATCTACCATCGCGCAAATCCTGCACACTCATACCCCTAATACCCTCTATATTGCAATAATGAGCCAATTATACACGATACTGAATACAGTAACAACCTGTTTATAATGCTAGGGTTACACAAAAAACATTTATGTCCCTATAAACATATGTCTGGAAACAAATACCTGTTGAGCTATTAGCCATTTTATTTGTGTTCAGTATTTACACCAGACAATGGACTTCATCTAACGGATGGATTCGTCAAAGAGGTCCAATAGCATGGCCACCCTATTTGCTGGATCGCAATCCATTGGATTTTTGGCTATGGGGACATTTAAGGGTATTGAGGTATGCCAAATCCATCGACAATACACATACGTTACACGAGCGCCCAAATCCGAGAGCAGCCAGAGTTCTGGATTCGAAAAGGGCTGAAGCATGTGTAAGAATACACGGTAACCACATGGAGCATCTCCTGTAGTGGTATCGACATAACATGCAGATGTTACTAGAGGACAGAATGGTAGGAATCATCACAACTCCTGTTTGGTGTTTTACCTAACAATTTTCCCTTAACCGTTTGTGACACAATATTCATGTTAAAATTGCTACCTCATTCAGTACAGTTCCTCATTACGTAACTTTTTTAAAGAGATGCGCAACGAAGTGTTTTTAATTGATCATTTATTTGCGTAATTTCAGTGATGGAGCCCATTTGCTGCTTCGGCGCGGTTCCGCATTAGCACCCGCGTTAGTCTCGTAGTATGAAAATGATGCCTTTTAGTGAAAGGAAGCGGCTAGACTCTGTTTTGGGCTGCAGTCATGACATAGCCCTGGCTACCGCCCAGTGAAGTATTAGCATCCAATTTCCGCACCATGTAATGCCACGTTCCACACAAAGCACTTTGCTAATATCTTCCCTGATTATTTCAAGAACAGATTATTTCCTTTTAAAAGCTTAATTTAACAATGTTAACCTCTGTAAGATTTCTTGACAACAGCTCACGCTATTATTTATTCATCCTAAGTACCTATAACTGTCCCCTTGACCCCATCACCTCATCGGGAATTCCTATGTATATTTTAATTTTCTTACGATTATTTATCGCCTTCCGTTTTTGTTTCTCCACTATGTACCTGTAATAAGTAAACACAATGTGATGCATGTACTCACATGCATCACTTCGCTACGGACTTTTGTACACAATATTCTTAAAAGCGGTTATTCTTCAATCGACTTCATTAAATGGTTTAATTACCTTTTTCCTTATAGATACAATGGGAATAGGAAGATACATTAGGTTTAAGTGACTCAAATCTTTAAACAGTTATGTGGTGGCTTTGAAATTTTGTTGTCTTTTCACGGTCAGGACAGAAAAGAATGGTCATTTGAGAGCAGTAAAAGTATTGGAAAATTCAAACATCTGAAATACTTAACTCCACAAACAAAAGTATTTGACATAAATTTATTCTAACGATATCTACGCTTTTTGTACGGCAAGATTTTCTCTTGCTCTCTCCATTCTGAATAAATGTATAATAAATGTATTTTTATATAAGTGGTTAACCATAAGAAATGGACAAAACATTACAACTGAGAAAATGCAGATCTCGTCAAAACACGTGGCTCATTTGGTTAGACGCTGGCTTACTGATCCCAAGCTCGCAGGTTCAAATCCGGCCCAGGCCGATGGTTTTTAAGTGTGTTTAAAAGCGACAGCTCCATGTTAGTAGATTTACGGGCATGTAAAAGAACTCCTGCGGGACAAAATTCCGGCACACCGGTGACGATGTGATAGCGGCAATTGACAGCGTCGTTAAACAAGAAAATAATATTTTTTCGTCAAAACACAATTTCGATCACAACTTGTGGTCTTAACCATTACCACGATATCCATTGCTATGGTTTGACTTTTCAAGAATGTTATATTTTTGGAAGTTCTACGTAGTAATTCAGTTGTTTCTTTGGGCATGTAAAAAGTGGAGTTTCAAAACCATCCCACAATGACTCGCGTTTAAAAATATCTCACTATCTACTCTAGCCCAGTGACGCACATTATGCGAAAGAGCGGAGGGTGAATTTGCCTCCACCTACTTTTCGCCAAGTTACTCGTATAACGCATTCATGGGACTCAAAAACAAATATCTCTAATGATGGGTATCTATCACAAATCTGGATCTGGATACCCACGAAAAAGTGCAGTTCCAATCTGACTATTCATAGGCCTTGACTGTCTAGAAAAGCATCGTCATAGGATTGGGATTCATTCTTTGCCCCTTATGTGATTTTCAATAGGAAATGGATCAAGATCGTCTTCAATACTCTCCAGTTATCATCATTGTGGCATACTTGAGTGAAAAATACTGGACAGCAAGAGGATTAATGATTTCATTATCAGAAATCCAGCATTAGCCAGTAACATTTATGCATCCTACTCTTGACAAATACTTTTTGCAGATGCTATGTACCCTTTCTTATACCAATATTCGCCGGAGATATAAATGCATCTCTTGTGACTTTAACGTAACTCAAGCCGAAATGATTTTTTTCCGAATAGCTTTGATCCTGGGCAATCGCTGCTTTCTTTATCTGTTTTTACACGCCCTATTTTCTTTCTTTTTTAGCGCTTTTAAATGAAACCGTGAAAGTGAATTACCCTAAAATATGCAAATGTAAACTGTCCCATGTAAACTTTCATTTAGTTCCACAATTCACAGGTACAAACCTGTTGATTTGATTCAAAGGCGAGAAGGTTGTGTTGGCTTCGCAATAACTTCATTACTGATACATCACAGTGCTACGTATGATGATGTGTGAGCATTATGCTTAACCTCTGTGACCTAACGTTTGTAAACAGCGTTTCTACTTAGCCTACCTTCACGTAACAGTATTATCTAACAGACGTTCTCTTCTCAACTGAAAAATTGTGCGCTGGTTATGTAATCGCACAGGCGAATTAGGATGTCAAAACAAGTTTAACATCCATTATCTAATACATCAGTCTTCCAGACAACTCTGAATCTACATTAATGTTTTATACGGCTATTTGAGGGATTGTACCGAAACCTTAATTCGCTAGCTGATGCATCAATTGAAAAGGCTTGTTCTCCAGAAGACGCTAAAAACTATAACTTTCAAAATAATTTATAATCTAAACGACGGAGAGTTTTATTCGAGAATAACCATATGTTATATTCTAATTAACATCGTTTTCTATACTTATTTTGAGGTCCTGAATCAACCAAAAATGAAGTACAGAGATAGACGAGAGGCGTACACAGGTTGGCGAGGAAATTTCAAAGGAATTCACATATTAACAGACACGCCGGCCAACCCGTCTCCGCAAACGTCTGTCTCAAGATATACTACTCAGTTCGACCTCAAGCTCCGAAGACTCAGACCTTTGTCTTCACAAACTCTTCCACTGCACATTTGCCTTGTCTGTGATATATTGTGTTACTACCTCTTTTGTGAGACATACTGTAATTATGTTCAAGGAGCTACACTGATGTAGCCAACCTCAACGCCTATATAGTGTTCTTAGCTTTATATATGTTGTTCTCCCAGATCTGTAAACCATTGTTGCTGATCGATCTTAAATTAAAAAAAAAACATTATCAGTGTACCTCATCTGCATACAATTTGTTTCATACACTTTAGAAAGTGATTTATGTTACTATTTACGAATTAATATATTTATGAAGCTTGTAGTTTTATAGCAGCAATAATTTATTAATATATAAAATTAATTGGATTTGTTTCGTACAAGTGGTTATCTGCTATTCTAAACACGCTAATAGTAGCTGTGTTGTAGAATCTCTTCTACCACGTGCTGTTTCGTTATCAACCTGTTTGTACTTTCGAGCCTAGGAACGTGATTTTAGATTTCTGTTAAACATTGCTGATTCTGAATGGCATTTTCGGTGCTGCAATATTGAAATTACTAAACTAGTACTGTATTCTTTGACATTTTATTCTAGTTAGACGTAGAAAAGAAAAATAACATACACTATCTGATCAAAGGTATCCTGATATCCGTATTTAATACAAAATCAAAGTCTTAGGGGCAGATCCGACGCTGTAAAAAGAGGGCAGAGAATATTTTCAGTAGATAAGCGGTAACAACAGGATGGGTAGGTCAGGAGGGCTCAATAACTTCGAACGTGGACAAGTTATTAGCTTATTTATGCCAACAAACTTACTCTTGGTGTTTTTAAACACACAAGCTGTGTGTGGGCAAAGTTTGAGAGGTAGAACTGGAACTTAAAAATTCAATGCCACAACTGGGATTTGAACCACAGACCTTCCGCTTACCGGGCGGCTGCTCTACCACTGAGCTATTGTGACAAACTGCCAGAATGGCATTAAATTCTCAAACCAGAATTTGTGTTTTTAAACACTCGGCTTGTGTGTCTAAAAACACCAACAATAAGTTTGTTGGCATAAATAAATAATAATTACCATCTGAAGGTTATTTAATCCTGGGATATAAAGTACTTACAATAGTAAGTCACCATTGGGGTAATTTGTCTCTGATGTGAGACTGCCTTTGTGGTTTACCAGGAGAAATACGAACTGGTTTGAGAATTTAATGCCATTCTGGCAGTTTGTCACAATAGCTCAGTGCTAGAGAGCCGCCCGGTAAGCGGAAGGTCTGTGGTTCAAATCCCAGTTGTGGCATTGAATTTTTAAGTTCCATTTCTACCTCTCAAAGTTATTAGCTGTTACCTGAGTAACAGATCCATCAGGAACATTTCAACAATTCTAAAGCTGCCCATGTCGACTATTGGTGATGCGACTGTGAAGTGGAACCCTGAAGGAACAACCACAGCTAAACCAAGACCAGGCAGACTAATGACGGAAAGTGACTGTCGAGCATTGAGCACGGCGGTTGTAAACAAGCACAAAGGATCAGTAGAAAGAACATGAGTTCCATAGTACCTACTACCAGGAGTCCTGGCAGCACACTGACGGTGCGTTGAGAGTTGAAAGGAATGGGGTACCACAGCCAGCTGCTGCTCATAAGCCAAAAATTTCTGTAGTCAATGCTAAGCGATGCTTGAGGTTGTGTAAATAGTACCGCCATTGGATGGTGGAGGAATAGAAATGAGTGATTTGGGTGATGAATCACGCCCTGTGGCAATTCGATGAAAGGGTTTGCGTTTGGCGAATGCCTGGAGAACGATACCTGCCATGATGTTTAGCGCCAACAGTGAAGTACAGAGGAGGTGGTGTTACAGTATAACGGTGTTTTTCATAGGGTGTGGCTCCCTTATTGTGCTAAAGAAAAATCTAAAGGCGGAAGGATATGAACACGCTTAGACCATTCTGTAGGTACTGTGAATGCTAGACGACCAGTTGACCAGTTGATGATTGTCCGTATCAACACGACAATGCACCTTGTCATAAAACTACATCTATGAGGCAATGATTTGTCGATAATAACATTCCTGAAATGGACTGACCTGCCTAAAGTCCTGCTCTGAACCCAATTGAATACCTTTGGGATGAGTTATAACATCGACTTTGCTCCAGCATCACTAACTTCTCTGGCTTCGGCTCTCTAGGAACAAAGGGCTGCCATTCCTCCACAGATATACAGGCACCTAATTGAAAGTGTTCCTAGCATTAAAGCTGGGATGGAGGTAAAGGGTGGACCCATCCCATATTGATGTCCAGTAGTAGGAAACGTGACATGGTTAAAGATTAAGTGCAATTATTTCAGATAGGTGTCCGGATACTTTCGACCAGGTAGTTATTTAAAAGAACCATAGATCCAGTATAAAGTTCCAAACTAAAAGTCCAACTAATGTGGTCACTCGATTATTTCCTTAACCAGCCCAAAATCTTTTGAAACTACACTGCATTACGCTATTAAAAGTATGGGCGTTGTCTCTATTTTCGCGAGACAAAACGCACTTGGAATCTTCCAAACAATCAGATTCAGTTATGCTACTGAGCTCCGGCGATACATATGCGAAAGCAATTGAACATGTGCCCTTTTAGAACATAAATTATAATCATTGGCGTCATGGAAATTAATACAAGGCGCTCACTGCGATGAGGATGATGATGATGATGATGATGACGACGACGACGACGACGAGGATGATAATGAACCTGATTTTCTTAAGCAGGCGTTAAGTGAGCAGTAATTAAATATTTATGTAGATTGACATTTTGAAACGGGAAGACCACTTGAAGACCTGTGAAGCATTAAGATCAGAAGGAACTACAGTTCAAACGTATTGGAAAGCACGAATGCTAATGGCTTCATTGCCAGATGCAAGGCACTAGAAAACAACAACAACATTTTGTGCAATCTAGGATCCCCCTCCCCTTCCTAGAACGGTCGGAACTTCACTGAAAAAGAACGACCAACCTTTAATTCAGGTGAACATGCACGACTCTAGATTTAGGAGTTCGCCCTGGCCATTAAACAGCTGGTGAACCTTCCGGCCAGTTACGTGTCCCTAGAAGCTGACGGAGTGTGCGACACCGAGATAGGTCAGCGTCTAATCTCGGCGACTACAAGGCCATCCAAGATTCGCTGACAGTCACACTTGGAGGTGGCCAAGGTAACAACTGCCCCCGACTGGGAGATTGGGAGCATCCGTCATAGGACGTCGAAGACCCCCCAGAGTGTGGCCATCCAGCACACCTAGCGAAGGGCTGTTCACGCCAAGTCCAAGAGCAAGCGGTGCCAGGATGTGAATGGATTAGTGCACACCTGAGGAAGGAGCAGCTATGGACACCGACTTAGGGCCGCTCCTCCGAGAAGTGGAAGCAGGATTTAGGCCGGACAATGAAAAAAATAAAGCAAAGTAAAGAAGGAAGTGTAACTAAACCATACCTACATGCTCTACAAAAGGCCTAGTTGATAGAATGAACAGAAACAAATTTTTGTCTAAGCTAGGATCAATGGCATATATTATTGGTTATTATCAAAGCTATCACCGAAGCCCACATCTAAACTAGAAATTAATAAGTAATTTTGATACTAATTGCAATACTAGACAGTTTCCCTCATGAAAAATTAGCACATAGGATGGAATGTGCCTCGATTTCTACCACTGAACAGAGGGCTTCAGATCCTTCCTTCCACAGCCTTCACTACGATACGAGTAATGAGGGGTGAGATGGAGGAGTGCAGGAATAAGCATGTCAGGGCTTCAGAATCCTGTGTCGCTATACTCACATGAGTGTCTCCAAAACATGCCGTGTGAACACAACTGGCTTGGAGTTTCAAAAAAGAGTGTTTTTAATATTGTGTAACTATTACTGTCCTCAACAGCTGTATTAGTATTATTTATTCCATAGAGTAAGTGTACCAAGGCAGTTTCTAGCACTAATTCTTCGAAATGGATGAACAATGTGTAATAAAGAAATTAGTAAAATGGACATTTTTGCAGTAAAATACGAGGATAAGTTAGTGATAGTAAAACAGGGAAGGCCTACTCCAGCTCTTCCACACATGCAGTGTGAACAGAAATGAAAATAATAAGAATTCTTAGAAAAGATATTTTAATATAAACAATTATGATAAGTATGCAATGGTGACTGGTTCATGCAAATTAAATAAACTTTACTGCTGGCCATTTTCTGTGAAGTCCTGGACACATTAATAACTCAAAACTAAATTAATATTTGTAACAATTAACAATTAACAATTACCCACTAGCCACACGTTGGTGCAACATTTGTAGTACCAAATAATCTTTCTTATTAACTCGTTGGTGTTTTAATATCATGATATTGTATTCCCAGGCCTAGTTGCAATCGGTGAGTGTGTAGAATCCTTTTAAATTAAATCTATCCCAGGCATGGTATGGATGAACTACTTTTATATAAATATAGAAGTTGCTTCAATTCTCTTTATTGATATTAATAAACACTTCTCAAACAGTAATCTTGTCACGTCGCTGAAAAATCCACTAAATTATGGCAGATTCATCATTATTACACAAATCAATTTACATCTGATCAATCCTTCCGATTAATGTTCAAATATTATCCAGAACGTTCATAGTGCAGTTCAAACTTCAAAAATATCACTTAATTTGTTGATAATCACTTTCAAATATACTTCTAAAGTAAGAACAAACTAGAAACTAAAACTTCACTTATCTTAGTAATGCTGTAGGTTATTTTTTCAACCAATGACTCGAATTTCAAGTTGTCTCCAACTCATTCTCAAAGCTATGCAAACAAATTCGTTTGTATAGCTTTGAGAATGAGTTGGAGACAACTTGAAATTCGAGTCAGTGGTTGAAAAAAATAACCTACAACATTACTAAGATAAGTGAAGTGTTTAGTTTCTAATTTATTCTTACTTTAGAATCTTGTTGCTTCACTGTTAATAGCTTCAATTTCCTTAATTTAAATATACTTATTCGTATTTAAAGACAAAAGTAAATTTCAAACACTTCTTTCCACCATTCATTAATTACAAGAAGGCAAAAGAAAGTCAACATAGGCCAGCCATATAACAAATTATTACAGGAGGCTTCCTATGTATATATTCTAGATACATAGGACTTATAAAGAAATAAACTGTTGTAGAGGGCTTTCTGAGAAATACTGCCTCAGATTTGAATCACAGAAACAGTTTAAATTTGTGGTATTGGCGGATTCTTAACATTTTGCGAGTTACGAAAAAAGTTTTCCAACAAATGTATTATGTGAACCAAGGGAACCATATGTTTCCTATTTTGATATACTGTCTTTCAGAAATGAACTGAAAATGTTATACCCACTTCAAAAATTTTCTAACAAGTCTGTTCAAACCATTGCAAATTATGTGAAATCAAATGGACTTGACGTGTACAGTGAAGTTTATAAACTATGTGAATTGATTTTAAAATTTCCTTCCACTACAATAAGTGCAGAAAGGAGTTTTTCAGCCTTAATACAAATAAAATCTTAGAGAGGTAGAGTTGCAACTGAAAAATTCAATGCCACAGCTGGGATTTTAACCACAGACCCTCCGCTTACCAGGTGGTTGCTCTAACCATTAAGCTACTGTGACAACCTGCCAGACTGACATCGAATTCTCCAACCAATTCATATTTCTCCCAGTAAACCACAAAGACAGTCTCACATCAGAGACAACTATCCCAATGGTGACTTACTATTATAAGTACTTTGTGTCCCGAATTAAATAACCTTCAGATGGTAATTATTTAAGAGGTAGAACTGGAACTTAAAAATTCAATGCCACAACCAGCGGAAGGTCTGTGGTTCAAATCCCAGTTGTGGCATTGAATTTTTAAGTTCCAGTTCTACCTCTTAAACTTTGCCCACACACAGCTTGTGTGTTTAAAAACACCAACAGTAAGTTTGTTGGCATAAATAAATGGTAATTATTTGTTTACGAGCAACACAAGAACAAACTGGTCTGAGCACTAGGCTCTTCTATCGGTGGAAAAAGGCATGTTTCATTGAAAAGAAACGAATTGTTTTCTGATAGTATGATAACAGTTTATCTGTAAAGAAAGACAGCCAGAATTCATGCATATATAAACAGGTATGGTAAAATTGTTCATTTTAGTTTTGTAATTGTTTAGCTTGTTTAAAGAAAAATTTATTTAAGAACACTTTTCATGAAGTTAACATTTAATCAACAAGCCTTATTATCCAAATCTGGTAGGCCTAGTTGTTGTTGCTTTTTTTTTTTTTTGTAACGTTTAATGCCCACTTTTACTACATATGGTAGTAGTGCAGGTGGTGACACTGGTGATACATGGAATGAAGATGAAGCACCGGTGGAATCAGATAGTGGGAGAAACCAGAGAATCCCTATACTCCCTTGTCCACAACAAGTCCCACATATGGTCACCTGGGATCAAACCCAGGCCACCTTGGTAAATAGTTTAACCCCTTGGCCATGGCGCAGTCAGGGTACACAGAGTGATGGCCAACTCACAATCTCAGCATACACCGCTGCCAAGGATGTCTTTCTAAATTGCTGCTGTGCCAGTATGTATACACTTCTGAGTAAATCATTATTTTTCAAGAAATCACTCACAAGGAAAATCTGCTAAACAATGACGTGTTCCTTCTCTAACGGAGTAATTACTAGGCACAGCCAACAATTGTTTCAAATTCAATTTTTCTGGTAAAGCTCATGTGATAGTTCGATTAGCTGGAAAAATGGCACCAGCACCATCCTATTCCTTAGTCGTATGACATGAAACAATCTGCTATGATTCTTATACACTGGAAGAAAAGAAGAGGTAGAAACTTGCACCTCAATGTGTAAGGTTATTTAATGTGCTTCTAAGTGAATTATTGTTCCTCTCTTAAGAACTGAATAGATGATCATTCATATGTCTGTTGCAGTAAGATACACAACTTTTCATCACAATAATCATTGGAAGCATTTTGGACCAGTGAGGTTAAATGCATAACATTGAAGTCTTTACTTCACTATACCTCACTTATTTAGAAACTTAGGACAAGTTTGAGGAACAGTTGTTCCCATCTTCAGGTAATTCAGGTAACAACTGGCTGACTGTTAAATGTAGATGTTATGTTGTCCAGTAAATTGTGTAAATAAAAATTTAAATATCAATAAGATTACTGTTTTTATGCTGAAATTTATATTCTACAAAATGTTACACGTTGAGTTGTTTGGAATCCATGGGATTTTCTAATGAGTTCCTGAAAGTTGCAGCAGCAGTGAGGATGGGAAGGAAAAAAGGAGTTGTGACAATGAGACAAATTTCCCACAAGTTTTGGTTTGACATTATGCTAACCACATACTTGAAATGTTAGTTGGTAATTAATTAAAAGAGACTTCCCATCACATTTGAATCACTTCAGATCTTTCTTACACAAGCTATACACGGTTTACCACTAGTCATCGAAGAATGCTTGGGAGTTAAAACAGCATGCAGAGCTCCTCGAAATTGAAATTTTGTAAATAGGCAGAATCTTGGGCACCAGATGGGTAGCATCTAGCTTCAGAAGCATGTCAGCAGTGTGGAAAAACTTTAAAGCTTTGGTTGAACGCTTTTCAGCTGCTACAGACGATGAAAGTAGGGAGTCAACTGACGAGGCATGTATGATGGTTTACTAAAGTACATCATTAAAACTGGTTTCATTCTCAACTTAGCTTTAATATGCGATACCCTTCAAGAGTTATCAGAACAAAGTCTTGAGCTACATTCACAAGACATCATGCTTTATTCAGCCCAGCGGAAAATCACAAAACAGCTGTTGGTCTTCGAAGAAAGGAAACTGAGCAATGGTCCTCACTACTGCAAAGCTCTCAAAGCAGTAGAAGAGCTAAACTTCAGAGGAATTACATTGGAAAATTAAACAAAAAGAAGACATCTTGAACCCAGCAGATTTTATGATTGTCTAAAACAGTGGATGGAGAATCGTCTGTTGTAGTCAGAGGATATCTCTGAATGTGTGGAAGTGTTGAATTCATCGAATTGGCTTGAAAATCCTGGAATAACATATGGTGAAACCAGTATAAAGACCCTATGTCATCATTTTGGACTTCTAGAGAGAGGGATACTTAGAGGATTTCAGGATTATTTGATGAAGAAGAAAATGCCAGCACCCCTCCATCCTCTTCTCAATGCAATGAAATGTGTTCCCATATCCACCAGTGAATGTAAACTGGGTTTTCACAAATGAACCTCATTATCACACCTACAAGAGCTTCATTCCATCTTTCTGCTGTCAGCAATCTGATGTTCATCAAATTGGTTGGTCCTCCATTGAAGTTGTTTCAACCTATGGACTATGTACGCTCGTAGTTTATGAAAGGCAGGCATCTTGCTGCCGATACCAACAGTAAAGTAAGAAAACATGAAGACTACAACAGCCATGAATTAATGTCAATCCATTTTACTGAATTTGGAAACTATTACAATACTAGATAATGCTAATTACAAAGTAATTTTATACTTGTTAATTCCAAGATCATTTAAAATAATATTATAAATTATTAGCTGTACTGAAAATGATACTAATTGTCACTGTATTTTATCGAGTTGAGAGTACCTCCAAGCAATTTTTTAGAAAAACAGAACTGAATATATCTCTTGCTAGATCAACATACCTTCACTATTTGCCTATCAATAAGGATTCTAGTTCTCATATTCTGCTCCACAAAACATGTAGGTAATTATAATAAATATTTGCTAATGCAACTTCACTTATCTTGCTTTTTAAATATACATAAAATAAATTTACTAAATTTCATACATATTTTATAAATATTTATGCTGAAATACTTCCTTTGCTTCATTGTCAATAGCTTTAGTTTGTACGTATTATGTAGGAAATTGTTTTAAAAGCAGTGCTTACTGCAAAAAGTACTTATCTTTCATATGCAAGTCAATCGTATTACAATATCCTAGCCCTCAACTTATTTTTAAAATTTCTACACGACAGTAAGTCAAAAAAACCATTACCTACCTTGAACATGATGGAAAACACCATTCTTCCCATATCCTCAGTAAAGGCACAGGTCTGAGTTGTATGGCATCATAAAGTAGAAGCTGAAAAAAGTATACCAAACTACTTAAAACTCTCCTGATAAGTAGTATATGGAAATAAAAAATTAAGTTAATAACACTTAATTCAACCTGTAAATACTATTTTTATATCACTCCAGATGGTTAATACTGTATGCTAACTGCACTCAGCTTCGTCAGGTCCCGGAGGGGCAATTGAGGGCTACTTTATGGAGAAGTAGCAACCCCAGGTCAGGAAGGCCGCATAACTAGCTGGGAGAGCTCAGGGCACTGAACATGTCCCACCATCCAGTACTGCACCCCACTCATGATGCCTGTAGTGGGCAGAGGTGGGGGATGCAGCGGCTGGGCGGTAAGCCTTGGCCCTTCATGGGCTGTTGCGCTAGGGGTTTAGTTTTTTTTTAGTAGACACAATCATCTATGGTTATTCCTAGAAATGGTGAGGAGAACTTCCCATATCAATGAGGACTACCATAGATGAGAAATATACCTACACACAGTGGCAAAACTATACATGCAAGCATTTGGCATTTTCAATCTTAGCTGAGTCTATGTAGAGCTAATCCTGAAAATAGATATTACCCAATGTATCTACACCTATTCCTTCAGTTTTTATTTTCTCTACTATATACTTGGAGCATGTCTGTGTCTATGTCTGCCTGCCGGTCTGTCTGTTGGTCTGTCTGTGAACAGCGTAACTCAAAAGCAAAAATCCTTAAAACTTGCTATTTAAGTTCAGAATCTTCCAAGGATGCAAAATTCCTTTTGAATGAAGAGGACTTTACAGGCATCCTTAGAAAGCTCAAAATAGATACAGTATAACCTCATTATCACAAATCCAAAAAAAAATCAAGAGTTCATGTTCAAAAACTTGTGTTGAGTGAAAAAGAGAGATTTTAATACATATACATTGGCACAGTAATCGTAATACACTACAGTATCAATCACTTTACATTACTGTATACTTATAACAGTAACATGACTGTAAAAGTACAAGTACCCACAAATTACACTATTTTCTTGAAAAAAATTCAACATGAATCGCTGACCTTCACGGGAACGAAAAAAAATATCTTGTCATTTTAGCTCTGCAATTGCTGTTTTCTTTGTACCACTGTTCACTGTCTTAAGCTTTACCTGTACCTTTAGAGCTGTGTTACTGTTGGTAGATTTTTATTTAGTATTCTATCTCGATTTGCCTAGGACTAAACGAACACCTGGCATCAAAAACATTTCTAAATGTTAATGCATACATTACTCAATTTATTTAAATATGCCATACATGCGGATCATTGAGGTTGTTGATGTTGTTGTAATGTTTAACGCCCGCTTTTACTACATACGGCACCACAGGCGGTGACACTGATAATACATGGAATGAAGATGGAGCATCGGTGGAATGAGATGGCGGGGGAAACTGGAGAACCCAGAGGAAACCCGCCCCAGCACCACTTTGTCCACCACAAATCCCACATGTGATACCTGGGATCGAACCCAGGCCACTTTGGTGAGAAGCGAATGGTCTGACCACTCAGCTACGGCGCAGCCAATGATTATTGAGGTGATAACTCCAGCTGCCAACCTATATACGTTAGAAATGAGCCAACAATGGGTAGTTAGCTTTGAAGACACATTTTTTGCATTCATTCATTCCAGAAAAAAATTAACATTTAAAAATACTGTAAACTCCGAAAGTTTTGTTACAATGAAATTTAATTACACTAGGGACCGAAATACTTCATAATTTGCCTTGATTGAAATTACTGATAAAACTTCCAATAAGAACTAGTTATTCCTGCCGGGACTATTTTTTTCATGGTAACTATGAGTTTATCTTAAGCGAGTTCTAGCTAATAAGTTGTACTGTATTTCATTGGTCATGTAAATATTTTAAGTATATTCAAAACTGTTAGCACAATTTTTCAGAGAATCAAAAATAGCAAACATGTTTCTATGTAAAGGATAGTGTGAGGTGGGGGATTTTCATGAAAAACTTTGTGTCATTCTTTGGAATATACAGAACTTAAGCACTAAGTTTGTTATTTTATGGAATTTTGGTTTTGGGTTATGCTGCATGCATTCACATGTACTTTTCTAGAAGTGATTTTATTGGATTCAGGGTGTCTCAAAAGGTGTATTTCTGGTGAAATACAGACGTGAGAAAGTATTAAGCTATCCAAAAAAATCTCAGGTGGTTTTAATATGTAGCCAAAAGGATATTATTCTAAAAGTACTACTTACACCAGTACTAGTACTACTCTAAAGCTTTTCTGTTTTATAGATACATTAATTCTTACTCATCTCCCTGCCACAAGTGGCAATGATGCATAAAATTATGATGAGAATACCACAAAATATTCCTTAAAATGGTATTAAATAGCTTGTAAATATAAAAATTTGTGTAATACTTACATCTCTTGGTAATTTATTTCTGTGAAATTTCCTCCACCTGTATCTCTCTTCATTATTTTTGACAGGTTCTGGAATATGAAAAAAATAAGTTATTATGAAAAGCTTCTAATAACATTACTTGATTCATATTTAAAATCACAATTCCAACATACTGCTTAAATTGAAGATATGATCACTTGCATCTACTGAGAAAAAGTGCAGATATTTTTAATAGAATAATTGGACTGTTGATTGCAGCACTTACCTGAATCAGAATGATAAGCTATGCCACTTAATTCTTCAGTTACTTGGCTGCTCTGATCAACCATTTCTACAATCCTGAAAAAAAAAGCAGAATGAAAAACCGTGCTTATTAGCAACCTAGTATCTTTAACATCTCCTGAAAGAAATGAGTGATCATTGTTTTCAGTTGCACCTTTTCTGTGCAGAAACATAACAGAAATGATAAAATAACAGAATAAATTGAAAGTATGAGGAAAGATTCAAAAGTAATGCCTCCATGGTCATAATCCTATCTGTTGACCAATTTTCAAAATTTTTATTGTACCTAAAAGCTGTGTGTCTCCTCCATGTATTGCACTTGTCACATTTTGACACAGTACCCACCCCATTACACACACACTTATGCCACCATTTGACTGCAGGAAGGGCAAAACTTAATGGCAAATGAACGCTGGCCAATGCTTGCACTAGACACTGTGGGAGTGTGCTAGCAATAACACTGTACATTAGAGCTCATTTTACACACCAGCCACCTATATCTCCATAATTAAACAACACATTAAATATCCATAAAACATTAACATCTTACCTTGATGTACATATTTTTCAAAATCTCCAAAGCATTATCTTGGTTTCCAACTTTCTGGACTTTTTTTTTTTTCCCCCAAGATTAAAATATAGGTACATTGCCTTTTTTGTTTAGATAGAGCAGCTTCACTACAAATTTGTGACACCAAGTGTATGCTACCTATACCACAAGCTTCCACAGTCAATTTCCGGCTTATATTAAAAATGTTGTTGTTGTTAGCTAATGCTGGATTTCTGACAATGAAGTCATTAATCCTCTTGCTCTCCAATATTTTTCACAATGATATTGAAGAGAGCAATAGCAGTAATAGTAACCGTTTTTTAGAGAGCACCATATTTTTATGTTTTGGCGGTCACATCGCTCTCTCACAACCCCCAGAATGTCTGGAGGACCACACCTGTCGTTGGTTTACGGGTCTCACTGACCTGACCGGGAGAGTTATCAAAATAAATTCACAGACCATATCCTCTGATTACCAATCAGAGGACGTATTACATCCCATGACAGGTCAGCATGTTGGGGTTAAGATTTTATAGAGAAATTAGAGAAATGGAGAGGTTGGAAAAATAAAGACTCCCTAGCCCTCGGGAACCCTAATAGCATCAGGGTCAGAAGATGACCAAGGTAAGGTCAGATAGAAAAGTTACAGTGAGGAGCAAAACACCAGTAAGTGGAAGTAATGTTCTGCTCAGCTTGGGTACCTTGTGGTCGCTATTCACATATCCCCTAGACGGAGACCCCTGAGGCCAATCAATAATAATTGATTGTTCTAATGTACTCAAAACTGTTGACTGTCTGATATATGGAAACTGTTAACTAAAAAACCTTAAATTCCAGGACTTAAGTACTTGCCATTCTAAGTTGCCATTAGGGTGAGTGTTTTGAATATAAGATTCCCTTTTAGTCTACTGGGAAAATGCAAATTAGATGAATTTAAGGTTATGCCCCCATGTTACCATACTAGTTTACTGGTTAAGAAGAGCTGAATGTAGGGTGGAAGAACTATAGTTCAAATCCTGGCTATGGTATTAAATTTTTCATTTCTGATTCTGCCTTTCATATCCCATCATTCCTACTTTGTGAGAACTATAGTATATATTTCTCCTTACCCCTTTTAATTGTTCTATATACTTCAGAAATTATAAATGCTATAAAAACACTGGTATATATTGAATAGCCCTTTACCTCTTCTATGTGAGAAAAGCAGACACTGACATTTCCCTAAACATGTTTGTATTATTCAGGAGACCTCAAAAAATGCATTTGTTGTGAAATCTCTTTTGTATAGATTGTAATATCTTACATATAGGTGAAGCAGATATTATGTATATAAAGAAATCTTTAAGCCAACCAATCCTTCATGACAGCTTGATTTTGTTAATTGAATGTTTATTATTATTATTTAATTTGTTATCAATTTGTGGAGATTATTATTATTATTATTATTATTATTATTATTATTATTATTATTATTATTATTATTATTATTATTATTATTAACATTGTTTTAATATTTCAATGTTTATGTAATTAGTAATTATTCTACGTCATACCATATACACGAGGAAATTTAAAATATAAATTAATATTATTTAAGGCATGACCGAAATGACCTTAAGTCCGTATTATAAGTGACAAGGATGCATATCATCATTCTAATGGAACAAGAAAAGGTATTATTAAGGGCGACAAGAGCCAATGATATTACTATAGTTACCTACTGAAAATTTTTCAAACAGAGGCTTCGTTAATGGATGAGTGAAAGATGGAAGCCATTTTCGATAGCTCCCCGAAAGATCATAAATTGTATGGTTTTGGGCATGCTAGCAAGTTAGAAAAGTGATGATAAAGAAGTGTGCGGCAAAAGAAATTCAATAGGTAATTAGAAAAGTTAAGTTTACGCTTTATTCCCTGGCTACCACTTGAGAAGAGATTGAGTTTTCATCACTCTTCATTATAACGACTGCACCAGAGGAAATAAGAATAACTATGTTATGTGTGAATGAATTATACATATTCAGAATCTTTTTGGACCATCTAGAAGCCGAATGGTCTCAGGAATCTACAGAACTGCACAAATAAGCTTTTACCGTATCCTGATTTAAATATCTATGGCAATTTTCTTTCTCCTATTTTGAATAAATAATGCTTACAGTTAACATGTAGTTGCCCTATATTCTGGATTGGAGAGCTCTTTTCTTTTAAACATGGTAGGTATACATTAAATACAATTTTTCTACTCTATGAGTGAATCACTTTACATTTTGTTAATAGTAAAATCACTTGACTCAGCTTCAATAGATATTTTTACACACTCACATTATACTCACAGGGGAAAAGAGAAATAAATAATTTAATTTATATCTTATTAATATTTCTGCTCAAGTTTGAAACATGAGTTAGCACATGGCTATTAACTATAATAATAGAATAACACACCACAGCTCTGAAAACGAACTGAACATTAACTCATTCCCTCTCAAACTGTGTGGCTTTTATTTCCATATTATACTGTATGTTTATCTTCGACTTTCGAGTCGGTCTGGGTGGCTCAGTTGGTTAGATGCTGGCCTACTGATCCCAAGGTCGCGGGTTCAAACCCGGCCCAGATCGATGGTTTTTAAGTGTGCTTAAAAACGACAGCTCCATGTCAGTAGATTTACTGGCATGTAAAAGAACTCCTGCGGGACGAAATTCCGGCACACCGGCGACGCTGATGTGATCCTGGCAATTGACAGCGTCGTTAGTCAACAAAATAATTTTAATTTTAATTTCGACTTTCGAGAGCAAGGAATGGTGGTATTTTTTAGGCTTATCTGTTGTGAATGTTGAGTGATGATAACATTGTTTATATTAACAATATTTCAGTTCGAGTTTGAAACAACACATGCCCATTCACTTCCATGATAAAAACACACCACTGCTCTGAAAACTAACTAAACATCAACTTAATCTTTTCCAAACTGCTTGGTTTGTATTTTCATAGTATACTGTATGTTCATACTCGAGAGCATATGAGTCAACTCTGAATTCAAAAAAATTATTGAAAAATATTACTATGAAAAATCAAAAAATAAAAGTTGGGAACTACCAAACATTCAAACAGTAATTCCTGAGTATCCTCGAAAAACAGCAGTTGCAACCTTCAGGTTGATTACAGGACATGATTGTCTGGCAAAACATTTAAACAGAATTGGGATATATTCTTCACCACTCTGTCCTCTATGTGATCTGCAAGAGGAAATGGATCGAGACCACCTTCAAATATGCCCGGCCACTTCTAATGCCCCATCCATCAGTGAAAAATATTGGAGAGCAAGAGGATTAATGACTTCATTGTCAGAAATCCAGCATTAGCTAACAACATATTCGAGAGCAATGAATGGTGGCTTATCAGGCTAATCTGTGTTGAATGAAAGCTTTAGTGACAATAACTATGTGAAGATGAAAGGTGCATAGTGTTTCCCAGGCATATCCATGTTGAATGAATGTAATAACAAGATTAGAATTACTGCATTAGCAAGAAAATCTGCCATGTCATTTTTAGCTTAATAACAGCCATGACTGCCTCACCAACATTAATACAGGATTGGCATAGCACAAGTGTAAAATATGAAATGTAAAATTGTAGAAGATTCGCAAATAACACAAAGTAATTACTCACACTTCACTTCAATACTATAAATTCTGTATTATTTTTATACAAGAAGGAGCACCTACTTTATCAGAAAAATAGCAACTTCTAACAGAAAACTAGGTATTCATGCAATTTCTTTTAGTTTTAATTTGAATGTAAGGGTAAAAGCATTTAATAGCAGTGGTAAATTATTACCTGGCACCATTTTGAAGATTCTGATCCTGAAACGCACTTTCCAAACTTTGTACAGCCTTGCTCTGCTTTGAAATCGAATGTGATTTTACCTGAGAGGTGATATCAGAAATTATTATTCCTCTTTTAATCTCATTTCTTAATCCTGTAACATATTTTACTGACATAACATTTACATTAGAAGTATCTATGTACTTAACATTTCATTTAAGCAATATTTAATATGATACCAAAATGTACTTCTGTATGTTAAATAAAAATTAAATTATTCACACATACCTGGTGGTTATTTTCTGTAGCTTGCATTTCAGCTTGAATGCTGCTCACATGGCCAGTAGCATGATATTTTGGTGAATGTGTACAGCGTAACATTATGCTTTCTTCTAACAGTCCCTCATTATCATCATGGTTCATGCTCATCTAAAATGAGAGAATTACTCTAGTTAAACTTAAAGAATAGAAATTAAAATTTATAAACTTATTGTCAAGTTTTAAAAACACTTTTGCTCTAGTAACTTTTAGAAAATCCTTCAGGACTAGTTTCAGAGGGCCCTCTCCATCATCAGCTGGTTGGCTGATTGATTTCCTTATCATCACTGTCTTGCACTCTCCTTGTTGAGTGGGAAGGAAGTAGAGCATTAACAAGGGAAGAGAAAGACAGTGACCTGCAAAATAATGTCACATTCTACATTAGAATGTTTAGAGGAAATGGATTGAGACCACCTTCAAATATGCCCGGCCACTTCTAGCGCCCCATCCATCAGTGAAAAATATTGGAGAGCATATTGTCAGAAATCCAGCACTACCTAACAACAACATTTTTTGATAGCTTCTGTGGTCAACTCATTAACATTCTGACCTCCCAACCCAGAGGACCTGGATTCAATTCCTGGCTGGAGCTGGGAATCATTCTTTAACCAGAATCACTCCCCATTCCCCACAGAGACAAAGTATGAATGTGGAAGTAAAAATGAGTGTACTCAATGATTAAAAACTGATTCACATGACATTAGGAAACCCTACGTTCAATGAGCATAACATCCCATTGTTTCTCAAGTCAAAGTCTCTATAAAGAGCATAGAATTTAATGATAGACAAAAAAGAAAAACGAAGGAGAGGAATAAGGTGGTATTATATAAGTTTTAATCTCCAAAAAATGTTAAACAGAAATTTTACTGTATCTCTTTTCATATTTGAGGCACAGTGTACCATGTTTAAAATTGAGCAAACATTAGCTGTCCATATATTAGAACAGCCTATTTTCTATGGATTTCAACACAGGATGTATGTATAACAATGAGGTTCATCTTCTTGCCCTTTTAAATGGAAGGTAAGGAACATTTGAATATTATTCTTACCCTTACCATTAATCCAGATGATGCACTGTGAAAGGATAACAACTCATCTTCAGCAGAGATCACACGAAAATGTAGCTTCTGGTTTTCTTCTTTCAATGACTGTAATTGGATACATTTCTTATTAACACAGACACATAAGAGACATAGCATATATGTATATTACTAGCTGCATTATAATGCAAATCATTATTTTTCTGTAAAAAACGAGATAATAGACTATTTGTTTCAAAATTATTTCAATCCACTGCACTGATTAGAACAGAAGCCTGCGAGTTCTTATGGTGAGGCTCCTATTTACATTCATATAAAAGGAATTGGCTGAGCACACCCATAAATGCTAAATGCTCTTTAAACATGTCAAGGAAGCATCTAGAAGCTTAATTTTTCCTGAGAGCCTGAGACAAATTACATGCAATGTGAAACAAAAGGTATTTGAACTTCCCTCCAGATAATATCACATTGCATTGATAATACTGGGAGAGCAAAAAGCCTCTGAATGGGCTACACTGTGTTTTGCCACGCTCATTGCTGTCTGCTGATGTCATACAAAGTGTTAAACCATACAACATTTTTAAAACTATTTTTAAAGGCTTTACTTACCAACTTTATGAAAGGAGATGCTGAAACTGGCCACAGTCATTATCCATACATTTTTGACACCTCTTTAGGAAACTATCCTTCACTCACCATAGCTCACATTGAGAAATACTGGCAATTTCCTGGCGATATTTTGTTTTAATTCTTCCAGGTTGTGTGGTTTTCTCTTGTACACTTTGTTTTAAGTTATCCCAGAGATAGAAATCACAGGGGGTTAGGTCAGAGGACCGGAAGGGTCACAAATCTCTACTAATAATTCTGTCCTGAAACACACTTTCAACTGCTCTCATGGAAAGATTGGCCGCATGAGCTGTTGCAGAATGTTGTTGAAAAAAGTTAATATCACACTCCCTGTCTGTTAATTCTCTTCAAAAAAAAAGTGGCAGGTGGGGGGTGGAGGGTTTATATTCACGTATGTACGGGTGTCAACTGTTGACTTGAAAAAAGTTGGTCCTATAAACCAGAACCTAATATTCTTCATGACGAAAGAATTGGTGTACAGTGTGCCATTTACAGTCTCAGAACTCCAATAAGTAATTTCTATCTTTAGGGTAACTTAAAACAAAGTGTACACACCCTGGAAGAATTAAAACATAATTTCACACCGGGAAATTACCAGCATTTCTAACGTGAACTATAGCGAATGAAGGATAGTTTCCTAAAGAGGTGCCAAAAATATATGGACAACAACAGTGGCCAGTTTCAGCATCTCATTTCATAAAGTTGGTAAGTAAAGCCTTTAGTTTTAAAAATGTTATACCTGGGTCGGCTGATAAGTCCTGGGCCTCACAATAAAGAAAACATCTACATTTTTTTTTTTTGCTTTATTTCTCAACATAACCTCCAGAAAGGCTATACATTTGTCATATCGGTGCTCTAATTTAATTAAACCATCTCTGTAGTACAATTTATCATGGCCCTCAAAATAGCTGTTTACCACACCAATGACCTCCTCATTGCTGTGAAATCTTCATCCTCCAAGAAATTTTTTGAGGTTCAGGAATGGGTGGTAGTCATTGGGTACCAGATCTGGCAAATAGGGTGGATTTTCAAGCAATTTGAACTTTAATTTGCACATTTTTTCCATTGCAATGACTGAACAATGGGCCGGAGCACTGTCGTGAAGAAACAAGATTTTTTTGTTTGCCAAATGAGATCCTTTTCTTTTCACCTCATCACTCAAACGTTGCAGTAAGCTTGCGTAGTAGTCACCAGTTATACTTTCACCCTTTTACAAGAAATCAATATAAATAATTCCCTGTGCATCCCAGAAAACACTCGCCATATCCTTGTTAACTGACAAAATTGACTTTGCCCTTTCTGGAGTTGGTTCACCTGGTGCAATCCACTGTTTTGACTGGGATTTACTTTCTGGAGTGTAGTGATGTATCCAAGTTTCATCCACAGTAGTAAGCCGTCTCAAAAATTCACTGGGGTTTTTACGGTAGAGCTTCAATTCTTAACAAAAACAGATTTTCTTTGCCACTTTTGATCAGGTGTCAACAAACGTAGCACTCATCTTGCACAGACCTTGTGAAAGCCCAAAACATTACTTAAAATATTACTTGCACATTCTTTTGATATGTTTACAGCCTGTGCTATCTCAAACAACTTTAATCTGTAGTCTTCCAGTACTAAAAATGAATTTTTTCAATGATCTCTGAAGTTGTGACTTCCACAGGGCATCCAGAACGAGGCTCATCACTAGTGCTCGTACATCCCATTTTAAACTCGGCAACACATCTTTTAATCATTGCATATGAAGGGGCAGAGTCTTTCATTGTACTGTCCATTTCCTCCTTGATTTCTTTAGGAGTTAAGTCTTTCAAATGGAAGTAGTAAATCACTGCTTGTTTTTCCAAATCCTCCATTTTCATGAAACCTGTATACTTGTCTTGTTTAAAATGCTGTCACTCAAAAACTAAACAAGCTACTGACCTGTAACTATGGATACAAGCTAGCCTAGAGTTAAACTATATGATGTTATCTGTCAAACTGGCACAGTGGCGCCATCTCTAAGTGATGCTCGGGACTTATCAGCCGACCCTCGCATGGTTTCATGTGTGCCTTCCTATAATAGCGGCAGAGAACAATGAGCATGGAGAATGCCGACAGGCAAAACGCTGCACAGCCGGTTTAGAGGTTTTTTTGCTCTCCCTATATATCACACAAGTGTTTGTAAATAAGAAACCAAGCAGTACAGTTGCACTCTTGTGCAAAATATGAGGTCACAATATATATTGCTGTTTCAAAGAGAGCATGCTGAGCCACACTTCAGAGGGTATGACTATATGGTGCAAAAGTACAACACTGATAGGTGTCCATAGCTAATATTAAAAGTGCTTCTCTTTTACACCTAAGCTTTCATTACTTTTTCTGATGTCATCCCTATACAAAATGAAACTTTATTATCTACTTGACATATATTTTGGTTCCTTCAACAGTTTTTTTTTTAAATTACATTTATATATAAAATAATATGTAGATGTATAATGGGCTACAATGAAGTCAAAAAGTACATTTTTATACTTTTTGCTTATGGACACATAAGTGTCAATGGGTAGCTGTAGTAGGCAGATGCACATGAAACAAATGCTATACCATGTCTCAGCCTAGTTCAATCCTGCTGTAAACAACAAGGCGGAGCTGACTCAACTCGCCACGTGTTAGACGTACAGGCTCGCACAAAAGTTTTGCAACACTAGAAGTATATATAGCAGCACTAACCCTTAGACAATAAATAGAGTTGGGTTACACATTAATTTATTAAATCTATCAGTTGGAATATTAATAGAATCATGCAGTAACATAATGGTTACCTTTAATCGGATTCCTTCCTCTCTGTCCACTATAACTAATTTCCGCCTCGCTTTTCAAACTTCAATCCAATATCTATCAGCAAACAGTGGAGAGTACTTCGTAAAAATTCGGCAAGTCCGTCAGAATTTACCGCATGCAAAATGTTTAGAGCGGTTCATTTCTGAAAAAATAACCATGAACTTTACTGCGTATAGTACTTTTCGTAAAATCGTCGTATTTCTCCACGCACTGTTTGCATTTACGTGATTTTTCCGATGTTCTTAGAGTTCCGGATGCTTGCTATTCCATTCTAACACTGTGTACACTACTTGCGGAAACACCAAGGAGATCACCAGTTTCTTTCTCAATGTTTTTTATAGACGATTCCGGGTTTCTTTCTTTAAGCACTGCGAAACACAGTCTGCTCCATGATGAAAAGCTTACTGATTTTAAATTGCATATACATAAGTGTCCTTGGCCTTGTGAGGTCCACGAGATGTACAGGAAATACAGTGTTAAATATCAGAAGCTACTCCACACTATAAACAAAAACATCTTAATCAGCATTCAACTCGATACAGACCTCATTGCGAGAGAGTTGCCTGGTATAGGAATGCAAAAATATTATATAATAGCAGTGTGCTTTAGTAACTGATAAGTAAAATGCAGCTTAATTTAACATAATACGTTAATAGTGTGTATAATTTCACTTGTCTTCTGTCTAATCTGTATATACTATACTATTATGTATATATTCCTTTCAGAACTCACAAGCCCATAAGACATCTATGTGGTATGTGAAGCAGAAAGATAAAATGTGGGCCTACTTATGTTTATAAGAATCGAAACATTTCCATACTTTTCTGTGTCCGAAATGAGCTCGCACAGAGTAGTGATTGGAAAACTACTTACGTACAATACTGTACTTAAAGGAGGGGTTTATCGTATGTATGCAAATAAAAGAAAATGCCCATTATCTTCGCCAAACCAATCAACAGCTTAACTGTTTTCTGTCCCAATATCTCTGTCTCTGTCTCTCTTCCCACCCCAATGTTTACAACAGGATGGAACTAGGTTGAGACATATTATAGAAGAGTTGGTAAGCAGAGTAAGAATTTAAAGTATTTAAATTAACTCCTTATGTACATTTTAGTGACTTACATAAAATTTAGTGATGTATAAGGGCTGTCCTAGAAGTACCCAATCTAACAAAGAAAGCATACAAATTTTGGGAAAAAATATCTTTATTGATATGATCTGTTACATAAAGTTATCCACATTATGAATAGTAATGTTAAAATATTTCATAGTACAGTAGAGACCCACAAATCTGAACTAATTGGGACCAAACCCCATTTGGATTAGCGAAAATTCAGATTACGTGGATTTTCGTCAAATACAACAATATATTGACCTTAACCATTGATGTGTTAAGTATTAAAATGATTGAAAGTAGGAAATTAGTATAGTATGCTGTAATTTATTTCACAACTACATTCTGAGGCTCAAAAACCAATTACTGTAATGTTATAAGCCCAGTTGGCGTCTACCTAGTGTGTGTAGCCTGATGAAAGTCAAAATGGAGGGGGCAGTGACCTTCAACTAGTTTAATCATCGTCATCGTCATTGTCGTCGTCATCATCACCACCACCATCACCATCTTCTTCTTCTATTTCCCTGTTCTACCACTACTTTGGCATCAGGCGTTTACCTCGGATTTTTCGAAGCTCACATTTTCCTTTTGAATCCGACTTTACAAGGTGGGGGATTAGCCCAACACTTAAGGTCCCTGTTTTATCCCCAGGGTACTTGGGTAGATCCTCAGTTCTTTAGGTAGGGATTGGGCATTTCCTTCCAACCCCGAAAGGTATTGGTTTTCCCACCAATACTCAGGAGGTTGTTTGCAGTGGTTTCCCACTGGGCACTGAGGTCACCACTTCCCTGGGTGCTGAGGTCGCCTCTTCCTTATGCCAATCTTTATTTTTTCCTATTTTAAAATTCAAAACAAATTTGGTAGATATTTTCTTCTAGCCCTGTTTGGATTAGGCAGATTTTCAGATTCGTGAGTTCGAACTGGTGGGACTCTACTGTATTCACATTTTCTGTTTTTGTTTCATTCTACAACCTGGTGATGTATAGTTTGATTTCTACAAGGTACCCAAGAAAATTTATTTCTTTTTTGTTTTCGGAACCAAAATGTCACCAGTTATGACAGGGAGGGAGGGAGGGAGGGAGGGAGGGAGAGAGAGAAGTGGGTTAAGAGGGAAGAAAGAGAGAGAGCAGGAGAAGTGTATCTTGTCACTCAGCAGGATAAAAAAGCAAAGCTGTGGATTCTACTGATCACAAACAATTTGTTCAGAATCGTGTTTTGAATTACAAATGCAATAATGTAGCAATGAAGCAATATTTCAGCCAGAATATAGCATAGTTCACATACCTGTTTTTGAACAGGCCATCCTTGATAAGAAAAAGAAAAATTCTTGCATTACTATATTTTGTTGACAACATAAAGATCATATAATTTAGTACGTGCTGTAATAATATAAATGTTTCCAATATCTAAAAAATATTGAACCCATATAGTATAAACCTCTCCCACATAAATTCAATGAATAATTTATCAATAAATATTAATAGATATTAACATATATAGGAGTAAATACAAATATGAAGCAACAGAATTTTAAGGTTACTTACAACTATTCTAGTTTGTAGATCTCTGTTTATTGATTTTTCTTCATTTAGCTGGGAAGTCAAAATGTCCACTGCTTCTTTCTGCCTAAGCACTTGCACTTTGGTTTCTTCTAACTCTGAACTTTGCTGGTTCAGTGCCATTTGCAACTCAGACATCATTACTCGAACTGCTTCTAACTGAGATAACAGCTTAACTTTCTGTAACATTTGAAAACTCAGCCTCATAATCTATCGTATTAGCTTTGTTCCTAAAGATAGACAAAATCTGCAACTACTTAAATCAAGCAGTGCCCATGAAATATTATGTAGAAGTATATCTATAGCTGGTTTTGTTTTCATACTTCCAACTTCTACATTAATGAGCTTCATACTACCCATAACTTCTCTAACAATGCATGATCTGCAGTTGATTCTCATTTAATAAATTTATTGATCAAATTACGGCTTCCTTCTGATAAAGGCCATACTTCAAAACATTCAAAGGAAACCTAATGATTTAAAAATGTTCTGAAACATTCCCAGATACATGCAAATGTTGTTAGCAAGAGCCAGGACAGGTCATGTCATCATTTAGAAGTACCTTCACCACTTTAATCTTGTTGACCCTAGTAGTTTTTGCTGGTGCAACAATAATGGAGATTTGGAGCATATACTCTTAAATTGCCTGTCACAAACATGCATAGAAATAATCTAAAATCTGCAATCTCTGTAACCTTGGACAACCCTCTCCAGTACATACTAAGTATACCTCATCTTTGGAATGTGCCTGCTGAAACATACAACAAACATCATGCTTCTTACCGATCATTGTAAGAAGACGAAATTCATAGTGAAACATAGTGGAAAACGTATTGTCAGCTAACAGCTGGATGCACTATGAAGATAGATTGATTATACCCATAACTAGTATGTCGAGATTCCTTCTTGATTGCTCTTCTGCGTAACTTGCAGATATGGTTTTTGCTTCTTCAGTTTTTTCGATATTGGAGACAAAATAATGATGTCAGTGTCCCATATGTTTCAATTTCAACTTACCAAAGTCTGAGAGCTAGAACTGGAACTGAGAAATTCAATGCCACACCTGCAATTTGAACCACAGATCCTCCACTTACTAGGCAGATGCTCTAACCATTAAGCTACTGTGACAGCCTGCCAGAATGACAATGAATTCTCCAACCAATTTGTACTTCTCCCGGTAAACCACAAAGCCAGTCTCACATCAGAGACAATTACCACAATGGTGACTTATCATAAGTACTTTATGTCCCGGGATTAAAGAACTTTCAGATGGTAATTATTTATTTATGCCAACAAACTTACTTCTGGTTTGAGAGGTAGAACTGGAACTTAAAAATTCAATGCCACAACTGGGATTTGAACCACAGACCTTCCGCTTACCGGGCGGACGCTCTAACCACTGAGCTATTGTTTGAGAATTTAATGCCATTCTGGCAGTTTGTCACAATAGCTCAGTGGTTAGAGCATCCGCCCGGTAAGCGGAAGGTCTGTAGTTCAAATCCCAGTTGTGGCATTGAATATTTAAGTTCCAGTTCTACCTCTCAAACTTTGCCCACACACGGCTTGTGTGTTTAAAAACACCAACAGTAAGTTTGTTGGCATAAATAAATAATAATTACTGCTGGTGTTTTTAAAGACACAAGCCATGTGTAGGTTATGTTTGAGAGGTAGAATTCGAACTGAAAAATTCAATGCCACAGCTGGGATTTGAACCACAGACCTTTTGCAATCACAGTAGTTTAATGGCACCCGCCTGGTAAGCAAATCAAGAACAATACCATAATTAATCGGGAATCCCAGAAATTATCTTAAAACACTGAAGAGGAATAAATTGCTTCTTAAGAGATACCTTAACATATGACCTATGGCTTTCATACAAGTATCAGATTTTCTCACTAAATGTAACTGTTTCACATAAATGACTCAAGCGATTCAAATATTGCCCCAGAAAAATTATTAAAAACAGAAGCACTGATTTTATTAATTTCATTTTATTTTAATTTTAAAATATAAGTGAGTTGATACAGACACTTAAAGCTTCACTTATGTAAAGTTGTAAAATCTTGGGCTGTTTTCAGAGACATTCATCTCTATTCTCAGCATGGTGGCAAGTAAAGGTTGTTATTTCCTCCTCCTCTTTCTGCAGCCCGAGCATCTAACTGCTGCCATCTGGTGGTAAACTGAATAATGTCATTGACCGGAATGATATGAAAATTTAAGAAACTCTTGCCACTTTTAAAAATGAAGGTAATTTCCCACATGAATTCTAGTATGGTCATCAGTTTTAGTTGTTGTTTCAATATTGTGATTGTTTCTAAAGTAAGAACAAATTAGAAACTAAAAACTTCACTTATCTTAGTAATGCTGTTATTTGCTGACCCTGGGTTTCAAGCTGTGTCCAGCTCATTCTCAAAGCCATCGTTACAAATTTGTTTATATGGCTTTGAGAATGAGCTGGACACAGCTTGAAACCCAGGGTCAGCAAATAACAGCATTACTAAGATAAGTGAAGTTTTTAGTTTCTAATTTGTTCTTACTTTAGAATCTTGTTGCTTCACTGTTAATAGCTTCAATTTTTCCTTATTTGTGATTGTTTATCGAAAAATAGTATGCTTCTGCTGATTTGTCAATTTGTTTAAATTTATTGTTTCTTTCACGCTCTTTCAATGTGACATTCAAGTTCCTGTTGGTCATTATGTAAGATATGTCACAATCATCACAATTGTATCAGACTGAAAGAGCATGAAAGAACCATCAAATTTAAACATATTGACAAATTTCAATGCTCAACAGAAACAAAACACAATTTAATTAAAACCTCTTTGGAATAGTTACAGAAAATGAGCTATTTTTTTACATATTTACCACCATAAATCAGCCATTTGTCATACTGTGAGACCAACTTTTGTATCCCTGTGTCGTAGAAGTCTACCACCTGGGATTAGAATCACAATAGGACAACCATCTCTACTCCTCTGTCAGCCTCAAAATGCTAACTCCAACTGGACAGAAATTTCTTGATGTACTGGAACAGACGGAAATCACTGGGAGTGAGGTCTGGGCTATAGAGTGGATGATCAAACATCTCCCAGTCAAACACTCACATAGTTCTGTTGCACATCTGTGTCACCAAGTGTAATCATGCAGCAAGAATTAAGCTTCCTGTTCCAACTGTTGTGAATGGCCCATCACAATTTTGTATTGTTTCACAGTAATGCCCTGATTTCACTGTCTCAACTCTGGGCAGGGATTTGACAAGGAGAATTCTCTATCTCTCCCAAAACATTCAACACAGCACTTTCCATGCCAATACAGTCTGCTTGTATTTCATCTTGCAGGGAGAGTTACTGTGATGCCAATATACTGACTGCTGCTTGGTTTCTAGGATATTGTGTGCAATCCATGTTTCATCACTTATTATAATCCAGCCCAGAAACTCATTGCCATTGCCACAGTCCCACTGCAGAAATTTCAAAGCTATTTTCATCTACTTTGCTTTGCATTCTGGAGCCAGTTGCTTCAGCAGCCATTTGGTGTGCAATTTCTGGAACAATAGGTGCTCTGTGATCATTTCATGCAACAAGAAGAAGCACATCTATGGGAACTGACTGCTCAAATCTGTGATTGTGAAGTGATAATTCTTGATAATGCATTCCTGAACCTGATCAAGGTCCTCTGTAATGATGGATGGCTTCCCACTGCACTCCTCATTATGAACATTTTGCCAACCTGCTGCAAAGAGTTTGCAGCAGTGATGCATCATTTGTTTGTTCATGACATTAGGCCCATATAACTGACATCTGATGAATTTCAATAGATGCTATGCTGTTTTTTTTTCCATAAGATAACTTTATTCTATAATTAAATATGGTGCAGTGCACAAACAATTTAGTTAAATAAACAACATGAAACTTGATTAAGTACTTATCTAATGATAAGCCTGAGAATATAATTACCTGAGCTGCAATCATAAGAATGTCATTTTTGTTTTGCTATTCTGAGCAAAGGGTCAGGTGGTAGATTGTCTGTTATTTGCTGATTCAGAGGATTTGATTATTTGATAGTGTTTTCTAAAGTCATATGTAATTCATTCGGAGGAATGTTGTTAAGCAGAACTGCAATGGTGATCCTGTCATTAGTCTGTTTTGTATGGTCTGAATCCTTTTCATTTGATTGGTGGAAGCAGATCCCTAGACTGAGCAACCATATTACCAAATTGATGAATTATTGATGTGTATATAAGGTGCTTATATTTTAGTAAACTAGAAATTAAAAGAAATATTAATAATAATTGCAACACTAGTCAGTTTCCCTCATAAAGAATTAGTGCATAGGATGGGATATGTTTCGTTCTCTACCTTTGAACAGAGGGGAAAATAGAGCTTTGGATGCTTGTTGCCGCAGCCTTCACTACAACGCAGGCAGAGAGGAATGAGGCGGGGGAGTGCAGGAATAAGCATGCCAAGGCTTCGGAATCCCGTGTTGCTATACTCATACAAGCACCTCCGAAATTTCCCATATGGAAACAACTAGCTTGGAGTTGGCAAGAATGCTCTGTTTTTAATATTATGCAATTGTTATGCTCCTCAACAGCTGTATTAGTATTATTTATTGCGTAGTGTACAGTGTACCAAGACAGGTGCTAGTAATAATTTTTCAAAATGGATGAACAATGTGTAATAAAATAATTAGTAAAACGACCATACTTGCAGTTGAAATACAAGGATAAGTTAGTGATAGTAAAATAGGGAAGGCCTCCTGCAACTCTTCAGCACTTACAGTGTGAGCAGAAGAAAAAAAAATAAGAATCCTTAGAAAATATATTTTAATAGAAAAATTATGATAAGTATGTGAATTAAATAAACTTTAAAGCTGGCTTTGCTTGTTGTTTGCAACTGAGAAAACGCCCTGAAGTACTATGGGTTTTGCTATTTTGGCATATTTAATAGATCTTATGCATAAAATGCTTGATTATATAGATAATAACAACATCGATTGGATCCTAGCAAACAGAAAGCTTTAAGATAAAATGTATATTTTTCAGGAAATAATAAAATATATAATTTGTGAGACAGTAAATTCTTTGCACTTGTCTTGTAAGAGCATTGCCTTTACCAAAGCAAAATTGCTAGTTGCAAATATAGTAAAAAAGATTAGCTTTCAACACTTCACGATGTCTGATGTAACCCTAGCATGGTGATCACAACCGATATGATCGTTACAATATTAAATAGTAGTAAATAAATTATTTCATGGAATACTTTAAACAAATACCACTCAAGGTTTTCATATTTGGGTTATTACTTTCTCTATCATATGAAGACTCAGGGGTCTCCGTCTAGGGGATATGTGAATAGCGACCACAAGGTACCCAAGCTGAGCAGAACATTACTTCCACTTACTGGTGTTTTGCTCCTCACTGTAACTTTTCTATTTGACCTTACCTTGGTCATCTCTTGTTCTCTTCTGACCCCGATGCTATTAGGGTTCCCGAGGGCTAGGGAGTCTTTATTTTTCCAACCTCTCCATTTTCTGTATAAAATCTTAACCCCTAACATGCTGACCTGTCATGGCATGTAATACATCAGAGGTAATCAGAGGATATGGTCGGTGAATTTATTTTGATAATTCTCCCTGTCAGGTCAGCGAGACCCGTAAACCAACGACAGGTGTGGTCCTCCAGACATTCTGGGGGTTGTGAGAGAGCGATGTGACCGCCAAAACATAAAAATATGGTGTTCTCTAAAAAGCGGTTACATTTACTGCTGTTGCTCTCTTCAATATCATCAGTGAAAAATATTGGAGAGCAAGAGGATTAATGACTTCATTGCCAGAAATCCAGCATTAGCTAACAACATATTTTAGTGCAAGTGATGACCTACCTCTCTTTGAGTATATGTTTCAATTGATGAATTCTGTTTTGACATTTAGTCAATATGTTGGTTATATGCAAATTCCACGTGAGCTTAGAATCAAGTGTCAATCCAAGACATTTAATAGTGGTTCGTGTCAGTATAGGGGTTGATCCTAAATTTATCGGTGGGTAGATAGTATTGTGTTAATAGGTAAATAAAACTGTATTTTATTTACAAGAATTCTGGATTATTCTCCGCTATTGCATCAGTTTTGGATATCACTGCTAAATTCCTGAAGTTGTTGGAAGATGTTGGAATATTGCCTTTACACAGCACAGCTATATCATGCTCTGTGCATTCGAAAATTGATTACCAACCACATTTCACACATGGCAGGAGCTAGAATACAAGCCCCTGTTTGCAGTCACTGCTATGAAGCTACTGTGAGACATCAGGAAATTCCACTATTACATACACCATGCCACATCATTGAACTATCACATACACAGAGTTGCTTTGCACAAAATATGGTTTGCTATCTGTGGGAAAAATGAGAAATCATTATGGATGTACCTTGTATCTACTACATGTGCTATCCTATAGCAATTGTTCTTAGATTACCTCATTTTCTAATTTTGTTATGTTCTCATTTAATTCTATGTTCCTTTTTTCCATACGCTCCAGTTTCGTCTGAAGAGTATCAAAAGTCTTCTTTTGCACAGAAAATTCTTCTTTTAATTCCTGGTAGTCTTTCTCAACATCAGCACGATGCTGCAGATCAGTCTGTATACTGCAAAAGTAATAACATATTTCAAATGAGTTAAATATAACAATTTAAGAAGTATACAAGAAGTGCACTTAGCTTCTAAGCTAAGAATTTAACCTTATGGCAATGTTAATTAAAATGCTCCTTGTGCCAAACAGAATCTATATATTACTCAAAATGTTATTTTCTTGACCACTTTGAGGAAAATGGAAGGGATGACTTTTGTTTATTTTATGAAACATGTTCAGCTCTTAGAAATATAGAACTATAGAATGAGGGAATTGAGAAATTTAAAAATTTGCTTGTAGTTTTATACGTGAGCAACCAGATGCAACTCACCAGATCCGGGTTCAAATCTGACTATTTTTCAGTCTGATTCTATTTTTCTAATCTTTTCCTACACACAGCCAGTGTGAAAGAATAATTAACTGCCATTGATTGAACCCTGGACTTACACATTGTAAGTCATCATTGGGGTGTGTTCTCTCATATGCATCTGAGATCTCCTTGTGGTTTACCAGGGAAATTATAAGTCAGCTGAAGAATTTAATGTTCTACTGGCATGTGGCCATGGTAACTCAGTGGTTAGAGCAACCACAAAGAGATTGGAAGATCTGTAGTTCACATTCCCGCTATGGCATTGAGCTTTTCAGTCTGACTTTACCTTTGTGTTAAGAGGTGCTTTTTGAAAAAAAAGGAAAATTGTTCTGAGAAGAATGAGTTTTATGAGTCAGACATTGTTTCATTCTCTAATTCATTCCTATTTCAGTCAGGGTAAGGATTTAGTTCCTGCAAAGTAAGAGTCACTTAAATTTAACCATGGATAATAATGCTGTCTAATCAACGTGCAATTCATTTTCTGCACATGCCAATGTGGCAGCTTTTTATAAAAGTAAACGATGAAATCTTTGCTTCAGGTTTGTATTTAGCAGGTAACAGATAAACTAAGATGGTGAAGGCTAATGTTTTTTCAATTGGAGTCCGAATTATGCCAAAATTAACTTTATTTAATTAAGATAACATACATTCACAAATTATTTCTCTCTTTAAACATACTCTTCAATCCAATGTCCAAAACTATTTGGAATATTGCTGTGACAATATTTTCTTTTATAACTATTTCTCACACAACGTTCAATGGCATTACTTTTAGGATAAGGGTCAGTTTTTCTTTCACTAATTCATATTTGTATCTGTAGATATTTATTGTGCAATGTTTCTTTTCTGTATGATCACTATTGGACTATTTGGTATTCCTTGTTATAATTTCAGATTACCAAATTGTATTCCGATTATTATGCTGTGCACTTGCTACTATTTGCATGAAACTTGACATCTACTCTATTTGACATCAATATCGCAACTGTACTGAAAAAGATCCACTATTTATTCTTCTTGGTTATGGAACTCTGCAACCATTGTCTTTTTTCATGGTTTTCACTTATAATCGACGTTAGTCATGTTCACTTTACCGAACAGATTCAGATACTACAATAAAGTTTACCAAAATAAAATATAACATTCATAATGCAGGAAATTGACATATTTTTGATGGACACAAATAAACACAACAAATATCAGCATGAATCATACATTTCTATTACTCCAAATTAAACAGCCTAGGCTTATAATTTCTGCCACATCACCCATCCAGACCAAATACCAGACCCCCATTTAACCAGTTTATGGTTAAAATAAACTGAAATGGCTGCATGGAGCTAAAACTATGGCTATCACAAAGCCAAATATGTCACTTCAAAGTATAAGGTATAACAAATTTTGATTTTCTTTTTATTACCTCGCAAGCTTTTTGAAACAGCTGTCTTTTTCAGCTTGCAATGCTGTGTAATTCTCTTCATAAGAAGTCAACTGGGTACGCAGTTCTTGGATTTCTTCCTCCTGCCTCTTGTTTGTGTGCCTCAGCTCCAGTAACAACCTTTCATTGCTGGAATAAAAGGGATGAGAGAGTATGGATTTAAAAGTATCCTTCTCTGACCATTCATCAATAGCCAGTACTAATAACCATACAAAAACATAGAATATCCTGCACTTATGTAAGAAACAAGCTAGTCAAGAATGCCAAGAGATATATTATTCCAACAGTTAAAGAAAGGCTCACACAAACAAACATCCCACAAAAATATAGAGCATTTCGAAGTGTGTGACCATATTATGAGGAATGCACTGCACTGCTTCTAACCAGTTCTGTTCCATAACCGTGTGCTGGTTAGTCAGTTGGTGCAGTATTTATAAAGAAGTTGATACACTGTAACAGCACGTCTTTCAGAGTTATAGAGTTAGTCCTGTTGTAATGCCAAGAAGAAAATATACTTTAGCATTCAGAAACTTCATGTATGATTTATAGACAGATTCCTAATGATTGGGTTCCTCTTGGAGAAAGGGTTCAACAAAGGATACATGAATCTGTCGACAGGCTTAACCAACATTCTTAACTGATTTATTAATGAACGACTTCAAAACTTATTTCACAAAACAACTTTCCATATAAATTTGAAGTTCAGCACAGGTGCATAGACATCGTCACCTTTGGCATATACAGGAAACCAATGCATCCAAGAACTACTAAATAACAACCGCTTTGATCCCATTACTAATAAAGTTATAATCATGCAGTACTGAACATCTAGAATAAACAAATCACTTACATCCAAACCCTCTCACGCCCAAACACCCTCACACTCTCTTACCACCTTATGCCCTCTTACCCACACACTCCCTCATACATTCACACTCTCACACACACTCACTCACTCACATTCATACTCATACTCACACTCTCATTCTCTCACCTTCTCTCTCTCTCTTTCAATCAAAAGATGTGGACATATAAACAATTTTCTTTATCAAAGGAAAATTCCCAAATTAAGATACAGGTCCCTATAAGCTTTTCTTTATGAAGAATTGTTTAAATTATCAAGATACAGAAATTTTCAAGCCCTTTAAGTACAACACTGTGACATTGTATTTAATTTAAGCATTTCTCCAATTTAACTTAAATCAGTTTATTATTACTTCTAGTGATGCAAGATGTTTAATGTATGCACAATTCTCATAGGCCTAAAATCCATCCAAACAATAATTTTGAGTTTTCTTTGCATTAAAGTTTACTCATAGCGATTTGGAAGAGAAAACATTAGATGGTCATGAAAATAATAAAGAACATGCTCCAAAATAAGATTTGTAGCTTTCCTGGCGACGAACATATTCAAGATGCTCTCGGGCTTCGAGCCAGGTGTAATGATGAAAAGACATCAACGTTTCGGGAGTGTACATCTCTCCCATCTTCAGGATGAATGACTAGCAAGAGTGAAGGGACCAGTACTGTCAGCCAGTACGTACCGAGTAGAAAACACCAAGTCTAGTGTGGAGGTGGTTCACCGCTCCGTTGGAATCTGTGTTTTCTGAGTCGGTCGATTTCCAATTTTAAGGCTGGTTTCCAAGATGGACTAAACTGCAATCCAGCGTCCCGGTTCAGTGTACTCTTCTCGGAGGAGATGGCCAGAGCCTCCTTAACCCTCCGTTCCCATAAACCGCTACATTTTGCCACAATGGTCGTTTCTTTGAAGTTGGCTCTGTGGTCTTTTTCAAAGCAGTGCTCCGCCAGCCCTGACTTTTCAGGCTGCATTAATCGTATGGACCGTTCGTGCTCCTTGACTCCGGTGGAAATGGTCCTGCCGGTTTGTCCTATGTACGGCGTTCTGCATTCATAGGGGATACGGTATACCCCTGGTACATTAAGGAGCAGTTTGTCCTTAACCGGCCTCACTAGGTGTTGGATCTTCAAAGGCGGCTTGTGGATGGTTCTGATGTTGTGTTTAGCGAGAATTCTACTGATTCTGCCGGAAAGATTGCCAGTGTATGGGATGCAGGCAGTGGCGGTCGGCTGGTCTGGTGTTTGCTGAGTTTGTGGTTTTCTTCTCTTGGCCTTGGAGATAGAGGCTTCAATATCCTCTACAGAGTAGCCGTTTTGGCGGAATGTGTGCCTCAGGTGCTGCAGCTCTTGTTTTAGGTGGCTGGGATCGGAGATCGACAGAGCTCTGTGGAACAGAGTGTTGAGAACTCCGACCCGTTGAGACTTATGATGGAAACTGCGAGCATTCAAATAGAGGTCAGTGTGTGTTGGTTTGCGGTATACTGCATGCCCCAGAGTACCGTTGTTGTTTCTGGAGACCAGGATGTCCAAAAATGCCAGATTTCTGTCCTTCTCAACTTCCATGGTGAACTGAATTTGGGGTCGGAGGCTGTTGAGGTGTGTGAGAAAGCTCGGCAAAGTTTCTCGTCCATGTGGCCATATGACGAATGTGTCGTCAACATACCGGTAGAAAAGAGATGGCTTAAGTGGGGCTGTGGCCAGTATTTCGTGTTCCAGGTGTTCCATATAGAAATTTGCTATTACTGGTGACAACGGAGAGCCCATTGCCACACCGTCTACCTGTTCATAAAATCTGCCACCAAACAGGAAGAAAGTGGACGTTAGAGTGTGCCGAAAGAGCTCGATGATGTCAGCCGGAAAGTGTTCCTTGAGAAGCTGGATGGTTTCTTGTAGCGGTACCCTTGTAAAAAGAGATACCACGTCGAAGCTGACGAGAAGATCAGAAGGGCCAGTAGTGATGTTGTTCAAGCACTGTATGAACTGTGGGGAGTTCGTCACATGGTGTGGGCAATCCCCTACCAGAGGTTGCAACAGACGCGCTAAGTGGCGTGCCAGCAGGTATGTAGGGCTGCCCGTGGCGTCAACAATGGGGCGTAAAGGGACGTCCATTTTGTGGATCTTGGGGAGTCCATACATTCTAGGAGCCCTGGATCCCGACGGTGATATAAAGTGCTTGGTTTCTGGAGAAAGACTGGATCTTCTAATTAGTTGAGTGGTCCGTCGCTCAATGGAAGTGGTAGGATCCTTCCCGAGGACTCTGTAGGCTGGATCGTCTAAGAGCTGTTCCATTTTCTCTATGTACTGGGCTGTGAGGAGGACCACAGTTGCATTCCCCTTATCTGCCGGTAAGACGACCAAGTTCTCGTCATTCCGCAGTCTCTTAAGCGCAAAGCTTTCGTCCCGGTTGATATTGGGCTTAGGAAGTGAGGTTCGCGTGATGGCAGCGGCCACCGCCGTGCGTATTTCTTCTGCACTATCTACCGTGAGCTCCTGTATAGCGGATTCCACCCCGCTGACAATATCAGCCACTGGAAGAATTCTGGGTGTTGGCGCAAAGTTTAGGCCTTTGGACAGCACGGAGGTAGTGGCTTCGTCTAAATCCAAGTTCGTGAGGTTGACAATGATCCGGTTGGACGGTAGAGGAGGCACGGCCTCCTTGGAATGCACCAACGAGTCGAACTTCCTTGTCTGTTTCTTGGTGCTCCGGAGAAGCGTGGTGTGACCCTGTGCAAAGGTAGAGAGGTCCACCCTATCCCAATCCGTTGGTGAGAGTCTCGAAGATAACTGCCAGTAGGAATCCAGTAGTCGGCGGTCAATCGAGTCGAGAGTGTAACGTATGTTGTGAATGCGCTCTCTAACCAGCGCAGAGCTGGCGCGTCTTAGGATCTTGTGGGTAGACGCGTTCTTGATTGGATAGCGTAGTCTAGCAAACCTAGGCGTAGTATGCTCATCTCTGCACCTTAGGAGAAATGCCAGGGAGCTCAGCAGTTTGCCTTTCTTCTCTCGAAGATCTTGAAAATTCTTGATTTTCTGGTAGGTTTCCTTCCCGTAAAGGAATGTAAAATAAGATTTGTAGCTTTCCTGGCGACGAACATATTCAAGATGCTCTCGGGCTTCGAGCCAGGTGTAATGATGAAAAGACATCAACGTTTCGGGAGTGTACATCTCTCCCATCTTCAGGATGAATGACTAGCATTTTTTTTTTTTTTTTTTTTTTTTTTTTGTGGTGGGGAAAAGGGCTACTTACGCCCTAACCGCATGCATGCATGCGAGTGTAAGACTCCTACCCTGGCTTCGAACCCGGGCAGCCTACTCACTAAAAAAAACCCACCGGAAGTCTTGAGGTCAAGGCCTCTATGCTGCAGTACCGCATAAAGCACCTGCGCATTCTGTGGTGAGAGATGGAAGCTGCCTGCCAGTGGCAGTAACAGCGAGTATTACTGATGTGCCGGAGGGCAAACATGACATAAGCCCTGAGTGCCCCCTGGTAGTAAATAATGGTGATGTGTATGATAGTTGATGATGTTCTTTTTGTGTTTCAGCCATTTGGCATCGTTAGGTGTAGATGGATGTGAGGGATGAGTGAATGAGCATGTTTTGTTTTAAAACTCCACCCGAAGGTTTCGTTTCTTGTCCTTAGCGTATTTTTTTTTTTTATTATTATTATTATTTTTTTTTTTAATTTATATTGCGTCCTATAATCTATGCTAGCAGTATTTTAAGAAATGCTTATATAACTAGGTGCAGTTTTGGTGATATTTATAAGATTTACAACTTGTAGAGATAACTTCTACTGTGTCATTTAATCTTAGTTACTAGGGTCTGATTAAGCCGGAGGCTTCGTCATTAATCGTGTACCAACCGCAAACCAACACACACTGACCTCTATTTGAATGCTCGCAGTTTCCATCATAAGTCTCAACGGGTCGGAGTTCTCAACACTCTGTTCCACAGAGCTCTGTCGATCTCCGATCCCAGCCACCTAAAACAAGAGCTGCAGCACCTGAGGCACACATTCCGCCAAAACGGCTACTCTGTAGAGGATATTGAAGCCTCTATCTCCAAGGCCAAGAGAAGAAAACCACAAACTCAGCAAACACCAGACCAGCCGACCGCCACTGCCTGCATCCCATACACTGGCAATCTTTCCGGCAGAATCAGTAGAATTCTCGCTAAACACAACATCAGAACCATCCACAAGCCGCCTTTGAAGATCCAACACCTAGTGAGGCCGGTTAAGGACAAACTGCTCCTTAATGTACCAGGGGTATACCGTATCCCCTGTGAATGCGGGATGCCGTACATAGGACAAACCGGCAGGACCATTTCCACCGGAGTCAAGGAGCACGAACGGTCCATACGATTAATGCAGCCTGAAAAGTCAGGGCTGGCGGAGCACTGCTTTGAAAAAGACCACAGAGCCAACTTCAAAGAAACGACCATTGTGGCAAAATGTAGCGGTTTATGGGAACGGAGGGTTAAGGAGGCTCTGGCCATCTCCTCCGAGAAGAGTACGCTGAACCGGGACGCTGGATTGCAGTTTAGTCCATCTTGGAAACCAGCCTTAAAATTGGAAATCGACCGACTCAGAAAACACAGATTCCAACGGAGCGGTGAACCACCTCCACACTAGACTGGGTGTTTTCTACTCGGTACGTACTGGCTGACAGTACTGGTCCCTTCACTCTTGCTAGTCATTCATCCTGAAGATGGGAGAGATGTACACTCCCGAAACGTTGATGTCTTTTCATCATTACACCTGGCTCGAAGCCCGAGAGCATCTTGAACATGCTGCAAATGTGTAAGAAACACAATAATAAACCTTTGGCGCTTAAACCATTACAGAGTAATGGAAAACATCTGAAATTCCTGTAACTGTAGATGAAACCCTAATCACATACAAATATAGAGCCTGAGAACGTCAACCATTAGGTAAACATACCTCCACTTGACCTGGAAGTTTAGCCTAAAAGCACAAATAAATGCTCTAAAAAGCCTGCTGAGAGATGTTGAAGTCAAAACTAGTGTTATCCATCAGTATCATACACGAGGGGGTAGAGTTAAAACTGTATGTTAAGCACCTTATTCAGCCTATCGCAGCTGCAAACACACATGATACAACAATCAACTGTTGCTCCAATGTAGCTAACTCTTAAAATAAAACAGAAAGATAGGAAGCAGTCTTACAAAATCAGAAACTACAAAAGTTGTACAACTTACTTGCTATCTTCAAAGCTTTCGGACAGCGGATCCATTCCATTTGAAGGGCCTGAAATGTTGAAAATATTTTATTGTAGCCCCAGATAAATAAGCATCTGAATATCTTAAAATAGTTAAGCTACAAGCACAGAAGGTAAGGAGCTTAAGACTTATATGTTGTGCAATACAGAAGATGGATTTTATATAGGATGGAAAGTACTGCTTTGGCCATACATTAACCTACATGATTCCACTTCCCATGGTCATCAGCCTACAAACCAATGACTTACTCATCAGTTTCGACATGACATCTCTGTTCACCATGGTCCCAGTCACTGAAGTCATAATGCAGCTCAAGCAAATTTTTCCAGAGGACATTGCGGCGCTCTTCCACCACGTTCTCACCACTACATACCTCCAGTGAAACCATAAATTCTATGAACAGACAGATGGTGTTGCAATGGGAAGTCCTCTCAGCCTGGTTATTGCAAATTTCTACATGGAATTCTCCAAAGTTACCACCTTGGATTCAGCACTGCTTAAACCTTCATGCTGGTGACACTATGTGGATGACATGTTTGTCATTTGAAGCCATAGAGAATCAGCCTTGACAGAATTCCTGAATCACCTCAACAGCATGAATGATCAATACAGTTCACCATGGAAAAAGAACAGGATGGAAAATTGCCCTTCTTGGACGTCACAGTAAACAGGAAGGTGGGTAGCACACTAGGCCATAAAGTGTACCGAAAACTGACCCATATGGACTGCTACCTTCACAAGAGCTCTAATCACCATCTAAAACAAAAGTGTGCTATGATCAAAACTCTGGCAGATCGAGCTACTCGCATCTGTGAACCACAATATTTACATCAAGAATTTCAACACTTACACAAAGCACTGCAAGCAAATGGCTATACAAAACAAGAAATCAACAGAGCATTACACCTTAAGAGAAGTTCCAGCAGCACACAAATAGCTACAGACAATAGGAAAGGGCAAGGCATCAGATCAGTCACAGACCACATTGGCAAGCTACTCAAATGCCACAACATTGATACCATCTTCAAACCCACAAAACAGATCTGCAAAATACTTCTATCAGGGAAAGACCCCAAGGATCCTCTATCCATAGCAGGAGTATACAGAATACCATGTTAATGTGGCAAAGTATACACTGGAACCACACAACGAAGCATAAAAACTCGCATTGATGTACACAAAAGGAACTGTCATATGGGTCAGATAGAAAAATCAGCAATTGCAAAACATGCCATACTCAAAGAAGGGGAACACATCATCCAGTATAAAACCACAGACATTCTGGCATCTATGTCACATTATTATTCTTGCTTATTCCGTAAAACCATTGAAATACAGAAACACAAAAATGACATCAATTGCAAAGAGGCCTTAAACTAAACAGAATATGGCAAGCAGTGCTCACAAGTCAAAATCAAGAACTTCACCCAAGCCAATCAAATGCCAGCAGACCGCAGCACACTGCCAACAAAAGTCCAGCTCACTGCCCAGCTGGACCAATCACAACACACCTCCCCTCCAGTCACTGATATAAGTACTGCAGCTGACGGAGCAACCAGCATAGTTGTTGTTGAAATCTCCACCAGGATACTTCGACCTCGCCGCCACTGAAGATATCTGTCGCAGTTGCAGACGAAACATCTGGGAAGGAGCCCAGTAGACCATGACCCACATGCCCAGATCACATTGTATCTAGTATTGACACTGGCTGTGAGAGCCTTAGAACTTGGAAGAACCATTTCACTGAAAAAAAAATAATTTGTGTCAAATATTTGGAAGCATTTAGCTTCTTGACAAATGGATATAAATGGTTATTATGCCACTGTCACGCAAACATTGTGTAAACAATGCTGTAATGTACTTCTACCTTAATTCAAATTAATTTAGTCATAATTTAATGTTATTAATTAGTTATAACATGAAATTATAACTAAATTCATCCAAATTGAAGTAAAAAGACATTAGAGCATTGTTCACACAATGCTTTCACAATAGTTAGTGAAATAATAAACCACTTATATCCATTGGTCAAGAATCCAAATGGTTTCAAATATTTCACAGAAATTATTTTTTTTTCAGGGAAATGCTTCTTTATTGACAGTAACTGTATTAGACATATCTGTTATACTCATCATGTAGAATCCCTGGTTAACATATAGCCAAAGCAGTACTTCCACCCGGTATATATAAAAGATGGTGATATTAACAACTGACCAGTATTAAAAGCAAAACTTCAATACGAAGACCTACAATGTATAAAATAGCCATCTGGCACTTGACATTAGCTAAGCTCACAGTCGCTGAGTAAAACAGTAAAGCTCATAGCAGGTATTGCATTGAATGACTTTCCTCTGCAGTAGCCTAACTGACATCCATGGAGAGTAACAGCATTTGCAGCTCAGTCTAATGCTGCATAGTGAAAGTAACATAATTTGAAACTCTTTGTTAATTCTATTTACTGTGTATAGTTATCAGGGTGCACACAATAGAACAGCATGTACTTTGCCAGAGCAGTCGCAATTGAACTGTCATGTTAAATTTATTGAGTAATTCCCAGGTGTCATTATTCCTAACAAATCCATAAATTGTATATTGGTAGAAAAACTTGTGAATAGAATGGGTCTGGATTTGGCAAATTTATTCACTCTTCTACAAACTACTCTTAAAAAGTTTATTACTTTCTCTACTGGTAAGTAGAGGAAGTACTGTATTCCACCCAAAAATTCAATGTCAAGATTTCACCAGAAATATATGTTTTGAGACCCCTGAATCAAAAAAAAAAAAAAAAAAAAAGCATTTCTAGAAAAAGGTCTGTGTGTGTGTTTCTGTCAGTCTGTGGATAGCATAACTCAAAAATGAAAAGTCGGTTAAGAACCAAAGTATTTAACTTTAATGTCTTTCAAGGATGTTACACAAAAAATTTGAAGAAACTAGCCTCACCCTAAACTACCCTTTACATGAAAGGATTTTCTTGAAAACGGCTGTAACAATTTTGATTAAAATGCCATGTGTTTAAGATATTTGTATGACAAATGAAATGTATATTTTGAATTTTCTGGCTATAGCCTATGTAGTCCTGTTTACTCTAGATGACTAAAGATATGACTATCGCTCAAAGCCTACTGTATTCTAATATCCTCCTTGAACCTACAACGAAATAAGCAATAAGATAATTTGTACAAATATTTATCTCAACACGAAGAAGATAGAGGATTAAGAGTTTGTAAGAATGGTTAGTACAAGAGTAGAGAAAGTCATGTGAGTGCAACACATTAGATTTTTTTTCAATCTGCTTCATGTCAATCATGATAAATATTTATTGTGCTTTTCAAATGGGAAGGAGTTTGTCCTTGAGCACCTCCAGACCAGCAACCAATCTGAGTCCTGCTGTTTTGTCATATTGCTTTCCCCTTAAGTCAGGCTTGACAGACACCAAGAAATATGAAAAGAGCGGGGGTAATGAGCTTGCAACTCTCTGCATGTAAATGTATCTCATTGGCTGCAAATCAGAACTCTTCCCATTTGAAAAGCACAGTAATTAGAAATTTCTTTGCAAAAACAAGAGGATTACCATAGGCTTAAGCAATAGTCAAATCCATCACCATGTGACAGCTTTGAAATACTATGCTGTGTACATGACCACAAAAATAAATAATTACATAAATTAGAACAGAGCTCCAAGTATTAACACTTATCACAGTTGATAAACATGTCATCACTGACATGATTGTGCACTTACCAAATATATCATTATTCTGTCTACAAAAACCACCCATCACTTTGACAGTTTTCATGAAAAAACACTTGTTCATTTTAAAGCTGAAATGGGTTCGTTTCTCATTAGGTAGTATGATAAGTTTTAGAATATAAACAAGGGTAATGAAAGAACAGAAACGAAAAGAAGGAAATACTTTAAATACAAACAATAAAATATGCTGCTATTTTTGTTGTTGGCTAATATTGGATTTCTGATAATGAAATCATTAATCCTCTTGCCCTCCAGTGTTTTTCATTCAAGGATGCCACATTGGTGATAAGTTGGACAATATTGAAGATGATCTTCATCCATTGCTGCTTGAAGATCACATAAGGGGCAAATAGAACAAACCTGGAGTGCCATGTACTAGTAAAAATGTAACCATTTCAAAAAGAGCACCATATAAACTATAAACTATGAATTGTTAAAATGAAACAGTCTTACAAAACTGTTCAACCAGCACACTCCTTCAAAGCAAAAGCCACCGAAAGATTCACCAAATGTACTTTTAATAACATTATAACAGATTTAAATCAAAAAGGTGAGTTGATTAATAACACTACACAACACTTACTTATAATTTACTGGAACATGTTTCAGAGGCTGACTTTCCTACATTATCAACTGGACATTGACTGGTTCTCCCTGGTGTGGATGGTAATGTTTCCTCTAAGGTCTCCTCTGGTAGTGGTTCAAGGAACTTGCTGAAGATATCCTTCTCAGGGATGTCAAAATTAAGTATTCAGTTTAAGAGGTAGAACTGGAACTTAAAAATTCAATGCCACAACTGGGTTCAACACACGGCTTGTGTGTTTAAAAACACCAACAGTAAGTTTGTTGGCATAAATAAATATTAAGTATTCAGTTTTTATTTTTCAAAATGAAGATTTGTTCCCACATGGACAGCTCTTGTTTTCCCATTACATGTTTGAGGAGCTTTGGTTCTGGCTTTATGTTGTGGTTTTTTGACCAAAAGTGAGTAGCAACTGCTGATTTTTCCAACTGTTTGTTTTTGACATTTCTAAAGTGTTCCTTGAATCTTATTTCTAAATTTCTTTTGGTTTTTCCTATATACACTTAATTTCAGTCACTGCATTCAATTTGGTATATGCCAGATTTTTTATTGGGTGGGATGGCATCTTTGGTGTTTGAGTTCAGTAGATTTTTTTATGGAGTAGTAGTCACTGGTGCTAGCTGTTCTGTTCTTTGAAAACTTTTTTGTATTTTTCAAAGGTCCAAGGATGGAATGTGAATTTTTTTAATGTCTTTGTTTCTGCTCCTTACGATAAGAGCTTCCAGATGGCCACACTGTGGCTGATGAAGACCATCAACATATTGCCAATCTCACAGTAACAATGATAGCGGAAGCAATACTACAATCATTGGTAGAATGGAGTTTAAGAACATTGTGCATGTTTAACAGGAAATAAAAAAAATATAACTTCATGATTTCTAAAGTAAAATAATTAATTTCAGATTGACACAGTACTACCAGTCAAAATTTCAAGAGGAAATAATGGTATTTTATCAGACAGTTACAGATTACCTGATGAAATGGAGCAAGCTTTTGTCCCAATTGGAACATTTTGACTGGATACTGTTGATTGGGAAAATGTAGAATCTTCATTGAAGTGGATGCAAAAAAATACAACTTGCAAAATGGATGAAAGTTTGCTGTTTGACCAGCTAGTAAAATTGAAACATTGTCTAGGAGAGTCAAAGAATCAAAATTTGGAGATAATGGCTCATAAAAAGTGGGTGAAATTTTTTGAAGATTGTGTTTCTGAAGAAGTTGTACTGCTTTTCATACTCATTCAGAATCAGAGCAAGTTCCTTTCTTCTGTTCAAGGTTCAGAGAAATATGACTGGTACAAAAGCTTAGTGTAAAAATACATCTCAACTGTAGCAACACAGTGTATATATTTTAGTAATTTGTATTTAATGTTCTAATTAATAAGTTATTTAATGTAAACTAACATTAACTTTCTTCATTAATGATGCTTCTTTGCTGACAGTGTTAATGCTTGGACTAATTTTCATCACTAATAGCAATTCCTTTGCCGATGGCATTAATGCTTGGATATGACCTTGATTTTGGTTCTTGGATTATGACAACCCTAAATACAGAGGGAAAGGAAGGGCAGACTTTGTATCTTACAACTATGTATGTACAAAGTACAATGTATGTCTTCCTAGACACAATAGTCTTTTCTAGCATTGCCTTTTGCTTGCTTCACATCTTCTACATTTCTCACCGAATTTTCTTATCAGAGCTATGAACAAGAAAACTCTTTATTCTCTAACATTACCTACAAAGTACTCAGTAAGCTAACACTTACACAGATCATATGTGGTTTTACCCATTTGGGACATTTATGACTAAAACCATTATGCTGTTGCTCAAAAATGTTGCTACTTTGTAATGGTAATTATGTTTTGGAATCAGAAAAAATAGTTTACATTATCTTCTACTGTATTTCTCTTAATGAGTGATTGGCAGCTTGCTGCCCCCATGTAATGATGTATAAATCTCCTGAACACAATTTTTAGACAGAAACTTTTATTACTTACTGTCCGGTTGCCAAGAGATGAGCATTTGCTGCAAAGACTTTCGCTTAAACTCCACATCTTTACCATTCCTGCAAATGATAACATTTTGAAATTATCTTCCATCTTTCCAAAGTTTATTTAAAACTGGGAAAGAAATAAAACCACAATAATAACCAAGTTATACTATTTGAACTGTTAAAAGACCAAGAGAAAATGCACAATGAAAGCGTGAGAGAAGATAGATGAAAAGGATGTCATAATGACTATGATGGTGTTACTTGCTATAAATCATGGTTAACATCTCTGCAGCATTTAAAATAACGGGAGAGCAAAAAACTTCCAAATGGGCTCTACTGTCTGCATCCTTGGCACCTGTTGACATCTGTCACTATCATAGAAAGGCGTAGATGAAACCATACAATATTTTTAGAACTTCTCTTAAAGGCTTTACTTACCAACTTTATGAAAGGAGATGCCGAGATTTGCTACCATTATCCATGCATTTTTGATACCTCTTTAATAAACTACCCATTATTTATTTATGCCAACAAACTTACTGTTGGTGTTTTTAAACACACAAGCCGTGTGTGGGCAAAGTTTAAGAGGTAGAACCTCTTCCGGCAAGCGGAAGGTCTGTGGTTCAAATCCCAGTTGTGGCATTGAATTTTTAAGTTCCAGTTCTACCTCTTAAACTACCCATTACTTGCCGTAGTTCATGCTGAGAAATGCTGGCAATTTCTTGGCAGATATTTTGTTTTAATTCTTCCAGGGAGTGTAAGCTTGTCTTTTACACTTTATATGGCAATGGTACATCACTTCCACAGTCATCACATAGTGTAGAAGGTGCAATTGGAGGGTCCAAGTCTTTGGACAGTGACTTTGAGGAGCCTAAACATTCCATATTTGAAATGAAATCGTATGGTGAGATATCAATGTCATTGTGTGGAGGTTTAACAGGCACAGATAGCACTGCTGTCTCAGAGGACAATTTTCTGCAGAGTATGGTGACATGATGATTTGGTGCGCAACCCCAAACTTGTGGATAATCCTGACCTTGTTGTGAGATTTAATGTGAAGTAGCTGCAGACGACTTACTTTATCGATCTGTGCGTCTTGTGTGCTTAAAGCTTAGATGTTCTCTGTGTATCTGTAACTGGTATGCGAAAGGCCAGTTGAGTGTAAATTTGAGTAATTTTGAGCATTTCATCATTACATACTAGTCGCGGTTCCTTTGCGGTAACTAAAATTTGGATGTAATAAGCGTATTCGGAGTTAACGCTAGTAGAAAGTATGCTTTAACATTTTAGTTTTTCTTTGTTTTAATATCGCTGTTACATTTAACAAGGTTCTGTTGTTGTATAATGAATGGCAGTAAATAAAGTTTTAAGTAAGCGATAGCATTTTATATATTTACATAGTATTGATGAAGATATTGAATAGCAATCAATTTTCAGTGGTGAACTTATTTTTTGTGAATTCTGTTCTTGGCAAGGTTTAATGGTACTGTTGGGAGATATTTGGTCCTCCGTATTATTTTTCTTTGGGGAAGAGGATAAAATTTGTTTTTCTTCTACACTTTGTCTTTGCCAATTTCCATTACTATGCTCCATTTTTAAAACATCAGAAGGCTTGAACACTATTTCTTTGGATTGCCTATTTGAATATTCAGCAACAGAATCTGATGCTGAATATTCAAATAAGCAACCCACAGAAATGGTGTTTAAACCTTCTGAGGTTTTAGAAGAACACTGCGTAAAGGATAGTGCAAAAAACTCACATTAGAATGTGTTGCCCCACAGATCATTCCAAATGACAGTTTCAAAAAACATACCCAAGCAGGAATTCATAATATGTCTGTTTCTGAACAAGAGAAGGACTCAGAAGATCAGAGTTCATTTTTTATTGAATGGACTCCTCAAACTATTCAACAATTTGAGAAATGTAAACAAGACTTAGCTAATGCAGCAATATTAACATTTCCAGATCCAACATTTCAACTAGCATTAGTGGTAGATGCAAGTGACTTTGCAGTTGGAAGTGTTCTACAACAATATGAAGAAAATGGATGGAAACCCATCGCCTTCTATTCAAAGAAACTAAACACGGCACAGAGAGCGTACAGCACCTACGATAGAGAATTGCTAGTAATCCATCTCTCTGTCAAACAATTTAAGCATTTTCTGGAAGGAAAAGATTTTATAATATATACGGATCATAAACCACTTATGTTTGCATTCAAGCAAAAAAATGAGAAAGCATCCGCACGACAACTGTGGCATTTACAATATATTTCTCAATTTACAACAAACATTCAGCACATTAGTGGCAAAGACAACATAGTTGCAGACAACTTGTGTTTAGAGTCCATCTCTGTCATCGATTATGATGCAGTTGCTGACGGCCAACCACAAGACAAGGAACTGAAACAACTTCAAGAAGAAAATCCCAATTTAAAGTTCAAAAGTTATCCATTACCATCTGGTAAAACATTATGGTGTGATGTATCAACCAATAACATAAGGCCTTATATTCCAAAAGAACTTCGTAAGCAGTTCTTTCTTCAAATTCATCATTTAGCACATCCTGGAATCAAATCAACTGTAGTAATAATGACCTCTAAGTTTATTTGGCCCAACATTAAAAAAGATGTAAAAGAATGGACTCAGGCTTGCCTGGCATGTCAAAAGAGTAAAATAACAAAACACACCAAATCAACAATCAGCACTTTCCAAGAATCAGGTGAGCGATTCAGTACCATTCATGTTGATATTATTGGTCCACTTCCACTTTCAGATGGCTATCTCTACTGTCTCACTTGTATAGATCGCTACACTAAATGGATGGAAGCTATACCAATGCAAAACATCACAGCTGAAACAGTGGCAAAATCATTTTATGACACTGGATAGCTCGTTTTGGAGTTCCAAGCACTTTAATTACAGACCAAGGAAGACAATTTGAAAGTCAACTTTTCAAGAAACTTTCAGAACTTTGTGGTGTGAAACTTAAACATACAACTCCTTATCATCCGCAAAGCAATGGAAAAGTTGAACGTCTGCATCGCACAATGAAAACAGCTATAATCGAACACAACTCAATAAAATGGACAGATACGCTTCCCACAGTTTTACTTGGTCTACGTGCATCATTTCAGAACGACACAAACAGTTCGATAGCAGAGATGGTGTATGGCTTCCTGGTGAATTTTTTGATCAATCTAAAGCTGTAATGGAGCCAGAAAGTTTATCTTATCTTCAAAAACACATGCAACAACTCAAACCTTTAGAAGTTAAGCATAAAACTTCCCAATCTGTGTTTGTGCATAAAGATCTCAGCAAATGTTCACATGTATTTGTGAGAATTGACAGAATCAAGAAAGCTCTGCAACCACCATATGAAGAACCTTTTCAAGCCATCAAAAAAACTGCAAAATATTTCACACTCAAAATTAAGGGAAAACCTGTAAACATCTCGATTGATCGTCTGAAACCAGCATATTTCATTAGTGCAGATGATGATACTTCAACAATACTCCCAGAAAAGCAGCACACTTCTCTAAAAGAACCAAAGGAATCACAACAGTCTACATCTAATTCTCAAAGTCAATTAGATGAAGAAAAAACCACAAAAAAGACTCGAAGTGGCAGATCAGGGAAATTCCCTAGTCGCTACTTACATACTATTATATATATTTAGTACATCTGAATTTGTATTGTAACTTGGTTACTGGAAGGGGAGTGATGTGGGATGTATACACGACAGTAAAAAAAGGAAATGGTTGTATCATAGCAACAAGGTTCTGTTGTTGTATAATGAATGGCAGTAAATAAAGTTTTAAGTAAGCGATAGCATTTTGTATATTTACATAGTATACACACCCCATAGGCCCACAAATCCCTACTAATAATTCTGTCCTGAAACACACTTTCAATTGTTGTCATCGAAAGATGACTCTGAGCTGTTGCAGAGTCTTATTGAAAAAAGGCAACATTATGCTCCTTGTCTGTCAATTCTCTGAAAAAAGGAGCAAAATTGTATTCACCTATGTACGGGTGTCAACTTTTGACTCCAAAAGAATTGGCCCTGTAACTCAGAACCTAATATTGTTCATGAACTACCCCTTCATATGAAAAAAATGGTGTAAGGGGTACCAGTAGCAGAGAAAGGTTTCTTAGACCTCCAATAGGCAATTTCTATCTCTGGAGTAAGTTAAAACAAAGTGCACAAGACAAACACACACACCCTGGAAGAATTAAAACAAAATATCCACCAGGAAATTGCCATCATTTCTCAATGTGAACTATGGCAAGTGAAAGACAGTGAATATGAATAATTGTTTTTCACAAAAATAAAAGATTGTAGCTTGGCAACGATTTTGTTTATATGACTTTGAGAATGAGCTGGATATAGCTTGAAACCCCTGGGTCAGAAAAATAGAAAAAGAATATCAACATACTAAGATAAGTGAAGTTTTTAGTTTCTAATTTGTTCTTATTTTAGAATCTTGTTGCTTCACTGTTAATAGCTTCAATTTTTACTTAATTTAACTTATTTGGTTTGAAGCATTTGTTCCTGGCTACAATTACCATTTTAACTATGATGGATAATAATTTAGATTTTAATAGTTATTTGTTGAATTTAAAATTATATGGAACTAAATATCAAATTAAATCATATTTAAAATTACAAGAGAAAAAGAGACATATTCTTGCAGACATTAGGTTTTTGAATATTTGTTTAAAAAGAAAAGTAACCCCTGTTTTTGTTAGAAGAATTGTTAAACTAGATAATAATAGTATTCATCAAAAGTCAGCAGAAAAGAAAGTTATTGAGGTTGAAAGAAATTTGCATTTTAAAAAATTAAATAATATTGAACTTAGTTTATATAACTTACATTTAAAATTAACAAGTATTTTAGGAAACTTAATTTGGGTTAATTTTGAATCAAAATTGTTTGAGTATCTAAATTTTAGCATGAAAAGAAAAACTAATAGGTTAAAAAATAAGTTAAATAGATTGTGCCAAAAACAACAGAAATTGAATATAAATGAACCAAATAATCGAAAAAATAATGTAATTAATTTATCAAATTGTAACTTTAACGAGAAAGAAATAAATTTTCTAAACAAAGGTATGAAAACTTGTGTAAGTTTTTCAAAAAACATAGATGATTTTGTTGCAGATATTGAAATTGCCAGTCAAGATTTAAATGACATTAATAAATCTTTGATTAAAGTGAGATGCACTAAAATTTTGAAAGATATAAATAAAAATCATCCTAAAAGTAATTATAATAATCAGGTTATTAAATCATTGAAAGAAAAGGATGTAATTTATACTAAAGCCGACAAAGGCAACAAAATTGTAATTTTAGATCAAGCTGATTATATTAATAGAGTAGAACTTTTGCTTGAAAGTAAAGATTATTTAAAAATTGATAATGATCCTTTAAAATTATGTATTTTAACTTTTAATAAAACTCTTAATGAATTAAAAATGATACCTAAAAAAGAAAAAAGTATTTTAAAAGTCAATAATTCTGTTTTACCCAGGTTATATGCACTTCCAAAAATACATAAACCAGGAAATAAATTGAGACCCATAATAAATTCAATTAATTCACCTACATATAATTTAGCTAAATGGTTAACCAAAAAATTTAGTAATTTTGAAACATTTGAGAGTTTAAGTATTAAAAATTCTTTTGAACTAGTAAAAAAGATTAATAACCTAATATTATCTGAGAATGATAAATTAGTTTCTTTTGATGTAGTTTCTTTATTTCCTAGCATTCCTAGAAAAAAGCTTTTGATTTTTTTAAAAAAATGGTTAAATTCTTTAGAATTAGATAATGACTTAGTAGATGATTTTGTAAAACTTACAAATCTTTGTTTAGATCAAAATTTCTTTAGTTTTAATGGTAATTTTTTTCAACAAACTTCTGGCTTGGCAATGGGTAGTCCACTTTCGCCATTTCTTGCTAATCTTTTCATGAGTTTTTTTGAAACTCAAATTACAAAATCATTCCCTTTAATTTTTAAAATATGGTATAGATATGTGGATGATATTTTTGCTGTTGTCCCTAATAAACAGATAAATGATGCTTTAAAACTTTTAAATTTACAAGATAAAGCTATACAATTCACTTTGGAAACTGAGAATAATGGATTCCTTTCATTTTTGGACTTAAAAATTAAAAGACATAAAAATAAATTGAAATTCGATATTTACAGAAAATCTACTCACACTGATAATTACATAAAATATAAAAGTTTTAATCCTTTTGCACATAAATTTGCTGTTTTTAATAGTTTAATTTATAGATTAATAAATATACCCCTTAATAAAGATGAATTTGACATAGAATATAAACATATTATTAACACTGCAGTAATTAATGGTTTTAATACAGATTTTATACATAAAAGGATAGGGGAATTTAAATATCAAAAAGCTGTCAAAGAAGTTTCAACCCTTAAAAAAATAAAAGATAATTATATTTTTAAAAAGTTTACTTACCATCCATGGGCTAATAAAAAATTTACAAGGATTTTTAAAGAATATGGAATAAATTTGGTCCCTCAAAATAAATTTAATATACAAAATTTACTTAATTTTTCAAAAAAAGATAAAATACCAAATTATAAAAAATCTGGCATTTATCAATTTAGCTGTTCAGATTGTGATAAAGTTTATATTGGTAAAACTAAACGTCATCTAGAAACCAGAATAAAAGAACATTTTAGAAATATTAAATATAAACAAACTGATAAATCAGCTGTGGCAGATCATTTTTGGTCATTTAATCATGAAATTAATTCAGAGGTTAAATTATTAAAACAGTTAAGTAATCCGATAGATTTAATGGTTTGGGAAAAAAATTTTATTTTAAAAAACAGGAACCATGTCATGAACTTTGAATTGCCATCTATGGATTGTATTTATAAATTTTTGTTTTCAGAGATTGGTAAATAAAAAATTGAATATGAATAATTGTTTTTCACAAAAATAAAAGATTGTAGCTTGGCAACGATTTTGTTTATATGACTTTGAGAATGAGCTGGATATAGCTTGAAACCCCTGGGTCAGAAAAATAGAAAAAGAATATCAACATACTAAGATAAGTGAAGTTTTTAGTTTCTAATTTGTTCTTATTTTAGAATTATACAATATATATAAGGCTGCTGATAGTTGACTATTAATATTATTTTTCCTGTTGTACAAATGCATTTTTGGGGCAGAAATGATATTTATATCACTGGCTGTACAGCGTAATTTCACAGCGTGTTTAACTACATAATACTGCAAGGGATGGCAAGTCTATATTTAGATTCTGTGTTGAGCCAATTGCCTTTAAATTTTGCAGCTACCACAGTTAGAAGTGCTTAGAATTTATCCTAGGGTCCCGTATAGCTGAACACTGTGGTTATAATGTGTATGGTAATTTGTGAATGTTTGCTTCCTACCTTTTCACTTATCTTATCCTGCTCCCACTCTCCCCTTTAATTTCTATTTCCTGATTTATTTCATCTCCCATCTCACTTTCCCACCTTTTCAACTTTTTATGTCAGCTCCACTTTTGTGATTCTTATAAATGGATTGTCCCAGTTCATAAGTAATGCCTATTTAGTGTCAGATTTATAGTAATTTTAAATATGTAATAGAAAGACGAAAAAAGCCTTAAAACTATAAGAAATAAGCACTTAAAAGGGATTAAAACTTAAAGTACTAGATGGTTGAAAAGTAAAAGTATGATTTAAACAGCTGCTTAAAAATTCATAAAAATATTTTGGATATGAAAATTTAAATCAGAATGTTATATCTCTCTTTTAGTCTCCACTTCACTTGCATTATTCAATACAAGAATGTTTTGAACAGAACATGATCACATACTTCTAGACTTTTGGGAATGAAGCAACTACTTCAATGAATTTTTTTTTTACTTATTTGTTAAATGTGGTTTTACATCTATTACAAATATATTTTTCTCCTTCTTCTTCTTTCTCAGGGCTGCAATGTATCTCCAAAACCATTAGTTTTTTTTCATATAGCAAATTTGGTGAATGGGTTTCATGCTGTACCATTGCATTTTCAGAATTTCAAATCCCAGAACTCTATTTTTAAATTGACCGCCTCCGTAGCGCAGTTGGTAGTGCACTTGCCTCTGGTGCAGAGGACCCAGGTTCGATCTCCGGTACCAGCATGGGGATTTTATCCCCTCTGGGAGGTCTGGCATGGGGTGCACTCAGCCTCATTAGTCCCAGATGGACCAATTAAGGAGCTACTTGATAGAAAAGTAACGGCCTCAGGTTGTGAAGACCACATAACTGACCGGGAGGGATTGGGATGCTGACCACATACCACCCTCCAGTACTGCACGCCACCAATGATGCCTGTAATGGGCAGAGGTGGGGGATGCAGCGGCTTGGCTCTCCATGGACTGTAGTGCCGGGGCTTAGCTCTATGTTTAAATTATCTTAATGCAAATGTTAATAAACATTTTACTAATACAATTGCATTATAAAGTGTAGCAATTTCTTAAAAAGGGTATTTTAGGTATCAACAAACAGAATGTCTACAAATGCACCAACTATAGGCACTATAAAACTGTTTTAGGCTATGGATAAAATGAAATAGGCTTATAATAATTAATCATAGGTTTTTTAATATAATTATTTACTAATGGCAGTGAAATAAATCAGACCAATAGGACAAACTATAATTTGCAATGACAAACATTGTATTTATAATAAAAAACAGCACAATTTTCTTGGAACACATTCTCATTATGAGAATAAATACATATTTTGCTTCACCTGCTGTAAAATTGGTAAATACAGACAGGCAGTTTTGCAGTTTGCATTTTTGACATATTACTTTTCAGGATAACCAAACTATCCTAATGACTGAAATATGTAGCTGTTTCTTAGATTAACTGTCAATGGAAAACTGATGGGCTCTGATAATAAAAATTACAAATTAAAATGACAATGACACAAGTTAGAGAGCATTCTATTAGGAATAAAATACAAATAAAAATCAGCCATTACACATTAACTTACATTGGGATGTCATCCATCATTTGATGTGTCCAAATTTGTATTACAGGCCTTAAGGTTTCTTTTGTTACTTCTAAATTTCTCTTTTGAGGATCCAGCATTGACTGAAGTTCTTGTAGCATTGACCTAGTACAGAAACAAAATACATGTAATTAACTGAAATACACAAGGTTGCCCGTGGTTTAAGCTTTTATCCCTACAATTTGTAGACTTAAGTTATACTTGGAAACAGGTGGAATGAGACTGAAAAATCCAGTGTCATAGCCAGGATTTGAACCATGGATCTTCTGGTCTGCATCTCTAACCACTGAACTACCATGGTCAACATGCCAATATGACATTAAATTCTCCCATTTTTCCAGTAAACCACCAGAAGATCTCAAATTCATATGAGATAGCATACCCTAATGGTGACTTACTATGCTGTAAGTACTTAAGTGGCTTTAAATTTTATGTTCTGATTAGCATACCATCTAAAGGATGACACATATCTATCATAGTAATTTGGCCACCTTCACATCTAAAGTCACATCAATACATTTCATAAGGTATAAGTTATAAGGTTCTAATCCAAAAATAATCTTTTTAATTCTCGGTGTGCATACGTGGGAGGGATGGTCATCCATAACAGAGGGAGAGAAGGAGAGAGAGAGAGTAGCATAACTCAAAAATTAAACATTGGATAAATTTTACACTAGAGTCAGACATCCTTTTCAAGAAAATACCTTCACTGCCATTACTCTTTCATATGGAATTGCTATTATTATCTTTTTCAAATAGGCTTTAGAAACTTTAAAACTTCATAAAACATGACAAAAATTAAATGTAAGACTATCTTGAATTTTCTGTAGATAGTCCACGACATCCTCTCAATTCTCAACATGTATATAACCAGAAAACAATAAGACATTCACAAAAATTTACACCAGGAAAAATGTAGGGCTCGTTAAAGCAAAATTGTCACTAACCAAACTGTTTAGTAGCATTAGCTATTTCTTATATATTTGATATTGTTATTTTGAATTTTAAGTAACACACTTTCAAGTACCTTTTTACTTTCTTTACTACTTAGCTGTAGTAAGCAGCAAAGGTATTACATTCAACCACAAAATATGATACCAAGCTTTCACTGAAAATACACGTTTTGTATCCCTAAACACAAAAAAGCATTTTTAGAAATACGTGCATACATGTGCAGCATAAATCAAGGATGAAGTCAGTTAAACACTAAACAAAGTTCAGCATTTACCAAGGACATGACACAAAGATTCTCTGTAGCAATACCACAATAGGGTTCCATATTAATGTTAAGCATGCAAGAACTTAACCCAAATATGAAAAGCTCAAGTAATATTTGTTTAGAGTATTCTGCAAAATAATTAGTATTTCATTTCATTTCTTTATCTGCTGTTGAAATTACATACTAATTTACAGCATTGTTACAATAGCATATTATAAAAATACATTTAAAAATATATATACAAATATGTATTATAAAACATACAATAATAAGGATCAACATAGACTGTAAGACAAGAATAAAAGTAAAGGAACAAACTGAAGAAATAATAATTGGTCAGGGAATTAGACAAGACAATTCCTCCAAACCTTTTTAGTCTTATAATGGATAAATTAATTGAAGATTTGCCAAAAGAGTGGGGACACAAGATGGGAAACACAAGATATCATAATATGCTATGCAGATGAGGTCATATCAAAAACAGAACATCGACTGCAAAGGCTACACCAATTCAGTATAAAGCCAAAAAATATAATATGGAAATAAACACTAAAAAACTAAATGCCTGACAGTATCAAAAGAAACATTGAGATTAAATTAGAAGTGGAAAGAAAAATTATATAACAGGTTTAGAATTTAATTATTTAGGTATTAAAACAACAAGCAACAAAAATTTAAGTCAAGAAGTAAAACCACAGGCCAATAAAGCAGCATAGATATCAAGATGCATAAAAGACAATTTGGTGATATAAGTAAATGGCAGTAGAGGGTAAAGTCTGCATTTATAAAAGAATAGTTAGACCAATATTAACTTATCTAGCAGAAACCAGAGCAGATACAGTCAAAACAAATATCAAGTACATGTGAATTGAAAATATTAAGAACAATTCAAGGAAAAACCTTATTACATAAAATACATAATAAAGAAATCAGAGAAAATTGCCAAATTCAAGATATAAGAAAATTTATTAATGAGCGACAGAAATCCTAGAAAGAACACATTAACAGGATAGGAAACAACGTCTAGTAAAAGGAGCCAAAGGAGCCAGACCTTTAGATGGGAAAAGGACAAGAAGAAGACCCACCAGAAGATGAATTGACAGTATTTATAACTTATTCAAGGACTAAAATGGTAAATGAACAGGATATTATCCTATACAGAAGAAGAACAACAACAAGAAACATATACGTATAATAAAGATACAAGTTGTAAGTGATCACTAGGGACACAATTTTATGGTGAATAAAATTGTGAATGTTGGTATAAAAAGAAGGCTTGAAGTGGGATAAAGGTGGTGAAATAAAATATGAAATATTACTGTTATAAGAGGTAGAACTGGAACTTAAAAATTCAATGCCACAACTGGGATTTGAACCACAGACCTTCCGCTTGCCGGGCGGACGCTCTACCACTGAGCTATTGTGACAAACTGCCAGAATGACATTAAATTCTCAAGCCAGTTCGTATTTCTCCTGTTATAATTTACATTTCAAATGTTATATCTAGCATGTTTATTGAAATAACAACCAAGCATGGTTTCTAAGTTCCCTGCTGTAATATTAGTTCTTTTATCAGACAAAATATTGTACACTGAAAGAGCTCCTTCACAATCACAATTAGAAATTGAAATATAGGTACATAGACAGTGGTTCTCAGCGGCCCATTCTAAATTGGGCATGAAAGACCGCTTAATTTGCTCATAGGCCTCTCTGTCAAGCTTAAGGTTCTTTTACATGCTGTAAATCTATGACATAAGATTACCAGCTTTACTTCCCTTCTGAAGGAAATCATGCTAAGGACTTTTTGCCCATAAAAATTCATCACCCTCTGCCAGCTTTGAACCCACGACCTAGGGAACCAGAGGCTAGCATGTTACACCTCAACCATAGAGGATGATGTTTGTTATCATAGAAACTCTTTCAAGTGCATGTGTGCACCTAGCTGTCAGAATGGACTTGTTTTAATGTAACTGTACAATCATGCGCCTTGGCTCTATGGTGCATCAACACACGAAACAAACTCAGCATTAAACTTCTGCCATTTTTGGCATTAAACTTGCACTCCTGCTGTCTATTGCAGCCTTCCATAAAATATGCCTGAACTTATCGTTTGAGTCTAAGCTACGTGTGTTTGCAAAGTGCGGGAAAACCCTTCTGAAGGAAGCCATGCTAAGTATTTTGTGTCCCAAAAAATCCATCATCCTCCACCATGATTAAATCTGCGACCTTGTGAACCAGAGGTTAGTATGTTACCCTAAACTGCAGACGATGACATAGGGGAGAGATATTCATGTTACTTAAATTTATGAATTTAAAATTCAGTATGTTCAAGATGCTCTTGGGCTTCAAGCCAGGTGTAGTGATGAAGAGACATCAACGTTTCGGGAGTGTACATCTCTCCTATCTTCAGGATGAATGAATAGCAAGAGTGAATAGCCGACTGCCACTGCCTGCATCCCATACACTGGCAATCTTTCCGGCAGAATCAGTAGAATTCTCGCAAAACACAACATCAGAACCATCCATAAGCAGCCTTTGAATATCCAACACCTAGTGAGACCGGTAAAGGACAAACTGCACCTTAATGTACCAGGGGTATACCGTATCCCCTGTGAATGCGGGACGCCGTACATAGGGCAAACCGGCAGGACCATTTCCACCAGAGTCAAGGAGCACGAACGGTCTGTACGATTAATGCAGCCTGACAAGTCAGGGCTGGCGGAGCACTGCTTTGAAAAAGACCACAGAGCTAACTTTAAAGAAATGACCATTGTGGCAAAATGTAGCGGTTTATGGGAACAGAGGGTTAAAGAGGCTCTGTCCATCTCCTCCGAGAAGAGCACACTGAACCGGGACGCTGGATTGCAGTTTAGTCCATCCTGGAAACCAGCCTTAAAATTGGAAATCGACCGACTCAGAAAACATAGATTCCAACGGAGCGGTGAACCACCTCCATATTAGACTGGGCGTTTTCTAGTCGGTACGTACTAGTGGACAGTACATATACTGGTCCCTTCACTCTTGCTATTCATTCATCCTGAAGATGGGAGAGATGTACACTCCCGAAATGTCGATGTCTTTTCATCACTACACCTGGCTTGAAGCCCTAGAGCATCTTGAATATGTTCATCACCAGGAAAGCTTCAAATCATATTTTAATTCAGTATGTTGTAAATATTTAAGTATTTTTGATTAGTGTATGTTATAAACTTATATTATGTTAATCATATGATATAGAAAGAAAATTTAGTTTAAAAACTTGCTTAATTTATTTTATTTCAGGTTTACAATGTCTTTGACAGCTTAGGAACTATAATTTTTCTCCACTCTTCTGTCTTCCCAAGATCCATCTTCTAATTTCCTTTCTTTCATTGTTTGAATTAATTTGCTTAGTTCTTTTAAAAAAATAAGAAAAAAGCCAACTTGCATTTGATTTTTGTAAGATTTGCCATGGCAGTGGATGGAAAATATTTACTGTAAAAGCAGAGCTTTTAATCTTGTAGTCGGTCTGGGTGGCTCAGTTGGTTAGATGCTGGCCTACGGATCCCAAGGTCGCGGGTTCAAACCCGGCCCAGGCCGATGGTTTTTAAGTGTGCTTAAAAACGACAGCTCCATGTCAGTAGATTTACTGGCATGTAAAAGAACTCCTGCGGGACAAAATTCCGGCACACCGGCGACGCTGATGTGATCCTGGCAATTGACAGCGTCGTTAAACAACAAAATAATTTAATTTAATTTTAATCTTGTATATCCATAGTTAATATAGACATTAGGTATAGATATTCTGTATTACCACAATTATCATCTATTACATACTCAGTTCCAGTTACATTACACAAGGGCTATTTTTCCTTTAACCTCTGCTAGTGTTGCCAATTGACCCAAGTAGCAGAAGGAGGTGGAGCATTGCACGACACGACTAGCTGTCTTCTCATCACTATCAGCACCACTGACAATATAAAATTATAAGGTAAAACTTAGCTACAGGCACTTAACGATGCCTGTTATCATAGGATACCCTGCCAAGTGTAAATTATGCAATGTTTTTACTATAAGAAGGACATAATGTAGTGGAATCTACTACAGAATGAGCTGTGCATACAGAGAGAAATTTATGAGTAATGGCATGGTGCAGAAATTTAGAGATGGTGAAACAACTCCTCATGATTAAGATTGTCAGGGGCAGAAATGTTTAACGACTCTCCCTACAGTCCACACCTAGCACCCAGTGACTTCCAACTTTACCCACATACGAAGAACTGTTTGGGAGAGATTATTTTCACTCCAATGATCTTAAAGACACCATGCAGACCTGGATAAAGAAATAGGTGGCAATGTTTTTGCAGAGGATAATGGAAAGCTGGTGGATAGATATCAAAAGTGTTTCAATTCACATAATCATAATGTTGATAAGTAGCTTATAGTTGTAGTGAACTTTTTTGAATAAAACCATTTTAATATTCACATTGGTTTTGATTTGATATCCTATCGGAGGATAAAAATAGCCCTCGTAACAGTGAAGAAATATTAAAAGTTTAAATCATTTACAAAGAATTTTCTAGAGCATATAAAATAATTTATATTTTAACACTGCTAAGCATTCTGAATTGTAACACCAAAATTTATTGAGGTTATGTTCTTTATAAAAGCTTACATATTATTTGTATCTCACTTAAAATATGTGTCATTATTTATAGGCAAAACATTTAAAGCATATGAAAGATGCAGTCATTAACTACAGAAATAGTGACAGGCTCAAGAAGTTAATGCTTATATTCCAAATATTTTATGACTATTGTCCTATTACAAAGCATGCTGATAGAACATGCATGTGTCATGATTATTACTTTATTTTCATCACTTACTCTGGCAGTTCTTGGCCTATTATATCCCGCAGGAAGTGAATAAGAGTGGATATGCGGATTTTGCCTTTTCCCTTCACATCGCATTCTTGAAACAGTATGGCAATTATTTCATCTGAAACATTTTCATTTGATACTCAAAGAATAACTGCCTACAGGAAATATTTATATTATATCCTATGATCTTGTGTAGAGATGAAAACATATTATATGCACATGAGTATGGAGATAATGCATTCCCTGTATAACTGCCTACATGCTACACAAGGTTCGTAATTTTTTTGTACAGCAGCATCACAAGTTGTCATTCTATCTAATGCTCCACATATAATCTGAGACCTTAGGAGGTAATCTCATTCCACCAAGTAAGACTGCACCCATTCTGGAGGCATCCAGAACACAGAATTCGTTATGTCTGAGAACAGGGTGATGAAGATAGTGATGGAATAAGAGGACCTACAGATTTTACCATGGACTCTGAACCACACAGGACCGTGAGTATACTTTACATAAGCTAGGCAGAGGTGAATACTTTCATAGAGCCAACATAATGTTCCCACTCCAGAGCTGGAAAGCAAACACGGGCCCTCAACATGAGAGCCATAAACAAAACCACTGAACTCCCTAGCACATAAGTACTACAGTATAAAATTCACCTTATACTGTTGCATAACTGCAATGGGTACCTATGTACTTATTAAGCCTTAAAATAGAGCCAACATAAAGTTCCCACTCCAGAGCTGGAAAGCAAACACGGGCCCTCAACATGAGAGCCATAAACAAAACCACTGAACTCCCTAGCACATAAGTACTACAGTATAAGATTCACCTTATACTGTTGCATAACTGCAATGGGTACCTATGTACTTATTAAGCCTTAAAATAGAGGAAAAATCCTATTCAAATGTCTGAAGATGAGATTAACACAACATGTATTAATTTTGGGTTTGCACAAAGTTTCAACCTAGCTTACAACATGCACTCATACACAGTTCCCTTATTAGATGTGTTATTACTTTACCACCTATCAATGCTAGGCAAGAGGATGATTGCATTCTGCCCAAAAATTCTAAGTTGAAATACAAGTTGTGAGACCTTCTGAATCCCCTAAGAAAAAAAAAGGAGTTCTAGAAAATTGTGCATGTGCATGCATGTAAATAAACAAATAAATAGTTTGTTTGTTAACAATGTTGTCAATTGCCAGAATCATGTTAGCACTGCTGGTGTGCCAGAATTTCATTCCATAGGAGTTCTTTTACATACCAGTGACATGGGCCTGTCACTTTTAAGCACACTGTCAGTCTGGGCCAGTTTCAACCCGTGACCACGGAATCTATAGGCCAGCTCCTTACCAAATGGTGTGTGTGAATGCATGCTGAACAGCATGATTAAGAAATGAAATTTAAACCAAACAGATAAGTTGATTAATAACACTTATATTTTACCGGAACATGTTTAAAAGGCTTGACTTTCCTTCATTATCAACTGGACATTGACTGTTTCTCCGTTTCCCTGAGGTGTACTCTGGTGGTGGTTCAAGGAACTTGAAAAACAGAGAAAACATCGCCATTCACACCAGGGATATAAAAAATTAACAATACAATGAGAGAAAGCCTTGTGAATGTAATAAATCCTATTTTTTTATTCATTTTTAAGTTTAATAGTGTTTTTTGTATTGCACAGTAATACATTAGCACAGTAATAATTAGCTTCATGAGCACCAATGTGCTATATCTTTCTCCAGGCACACATCAGCATACATGGGTTGCAATGTGATGGTGGTTTCATGCAAGTGTCTTTAGTAATGAGTGCCTTTTGGCAACTTAAAGAATTCAGTCTGGTAAGGATATTTTTCTATTTTATATCATAATGAACCACATAGTACAATATCAGCAGTATATCACAGAAAAATATCTGTAACAAGAAAAGAAAGAATTCCTGCACCCATGTTCACTCATAAAATGTTTTTATCTTTTACATGAGGATGCCCTAAAGTTCTCACTTATATTCTTTAGTGTTGCAGATATTTACAATAATCAGAAAAGTGTACCTACCTGCTGAATTGCGTACCCACCTACTACTTTTACTTTTTATTAGCACTTAAAAGTACTTGAAAGAACTGAAAATCATTGGGGATATGAAAGTGACAATGCAAAGAATATTAATAAACAGACATATTTACATTCAAGAAGCTGAAAACATAGATATTACTGCTAAAAAATTATAATTACAGAAATTTGTCACAGAAAGAAATCAAAAGGAGAAAGCAAACAGCAATAAACTAACTTTAGCCCCTAATGTATTTTCTGCAATCTTCAGATATAGAGGTAAACCCATTTTCCCTCTTCCATGTAATGAAGTGTTAATAGGTATATGATAATGTATCTAAAGCTGCATATAGGTAAGTGAGCCGAGCCATGTCATAGAATGTTGCAGTGTAATCAAAATGTTATGTGAGGCACAAACCGTAAAGCTTACATTGATCCAAGGTATGTCAGATTTTCCTCTTTGCATTAAAGTAGGCCTGGGAAACAGTATCCCCTACTTCCCTTCATGGCTAGAGTCTGTGAGACTTAACTTATCCGGTTTGGTTCTGTCCTTGCCTTAAGGTTGCTCTACCTGCTGTCTAAATTCTTGGAAAGCACACATCCTCCCTTCCAGCCCTCTATTGTCTGTTAAATGGCTACATGCACTGTAAAGAGAGAGATAGCAAAAGGGAAGTGTTTCTGTCTCTTTATTTCTTGGACCTGACAAGTTAAATCTCACAGACACCAAAATGGAAACCCGATAGGGAAAACCGGTTCCACCTAATGTGTATCTATGTGTGCCAGTAGCTATTGCAGGAAAGCAAGAGAGGGACTAATCTGTTCACACCTTATGAGTACTCTTTCCCAGACCTGCATTAAAGGAATGCTTGTGCGCGGGTTTCAGTGTATGTAGACGTGTACTGAATGAGCGTTAGCAGTTCTGCCTGTGTTACTTCCTAAGTGATGGACAGTTGTAATATATTCCCGTTATATTTAAAGCTGTTCGAGTTTTTATACACACCCGTTTTCTGAGTCGTGTCGGTCTGGGTGGCTCAGTTGCTTAGACACGGCCTACTAATCCCGAGTCGCAAGTTCAAATCTGGTCAGACCGATGGTTTTTAAGTTTGCTTAGAAACGACAGTCAATAGTTTTACTGGCATGTAAAAGAAACTCCGGCACACCAATTAATTAGAGATAACGATTAACAGAACAACTGATGCACTCAGGACTTACCTGCTACACCAGACAACGAACATGAGAGGAGAGGGAGCGATTAAACTTGCCTTACTCACCCCACATTCTGTTGCCGAGTGACGAAGCTTGTTTTGATACAACAAGCGCAGTGGTGGCTTTGTCCCACTTGCACGGTAGTACTAATTGCTACGCTGTTATTAACTATGTTGTTTACGTTAAACATGTTTTACATACAATAATTATTACAGCCACCTACGTATTTCAAGTTAATAACCTTCCTTTATCTTATGCACGTAATATTCTTACGCTGCCTTATGATTAAAATGTTAAATTGTCTCTCTTTCACAATAAATAAAGCAGTCAAGTTCCATTGCTATTTAGCCTTAAAAATATTTTTAAACTATTTTATCAACATAATAAATCATTTGGTTTTAAACTCAATATTGTGTTCAAACTTTTAAACACGAAATATAATAGCTTATATTAAATAAAATAATAAGAAACTAAACGCCTAAAAAGTGGTATCATGTCGTCCCTTTTATATGTTCACAAATACAAGTAATATTCAGAAAGCACCTTTTGAAATTGTAAATAAATACCTGCTTTATGCTTCTAACCATAGTGGCGTTTGATATTGTAAAGCTTTATATTTGGAAATCGAGATCTGCATATTATACAGCAAAATGTCATGTTTTTGTAACTTACAAAAAATTCTGTCACTCTTCATGAAACAGATGCCCCGACGAAGCCATACTTGCCACTGAATGAGGTATGTCGGAAGTAAATGTAAAGCTAAACAGCAGTGAAGGGGAGGGATGGCCGGTGGAGTGAGGCATGAACGCGCTTCAGTAGACCTTTTGGGCCAATTTTGCCCATATTTATGCTACGCACATGACACCTGACAGCGGAAGATATAACCAAAGATACAGCCGTAAGATATAAGATTAGATACGGCAAGGTATAACCAAAAAGTCATACATCAATGCGAACTTCTCTGCATAACGAAATTCTGTGAAAACTTAAGCGACGCAGCTCGAGTTGGGGCTCGTGCATATTATTTGTGCGCACTTTAGTGCTTTCATTTCCTTTTATAACAAGAATCCCTACTACATCAAGGTAATACAAAATATATCACACATGCATGTTCTATGTTGACTCAAGTAAAAATACCACAGCCGGCCTTTGGGTTGCGAGTTAGTTACTGCGGAAGGATGTTGCCGTTGAGAGTAAGACCATCAACTTACCGACGTCGAAGTCTGCAGAATCTAGATCTTGAGTATCCATCCTTTGCACTATTGTTTACAAGTTCTCAGCCGACAGTCCAAATCGGCGACCTTCATTGCTGTGAATACTCTGTCCGCTAAGTGTCTCCTTATGCATATGCTTCTTACACTCCGTCAGCCTGGAAACATGGAAACATCGTTACCATGTTTATCTGTCCTTGAACAGGCATCCTATACAGCTCACAGAAAATAAAACTAAGCTAACGATTGTAATTATTACTCTTGTAGCAAACATCCAACAGGAAGAGTTCGAAATGTAACTAACTGTTAACGGTGTAAATTAAAGAATATCAAACTTATTTTCTAACAAACTTATAAAACACTGCAGAAGAGTATACTAGAATATGTTACCGGATTATAAGAAAGAGAAGGAAAATGCACTTAGAAACTAAGGGTTAGCAGTAGAGTTGTACAGTGACTCCTAAGTATTTGTTTCCACTTCAAAAATTTCTGAAGGAAATAAAATTCTCGTTTTAGTCAAGAAATAAACAATATTACAGTTTCAACGTTTTGACGTTTTTTCAATATTTTTAATTTTATGAAATCTTTATCATTTGCTTAAAACTGTACCGATTTTTGAACCTTTTCACGATTGGTATTAAGGAATTTTCTTGAAAATCTTGTGACGTATCCGAGCGAAGTACTGAATATATTTTCGTTAAAATCTACATTCGAATTTTTGAGCGGAATATGATACTTCCGCTACTTACCACGGGTAAATACTTACCAGAGAAATAAAAATCACAATAAAAGTTATAATTCGAGAACAATGTGGAATTAATGTAAAACGTAAAGTACGTCTAGACCGAATAGAACATTTAAAATTGTTAGTTTTATAACTCCTTATGTAGAAATATGGCATTGTTTAGAAATTAAGATGATTGTTTTAACATGAATATTATATTTTTATACAGTCCCCTGAAAAAAGTACCGCATGTACAGCCGTTTGCGTGTAATATTCCGGGAAATGTACTTATTTCCTCATTAATTACATTGCCGCAATTGCGCCAAGTGTGCAAAAATAAGAAAAGACACCACTTTCTCCACCCATAAACGATTTAAAGATATTCTACTTGTATAACGTTCACATATAAAGACGTCTTTGCCGTTTGATTTTCGAAAAATAAAACACGCGTTACAACTTCACAGATGACTTCGAAATAATGGTCACCAAAAACGTACACTCACTTCCATTTATAATTTTATACCGCCCCCGCAGCTCTGGGAGGCATTCTACTGGCTTTCACAGGTAGCGTATCTATAGCAGCGATGTTGGTCTGGGTGGCTCAGTTGGTTAGACGCTGGCCTACTGATCCCAAGGTCGCGGGTAAAATCCGGCCCAGACCGATGGTTCTTAAGTGTGCTTTAAAACGACAGCTCCATGACAGTAGTTTACTGGCATGTAGAAGAATTCCTGCGGGATAAAATGTCGGCACACAGGCGATGTTGATGGGATCCTGGCAATTGATAGCGTCGTTAAACAACAAAATAATTTGTTTAAAGCGATGCCCAGCCTTGTCTTTGGAGACGCTTACGTGATTAGTTGTGACTCCCCAACCCCCTCCCTCAGTCGTAAACCGAATTAGCTCTTGCCTGCAGCGCGTAGAACTCGCCAGTCAGTGTCCAGTGACGGACACAAAAGGCGATTCACGACAGTTTCTATGTCATGCCTTGAAATTTCGAGGAATGTCCGCAGAAGACCTCTTCATTCTTGATTGTTTTCGCATAAATAGTAAACAGAGACAGACACAAGATTTCTAAGACACAAAATTTGAATATCGTTAAAATAGACAATTTATGTCAAACACTTCTTTTTTTCTTTGAGTGGACCATTTCGGAGAGGTTCCTTATTATTTGTTTGAATTTGTCAGTACTTATACTTTTCTCAAATAGGAATACGTTATTCGTTTTTTACTTTTTCTACTAGGTATAGTAAAGTAGAGGGGAGGTATTGAATTCCACCCATTAAAAACGATGTCGAGATTTCACTGGAAATACATGTTTTGAGGCAGCCTGAATCCAAAGAAAAGCACTTTTAGAAACAAGTCCGTGTGTGTTTGCGTGTGTATAGGTGTGTGGGGGTGGGAGTGCGTGTATGTGGGTATGTGCGTGCATGGGTGTGTGCGTCTGTGTCTTGTCAGTCTGTGGGCAGCATAACTCAAAAACCAAAAGTCGGTTAAAAACCAAAGTTAGTATTTAAGTTCAATGTCTTTCAAGGATGTGACAAAAAGGTTCTGAAAAAAATTCCTCCACCCTAACTACCCTTTACACGGAAAATTTTTCGATTTTTTTTTTTTTTAATTTTTTTTTTTTTATTTTCTGAGAAATGGCTGTAATGATTTTGATTAAAATGCCATGTGTATAAGATATTTTTATGACACATGAAATGTATACGTGCCCATGCAATCCAAGCCCCAGGCCGCACATACACTAAGGCAGAGGCCCGCGCCCAGAAGCTGCAACCTTACCGCGCAGGAAAACAGCGTAGAACTGTAAATAGTGTACAAAGTGAAGTGTAAATAGTTCAGTGCGCGAACTGGGACGCATATTTTTGGTGTGCCCAGTGAAAGTGTATGTGCGTGTGTGTGATGGGACATACTGTTCTGGTATGGCCAGGAGTGAATGCGTGTATATATGTAGGTATGTGTCTATAAATACGTTTGTATATATATAAAACACTCAAAGACAGAAACAAAAGAAAAACCTACAAGAAAAAACTGTTCTCGGTGACCTAAGGTTGGTCACCGTATGGGTTTTTAACAAAACAAGCAAAATGTAAATATTGTAAATTTCCCTATTTATAAGTTCATCCCAATAGTAGCCTGTAAGTCGGGCCTAATGTACCGGCACGATAATAAAGAAACTGAAACTCGCCCTCTAGTTGTTAACCAGCCAGGAGATGCCCAACGCAATCTTGGGCGAAACGTCAGATAATTCATCGACTGGAACATGGCCTACAAACCCAAAAAAAATGATTTTGTTGTTTAACGACGCTGTCAATTGCCAGGATCACATCAGCGTCGCCAGTGTGCCGGAATTTTGTGCCGCAGGAGTTCTTTTACATGCCAGTAAATCTACTGACATGGAGCTGTCGTTTTTAAGCACACTTAAAAACCATTGGCCTGGGCCGGGTTCGAACCCGCGACCTTGGGATCAGTACCTACAAACCCGAAAACTATTATCTACTGGATTTTATGAACAAGTTCAACGTCTTCGTTTTAACAAGATATAGGTAAATTTTATGTAGCAAAATGTTATATATGTCTTACGTTTACCGATTAACCAAAGTCATTCACAGTGAAGAGGACTTTCAGGCTATGCCCACAAGATTCAAAATACACATTTCATTTCTCATGCAAATATTTATAGCATGTGGTATTGAATCAAAATTTCTAGAGCCGGTTTTGGGAAAATAAAAAATGACAATTTCATATACGAAGGGTACGATTTTCTTGAAGATCTTCGTGTCGCATCCTTGAAGATGAACTTAAATATATCGTTTAATATTTAACCAACCTTTTTGAGTGATGTTATCACGCTGTTCATAGACAAAATACTCGGTGACATACATACACACCGGGACTTCCTCTAGGGAGCCTAAAAATTGTATTTTTTTGTGATATCTAGATATCGAACTATTGGATGGAATAGAATGCTTCAAGGGAAATAAAGAAAATAAAAATACTGTGATGCCGGCGGCACATCAAAGCATGCTTAAGGTCAGCCACCTCACATCATTACTTATTTAGGCAATGCATGATAATGTCGGCTAAAAACAAAGATCTTTCCTGAGAGTTCGAGAAGCTTCGAGTGCCGGGAGTAAAGGTCACGATAAGTAAAAGTTGTAAGTTGTGTTAGCACGAAAACTGTAGACTGTGTTAACGACGAGAAGAAAATTATATTTGTGGTGCAGTTTTACAAGACAATATAGTGGTAGAAAAGTAACCAGACAGATTTTGTTGTGCGTAATTTGCTCTGCTGCATTCGAAAGAGGTGTTCTATGGGCCCTTTTCTAAGGAAGCGTTACGCATTAGTCTTTGCTCAGTGCATAACTCTCTTCCCAGAACTTTCTTCATAAGTTTATACTATCCAAAAATAAATACAAACCCCCTTCTTAAAATGAAACAAGGTGATAGTATGTTAAGAGGAGGTTGTAAGCTGGTTTGGGTCAAAAATAGGAATTTTATGTTTTTTGCAGATTTTGCAAGTTTGGCCCCTATCATAATTTAGTCTTTTAACCCCTAAAAACGTGCCAGAAGTCTCTTTAAAATTTCACTTGTCCGAAGACAGATATGAGTAAAAAAATACTGTATTCCTTAACATTAGAAAACATGGAAATAATATTTATATGATGTAAAAATATGTTTAAAAAGCATTGATTTATATCTGTACAAAATTTCACAATTCTAGAGTAAATAGTTTCCCTGAAACGAGGAATTAAACTTATTAAAACTAACATTGCAACCACAGAGCTTACAACCACCCCTTAACTTTGATTGAGGTTTCCTCAATCTTATTTTCTGCATACATTTATCACATTTTCTCAGGAACCACTTATTCTTGAGTAATGAAACTTTTACCACTCATTTCTGGGTTATCTGTGGTGGTAATAGCTTTTTCTTATAACACTACCATTAAAATCATTGATGCCAGAAATTTTTCTTGTTAAAAAAGGGTGAAAATAATATACTTATTATAGTTGTTTTAAAAATATGAACATATCTATGTAACATAAATAAGTCAGTATAATTAGAAAGTGTTTATTTATGTGTGTATCAAATTTCACACTTCTAGAGCAAATAGTTTTTCTGAAAAATGCAGTTAAACTTTTTAAAATTAACATTGCAAATAAGAGCTTACAACCTTCCCTTAAGCAACTGGAAGAACGATCTCCAATGGAAATCCTTAAACAAATATCTATTTCAAACTGCATTTCAACGTGGGGCCATTTCATACACTGTTAATTAATGCAAATAAACTTCTTTAGTTTTCCACTAACTTCGCTATTGTGTTAGGGCCGAACTATTGAGTTTGCTGCGCGGTAACCAGCCAAATTACCAACATGCTTACCACCGTTAGGCTAAGAATGCTGAGGGAGGCATGGTAGGTATATAGGTTCATAGTTCTGCAGACGGTTTTAGCACGCCTCTGTTCCTACCCCACAAACAGTGTAATACTCGACAGGTGGTCTTAGATGCACAGTCGTTCCCTGCGCCATTTTCTTAGCTAACTTATGAACAGATGGCCTTAACTACGTGATTGGCTTCTTGTACCTTCTATTTCTTCTATTCTGAGGATAGAACTTCAGATCGCGGAATTCATTGTTCAGTCAGGGGCATATGACTCAGTAAATATGATTTGTGATGTACAGAACATGGCTTTATTTAACTCAGCTCCTGGGACGCATTCAAAAAGATAAATTTAATGAAAGTTATTGAGGCGAAACAGCTCACTATGATTATAGGTACTTAAAAGGTTCTGTGTTCTGAAACTTTTGAGTCACTTCCATTTGTTAGGTTCCACTAACATACGCAATGCTACCAGCTGGCGTAGTGGTTAATTGTATTAAATCGAAGGCAAATTTTGCTTAAGTATCGATATCCAACCCGTGCAATAGGTATACATATATAATTATTTATTATGCAAGGGCCATGTGAGCGAAATATATCGCCGCAATCAAGCGATTGCAAATAAGAAAGGAATTTCTTCGGGACTAAATGATCAATCAATAATCTTATGATGGTTGAATGCAGATGGGTGCAAATCTATGCAAAGGTAATATGACATAGAACCTTGGCCATGAAGTCAATAATGAAACCTGTTCTCTGTTTGCACGAAGCATCTTATGCGCCTAAGGTAGTATTGTCACGCACATAATAAATTACTCCTGTAGGCAAAACATGACATAAAACGTCCTAGTCAAGGTCGAATTTATTAACTTGGTGCCTCTAAGCAGAGAAAAATTTTCTACCTCCTTATTTTGACATGAATGTACCACTATGTAAGCTACAATAAGTATTAGCGTAAGAAATAATAGTAATAGTAATAATAATAGTACACACTTTATTATTACTATTATCATTAATAATAATAATAATAATAATAATAATAATAATAATAATAATAATAATAATAATAATAGATAATAATACTATTGTTGTTACTATACCTTTCCTATACGAAAATTATAACTTCTAGAAAATCAACACATACACAAAGTATGAACAAGGCTGAGCGCCCGCCCGCTGCGTCCCCCACCTCTGCCCACTACAGGCGTCATGCGTGGGGTACAGAACTGGAGTGTGGGACGTGGTAAGTGCCCCGAACCCTCCCGGCCGGTTTTGCGGCCTTCGCGATCCGGGGTCGCTACTTCTTTAACAAGTGGCTCTTCAAATTGTCCCCTCAGGAATCTAACGAGGCTGAGGGCACCTCGTGCCAGACCACCCAGCGGGGGAAAAAATCCCCACACCGGTACCGGGGATCGAACCCGGGACCTTCGCCTACACCGTCCTTATTGTGTATCAGTAAAACGTACTGCTTAAGTTGATAGTAAAGACCTCAATCGATTAAGTCGCCTAATGTCCTTGGCAGCAGATCTGTTCATTCAATACACCAGTACATTGGACTGTAGACAATGGCAAACATGGAAAAAACCATAAGTGAAAAGGGCAAGGAATTAATTATGTTAGGGCATTGTAAATTTAGCTTCTAACAAATATTGAAGGATGATGTTAGGAGGTGGAGTGTGTTAAAACTCTGTGTTTTATAAAAACTGGTTCAAACGATGAAGTGGTCATAAAATACGTGCAACATAATCATGATTGTGAAACTGATGAAAAACTAAATAGACAAATCATTAGAAATAGTATTAAAAGAAAAGTAGTTGAAGATCTAAATTCCAAGTGAATGTCCATGGAAGCTCCTTCTCAAAGAGGTAAGTCAAGAGCAACTACATTTCTTTACTACGAAGAATGTCCAGTGAGCAAACAAAAGGAATTTACAGTGCGAGAAGAAAAGTAATGCCTTCACTATCCACTGTGCCTTTTTTTCTTATGAGAGAGAGAGAATTAGACCATTTTTGGGAGAGAATCGGTAGGACTTGGTGCCCCAAGCATTGTTGCAGTGCACGCGCGAGTACTGTGACTCAACCGAGCATAGTTAGGATAGCCTGTCCTCCATCATCGTCCTTCCCACTTCCGTCTAGCGAGGAATCGGTCATCCAGATCTTAGTTTCACAAATTTATAGAACGGTTAGGCGTTGGATATACGTAAGTTACAGATGATCATCCTTTTAGGAAAATGTAGTCTGCAAAGATTCTTTCGAACTGAGGATCGAATCGAAGGAAAGACATTACCATTTTTGTTAGGTGTGGATCTGTACGTAGATCAACGGCAATGTGATCCCCAAGGCAAGGAAGCTAGGACATACACCTTTAGCCTTCAGGAATTCCATAGTCTAGCTCAAGAGCAGGGCATTACGGCATGTTTGTGAGGCTATGTTACGTCATGATCCCCTCCTCATGGTTTACGTCACCCCTGCACAATGCCATACGAAGGATGATGCATCCTAGGACGACTCGACGACCTTACGAGTATGCGCAGCGCACTGCCATCATTTCATGGGTGCCGCTGCCTGCTTTCTCTATTACATATCCAGTATGTGATTGTACCTGCAACGCTGACTGAATACAAGATATGTGTATGGCGAACAATTGTTTTAATGCAGTTGGGATTCATGTCATCACCCAAGTTGTCAAATTGGTTCGCTCCGTTCCCATCTACAAAATTAGAGGTACACCTCTCAGAGATGTTCCGAGTGAAGAACAGTAGGTACACTAAGTACTTTCCCAATCAAGTCACGTAGGATGCACCGTTTCTAGTTCGAGTGAAGTGTAGTTTGCCATAAGGCTTCGCACACAAAAACATGATCAGCCGATCATTGCTTTACTCGTCTTGAAACCCTAGTCATGGTTATTTTTACCTTAAATTCCAAGATCAACCTAAGATATGAATAAAAAATTATAAAATCCATTGTAAACATATTAATAAGCAGCTGTATCACTTTCTTTAGCAGTTCGGTAAACAATGTTGAGTATGGAAACTATTACGTTTCACAGCTCAGATGCACTTTGGTAATAAAAGGAACCCTAAATACCTTATTTTTAATTTTTCTACTGGTTATTTTATAGTAAGCAGAGAAGTATTGCATTCAACCCAAAAATTCGATACTGGGATTACACTAGAAATGCACGTTTTGAGGCTCTCTAAATCCATAAAATGCCTTTTTAGAAATATGCGCTCGCACTAGTGTGTATAAACAGCGCAATTATGGCAATCGCAAAATTTAATGGCGGCTGATAGCTATTACTATTATTTTTCCTGCTGTGCAAATAAATTTTGTGGGTGCAAATGATATTTATATCACTGGGTTTACAGCGTTTTTTTCACGGTGTGTATAACTATACAACACCGCAAGGCGTGGCAAGCTTATGATTGAATTTGCATTGAGTCATCCGCCATTAAATTTTGCTGCAACCATAAAAAAGCAAATGTCAGTTGAATATCAGCTTCTCATTTAAGTTCAGCATCTTCCAAGGATGCGATACGCAGATGTTCAAGAAACTTCCCCATGTTAAACTACCCTTTGCATGAACACATTTAGTTATTTATTCTCTCAAAAAAGGCTCAAACTATTTTTTATTAAAATACCATATGTTTAATATATACTTATGACAAAAAACTGTGTATCTTGAATTTTCTGGGATTAGCCAGTGAAGTCCTCTTTATTCTCTTTATTGTGAATGAGTTTTGTATAACCTGTAAACCTTAATAGTTTGACAAAAACAAATCTGTTGTGTCACACTTACATGACTTTCTCAACTCTTGTACTATTCTTACAAACTTTTATTCCTCTATCTTCTACATGTTAGTCGAGATAAATTTTTTTAGAAATTATCTTATTGGTAATTTTCTTGTAGGTGCAAGGTAAACATGGGAATACAGTAGGCTTTGAGCGATAGTCAAATCTTTTAAAGCTGGTCGCTATAGGGAGGTTTTGAAATTCCGTTTCCTTTACACGGTCGAGATAAAAAGGTGAATAACGACCTTCCATCTGAGAAAAATGTAAGTATTGCAAAACTCACATAAATAACAAGGAATATCTCCGAAATGGTTCACTCCACAAAAAATGCATTTGAACATAACTTGTGTGTTTTAACGAGGTCTTCATTTTTGTAGCTATAGTAAGATTTGGTATATCGCTTACGGTTTTACAGTTGTGCAAAAGTCATGAAGAGTAAACAGGACTACATAGGCTATATCCAGAAAATTCAAAACTGTACATTTCATTTGCTATAAAAATACCTTAAATAAATGCATTTTTATCAAAAAAGAGCCAATTTTGAAATATCAAAGTGTTCCAAACATTTTTCATGTAAAGGGTAATTTAGCGTGGAGGAATTGTCTTCAAAATCTTCGTGTCGCATCCTTGAAAGATAAGTACCCAGCTTGGTTTTTAACAGTTTTGGTTTTTGAGTTATGCTGTTCACAGATACACAGACAGACGCGCGCGGACCGTTTTCTAAAACTGCTTTTTTGGATTCAGGGGACCTCAAAACATATATTTCCGGTGAAATCTCGACATCGCAATTTTGGGTGGGATACAATGCTTCCCCTACTTACTATAGGTAAGTGAAGCTCAAAGTCATCATACAACGACCTACTTTTAAAAATCTATACGCTTAGCCCACTGGATCTTATATAATACCTACAATGCATATGTGACATGTGTGATGGTTTTACCTGATTAACAAGAAGTACAGGAATGAATTTTTGCAAGAATAGTTTGCAGAAGTGTGAGTAGCGAAAGTCATATGAAAGCAGCACATCATAATTTTGCCATCGTTACATCAACAAGCTGTAACAACCGGATAGAGATATTGGCGTTTTCGGTTACCCATACCCAATTCTGTACATGCTCCTTTGCACAAGGTTAAATGATTGAACTGAAGCACTCTGAAGCTTGTGACTACTGCCAACCTACTGCAACTGAAACGCTGGAATGACTATCACCACCTAAGCATCCATCCCTATCAGCTTTCTTTGGCCGAAGCATGACTCGAGTCAGAGGACTATTATTTAGCCAGTAATGCTTCCTAGCCTCCTACAAACGTTAAGTTTTGCAACGTTCAACATTTCACAGAAGATAAAGAAAGGACAAAGCAAGAAAGAGTTGACATTTTAAACACTTTGGATGACGTTTTCTTCGCTATCTGTAGAAGTTATTACATCTTGCCGAATTAGATGTTTATTATCTGTTTGTTTTCGCAGTCAAAAACTGGCATATTCAACAAGCAACAAAGGCTATTAATAAAATAAAATTTAAATAAATTGATACATTTACGCAACTATAAAACAGAATGTGACATACAAAGAAAGTTTATCACTTAATAATAATTTATATTACTTATAATTCTAAGACGTTTTGGAGTATGTAGAGTGGAAGGAGTATAGGGAGTGATCATTTTTACTTTCTCTACGTACATAAAGTAGAATTATTGCATTCCACCCAAAAAGTCGATATCGCATCGATTGTCATTCCCCATCCTTGTCTCTTACACACAGAAATTATTCAACACACCAAATACGAGTGTTGGAACATACGCATAATGGTGACAAGTTAGCTATTAGCCTCACTTGCATGGGTGATAAACAACAAATATCGCCTGTGCTAGTCTGTGAGGTTTAACCCGTCGTGTCCCTCTTAGGCAGAGAAAGGAATACACGCTCTCACTCTATGACAACGCAGGCAAAGCAGATACACCAGCCAAATACACATCAATGGCGGAGTGCCCGTCCGATTGTTCATTCCCCGATTCACCGTCATAAATTTCACAAGAATCTTTGTTTTCATCTTCCGATTCTTCTAAATTTATGAATAATCTGTCCGTAATTTCATCTTACAGACTACTTTTTTCAGTAAAATGCAAACTTCACTCAACATACAACGAAAAGGGGATTACAAGCTTCTAAGGATCTGGAATTTCCACGAATGGCGACAAAGAACTGCCCCATGTATTTTCACTACCCTGTGCTAGACAAGGACAGCACTCTGTGATAGACAAGGACAGTACAAAAAGTGACAACTTAAACCTCAGAAACTGCGCGCATACATTCTGCTTCATCGTCCATTCAGATAGATTGAAATGTCGGCATAAGTTCACGAAGAGACGACGAATGGTGTCTTTTTCTCTTTTCATTGAAGCTATTGTATGTTAATTACGTTTTCCTTCGTAATGAGGAATAGTGCGATTGTAGATATAAACCGGAAGACATTCATGAGATTCTACTCTAACAGCCGAGTCAAAATCAGATGAGTCAGAAGGATTAACAAAAAGGTTTGACAGCATAATTCGAAAGATAAGTATTTATATACAGTGTAGTGCTTCCTTCATAAAGCAGCAGCGAATACAGGTGGAACCCTGCTATGTCTCATGTGTCACAGCGTTTCGTTTCAAGAATAGATATCCCCAATGTGGCCAATAGTATAGATATCAATAGTCAAGTTCGACACTGGATGCCGTCATGGAACCTAAGCAATGCGGCACACATAGCCAAATCATTATTTCCAACGATCAGTGAGCCATTGATGAAGCCACGGGTTATCATGTCAGACCTTGTGGTTTTAAACTTGTTGTTGTTAGCTAATGCTGGATTTCTGACAATGAAGTCATCCTCTTGCTCTCCAATATTTTCCACTGATGATATTGAAGAGTAATGGTAACCGTTTTTTAGAGAGCACCATATTTTTATGTTCTGGCGGTCACATCGCTCTCTCACAACCCCCAGAATGTCTGGAGGACCACACCTGTCGTTGGTTTACGGGTCTCACCGACCTGACCGGGAGAATTATCAAAATAAATTCACCGACCATATCCTCTGATCACCAATCAGAGGACGTATTACATGTCATGACAGGTCAGCATGTTAGGGTTTAAGATTTTACAGAGAAATTAGAGAAATGGAGAGGTTGGAAAAATAAAGACTCCCTAACCCTCGGGAACCCTAATAGCAATCGGGGTCGGAAGAGAACAATAGATGACCAAGGTAAGGTCAGATAGAAAAGTTACAGTGAGGAGCAAAACACCAGTAAGTGCTCAGCTTGGTACCTTGTGGTTGCCATTCACATATCCCCTAGACGGAGACCCCTGAGTCATGGTTTTAAACTACAACCAATTCTTCACTAGTAGCCTTTAAAGTTCCTCTAAGGATTGCAGACATTAGCGCCGTCTGGAAAACATCAGGAGAACGAAGGGTTTTTAATATTGAAGGAAAATTTCACTGAGACAGTCACTTTCCCAAACAAAATCAAGAAAGGGAACTCATTACGCCTTTAAATTCGGCAACTGTAAGCCGGGTACAGTGAAAATGTAATTCAGCAGCTGCTAGTGCAGATGAGCCACCTGGTATACAAGAACTCATTTTGATTTTGCATTTGCTTCGATCCATGTGCTACTCGTGCAGAAGACGCAACATATGATTGGTCAGCTTTAAAAATATTCAGCAGAGATTACGTCAGCGTTGTTTTCATACAACTACTGAAGTAGTTAAATGCCAATTGCCCTTTTACTTAAGCTACCTGTTAGCAAATAATTAACGATAAAGAATAGGTGGATGCTTTTTTCCCCTCTTGCAAGCAAAGTGTATGGGGGATTCTCTTAGGACTTTTCTGAAACTTTGTAATTCACATACGTTAAATATATGGCGATGTGCTAATTTGATAGTAATATTCAGCGCAAGTTACAGGAGTAACAGTTGCACATATGAACCCCCTACATAGATTACGTTGATTACAGGTGTCGCTTAGTAAACTAACTTCTATAACCATTTAAAGCGTTAAATGAGTTCGGTGAACATCTTAAATGTTCTAAATAGATCTACTTTTAAAATTCGCATTCCTTAACAATAAAACCTCTTTCATACTTCACAAAATATTTAGGACAAAAAAGTTGCAGTACCTTCTTTATATGTTCCAAAGTATGTAAATTTTGAGGAATATACACATCAGAAATAATTCACACAATATTCATGTATTAAACTAGAACTTAACATTGTTTCCATGGGTGCATTTGAACATTTTGTGAACTTTGAATGAGAACATGCAATTCACGCAATTAATGAATAAGGGACATATTTGCTGGTTTCTTACACATCAGAAAGAACGTTTTCAAACTATCCTCAGCGAGAATATGAGGCGTATTTTTCTTCAGTTCTAACTTCTACAGGAGTAAGAGTTCCCTAGTTAATTCTGACACAATTGTAACTACGGAAGCAGAACTTGTTTTGCTGGAAGTTCCTGGCTGTAATAAAATACATGTGAAGGTCATTCGTAAATCAGATAATCAACTAGTACAGTAATGTCTGCTTCGAAAACATATTGCTTAATCTGACATGTGGAAAGAAGTTCTATATCTTACAAAATCAGATTTATCCGTCAAAATATAGGCATTGGATAAAATGTCTTAAATGGCGGTTTACACCCAGATTTTAATAAACATATACAGAACTCCGTAGGTATTACCTTGACATGGACTAGAGCGGCCTTTCACCCCAATGGGACGCTGAGAATCATAGCAGTTAAAGAGGTCCAAAAGTAAAAATAAAAAAGAATAGGAGAATACAGTAGGCTTTATGTGTCATAGATATTTTAAGAACTAATCGCTCTATGATGGCTTTGAACTTCCGCTCTCCTTGCATGGCCAAGTGATAAAAACATGAATAACGACTTCCCCTTTAATAAAAGGAAAATTCAGACAAACAAAGAATATCTCCGAAATGGTTCACCCTACGAGAGACAGAGGCAGAGAGATGTACTTGACAGAAAGTTGTGTTTTAACGATATGTACATTTCTGTATAGTAATATTTTATCCATATCTTACGGTTTACCAGTTATGCAAAAGTCATTCAGAATGAAGAGGACTTCTGAAAATTCAAGATATACCCTTCATTTGACATGAAAATATTTTAAACACATGCTATCTTAATAATTTTTTATAAAACCAACATTTTCGACAAATATTGCAGGTAAAGGACAGTCTGGAGTAGGGGATTTACTTGAAAATATCCGTGTCATATCCTTGGAAGATGCTGAACTTGTGTTAAGTTTGGTATTTACCTACTTTTCGTTTTTGAGTTACGATGATCACAGACGCACCCAAGGACACGCATACATGGATCATTTTCTAAAAATACTTTATTTTTTTATTCAGGGGACGTCATCCCATTATCAAGTACAGCTGAGCTCCACACTAATCCCATTCAAGAGCTATTCAAAATTATCCCCTTCAACTAAATTGAACATTTAAAGTCTTTTTCACATCCGCCAGGCTGCATTGAACCACTGCACCCTGAAAGACAGTTGCCGAGGTGCAAAAGCTTCCTTCTTAACCCCAAAACAACCTAAACTAAAACAAGCCAGCTTAAAGCAATCTATACAGTAACTTCCTATCTGCGGTTAACCCCTATTGAGAATGGGTACACAGCAAAAATCTCTGAACTTCAGCTTACCAGCAGCAGGGGCGGACGAGGGGACCTCAGTACATGTATTTCGGATGATATCCAGTTTTTGGATGGAATACAATAGTTCCCTTACTTACTATACGTATTACAGAAGGTAAAACTGTAGGTAGGCCAAACGAAATGTTAATTTAAATTTTCATCTTGGAATGATCATGGATTGATATTAAAAATGGAGGTTAAAGTATCTCCTCTGTATACTATATGTTACTGAGAATATATCAAATGGGTTGCCGAAAACGTTAACACACGGACTCGTGGACATAAGGTCCTGCCAGGACCGTCCTAGCCTCCACTGGAACATTTCTTTCCCGAATTACCTGTCCAAAACTGTTGGTCATCCGACATGTGTGTCAGCTCTGCTTATCGAGGTCATGTCGACAGTCAGTGCAGTTCCGAATTTAATGTGAATATGTAAACGCTGCAAAAATTCAACAGGAAATGACTTGAAATATCGAATTTCTCTTTCTATATACCATCCGAGCTATACTAAATTAACAACTAATGTTAAACATAATGAATGATGCATTTTTTGTGCTATAGCGCTGATGAGACATGGATTGATGAAAGTGAGAATGGAATCATCTGAGTGTAAGATTAATAATCCTAAATTGTTTTAATTGTTGAGTTACAACGTGAAATTGGGCTCTTAAAAGGCTAATAGAACAAACAAGTTTTAGTAATAGCAGTTTAATGCCCAAAATAACGTTGTGACACATGCCACCGGCAGTAGGTATATTCATGACAGTGAAACCAAGGCAGGTTTCTGTCCAATTTAATTCTGACAGTGAGATTGATAGTAAATAAGTGGGCTTGGTTACTTCTCGCAAGAACAGCATGTTGTCTCCACATAGGTACCTACTACTCAGGACATGTTTCCCTTTAGCGTTATTTACTTGAGGTCAATGCAGCAACTATCCCTTTTTGTATAGCGAATACAGGCTACTTGAATGCAAATACGACAACAGCGCCACCAAATCAGCGCTATTCCTAAGTGTCCCGCGTAATAATTTAATTGTAATTTTGTTGTTTAACGACACTGTTAATTGCCAGAATCACATCAGCGTCACCGGTGTGCCGGAATTTCGTCCCGCAGTTATTTTACATGCCAGTAAATCTACTGACATGGAACTCGTTTTTAAGCACACTTAAAAACCATCGGTGTGGGCCGGATTTGAACCCTCGACCTTGGTATCAGTAGGTCAGCGTCAGAGGCGGGTATTCCATGGAAGTAAGGGAAGGATTGATTCCGCTTTAATTTTTAGTAATAAGTACATTAATGCGTATATTTTCATTGAAGTCATGTATGTAGAAAATTTTCAAACAGCACGCACTAATTTATACACAGGAGTCGCTTTTGCAAGTAGTTTTCTGGAGTCCCACCAGATGGCATGGAATGTTTGCAATGGTCGATATTTCGATACACTGTCGATATAATCTCGTTTTGCAGATGCAAGGTATTTCTTGCTTATGACCTCCCTGAGGGTAATCCAGGTTACTGCTTGATTGAAGTTAGGGAAAAATCAAGGCAATGTATTTTAATAATAATAATAACAACAACAACAATAATAATAATAATAATAATAATAATAATAATAATAATAATAATAATAATAATAATAATAATAATAATAATAATAATAATAATAATAATAATAACAATAGGAGGGGGAAAGAGGAAGAGTGCTGTGTTCTGTCCAAAATTTTGGATCGAAGCTTCTTTTCATTTACCTATGCAAAGAAGAAAGAATTCATCGATAAAAAGCACGAAAAATCCAGCATTAGAGAATTTGAAAACAAAAATCAAAACTTTGTGCGACATTTTAATAAAGACACGTATGGCGTAGAATGGCTTGCAGGTTGTAAAAATAGAGCCAAAGTTATTTTGTTGGTTGTGCCTATTCTTCTCAACATTACTTCCACAGACTGTCAGCACACGCCACTGAGGAAAAAGGTGGGCTGCATACTGCTAATGATGAAACTGTTGCCTGGAAGGCAACATGGTGACGGAAACTCGACTGGTGGGAATTAATCAGGTATTTTCGTTTGACGCCTGTACAAAGCTCATAGCTAAGAAGACGACAAATAAAACTGTGATTAGTGCGTCACGTAAAGATAGTGGATTAAAAGTGATTGGGAAGCAGACTCGACATACATCAGTTTTTATTACGAGACCTGAACCAGACATCTCTACTGATCAAATTAATCATATCAGAACTTTTGATCTGAATGACTCAATGACAACTTGCGGAGAGGGACTTAGCACCTCGACAGAAAGGCCATCTTTTGTGTCTATGCCTCTGATGGGACACCCCCCGGAAGGATGAAACGAATGGTTGCCAAGGGCAGCTGGAACTTGCCACGACAGAGCAGATGACAGGGTCCTTACATTTTCCCAATTAGAAGCACCCCGGCGGAGGCTGGCTTAGGTCCCCTCACCCCCTCGGGCTTGTGCCCATGGGGGGGGGGGGCAGGAAACCAGTGGCTCACCTTCCAATCCGGGAGTTGAAATTTTTAGAGCGCATTTGTTCCCCATTTCGTCCAGCTGCCGCAACGCTCGCCAACACTTCCCAACCTGAAAGAAACCTAACGGGATGAAGGGTGAAATGAAATTATTTATATAACGAAATGGAGGAACAAGAAATTCGGAGGATATGTAAATCCTTCCCAGCATTCCCTTGGTGACCCGGGGAAAGCTCCAAAAAACATAGATCAGGAAGGTCAGTCACGGGGATCGAACCCGCGACCTTCCGAACGTGGGCTACAGACGTTACCGCCTGAGCCATTCCGCTCGGTTTTCATCTGAATGTACGGAAAGTTATTACAATGAAAACTAAATAATGTATGACAACTATGTATCAGGCCTGGGCAACTGATACTCTATGAGCGCAGCCCGCTCACACTTTGTACTGATAATTGTATATTTAGCAGGTAGAAAATGATGGTTGTTCAAGCTATACCACGAGTTGCCCAGGCCTGAGACAGAGGAAGATCCTTTCACTTTTTTTTAATGAAAACTGGCCAGGAAGTATAAACAGTGAGTTCAGAGAAAGCTTCGACCTGAACAAATACATGTTACGGAGAGTAAGAAAAGAAAAATTGACCAGTAATACGTAATTGAATGAATCGTGTTCCGAAATCTGGTCTAAGTCTATTGTACTAGAACATTCCACCTGGTAAATAATCTATATGAAATAGATTCACTTATTGACATTACTAATGCTGATGTAACAAGTATTATTGAGTATTGATGAATTCAGTATAATTAAAACACCAGGTAACTATTTACCTGTTACTGTAGAACTAATAATCAATGGCAGGATGATTCCGCTAATTGGATTGAAAATAAAACGTCAGTAACAAGTTAGCTGATGTTAGTAGTTCAGTTACCTACTCAGAGTACTTTTGAACTAAGTATTGCATAAATTCAACATTTAAATTTACTTTGTGTTGCTTTATACAAGATCCCGGTTAACTGTAGTTATTCTTTTATTTATGTTTATCTAATTTTAGGATTCTTTTGTTCAACAGACTTTACGGGGATACCTTATATAAATATTATCTTAACTGCTGACGTTAATGAGTTTCTTATTAATAGTGATGGTACTAGAGAATTGAATATTTAAATGTTTTAGGCTTAGATGTATTATTCATCAAGCTACACATTCAGCAATTGTAGCTCATATCTACTACGCGTAACAGTCACAATTACTCTAAGCCTTATTTTAGGCATAATTTCTCTGTTAATGGGCCAATTTCAACAAACAAGCCAGGATATTAAAGGTCTCGTCAAGAGCTTTGAGAAAACGTAAAGAAAGTTGACTTCGCTATCTTACTCTACGCGCAACAGTCACAATTAATCGAAACCTTATGCTGGCCATAATTTCTCTGTTAATGGCCAATTTCAACAAACAAGCCAGGCTATTAAAGGCCTCGTCAAGAGCTTTCAGGAAACTTAAAGAAAGTTGACAGAGCTATATTAGTCTACGCCTAACAGTCACAGTTACTCTAAACCTTATTTCGGCCATAATTTCTGTATTAATCTATTTCAGCACACGAGATAGTGTTTTAAAGTCCTGTTCCAGGGCTATCAGAATACAGTAAGAAAGTTGACCTAGTTGTATTAGTTCATGTGTTACACCTCGTCCCGTCTATATGTTTGAAATAGAAATACAACGTATTACATTTTACGGCTGAAATGATGATGCTTATGAAATATTTATATGTATCTTTATATCTCTTGTATCTCGGAAATGACTTAATCGCGACAAAAACTATTTAGTTGACGTTTTGCTTTTTAAGTTTACCTTAATAAGTATCTTCTCCCAAGAAACAAGATTTCACAAAAAAAAAAAAAAAAAAAAAAAAAAGGGGGGGGGGAGGGGGGAAACGCCGAGCGAAGCTCAATCACCCAGGTACTAAAAAGATAATTTCTGCAAATGTTTAACTCAACACGAAGATATATGAATAAGAGTTTGTAAGAATGGTTAGTACAAGAGTAAAGAAAGTCATGTGAGTACAACACGTCAGATTTTTAAATTAGTTATCTCCTAAAACGGCATCATAAGCTTCATTCAAGGTAGGGCCTCTCAGGGTGCATGCACCAGTACATTGCATGGTGCAAGATGCAAAATGCTTTGCCGCCTCGCTGTTTCTTCCTCAGTGAACAATGTTTAATTATGTGTTATGAACAATGTGTTGAAATCGTTAATTTGGATTTTAATACATGTAGTCCTTTGTTTTGATAATCTAGAAAGCACTGGTACAAAACTCATTTTTTACTTTCTCTACTACGTATAGTAAGTATAGGAAGTGTTGTATTCCACCCAAAAATTCGATGTCGAGATTTCACCGGAAATATATGGTTTTATGCCCCCTGAATCAAAAAAGAAGCATTTTTAGAAAAAGGTCCTGTGGTGTCAGTGTGTCTGTGGGCAACAAAACTAAAAAACGAAAAGTCGGTTAAAAACCAAAGTTGGTATTCAAGTTAAATGTCTTTCAAGGATACGACACGAAGGTTTTGAAGAAAATTGCTCCACCCTAAACTACCCTTTACATGGAAAATTTTTCGAAAATTTTTAATTACTCGAAAATGGCTCTAACGATTTTGATTAAAATGCCATACGTTTGAGATATTTTTATGACAAACGAAATGTATATTTTGAATTTTCTGGCTATAGTCTATGTAGTCCTATTTACTATATAATCGCTCCACAGTTAGATCCGCACTTGATGTAAACACATGCCATCAACATCGAACTCGCAATACCCGAAACCAAAGCACACCATAAACTATAGTACCTTAAATATCGGCGATTATCTGTGAGTTTTCACGATGTACGATAACCCTGGTAAAGACTACTTAAATGTAATGCGATATTTCTAAAATTCTTGAGTAAATATCGTTCTGTTGCAACATAAATACGAGGTATGAATCCACGTGGTGTTTGTTTTGTGTTAGTCGCAGGTCATAAGATCAGGTTATCGCGGAGGGATACAAGGTACGGATCTAAGGCTGGATGGAGTATAGATGACTTTTGCACAGCCGTAAGAGATGGGCAAAATCTTACTGTACAAAAAATCTTATGTGTAGCACTCACATGACTTTCTCTACTCTTGTACTAACCATTCTTACAGACTCTTATTCCTATATCTTCTTCGTGTTAGTTAAGAAAAACATTTGTACAACTTCTCTTATTGCTTATTTCCTTGTAGATTCAAGGGGAATGTTAGAATACAGTAGGCTTTGTGCGATAGTCAAATATTTTAAACTTTGAGATTCTATTGTCTTTGCACACTTAACATATAAAAAAATGAACAACGATGATCCATTTCACGAAAGTTCTAAGTTTTCCGAAACTCACACACATAACAAGGAATATCTCCGAAATGGTTCACCCTACAAGAAAATTTATTGAGACATAAATTGTGTATTTTAGCAAGATCTACACTTTTTGTGCAGTATGATTTCGTCTATTTCTAACGGTTTACCAGTTATGCAAAAGTCGTCCAGAGTAAATACGACTACAGGGGCTATAGCCAGAAAATTCAAGATATACATTTCATTTGTCATAAAAATATCTCAAACATATGACATTTTAATCAAAACCGTTAGACACATTTTCAAGAAAATCAAAATTTTCGAAAAATCTTCCATGTAAAGGGTAGTTTAGGGTGGGGCTATTTTCTTCAAAATGTTCGTGTCGCATCCTTGAAAGACGTTAAACTTAAATACCAACTTTCGTTTCTAACCGACTTTTCGTTTTTGAGTTATGCTGTCCACAGACTCACACACAGACACACACACGGACCTTTTTCTAAAAATGCTTTTCTTGGATTCAGGGGGCCTCAAAGCATATATTTCCGGCGAAATCTCGACATCGAATTTTTGGGTGGAATACAATACAATACTTCCCCTACTTACCAGTAGAGAAAGTAAAAATGTAGTTCTTCCTAAACCACACACTTTATGTCCAAATCATTTTTTAGGGTAAACCATTTCGGAGATATTCCTGGTTATTTGTGTGAGTTTTGGAAAGCTTTAACTTTCATCAAATGGAACATCGTTATTCATTTTTTATATATTAGCCTGCAAAGAGAACGCAGTTGGAAAGCGTTAAAAGATTTGACTATCGCTCAGAGCCTACTGTACTCCTATATTCCTCTTGCACCTATAAGGAAATAAGCAATAAGATAATTTCTGCAAATGTTTACTCAACTAACACGAAGAAGAATAAGAGTTTGTAAGAATGGTTAGTACAAGAGTAGAGAAAGTCATGTGAGTGCAACATATCAGATTTTTTTACCTCCGAGTGCTACATCTTTTACCATTGTGTCCTATATTTCTATAAAATAATCTGGTAACCCTATTGTGATTTGTGTTTTGTTTTGAGTGGGTACAACAGTATCTCAAGTGTAACGCTTGCGAAGCGCTAAGCTCTTAAGAGACTGTGTTTGGCCTAATTGTTGTTCTCACTTAATACAATACATTTAACAAAAATCTGCATTTTTTCATTCTCATCAGCTAGTTCTGAGAGCCTCAAACCAAGATGGTCTGAGTTTAAACTTTCGTTATTATTTAAATAGCACTATATTTGATATTATATTGAATGAATTATTCATAAGGCTCACGAACTTACTATAAACTGAAAACAATTAATGATAATATGGGAAGCAAACTGTAAAAGCCCTTGGTTGTATAATTTGACTAAACAGCAAGCTATTACTTTGTGGTAAATATAGCTATTCAAGTGGATGATAGAAGTCACGCGTGTTTTGCTTTCCGCTAAGTGTCTGAGATGATGCACACTAACCTGCATAAGAAGTATTCCATTCCCAAAATCCCAATAGTGTTTTCCGGAAGGCTTCCACCTTCAGGCAACCCACCTTTGAACTCACCAAGTCGGTATCAGTTCTGTTTGTAACTGGCCTGAAAATACACACGCACACGCGTATACACACAAGCACGCACACGCACGCACGCACATACAAGATATTACGAATTTATGAACGATTGTGAGCGATATGAAATGAATGGGCTGTTTGGATACCTGTGTGACTTTTGCAACAACTGAGGCACGAAGAAAGGCTCAGCCACTAAACCAATACAATATAATTCGGCCTTCTAGAGGAAGGAATGAATTTGCATGTGTCGTATAACTGAACATATACATTTATATAAGAACTTTCATTAGCCAAATGATGACAAAAGATATTGTCGTCTTGCCGAACGACAATAAGAAAACCGACATTAGAAGTATGATGGCAAGGAAATACACAAGGTTTTTGGTACTAAAAGAACAAACGTCTTTAACTTTCTTCTTTATTCCTGCGTTACTATTATGTTATATTTTATTTTAATACACATTCAAAGAAGGGTCTTAATTGTACTTCGTTAGTGAGAACATGGACAACTACTTTGTAATGTTACCCTTCAGCAGTTTGACCCTCTTTTAAGGGAGGTAAAATACCTTCACAGTACGGTGGCTATAATTATACTCATTATACTCAAGAGGTGGGTGCTACATTTGTAAGTACCAACGTAAACAACTGCGTTCCATTGAGTTCCACTATTTAGCATGTTGTTGTAAGATCTTGGTCAAATACTAATTGGTGGTCATATTCAGAGCAGCAGCATTACCAAAGATTTTTCTTATGGTTGTTGGCCCAGGTTTTAAACCCCTCTGGCCTTAACCCCTTTTAGCTTAATGCCAAGTACAGTCTCTATGCATGTAATAGACCTGATTATGTGCTGTGTGTATGAAGATGGACGGACGCACGAACGGCAGACACTGTTTACCACAGCAAATCAAGTCCCCGGGGAAGGAGGTGCGGGGGGGGGGGGGGGGGGGGGGGGAATTGCCGACTAGACACGGATACGACACCCTGCCTCACCCTCCTTGTTTATGACACTAGGATAGCTTTTTTGAATAGCTTTACTCCTGGTGTAGTATACTTTCTCCGTCACACATACTCACTGTCCTTGTCGCACTGTTTCCAAACAGATAAGGGCAGCGAATTCCTGTCAGGGACTTTCTTTGCGTTGGCGAACAGTGCATGACTCCATTACACGCGTACAGAGAAGGTATCTACTGCATTCCACCTAAAAATTCCATATCGAGATTTCACCGGAAATGAACTTTTGGGACTTCCTGAATGAAGAAGGAAAAAGAGAGAAACAAAGAAACAGAGAGAGAGAGAAAGAAAAGGGAAAGAAAGAGAGAGGGAAAGAAAGAAAGAGAGAGAGAGAAAGAAAGAAAGAAAGAAAGAAAGAAAGAAAGAAAGAAAGAAAGAAAGAAAGAGGGAAAAAAAGAAAGAAAGGAAAGAAAGAAAGAGAAAAAGAAACAAAGAAAGAGGTTTTAGAAAAAGTTTTAGGCGCTCGTATGCGCATCATAACTCTAAAATGAATAGATAAATACCAAACTGGGTATTCATGTTTAGCGTCTTTCAAGGATGATACATGAGATTGTAGAAAAAAAAACCTCCGAACTACTCTTCACATGCAAAATGTTTAGAAAATGTTGATAGTCTCAAAAATGACTATAAGGACTGATTAAAATCCGTTAGACATTCGATTAACATGAAGTAGAAGTATAGATAAGCACTTTTAAGAATCGTTTGTACAAGAGCGTGTAGAAAAAATCTTATGACTGCACACATTAGATTTCTTGACGATGTAGCTGTTATGTATTCTAGTAGCTGGTTTCCCAGAGCTAACCTTTACAGCTGTTTTTTCTCATGTGTTTGTCCTTGAGAAACAATATTTACGTAGACATTATTATATCTGGCATGAGTACTAAAACGTTTCAAGACCAACTTGCTGTCCTTCTCAGCGGTTCCAACGTTAAGGAAAAGTCGGTAAGCTATTTTCCGGGGAGGAAAAAAAAAAAAAAAACATTAAATACCTACCATCTAGATTCGATTGCTGGAAAATGACAATATGGTAAATGGAAGTTACATTGCAGAACCTACTGCATAAAATTGTGGGAAAATGTTTCATGCCTCTCAAATTGTTAACCATGCTTATCATTGTTTATCGGAAGTAATCGATTAACGCCAAAGCTTGTTCCTGACTTTTGTGCAGAAGGAAATTGCACATCAAGGTTTGTTACCTTAAGACATTAAGGTTAAGTTTAGAAACGAGTTATGAACTTACAGTATATCTACAGCAATGCTATCCAACGCGGCACCCGTGATGTTTTTTTCTAACGCCCTTCATAAGCAAATGTTTACTCCGATGATTTCTAACATTAATTCAAATTGCAAAACAAAAATCTTTCCTTCCGAATATCTTCCTCGTACATACCCATAAAGTATGTTTTTGCACACCTATTGCTGTATTCATTACTTCCCTAACTAGTGCTTTCTGTTTTTATCATTTCAAGCTGCTGTGCCGCTATCGTGTTATAAAACTTTCTGCCCTAGATATGACAAACAGATTCACCGATACCCACTCTTTCCTTCCGTAATTTTTGCTTTCCTCAGACCTGAACTGGGAATTAGGGACAAAGTCACTTTACGAGAAACTTCGAGAAACCTGTATATTCCAGAAAATTCTCCTATAATTCGCCTTGGCTATATAAGTGGGGCGGAAAGTCAGATAGTGGTTGTGATGGCACCCGCGCCTCCTTTGGCAAGAGTTAAATGTGCCTGAGCACATAAGAAAGTTGGAGAGCACTGACCTACAGAATCATATACTAAAGCTATAAAAACAAAATAAAACGAACTGTTCAATACGGCGTTCCACGAGTGAAATTTTTAAATCCCGAACATTACTTTCATTAAAATTCCCTTTTCTCCTTTTAGAAATGATTTTTTTTTCGGTAGGACGGATTGGTTTTGCCGCAACAGCACATCTAAAAATAGTCGCAAAAACCAACTAAAACTGAGAAAAACATCTTCCAATACATTTCACACTAATATGATCCTAGCAATCGTCAGCTTCGTTAAACAACAAACCAATAAGTAATACCCTCGCCTTAACTTCAAGAATTTTAGTATACCACACAGAAAAACGGGGAAAATAAGCTTTGTAGCAGTAGAGTAAGTAATTCAATCCAATTAAACACCGTGCATAGATCACGGAATCTAAAAGCTTTAAAACATTTGGCTATCGCTCAAAGCCTACTGTATTTCCATATTCCCCTTACACCTACAAGGAAAGAAGCAACAGGATAATTTCTGCAAATGTTTATCTCGACTAACATTAAGATATAGGAATAAGAGTTTGTAAGAGTGGTTAGTACAGGATTAGAGAGTCATGTGAGTGCAACACATCAGATTTTTATTTATTGGGAGGGCACCGTCGTGGAGTAATTAATTGCTAAGGGCCACTGATTACAGTGCATCCATTCAGAAATCTGTTTTTGGTCTCCTGGATAGTACCTGGCAGATGACGGTTGCCATATTCTGGTCTGCTGAAATGAGGACACTTTTTTGAAAAGAGAAATTTCTCTGAACCATTACTTAGCCTGTACCCTAGCCCACAAATAAGAGTATCCACTGGTTCTGATTCTTATTTTTAATAATACCACAGGCAATGCTGAAATTTACATAATGTTACAAGTTATTTTAACACAGGAAATTATCCTCATCACTGTCACTGTTCATTCAGTTGGAGTATCACATGTATTTTTTTCAGTTTGCCTAATATTTTTAGGAATGCTTTTATTTTGTTGCCAATATTTAAAGAACTTCTTGCATGTGAAATGTTTAAAATTGAATCCAACCAGCGCTATAGACTTAATTCAACTTTTCTTTGGTCTACTGTGACCGAATTAGGGGAAAAAATTCTTTCAACGCAACCATTATGCGCAGGGATTGCAAAAAAGAAGTGAGCAATTTTCATTATTTCTGAGTATAATTCCACACTCCTGCAGCTCTCAATAGTCAATCCTTTTTAAGGCACCTGCTTCTCGTAGCTGGTTGCAAATTTTTCTAAGTTGCAAAACTGATCAAATGCCTTACTATTATCGATGTCCACACCTCTGTCATTGAAAAATTTGATTCTTCAACACTTTCTCACAATATCCTCAAAATTTAGCTACTTAAAGCACGTGAATTCATTCAGTGGCTGAATCCACATTTCAAGGTACTCCAGGCAACCTTCATATAAATATTGCACATTGTCATGAAAATGGTTGACTTCTTCAATATAGCCTTCTCCTTCTAAGCTATTAAGCGTATCTTTAACCTTCAATGGAACGAAACTTTTAGTCTTACGTTCTCGTAAGGTACAGTTAATTGATTTGAGGACATTTACAACCTCAATGACAGAGTTTTCTTCTTTTTCTATTTCCTTTATGTGAGAATGAAAAACATTGATCACAGACTGCAGGAGGTAGAGATATGCTTCATTGAATGGATCAGAAAAAGAAAGCTTCTTCAAAGCAACAGAAGGCTTATTGTGTGACACAAAATATGCCCTTAAAGCTGAATACATTTAGATAATCCTCTGAACAGCTGGGAGCAATTCGACCAGCAGATTTTGCTGTGATAAAGCAAACTGTTGATATTCAACTTGAAGAATTCACAGAATTCTTATAAATATTCCACTCAAACAGTGTAAACAGAAAAGTAATTGTAGATTTTGCAGATAAGAGATTGCAAGCCCAAGAGATCAGTACCATGTTGTATACAGTTACTAAAAAGGTGCGCTGGGCAACCAACCTCAAATAATGATTTTAGTAGCCTCTTCAGATTAGAGAACACATTCTTTCCCTCCTTCCTATTTATACCACTAAACGTTGTATTGAAGTTATCCCCTCCAAAGGCTACACACTTGCTCTCAAGTCCAGAATTGTGTAACATAATTAGCTATTGTTTCAGCTGTTTCATTTTCTTTGCTTGCAACATTTAACACACAAACCACCATTTTGGTAGTCAAAATAATGCAACAGGATAGGAAATAATTTTACTGCTCCATAATTGCTTGCACCCGTAGAAACACCTAAAAAGGAAATTTTGTCTAGTGATTTTATCACAGTTTCCACTAAATGCGGTGTCAACATAGAGTTCACAACACTTCAGCAGCTATTGCAGAATCAGGAAAGACATTCTTGACTATCACAGGAGTTCATTGCCATCACATAGGGGCTAGCTCTTGACTATAACTTAAGCATACTGTATTCTCCTGTTTCCATTGTACCTATATAGGAAATGTGTAATAAAACAATTCCTACAGACGTTTACCTCAATTAACATGAGTCAGATACGGCATAAGTGTTTTTAAGAATCGTTTGTACACGAGTGAAATGTGAAAATCGTGTGAGTGCACACGCCAGATTTTCCCTCTCATATTAACAAATTGAACCTGGCATAGACTTGTCATACGTCCTCATTTTTGCAGACACATCATTTTGCGAGTAAAACTTGCCGTCCGCAAACAGTTTTGAAAATCCCAGATTTGTTCGCAGTTTGTTGAGTTGAAGCAAAATTAATCATTGATTGATAATTATTGATATTCATATAGACCACAGAGAAATCTAGCCTTTTATGTTGAAGCAACTGTTGTAAATTTTATAGGTTTGTTAAACTGTCTATTAACATTATTTCCTGGTTTCGTTCTTTATATCCACTTTCACTTACACGTGCATCGGATACAAATTATTTCTCTCCGGAATAATTAAAAAAAAATCAACACTTCATGTATTTAACTATTTGTTGAATGCACTTTAAACATAGCAGACCTGAGCCATTTACGGTTATTGAATTACTCATTGCAACAAATGTAACTCTTGGAGGCTTATCGTTGGTTTAATACTTTTCTGGCACAATCTTTTATTACAGATATTCTTCAAAATGCCGAAGCGAAAATGCAGGTTTACAGATGATCTTCAAAAAAGATTTGCCTTTTCGCCGTGGACGGGGAGATTCTGAAGCAGTGTGATATTTTCCCCGGACTTTCGTGTCCTTGGTAAACCATGATGCCAGAGACCTAGACGTACACACGAAGGCAGACAAGCACATTAAGAATGTGAGAGGAGTAAATTGTTGCAATAAAGTGAAGAATTATTTTATCAAAACAAATACGAACCTCGATGAGTGTTTGTGCTGCTGAAGGGACTCTGTAATTCATGTTGTAACTCACCATAGATCGTACAACTCAATGTCTTTCAATGTGCTTTCAATGATGAAAAAATAAGTCGTTTCCAAGGCTAGCCTATGTGTAGACGCATGCACAAACTTTCTCTCTTTATAATTAGTGCAACTAATTACCAAAGCTACAAACCCATGCACACTTTTTTCTAGTTTCGACATAGATCAAGCTCTCCCATCTTTGTGACCTACCCTTATAAGATCAGATGGAAAGTGAAAACGGGACAGAGCCTCAAGCGTGTTTAGGCGTCAGGAGACAAGTAACTGTTGTGGTGTCTATGTTAATACAATTGGTTGGAGATAGCACTGTACTATTGGGAGGCCGTAGAAAGAAGCGAAGACAATTTCTTTCATAGCAGTTCCTCCTCAACTACCGTCAGTCAGTATTTTGAAATCTGGATAAGACAAATTTCTATCCGTTAATCACTTCGTATTTTAAGAAAACAGACGAGAAGCGAGAATATTTTCTGTAAGCAAATTCTACTTTTAAAACAGCAGGCGAAGAAATCGGCCCAATTTCGTCTTAAGAAACCCGCATAAGAATAAGTTGGTGTCGCCTTATTGTACTGTACATAGGCATATTTCGCCAATGTGATTCTAAAGCTAGTCTGTTGTTGAATAAAAAAACATAATCCGATATAAATATATCCTGAAATTACAAATGAGTAAAAGGTATTTTCGAGACAAACTAGATTTCGCTTTTCTCCTGCCCCCTTCAATACCTCTTAGATGTAAGTAACCTGACAAACATTGAGCATATGAATAATGTCTGGACTTTTGCTCCAGTGGGGTGACCACAGCAACCGTTAGCTAACAAACAAATGTAAATTTAGTGTGAAGTTGCTGGAGGATGTGACGCAATCAGCGTCGAAGTGCCGCTTGACCCCCTTCAAACGCATTACATGAGTGGAGTTATGACAGCAGCATGTATTTTAACTTCTTCAAAGGAGTAAAGGGAATGCAATTGCCATTCATCTGGTTTGTAGCAGACAATGGAAAGATACAAAACACGTATTAGGTCCTGAGGATAGGTTTATAATCCATTCTTCAGCTGTGTAAAACAAAGGTCGGTTATTTCGCCGAACTCATTTGAGCATCATTTCATGCACTCATTTCATTCTAACTATTCCGGGTGATAAATAATCGCAAATATTCTGAGAATACCCGAGCGACATCTTCCTGAGCTGGAAGGCGAATTAGAGCAGCTCGGCTGCAAGAGGGGAAAGGAACAACCATGCATTGAATTGTTAAGAACAATCGCAAACTTTATAAGAAATATTCAGTGCAGATGGCACTTGTGGATCTAGAAAAGAATCTGGGCCGAGTTTGAATCCACAACCTTGGGTTTGGTAGCAAGAAGAATGCCCCTTGTCACTAGCCCTCGGATTTTAGGCACAATAAGTGACGTTTTAACCATCTAAAATAGAGAACAATGTCATCAAATTAGGCACTATTAGCCTGAAACAGTTATATTACACAATCCTAAGTTAAATATTACATGTTCTGTACCTACTTTGAACTTTTCTCCGCACCCCTTGACATTTAAACAAACAATAAGAAGAAATGTTTAGTTCTTTCGGGCTGGTAAGCCGTGATCTAGAAGGCATTGCAGATACCAACGTTTCGCCAAGTACTGCGCTTGGCATCATCAGGGTAAAACGATCCGCTGTCTGCACGCCTTATTATTCGGCCATGATGTAAACCTTAAAGAAACCCGAGTCCTGTCTTCTACAGTTAACTACTATGCCCGACTACAAAGGAAAGTCATAGAAATCTACAAACACAAAGACAACTCTAATCGCAAGGAAGAAATACTTCGTGTACATAAAGCATAGATACCGGTCTTAGATAAACTTTCAGACACTCACAGCAGTTGTAATAAAACCCCGCCAACAACTAGCCAGTCACTACCGTGGCCAGCGCAACAATTCCCCACCCACCCCAACCATATAAATAACCCTAATGGACGTTAACGGTCTTTGTTTCCACTCTTTCTCTGCTTCCACATTCAAACTCTGACCAGTGCAGACAGCGGATCGTTTTACCCTGATGATGCCAAGCGCAGTAGTTGGCGAAACGTTGGTATCTACAATGCCTTCTAGACCACGGCCTACAAGCCCGGAAGAACTAAACATTTCCAATAGTCAAGACACCGGCCGTGAAAGCCTAAGTTTATATAAGAATAAAACTGAGTGTTTTTGCATAACTAAGATATTAACTAATTTTAAAAGCCAACATAAGAAAAGCTCTTTTGCAACTTTTTCAAATTCTCTCATAATCTCCTTAATTCATCAGTACTGTAAGATTTTAATTTCCAAGAAAATTAATCCGTGGTTGTAGTGAAGAAACTCATAAGCCCTTCCCGTTTAAAAAATGGACAAAGCACGACCATCCCGCAGTTAGGAACGAATCAAACAAGCTTTCAAAAACATATTTGTTGATATTCTTTCTCCTTACAATACTAGTGCAAAGTATCTGAACGCAACACTAAAATTAAGCCGGTGTATCACGGTTCAACATTTTTGGTCAAACGTTTTGTATCCAGTGGAATTGCACACAAAAGAAACTGTCTGTTACGTTACGATTCATTTTGGTCCAATACAAATGACAGTTCACGTAGCAAGCGTGAGAAAGAAACATGGCGGACGCAAATATTAATTTAGCGATTGCTATGTATCCAACTCTCGATGTCTCACGATGCACTTTTCTTGTACATATTACTTTGGACCAAAAATTTGGACCGTGGAATATCGGCATTAGGTAGAACCATAGAACTGAAAAGAATTGCATTGTCGCAGCATTCGAACGTTGACTAGAATCGTGTTAATTGCTGGCGGTCAGCCTTAATAGGCTGCGTTTCATTGTTAACCAGTAACCTAGAACATGGGTTAGACCGTTTGATTCTAATCTCATATACCAGATTAAAACAAATTTGCATAGCTCACAGCAGTAGCCTTGGGAGCACCTTCTCGTTCCTGTGCCGTCTATTGTGGGCAATTGTTCTCTTGGTGGCGAATATGTTCAATTAAAACTGATGTACTTTAGAACTGATGTCGAAAATAACCCAGGTAATATTATTGTTGTTTTTTTTTTCCTTTAATTTGTGAATACACTAAGTGAATTCAGCTGATCCTGCTTTTTCGTATCTATGCAACCCGTAGATAACAGCCTTACTTGAAAACATCGTTCCATTTGTCAAGCCAGAATTTGGTGTGTAGCTGTATTGTGTCAAATACAGTTAATTATTTTTGGGCCTATTCATGATAGCCATGACGTAGAGTTCCGTAAACACTAATAAGCTGCTAAGATCTAAAATATTAATATCTCTTAGTAGATTAGCAAGCAGCTTGATATCTAAATATTTTGTGTAAAAGAAGTCAGTAGAGGCTTGTGGTCGAGTGGGGACGAATAGCAGTTAAGTTGCAAATTAACTATGAACTACGGTTACCTAGTAACTAGAATTAAAAATATTTACAGCACTGCAAGTAGCCTTCAAGGCAGAATATATTATTACGTAAACTACTGTTGAGATCACCTTGGAGCTACACCATGATATATGAATTACGAGAGGTTCAACACGAGTTCGCTTGGTCAAGGTAGCTCAGCAGTTGAGACCCGTGATTCGAGTTCAAGCCAATGGTTAAACGTCTTCAAATCTGATTTAGATTTTCTAAGGATGTGTAAGTTCCAAGATTGTTCAGGAGAGAGAGGGAGAGAGATAGAGGGGGAATAGAGAGAAAGAGAGAGGGAATAGAGCTAGAGGGAGAGATAGAGAAGGAAAGAGAACGTTTTCCGCCAAGACATTGCACATTAATTACAAACCTGATTCAGGTTTTCAAAACATGTGCAAGCTCCAAGAGGCTCCTTGGTCCCCCACCAGGGGAGAGGGGAGCGAGGGAGAGAGCGAGAGCGGTTTTCCGCTATGACATTGCACGTCAATTACAAGCCTGATTTAGCTTTTTAAAATATGTGCAAACTTCAAGAGGTTCCTTGATCCCCCCCAAGAGAGAAATGGAACGACTCTCCGCCATGACACTGGATAATTACAAATCTGATTCCAGCTTTTCAAGAGATGTTTAAGTTCCACCAGGCTCCTCGATCCTCCACGGAAGAACAGTGAAAGACAAAATAGAGAGGAGAAAAGAGATAGAGAGTGAGAGAATGGTGTAACTAAAAATGGCTAAAAAGCGTTGTATTTAGGTCGCGCATCTGTCATGTATGCATAACGAACATTTTTTCAGATATTCCGTCCAAGTCAATTGACTACTTCATAGATAGAGGCGTTAAATTACCATATACGAATTATCATTCCGACCATTCTTTTGTTTTGTACAAATTTCACCAGGTCTTTCTTTTGTTTAGTCAGGTCGCCAACTGTATCCCATAAATCGCTGAAAACAATGATTACACATTAAAACCAATTAACAAACAAATAGTACTCCGCTTCAATTTGACAACTGCGTTTTTAATAATAGAATTGTTCTATTAGTATGTACTTTTCAGAAGAAAGATTATTTGTTAATGTTAAAAATAAAGTGAGATTCATCTGAGATTGTAAACTGATTTTCTGTTAACAAGAGAAGATCGAAATACATATACATGTAATTCTTGGGTTTCGTTTTCCTCATTAGTGCTGAGTAAGTCGAACTACAGTAATCGAAATGAATGTTAGGTTATTCTTATAGAATTTAACATTTTGTGGCCAAATCTTTGCTATATAGTATTTAAATTCATATCTTGTTTATGAAATAGTCTAGCTAAATATCATTCGACGGCCTGACCTACCCAGATATATCAGGCCAGACGTTTTGTGATATTAGTTGTGATCATTTTCGTTGTAGTTTAATTTTTTAAAACTGACTAAGGATTCTAAAGTAAGAACAAACTAGAAACCAAAAACTTCACTTATCTTAGTAATGTTGCAGTTCTTTTTGCTGACCCTGGGTTTCAAGTTGTCTCCAACTCATTCTCATTCATTCTTTTAGAAAGAGTTGGAGACAACTTGAAACCCAGGGTCAGCAAAAAGAACTGCAACATTACTAAGATAAGTGAAGTTTTTGGTTTCTAGTTTGTTCTTACTTTAGAATCTTGTTGCTTCACTGTTAATAGCTTTAATTTTTTCTTATCTGACTAAGGATTTTGACCAGAACATGGAATGTTAAGTGCCATCACAAAATGTATATCATGAATGTTTACTTTTTCTACTGCGTACTTACAGGAAGTAGATAAAGTGCCGTATTCCACCCAAAATTCGATGTCGAGAGGTCACCGTTAATACGCCTGCGAGATCTGGAGCGTGGCCGCGTATTCAAACTTTCTGCAACTGCAGCGAGTGTAGATTAGGGGTCTTTGGATAATCTATTCTGTATACCGCTGCTTTCCCACACCACTACACGAGAACTCATCTCTTCTGTGTGTAGACTAGAGGTTTAAATTAGGCGCCGACTGCAAAATTTTATACCACTACATCGGAACGCCCTGCTTAGGTCTTTTGGAGATTATAACCCCCATAGCATGCCAATTTAGGCGTCACTGGCCTACGGATCTCAAGGTTGCGGATTCAAATCCAGCTTAGATCGATGGTTCTTAAGTGTGCTTAAAAACGACAGCTCCATGACAGATTTACTGGCATTCAAAAAAAAAAAAAAAACTCCTGGGGAACGAAATTGCGGCACACCAGCGACGCTGTTCCTGGCAATTGACAGCGTCATTAAAACAACAAAATAATAAATAATTAAACCGGCTACTCCACATGGCATGCGGGTATATTCGATAACAGCGGACATAAACCACCAGCAGCAAAAATTGAGCTCCCCTACAATCCTACCAAGAGATGCTTGGATATCAAAATTAAAAGCAACCAGCACATCTGGATAAAATTATACCATCAGCGCTGCACAAAGACCGTTACCCCCTGACCAGCAACCGTTGGAGGACCAAATGTTGCTATACCCTGTGTGGTTTATCTTGTCTCTGGCCTAAGGAAAGAGATATGTTGAAAAGAGACGCAGATACTCACCCCTCTGTGTCTGTTGTTCTGGGGAAGGTAGGAGAAAATTCGGCTGCTTCTGTCCAATCAGTGCTAGACTGAAGAGGCAAGTATGAATAGACTTCTGACGTTTCTGCACGGAAAACATTTTTTACCCCCTGCCCCTAACTGGCGTGGTGGAAGAAACCTTCCAGTTTTGTCTTAGAGACAAGTTAAACCACCGTAGGTATGCCTCCTTTCACAATCCCAACCCCAATTACACCCAGCTCCCTGCAAACCCCACGTCCCGCCATTACTGTGGTTAAGCTCTGACAAGGGCAGGTACACGTATGACACACTTCGGGCTGTCCTCAGCCTGCCAACAACATGGATGGACGGACATGTCTGAGGCCCCTGAACCGGAAAAAAACACACACATTTTAAGAAAAAAACACGTGCACGTGTGTGTATGTGTGTGTGTGTGTGTGTGTGTGTGTGTGTGTGTGTGTGTGAGAGAGAGAGAGAGAGAACAGCATAACCCATAAAAGAAATGTCCGAATAAACAACAAGCTTGTATTCAGGTTCAGGATCTTCTAAATATAGAACATTCAAATCTACTCTTTAAATGGAAATTCTTCCAAATTGCAGAGTTCCTCAAAAATGCATATTAACGATTTTTATTAAAATATCTATGTTTAAGACTTTGGATAACAAAAAAACTGTATAATCTTGCATTTTCTGCAAACAGTCTGTGAAGCCCTCTTTATTCGGAAGAAATGTACAATTCTGATAAACCATAAACCATGAGAGAGAGAGAGAGAGAGAGAGGGAGAGAGAGAGAGAGAGACAAAACAGTACACACAGAATGTAAATCTAATGTCCTATTAAGATATAGCATTTCAAGCGCAGCAGATAGCCATTCACTTCAAAACATCCAACCATCTATTTGGTTGCCTCCATCCCCCTGTAAGCTACCACCAAATGTGTAATGAAACTACTCCTGCAAAGGTTTATCCCGATTAATATGTAGTAGATATCAAAATATGCCTTTGTAAGAAAGTTTATACAAGCTATATAAAACTAAATGGCAATGGGAAAAGTATGTGAACGTAACATATCTTTTAATAGTCTATGAACTTATTTATTTTCATTCTCATATTTGAGAGAGACAATTATTATTGTACTTAGCTAAATAACAAAAACAAAAAAAAGACAGTTTATTGCAGAAAAAAAATTTCCATTCTGTCAATATTTGTATAACTGTTTGCAAGATATTTCCTGTTGCTCGATTGAATATTCAAATACTTTAAGCAACACATTTATGTTTATGTTTTTCGTGAAGTAGCAAAGAATTTACCAGGAGAGCAACTGCTGCTTATTGGAGCTCTAAGAAACCTTTCTCCCCTAATGGTGCACAATACCCCTTTTGTTTCGTCATGACGGGTTACTTCATGAGCAATATTAGGTTCTGAGTTATAGGGCCATTTTTTTTTTCTTCCAAATCAACAGTTGACGCCCGTACATAAGTGAATACAATTTTGACCTCCCCCCTCCCTACCTTTTTAGAAAATTAACAGAAGGGAGCATGTTTTTACCTTACTCAACAAGACTCTTCGACAGCTCATGCTTTCGATGAGAACAATTGAAACTATGTTTTAGGACAGAATTATTAGTAGAGATTTGTGGTCCCCCGACCTAACCCCCTACGATTTCTATCTTTGGGGTAACTTAAACTGTACAAGACAAACCCACACATCCTGGAAGAATTAAAACAAAATGCCCGCCAGTAAATTGCCAGCATTTCTCAATGCGAACTACGGCGAGTGATGGATAGTTTCCTAAAGAAGTGCCAAAAATGTATGGACAATGACGATGGCCAGTTTCAACATCTCCTTTCATAGAATTGGTTAGTAAAGCCTTTAAAAGTAGTTCTGAAAATGTTGTATGGCTTCATCCGCGCCTTTCTATGATACCGGCAGGCGCAAAGGAGCGCCGAGGAAGCGGACAGGCAGAACACCGCGCAGCCCGTTCGGAAGTTGTTTTTTTACTCTCCCAGTACAATATGAAAGTCGCCTCAGAGGAATCTGTATTTACTTTCTCTACAATGTACCTAGTAGGTAGGGAAGGTAAATATTTTGAATTCGGTTACAATATTCCATGTGGAGATTTCACCGAAAATACATAGTTTGAGGCCCCTTGAACAAAACCTTAGAAAAAAGCGCGCAGGCGTTTGTAGGTATCATTGTGGTCCAAATTCCAAAGCACTGCCATTCCAGAATGGTCACTTTATGCACGGTTAACAGTACAAGTTAACACGCCTAAAGTTACTAACTATAGCAAAAATGTTATTTTCTTCTTAATGTCGTGTTTACAAACCCTAGCCGTTATTCCGTCGTTAATGCGTCCTGGAGTTACTACTCCCGGGGAAAATACAGACAAATTAAATCAAATGGAAGAGGACTCGGTTTAACAATAATCTCATATTTAGTGTAACACTTCACAGCCAACATGTAACTAAGTGTTAACTATATTACAAGGTTTAAACGACAGAGGAAAATACTTTTAAAAATAAGAGAAACGAAATTCTGTAAAGCTCTTAGCAGATATCCATTTTGCAATAATTTTTGTACGGTGGTATATCTATAGGTATGTGTAAATGCCAAACAAAACATGCCTTATTCGGAACAGGTGGGTAACGAAAAGACTGTCGTCAATGAAAATGATATTATGATGAGTTATCCACTTTGAAAATACGTACCAATAATCAAGAATTACTCGGAAATCTTTAACGATACTAGAAATTTAACATATCAGCTCTACATTTATTGTGTAGTAAGATTTAGTTAGTTTACCACTTATAATAAAAGATGCTCAGAATGAAGGAAACTTCGGTGACTATTTCCACAAAATTCAAAATATACATTTTATTTGCCATGAAAATATTTTAAATGTGGTATTTTAATTAAAATCACTAGAGATATTTTTGAGAAAATAAAAAATTTCATTTTGTTTGTCATATAAAGGTTTGGGTAAAGAGTTTATGTAATCTTAGCATTATAAATTGAGTGGCTGAGACCGAAGATATTGCGAATTATAAAAGGATTCTGAGGAAGCTAAAACACACGTAATTCCACAGAAATCTAAATATCATGTGAGAGAGATTATGGCAAATTTTACGAATGGAGAAGAGCAAAATGAGTAAGATCATAATACTGAATTGCTTACTCATTCTCTATGTTAAGAACTAAAATCACTCTCTGCTCTTTTGTTTCTATTACGTTTGTAGCTTTTCCACTTGTTTTCCAGTGGTGCCAATTTAGTTGTTTTTAAACTAAATCTGGTCTTTCTGGGAAGATCTTTAGTTGTCAAAATTTATAAATTTAACATTGCTAGTATAGGGATTCAGTTGTTTGATAAACTGCATGTGGTTGGACAGAAATGTTTTTAACATTGACAACACAGAAATTTAGTGGATTTCTTATTTTTGTCTGGTTATTTTTCTTGATCCTCTATTGGCAACACTGTTGTTTTCATTGATTCTGCTAGGAACGAATGATAAAGAGTAACTCGTAAGTAACCTATAGATATATTAATGACCGGAATTGGTGTTAAATTTGTAATAACACACGTTACATATCAATTACAGCAAATTCTATCAATGTATGTACTGCATACTGAATACAATATTCCGCAATGATACAAGACACGTGTTTACTCAAGACAAAACGTAATTAATTTCTTAAAATATCAACTCAAATGAAAAGAACTCAAAAGGCTATGAAATTTTGTCGGTTAGAGGCAATCGATTATAAATGCATACGTTTCAGCAGATTACATTATTGTTGCCGAACAATTATCATTCCACCCGCATTGGAATGATGCAATTATACACAACTTTGACCCACGCAACACCTTGTTTGTAATGTTAGGATTGCATAGAAGTGTATTTTACTATGTTGTGTTATAGATTCAATACGGTATGTTTTAGGTCATAGAATCATAGACTGAGGCGATAGTTAATCAAGAACGGGCGCGCGCGGTACCCAATACCCCAGCTCGACAATGCTGAACAAACACCATTACAAAGACTTGCATAACAATGTGATTGTGTCAACAGACGAGTAAAAGACCAATGAACGAATAGCTAGTGAGTAGACTAATACTATCATTTGTAGTGTTGCCACACACAAAAAACTAAAACCGAGGTACCTTATATCCCAGCGCGTCCTCTCTTAGGTTAAATCTTTGAAAAGCAAGATGCTATATCTCAGCTTTGTTGGATACTTTTTGCAGGACCTCATAATAAACAGAAGAATATCACTTCAAATATGTTATTACATAAAATGTTGAACATTTCACATTTTTAATTGTGGTAAGTCGTAAGTATGTGCCAAATGCAGCAGCTTTTTATTGCTCTAAATAGGTATGCATATGTACTATTCTTTCACAGTTATATTACATAAGGTCGTACAAAAGTATATTATAAAGTTGAATCAAACTGATCAGGATTTCACAAGATGATTTTTAAAAATCTGATGTATTGCACTCACGTGACTTTTTCTACTCTTGTACTATTCTTACAATCTCTTATTCCTCTATCGGTATCTCCTTCGTGTTAGTTGAGATAAACATTTGCAGAAATTATCTTATTGCTTATTTCCTTGCAGGTGCAAGGGGAATATGGAAATGCAGTGGGATTTGAGGGATAGTTAAATCTTTTAAAGCTTTCAAATTCCGTTCTCTTTGCAGGTTAACATATAAAAAATGAATAACAGTGTTCCATTTGACAGAAGTAAAGTTCTCCAAGACTCACACAATTATTAACAAGGAATATCTTCGAAATGGTTCATTCTACAAAAAAAAATTATTTAGACATAAATTGTGTATTTTAGCAAGATCTACATTTTTTTTTTTTTTTTTTTTTTTTTTTTGTATAGTAAGACATGGTGTATCTCTTACGGTTTACCAGTTATGCAAAAGTCACCCAGAGTAAATAGGACTTCAAGATATATATACATTTCATTTGTCATAAAAGTATCTCAAACATATGGCATTTTAATCAAAATCGTTAGAGCCATTTTCAAGAAAATCAAAATGTTATAAAAATGTTCCATGTAAAGCGTACTTTAGGGTGGAGGAATTTTCTTCAAAATCTTCGCGTCGTATCCTTGAAAGACATTAAACTTAAATACCAAACTCTGGTTTTTAACCGACTTTTCGTTTTTGAGTTATGCTGTCCACAGACTGACAGACACATAGACACACACACACACACACACACACACACACACACACACACACACACACACACACACACACACACACACACAAGCGCGCGCGGACCTTTTTCTAAAAAAACTTTTTTATTCAGTTATATATGCTCAAAAGATATTTCCCGTGAAATTTCGACATCGAATTTTTGGGTGGAATACAATACTTCCTCTACTTTACTATAGGCAGAAGAGAAAGTAAAAAGGTCAACATAACATTTTTTTATGTTCCATTTATATGCCGCCTTTAACATCTAAGGTCATATCGGTGGCTTTTTTACCTTTGCAACAATCAGACGATATTCGCTGGCTTACAATTATGTTTTATCTTTAGGTTTATAATACTTTTGATTATTACATTAATTTCAGACACACATTCACACTCTCATTCATATTTCCAGACTCTAGTGAGGATGAGAAATAATTCTAGCTAAAGAAAAATTCCCACCCTCCAACCGGGAATCGAACCCGGGACCTATGTATTCGAGAGCTACACAAGATAGCATTTTATAGATAAATGCCATTACTTCAAACATATGACCCTTTAAACAAAGCAACTATTTCTGAGTCAAGAGCAGAGTAAGGTGGAGGCGGCTTTCTTCAAAATTTAAAAATTTTCACCTTGAACTAAGGCGTGAATATTTATATTAGTATCCATATTTGTCCTTAAGTTATGCCGCTGTATTCTTACAAGCATACTTATTAAAATTGGGGGGTGGGGCAGAGTTTAGGGGACATTGAAACCACCTGTGGTGAAATCTCGATGGAAGTAATATCTTCGATGTAGTACATGCTTTATGTATGTAACAAGGTTAAACTGTGGAGAAATTAAAAAGGAAAGAAAAAGAAATTAACTTGAAAGCCTTACCTCGAAAACTATGGTTTGCCTTATGCACACATGCCTAAACATCAATGTACGGAATTGAGTAAACGACTAAACGTATGACTGTCATTATGATACTAAAGTTTACGAGTGATAGATGCACACGCCATTCCTGTCATTTTATTCGGTCTTATCATTATCTAAACTGATACTCCAAAAGCAAAGCCTGATAATGCTTTTTTCTTTGTTTAAAAGGCTGTGTTGATTTCCGTACGGTCATTCGCTTACACCACCTTGCAAGAAACAATCTTTTAGCAATGTAGAGAAGATGGAGAGCTCCTCCAGGACTTTAATGAACCAAAAAGGGAAAACAGGGATAGCCTCCGTAGCGCAGTTGGTAGTGCGCTTGCCTCTGTCGCGGAGGACCCGGGTTCGATCCCCGGCATGGGGAGTTTTCCCCGCTGGGTCTGGCACGGGGTGCACTCAGCCTCGTTAGGTCTCGGGGGGACCAATTGAGGAGCTACTTGATGGAGAAGTAGCGGCCCCAGGTCGACAAAGCGGCATAACTGGCCGGGAGGGCTCGGGGCGCTGACCACGTCCTACCCTCCAGTACTACACCCCACCAATGACGCCGCAGAGGTGGGGGACGCAGCGGCTGGGCGGCAAGTCTTGGCCCTTTATGGGCTGTTGCGCCGAGGCTTAGTTAGAAAGGAAAAGCGCCGCATGCCTTGAGTGGTGATTCCCTTGGTTTGTTAGCTTTGACGTTGGCAGCTTTGTTTGATACACTGCACCAGCACATTGTCATTCCGTAAAAGATATCTAGTGCCCAACAGTATTCACATGAAGCAATGATACTGGTATACAATTGTTTCTTTCTTTTTTCCAAATTGTTATCGAACTGGTTTACTTTCTTTGGTAATAATGTTATACAGGATGGAAATAAAATAATCCGCCAGACTGAAGGTGAGAGAGTAGATGTAAACTAACAAAACATTCCAATAACTTTTTTTCAATTAAATTAAATACACCGTTAAATAGACAATTGCGTTTAAAGGTGAGAGTGTGCGGTAACGTGGCGCAACCTGTTGATCGCGTACTCAGCTTCTATCGGTGGGTTAATGAACTATTCTAATGCTCTATAAAAACCATTGAAGTAACGTTAGCCATGCATTGAATTCAGATGTTTTCTCGCGCTGCACCAGATATCAGAAAATTACGTGAAAAAGTAAGGTTATGGCTGATTACAATACTTTTCTCAAATGCAAAGTCGTTATTCACTTTTTAATCTCTTGGCCGTGCAAAGAGAACGGAATATCATAAGGCATCACATAGCGACCAGCTCTTAAAGATTTAACTACCGCTCATATTCCCATGTTCCCCTTGTACCTACAAGAAAGTTACCAATAGGATACAATTCTATACAATTTGTAATTTCTACAAATGTTTATCTCGACTAACATAAGAAGATAGAGGAATAAGAGTTTGTAAGAATAGTCAGTACAAGAGCAGAGAAAGTCGTGTGAGTGCAACACATCAGATTTTTATTTCAATAATACAGTAATGTCTGGAACAAGGCATCAGTTAACAATTCTAAGAGTATTTTTTAAATTACAAACAGAAATACTCGCACGCAATCTAGTTTCCGTGCAATTCAAAACAGAAAAACAAAAATACTTTCACATAATTATACATGTGGTATCAAACAGAAATACTCTTAGTTGCTTCTTGATGCAGCTAAGGAAATTCTTCCTTACACAACTTCTAGTAAAATACCAGCAAATCTTTCGTATGGTAAAATACATGTTTGAAGATCACTGTTCTGCAGCTATATCAGGAGCACACTTTCAACTGCGGTTGAAAGGGGCTTTACTCATGCATCAAAGATAAGTAACATCCTGTAACGAACACAAAATATCTTCTTAATTAATACAAACTAAAATTGTAATTAATAAAATTGCTTTGAAGTACCTAAAAGCCGCATGTTTTCGCAAACATGTATTGTTGACTAATTTTTTAGTTTCTCTACTACGTATAGCAAGTAGAGGAAGTATTGTATCCCACCCAACAATTTGATCTCCAGATTTCAGTGGAAATGTATGTTTTGAGGCCCCCTTTAAAAACCAAAGTTGGTATTTAAGTTTAATATATTTCAAAGATGTGACACGAGAACTTTGAAGAAAATGTAGCCACTCTAAACTAGCCTTTACATGAAAATTTTGATTTTCTCGAAAATGACTAACGATTTTGATGAAAACGCCATGTTTAAAATAATTGTATGGCAAATGAAATGTATATTTTGAATTTTGTGGCTATAGCACGTAATCCTGTTTACTCGTGATGACTTTTGCAAGTTTTGCATAACTGGTAAACCCTAAGAGATAGGTGAAATCTTACTATATAAAAAGTTAAGATCTCATTGAAACACACAAGTTATGTCCAAATAATTTTTTGGGGGGAGTGTACCATTTCGGAGATATTCCTTGTTATTTATGTGAGCTTTGCAGTACTTACACTTTTCTCAAATGGAAGGTTGTAATTCACTAATGTGCGTAATGTTAGTCGTGCAAAGAGAACGAGTTTCAAAGCCTTCATACAGCGGCCAGCTTTAAAAGATTTGACTATCGCTCAAAGCCTATTGTAGCCTATGACAAGGCACTTGATTTTTCACAGTACTACTATAAGAAATTTGTAATTATATTACACTTGGTTACATACCTATATACATATTTCTTGTTCGCTTAAGTTTAGAAGATATATACTACTTTGTGGAAATAGTAGTAAGAAGATTTTTATATCCAGGAATAATTAATTATGATTTATGGAAACGTATACATTGTGGTGATTTCAAAATTGTGATTTTTCGTTGAAAACACGTTTTCCAACCTTATTTTTATGAAATAATAGACGTACTTATCTACAAAATAGGGGACTAATTCTTGACCCTACAATCGTATTTGAAAAAAAAAAAAAAAAGAAATATTGAGCAAATTAAGGAGGTTGACAAGGGAAAAAACTGGCCTTGCATTCCTTGTTTAAGAGACAAATACAACATTTCAAATTGGAAAATGATTGGTCTACTTTTGGATGCTCGTGGAGTGATCACTGAATTTAGTGTTCTAGAAGATACTGGTTTATAAATGATGCGTAATTCTTTGTACGTTTCACAAAATTATCAGTATACTACACTAAATTAAGTAAACAAATAATTATAAAGGGTTAGCTGTCCTATTTCAAATTATGCTAATAATTGTGTACATTATTACGCCTTATCTATAAAATATTTTTACATTGTACAATTTTTTATCCTTTATCATTCATATTTAAAGTTGTCTTTTTCCACAGATCTATTAGCAGGCGTATTTTTATGACAAGTAAAATTGGATAGGTATCCAACTACTGGATTTTCTCTTATGTTCCCCTTGCACGTACAAGAATATTTGCAATAATTTGTGGTTATATCGACTGACGTGAAAAAGAGGAATAAGTGTCTATAGGAATAGTTAGTACAAGAGCCCCTCCTATAAAATCTGGAGTCCCGCCTAATGTTCAGTCCTGGCTACGGGCCTGAGTCGTATCTATAACATCTTGAAAGTTACGATCTTTTTATATTCCATTTATATTCCGCCTTTAACATTAAGCTCATATCGGCGGCTTCTTATCTTTGGAACAGCAATGATCATTCTCTTATAGTGGTGATAATGTTTGGTTTGGTCTATGTTTGGTTATTACTTTAAATGCACACAAATATTCTCACTCTCATTCATACTTACGCACCCCAAGGAGGATAGGAAATAATCCTGGCGACAGAAAATTCCCACCGTCTAGCCGGAAGTCGAACCCGGAACCTCTGGATTTAAAGGCTAGCAGTGACAGTCTGAAGGTTACGATTATACCGTTTCAATCTTGATCTTGTTTGTCTTGACTACACAATCAATTCGAAATATCCCTAAGATTTCACTGTCTGCCTAAAATGCCAATGAGTCAAAAGAACATGCCCCCCAAAGGAATAGAAAATAAGACCTTGAGTACACCACTGATTACTATACTTCCCAGGGGCATCTTGCTTACAATGTCAAATGGTTAATTACAACTCCCATGATCCTTCCCTCAGGTGCGTCTAGTCTACACTTAGTGTAAGTGGCAACACTGCATTAGGAATTTAACCTATGGCCCCATTCAAACGATAGTCACTTAGACGTTGTTTTCGTGTGCTATAATCTACCGGTCTTGAGAAACCTTTGCATCTGGCTGCACCTTTATCCCTTTGTGTGTGTCTACTTTACTCTTTGATCCACTCTGAAGTCACTGAAGGCATTTAAGAACACCTGGCAGTGTCAGAATAGCAATTTCCACCCAGAATCCCAATGCAATTTATGTTAGTGTTTCTTAAAAACTATACAATCTATCATAATTAAACTTTTACCGCTTATAAAACAGTTTCTTCTGATTCAGAAACCATAATCAAATCATATGTTAATAAGTTTTGTTCTGTTCATATTTTAATGTTATGCTGACGCTACAATGTTTATATTCTTATGCATGTAAATGCAAAATAAAATTCTGTGAAGGAAAATGTAATACGACTATGTATGTATGTATTGTTTTGACAGAAAAAATATCAGTTGAACACTGTTGTACTGTTCTCTTTCCTCTCTCCCTCAGGCTTTTTGTAAAAAATGTCATTTTTATTCAGAGGACCTCGAAAGGCATTTCTGAAGAAAGCTGAGCATTGAATGTTTGAGTGGAATGCACTACTTGCTCTACCTACTTAAGCAGGTGCTATAAAAATAAAGGAAGTAATCCTCTTAAACTTTGGGGATTTGAATTTGTTTTGGCGGTTTGAAGCATGTTGGAAGCTAGGATTTTGCGTACGTGTTCATAAGTACTTAACAAATATTTTGGAATAAAAATGTCTTTTTTCCGGTGGGGTTGGTCTGCGGAAGTTTACCCTTTATTTGTACAGCATTTTATATGACTCATAATAGGAAATGAGAAGTTTGAAAGTAGCCACTGATTAGGTAAGCTTGCCTGCCAATTTATTTATTTATTTATTTATTTTTGTATTTATTTATTGTTCCGTTCATATGGCGTTAGGAACAATTGCTTAAAAGTAGGTACATTTCCTTGGATTTGTATTAATTTTGGTTATTACGTTAAATTCACACACACCCGCGCGCACATATTCGTATACTTTCATACTGTAGGGGAGTGGGGAATAATCCCACCCTCCAGTTGCAAATTTGTATTTGAAGATTAGGATAGAGACGTCTGCCATTCTCACTTCTGATCAGTCACAGATGTGAACAAAGGTGTGGTGGTGAGTATGGTATAACTTTTATCGCAGAAGTATGTCACAGTTAAATGTGATAAAAGATTCTATATTACACTGTAAAATGTTTTATCATATCTATCTGATCGGCCTAAGTAGTCACACAGCAGATGATAGCAACAATTGCCGTCAAAACAATAACATAACATATTAAGTGAAACTAGGTATAATCTTCCTATATACTCATAAATGTTAACTAACCAATTATCAGTCATGTAATTACGTTTCACATTCCCACGCTGTTTGTGATTATTATCGAGTCTATTATGCACTTTTGTTAAACCCCCCCAAACCAACCCTTCGACCGTTAGCAGGCACTTGGTGGCTGTATTGTTTATAGGGAATTGCCGCCAACACCTGAAACAAAAACGCAAAGAAATCGACTTCAGAAAAACAACGCGCAATCGAAGTCATTGGCCATGATAAAACGAGTTGAGGATCCTAAACCGCAAAGCGTAGCATGAAATATGAATTGCAATACTACGGTTTTCGTAACAAGAATGATGATGATGATGATGATGATGATGATGATGATGATGATGATGATGATGATGATGATGATGATGGATACCATTTTTCTCCGATTAAATACAGGACGCCTGAAAAGGCTGTGATCAACTGATTGTTACTTTCTGAAAATCATATCAACATAACAATAGAATGAAGGAAACATTAAATAAATACAGTTTACATCAGAACTATGTTTATTAATGCCCTAAGTGAGGGGCGCTTGCAGATTCTTCATATTACCAGAATTTTCTTCGTATTTTTCACCTGAGTGAATTTGATTTTAGAGGTTGTTGCAACAGCTATGTTTGATTTCTCACGCTCAACAATATCTGAGTTCCCATAATGTGAAATCGAAAATGTTGCATTGAATGACAGGCTTTAAAAAAAAAAAAAAAAGCAACAACTACAACAACAACAACAACAACAATAATAATAATAATAATAATAATAATAATAATAATAATAATAATAATAATAATAATAGTGATAATGATAATCCGCCAATAACAAAAATTACCAAGTTCTAGATAATAGTTCGCATTACAAAAAAAAAATGATAGGCACTTCGGCTACGAAAATAGGCAGACTATGTAACATTAGTATATAGTAAGGATGAAACAACCTATAACAAACCTACGATGCTAAATAAAGGAGCGAAATAGCCAAATGCTCTATTAACACATTCAGGTCAAAGAATGTTTTGCAGTGTTGCGCCAATGCCTATTCTGAAAGCCCCCAAATTGCTATGAGGCCTCCATCCTAAAGGTGGCCAGTACATAACATAATTCAGTCATACACTTGGTACCGGTTGAAGATTCGAATTGCATAAGCAGAACCTTCATATATACTGTGCGTGAGTCTGCAATAAACGAATATACATCCATGAAGAGTAGTAAACATGTCATTTTTTTAAACTGTATTGGTTGTTTTAACGCACAAATCCTTTCCGATAACTATGAAACCTAGTGACAATTTAACGATAAAAGGAAAGCATTTCGAAGAACATATATTATTTAATTATTGCCTATTTCCTTTAACTAAAATGAAACCACCTATCCAAAGTTCGTTTTAGAGGCAACAAGAGTTGTTAGCACCCTAAATTTATTGTAAACTTCTCACTGATCCGCTTGCTGGACAAGTTGGATTTGACAGTAACTACAGAGGGCAGATTTACGATTATGCACCAAATATCTTGGATATGTATTCCAGCTTGCAGTCTAGAACACCCGAATGTTATTACTTTTCTATTTAGCTTTTATTGACGAAATAAATTATGATCATATGCCACTCAATATAAATATGCATTATCTTCACATAACATGAACGATTTAACAGCAAAAATCTAAGCTGGCATGGGAATATAAACGACAGGCTAACAATTTGTTGCAGAGAACTGAACGTCTAGATCTAATTGTCCGAAAAATAGAGGTTTTACCCGCGTAGTTTGCTGCGTCTATTTGTTCGCTAACGTTATTGCTTGTTCCGGCGGCAGGTTTGCGCTCAGTAGAGCAATGTCGGTTATGGTTAGCACCACTTATGGTAAGAGGCAGAAAATCACATGGCTATTAATATTCATAGCATTACTGTTAAGAGTATTTTCTTGCGTTATTCATACGTGCATTATGCAGTTATTTGTGGTATCAACATAAAAAAACGGGACGCTGCACGTAACAAAATGGATAACGGTGGGAACATTAATGAAATGTAAATGAAAGGTAATATTGCTTATTTCCAAATCAATTTGAATGCAAAATTAAACACTTAATGTGCTAATGACATTAATAGAATACAAGAAATAAACTATGCACGATTATCTAGTGACTGAATTTACGTTTTTCTACTTACCTATGTTGGTTGTTTACAGCACTTAGGAACTGTCAGAATGTAAAATCCTAGAACTATATCTTACACACACTGTTTAAAAATACTCAATGTATTAGACGCTTTGCCCAACTCACGTCCATTTACGCCACTCACGTGTTGTTACTGACATTTGAAAACTGCTACTGATTCATTTCTGCAAACCTTCAGGTTCTACCAACATAACAGTTAATCAGTCAGAAGAAGCAACATTACAAAATTAAAGCCTCTGCTGCTTAAAGACTGAAACGTTCAGGAAGGCCCAATCGCCTCTTCCCGCGCAATCGCTCTTCTTTTGGAATAGCACAGACCACATTCTTAGTTCAATGTTTATGATGGGCTAGGTACTCTAAATTGCCCTTAACATGGATAATTTTTCGAAAAGTTTGAAGAGTACTTTTCTCAGAAATTACTCCAACGATGTATATTTTTAATTTTCTAGCCATAACCTATGTGCCTTTCACTCTTGATGGCTTGCATAATTGGTAAACCGCAAGAGATGGTCCAAATCCTGCTGCACAAAAATGTAGATCTCATTAAAGCACAATTCACATCTAAATGCTTTTTTTTTTTTTAGTGAACCATTTCGGAGACAGTCTTTATATGTGTGAGTTTTGCAATACTAACACTTTTCTCGAGTGGAAGGCGATTATGACACGTCATGAAGCTAAGTCAAGAGGATTGCGCGAATTTGGCCTCGCTAAGTCAAGACATTAACTGCACCCTGTGACTGCACCTCAGCTCCAGAGTGAAGCAGCCAGCCGGAAATATCATTGTAACCTCTGTTGACACTACATGGCATCGGATGAATGAATCTGTAAAGAAGGTGGCGGGACATCAAAGTTCTTCAGATGTTCGTGGTTCTAGGAACAGAGGCATTGATTGTACTATTGGTCTTTTTGCTTATTTTGGCAACTGTGCTTTCATTTTATTTCATGCTGGAGGTTCCTAAAGTAATATCCATGCAAATACAGAGAAACCCAAAAACAACAGAACCGCTGCACAGTGTTTTTCCACTGCATACTGTAACAGCGCTCATGTACACACGGATGACTTGTTTTTCTCTGCTCTAAAAGTGCAGTATAGAGCTGACGCTGATATCATGTGGCTGAATTATTACCACTGAGCTTTATTATTTTGCCCTGTACTTAGTCATGAAGTGTACTATGGCTCAGCATTTGTTTTCTACTGCACGGCATGTATTTATTTATGATTTGTATGTGTTGACTCAGGTCGCCAAGTGAAAGTGCGATTTGCAGAAAGATTTCCAGGTGTAAAATCTTCAGGTTGTACAATAATCCATAAATTTTAGAATAAATTTCAGGCTATAGGAAGTGTTCAGGCTCAGAAACCTAAAAGCTGGCGTACAGTTCTTACCAAAGAAGCATAAGATGACATTGGTCATCGCTTGGAGGATTCCCCCCAAAAATCACAGGTGTCTTTCATAACAGGCAGGCATTTCTTATGGCTCTTTGCAAACAGCTACAAATTGCCAAAGTTAAAACCATATAAAATAATTGTGGCACATGCTCTTCAACCAGGTAATCCTGTAATTCGGTGCACATTTTGTGAGTGGACTCTCAATAGTGTACACCATGGCAAATTGATCCACATTTAATATTTTTCACGGATGAGGCTTGGTTCCACCTTCATAGATATCTGTGCATCTCCTTTAATAACATTGGTAAGTAAAGCCTTTAAAAGTAGTTTTAAAAATGTTGTATGGTTTCATCTACACTGTTCTATGATAGTGACAGTTGGCAAGCACTGAGGACACACAGCAAAAACACAGTGCAGCTGGTTCAGAGTCTTTTGGATCACCCATTAGCTAAGAGTCAGATGTGCAATACAAGGAAGAGTGGAGCGGGAGAGGGCAGGGTCTACAAGTAATGGCCATGTAGTGCGTAAATGACTCAGACGGTAACATCTATGGATTGCATTTTGGAGGTCACGGGTTCGATTCCTGTGGCCGATTTTCCTTACCCTGGGTTTTCTGGGGGTTTTCATGGGTCACTCAGGTGAATGCTGGGAAGGATATTTTCCTTACATCCCCTGATCGTTCCCTTTCATTTCATTCTCTCTCTAACTGATCTTTGCAGGTTGTATCAGCAGGGTCGCCAGTAGGATGTGCTGTGGTGGAGCTTACACTGGAAATAGTGATCGGCTGAGAGGAGGTGCTGCAGTTAACTGGCTGTCTGCTAGAGGGGCTAATTGATCAGCCAGAGTTGGCTTGGTGGTGCATTCTCTGTGGCAACCTGGTACTCAGTCGGGCTGAAGAATGCCTGCATCTATTAGGGACCTACCATAATAATTCTACCTGTGATACGTTCTGGCCGCCTGTAGAGTTCTCTCATGTCCTTCTTCCTGGGGTCTGACACACAATAAGCCATCGGCTGACGTGCCAGAATACCCAACGTGACAGACAAGACAAACGCATAAATGTATGAAGATAGCACAGCAGAATCAGATTGGCACAGTAAACACATACTTATCAGTTATTAGTAGACATCAGTTTTATGTCCACCAAAAATAACTAAAATATGAATGAATTTATGCTGTCAACATCTTTAAAACTGCTGTACCTATCATTTTGAAAATTTACATTACTCATACTCTAAATTATTTTTTAACTTTAAGCTTACAGTCTTCACTCAAGTTGTCTAAATCAGCCTTCCTTTGTCTTCTGTGTCTTTCTTTATGAGGTGCTGAGAAAGACACCATTCACGTAACCAAATGTGTTCTTATTAATGTATTAGTTTCAAAATCTCAAAGTCTGCTGGATAGAATGGTATATCCACAAACGTTTTAAAAGGATGTCTTGGTGCACTGAACAGTATCTTTGAACACCTTATTAATTATTCTTTAACTGAGGGAGTATTTATTGAATTTTTAAAAATTGTCTATAATCAGACCAGTTTTTAAAAAGGATGATAAACATGACAAAAACAATTATAGACCTGAAACCAAATTATATGAGGAAATTATAATAAAAGTTTCTATGTCTCTTAGGTAAGCATAATATGGATACTAAATACTTTCCAGCATGGATTTAGAAATAAATCCTCAACTCTGACTGCAATGATAGACATTACCCATGAAATACTAATGCATCTTGAAAAAAAAAAGACAATGTGGCAGGATTATTTCTAGATATGTCTAAGGTGTTTGACAGTGTCTGTGCAATAAAATATTACTTCTAAAGCTACAACAATTTGCAACAAATACTTGATTTAATAACTTATCTATTATATAAAAGAACACACAAATGTATAAGTAGAATATTTTAGGGGAAAATAATCTTAAGGTTAATATACGGAAAAGTAAAGTAATGTTATTTGAAAACAGGGCTAGTGATAAAAATATTAATTATACTATCAATGATGACGTAATTGAGCACACAAAAAATATAAACTTTTTTTATAGTAATCTAAAATTCCACAGTCATGTGGATAAAATATGTAATTAAGTTAGCTTGGCTTTATATGTTATAAGGAAATTGGGGAGGTGCAGATATTGCCAACTTGAATAGAATACTTGTTCTTCAAAAAATGAGCTTGAGAATTATCTATAACAATGTGTTCCACCTGAGCTGCTCGCCAGTGAGCAGTGGCATACTCATCACCTTGCGTGAGTAAGCCTGCAACATGCAGCACAGCTCTGCTTTGAGTAAGCTACCGTCATGGCATGGTGGGTAGACCTGCGATGATAAATGAATGGGGTTGCTATGGCCTTCGCCCAATGTTTAATGGCTATCATCCTTCGTGCCACTCCCTCTAAAGCTGTGCTTCACACAATGCTGCTGCGTACTTGCATGTACTCATTCTCAAACTCATGGATTTGGAACAGCCTGATATATAAGATAGGAAGGAAAGTATCATGCAAAAGTATTTTTACAGTTCAAAATATACTATCTCTCTATATGTGTATAAGGTTATTTTATTAGTTTTAGATGCAAGATATAGCATAACTTGTAATAGTGACTACCAAAATTATAATATAAGAAATCAGGATACAGTAAAACCCTGCTTAACCAAAATCTGGCTTAATCGAAACAAAAAAATAATTAAATTTTAAAAAATTAATAACTACAGAAGGTAAAAAAGTGTCAATATTTTGTTCATCCCTGCAATAGTTTGTCCCCTTTCACAAGTGTTCAAATTTAAGTGCCAATGTCCTCAAAGGAATGCTACAACTGTACCCTTGGCAAAACACACAGAAGGCAGAAGTCGGGAATACATGCACATATTGCAATATGGGCGAGTACACACCTCTGGTCACATGGTCTATTTGAAAAAAAGACAGAAGAAAATAACTGATTACACTCTTGGATGCAGAAATAATGTTACCTGACTAGTTAAAGTTATGTTTAAAATTTACATGCTTAACTATCCCTTATTCCCTCCCAGTTTTACGAAAAATATTTTTCATCGACTATCTGAAAAATTGCGTTATTCGAAATTACTTCGCCCCCTTTATTTTGGATAGATGGGGTTCTACTGTAATTTATTTTGAATATCTATTACAAAGAAAGCCACTGAAAAGGATCCTATCATTGGTGGTATGTTGAACAATTAACTCTCATCAAATTTAAAAATACCAAAACTGAAGTAGTTTAAACTTGCATTGAAGAAATACTTAGTTAAAAGATGTTCATATAGAGTAGATGAGTTATAAAGTTCAAGTTGAGGTTTTATTTTATATATCAATGTATCAAATTTCTTGTACTTATATAAAAAAAATCTGATGTATTGCACTCACATGACATTCTGTACTCTAACCATTCTAAAAGAAACTCTTATTCCTATATCTTATTCGCATTAGTTGAGGTAAACATTTGCAGAAATTATCTTATTGCTTATTTACTTGTACGGGAAATATGAGAATAAGTAGGCTTTGAGCGATAGTGAAATCTTTTAAAGCTATTTCCTTTTTAATATATTTATTTGGCCGATCAGCAAACTTGCTATACAAACCAGTGTTAAATTTAGTTAACAGTAAAATATAACAAACTGAGGACATAGCCTCTAACATGTGCAATAGTTAACAAGAACATAATGTTAACAACTGAGTAATATAAGTATGGGATATTAACAGTACAATTCAGCTATATAATGATAACAAGATATTGGACAAGTTAAATACAATGATCATACTCATAGGAGTTAAGAAAGAGTTTGGAATAAATGAAGTTATTCTAAGGGATCACTGTCTTCAGAGTCAGTGAGCAGGAAGTTCTGAGGCAGTTTTCTCTTTAGTCTTCTCTCCTATGGGTTTCTTAATCCAATGTAATATGTTACAGTACTTGATACTACAGTTCATTTGAACAAGAATGTCCTTATAAGTGCTGAGGCTTTCACGGCCGGCATTATCAACTATGTTAAGTAGATTTTCCGGGCTTGTGGGCCGTGGTCGAGTTGGATTACCTTCCTCCGACAAAGATGAATATGAAAGTTTGCAGTGAACTTTAGTTTATGTGCAGCCGCTAATAACAGAGGTTGACCCTGAAGATGCTGGACGCAGTTTTCAGCGAAACGTCGGAGGAAGGTAATCCAACTCGACCACGGCCCACAAGCCCGGAAAATCTACTTAACATAGTTAAGAATGTCCTTGAGAGCAATTTAAAGTACTCTTGTACAGGAAGAATTCCTGATGCAGCTGATCGTTTCTTATGTACCATGAAGCCTTTGTAATAATGTGCAGAAATTTGTTTTGTATAACCTGAAGTCGATGGATATAGGTATTGGTAACTGCACCCCACACAGGAGCGGTGTAAGAGATTAAGAGGCATACAAGTGATTTGTGTAGCAGTATTGAGCACTCTAGTCCAAGCAGAGATCTCTTATGTAGTAGAGGGTATAGTTTTATGATTCTGGAATTAGCTAGTGTTGAAATGTAGGATATATGAGAATTCCAAGTGAGTTTTGTGTCAAGCATTACTCCTAGATATTTAACCGGTGTTTCTGAAGGCAGCCATGTAAGCTGTTTTTCCTGGAGTAGTAGTGCAGATGGGTTGTTGTATGCCTTAAGGAGAGTATCTTAGCTTCAGTCTTATTGGCATTAAACTTCATTCTCCAGGTTGTAAACCATTTAGACAGGAGATTTAGTGACATCTGCAGTCTTATATTTAAGATAGGGTGTGAATGGAAAATAACTGTGTAGTCTGCATATACTGCAGTAGATGTAGGATTTGTACCTGGTAGGTCATACATGAATAAGTTGAATAATAATGGTGCTAGAATTGATCCTTGTGGAACTCCTGCTGTTATTGGTCTAGTGGTAGATTTATAACTTCTAAAGTAAGAACAAATTAGAAACTTAGAACTTCACTTATCTTAGTAATATTGCAAGTTCTTGGTGCAAAGCTGACTAAAGTTTCAAGCTTTGAGAATGAGTTGGAGTCAACTTGAAACTTTAGTCAGCTTTGCACCAAGAACTTGCAATATTACTAAGATAAGTGAAGTTTTTAATTTCTAATTTGTTCTTACTTTAAAATCTTGTTGCTTCACTGTTAATAGCTTCAATTTCCTTAATTAGATTTATAACTATCTATGCACACCAGAAATTGATGCTGTAATATTAAACTTTTAATTATATTGATAAAATAATCTGGAAATCCAATTCGATGTAATTTAACCAGTAAACCTTCATACCATCTGGTGTCAAAAGCTTGAGCTATATCAAGGAAAATAGCAGTAGTATATTCCTTCTTCTTGAAACTATTTATAATATTTTCAGTAATTCTTAGTAACTGATGAGTTGTTGAATGTTGAGGACGAAAGCCAAATTGAAAGGATGGTATAATGTTATTGCTGTAAACATATGCTGCTAAACGTGCAGAGATTGCTTTTTCTAATAATTTTGATAGAGCAGGCAGTAGACTGGTTGGCCAATTACTCAATGGTATATGTTTAGGCTTTTGTGGTTTATGAAAAATAATTATTTCTGCAGGTTTCCATGATTGGGGGAAATAGCTAATTCTTAAGGAGGCGTTAAAAGATTTCCATTACATAAACCAGACCTTTCTTTGTAAGTTTCTTCAAATCAATGTTTGGTATGAGATCGTGTCCAGGGGATTTCTTAATAGGTAGATCCTTGATGGAACAAGATAATTCCTTGGGTGATGTGTGTGATATTCTATTGTTATTAGTTTATTATTAGTATTGTTAAATGTAAACATATTTTCGTAATGGGAAGCAATGACGCGTTTAGTCTGAGAATCTGTGAATATTTTATTATCAACATGTAGTGAAGGTACTGATGTAGGTTCTCATAAAATCCTTTTGGTTTCATACCAAAGTGAGCTGTCGGTAGAAGATCAAGAGAATAAGTAAGTTTGGTAAGAATTAAAGTAATGTTCTAATTCCTGCCATAGTGTATGAATTAGGCTATTGAGTTTTTTGCATTGCCAAGGCTGTCTTTCTCGTTGCCCTGTCTTCGAATGCAATGTTTTTCTTTTATTAAATGAATGATGTGCATGGGTAAGTAGAGACAGGGTCTTTGTCAGTGTGCACGGGTTGTTGATTCTTTGACACAGGAACAAATTTTGTCTGTGTAATGTTGAACTACATTATCAATATCTGATAGGCAGGTTAAATTTCCTTTTTTTTTTTTTTTTTTTTTTTTTTTTTTGTAGTGTTTAACACTTGCTTTTGCTACTATGGCACCACAGGCGGTGACACTGATGATACTTGGAATGAAGATGGAGCACCGGTGGAATGAGATGGCAGGGGAAACTGGAGAACCCAGAGGAAACCCTCTCCAGTGCCCCTTCATCCACCACAAATCCTGCACGCGGTTGCCTGGTATCAAGAATGGTTATGACTGAAATGTGTTTAAAATTGAACAATGGTCAGAATTGAGGGCAGTTAGAGCAGTAACATACATAGGAGTATGCATATTTTTGCATAATCCTATATCTCTTAAAGGTTTGAGACAGTTCTCTTTGCATGGTTAACATATTAAAAAACTGAATAACAATGTTACATAGTAATAAAATCTTCCGGGAAAGGCCGTGTCTTGGTTGTGTTGTTGCCAACGTTTCACCTACTCTGTAGAGCTTCTTCATAGTAGGGCGAAACGTTGGCAACAACACAACCAAGATGCAGCCTTTCCCAGAAGATTTTATTACTGTGAACACCGGCTGCCGAAGCCTGTGTAATTTATTAACAATGTTGCATTTGATGAAAGTTTAAGTTTTCCAAAACTGATACAAATAACAAGGAATATCTCTGAAATGGTTCACTCCAAAAAGGTTTATTTGGACATAAATTGTGTGTTTTAGTGAAATCTACATTTTTGTATAGTAGGAATTTATGAGTTACTAAAAAGTCATCCAGAGTAAACAGGTCTGCATAGGCCGTAGCCAAAAAATTCAAAATATACACTTCATTTATCATAAAAAATCTCCAAAACATGTCATTTTAATTAAAATGGTTAAAATCAAAATTTTTGAAAAATTTTCCATGTAAAGGGTAGTTTCAAAATCTTTGTGTAGCATCCTTGAAAGACATTAAACTTAAATACCAACTTCAGTTTTTAACCGACTTTTTGTTTTTGAGTTATGCTGTCCACAGACAGGCAGACTGAGAGAGAGACACCCATACACACAGACCTTTTTCTAATAATGCTTTTTTTTTGGATTCACGGGGGCCTCAAAACATATATTTCTGGTGAAATCTCAACATCAAATTTTTGGCTGGAATACAAATAGAGAAAGTAAAAATTCTAAATTGTATAGAAGTTGATGAAGCTTGTAATATTGTAGGATGTCTATAAGTAAATAAAAAACCAAATAATTCAGCTTTAATTCTTCCAACAGAACTAAATGATACACCAGAGGCTTCCACCACTCATTTCTGTGCTCACTTGAATTTTATATAGTATTCCCAGTGTAGCTTCCCTCGTCATGAATTGATACACATGGTCATCCTCCGTGGTCTAGCGGTAACATGCCAGCCTTTGATTCCCGAGGTCACAGGTTCAAACCCAGCAGACGACAATTGGATGACCTTTTTTTTTTTTGAGGGGGGCTTAAAAATCCTTAGCATGGCTTTCTTTGGAAGGGAAGTAAAGCCATTGTTCTTATGTTGTAGTTTTATGGTATGTAAAATAACCTCAAATTTGATAAAAAGGCCTCTAAGTAAAATTAAACTGTCATGCCCAGTATGGAATAAGATACTAAGAACCCAACAGTTACAGAGCATCCATAAATACAAATTCAATTCCAATTTTGATACACATTACCAATTTCCTGCATCTAGTTATGCAAGAATTTTCCTTGCAATTTGTTATGAATTGATGGCATCGTTAGCTCCAGTTTTATTTGCATTGTGCATCAGATAGAGGAATGGTCATGTTGTCAGTGTTGGACATACTCATGTTGGCTGACTCAACCTTGAGATCATGCCACTGCATGTCATATTTACACTGTTCTCATCTATCTGCATGGATATTATGTTGCAACTGCTGGTATTTCTAAATGTTCTTTAGACCTGGTATCCAAATTTAAATATGGTCATAGCTGCACATTAGGTTTTTGTATTCTTCTAATTTCAATTTATTTGGTATTTTATTTGATGGTAGATTTCCTTCTTATCTTTCCATTTAACTTTGTGGTACACATTTTAGTGCCATACAGTTGTGCTCATTATCTTGGCTAAAGAATATTTTATTTTAAATCCCCATTAATGCTTAAAAAATGAGATCAGCTTCTTTGGTGAAGAAGCTCCATCTAAGCAACAATTTATAATTGGTAGAGCAAATTCAACATTTCGTGAATTTTTTTCAGTTCACATTGGGCATTAGTGCGAGTCATATCCAAAACATTTTACATCAAAGTTAGACATAGAAAACTTTGTTGTTGATGGATTCTCCATAAACTGATTCCTGGTCTTAAACAACAATGCAAAAAAAACTGAAAAAAATTCCAATGCAACACTCCAAATTTGGTTTGAAATGTCGTTATTGGTGATGGATCTTTGATTTATTGATTTGATAATGAAAGAAACATCTATTGGTTCAATGGATCTTTCAAACAGAACCTGAGTCTGTAAAGGTCCAACAAATTTGCAGTGCTAGGAAGAAGATAGTTCCTATTTTAGGTTTTTTTTTTCAACCAGCCTTATTGGTACTATAGCATTAGGAGATAGACATATTGTTACTGCTGTTTGGTATACAAATGTCTCATCACTGCAAGTTTTTTAAAAAAATTTTGAAATATGCCCCAAAAGGAAAAATGATTTTACATTATGACAACGCACCATCGCATACAGCAGAACTAACAACTGAGTCTCTGGATGTTCTAAACATCAGCAGGATTGATATTTTAAAAATGTTCAGTGTCCCTCTCATATTCTGTTGAGCACATTTTATCAACTAATGCACCACTTCATGTGCAAATTTCCGTATATTAACAGATGTTATGGTTTTCTTTAACCTCTCGAGCAATGGTTATTTAAAACATCTGCGAGCCGAGAACTGCTACCCAATATCCAGCGCAGGGCATTTAAAGTGCGTCGTATATACACAGCTGTATTTTGTGTAAATATTAAGTTATTTTAATGAAACAAAAACTGGTATAAAAATCATTATTTGCAGTATAAATGTACGTCATCAGCAAAGTTGAGTTGTATTTACAAAACGTTGAAATGGCACAATTTTGTTTCACTGTGGTGAAAAGTCAACTTTGCCCTGTCGAACGCATCTAATATAAGTTCTCGGAAAGAAACAGTAAAGAAACACCCATTGTATGTGTGGCTTATGCATCAGCATACTGTGTAATGAAGCACTACTGTATGCGTGGTCTGTTGAGTCATCAGAATAGAGCAACATTGCAACTTTTGCTTATGCGAGTTTCGTAACTTATTAGAGTCCGTGTCTTTCTTTGTTGAAATACATACGTATACTTCCCTGCTTGTAGCTGAAGGGAGAAGTGGTATAAAAAGGTGTTTTTGCACCAACTGGATATAACCATATACAATTGTTTGGTGGTTTGGACAGCTCTCTAAACACACACAGGACAATGACCGATCTTGACTTCTGACTATAAATAGCTCGCAGCCTAATTGAATACCACGCTGGGGGTTGAAAATCCAAAACCCCTGCACCCCTCAGACTTCAAGGAAAACATTATCCTAAAAGGATACCACCAACAGCAAAGAAGTCCCGCCCATCTCGAAAGTGTTTCGTGTGCCGCAAGAAGGGAATTCGCGAATGTGGAGATGTACCTACCCTTATGTGTTTATCCCTGTTTTGAGGTAAATCACTGCAGAAAGAACATATTAAGGTAAGCCAATAAAGTATATAGACTTTACTAAAATGTTTCATAAAGGGAAAATTAAAATAAGTTGAGTTGGATAAGGGATAAATAAGGGTTAAATGCTTAAACGCACAGGACGTGTATACACGCCCATATCGCTCATCCATCATTTTAAATGGACGTGATTTCACGTCCATATACCTCAAGAGGTTAACATACTAAAAAATAGAAATCATGACGTTTAGGTCAGTAATTTGAACGCATTTATACAGGAGTCACCACTGTCAGGAAAAATCAGAAACCAGAAAACTGAGAACATCTTCAAAATAATATTGAAGATGAAGGATGAATTCACATTTCATCAGTGTGTATTAAAGTATTACACTGTTACATTTGATTTATGATTTATTCATCCATATGTTTCTGTTACATAGGATATATCAAGAGTTCAGAAGAACTTACCTAATATGTACATATAAAGTTTAATTACAAAGTTTATTTACAAATCTGTTTCAATTTCACGTACCTGTAAAATACATCTACACTCATTTACACATTTTGATTACATTTAGTGTTGTACTTAAATTCTTCAGTATTGTAGAAAGCATTTTCTAGTAAATAGTTCTTAATGGTTTTTATTTGTATCTCTCTTTGTTTTATGTCTTTTATTTCCTTGGGCAAAGCATTATAATGTTCTTTTCCTATACTTTTTATTGAACGATTATTTAATGTTCCCCTGAGTGCAGTTCTGTAATAATCATGTTTATTTCTAACATTATAGCTATGCATGTGATTGTTTTTAGCAATTTTTCCATTTAGAAGAACATGCTTGATGCTTTCATAAATGTAGATACATGGAACTGTTAGGATTTTGTATTTTTTGAAACAGTCCCTACAACTGTGTCTTTTTTCTATTTTCCCAATTATTCTAATTGCCCTTTTTTGTAATTTGAATATTTTTAGTACTTCCTTAGCTGTAGTATTCCCCCATAGTGTTATGCCGTATTTTATATATGAATAAATGAATGCAAAGTACACCTGCTTCAGCATTTTATTATCCATCTTATCCTTAACTTGTTTCATAATGTATAATCCCTTATCTTTTTTGTTATGTACATTATATGTGGTTGCCAATTAAGATTTCTGTCTATAAGCACTCCTAGGAAATTTGTGACCTGTGTCTCAGGAATACTTTCCCCATCTACCTTGATATCAATGTGATCTGCATGTTTTTCTTTTAGCCTGAAATTTATCCATGATGTCTTTTTTATGTTTAATACCAAATCCAGATTTGAAAGATAGTCTTTTAATATTTTTATGATACTGTTTGCCTTGTTTTCTACACCTTTGGTAGTGGGATCTGTAACTATTATTGTTGTATCATCTGCATAGCCAATTGCTGTACCTCCATTATTTGCTACCATTTCAAAAAGATCATTTATATAAACTAAAAATAGAAAAGGACCCAATTTTGAGCTTGCGGAACTCCTTGTTTAATTGTTTCAAATTGTGATCTTACTTTATTTACCATACCCTTTTCATTTTTGTAGTTTATTTCTACGCACTGCTGTCTATTTTCTAGATATTGTCACCGCGCCCGCTGCATCTAATTGCCGACAACAGCAGTGTCACCCATCGCATTATTGTCGGCACTACCGCAAAGGAGCCGAAGGAAAGAGATAGAGAATGACCGCATTGTTGGGGCGCTTGCCGAAAGAGAGAAAAGGATAGAGGCTACTGGAATCTTCTACTTTGTATCTCACCGCAATAAGTGAACGTTCCTGAAGCTTCCAGAATTGTGCCTGGGAGATATAAATAGCGGTAAAGTGTGAGAAGAGGCAGTCAGACGTATGTGAAGGTTGAGTAGTCGTGCCGACGGAGAGGACAGACGGAGAAGGGACAGTTCTTTGTGTTACGAGTTCGGAGCCGTGCTGTTGGAGAATCGAAAAAGACTTTCTTGTTGTTGCAACGAGTGTACAAAGTTACTGTTTATGGAAATAAAAGTGTTTCTTTATCTCGACTACATCTGTCTTCTTTACTTCTCAACCAACCAAAAAGTCACAATATGATGCAACCCACTTTTGTGCAATGCCTCGAACCCCATATTTTTCTAACTTATTTTCTAGGATGTTTATATTTACACAGTCAAAAGCTTTAGACAGATCCAGAAATATGGCAACTACAAATTCACGATAAGTGAATAAGTGCTGGGAAAATAATTACCCATGTTGCTCCCCAAGTTGGGGATTATTTGTTTTTGTGTCACTTTCTTTTACACTCACCTTCACTTTAAAACGTTTTAGTATTTCTAACATTTTAAAGTGAAGGTAAATGTAAAAAAAAGTGACTTAAAAACAAACATGAACACTTCATCGTTAATAGTGCTTCTATTTTCAATATTTAGGGAATATTCTTTGTGCTCCAAAAGAGTACACACCCCAGTGTCATGTCACAGAACATCAGCATTTCAAAAGGCCTTATTTGTAGGTTTATGCTCTCCACAATCAATAAAACGTTCTGAGTTCTTAGAACTGTGAAGGGAAATGGTTTCTAGTAATAGTGAATACTTACAAGGCACATTTGGCTGCTTATTCATTTGTGGCATTAATTTGACATCAAAAAGTGTCAAGTTCAATGTTGTAATGAGTGTAGTTCTGTATCATTCTGCCAATAACCTCCAAATTGTTTAAGATTGAAATTCACTCTATTTACTAATTACATTGTCTTGCTGAAATGAATGACTCTCTCTGTAACTATGAGTATGTATACTATCTGCCTTACAGTATGGAGTGGACAACTGTCTGTTTCTCAGTGAATTTATACATCAAAATGCAGCAGAGCTAGAACATTTATCAGCAAATGTGTACAAGACAGATAAAGACAATAGGAGTTAATATACAGACTAAAACTTAATCTCATGAAGCCAATTCAAACTGAACTATCTTCTTCTGACTTAGCAAACTTAATTTTCACTTAGTGGCATTTACTTGAAAAGCTCCAATTTGGTTAATTGGTGATCATTGCCTTTTATTTGTTTCTAAACATAAAGAAATATTTGCAGACCTAGAATGGCAGGAAATGCCCATAACAATGGGCAACAAATTTTAATTTTGTGTTGGTTATTGAGTTGAAATTAATGCAATTAAATGTATTTCTTCATGCTGAACCTGAAAATGACAATCAGATTATCAACTATAGTCTAGTTTTTTCATAATTTTAAGAATGTCTTTATATGATAATTTTGTCCATACACCTGGTAATATTAATTCAATTGAACTTCTTTCAGCTTCAGTATTGAAGTAACTGGAATTTGATGTACTTTTTCATGCTGAAAACAAAAATGACAATTTAACAGTCAGCAGTGTTCTAGAGTTTTTGGTAATATAAAGAAAAAGTTTTCCCCATAAACCTGGCAGGATTTACTAAAATCTTTTTGTCAGTTATGGAAGTGAAATAACCAGCATTCAATGTATTTTTCCACTCTCGAAACTAAAATTACAATGAAATTCTTAGCAGTGTTCTAGATTTTTTGTAATTTAGAGTATACATATAAAAAACCCTTGACACAACAGCCCATCAGGGCCACGGTCCACAGCCCAATCGCTGCATCCCTCAACTCTGCCCACCACAGGTGTCATGGGTGGGGTGCAGTACTTGAGGTGGGACATGTCAGCACCCCAGTTCCTCCCGGCTGGTTATGCATCTTTTCAACCAGGGCCACTACTTTTCAATCAAGTAGCTACTCTATTGGCCCCTCAGGGACCTAACGAGGCCGAGTGCACCAGGTCCCCCAGCAGGAGAAAATCCCCACACCAGTACCAGGAATCGCTTGGTAAGCAGCAGCACTACCACTGTGCTAAGGAGATGCCCACATATATACAGGGTGTAAATGAATAACACTGCATAAATTTTACTGCCAAACGGACGGCTCCTAGTCAACCAGTGGTTATTCTTGGTTTCCGGTGAAGGCAGCGTCCTCTTGTGGTTTGTTGCCGACGTTTCTCCCATCTTATCGTGGGCTTCTTCCGGGCTCAAGTGCGTTGGCAACAAACCACAAGAGGACATGGCCTTCACCGGAAGCCAAAAATAACCACGACACAGACCGCGGAAGTCTACGCATTCTCCTAGTCAACCAATTTAGATACGACACCAATGGCCTATGATGTCAAGTCACCAAATTATATGTATTTAAAGTAATTAAAGACTGTGATCAATAAATCATATCCAGAAAGAAATATGCAAATAGTGTCCATTGAAAATGAAATAGTGCTTAGTAGGTACTTAGTAAAGCCTGTCTTTTGTCTCTCTGAAGAAGTGTTTCTAAATGGTACCATTACCAAAACACTTAAATTGTAAACTTATCATGTGGCTGCATGCACTACAAATAGAAACAGATTGTGGAGAATGGCTAAAGAAACTGAGGGAAGTTCCAAAATGTGTGCTGCTTTGACCACATGGATATGCGGACCTAATAAATCCAAAAAATGAAGTTCAAGTTCAAACCCAGAGATGGGTAAACTCCCCCCCACCCCCCTCTCTTTCTTTTCCATTTTGAGAGTAATATGGTGCTTATGCTGTAAAATAGCAAAATACCACCATCATATGCAATGGTATATCATATGCACAGGGTATTATTTACTTTTGATTCTCCATCTGAGATTGGCTAAGGCTGGAGAGTTATGTACTGACATTGGTCTGAAGCTGTCGGTTGGCTATAATTGACCATGTCAGTAAGAGCAATTTGCAATCCAACAGCTAACCACCTGTAAACAATTCACAAAATGTTGAACCAAGCAATAGTACAAAGTACTACAATTCCCCAAAAGAGGCACTGAGTACCTATGTGGTAACAAGATGATTGCCTAATACTACCAAGAAGTGACCTTAATAACCCTGAAAGACACTAACACCACCATGTGGTGATTGTTTCCTGTTTAAGCCTTTAGTAATCAAGTCACCCTCGTCTCAATTCCTATTTGCCCTCAACACACATTATGTTGAAGCAGTTAAACGGGTACTCTAGAGCAAAATTATACTTTTGCCAAATTGGCTGACATAAACCTAGTATATAGCCAAGCAGGAGGAGGTTCTGCAATAGCTGCATGGATTTACAGCAAAAGGTACCACAATAGATGCCAACCCCATTGGAGTACTTTAGAATCTGTAGATCGACATTTGCAAGAATGTGATTCTGTAGTGCCAAATAAAGCAGATTACAATGCAATATATACCCATCATACATGGAGTTTGAAGAAAATGTACTGTATTTGCTGGAAGAGGAACTGTCAACGAGCACCTGTGCTATTGCATGTACAATGGGCATCAACTGCACAAGTGTATGGCAAGTCTGTATGAGGAGCTACTATACCCCTTCCATCTACAAAAGGTGCAAGCCTTAACTCTGGAGGATTGTGATTTACGCTTGCAGTTTTGTGGATGGACCTTAAGGCAGCCACTAGAACTGTTTTCATTAGTGTTGTTCATCAATGAAACTACGTTTGCAAGGGATGGGCCTATTCTAAACCACAAGAATACTCACATATGGGAGGGAGTACAAAAACCCCCATACCACTGTTCAGACCCACCAACAGCATTTTATGGTAAACATATGGGCTGGCATTGTTTCTGACCAATGGGCCATACCTTCTTCCTCCTCGACTACATGGCAACACTTATAAAATATTTCTGCAGTATTGCCAGCCCTTTTGGAAGAAGTGACACGCTTGAAGTTCGTGTTCAACTGCATTTCTAGCATGACGGAGCTACTGTGCCTTATGCTATAGCATATGGGAGCATTTAAATTAAGTCTTCCCTAATCACTGGATCAGAAGAGGCAGTCCTACTGTGCCCTGGCCACCTCTTTTGCCGGATCCCAATCCCATGGATTTCTTTTTCTGGGGTCATCTCCATACTTTGGCATATTCATCATTAATTGATTCTGAAGAGATGTTGCTTGCCTACATTATTGTAGCCAGTAATGAGTAGAGGACAGATTTCTGCATGTTTGAATGTTTTATCCCTTCAAATATAAACATGTGCATGGAAGAGGAAAATGCGTTTCATGTCATTTGGAATCAATTGACAAAAGTTTTCTAGTGCATAGATATGTATATCACAGGATTAGCGCATTTTTCACCAATATGTGCATATGGGTGCATATATTACTCTTTTTTTCTCCAATTAATGTTGGAATATTAGTTCATGACCCCATAAAATGACAAGTTTCTGCTTTATTATCATATTTTTGCAAATGAATGTAATCTCATTTTCATAGTAAACCATCATCCCTATGTATGTAAAATATTCGCCTTTTCGCACAACAGTGACAATGCTGAGCAGGGATCTGCAAGTCAATAAAGCAATTTGGCCTAAACCATTTCCTAAAAGGAAGATTTCAGAAGAAAGGAACGAGCTTGCCAACAATGGACAGTTGGTGGTAATTTGCTTATTTTCGTTTTCAACCTGCAATATTCTTTGAAGTTTGAACATCAGCTTTATTGTACATTGTTAACAAAACAAAGCGAGAATCGAAGTTTAAATTCTTAGCCTTTTCTCAAATACCATTTTGCGAGTGTTAGTGGGCCAAGACAAGTGTATTTTAATGCCAAAGGAAAAATCAGTACAATACCTGCTTCATCAATGGATTGGTGAGAATCATACATTAACAACAAACCGAAAAAAAATTGTTCTTTGCCAAATCTACGACAAACATGCGAGTATTTGAAATAACTTATTATGGTTTAATGCAGTACTGCATTATTGTGACCACCTAGAAGATGTGAAAAGGTGCTGGAAACTTTAGATGTGAATGAAGCAGCAAGTATTGCAGTTGCAGTGAATGCATGCAACGAGGAAAGCTTACAGGCTAAATTAGCTTTTATTAAAACCTATTTTAGTAAACTAAGAGCTGCAATCACACGTTTGGAAGAAAGAGGAGTAACACTAACTTCTCTGCAGATGTATGAAGCTGTCGTCGCTCAATAAGTGCCCAAAGAAACTGGAAAAAGAAGCCTCTTTGCAATACTCCCATATCTCATGTGAATCGGAGAAATGATTCTCTTCATTCAGACACATCAGAAGTGGTGGACGAAGCGGCGTCAGGGTGGGTTTTCTCCAGGTGTTTCGGTTTCCCCTACCGTCTCATTCCACTGGTGCTCCATCTTCATTCCATGTGTCATCAGTGTCACCGCCTGCGGTGCCGTAGTAGTAAAAGCGGGCGTTAAACACTACAACAACAACACATCAGAAGTGACAGAAGTAAGGGCTTTCTATCAGAAAATTTAGAAATGTATTTGGTTATTTACTGTAACAAGAACTGATAGGCAATCAATCATCAAATGATTGTTGACTTATATTTAATATTAATTAGTTACACACAAGATTAATGATAACAATATAAAATAACTTCAATTAGGATCAAAAAAGTAAAAATATTACAAATGTTGTTTCATAAAAAATAAAATTATGCGAGAAAATAGTGTATTTTACTATCAGAAGAAAATACATTTTTGTGCATTTTTTTAATTTTAAGAGCGTATTTTCAACTTTTTTGCTGCATAGCTGCACGCATATATTTACCTATGGTTTTTAGTAGATATAAATTTGCCTTCTAGTGATGAGGAATGCTCAACAGGGTTTGTGAATCATTTCTGCATTGATGTCACCTATGCACTCATGTTAGAGAGGTCAATAATGGTAAAATCCTGAAGGCTTGCTTTCTACATATACATAAGGCTGCCAACCTAATATAAGAATATTATGTCAAAGATGTAAACAGGACTGAATAAAAAAAAAATCAAATCTACTTCAACAAATACATATATGTGCTATAGGCTGCTGCAGTTCACTATGCAGAACCACAGGTCCCAAGGTAAAATTTGTCTGGGATCATGGTGATTCCCTATTTTTACAACATATAAAACCTTTTAAAATGCTAATCTTTGCAGTAAGTCAATATTTTGCATGCCCTTTATTGATTTATATGAGAAAATTCCAATGGTCCATGGGTAAATTTCAACAAATACCTACTGGTGCTTAACATGTTTAGTCAGCTACAGAAGGGTTACAATGACTAATCAACTTTCAAACTGGTAAGAGCTGGGAAGTTAAAATATGTACACAGCAACATTATAATCTGTTTATTCAGGTAAATTTCTCTAGATACAAAAGTGGTTCACTTAATCGTATTTAAAACACAGCCTAATTATTAAGTTTTAATCAAACTGATTCTGTATAAGATATACGAAACTTCATATTTTTGGTGATGCTCTTCATTGTTGATGCAATTCTTTGTACTTGAAGATAATCACATGCATTTGATAGCTTTTCCAGACAAAGTAATGTTATATAACAAAAGTTTAATCTGTAGAGATAGAGACAGCTGTTACATGAGCAACTATATTTTGTGCTTCATTAAAATTAGTTATCATATCCTCTAAACATCACAAAAAGTTTAACATTTTACAAATAAAAAATACAGTATAACCTCATTAATGAGCTTATTTTGTAAATTTAAGACTTCAAATAAATTTTAGTTAGAATACTAGGAATAACTAACAAAACCAGTTTTCCAGCACCTGAAGCTGTTCCCTACTTCAGTTTGCTACTTAAAACTTTGTCAAGTTTCACATTCAAGTTCTTTCATTTCATTATTAAAGTTGAAAAAACATGTGCAAAGTAAAATGCCTTTAACTATACAGATATGCCACATATGCAGTTGCATTGCACTGATTTTTCTAAGTTGTGTGATACATTTTGTTTCTATCTTGAATGAGCTGTAATTCATATAAAAATTTAAGGTGTGTTTCTGAATGAGAGCAAATATTAACATTAAAATATGGCAGTTGGAACTTTAATAGCAACAACATTGCTGCACAGCTGCTATGCAACAGAACCTAATATTGTCGCTGATAGCACACTTTAGTTACACCTCAAGCAAATAGACTCTCCCTTTCCATATCATGTGCATGCACACTGGTGAGAGACACAGAATCTTGTGTGAGCTAGCAGTCTAATGTAGTGTTGCTACCATGTTTTCGAAACAGGAATAATGGTGTTGGATAAAGATTGAATGTGCCAGAAGTCATACAGCACAACAGTGTCATCAAGGTCTTCAAGAGGCTTGCAGGGAATCTAGTTCTCTTCCAGAACAGAGGCATGGTGGGTAAATGCCTTTAACAAAAGACACCAAAATGTGGCAAACATGTTTCAGCCAGGACACCCTAGTGTCAGTGAAGATGTGCATGCTCTTGCAGCGTTACTGGACATTGATCAATGCCATATCATTTGTGAGCTCGCCAAGAAACCAGATTAGGGCACACAAGAGTGCTTCACATTCAGAAGGACCACCTGTCTGTGAAAAAAATTGCATCGTGATGTGTTCTGCATGATCAGGAATGGTTATGACATGACATTGCTTGGATACACTTGGGGTGCTTTGATTGCAAAGGAGAGACTTTCTCACGCCGTATCCTTATGCTGGATGTGACATGGGTCAAATCATATGAGCAAAAACTGAAACAGTGATCGAAAGAATGATAGCAACACCACAAAAACTGAAAGTTTGTCAGAATCCCAGCAATGTGAAAGTGATGGTGATTCTCGTGTATGACTGTGATGGTTTATGCTACCGCATTACATTCCTTCACAGCAGACCATCAATGCACAGTATTACAGTTTGTTTTTAGAACACAACCCGACCTGTTTTGAAAAAGAAATTGCAAAACTGTCTGCAGAACCCACCAGTCATTCTGCATAACAATGCTCAGCCACATACACGGAAGTGCTTTACCATCCACCAGGACTTAAGTTTCTGCAACTCTGACTTGATTCCGAAGATGAAGGAACTACTTCATGGCATTCATTTCAGAGATTCGTCAGGCAGTAGACCGCTCCATTCTATCAACAGAACCGGCGATACTAAGGGTATCCTACAACTTCCATATCACTGGCAAAGGGTTATATACAATGCTGGTGACTACTTTGAAGGATAGTAAATCTTGCTTACATGAATTTTTTTTGTATCAGTTGTAAATAAATAGTTGACACTATTAAAGTTGCAACCCTCATAAATAGTATCACTATAAAAAAATGAATATATGCCACTCATTTGCAATATGTGCATATTTATTTTAACAAAGAAATACAACTGCAGCATCTAATTCTCAGAAAACAATGCACTCTCTGATACATATAGTGATTTTTCCTCACTCTGCAGCCACTGGACAGCATAATGCACAGATACACCCAACACTTCCATTACCTGCACACAATGGTGTGACTGTTGTGACTCGCAACAGCTGGATGAGAGTAAATAGCAGTTTCACTGAATTTTAAATAGTACAGATTAAGTTACCAGTTTGTTCCATTCCTGTAATATAAATTTATGAGTTTAAGTGATCATTAAGTTACAGGTGTTATTGGTAATCACACAGTTTTCCATAATTCTTCAAAATAATTATAAATTACCATAAAGGATTTTTATGTATGACATATGTGGTAAAAAGCTCTTATATGGAAGTTGGAAGGCAATTTGAAGCACAATTTCCCGGTTTACTGATCCTAAACAGAGAAATTGTACAAAGATTTTGCTCAAATTCAGAAGAACAGGGTCCATTCTGGATAGAATACAAAAGGGTTAAAAAGCTGGTTCTTAGTGAAGAGAAACTGGGTGAAATTGGAGAACATCGAAAATCCCTAGGTTAGCTTGCACAGCAAACAGTTATTTCCATGAGCTCAGCATGGCAAGATAAACTATTCAATTTGAAACCATACAATGTCACTGTGGTCCAGGAATTGCAGCCAGATGATCATCAGTTTTAAGTAAATTTCTGTAATTGGATTCTGCAAAATGTCAATGATGGAGTAAGCGACCTACACTTAATATTCTTCTCCAACAAAGCATGGTTCCGTTATTTTACACGTGCAGTCCCCTTGTAGGATGCAAAAGCTCACGTATGAGGTGCAGCAAATGCACAGTGTCATAGAACCTATATTTTTTTAACAAATAGAATCAGAGTATAGGTACGTGGCACTCGCACCATTTTTTGAACAGCTGAATATAATCTAAATTAAGAACAAATTAGAAACTAAAAGCTCCATTTATCTTATTAATATTGCAAGATGTTGAACTGCTGACTAGTTTCAAGTTGAAAACAACTTATTCTCAAAGCTATCCAAACAAGTTACCAATGCTCAGCTTAAAAGATCTATTTGTCGCTAACCTCTGAAAACAAAAACTTATAAATACAATCTATTGGTGGTATTTCAAAATTCATAACACAGTTCTTGTTTTTTAAAATGAATATCTTTTCCCAAAACCATTACATTTATAGGTCCATTTAATTGTTTTAATAATTTAACTTCTGGATTTAGTTCATGATTAAATGACCAAAACTGACCCGCCACAGCTGATTTATCAATTTGTTTATATTTAATATTTCTAAAATGCTTTTTTATTCTGGTTTCTAAATTATGTTTACTTTTACCGATATAAACCCTATCACCATCTAAACAGCTACATTAATAAATGCCAGATTTCTTATAATTTGAATTTTTTTTAAAAAATTTAGTAAATTTTGTATATTAAATTTATTTTGAGGGACCAAAGTTATTCCATATTCTTTAAAAATACAATTATCTCTTATTTTCTTGAGGATAGAACCTCTTTAACAGCCGTTTGATATTTAAATTTTTCTACCTTTTTATGTATAAAATCTCTATTAAAACCATTAATTACCACAGTGTCGATAATGTGTTTATATTCTGTGTTAAATTCTTTCTCATTAAGGGGTATATTTATTAACCTATAAATTTTAACTATTGAAAATAGCAAATTTGTGTGAAAAAGGATTAATACTTTTATTTTTTATATAATTATCAGTATGAGTACATTTTCTATAAAAGCCAAAATTCAATTTATTCTTATATTTTTTAATTTTTAAATCTAGAAAAGGAAGGCATCCATTATTTTCTGTTTCCAAAGTGAATTGTATGGCTTTATGCTGTAAATTTAAAAGTTTTAAAGCATCATGTTTCTCAGAGACAACAGCAAAAATGTCATCTACATATCTATACCATATTTTAAAAATCTGATGTGTTGCACTCACATGACTTTCTCTACTCTTGTACTAACCATTCTTACAAACTCTTATTCTTCTATCTTCTTCGTGTTAAATGGAATAAATATTTGCAGAAGTTATCTTATTGCTCGTTTTCTTGCACATGCAATGGGAATATTAGAATACCGTAGGCTTTGAGCGATAATCAAATCTTTTAAAGCTTTCAAATTCCATTCTCTTTGCACGCCTAACATATAAAAATGAATAGTGATGCTCCATTTGACAGAAGTACAACTTCTCCAAAACTTATGCAAATAACCAGGAATATCTCCAAAATGGTTCACTCTACAAAAATACAGACAGAAGAAGACAACATTTCCAACATCTTTTATGAGGTATATGCTTCTTATCATTGTAATTGTAACTATGAGAATAAGAAGCAGTTGTGAAAATATTATAGCTCTTTTGACATTAGACCAAGCTGAAGTGGCTGATATCTCGCTGAGCTGCCAAGCTGTGGCCACAGTGTGAGGGAAAAGAGTTGTGTATGTTCTCATAGGGACTAACTTCAAAAGGTAATTTCTTTATTTCTCATTCATTTTTGTCTCAAATTTTATTTTACGTTAGATTTAGGGTTAACAAGGACATTCCACATACTCAGGAGTGTAAAGATGATAAACAGTAAGTCATGAAGCCAGAATGCTTACAGCTAATACACAATTTTCAAACTAGAAGCAAGGAATGGTATTTAGAGAGCTACAGTGGGAGAAATACACTTATAATGAAACACTCCACAGGAGATGTTTAGAACAAATAATAAACTGAAACAGTTTAGTGTACTAAAAATAAAATAATGTTAGTTTTTAAACACCTCAGTCATGGTTTAATCTTTTTGTATATTAAACTTCCCTTTAATAATTTTTGATAAGTTTTAATTATTGTACATATGATAAAAAGTATACAGGGTTACTACAAATGATTCATTCATTTTCAGTTACACTTAAAACAATGGTTGACGCATCAAAATAACTGGAAACTCAAGTTTGCATTTGTTACATCAGATGGTACCATGAGCATAATGCCATCACAAAATGGCGACAAAACAACAAAAGATTTTTTTGGGTATTGGAATATGTGAGGTGTACATCTGTTATAGCAGTGCAACGTGCATTCAGAGGCAACTATCAACAAGAACCACCACTCAAACAAAACATTTTGTGGTGATATCTGCAATTTAGGGATAGTGTGTGCCTGTGTAAAGGGAAATCTATCAGTTGACCAAAGGTGCCAGATGAAGCAGTGGAAAGTTAGGAAAACATTCATCTGTAGTCCACATAAATCAACAACTTGTGGAAGTCATGAACTTGGAATACCACAACAAACTGTGTGGAAGATTTTGTGGTGACGTTTATATTGCAAACCCTATCATATACAGTTGCTGCAACATTTGAAGGCAGAAGATTAGGCTGGTACCTACAATTTTCCACCAATGCAAGAAGCAATGATAGATGAAGATTTCGCTGCCAAGTTATATTCAGTGACAAATGCACGTTCCATTTATCTGAGGTTGTTAATTGTCATAATGTGAGGATTTGGGGGACAAAATCCTCATGCATTTGTAACAGTTCAAAGAGATTCACCAAAGCTAAATATTTTCTGTACAATGTCGCACAAAAAGATGTAAGGACAATTATTTCTTCTTTTCTTTTGTGAAAACACTGTTACAGGTACATCTTACCTAGGTATGTTGAATTCGTGGTTGTTTCCACAGCTGAATAATGATTCTAACAATTTTATATTCCAACACCTCCTCACTGGAACTTGATGTTCATATCTGAACCATAAACTTCCGCATCATTGGATTACACATTGATGCAGATGACCAGGCTCTTTTTCCTTGGCCCCTGAGGTCATCTGACCTATTGCCATGTGACTTCTACCTCTGGGGGTACCTTAAGGACTGCATCTATGTACCTCCACTACGAAGAATACTCGTACAATGAAGGAACACATCACCACTGCAGTAATAACCTTGACAAGATGATGCTCCATGATGTTTGGAACGAACTGAATTACTGCCCAAGTACTGCTCACCCAAAGGGCACATACAGTACATTTGTAGAGTATGGGAGTTAACTTGGTGAGTTTACAGTCAATTTAATGTATCAACCATTGTTTTAAGTGTAATATTTTGGAGCATATAGGCTTTTGAAAATGAAGAACCACTTGTAGCAACCCTGTATACCTATTGTTTGAAAAAATACCAGCTGCTATAATAGAATTTGTCACACTGAAATAGATTTATATTTTGTTTATAATTTTCTCCACTTTTTTGATAAGAAACAATAGAAAGGTAACATAAGCCATGTTTGCACACTGGTATTCATAACTAATGTGTATAGGAAAGAAAACCATAAAACCAGCAGAAAGGAAGGCCCATTCCATCATATGTTGGTTGCAAAGGAAGAAAAAATCAATTTTCAGATTAAGTTCTGTCTTAGATCACATTCATGTTATGCCTCACTAAATGTTATGTATTATCCTGATTCACAGAATCAGATCCAGAATGCTGTTCACCACATCCATGGTTTGGTCATCAATTAGAACGATGTCATAATGCTCTAAAAATTCCTCCAGCCTATCATCAACCTATAACAAAAACACAATACACATTCCGTTAGACAGTTAAGCTAGCCGTTGAAGAGAGGGAATGTGATTGGGAGAAGCTCTCACATAGCAAGGAAGGAGTATGTCATAGTGAGTGTCAACATCGAGATCTACACAGGAAGAATAGATACATTTAACTTAATAAAATGGAAGCAATGAGAGAATAAAAACAGAGGGATTAAACCAGGAAAAACTGAAAATGAAAATCTGATGTGTTGCACTCACATGACTTTCTCTACTCTTGTACTAACCATTCTTACAAACTCTTATTCCCTATATCTTCAAGTTAGTTGAGATAAACATTTGTAGAAATTATCTTCTTGCTTATTTCCTTGTACGTGCAAGGGAAATATAGGAATACAGTAGGCTTTGAGTGATAGTAAAATATTTTAAAGCTTTCGAATTCTGTTCTCTTTGCATGGTTAGCATATAAAATATGAATAACGATGTTCCATTTGACAGAAGTATAAGTTCTCCAAAACTCACACAAATAACAAGGCACATCTCCAAAATGGTTCATTCTACAAAAAAATTTATTTAGACATAAATTGTGCATTTCAGCAAGATCTACATTTTTTGTATAGTAAGATTTGTTCTATCTCTCACGGTTTACCAGTTATGCAAAAGTCATCCAGAGTAAATAGGACTACATGGGCTAGTGTCAGAAAATTCAAGCTATACATTTCATTTATCATAAAAATATCTCAAATAATATGATATTTTAATCAAAATCGTTAAGAGCCATTTTCAATAAAATCAAAATTTTCGAAAAATTTTCCATGTAAAGAATTTATTTATTTCTTTAGGATTCAACAATTGGCACACAGTGTTTGAATTAAACATGTTTGAATTTCCAAACAGCCCAAAAACACAGTAATTCATATTTTGGAAAAATTAAAGAGCTGTTAATGATAAATGGATAAGGTGAAATGTGAGCACAGGAAGGGAGGCTGGAATATAATAAGACAAAGGCTTGAAGATATGGATGCACAAACATTATACTCCTAAATCAAGGATAGTCACTTAGTTTCTACAATGAATGAAAATCCAAATTAGGGAGAGATTATTAACACCTGTGACAAAAATGAAAGGAAAGATATTGGTTGGTTTCATTTGGGAATTTGAAAATTGAGGAATGAAAGAAAGGTGTCCGATAAGTAATGGGAGGGAAGATAAAATACATTTATTATTAGAATGTTCAGGCACAGACCATTGGAAGAAACAATTGATTTGTAGGAAATGGTTAAATAGAAATAAGAGCTGACATTGAGAAAAAAGTTTAAAGACCAATCAGAACTGAGAAGTATGGAAACTTTTATGGAATGTAAGAAATAAATGAAAGTCAATAAACAGAACAATATAAGTCTTTATAGTTTTAAAAAAGTTGATTGTCTAATTGTTATTGGTTTGTTTAGTTTTGTAGTATTTAACGCCCGCTTTTACTATATATGGCACCGCAGGTGGTAACACTGATGATAAATGGAACGAAGATGGAGCACTAATGGAATGAGATGGTGGGGGAAACTGGAGAACCTGGAGGAAACCCGCCCCATCGATGCTTCATCCACCACAAATCCCACATGCGGTTGCCTGGGATCAAACCCGGGCCACTTTGGTGAGAAGCATATGGTCTAACCACTTAGCTATGGCACAGTCGTTTGTGTATCATCTAGTGAATAGATAGAGCCAATACCAGACACATATTTAGACTGTCAAGAACAATGGCAGTAAACAACATATAATGCACAGGCAGGGGAAATAGAGGAAGTGCTGCATTGCAACTCTTTCCCATCTTTTGCAGGGAGTATTTGTACACATTGATCATTTCTCTGGTTTGACTGTGAATAATGCAACATTTTTTTTGCTTCTGCTAGCGTCGGAACTCTAAACACAGTTACTACCAACTAATGGAGTGGACTTATTGCTTGGAATTATTTACTTTTGCTGTTAAACTGTACATAAGTACTCTCACACGCGCTCTGAAACAGACTACACCTGATTGGTTAGAAAACACATGACTATGACATTGTTGGATATCTGTCTCCTGCGCAACTGCCTCCCTTTGTGACGGTGACTATAACATTAGCCTAGTAATTATATCAAGAAATTAAATTAAACACATTCCATTATTTTATAGAAGATGAGCATATAATATTAAAATTAGTGCATTTCATACTAGAACACTGAATACAAATAGATGTATGTTAAGTACAAAACACAATCTAAATTACTTTTAATGTATAAATTAACCATACAAAAGCATTACCCTATCATAGAGGAAGCCAATCTTAAGAACAGCATTCACATCTGGCACACCTTCTGCCATACCGGCATCTCCTATTGAATCTCCTAGTAGCAGAACATTGCTGCGGCCAGAAACAATCTGCAGGGAAAATATACAACTACTGAAGTGAACTTAATTATCGTTTCACAATATAATTTTATATTACATTGATAATAGAGTTGCAGTTGCAAATGCAAAATGTGACTGAAGCATTTGATTCTGTAACTATCCTATAACTTCAGCAACATGTTTATATTCTGGGCTAATTTAAGCTGCTGGCTATCCCCAGTGCAATATATGAGGTCTGTTTAAAAATTTCTGAAACATTCGTAAATTTGCGCCAATGAGTGTTGAAAGGAAATACTGTTGACATCCCTATACAGCCCTGTGTTTAATGTGTAACTGCCAGAAGTTTCATTATTGTATGTCTGTCAGTTATTGTTCAGCACTGTATTGAATAGAATGTTGTGTCACACAGTTTGCAAATTTTGAGATGGCAGAGTTAGAGGAGCAACATGTCTGCATTAAATTTTGCGTAAAACTCAAGAAAACCTTTACAGAGACACACCAAATGATGAAGAAAGCCAACGTTGATGAGTGCTTCCGTCATACTCAGTGCTACAAATGGTTCAAATGGTTTAAAAATGACTGGACACAAGTTAAAAATGACCCCTGCTTAGAATGCCCTTCAATGTCTACCGAAGACACTCATGTCTGTCAGGAACATCAACAAAATTATGTGTGTCTATTGAAAACTGTCCGAGAGATTGCAGAAGGATGTAACATTTCAGTTGGATGATGTCATGAAATCCTGACATAGCATCTTGGAATGTATCGTGTTGCCACCAAGTTCATCCCATGGCTCATGAGTCAAGACCAGAAAGACCATTGCCTCACAATCTGTGAAGGGCTTTTGGATTGTGCAAATGAGAACAAGATGTTCCTTAACAGAATCATAACTGGTGATCAGACGTGGGTCTATAGTTATGATGTGGAGACCAAGGTTCAATCTTCACAATGGGTTGGGAAAGGTTCTCCAAGACCAAAACAAGAAAATTTGCAGATGGCGCTTTACACGATTCAGAAAGAGATGTGCCAAAACTGCTTCCAGAAGTGGAAATGGTGTTGGTAGTGGTGTATCAATTGTGGAGGGGAGTATTTCAAAGGAGACCATACACAATAAGTAAAAGTTAAGCATAGAAACATTTTGTGGACACAGATCTGAAATTTATTTAACAGACCTCATACACTCCTCTGTTTGTTGTCCTGGACTTAGAATGTAGAATGCTGCGATGTAAAATGCCAAAGATTTACACATGTTTAGTTGTGAGTAATTTGTTTCACTTCAACTTTTCAAATGTTATTAAAGCAAATGATTGAGAGGTAGAACTGGAACTTAAAAATTCAATGCCACAACTGGGATTTGAACCACAGACCTTCTGCTTACCAGGCGGCTGCTCTACCACTGAGCTATTGTGACAAACTGCCAGAATGGCATTAAATTCTCAAACCAGCTCGTATTTCTCCTGGTAAACCACAAAGGCAGTCTCACATCAGAGACAAATTACCTCAATGTTGACTTACTATTGTAAGTACTTTATATCCCAGGATTAAATAACCTTCAGATGGGATATAAAGTACTTACAATAGCAAGTCAACATTGGGGTAATTTGTCTCTGATGTGAGACTGCCTTTGTGGTTTACCAGGAGAAATACGAGCTGGTTTGAGAATTTAATGCCATTCTGGCAGTTTGTCACAATAGCTCAGTGGTAGAGCAGCCGCCCGGTAAGCGGAAGGTCTGTGGTTCAAATCCCAGTTGTGGCATTGAATTTTTAAGTTCCAGTTCTACCTCTCAAACTTTGCCCACACACGGCTTGTGTGTTTAAAAACACCAACAGTAAGTTTGTTGGCATAAATAAATAATAAAGCAAATGATTTTCCTGCTATGTGCTTGAAGTTTAATAAATAGTAGTTTTTATCAAGATAGCATTATTTATTTGCACGAGTCATCTACATTTATTACTGTGCAAACAAAATAATAAAATCATCATGTCTTAATTTTCTCAAAATCCCAGATAATTATTATTATTTTGCATATAAACACTACGATTCTCCAGTTGATTTCCAACATTCACACAGCGCTCTACAAAATCCAGGTTAAATAGCACTATTTACTCACCTTACTATAGTCTGAATTTTTTAAAGAGTGCTCATTCTTGTTCATTGAATGAATTACTGTTCCTTGGAAGCCATCAACAATAAGTCCATTAAATCGCAAATAATTTGAGATAATATGAACATTGGGGTGCAGCACACGGTGGTATCTGAGCACTGCAGACACAGTGTCTCCCAGTCCTGCTGAGAACACTAGTACTGGTACTTCTGCTTTATGGAGTGATTGTAACAATTTATCAGTGCCATCCCTAAAAAAAAAAAAAAATCAGTTAATTTTGCTTGAATTACTTGTTTCTGAAAAGCAATATACAAAGATCCAGTTATTACATCTCTAATATTAATATACACATTAATGAACTGGCATAAGAGTTTTCAAACATTAAAACCAATACAAAAGCAAATTAGGTTGAACAGTTACCAGACTATATGCTGTGACATCATGGATGTCAGTAACTCATGGTCGCTGTTGTGTACATTCTATGTATTGATGATGATTTGAGTGTAGTTGACTTAAGAATTCCTGTACCAGCTTGTAACACTTAAGGTGTATGAGCAGACATAATTTCTAGACTGGAATCTTTAATGATCTAAGAATTCAAGCAGGAAGGTCGGAGTTTTAAAGGAACTGGTATTTTAAAAGTTTGTCAAAATTTTAAAAGCTTTATGTTTACAAATACATAATTAATAGTGTATTCAAAGAGGAATACAATATCGATACCACTATAAGAATATATACAATGTCCAATACCACACACAATTCATATAGCCAACCTGTTTGATGAAGAAAAATAAATTAATTATAATCTTGGCTGCAACAATATTTGGAAGTGGAAAATGAACTTAATGTTATGTGCATTATTTGTACACAACAGTATAAAGTGAGCAGGGGAGCCATAATTAAAATAGCTGGTGTAAAATCTGTAGTGGTATGTTGGTGTAATTGCGAGTCTCATGTTGTTGGAGCCATGTATGAGTGTTTGTTGATATGCTCCATGTTGTGTGTATTATGTATGCAGCAGTTAAGTTGTGCGAGGAGGTTTAAGATCTCAGGGTCCGCATGAATAGGCTTCCAGGACTTTGTGATTTGTTACAGGTTTGTGAATTGAAGGAGTCAGAAGTTTTTAGGTTCACACTTGAGAATAACACTTGTACATTTTACACTTTAAATTATCGAGAATTCTGCAAGTCCCTTTAGCTTTTACACTTAATATCACTTTAGACACTTTAATTTATGTCTTATTCTTGTAAAGAGTATTCACATTTGATGACTATAGTCTTATACATGCACTGTATTTCTCACTTATCACTCTGTGTGACCTATTACTATTTTATCGTCAAAATATTTACTACAAATTGTTCTGGCCCATGCAGCTGTTTAAGAAAGCTTCACGTTACTCTTGCAAATGATACCTTCAGAGTGCTTACTACATATTATTGCAGCAAACGATGCCTTAAGAATGTCTCTAACGGATTAGAAACTCTATATAAATACCTTGAGACAACCTACATCATAGTACTACTACCAGCATGACTCTTATGTCTTCTGATTCGTCCTTCTTAAAATGCTATGCTCTCAATGGCTCTTGGTTTGTATTTTAAATATGAGTAATATTCGTCGTATTGGGGTATAATGGCATAATTTCACATTTTATATTTCCAACAGCCTAAATCTGTATTCTCTACAAATCTTGCAGAATTCTCTGCATAACTATGCCATTATTTATTGAAAAATACTTATAAAAATTAAAATATGGATATATAAGTGCAATTATTTTTCAGATAAATAAGTTAGTGACAAATTATTCCAAAATTGTATATAATTCCAAACATGGTAATGGAAAATAATGAATAAATTAATATTTTATACATACTGATCCCTTCTCTAAAAGGAATAGTTGAAAATAACACTACAAATCGCTAACATTTTCAGCCATAAATTGAACTGTATTTTATTTTTGAAAAATCTAGAAATGAAGGTAAACCACCAAGAGTATGTACAATGGACTTTCAATCTGGATAGTAAAACCCTTACTGTTGATAGTGGATGGACTTCATCTTTGCTAATAAAGGGTCTTTAACACATGCGATAAACCCATTTTGCAGGCTCTCTCCGCCAAGAGTTGCAGAGAAAAGTGTGCTATCAGAGGCATACTAAAATCCTTACCTTATTGTATTGATGTTGACCTTCTGCTTTCAAACAGGCAGCATATCTCGTAAAAATGTCACTCACTCACCTAAGCTCAGTAGCAGGAATCTTTGTGATTTCTTACATGCTATTATCATTAAGTTCCTGCAGTGTTCTAGGTTTAGAACAAGAATTCCTGCTTAACTCTGTTCTTTTGTGTATGGTGTCATCCACTGGTGTCTTTTCCAGGAATTTCAACAACCTCAACATGAAATTCCTGGAAAAGACACCACAGGACAACAGTATTGCAATCTCCAACACAATGAACTATGTTCCAGCAGTCGGCATCAGATTGATTGAGAATGGGAGCAAGTGAGCTCTTGAAACATGTCCTATTTTTGAAAATAAGTGATGTAGTATCAGTAAATCCGATTCACTTTACTATTACAAATCACTGTAAGTAAAATCTTGTGACAAAGTAGTTTATAGGTTACCATATGTTTTAAAGGCTATATTTTATGATTACATATTTTTATTTGTTGTTGTTGTTGTAGTGTTTAACGCCCGCTTTTACTACTACGGCACCGCAGGCGGTGACACTGATGACACATGGAATGAAGATGGAGCACCGGTGGAATGAGATGGCGGGGGAAACCGGAGCACCCGGAGAAAACCCGCCCTGACGCCGTTTCGTCCACCATGAATACCACATGCGGGTCCCTGGGATCGAACCCGGGCCGCCTAGGTGGTAGGCGAGCGCGCTAACCGCTCGGCCACGGCGATTTTTATTTGTCTTATCATGATTGTGAAAAATAGATCATGACTAATATGAACTGGAAACTTGCCATTGACAAATGATTTCTGATTAGCACACACTGAAGGTATGAAGGTGACTGTGCCCTGATTGGAATGGTGCAACATAGGTGATGCAAGATTAATATTTTATCCCCTGAACAAGTCCAGGACAAGGCGACAACCCTGTAAACACACCATGCAAGGTCTGCCTTCACCAGATAACTCCATAATATTGTCATATTGTGTGTAGAAGTATTTGCTGCCTGAGTATTCCAGTTGCTCCACTATTGAACAGGCATAGGTAACTCCCCAAACTTTGAATGTTTCAGAGATACTATATTATTCACCCACAATGGACACATTGATTAGAGGATAATGCCCACTACAAATTTAAGCAGAAAGGTTTTACAAAGAATATACTAAGCAACCCTTAAGAAAGTAGACTTGTGCAGGAGAAGAACGCTTCCTTGTAAGCAGAATCCAAGAAAATTGAAAATTTGAGTGTATCTGGAAAGGTGATGCCTGACCAAACTGTTTGTTATGCCTTGTGGAAGTATGGGTATCATGGTCAAACATGTTTCTTTTACAATTTTATTTTATTTAATATATGACTTTATATGTTAGTTTTTAATTCTTAATTCAGCATTAGTTGTATTAATTAAGGAAAAATTGAAGCTAATAACAGTGAGGCAACAGAATCTAAATTAAGAACAAACTAGAAACTAAAAGCTCCACTTAATAATATTGCAAGGTGGTATAATGCTGACTAGTTTCAAGTTGCATCCAACTTATTCTCAAAGCTTTGGTGTGTGGTGCAACATTAGTAGAGAAAGATTTCTCAGAGCTCCAATAAACAAGTCTATCTCTGGGGTAACTTAAAACAAACTGTACAAGACAATTAAAACAAAATATCTGCCACGAAATTGTCAGCGTTTCTCAACATGAACTATGGCAAGTGATGGATAGTTTCCTAAAGAGGAGACAAAAATGGACTAAGGTGACCAGTTTCAGCATCTTCTTTCATAAAGTTGGTCAATGAAGACTTTAAAAATAGTTCTAAAAATGTTGTATGGCTTCATCCACACCTTTCTATGATAGTGGCAGATGGCAACAACCTCAGAGGAACAGCCATGCCATAGCCAAGTGGTTAGACCATTCGATTCTGACCAAAGCAGCCCAAGTTCGATTCCAGGCAGGGTTGCCAACATTTAAAAGTAAAATTATCATACCAGCCACTCAAAATTATAGATTTGGATTAAAAATTATCGTACATCATAAACCAAATGCTACAACAATAAAAATATGAGTATAACACTTATGAAAATGTAAGAGTAATGATAATGATGTTTATTATATTCAGTTACAAGATTGATGACCTCAACCAGTATTACAACTTTGGCACTTATGTTTCTCGCACTATTCATGTGAAAGTTCATCTTCCTCAACTGTTGCAGCATTATACAAATTTGTTGTTGGGGTAAACCCTAACATCTTCTCGGTGACTTGCAGATTTTCGGATATACCACATTCTGTCATAAGCTGAGACGACAGAATAAGTTCATTTACCGTATTTAACGCCAATCTGTTTCTAACTTTGGTTTTTACTAAACCCAGTTTAGAAAAGCTTTCACAAGATGCTCGTGTGGGGCAACAAAACACAAATTATACGAACAAAATCACTGATAATGCAAAGGCTGCTAGTTCTTTTAAATCAGTATTTCCATCAAGGTGACATGTGTTTAACAGTACTCCAGAAACTGCCAGGTTCAGGCATGTTCTTTATTTCACACAGAATATCACTTATTCCGAGTTTTCTCCATTGTTCATCAATTTTCTGAACAGTGCTTTCTTCATTGAGATTACCAGATCTGGGCACACTGGCAACAAGAGGATAAAGGGAAAAAGGATTAGAAGGATATGAGATGGTTGCCTTAGAGGGGTGCAGGCAGGCCATGAGGGCAAAAGTGGTGTCGTTATTTGTAATTTGTTTCATTTCGGTGGTGTGACAAGCCAGTGAAAATGATATTTCGCCGGTATTGAACTATCATACATTCAAATTATCGTACACCCCATAATTATTGTACGGGTTGGCAACCATTGTACAAACATAATTATCATATGAGTTGGCAACCCTGCTTTCAGGAAACCACATGGGGGATTTGCGGTGGACGAAGTGGCACTGGGGCGGGTTTCCTCCGGGTTCTCCAGGTTCCTCCACCATCTCATTCCACTTCATTCCATGTATTATCAGTGTCACCACCTGCAGTGTCATATGTAGTAAAAGCGGGCGTTAAACACTACCCAAAAAAAAAAAAAAATGCAGAGGATAGAGAAGTCAAACACTGCACAGCCCATTCTGAAGTTTTTTATTCTTACAGTATATTGGGCACAAAAGACCACTTAATCTTGCTCAGGGACCTCTTCTTCAGATTTGAGGTCATTTTATGCACCGTAAATCTATAATACAGTACCACTTCCTTTCCAAAGGAAGCCATGTTAAGAATTTTTACACCTAAAAAAATCTGAATTTGAACTTGCAACCTCAGGAACCAGAGGCTAACATGTTACCTGAAGACCATGAAGGAATATTCGATAAGGTAGCTTATTCTGTTATAAACCCTTGGACACCACTGTTCAAAACCAAAGCCATCACATTAAAATGATTACTTAACTGCATGTTAGTATCCAGAGATGGAAGTTACAAGTATTAAGCATTTGTGCCCAAAATGATCCCTTACTTACCTAAGTTCAGTTCCCTCTCTTTCTACCACTTGCTCTAGCTCCTGTGTGTTGAACTCAAAACCGCTGAGCAATGTTTCTGCTTTGTGATACCATTCAAGCATATATTTTGTCTTCTCTTCACGGCTGATGCTTGGATTTATCTCTATGGGGCGGTAATATCTAGTCATCTCCTCATCCCTCTCTCTGTAGCCATGAGGAAGCTGTTTGCACAGGCTGAAGATGCCTGGCAACAAGGTTAACCTCCTCTCGTAGAGTCCACTATGGAACATTTTTATGGTAGTGAACATAAAATGGTAAAATGTGGGATTGAAAAATGGGACTTACATTGGAGGATGAATTTCAAAAACAAACTAGACAAACCACACAATGTAGAGCATGTAAGCCATATATAAAATTCAATAAAGCACAACAAAAACTCTTGTTAAAAGCTTTTCTGCTTGAAAAATGAATGCTTTATTCCTTTATTTTAAATAGAATTCATTTACGCACAAGCTAAGCAAACAGTACTTTCAAAAAACTTATTTTACACATCACAAAATAAACAATATTACAATTATACCTGAATATAATTCTGTAAAGTTCTATAAAAATAATCAGTTGTTATGCATAAAATTATGCAACTGTCTTTAAATTAATTACCACAAAAACTGACAAGTCAAAATACTCACTATGCAATGACTAACAAAGAGGATACGCACACTTCCAGGGGTCATCCTGCCCATTCCACATTCCAATAATATCAGTGTTTTCATTGGCCCAAAAGCTAACAGCAATGAAGCATTTAGGAAAATGCTACTACATACTATTAAATGCATAAAAAGCCTGACATTAACCATGGGCTTGGGGCGCTCCACCCTCCAATACTACACCCCACCAATGATGCCTGTAGTGGGCAGAGGTAGAGGATGCAGCTGGGCAGCAGACCTTAGCCCTTCATGGGCTGTTACACTAAGGGTTGGCGGTGCCATGACCGAGCGGTTAGCGCGCTCGCCTACCACCTAGGCGGCCCGGGTTCGATCCCAGGGACCTGCATGTGGTATTCGTGGTGGACGAAGCGGCGTCAGGGCGGGTTTTCTCCGGGTGCTCCGGTTTCCCCCCGCCATCTCATTCCACCGGTGCTCCATCTTCATTCCATGTATCTCTCAGTGTCACCGCCTGCGGTGCCGTAGTAGTAAAAGCGGGCGTTAAACACTACAACAACACTAAGGGTTATTAATTATATTATTAACCATATTAAATGAAGCAAGCTAAGAAGTTTCATTTGAGGTATCCAATGCATGTATGAGGGTGGTTTGAAAATTTCTCGGGATCACCACAACACAATTTGTTCACATGATATTCGTTCAACTATTGCTGTAAACATGTGCCACATCAGTGCTCTTGGAAGTGTTGTGGTTATGACGTGACTCTATTGTTGTTCCTGCGTAGTGATTTGCAAAAATGAAAAAAAATCAAGATTAGAGCAGTGATTAAATACTTGTAAATAAAGATACGAAAGCAAAGAAATTCATGCCAATTTCCAGAATACACGGGGGACTCCACTCCTTCATATTCAACCTGTTGCCAACTGGACAAATGAACTTAAATTTGGTGAAGAGATAATGATTGCGCAGTGGTCAGCCAAGATGTGTCATGTCCCAGAAATCATTGCAAAAGTGGAAAAAAGTGGTCAAGGAGGATCATCGATTGGAAGTGTGAGAAATTGCTCAAGCATGCCACATGTCATTTTAAAGGGTATATCACATTTTTTCTGAGAGCTATATAGCAGTAAAAGTAACCGCTTTTTAGAGAGCATCATATTTTTACGTTTTGGCAATCATATCACTCTCTCGCAACCCCCAGAATGTCTGGAGGACAGTTGTTGGTTTACGGGTCTCACCGAACTAACCCAGAGAGTTATCAAAATAAATTCACTGACTATATCCTCTGCTTACCAATTAGAGAACACATTACATGCCATGACAGGTCAGCATGTTAGGGGTTAAGAGGTTATAGAAAAATTAGAGAAGTGGAAAGGTTGATAAAATAAAGACTCCCTAGCCCTCAGGTTCCCTTAATAGATTCGGGGTCAGAAGAAAACAAGAGATGACAAAGGTAAGGTCATAAGGTCAGATAGACAAGATACAGTGGACCAAGACCACCTTCAAATATGCCCAGCTACCTCTAGCACCCTATCCATCAGTGAAAGATATTGGAGAGCAAGAGGACTAATGACTTTATTGTCAGAAATCCAGCATTAGCCAACAACATTTTTACTGAAGAATTACATATAAAAAATTAATGATCTACAAAAATTAACTTTTTCTCTTTCACAAGAATTAAAATAACAGATTCTAAAAGTATTTTTCGTGCTGAATTCAAATATAACTACAGTTTGTCCGCAGCGGGCAGGAGTTTTGTGTGATATTCATTTGAATTTTTATAATATTCTAAAAAATCCGTAACTAGCTATCTAACTCAAAATTATTAACTACTGATTCTGACTTACCTAGAAAGTGGTAGATAGTGATTTTCGGGTATATTTTGCATCTGGAACGTCTCTCATTTTAGTCCAACAGTAGTCAGCCAGCATATTGGAACTCCACTTGCCTTGGTACCTCTTCTCTATCGTAGAAATTTGCTGATGAAAACGCTCACCGTGTTCATCGCTGACAGCTCCAAGGTTTTCGGGGAAGAAGTCCAAGTGAGAGTCCAAGAAGTGAATTTTTAAAGACATGTTGCATCCCATAGCTTTATAAGAATGCAGAAGATCAGCCACTATGTCACGATAGTTTTCTGCTTTATGGTTTCCAAGAAAATTGCAACATAAACTTTTGAAAGACTGCCAGGCTGCTCTCTCCAGTGGATTTAACAGTCCCTCAAAATGTTCATCAGCCATTAATGATCGGATTTGTGGTCCTATAAAAACTCCTTCTTTCAATTTAGCATCACTGACTTTGGGGAATTTTGATTTCAAGTACAAGAATCCATTAGAAAGTTTATCCATAGCTTTGACGAAATTTGTCATAACTCCTAACTTAATATGCAATGGAGGTAAAAATATTTTTTCAGGATTCACTAAAGGGACACATGCCACATTTTTCTGGCCAGGGAGAAGAGATTCACGTTTTGGCCATGACTTTCTAACGTAGTGAGACTTCTTATCTCTGCTGTCCCACTCGCACAAAAAACAGCAAAATTTGGTGAACCCAAGTTGCAAACCAAGCAATAAAGCAATGACCTTTAAATCACCACAGATATTCCATTCATATTTCCCATATTGTATTTTCTCTAAAATTAGTTTCATATTTTGATATGTCTCTTTCATAGCGGCATGCGCTACTGGTATTGATGGAAGTTCATTGCCAATATGTAGCAGCACAGCCTTCAAACTTACTTTAGAGGAGTCTATGAACAATCGCCACTCATCTGGTCGGTGTTGATGCCCAAGAGTTTCCATAAGTGAACAAATATTATTACAAAACACAACACCATATTCTTCAGAGAAGTATTCTTTGAAAACACTATGGCGGCTACGATAACTACTTATTCTTACATCTTTTTGGAGTAAATTCCACCCTTTGAGTCTGGAAGTTAAAACTTCAGCTTGCAGTTTAGACAGATTTAAATCCCGAATCAGGTCATTAAGGTCTTGCTGATTGGGAAAGTATGGTTCTGATGAACAGCTACTGGCTTCATATGTAAGATCATTTTTATTTTCATCTGAATCATTTTGAGTTTCAGTTAGGTCAGAATCAGAGTTATCACTTAAGGATACCCATCTGTGAAAAAAGGCTAAAAATTTCCAAAATTGCCAAAAATGGATTTTTGTTTTATTAAATAGTATAAATCGTCTGCTTTATTTTGATATGCTTTCTACAGCCTTACGGCATTTTTATCTATGTCACATGGCCGTCTAACTGATTGCCTGTAAGTGGTCATGTCCATTTAAATCCATACAGTTCCATTATTCTTGTTATGACTTCAAACTTAGTTTTTCCACGTTTTTATTTTTAGCACTGTTTGCTCTTTAAAATGCTCCACACGATGCAATTTTCAGTACTTATGCATGAAATTTCGTGTAACTGCTTAGAAATAACATTAAAAAGAAATGATGAGATAATTTTCTCATAAAGTGAATAACTGCTGAGTAATTCAATATTAAAGTTTACATTTCAAAATTTAAATGAAAAAAATAATGAATTTAAACTTTAAAATTTATTTTTATCCAAACTAATAACAAGATTAAGAAATTATCTCATCAATTTGCTAACATGCTATTACAGGACATAACTGAAAATTATTAAGTTTTTCAAATCAAAATTGCATCATGGGGAACCATTAAACAAATATTAAAAAATACACAATAAAATATTAATATTTTTGCAACTAATCTGCTTAAATGTATGAAATTTAGCACAGTTATTCATCACTATACAGTGATTGTTGTGTTAAAATTTCAAATCAATCCAATGAAAACTGTAGATTTTCAAAATTTCACAGATGGGTATCCTTAAGGTTGTATCTACATATACTGGTACGGGGAACTCTTCACTGTGTAAGACAGGTCTCAATGCAGATTGCAAATTCGGATACTTAACTGTATATTTTGTTTTAGATGTGATTCCTTTAATATTTGTCAAACAAAAATAACAGTCAGTTGAATGATCCTTCGGTTCCCTCCAAATCATGGGAATTGCAAATGGCATATGATGTGTACCATTTTTCCACCCAGTCAGCAGTCTAACACACGAAACACAGCATGTATTTGGGGCCCAGCTCTTATCAAAATCACCAACTTGACAGCCAAAGTAAAGATGATAACACTTCTTTACAAGTGGGGTCATATTTCGCCTCTGAGACTTGAAGGTCACCTCACCACAAATAAAGCAGAAATTATCTGCATGATTTACACACTTTCTTGGCATGATGAAAACATTAAGCACTGAAATACAACATGCACAACATACACAATACACTTCTAAACAGAAAGGAAGGAAATATTTCACTAGTGAACAATGTCACAGTCAGCTCAATACTGACACATCACAATGCCAGACAGGTCTGAGCATGTCTAAACATGAATGAACCTGCACAGTCTTGTTTTGTGGTGCTTCAGCGTGATATTACAAATAATTTCAATAAATACGGCTTGAGTAAAATAGCTACACATGAGGTAAAGGTTCCTATGACAGGTCAAAGAAAACGCTAAAATCATATTTTGAAAAGTAGCTTTCACAGAAAAACTATGCCTGATGGGAAAATTCTGACTACATATCTGAATTCAGGATGAAAAAATGCACTAGATTCACTATTCAGATTTCTTGTGAAAAAAATCTTGTCGACCAGTGTTATCTACAAGAAGGGTACCACAACTCTAGACACAGGATCAAAAACACATGAGAATGGAAATATTGGAGCAATGCTGAGCTCATTTTGAGAGAAAGGAACAAGATTGTTTGCACCGGTATGCAAACCACAGGTGAAATTGGGTCCACCACTATACCCCAGAGACCAAACAATCTCAAGGCAATAGAAACATGCTGATTCTCCACCACCAAAGAAAGCAAAGATAAATCTTTCGGCAGGAAAGGTCATGTCATCAGTGTTCTGGATGTGAAGGGGATTCTGTTGTAACCTATCCCACTAGGCAAAAGCTATTGGAGATCACTATACTAACCTCCTGGATCAATTGCAACAAAAGTTATGCAACAAAAAAAAGTTTAGGTTTAGCATGGAAGAAACTGATCTCCAACCAAGACAATGCGCATCTGCAGACATGTGCCATCGCCATGACAAAATTATGCAAACTAAGGTATAAATGTTGCCACATCCACTTTATTCACCTGATATGCATTCATCAGACTTCCATCTCTTTCCGAAGCTGAAAAATTTCCTTGGTGGACAAAGATTCACTTCAAACAAAGAATTGATGGTCAGTTGACAACTATTTTGCAGGTATGTAGGAATCTCATTTTCGAATTGGGATATCAAAGCACTGAAACATTGCTGAATCAAGTGCCTTAATCTACAAGGAGACATTGAAAAACAAAAAATTTAAGTGACATAAATACATTTTTACTATTCTGTTCCAAGAACTTTTCAAACCACCCTCATACATTTTAATAAATAAGACAGGCTGAAGAAATGAACCTTCAGCACTATTCTTACACCTGTTTTATTTAGATTAGCTAATTATAAAACAGCCTTAAAGGTTCTGTTCAGGTGTTAACTGTAGTGTTGCTTCAAGGTAAAAAAAAAAGGAAAATGTTATTTAAGTGCCATCGTTCCTTCAATCAGCTTTTCTTAACCACTCCAAGTGCTTCAACTTTCACTGTACTTTCCTTCCAACCTGAAGGCCCAAGAATGATTCATAATAGGAACGGTTGGTATGGAAAAACTTCTGCCATAAAAAATTCTGAATCATCCAAGCAAGCCACTCCCAACCTGATTTTGCAATAAGGCATTTTTGAAGATTAATACTCATATTAAAACATACTATAAAAAGAAAAAATATAAACAATGTTTTAAAATACTTTATACTTATTTAGGAACAAGCTGAATAAAAAACTATGAGGTTTGTTCCAACAAGCGGTTTTGAATGAGTTCTGGACGCCTCCCGAACTAATACCAACATTTTCTTAGGGACATGCCCAATCGAGCACGCTCTCAGAATTAGTTTGGAAGTTTATACGGTTGCAACATTACTTGAACCATTATTAATTTGTGATTCTAAATAATATGAGCACACGTTGTAGGCTATACGAGGTTTGTTCCGACATGATTCAGATTCAGTTCTGTTATCTGAGCATGCGCAGTAGCTAAACAGTGTTCCAAACATGACAGAAAATCCTTCAGATCTGTCCAATTTTATGTTCCAACATTTTGGGAACTAGTTCGTAACCAGTGAAATCGGTTCTTGGTCAAAAGCAGGAACTGCAAATTTTACACATGCACAGATCTTAAAGATTAATAGCCTACTACGCGTGCGCAGTTGTTCAATATAAGAGATTAATGATGGTTCAAGTGATGTAGGGTCTGTTCCAACAAGTGCTTCTGAAAGCGTCCCGAACTAATACCAACATTTTCTTACGCACATTCACAATCGAGCAGGCTCTAAGAATTGGTCCGGAAGTTTTGTCATGTTGCAATCCTACTTTGGTACTGTGCATGCCAGAACTGATACGGGATTGTGTTGGAACAAACCTATGATACACTACATTAAATACTGCAGACAGAAGAATGAACTTGCACCATATATATATACATAATGTAAATGAATAACACCGCACAAATTTTACTGGTGGTAGATGGTTCACAGGCAATCAATTTGAGATAGGAAACCTATGATCCAGGATTACAAATTACAGAACTGTGCCTTAAAATTGTTTGAGAGTATGCACGCCACTGATCATGTCCACTGCAGCTGTAATGCATGATGAGGAAACAAGTGGGTGAATTCCGTTTAGCGTAATGGATATGGTGCTACGACACGAAGGTACACATGTATTAAAAGTGCCGTTTCAAATATCCATAAGCCCATATTTTTTTTGTTCTTCTTTCTGTCTCTCTTTCTCTCTGTCTCTTTCTTTCTTTTTTCATAAGTGCATGCTTAATCTAATTTGTCTTACACAAAACATTTGTGTCGCATTGTAATTTTTCGTTTCACTAATGTTTAAACTTTTTATTTCAAGTTTGTTTAACCATGAATGAATGAATGAATTTATTAACTTTATTTGTTTACATAAAAATTACACATGTTACAACTTGCCTATTTGGAGTACTTAAAATTTATCCTAAGGTCCCACACAGCTTGAACACCCTGGTTATATTGTGTATGGTAACCATTCCCCTTTCTCCAATTTACACATGTTTACCTTTTCACTAATCTTATCCTGCACCCACCTTTAAATTTTTATTTGTTTTTCTTTCAACTCCCACCGCTGTTCTTTTCCCCTCTTTCTCAACTTTTCTTATCAGCTTCACTCATAACGTTTATTCATAGTTTACATTGTACACTTCATTAATTTTCATTTCAGTACTTCACTATAACCTCACTTTCACTGTGAATAAAAAACCCTCTAGTTCCTCATTTATGGATTATCCAACCAGTTTTTAAACCTTGTTACTCTCAGCAAAATATCCCTTTCTTTTTCTCATGCCTATCTCTCTCTTTCCCCCTCACCCTAACTGATATCGTTTTCTCTCTGTGCTCCTTACTGTCCAGTGTTGTCATCCCCCACCTTGGCTCTTTTCCGTTTCTTTTGCATGCCACATCCTACCATTTCGTCACCTTGCGTTTTGCTCACCCTTGACCTTGACTTTGATGCACTTGTTACTGGAACCACACATGTTGTAAGTAGTCGCCTGTTCTATGATATTTCTTGCTGATGCTTGTTCATTTCCTTGTTTTTCTTGGTGCAGTGACTGCTGGTCCTGCCTCTGCCTGTCACTTGGTCCGTTCTCTGTTGCTTGGTTAACTGCATACAGCTCAAAGTTTTTAATGTAATACCCTCTTGCCTTCATTTCATGCTTATTTTCTCTGATTAATTAGCTCCTTCATTTGCACCCTTTGCGCATACGTTAAGTCCTTGTTGATGTAAATAGTTGATCCTCTCAACTTTCTTGCCTGTTTTAGTACTTCTATAGCCATTTGCGTGTTTGTAAACTTCACAAGAATATTTCTTTTCCCTGGTATTTTGCCAATTCTGAATGCGTTGCAAATCTCGTAGCCTCCCAGATGTATTTCCAATTTGTTCACTAGTAGATCTCTTAAATCCTGATATGCTCCCACTCCCTGTTTTTTTCAACTCCTGAAATCACTACATTGTATTATCTGCTTTTGTCTTCCATTCTTTCCAGTGTTCTTTTTAAGTTTTGAATTTTCCGTTTTAACGTATCCATTTCTTTGTTTCCCGTATCATATTTCATCCACTCTTGTCCGAATCTCTCTGCCAGTCCTTTATCTCTTACTAAAACTTTGTTTAACTATTATTTACACCTGCATGACCTAAACAGTAGGTACACACTGAGAACTTTGTTTCCACTTAAAAGAGAGATGGTTCAAGCTTAACTAGCAGCTTATAAACAAATAAATAATTGATAAGCACTTGAAAGAGCTACATGCGGTTGAATGATTATAAACATAAGTTGAATTGATATTAACATTACAATACAATAGGTACAAGCACAAAAAGGTGAGGAAATAAATAATGAGTAAGTACTGGTTTCATATCTTGGTACCTCAAACAAATCTGATAATAAATTGCAATACAATAAGAGAAAGAATACAGGCAGAGAATGAGCTTATCCTGCAAATATAAGATTTTCTCTAATGGAATAATAACCAGAAATACTAAACTCAAAGTTTATCAAATGTTAATAAGGCCAGTAGTAACCTATGGGTCTGAGGTTTGGTCTACCACAATGAATGATGAAAAAGATTGCGATCTTTCGAGAGAAGAATGCCCAGAAAAATGTTTAGACCTGTACATTGTGGTGCACAGAACTGGAGAGTGAGAAACAATCAGGAAACAAATAATTTAATAGAAGTAAACAATGCAATGTGCATTGCACATGATGGTGGTATTTTGCTATTTTAAAGCATAAACACAACATTGCTCTCAAAATGGAAAAGGGGAAAAAAAGTTTACCCATCTCTGGGTTTGAACTCGATTTGAGGTTCATTAGGTCCACAGGCAGTCATCACAACCGTGCAGCCAAAGCACACGTTTTAGAACTGTCCTGCATTTCCATAGCCGCTCGCCACAACCTATTATCCATTGCAGTGGCATGAAACCCACATATTAACTCTCTAATTTAAGCGCTTTTGGTATCGCTACAATTTAGAAATACTTCTTCAGAGAGACAGCAGACAGGCTTTACTAAGTTCCCAATAAGCACTATTTCAATTCCAGTGGATAATATTGACATATTTCTTTCTCAAAATTCTAAGGCTTTCACGGCCGGTGTCAATACTAGATGCAATAATATTAACCGGGCTTGTGGGCCGTGGTCTATTGGGTTCCTTCTTCTTCCCAAACGTTTCGTCTGCGACTACGGCAGACATCTTCAGTGGCGGCGAGGTCGAAGTTTCCTAGTGGAGATCTCAGCACCGACTGTGCTGGTCACCACCAGAGGTGCGGTATTTATGTCGGCGGCTGGAGGGGAAGTACGTTGTGATAGGTCCGGGTGGCCAGTGGGCTGGACTTGTACCAGTGGAGTACTACAAGGAGCTGGCGTCTGATTGGCTGGAGAGGGGTTCTGGATTTTTGTTTTTGTTAATGCTGTTTGCCATATTCTGTTGAGTTTAAGTCCTTCTTCTTTGCGATTGATATTATTTTTGTGCTTGTGTATTTCAATGGCTTCACGGAATAAGCGAGAATAGTAGTGGGATGTAGATGCCAGAATATCTGTGTTACCATATTGGATGATGTGTTCCCCTTCTTCGAGTATGGCATGTTCAGCAATTGCTGATTTTTCAGTTTGACCCAAGCGACAATTTCTTCTGTGTTCTTCAATGCAGGTTTTTATACTACGTTGTGTGGTTCCGATGTATACCTTGCCACCAAGGTATACCTTGCCACATCGGAACCACACAACGTAGTATAAAAACCTGCATTGAAGAACACAGAAGAAATTGTCGCTTGGGTCAAACTGAAAAATCAGCAATTGCTGAACATGCCATACTCGAAGAAGGGGAACACATCATCCAATATGGTAACACAGATATTCTGGCATCTACATCCCACTACTATTCTCGCTTATTCCGTGAAGCCATTGAAATACACAAGCACAAAAATAATATCAATCGCAAAGAAGAAGGACTTAAACTCAACAGAATATGGCAAACAGCATTAACAAAAACAAAAATCCAGAACCCCTCTCCAGCCAATCAGACGCCAGCTCCTTGTAGTACTCCACTGGTACAAGTCCAGCCCACTGGCCACCCGGACCTATCACAACGTACTTCCCCTCCAGCCGCCGACATATTTCTTTCTGTTTATGATTTATTGGTCACTTACTTTGAATATGTATAACTTATAACTTGACATCATAGACCATTGGTTTCCTGTCTTAAATTGATTGTATATGAACCCTATATGACCAGTAAAATTAGTGCAGTGTTATTCATTTACACCCTGTGTGTGTGTATATATGTTGTTGTTGTTAGCTAGTGCTGGATTTCTGACAATGAAGTCATTAATCCTCTTGCTCTCCAATATAAAGAGAGCAATAGCAGTAATAGTAACCGTTTTTTAGAGAGCACCATATTTGTATGTTTTGGTGGTTACATCGCTCTCTCACAACCCTCAAAATGTCTGGAGGACCACACCTGTCATTGGTTTACGGGTCTCACCAACCTGACCGGGAGAGTTATCAAAATAAATTCACCAACCATATCCTCAGATTACCAATCAGAGGACGTATTACATGCCATGACAGGTCAGCATGTTAAGGGTTAAGCTTTTATAGAGGAATTAGAGAAATGGAGAGGTTGGAAAAATAAAGACTCCCTAGCCCTCAGGAACCCTAATAGCATCGGGGTCGGAAGAGAACAAGAGATGACCAAGGTAAGGTCAGATAGAAAAGTTACAGTGAGGAGCAAAACACCAGTAAGTGGAAGTAATGTTCTGCTCAGCTTGGGTACCTTGTGGTCGCCATTCACATATCCCCTAGACGGAAACCCCTGAGTCATGAAATAAATTGTATGTGTCTGTTAACAAATCATATTTTCCCAAAACATCAAATAACCAAAGCTTTAATATGAAAATAATTCAGAACTCTTTTCTGGAATACAACTAAAATAACACTTTGTAAAATGATTTCAGGAGTAGGTAAATTTTAAGATGTCATTAACTTCTCTATTCTACAATTAATCATGTAGAACTTAGTGATAAGCTAAATAATCTTACAAATATATAACTACGATAGATTTCATGAATATATTTGCTGCTATAGTTCAAAACCTTAAACAGATTCAGAAATACTAAAAGTATTGTAACCACCATTTCCGATAATATTCCATATCGAAAAATTTTCGAAGAATTTATTTATTTCTTTATTATTTCGGTGCATATAAGTTTAAACTGCAGCCATTTATAAGCAACTAGTTACTACTCTAAAGGAGTTTCAACTATGTTTATTTTCTTTTGATAAAACTTGTAATATGCAAAATTCACTTTCTTCCTCTGTTCATAAAAATAGTTTTTAACTGAAATAAAAGTTCAATCACTGAAGGCCTAATTTTTGTCTTGTCTGTTTTGCTTTGCAATCATGACACTGGTGCTGCCATTTTTATTATAAAATGTGATAAAATTGTACTTTGCATTAAAATTAAAACAATGGTCTAATTATCAGTAATTAACTGCACAAGAAATTCATTAATTTCCAAGGTGGGTCAACGGCCACCCTTGCCCCCACCCTCTTCGCAATGCCCATGGATGGGTAATCAGGTTTTGATTTGCAAGAGCTTTCTGCTCCATGTACACATGCACATTTGTATATCCTTTCGATTATGTTACCAGTTGGTAATGAAAATGGATCGCTATGTCATAGTTCAGTTAGAGTCCCTTTTGTCACATTTTGCTATTTGAGGGTGAAGAATACAACAGACTTCAAAACAGCATTTGCAAACATGTGACAACACTTTGCCCCAGAAACAAATGATATGCTGCATTCCCTCCCAGCTAATGGAGCTTATCTCTGATCTACTCTCCATGGTTCACCCATTCTTGTCAATAAGCATCATTTAGAACTGCATTAACAAATTAAAGACTGGTTCACAACCACTGACAACAGTAAATTAGATCGGCTCATATTATCTGAACTGGGAGTATTTTTTTTTAAGGGGAATCCAATCTTAGATATAAAGAATGATTTTACATTGCTGTCCATTTTAAAACACTGTTTTGAACTGTTAAGTTTTCGCATTTGTTACGAATAATGATGATGATGATAATCATAATAATACAACTATATACATTTTATTTAATTTCTGGCAATTTAATGGTTTTAGAGTTTCTCGGTTAAGTACTTAACTGTCATGCATAAAAATTTAGCCTGTGTTAGGTTAGTGTGTATAATGACCAATGATAGGGTCCTATGTCATAAAAATTTAGTCAATGTTTAGGCTGCTCATCGTAAATATAATAATCATTTTAGTGTATATAATACTCGTTTATAAATATTTATGTGCTAAATATCTGCCCATAAGTTAAATAAAACCATTGCAGAACGTGTACAGGATTTACACATAAATCAAAAACAAAATTTGACCGCCAAATAAAACTTTCAAAATCGTAATCAGGAACAAAAATATCTATCAATTGCACTATATTTCATTCATTTTCTCGGCCAGCCTGTTTCCTACATAATTACCAATGAAACATTTGGGAAGAGAAGTACAAAGGCCACAGACATTTAAATACGTATAAGAGGCAGACAAATTTGCTAGCACAGACCTTAAATTTACTTGCAGTTGTAATTAATTCTTTAGGTACTCTTAACATGCAAAAATTACATACCAAAGCTTGATAATGTTGGCTTGCCATTCACATGCTGTTTGGTGAGTGTCAGATCAAAATCCGAAATTAACTAAACAAAAGTAAAAAAGATATATATATATTAATCAGGGATAAAAACATGAAACATTTAAAATCTGCATTGCAAATTCATACCAAATGTCATTGCTTTAGAACCACAAATTCTCACTAACAGATTTATCTGAATGCTTTTCACAAACTAACAAAGTTTCAAATTAATTAATAACACAATATGAAGTTCAACTTGGGCTTATCATAACATTGGAGCCTTTACCTGCAATTTTTCCCTTCCTTCTTGTATTAAAAGATTTAATACCTCTTCTACATGGTTTTTATCTCGAATTTTCACTTTTTCTTTCAGTAACACAGTTATCTGTAACAGCCAATACATTGAACCATTTAGCTTTCAGGTTGTTTACTAATCACACATCAGAAAAGAAAAAGAATCTAACAATAGATACATATAATATCCAAATGCGATTTGAACAAATTTAATGTTCTATTACACTTACATCTTCTATTTTGATTGAGTTTCCCTGTGCAAGCTGCCTCATATTGAATTTTCCACCCAATGTTATCAGAGATCTGAAAACAAACATAAAATATCACTGTATGAATATGTATTGCACCTCAAAAGTATCTTTGAATGTCTTTCCAGACTGTTGCAAAATTTCTGTCTATTTATAGCAACTTTAATCTAGGTTTTTTCGTACTTATGGTTATACAAAATACCTATTTTCTAATTTAGATACTTAAACACAAGACATTATAGCAAATTCAAGAAATATGAGATCACAACTTACATAAAATGAATTAACTTATTGCAAAAAGCTGTGATAAATGCTCTTCCCTGTCAATGTGGCCCTTCTACCGGCGCTTTATTAGTTTTATGGCAAGATGGTATGCCCTAATATTAACGACAGTGAGAAATTGCAAATCGCATCACCGAAACATGATTACTTGTCTACTAATATTTCTGCTACACAAATTTGGCATTATGAATAAGCAAATAAACAGTCTGCTGCTCGCAGGCTGTCTGTAATCAGGGTAGCCAACCCGGTTTAGGCAATCCCCTCATTATGGTGCTTGAATAACTTCAAACATTTGAGGTCACGCACAAAAGCAACAGCGACGTCACTGCGAAGAAATTTAAATTTAAAACGAAATAAAATTATAAAATATAGCAGTATAAAGAGTAGATATACAATAATAGTGATTGTAAAATTAACTAAAATAAATAAACAAGTAAAAAATGTAAATAAAAACCAAGCACTCTAATACTTGTTAGTAATCTTTGACGCTATTTTATTAAATAATCACACCAAAAATAAAAATAAAAAAATCTGATGTGCTACAATCTTAAGACTTTCTCTAACCATTCTTCAAAAGCTATTCTTACAGAAACTTTTTTTTTTAAAGTTTAACGCCGTTTAACTTGGAAACCCATATCGGACAACGAATGAACCGGTGAAAGGATACTGAAATGAGCCCAGGGTCCGTACTCCGTAGAGCTTAGTTACCCCACATTTGTCTGTTCAGGATAAGGGAAAACGTCGGAAAAATCGTTATCCGGATCTCATTCTAAAAGAGTTTCGAACTCTGGGCCTCTTGCACTACCCCACGCAACAGCCTATTCTTCTATTTAATGTTAATGAAGATAATTTTTTTATTTAGTTAACGTCCTCCAACGTAATGTTATATCGGACGGTGAAAGAATGAAACGGGTGAAATGATACTCAAATGAGCCCGAGGTCTATGGAGCTTTAAGTTACCCGACATTCGTCTTCTCAGGAAAAGGGAAAACCTCGGAAAAAAATGTAACCATCACGCTACCGAGGTGGGCAATGGAGATTAACATTTCTATAAAACTGTCTTATTGCATATTTCCTTGTAGGTATAAGCTAATACAGTAGAGGGGTTCGATAATCTCACCGCCACCACAACCAGTGGATCTTCCCCGGGAGTCAGCACCGCTTCTCCCGCCAGGTCTACTACCAGAGCCCCGGAATCAGCAGTGACAGTGCCACTCTTGGGAGCCCCTCCACAACAACGCAATAGTCCCTCGATCAACCTACCACAGCCGCCTACAACTTTTATACCTTCTACGAGATACAGCGCCGTTATCTACAATGTTCCACGGGATCTGCCGACACGTTACATCCTCACCGCAGCTCAACACGTGTGGCCCTCTACTACGAGGGCCACTCGAATTATCTCACACCGTGGACCATCTACTCTCATCAGGCTGGTGCTCGTCGACTCCCGGGAATATGAAGCTGCTTTGAGCGCGGACTTCCCCCTCTTCGGGCTACGTTTGCGCTTCGAGGCCAGCAGAGTTTCCCGACAAATACCCTGCCGCCGCTGCTGTGGATATGGGCATAACTCCGCCGTCTGCGCTGCTCCACCTCGATGCCACTATTGTGGAGTGTCGAGTATTACCAGCGAGTGAACATACCACGACCTCAGAAGACGCCGCCGTTACTGTGCCATCTGTAATGGCTTCGGCCACTTTACAGGCCAAGCGCAGTGCCCATCATATCCCAGAAATGGACTCAACACCATGCCAGCTCCAGTCATCGTAGCCACATAAGCGAGAATAGCACCAGCTACTACAGCATCAACTCCACCTGATCCAGAACCAGCTACAGAAGCTCTGCAACCAATACCAGTCGCCGCCGTCAACGCAAGACAAGAATCCATTCAGGACGTTCATTCTGAGGTTCTAAACATTGGTTCTCGTCTGAAATCCTTGGAAGCAGTCAACGCAGATCATACTAGGCAGCTCACCAACATGTTCACCGCCACTTCGGAGCTACTTCAGAACTTTGCCACCACCACGTCCAACACCCTCGCAGCCTTCCAGGTTAAACTAAATGAGCTCGTCTCCACCTACAACGTTATTCATCAGTCTCCTTACCTTCTTCGCTCAGCTAGAGAAGGACAGCGAAACCCCTATGAGAAACACCCATCCGTCTCTTCACAATGCTCCACGCTCGACCAACTCCTCAAGCAAGTCAGCGACTACGACATCCAAGAATTTAGATCTCTCTACGACTCACTCGAAGCAATACTCACCAACCAGAAGCAACAGCACGGAAACATTTGCAAACTCATGCAACTTGGAATGGAACTTGGGGACGGACTTAGAAGAACTTCAGGCACAACTCAACATCCTCCTGATGCCTCGGTAGCGGTAGTTGGCTCGAGCGTCAGCCAAACGGACTACTCTCTTAGAAGCCGATGGAAATGAAGACTCCCGTTACGTCCAACCTCATCCCACGCCCAGCTCCCCGTGTGTGGCAGCCAGGGTCTTGGCCATGACTGTCACCCGGACATCCTTTTCCTCGATGCCGGTAATTTACCGGCTCTATCCCCGCACTAACGAGGGTGCTTTGCGGAACCTCGCTACACACGTTACACTTCTCCCTTTAATCTCCCTGGGAAAACATCTCCCTTCCTCCCTGGCGTAATAAGCCACCCCTTTAGGTTAATTCTTTTATCTCCAACTCTCTTTCTGTTTCCCCTTAAAAAAACAAAAAGGTTGGGGGGTGGAATTTCTCCCCCGCATTAAATAATTTCCCCGGCTCGTCAAAGAAGAATTCCTTCTCTACCAGGGAAGTATTTGTTCTTTTTACTGTATTTACAATTACTGCTCTTTACAAATACAAGAAGACACGGGACACTATGAGTAAGCAAAGGTATAATATCGTAAGTAAGCTAAACAATAAACGATTGTCAGGTTCAATAGTTGGCATTCATGGTCACAATTCAAGCAATTCTGCGCCAGCAATGACAATTACAGCTTGCAGTATTCAGTTCAGTTTCATGCAACTCACTGTTCTATTGTTCGCCGCCGCACTAATGCTATTACTACTATTATTGCTATATACAGAGCGGAAGTGAAATAATCCGCAAAAAGCACACAAACTTAGGTCCCTTCCCCCCCCCCCCCTCCTCCCTCGATAGAAAGTCTGATTCGAACACTGTACAGCAGGCAAAACAATAATCTAATCTATTAAGATCTAATAGCCATGTGAGGGAATTAATATTCTGATCTGCTTGCATGGCCAGTAGATTTAAATAAAAAAAATATGTGTTGCATTCACATGACTTTCTCTACAACTAAACCATTCTCACAAACTCGTATTCCTATAGCTTCTTAGTGTTACTTGAGGTAAACATGTACAGAAATTATCTTATTGCTTATTTCCTTGCAGGTGCAAGGGGAATATTAGAATACAGTAGGCTTTGAGCGATAGTCAAATGTTTTAAAACTTTGAGATCCCGTTCTCTTTGCACACTTAACATATTAAAAAATCTGATGTGTTGCACTCGCATGACTTTCTCTACTCTTGTACTAACCATTCTTACAAACTCTTATTCCTATATGTTCTTCGTGTTAAGATAAACATTTGTACATAATTATTTTGTAGGTGCAAGGGGAATATTAGAATACGGTAGCCTTTTCTTTTTCATTGTACCATTTATATCCCGCCTTTAACTTCAGAGGTCATATCGGCGACCTTGCCTATTGGCAAATAGTGTTACTCGTTTAACAGTGGATTTTTCGATTTTTGGGATTTTTATACGTTGAATTCACACACACACACACACACACACACACACACACACACACACACACACACATTCACACTTTCATTCATACTTCCAGACTCAGGGAAGGATGAGGAATAATCTTGACTGGAGAAAAATTTCTACCCCTGCCGGGAATCGAACCCCTAGCACAGCAGACAGATGCTCCACCAAGTGCGCCACGGGGCCAGCCACCAGTAGGCTTTGTGCGATAGTCAAATCTTTTAAAGCTTTGAGATTCTCTTTGCACATTTAACATATCAAAAATGAACAACGATGTTCCATTCCACGAAAGTTGTTTTCCGGAACTCACACACATAAAAAGGAATATCTCTGAAATGGTTCAACCTACAAGAAAATTTATTCGGACATAAATTTTGTATTTTAGCAAGATCTACATTTTTTGTATAATATGATTTTGTCTATCTCTAACGGTTTACCAGTTATTCAAAGAGTAAATGCGACTACAGGGGCTATAGCCAGAAAATTCAAAATATACATTTCATTTGACATAAAAATATCTCTAATAAATGACAATTTAATCAAAATCGTTAGAGTCATTTTCAAGAAAATCTAGGGGTGCGCGTCGCGAGGAACTGATACTGGGACTGGACGGCCTCAGGTGCCATAAGGCAATCGCACGAGAATACTGCAAGTAGAACAAGACAATGTATTGCTCCGAAGCCCGAGCGGATATCTTTGGGTCTGCAGGATAACCTTAGTAGAGGTTGCAGTTGGGTCGGTCAGGTGCAAGGAGGTTGCGAAGGCGCGCCACGAAGGCTAACGGCCGTTGAACCCCAAAGGACCTCTTCATATTGCGCGAAGAGTGGAGCGCGAAAAGACTAAGGCTCGTCACGACTGCGTGCCTCGACCAGAATTTTCGAGTAGGATGACATTCATCGCCCTAACCGGAATAAAAGACGATGTCCCAAGCTTCAAGAATCAGAGCAAGGCGTTCCTCGTGGAGAAGAGGATCGGATCTGCAATCTGCTGCATCCAGATGTTGCCTAATTGAAAATACTGACGGTGCAAGGCTTGTCGGAATGACTAGCCCTGAGTAGGGGGCAGTGTCGCAGTGGTTCTTTGCACAGAGATTAGGTGTTATAATCTTCGCAAAACTTAAAGGCATATGGAGGCGGGGCGTGCTGCGGACTCCAGCGAATCCTATGCTTGCCCATCCTACCAGCACTGCCGAATGTGGTGCATGCTGTGGGTGCATGCATCTCACATACCCTTATGTACAGAACCTCTGCCGGTACACGCACCACGCTTGGCAAGAGCGCTCTCCTTGAGCATTGGCCAGCGTTCACGTGCTTTTAACTTTTGCGAGCGGTATACTTGTGTCACCTTACTGCCTCTGTAATCGCCGACCTGCAAGATGCGGCAGTGCGCAGACTCAACGACAACACACATTTCTAGAAGCTTTTGAGGTGAAGTGGCCTTCAGTTATGGCAAGTACTGACAAACTTCGGATTCCAGACTGAGATTCAGGGACTATATAAGCAGACTGTGCAGTGAAGTTAGTTACCAGAGTTAGTCAGTTGTCGGTTGTGAGACAGAGCTGAGTCGTCATACAGCTAGTTGTGTACCAGTAAACAATGGTGAGCTGTATGTTAATTAGGAAAAAATAAAGTGACATTAAAAGTAACCAGGCTTGTCATTTGTCACAATAGTGAATATATTAATAATGAGAATGAGAATGAGAATGAGAATGAGAATGAGAATGAGAATGAGAATGAGAATGAGAATGAGAATGAGAATGAGAATGAGAATGAGAATGAGAATGAGAATGAGAATGAGAATGAGAATGAGAATGAGAATGAGAATGAGAATGAGAATGAGAATGAGAATGAGAATGAGAATGAGAATGAGAATGAGAATGAGAATGAGAATGAGAATGAGAATGAGAATGAGAATGAGAATGAGAATGAGAATGAGAATGAGAATGAGAATGAGAATGAGAATGAGAATGAGAATGAGAATGAGAATGAGAATGAGAATGAGAATGAGAATGAGAATGAGAATGAGAATGAGAATGAGAATGAGAATGAGAATGAGAATGAGAATGAGAATGAGAATGAGAATGAGAATGAGAATGAGAATGAGAATGAGAATGAGAATGAGAATGAGAATGAGAATGAGAATGAGAATGAGAATGAGAATGAGAATGAGAATGAGAATGAGAATGAGAATGAGAATGAGAATGAGAATGAGAATGAGAATGAGAATGAGAATGAGAATGAGAATGAGAATGAGAATGAGAATGAGAATGAGAATGAGAATGAGAATGAGAATGAGAATGAGAATGAGAATGAGAATGAGAATGAGAATGAGAATGAGAATGAGAATGAGAATGAGAATGAGAATGAGAATGAGAATGAGAATGAGAATGAGAATGAGAATGAGAATGAGAATGAGAATGAGAATGAGAATGAGAATGAGAATGAGAATGAGAATGAGCATGAGCATGAGCATGAGCATGAGCATGAGCATGAGCATGAGCATGAGCATGAGCATGAGCATGAGCATGAGCATGAGCATGAGCATGAGCATGAGCATGAGCATGAGCATGAGCATGAGCATGAGCATGAGCATGAGCATGAGCATGAGCATGAGCATGAGCATGAGCATGAGCATGAGCATGAGCATGAGCATGAGCATGAGCATGAGCATGAGCATGAGCATGAGCATGAGCATGAGCATGAGCATGAGCATGAGCATGAGCATGAGCATGAGCATGAGCATGAGCATGAGCATGAGCATGAGCATGAGCATGAGCATGAGCATGAGCATGAGCATGAGCATGAGCATGAGCATGAGCATGAGCATGAGCATGAGCATGAGCATGAGCATGAGCATGAGCATGAGCATGAGCATGAGCATGAGAATGAGAATTGAACAATAACAACAACAAGAGTAGTAATATATTAATAAGAATAAGAATAATAGTAATAATAATAATGATAATGAGAGTGATGATAATAATAATAGTAATAATACTAATGATGATGATGATGATGATAAAAGAAGAAGAACAATAACAACAGTAATGATAGTAATTATTTTTTTACTTTTTAATTTTTTATAATGTTCTGTATTGATCTTTTATAATATTGGACAAATCCCCAACATGTAGATGTTCTAAAGGATGAATAAGTTGAAATTAATTAAACTGAATTATTATTTATTAATGCATATATTTCCAAGAATTACAAATATCTTACATTACAAATATACTTCATTTTTTTGCAAAATTTCTATACTACCTGAGCTTTTGAATTCTAACTCTTCAATATTTACACCTCTATATAGGAGAAAGAAGGAAAACAACCTTAAAAGCAGAGTTCTAAACAAAACGAAGTATGTATGTGGTGTCATCAAAGTTTCTGTACTAATAGGTATTCTGAAAACTACGTATTTCATGTTAAACATTCTTTCACTGAACTCTTAAATTGCAGGACTTAATGTAAAATTTGAAGCTTTCACGGCAAACGTTAGTGATCAAAGTTTCAGGAGTGATCGACCTTCTTAAATTTAACACGGCTGATCACTCGTGAAACTTTGATCACTGCAAGACTTAATGTTTATTTCAGAATATTTTTTACAAATTTCCTGAAAATTGTTTCCAGTTTTAAAACTTACATAGTCCACTGGACCAGAGTAATAAAATTGTAGTTATTTCTGAAAAATGTATGTTAATTTATGTTAAACATTTAACTAATTATATTAATCAATACTTACAGCTTACCATAATGTTCATTAACTGATGAATATTTGTATCTTTTACCTTCCTAAACATTAACAAAAAATAAAAGCATCTGTACTCAGCAAAGATATATTTGTGTGATGTGAAAAATGCAAAATAACATGTTAGAGTAGCCTGCAGACATCTTATAAGGTATGACCAAATATGTGCAGCATCACAAAAAACATATTACACTAAGGCACTTGTCAATGCTTGATATTCCTTTAGTACATGAAGTGTGAGCTGGCAAAAAATCTCCTTGTACTCCCATCTTGCAAATGACATTCCTTTTCACGATCTTGTGGTGACAAAGCAACATCCTGGAGAGCCTTCTGAAATTTCTCCAGAGTACACGGGCTTGCACATGCTGGAAGATCAACAACTACAGCTTTACCTGTGAAGGCATCCTCAACGAGAAGCAACTGAAAGAAAGAGAAAAAGAAGTAATTTCATAACTTGAAATTGTCTACATTGTATAAATGAAATATAAAAAATAAAGCAAAGCATTGAGTAACAAAACATTTTAATAATTTCCATTACACTTAGCGTTTAATGGTATTAGCTTTGAAGGTCCAATATTATCATAAATATTGAACGTGTCTACATAAAAATTCCAGTACCTATGAAATGTTTGGCAATCTTGCAAATGAATCTTTCTATAAGAAGGGCTTGCGAAAGTAAATATAAATTCAATAAGCGAACTCAAGCCATAAATTTTCATTATACATAAATTCTGTTAGTTTACCAACAAGCATTTAATTTTCTGGGCACATTATAATGACATATTAAAGATGACCAGATTCCCCATCCCATCCAGAAAAAGAAACTTCAAACAACAGAGTAGGACACTTTTTAGATAATGTAAACACCGAACAACATATAATAATTTTGAACTTAAACTAAGCTCGAAAGTGTTTATATTTATAATTTCATAATATCAGAATTATTCTCATATCTCTCCAAGTATATTATCAATTGATTATGAGTATTATTATCAATTGATTATTATTATCAATTGATGTTTAACTTTCTCTACCACGTATAGTAAGTAGGGGAAGTATTGTATTCCACCCAAAACTTGATGTTGAGATTTCTCCAGAAATATATGTTTTGAGGCCCTCGGAGTCCAAAAAAAGCATGTTTAGAAAAGGGTCTGTGTGTGTATGTGTGTGCATGTGTGCATGCGTGCGTGAGTGTGTGTGTGTTTTTTTAAATTTATTGTTAATACACAGCATGCCCCATGACTTAGTAATGTTCCATGCTCTTAGTTACATTTGCATAATTTTTAGAAGTTACAATATGTTATTTAACAAAGTTGTAAGCAACTGTTTATAACCTAAACTATTTGGCCGATTATGTTATTTACAATATTCGTTATAGTTTGTGAAAATCTATATATATGAAATATATGAAATATGAAATATATAAATTCCTTAATGTATTTGTTTGCAAGTTCATTGTTTGTTACAGGCCACTGTCCACCTTGGTTTATAATACTTTGTTTTAATTTTTGTGTTTCAGTATCTAATAGAGAACATATTTAGTAGTTTACATTTTGGTTTTAATTTTGACACTTACACAAGCCACTTTCCACTATCTTGAACCGATGATAGTATTCTCTTGTTTTTCCATGGCCTGTTAATATTGCTGTAATTTGTCCATTTAGTGGTATCTTCTGTTTTAGGCGTTCTTGCACCGAGGGAAAAACATTTGGGTGGTTCTTCCTTTTGTGATGGAGTCCCATTGTATGTAGTGCTCTCTCCACTGCTTCATTTATGATGTGGCTTCTTGGGATCTTATTGTAGATAATCTCTCTGTTATCTTCTTGCACGGCTTTCTTCACTAATTTATCTGTTAGTTCGTTACCATGTAGCCCCACATGGGCCTTTACCCATTTTATGTGTATTGTCCAACCATTTTCTTGTAGTTGCTTAATTTTAGCCTTTATTTCTTCTATTAATCTGTTCCGGATTTGGCTAGTCTTGAGAAGATCCACTGTAATCTGACTGTCGGTGTACACTACACCTAATTTCTCTCCTACATTGAGTTCAATGTTACCTTCTAGCTCTAAAAGAGCCTGTAAAATAGCTATCTGTTCAGCTTGATTATTTGAGCAATGGGCGCTAAGTTGGTATTTTAATTTTTAACCGGTTCTCCATTTAGAAAAATGGCTGCAGCTGCTCTGATCTTTTCGTTTATCTTCCTCCCATCAGTGTAAATTTCTGTGTTGTACAGTAAGCTTTGTTGTGCTTCTTCAACACTCATTCTATCTGCAGGATGAGGCCACTCGATGTATGTGTGTGTGCGCGCGCACGCGCGTGTGTGTGTCAGTCTGTGGGCAGCATAACTCAGATACAAAAAAGTCATTTAAAAACCAAAGTTGGTATTTACGTTTAATATGTTTCAAGGAGGCAACATGAAGATTTTGAAGAAAATTCCTCCACCCCAAATGGTACCCTTTACTTGAAAGTTTATTGCAAAGTTTTATTTTCTCAAAAATGGCTCTAATGATTTTGATTAAAATGCCATATGTTTGAGATATTTTTATGACAAATGAAATGCATAGTTTGAATTTTCTGTATTTGTGGAGGATGAAGCAGCATCAGGGGGTTTTTCTCCAGGTTCTCTGGTTTCCCCCACCACTCATTCTACCAACTGCTCCATTATCAGCTTTCCAATTCCGATTTTTCCTGCATTTCACATCATCCTCTTCCTCACTATCATACCTGATGCTTGGCTGACCACCTGCTTCCAGGTCTTCACTCTGTCTGGTCCACAGGTTCCTGTGCTTTCCAAAAGGTGCCTGACCCTAGGCACTGGCTTGTAAGTCCTAGGGGGTGTAAATCCTAAATAAGGGGAGGTTAATTAGGTAAAGAAGAAGAAAAAGAAGAAGGAGGAGAAGAAGAAGAAGAAGAAGGAGAAGAAGAAGAAGAGAAAAAGAAGGAGGAGGAGGAGAAGAAGAAGAAGGAGAAGGAGGAGAAGAAGAAGAAGAAGAAGAAGAAGAAGAGGAGGAGAAGAAGAGGAGGAGGAGAAGAAGAAGAAGATGGAGAAGGAGAACGAGAAGGAGAAGCAGAAGAAGGAGAAGGAGGAGAAGAAGAAGAAGAGAAGAAGAAGGAGGAGAAGAAGAAGAAGAAGAAGAAGAAGAAGAAGAAGAAGAGAAAAAGAAGAAGAAGGAGGAGGAGAAGAAGAAGAGAAGAAGGAGGAGGAGAAGAAGAAGAGAAGAAGAAGGAGAAGAAGGAGAACGAGAAGGAGAAGAAGAAGGAGAAGGAAGAGAAGAAGAAGGAGGAGAAGAAGGAGAAGAAGAAGAAGGAGGAGATGGAGAAGGAGAACGAGAAGGAGAAGAAGAAGAAGAAGAAGAAGAAGAAGAAGGAGATGGAGAAGGAGAACGAGAAGGAGAAGAAGAAGGACAAGGAGAAGGAGAAGAGGAGGAGAAGAAGAAGAAGAAGGAGGAGGAGGAGAAGGAGAAGGAGGAGAAGAAGGAGAAGGAGAATGAGAAGGAGAAGAAGAAGGACAAGAAGGAGGAGAAGAAGAAGAAGATGAAGAAGAAGAATGAGAAGGAAAAGGAGGAGGAGAAGAAGAAGAAGAAGAAGAAGAAGAAGAAGAAGAAGAAGAAGAAGAAGAAGAAGAAGAAGAAGAAGAAGAAGAAGAAGAACAAGAACAAGAACAAGAACAAGAAGAAGTTGAGCCTGAGACATGAACTGGAATACATTACTGTCATTCCTTTCTGTAACTTTTTGTTTTCTGGACAAAAATTTATCCATGCTTATAAACAACAGAACAATGAATTACAAGAAATGAACTGAATACTGCAAGCTCCAGTCTTCATTGCTGGTGCAGAATTGCTGGATTTGTGACCATGAATATGAACCCAACCAATGAAGCTGAGAATTGTTTATTGTTTAGGTTACTTGCGATATGATACATTTGCTTACTCACAGCTCGCACTCGTACAGCCCCTTCCAAATGTTTCCCAATGCACACAGGACTCGCCGTGGAGATGGAAGGGGTAAAGGTTATCGAGTTTTTAGTCCAGACCAAAACCGTCTAAAGTGGTTTACCTGTCTCATGGGTGTGATAGCTACAATGCTAATGTTTTCCTGTTTGAACAAAAGCAACTACATATCATGGTGAATGGCTTCTTTAGGACTTTGCTGTAATACTTATTCTTCACTTCATGGCACAGGTAATCAAGCACCTGTTCCGCCTTCAGTTCTCCAGTCATTGTTTCCTGGGTCTGCCCACCGATCTACTACCTTTAGGATGATATTGTATTATTTGTTTAGGAAGTCTGATCTCTGGTATTCTTTCAACATGCTCCATCTACTTTTGTTTGAAATCTTTTAACATTGTCATTCATTATTATTTATTTATGCCAACAAACTTACTGTTGGTGTTTTTAAACACATAAGCCGTGTGTGGGCAAAGTTTGAGAGGTAGAACTGGAACTGGAAGCGGAAGGTCTGTGGTTCAAATCCCAGTTGTGGCATTGAACTTTTAAGTTCCAGTTCTACCTCTCAAACATTGTCATTCATATTAAAAATTCCTAACTCCTGTCTTATACTTTCATTTGTTATTAGGTCTCTCTTCGTACATCCCTTCACACTTCTTAAGAATTTCATCTCTGAAGCCTGTATTTTACTCTGTTGCTTCTTAGTAAAGTGTCCAAGTCTCACTTCCATATGCTAGTATAGGTACAGCCATAACTTTGTGAAACTTTAATTTTGTTCCTTTACATATTTTGTTTCTGAATGTCCTATTTATTATTCCACACACTCTATGAAATTTGGATACTTTACTGTCCACGTCATATTCCTCATCATAACTGACATCAATTCCCAAGTAATTCAAATGGCTCACCTGTTCTCTACAATGGTTATTTACCACTGTTTTTGTTTTAATGGGTTCTTTCACATTGAGTGCTTTTATCTTTGTTTTTATAAAAGAAATTTTAATATTATATTGTTCACAAAGTTCATTAAAATTAAAAATAGATTTTTCAAGGGCAGACTTGCTATTCTGTATAACAACCAAATGTCAGCAAGCAATAAAATGCTTAAAAAGTTATTGTTTGAAATTTTAAAACCTATATTCACCAGTTGCTTCCATTTCCTCACTAGATTGTCAATATAAATACTAAAAAGTGTAGGTGATAAAGTACACCATTATCTGACACCCTGATTAATAAGAATTGTTGCTGAAATTTTACCATTGGCCTCACATTTATTTTTGTTTGAAAGTAGAAGCATTGTATCATTCTTATAAGTTGTTGTGGGTATCCTCTTTCTTCCAATATTTGCCACATTTTGGATCAGTTTACTCTATTAAAAGCTTTTTCAAAATCAATAAACACCATATGTGTTTCTTTATTAGATTCCCTATATTTTTCAATCAGCTGTTTAACAATAAAGATGTTATCGGCACAGAATCTGCCTCTTCTAAATCCTTTTTGTTCTTCTGTGAGGAGACATTCAGCTATAATTTGCAATTTTTTGTTTATTATTTTTGCAAATATTTTATAGGCAATAAACATATTCCTTTATAGTTGCTACAATCACTCCGTTTCCCTCTCTTGAAGATAGAGATGGTTTGTGCCATAAGCCAATCTTCTGGGATACATTGCTTCTTCCGCACATATTATAAAAATGTGCCAATCGGAGCTTTAGCAATATCCCTGCATGTTTAAATAACTCTACATTCAATCCATCCTGGCCTGTTGCTTTCATCTTTTTAATTTTTATGAGTGCTTCTTCTAATTCTTCAATTAAAATTAAATCTCCTTCATATGCAATATTGCCTTCTGTGTTTTCATGGTTTATTTCAGCATTTTCATCATACTGTAAGGCTTTATAATCTTCTAACCATTTAGACTCAGGTATTATACTTAAATATGCTGTATCTTTCTCATTTTGGTTTAAATGCTTCAGTAGTTTACATGTAATAAGCTGTCCTCCGTGTAAGTCGTGTTCCACATCTCCTATGAATTTATTCCAAGATACATTGTTTAACTTCCTCACCAAAGTTTTAGCTTTATTTTGTTTTGCCTTATATACTTCTTTAGCTTCCTCAGTCTTTACTTGTGTCTGTGACAAGCTCTCTTTTTTTCCTCAACTGCCTTTGCAATTTCCTCATTCCACATTCTTAGCCTTTTTCTTCTTATTTTTTACTTTCTCTACTGGTAAGTAGGAGTATTGTATTCCACCCAAAAATTTGATGTCGAGATTTCAGTGGAAATATATGTTTTGAGGACCCCTGAATCACAAAAAAAGCACTTTTAGAAAAAGGTCTGTGTGTGTGTCTGTGGACAGCATAACTCAAAAACTAAAAGTCGGTTGAAAACAAAAGTTGCAATTTAAATTTAATGTCCTTCAAGGATGCCACATGAAGATTTTGAAGAAAATAGCCCCACCCTAAACTACCCTTTACATGGAAGATTTTTCGATAATTTTGATTTTCTTGAAAATGGCTCTAACGATTTTGATTAAAATACCATATGTTTGAGATATTTTTATGACAAATGAAATGTATATCTTGAATTTTGTGGTTATAGACCCTGTAGTCATATTTACTCTGGACGACTTTTGCATAACTGGTAAACTGTTAGAGATAGACCAAATTATACTATACAAAAAATGTAGATCTTGCTAAAATACACAATTTATGCCTCAATAAATTTTCTTGTAGGTTGAAGCATTTCTGAGATATTCCTTGTTATGTGTGTGAGTTTCGGAAAGCTTTTGTGAAATAGAACATTGTTGTTCATTTTTTTATATGTTAAGGGCACAAAGAGAACGGAATCTCAAAGCTTTAAAATATTTGATTATCGCACAAAGCCTACTGTATTCTAACATTCCCCTTGTACCTAAAAGGAAATAACCAATAAGATAATTTGTACAAATGTTTATTTTAACTAACACGAAGAAGATATAGGAATAAACAAAAATAGCGAAAGTCATGTGAGTGCAGCACATCAGATTTTTTTCTTTTTACCTATAGCTCCTTTGGCAGCTTCTTCTATACAACCTTTTATATTCCTCCATTTCTCTTCAATGTCATCACTTGTTCTATTTTTTGTACTCATTAAGCTAAGCGATTCTGATATAAGTATTTGATACTGTCATCCTATAATAAATATACTGTCACCGCGCCCGCTGCATCTAATTGCCGACAACAGCAGTGTCACCCATCGCATTATTGTCGGCACTACCGCAAAGGAGCCGAAGGAAAGAGACAGAGCCTGGCCGCATTGTTGGGGCGCTTGCCGAAAGAGAGAAAAGGATAGAGACTTCGAGAATCTTCTCTGCTTTGTATTTCACCGCAATAACTGAACTTTCCAGAATAGTGCCTGGGAGATATAAATAGCGATAAAGTGCGACAGAAGAGTCGCAGACATATGTGAAGCGTTGAGTAGTCGTGTCGACGGAGAGGACAGATGTATGTGAAGCGTCGAGAAGTCGTGCCGACGGAGAAGGGACAGTTCTTTGTGTTACGAGTTCGGAGCCGTGCTGTTGGAGAATCGAAAAAGACTTTCTTGCTGTTGCAACGAGTGTACAAAGTTACTGTTTACGGAAATAAAAGTGTATCTTTATCCCGACTACATCTGTCTACTTTACTTTACACCCACACCAAAAAGTTACACTGGTGTCAGAAGTGGGATTCGTCGAATTGCTTCTAGTTTCGATACATCGTCGTTAGAAGTTGCAACGTTAGAACCAAGATGGAGGGAGATTCGGAAACCAGGATGATGGCAATGATGAAAGAATTATTTGCCAAAATGGAAACGAGAAACGACAACCTCGTTGCCGAGCTGAAAGAGATGAAGACGGTAAACGATAACCTCGCTGCCGAGCTGAAAGAAGAAATGAAGACGAGAAACAACCTCGCTGCCGAGCTGAAAGAGATGAAGATGGAGCTATCGGCGAAAATTGACGGCGAACTGATTGGCGTGACTGAAGACGTGGAAGAACTCGGCGAAAAGGTGGAAGACCTCTGCCAGCACGTGGACGTCGTGGAGGACGACGGGGAACGTCTTGGCGCCCTGGTAGTAAGAGTTGACGAGAGCGTCAAAGTACTGGATGCCAGGGGCAGACGGAATAGCGCGGAGCCGGGGAGGGAGCACCTAGTGGCCGAGGCGACAGTTGCGCCCGTTTCGGATGATATGAGGGAAGACGTGGAACAACTCGGCGAACTGATTGGCGTGAGGGAAGACGTGGAACAACTCGGCGAACTGATTGGCGTGACGGAAGACGTGGAACAACTCGGCGAACTGATTGGCGTGACGGAAGACGTGGAACAACTCGGCGAACTGATTGGCATGACGGAAGACGTGGAACAACTCGGCGAACTGATTGGCGTGACGGAAGACGTGGAAGAACTGGGCGAAAAGGTGGAAGACCTCTGCCAGCATGTGGACGTCGTGGAGGACGACGGGGAACGTCTTGGCGCCCTGGTAGTAAGAGTTGACGAGAGCGTCAAAGTACTGGATGCCAGGGGCAGACGGAATAGCGCGGACCCGGGGAGGGAGCACCTAGTGGCCGAGGCGACAGTTGCGCCCGTTTCAGATGATATGAGGGAAGGCGTGGAACAACTCGGCGAACTGATTGGCGTGAGGGAAGACGTGGAACAACTCGGCGAACTGATTGGCGTGACGGAAGACGTGGAACAACTCGGCGAACTGATTGGCATGACGGAAGACGTGGAACAACTCGGCGAACTGATTGGCGTGACGGAAGACGTGGAAGAACTCGGCGAAAAGGTGGAAGACCTCTGCCAGCATGTGGACGTCGTGGAGGACGACGGGGAACGTCTTGGCGCCCTGGTAGTAAGAGTTGACGAGGGCGTCAAAGTACTGGATGCCAGGGGCAGACGGAATAGCACGGACCCGGGGAGGAAGCACCTAGTGGCCGAGGCGACAGTTGCGCCCGTTTCAGATAACGAAGGTGTACGTCTCGGGGAAGACAAAGGGGCAGTTCAGGAACGTCGTCGAGGATCCCCTGGAGGAGTGTGTCGGGTACGTAACCAACCAGGATATGACGTGGAGGATGATCAGCAGGGAAGCGCACAAGCAAACGAGCAACACGCGAGAACCGACTTGGCGTGTGACATGGGGGGACCGTCGGAGCCATCCAATCACCTGACACATAGTGCCGTGAACGGAAGAATGGTGGACATCATCTTGGACGGCAGGATACAGGAGAGGCCGTGCCGAGCACGAGTGAACACGAGTGCAGCGGTGGACGCGACTCGCGCGGATGTGGTGGGGTTTGTTGCCGGACCCATCGGAAGCAAGGTGGCTGCGAAGGTGCGCCAGAGAGGTCGGCGGACATGGTACCCAGTGAGCCGTTTCCAAGTGCGCAGGATGGCCCGTCAACACACCAGGAAGAAGGGCAACTGGACGAGGGACCGTCAAGACCGGCGGTACTGTTGCAGAATTTCGAAGCAGGATGGCATACATCGTCCTACCCGGACCAAGGGACACTATCCAACAGCGATACCTAGGATCGTGCCTAGTCCAAGGGAGATGCCGCAGTGATAGTGCTGGTCGGGAGGACCAGCTCTGAGGAGGGAGCAGTGTCACCGCGCCCGCCGCATCTAATTGCCGACAACAGCAGTGTCACCCATCGCATTATTGTCGGCACTACCGCAAAGGAGCCGAAGGAAAGAGACAGAGCCTGGCCACATTGTTGGGGCGCTTGCCGAAAGAGAGAAAAGGATAGAGACTTCGAGAATCTTCTCTGCTTTGTATTTCACCGCAATAACTGAACTTTCCAGAATAGTGCCTGGGAGATATAAATAGCGATAAAGTGCGACAGAAGAGTCGCAGACATATGTGAAGCGTTGAGTAGTCGTGTCGACGGAGAGGACAGATGTATGTGAAGCGTCGAGAAGTCGTGCCGACGGAGAAGGGACAGTTCTTTGTGTTACGAGTTCGGAGCCGTGCTGTTGGAGAATCGAAAAAGACTTTCTTGCTGTTGCAACGAGTGTACAAAGTTACTGTTTACGGAAATAAAAGTGTATCTTTGTCCCAACTACATCTGTCTTCTTTACTTCACAACCAACCCAAAAGTCACAATACTTTAAATACTTCATATACTTTCATAAAATTCTTCTTTTTCTTCCTTCTAGCTAATAAAGCAATTTTAGTTGCTACTAAATGATGGTCTGAGTATATTTCAGTACCTCCATATACATGCATGTCTTGTACTTGCTTGCTAATCTTTTTGTTTGCTAAAACATAATCTATTATGCTTCTAAAACCTCTAGCACTCCATGTATATTTGTTGATATCTTTTTTCCTAAAAAATGAATTTGTAATTTTTAAATCATTACTATTAGCAAACAATACAAGTGAGTCTCCATTATTATTTTTATGTTGTTCTCCATATATTCCTAATACTTCTGTGATCACATTATTCCCAACTTGAGCATTCAAATCCCCACTAATAAGTACGTAATCAGCTTTATTCCACTTATCTAATTCCTTTTGTAGGTTTTCATAGAAATCTGTTGTTTCTTGTTTCCGGCCTTCTTCCAGGGCTTATACTCCTGTTACTGTAAGATGATTTCTGTATGTTTTAAATCTTATGCTTATTATTCTGTTGTTTATGTATGTATAGCTTTCAAGTTTTGCTTTCCACTTTTGATCTATTAATATTGCTACTCCACTGCTCGCTTGTTTGTGCTGCTCTACCCCACTATATATCATTGTGTATCCATCTAAATCTTTAGTTCCTCTTAGTTTCCTTTTAGTCTCTGATATTGTGGCTATATTGATTTTTTTCTTTTTTAATTCTTGACATAGTCCTTCTTCTTTTGTATTAATACTTGTTACATTCCATGTTGCTAGTTTTAATTATCATGTATTCCAAATCTTTATCCTTTACTCACTGGGGTCGTCTTCCAGTAATTCCATCCGGCTGATTTCTTTGAAGGTTTTGAGTAAGGAAACAATAATTATCACGTATCATCATCATCATCATCATCATCATCATCATCATCATCATCAACAACAACAACAACACCAACAACATCAGCAGCAGCATCACCACCACTGCCATCATCACCATCATCATCATCATCATTATCACCATTAATAATGAAAAATGGATTATATTCATCCTTTTTAACACATTTGTTCAAAATGTTTCCAAAACAACAGCTACAATATGGTACAATATTAATTTGTTTAAATGCCTGCGGGAAGGATCTGCAGATATCTTTCATTTGGACAGAATAATTAAATATAGAACAAATTATTTCACTTCATGCTTCCTCTACAGAAGCTACTGCGGTTGCCTTAGTTAGATGACTGCATGCAAATGTTAATAAACACGTGCGGTAACACCACCCCCAGGACAGGCACAACTATTCATTAAGAAAATTCTTCTTCCATTTCCCCACAGTACCTCTTACCCATCAGAGAACATTTGGAGCCAGCAGTACCATGTACAATCTGCATTGAAAGTGTTCCATGTCTTCTTGCATTTTCAGTAAATAGTAAATTTTTAGTATAGTAAATACTTAAAGTAACAAGAAAAAATACTTCCCTGGTAGGGAAGGAACTCTTCTTTGATGAGCTAAGGGAATACCCCTCTCCCCAGCTCCTTTAACTTGAACTCTGACAAATAGTTACATTGAAGATTTGCTTGCTTACCTTCACCTCATACTGAGCTTCCATTTTGTGAAGTTCAAAGATGAGTGCTTCTGCATAACTAATTGGATGCTTAGGTTCAATTCCTAGAATTCCTAAGATGAATGTTATGTAAACATCATGTGTGGAGTGAAGTATGGCCTTAAAATCAGGAGAAAGATTACCTTCTGTCTTCTGCACCATATCCCGCATTAATTGATACATTATAGTACCTGAAATTGAACATTTTTAATTAATGTATCATAACATTATTATGATTAATCTTAAATAAAGTGCTTATAAAACATAACAAAAGTAATCTCTGCAGCCTTACTATGTTTGCTGTTACCTACACTTAAAAGCCATCTTATACTGTTTTTCTTTTAGATTTAATGTCCTTTAACCTGGTAGGTAATATTGAATGATGAATGAGTTAAATGGGTGGAATGATGCTTAAATGAGCCCAAGGTTCATATAACTTAGTTACACAAAACTTTTCTTCTCAGGATAAGAGAAAATCCCGGAAAAGTCGTAGCCAGATAACTCATCCTAATCAAGATTCGAACTCAAAACTTCTTGAATGTGAGGCAGACACTCTAGTCCCACACCACAGAGGTGGGCATATATATTGCATTGTTTGAGAATTATAACGTAGAATCATAGGGATAGACACATGAGGCATTAACAAGCATACACAAATATTCTTAAAAGCAATAAAAATATTCTGATAACACAGGTATATAAACATTTTGTGGAACTTCCTTTTAGTACAAGGGGTGGCCTTTTTTTTTTAATTTGGGCAACTACTTTATTTCTTTATACATACATGGTTCTAAGTTTTATAGTCCTTTGATGTAGTCACCAGTGTTGCATACAACCTGTTGCCAGAATAAAGAAGCCATTAGATCCCATTGACACTACCTAATCTCTTTATGGTGGAAAGAGAGCAGTTGGTTGCCTGTAAAATCTCTTCAACTGAATGGAAGCACAGTTCACAGTGATTCCTAATTTTAGGGATGAGATTGTAGTTACCAGGCCTTAATTCTGGGGCATATGGAGGTAATATAACACCTCCCAGCCCCATTGACTTGACAATTCATGTGCAACTGCTGTGTGTACCCTGGCATTGTCATTCAGAACAATGGGTTGATTATCTGTGTAGTGTTTCCCTTTTCTTCTTAGATCTGCTAGCTCATTGGTTTAAAAAATTAATAGTAGTACTCTGCATTAGCACTCTGCCTTGGAGGAATCTATGCTTTAAGATGCACCATCCCAAACAGAGGCAAGAATAAGCATTGCCTTCACATTGGTGGGGTCTGCCAAACTGTCTTGGAGGAATCTATGCTTTAAGATGCATCATCCCAAACAGAGGCAAGAATAGCATTGCCTTCACATTGGTGGGGTCTGCCAAACTGTATTATTTCACAGTAGTCCATGATGACATCACTCATCTTTTAAGTTGTGGTTCAAAAGACTTGGCCCAAGTCTTATCAGTGGTAATGGTAAGCCGTAAAGTCTTCTCCTTCATGCTCATAGTACTGTATGTGCATATGGAAAGTGCCATATCATGCCATTTCTGCATGTTGCTAACCTTTGCAGAACCCATTTTGATTCAATTCTCCTCATTTTCAGGTGGTTCTTCAGGATGTGAAATTGAAGGGACCAATCCTATATATTGTGCTAACTCACAAATCAGATCCATGTTGTGATCTGTCCATCTTCATCACTTATTGGAAGGTGACCAGATCATGACATGTCCAACACACTTTCATGTCCATGTCTTACTTGCTGTCATTCGGTAAGGCAATGCAGCTGCACCACAAACTTCTTGTAGTTCTTGATGACACTGTCATGCTACTTTGCAACTGTATGTCGCAACCACTCACTCACAATAATGAGATTGCACACTACTGCTCCAACATGATTGATACTACAAAAAAATCACCTCACATATTTTGATATTATTGCCATATATGAGTGTAATAACATGGTTGTATAATTCCAAGAGAGTTGTATAGTGAGCTACACAGTTAACTATTCAGCCCTTTGTTCTATAACTTTGTATACTACTTGGAATGAATGAATTAAATTTTATTGCTTCTATTCTGAATTAGTCAACTTTTCTTTTGGAACTATGTCTTTTTAATCTGTTCTTCAGTTGTTTCTTCTTCAGTAATATGAAAAGGCATCTTCTGATTCATATTTGTTGCCATTTATAAAACTCATAGTAAATATTAAAAGTTCTATAGTGATGAGTCATGATATAAAGAAAGTCATATTTTTTTTTTACTTTCTCTACTACACATAGTAAAGTATAGGAAGTATTGTATTCCACCCAAAACTTTTATGTCAAGATTTCAGCACAAATATGTTTTGATGCCCGTAGAATCCAAGAAAGGTATTTTTAGATAAAAGGTCTATGTGTGTGTCTGTCTGTCCGTCTGTCCATCCATTCGTTCATTTGTTCATTCATTCGTTCGTTTGTTCGTTCGTTCATTTGTTCGTTCGTGCGTCTGTCTGTCCATCCATCTGTCTGCCTGTCTGTGTCTATTTCTGTGTGTCAGTCTCTGGACAGCATAACTCAAAAACAAAAAGTTGGTTAAAAACCAAAGTTGGTATTTAAGTTTAATGTGTTTCAAGGAAGCTACACAAAGATTTTGAAGAAAATTGCTCCATCCTAAACTACTCTTTACATGGAAAATTTTGATTTTCTTGAAAATGGCTATAACAATTTTGATTAAAATGAAATGTATATTTTAAATTTTCTGGCTGCAGCCCATGTAGTCCTGTTTACTCTGGATTACTTTTGAATAATTCGTAAACCATAAGAGATACACCAAATTTTACTATACAAAAATGTAGATCTTGCTAAAACACACAATTTATGTCCAAATAAACTTTTGTGGAGTGATCCATTTCAGAAATATTCCTTGTTATTTGTGTCAGTTTCAGAAAACAAACTTTTGTCAAATACACATTGTTCATTTTTTTATATGTTCACCATGCAAAGAGAACAGAATCTCAAAGCTTTAAAAAATTTGACTATCGCTCAAAGCCTATTGTATTCCCATATTCCGCTTGCATCTACAAGGAAATAAGCAATAAGATAATTTGTACAAATGTTTATCTCAACTAACACGAAGAAGATATAGAAATAAGAGTTTGTAAGAATGGTTAGTACAAGAGTAGGGAAAGTCATGTGAGTGTGATAGATTAGATTTTTCATCTTTTGACATTAATGGCATAAGGAGCCATTTTGTGATATTTTAAAGGAAAACTTGCCTGCTCCTATTCGTTTTATGTCCTGATATTCTGCAAACATCTTATTTTCAAATTCCAAAATGCTTCTTAGTCTTCTAGGGTAATAACTACTTGTCCAAGCAGGCAGTTTTAGACCATTTTCATCCTAAATAGATAATACACAAGTTTTAAAATTTAAATGGTAAACAAAAGCATTAAACATGTAATTGAGATTATTCGCACTATCTGCATTTTAATATCGAGAATGTTACTAAACAAAATTATTAGTAAATAAAAAATAATTATTAAAATATATGCTTCAGTATCTGCAACTCGAGTTGCAAGCAAGTGGCAGTAGGAGGAGGATGTGCTTCTACGAGCTCCATGAGGATGGACATTCCAATAGAAGGGTCAAGTTGGACTATTTAATTGCAAATAGATTGTGACAAAAAGTGATTCAAATGAAGACGGTGACAATAGAATACTGGTTTTCTCTGGTGCTACTGTGTTTATTAATGATAGGTGGAATTGAAATGAATCTGGGACCAGGAATGGTGGAAGTGAAGGAAACGTTAAAAGCTTTAACCGAGGACATGGTGCAAGTTAAAAATATGGAGGAGAGAATAATGAATGGAAGAAATAAAAAATATGATAAAGAGGGCTGAAGAAGCTTCAGGTGCAAAGTTTAAGGAAATAGATGAGTTTTAGATTTGGAAAAAATGGAACAAGATGGTCAGAGAAAAAATATAATTATATTTGGCTTTAGGAAGAAAGCGGAGCAATATTTGGACACCAGATTGAAGATATTTTAAAGGAAAAATTACTCTTACCTATTTCAAATCACTTTTGGACAGAAATTTAATATGATTTAAGTAAAGTGGATAAAAAGATTACCTTTCATTTAACATTACTTTAATATACAAACCAAGAAAGAGGCTCCACAGTAACATGTGAGGCTCAAATTTAGGAGATGCTGAGTTCTGTTCCCAGTGACTGTCCATTCTGGCCATGGGTTTTTTATAGTTTTCCCAGGTCAATAGCAAATGCTGGGATGGTTCCTCTTCTATCACAATTTTCCTGTCCATAATTTTCTGTACCTGTCATTTCCTTCACCATCCTCTGTTTCAGGATTGAAGAATCAGGCAATGATGTTTGGCTGTTGTGGCTGTGTGATGCTGGTGCACTTAGTTAAAGTTTCTCACTTGTGTCAGTCTGGCTGCTGACAGACCCTGTGTGCAGCTTACCTTAAGAAACCCCCAGAGAGCTAAGGGCTTATGGGCAGCATTGGATGTATTTAATCTGGAATCATTAGGGACCCAGTCCGCACTTGTGATGTCATTTTCTGGATCTGTTTGCCCTTTGGCTCTCCCTCATCCTAACTTTCAGGGGTCGCATTTGAAGCACAAAGGGCCACTTTGGTCTACATATAGAGTTCTGCCCCAGTTTCAGAGCATATGTACTTCTACCATATGTATCTTTACAGAGATAGGTAACCATGAATGAGTAATAAGCAGAAAAAGACTTTTGGTTGCTGTGCATTAAACTTCCATTAAACTTGATTATTATCTATTATTGTAAAAAAGTAAAAAGTTTAAAATTGTGTTTGTGACAACTTACCTCAGTCCTTAGGGTGTAATACAATGAGGAGGCATCGAACAGATTTGTTATATTCATTCCAGTTTCCTTGCTTAAAAGGGCATATAACTCTGTATTATTTTCATCAAATCGTTTTGCAGCTGGTAAGTTAGCAACGCCTGCAAATAGTTGAAGAAACTTGGGGCATTCTCCCAGGCGCTGACAAAATAAATCACAGAGGTGAAGTTAAAGCTTTTCATTGAAATTGTTATGAATGCAAATGTGGCAGCTATATTCTATAGAGCTAGTGTAAGCAATTAAGTGAGTACAAGATCACAGCAACCTTACATGGGAATTTAAAGCAATGCTATAGCAGTATGTTTGGTCATCTATATTAATGTTTAAACCAAAATGTGGTATTTTTCTAGAAACATGCTTACAAAATATAGTATCAGTGCAACAGTAATGCAGTACCGTACTAGATGTCTTTCTTTTTTTAAACAACAATGAAAACTAGGAATGAAGCATATTTTGGTGGAAAGTATGACAAAAATGGAAAAAAAAGTTGTAAAATAAAAGTATTAACAGGATAAGAGGTAGAACTGGAACTTAAAAATTCAATGCCACAACTGGGATTTGAACCACAGACCTTCCGCTTGCCGGGCGGACGCTCTACCACTGAGCTATTGTGACAAACTGCCAGAATGGCATTAAATTCTCAAGCTAGTTCGTATTTTTCCTGGTAAACCACAAAGGCAGTCTCTTATCAAAGACAATTACCCCAATGGTGACTTACTATTGCAAGTACTTTATATCCCAGGATTAAATAACCTTCACATGGTAATTATTATTTATTTATGCCAACAAACTTACTGTTGGTGTTTTTAAACACACAAGCCGTGTGTGGGCAAAGTTTAAGAGGTAGAACTTAAACTTTGCCCACACACGGCTTGTGTGTTTAAAAACACCAACAGTAAGTTTGTTGGCATAAATAAATAAGTATTAACAGGAATTGAGCAGGTGAAAATAAAATTAAAGGTGGTTTGCATAGGAAATAAAAATATTGTACCACAAATTTAGGTAGTGATTATTTGGAACAAAATTATTCATATGTGATTCAAATGACAAATTGTTTTTGGGCAGTATATCACCATATATTAGTGTGAACAATCCTTTTACTAAACTTGACACATTTAGTTCTGTGGTATTCTTATACGAGTGCATACAAAATTAGCAGTTCTTGGTCATGAAGCTGAATTTACATATCATTGGTTTTTGAATAAAAATCACTTATCATTATTGCCCTATATCTGCTATCTTTTATATATATATACAGGAGGTAGAAGATGCCATGTTTATTTGGTCCCAACAAGGCTGTGTATGCTAGAGATTTCAAAAGTGAAGTTTATCAACAGCATTTTGGGAATTGTAAGGAGTAATTAAGGAAATTGAAGCTATTAACAGTGAAGCAACAAGATTCTAAAGTAAGAACAAATTAGAAACTAAAAACTTCACTTATCTTAGTAATATTGCAAGTTCTTTGGTGCAAAGCTGACTAAAGTTTCTAGTTGACTCCAACTCATTCTCAAAGCTACACAAACCATTTTCCCAACATACAAACCATAGCTTTGAGAATGAGTTGGAGTCAACTAGAAACTTTAGTCAGCTTTGCACCAAAGAACTTGCAATATTACTAAGATAAGTGAAGTTTTTAGTTTCTAATTTGTTCTTACTTTAGAATTGTAAGGGGTATCTCACATTCCATATTGCACATCTATACTGTCTGTAAAATGGTATAGTTTGAAAAGATTTAACCTTTACATTGTCTTTCTCTTCTCAAATCCAAGATAGTTTGGTCTATTTGAAGTTTGACATCATTTTGGACACTTATACAACTCAAATTTGAAAAATGTGTTACAGTTTTGGTGTATGTCTTACCAGATCTGTAATTAATACGTCTGTATGTACTGGAATTGGTTGCCAGTTTATTGCTGAGTTCCATAGCTGTTTTTCCTTTGGAGGGTAAAGTCCTGCAAGTACCATCTCTGCACTCATTAGGCATCTGTCCACAGAACTACTTTTCATTATTACTTCTTCTGGCAAGTAGTATTTGTTCAGGAGATCACCATAAGATTTCCTTAAGAGCTGACCAAGAGCAAAAGTTCGCTGCTTGCCTCTCTAAAAATAATTGTTTCTTTGAATAATGATCTTTTTGATTGATATCAAAATAACACTATAAAATATTCATTGTTTGCAGATGATACTGCCATGTTAAAATCAGAAAAGAATGATAACACATTAAAAATTATCATGAACATTACACAAGATTTCTTGGTTTAAAGAAAGTAGTCTATGTCTAAATAAGGAGAAGTGATACGAACAACAAAAAATTAAATTTTCCCAACATACAGCTTGAAGGAACTAATATAAAATACTAAAAGAAGTCAAAATTTCTAGGAATGAATGTTGATGAAAATCTGAGTTGGAAACTACATATTAACGCTTAATTAAAAGATTGGGTCAAATCTGCTACCAAATTAATGTATTAAAACATTCCATGAGCAAAAATGCACTTAAGGTTATGTATTTCTCAAAATTTCTCTTATTAATTCCATACAGAATGTCATTGTAGGGAAATAGATGCAAAGGAATTAAAACATTCAGATTACAAAAAAAGGTGATTAGAATTATGCTGTTTATCTTCTTTTGTCAGCTACAAACCATACTTTAAAGAATTAAAAATTTTGACATTATTCTGTATGTATTTATATGAAACAACTGTACAAATGTAAAAACACATAAAAGATTTTACCATTAATTCTAAGAGTAATATCATAATACAGGAAATAAAGGAAAATTACATATAACCCCACATATCAAGAAATTGTTTGAAAATAGCTTTTATTTCAGAAGCATTACATTTTACTACAAATTACCTGTTGAAATAAAAAATATAAAATCTTTTCACTGTTTCAAAAAATATCTCAAAAACTCTTAATTGAAACATGCTCTTACTCAACTGACGGATTCTTGCTTTAATAAGTTAATTAGTTATATTTTGAACTATTTATAATTTTAATGTACATGTATAGTATAATTTTAAGTAATTATGTTTAAATTTTATAATACTATATTTTGCCGTTTTATAATACTGCATGAGCCCGGGTCAACATGATGAATGACTTACTTTAAGTTCATATTACGAGGTAGTGCCACCTTATGGATACTACTGTACTACTATGCACTAAAGACACATACAATCTATCCACTGCTGCCATTTTGTTGTTTGTTTTATGATGTTCGTGTATTTTGTCTAATGTGTTGCAATTTTCAAGATCTTTGGTGTCTAACAGGTAAGATATTTGGTTATTCTTTGTTATACAGGACTATCTTAAATGATATGCTTTTCAAAATCACTATTTATTTATGTTTAATTCTTATTAATCCTACCAAGATAATCAAAGACTTTCTACGCTCCCGATTGGGACAAGTCGACTGGGGCAAGTTAACGATCTTGTCATCTTGCCCAAAGGGATTTTTAGTGTTTTCTTTTTGTGTTTTAAATTATATTTATTCTGTTTTACAATTTGCATGCTGCTTTCATTAATGCAAAACTGTGTTGAAGTATTTTTTATTTTAAAAGATTGCCTAAAGAAAGAGCATCTGTGAAAAAAATGCAAGAGTCTTAGGCAGCATATAAGTGTCTTAACAAGCTCACCAATGAAAAATACGTTGGTTCAGAAAGAAGAACAGAAGGAGGCATAAGGACATTTAAAGTAACAAAGAGAGGCTCGGTATGCAGAAAAAGGAGTTGTTACTAAGAAACAGAAGTTTGATTCCTGTAAAAAGAAGAAACCTGAACTTCCAATGCCTTTGTTGTCAGCTCAAACTTTCAATGAAAGTATAGTGCAACGTCATGCTTCTGTTGATCCTCCATCAGAAGACTGGATATAGTATGGCACGAGAGCTGCTCAAATTTTGAAGGAGGAATATTTGTTTGTGAATTTTGTTAATGAAAACCATTGATTTACTGTGAACTACAATATTCAATGAAATAACCATTCAACTATCTACTATTCAATATACAATAATAACAAAGTATTACATAATTACTATGCTGTGTTATAATTTCTAGGAATAAACATATACTCAACTTTCATCAAAATATTCATCTTGCCCTGGTATCGGGGCAAGATGACACTTTTGCATGGTTTTCCAAAAATGCAAAAATAATTTTGATCATATTAAAATAAAAAATGTATTCAACTAGATACAATGCAACAAAAGGCTATTCTAATAATACATGCACAGAAAAAAAATTATTTCAAAAAATGAATTAATTAAAAAATGGTTAACTGTTAACATCATCTACTTGTCCCAGATTCCCCTATATGTTCTTTGGAAGAATAAATTGAATTGAACTGAATTTAAAATATCTATCAAGAACATTTCAGCAAAACATACAACTGAGTGAATGCACTAAGGTAAGTAAAGATAGGTAGCATAATTCTCCTTTGCAAAGCTTCTTAGACACCCAAAGAACTTACCTTAGTCAGAGCTCCCCATGTATCTGGATACCAGATGCTCACGTTGTTATACGGATCTTTTGGATAAGATCTTTCTGGAGCTCTGTCACCATGCCGGAAGTACTGAATAAAACAAGGAAAGTATGAAGTTTGAATCATTTTGATTGAAAACTTTTAAAAGACCTGAGAAATATTGCAGTTTAAATAGAATACAGTGTATAACTCTTCTCTTTCCCTTCATATCATCATTCAAAAAGCAAAAGCAGTCATGTTGCAACACTTAGATATGGTACTACTAATTTCAGAGGGAAATTCCCCTTAAGAATGAAAGATAAATAAATAGGTACAGAGAAAGACAAAATAAAATAAAAACATAACAATGAGATCACGTAAATAAAGGCAGATGTTCCCACAGGGCCGTAGCCAGAGGGGGGCCAGGTCGGGCAGCGCCCATATGGAAAAAAATTTGCCCGTACTGAGAGAATCTGCATTTGTCCTTTTCTGTTTGGAAGTTTTAGAAACATTTCAATAATAAATTAAGAACTAAAATAACTATGTATTGACCAGTATATTAGTAGTAGCAATGCTGTTATAGTTATCCTTGTCTTATCACAGCGTGCCGAATATCCAAACAACTTTGCAGTGAGAGGCTGCTCAGAAAGCCGCTAAAATGCAGTCGAACATGTAAGTTTTTCAAGCATTACTTGTAGTGCTGTATAACATGGTAACATATATCTTATAAGTAATTAGTTTTTCTCTGTGTCAAAGTTTCATCGCTTAACAATTGTACATCTTTATTTTTCTAAATTAATTAAGTTAGTATGAATGACACTTTTTCACCCATGTAAGTTAATTTGAGAGCAAGAATGAGTCATAAATGTTTTTACGCATCAATAAAGAAGTACATCATCCCAAGTTAAAATTATGACGGAAGGGATTTATTAAGGAAAAGAATAATAATGTAATTTAAATATTCATAAGATTTAACCTATCATAAATGGCAAAAACCTACAAGTTATTCTGAAATAAAGACAGTAATTTTCAAAACTTCGTGAACATACATATTATAATGCTGTAGTTATTGAAGAATTAAGCTCAATGAAAACAGATTCCTTACAAAGCTGTGGAACTATGTTGCGAGTTTGGAGAAATCCTATTCATGTGCCCCTTGAATTATATCTTGTGGTAAATGATTCACTGCAAATATCACACAATAATCTGCAAGGCATTTTGATTAACATACATGCCAATTAGTATTCAAATTATATCATGGCAATCATCATGCATGTGTAGTGTTTGTAAGAAAAAATAGTTTGTACAAGAGTGGGTAGAGAACATTATGTGAGTGTAACACATCTGCTTTTTAAAGTTATTTTATTTTGCCTGTCCTATAAAGTCTGGAGCCCTGCCTAATGTGCAGTCCTGGCTACAGGCCTGTGTTCCCACTCCACCTCATCCCTTATCTAGCAAAATAACCCACTCTTTATCTCCAACTCTTCTTCTGTTTTTCTCTTTCAAGGAAAGAAGAAGAAAAGAAAAGAAAAAAGAAAGAAAAGAAACAAGAAGCAAAGAGCAAAACAAAAACAATAGCATCTCTTGTGAACTGAAATGTTAAAAACTTTAAGTTATAATAAAAATCTAAATAAACACCACTTACTTGGTATAAATTACTTACATTTTCAGTATTTCTTGTTGTAAAGTGCTTATAAAGGTATTTAGACTGGATTATGGAATTTATTTCAAAATGGTGACTGGTATTACTTGTGTTCTTTGTTAAATTGTACTTGCAAAGGTAGCATTATCTTTTAGAGTACATTAACTGTGCTTCAGTCCTATATTAGATACGAATTTGGTTTGTTATATGTATAGAGAAACTCCATATTATGTATACCTTCTTTTAAGGATAGTACCACTGTCATGTTTACTTGTAGAGAACAATTTCATTTTGCTTGTCTTTTTATTTAAGTGCCTTCGTGACCACAGCTGTAATGTATGATGAGATCATTAGTTTTATTTCAACCCAGTAATATACAGAAGAGCACAATTGGTTTAGAAAAATAGAGGAATACTTTTATTTATTTGTATATTAAAAGCAATTAAAACTGACTAAACCTCAGGGCAAAAGCCCATGAAAGGCCTAAGCTTGTCGCCTGGCCGCTGCGTCCCCACCTCTGCCCACTACAGGCTACATTGGCAGGATGCAGTGCTGGAGGGTAAAATGTGGTCAGCACCCCGAGCTCTCCCAGCCAGTTATATGGCTTTCTCGACCTGAGGTCGCTACTTCTCCATCAAGTAGCTCCTCAATTGGTCCCCCCCGGGGCCTAACAAGGGTGACCTCCCAGCGGAGGAAAAACTCCCATGCTGGTACCGAGGATCGAACCCGGGTCCTCCGCGCCAGAGGCAAGCGCGCTACCAACTGCGCTACGGAGGCGGTCATTAAAAGCTATTGTTTTAGCTCGCAATGGATAGTAATAATAATAATAATAATAATAATAATAATAATAATAATAATAATAATAATAATAATAATAATAATAATAATAATAATAATAATAATAATAATAATAATAATAATAATAAGAAGAAGAAGAAGAAGAAGAAGAAGAAGAAGAAGAAGAAGAAGAAAATGAAGAACATCCAGTCAGTACGTCCCTTTGTCAGTATTATTTTAACCCTAAAATACGCGATTTCGATGGTTTCGTTTTTCTGTTTTCTTAACTATGGAAAACTGAATCTTCATTATTACTTGAATGAATTCATATTTTCAGTTACATTCACACCTTTCCGGCATAACATTCAGATTTGTGTCGATTTCCCAAGATAGTGACTCGCTCAAGCGTACCGCAAGGGGCGAGTGTTTTGTTTACATCGAACACACGCCAGTCAGGCGTTTTGTTTTCAACTGAGGCAGTGCTAGCCGCGAGGCACACGCCAGTATTACTTGGCAAAGCGTAGAGGCGTATTGACCTTGGTGGTCGAGTGCCACGATCGCTTCTTATTTTGTTTATTATAAGAGCGAAATATCAGTAACTTAGAGTGTAGTCAGTGATAAAGCACAAATAGATGATCTCTCGCGCCTGCCGATATATGAGACGTTGCTGCCCTGGAGATATGATTTCATCTGAACAGAGTGTACATAGCCGTCTCGCCGCGTATGAGCGATAACCTCGCATAAACAACTGGGCAGTTTCGCATTCTTTCCGATACACTTCATGGCTTTGGCAGGTAGTAGGGTGTTTTGTTTACAACTGAGGCAGTGCTTGCCACGAGGCACACGCCAGTCAGGTGTTTTGTTTACAACTGAGGCAGTACTGGCCTGGAAGCACATGCTGATCGGGTTCAACCTGTGGGTTCAACACAGGCCGCTCGCGTGTGCGTGGACAGCACAGCGTTACCATTTACATTGCCGAAAAAATGAAATTTTTACAAAACGATCAAACCTATCGAAACGAAACTTAGTATTTTATATGTCTTATACCTGCAGCTATCAGCCAGGTTATTCTGGGCGAAGCAGTAACTTACACTTCTAGCGCCCCATCCATCAGTGAAAAATATTGGAGAGCAAGAGGATTAATGACTTCATTGTCAGAAAGCCATCATTAGCTAACAACAACGGCAATTAAAAAAAAAGTGATATTGTGTAAGTTATAGGTTTATTCTAATATGGTATCAAGGTAACCAATCAGAAGAAAGAAATTACAGAATAGAAAAACTTGAATCATAAATTCAGTCCTTTTTTTCTTCTTCTGTAATTGGGCATTTGAGACCGTATTTTAAACTTGTAAATGTGATTGTTGAAGGTAGTTTGTTTAAGAGATAATTTTGTGTGTGTGTGTGTGTGTGTGTGTGTGTGTGTGTGTGTGTGTGTGTGCGCGCGCGCGCGCGTGCGTGCGTGTGTAACTTGTATAGCACTAGGAACCATACGTTTGTTAATTTGTTTCATATATGTATAATATAATATTCCTCTGGTTTATAATGTTCCTGGTGGAAGATTTTAGAAACCGTTAACAGAGTTCACGCGTGAGTTGAGCGCGAGAAGAACGACCAATGGCAGAAGGTTGCTTAAGCCGAGCGGGAAAAATCTCAGTGTGTATAAATAAAAGTGAAGCCTCTCATTTCACACTCCAGAGGCAATAGACAAAAGAGCAATGGCGGCATGGACGCGCATTAGGAACCACGAAAATGACGTGATCGCTAACATCGGCAAAGGCGAGCCGAAGCACCGCAAGCATACTAGAATAAAAATGTTCTAGAAGCGGCTCGGCTCGCCGACTAATGCGCGTCCACGCAACCTCGTCCCTAAGCCACATACATGTTCCGGCAGAGGCCCTCGCCTCGGAAAATATTCAGGAGCTGCCACCGCGGGACAGTGTATATAGTGTCAAAAATGTAAATAGTGTAGTGCGCTGGGACGCGTATTTCTGGTGTGCCCAGTGAAAATGTGTGTGTGTGTGTGTGTGTGTGTGTGTGTGTGTGTGTGTGTGTGTGTGTGTGTATACGAGTGTGTGCGTGGGTGAATGCGTGCGTGTATGTGTCTGTATATAATTTGTAAATATGTACATATGTATATATAACCCAAAGACGAAACACAAAAGACAAAAGAAAACTATTCTCGGTGACCTACAGATGGTCACCGTATGGGTTTTTGTATATAGCGAAAACTGTAAATATGAACAAAGTCAACTGTAAATCAATGTAAATATAGCCTGTAAGCCGGGCCCAATGTACCGGCACCAGGCCAATACTTTTACAATAAAAAAAAAAGCTCTCTCTCTCTCTTTCACACTCCAGGACTCTGCTAGGGGGCAAGCTGGGCCGGTGAGCCTATCTCCCAGCTCCCAATCCTCACTACTCTGGTTACGCACTGCGAACCTGCGAACCAGGTTTATCTTCACCACTGAATGCGCGGGTGCTACAGGCGGTACCGCAGCAGGCTTTTACTTTCATATTCCTGTGGCAGGGGCTTTTAGTGGTTATGGCGGTCTTCAATGGCGACTCCCACAGTGCCAAGGTATTTCGAAACAAGATTTTTCCCCTCCACACACACAAAAAAAGTCACACAGTATTGGTTAAGAAGTTGTTAAAATGTAAGATTTGAAGCTTTCACGGCGAACGTTAGTGATCACTAAGTTGTTAAAATTTATGCCCGTTGGCGGAGTGATATTTTGCGCGTAAAAGTACAAATCACAGGTACAAATTAAGATTTTGCGAAAGTATAGTGCCGAAGTATGTTAAACCGGTATATTCAGTAAAAATATGGCGAAGGTTATAGTAAGTGTCGCGGGCGGGAACTACAAAATACCTGCAGTGAAATTATAATTAAGTGAATAAAAGAAAATGACGTTATTTCGTAACTGTGGGGACGATTATGACAGGAAAACACAGTATCAGTGTTAGAGGCATTTTGTAGTGAATATCCCAGTTTATATCCCTCGACCTGAGACCTTCCTACCGCTTACCTAACTGTAAGCAAAGATCCTTGTTTCTCCGCTGAGACAATACTGGCCAAAGCAAATATTTTTCTGCCTCCCACACTGATAAGAAATTACCGCACCCAGGGAAGCAAGATTTGGAAGGATCAAACCAGGGATGCCGACCATCCGAATCAGCCTGCAGTGTCACATTTAAGGTAAATAGAGGCAAATCCTGTCGTATTTTCCAATGCCATGCAAAACCTATGAGCAATATACTATATATTTAGAAACGTGTAAGAAGGGGAAAATAATTTCGTTACACCTTTCAAAGATGATATAAGTTCCTTCTTCGTTACTCCCGAAGCAATCTAGGAGTTTCCTGAAACTGCAGAGCGATTTGTGTTATCGCAATGCCGTAGATGTTCATACGACTTGGAATGAGATTATGGCAAGCATATTTTATCGTTAACCGCTCTAAATCTCTCTGCTCTGAATTATGATGCCAGGACATTATTATAATACTCGTATATAACACTGTAAGTTTTCTGCACTTTACCGGCAACTACAGCAACACCAAAACGCTCGTTCTCAACCTATCTGATACGGTATCTGAAGACCCATTTAAGGAGCAGCTTGGTAACAGACAGATTGAATGGACTAGCGTTAATGTATATACAAAAAATTTGGAAATTAAAACTCAAGACATACTGGATAAAATGTGTAAAAATCCTCGTTGGTTCTTCTTTAAATGTAATTCTATAACTCTGTAAGAAAATTATACAGAGGTGTCCAAAAATACCGACAACGTTTAGTATGTTGTGCGGAACGACAAACTAATCGGTTTTCAAATAGGAACCCCTGTCCGGAAATACACGGTTTGGACGCTGTAGCGCATCGAAGTGTGAGATGGGTGTACGTTCACAGTGCGTCAATAAATCCAACATCCAACTGTCTACATTACAAACGGATTTCGAACTGTGTACCTCCTATGTCATTGCAGAGCCTATATTGGCAGCTAGTCAAGAGATGTCAGACCTGACGACCATACTGGCCTTGGACTTGGCCCGCCTCTACCAATTCATCGAATATCCAACATTGAGGTGATTATACATTTACATCAAAGTGTGCTAGGACTCATGTCGGTCATTTACACAGCTGTGTACTGGTACATGTTGCACTGCTGTTAAAAAAAAAAACTTTACTGTAGGTACTGGAAACTACACAAGTAACGTAGTAAGATGCACACCAAGGACTCTATGGAGGAATTTAGGCGCATGCACCTATGTTAATGTTATTATGCTCAGGTCGTTCGTCCCAATAAACAGATGGCTAAAGGGTTGCATTACCACCCGTATTAAGATACCAAAATGAATGTTAACAAATTGTCATAACCATTCGTTCTCAAACTTCAATGCTCTCCAGCATCCAAACTGTGCATTTCTGGACAGGGTTCCTATTTGACAACAGAAAGTTTGCCATTCTGCACAACATACTAACCATTGCCTGTGTTTCTTTGGGACACCCAGTATATATATATATACCTGCCCCTGCTTATAGAGGCTATAAGAATAAAGTAATGGGTAGAGAAGTTTATGTGAATATAGTATATAATATTTATTTTTCATTAATGCATTCAAATCTTGATTGTAAAATAAAAACATTGAGAAAACTAAAGTTTTGCAATACCATGGTGGTCCCTGTGCTCATGTATGCAAACACATCTTGGATAGCAGAAAAAAAAGACAAATGGAAAATTCAGACAGTGGAAATGAGATTTTTTACAAAGAACTATGGGAACTATAACTAGACTGGACTTAATAAGAAATGAAACAATCAGAGAAGCTCTAAATACATATAATTTAAATGACAAAGTTGAAGAAAATAAACACAAATGGAAAGAGCACATGAATTGCATGAGTGAGGAAAGGATATATAATCAAGAGATACAAAACTTAATTCCATTTCACAAGACCTACTATACATACATTCACATGCAAAACCAATGTAATTATGACCAATCAAATATTTGCATACTAAAGGAGGGAAGATTTTCTCTATAATATGGCACTAAGAATAGTATCCAACATTAATGAACCCTTCTGGTGGCAGTATGATCTGAAGTGGACAGATACAAAAACATAACTTTATCTCTGTTATGCTTTTCACAATATGCAATTATCTACCAACTTTTTGCAAAAACTTGAAAACATTACCCCAAGCAAATACCTTGCTTCTTAAGTTTATTTTGCCTGAATACAGTAACAGGAGAAACAAGAGTGTGGAATTAATTATTGCCGATATTTTGTTTGATAATGTTTGTTGACTTTCCTAAAATACTGGAAAAGGGTAAGTACCAGGGTCCCTTTCTTCATGAATTGAGACAGAGAGCTCCTTAGCCCACTAAAGTTGGAGCTTGTGCTGCTTTGCTGTTTACGTATAATAAGTTTACAATACAATCTTAATAATAGATAAAATATAGTCTACTGTCTCCGAGTATTTTATTGTTAACCTCAATGGCATAATTACTAAGGCCAATACAAACTTTATCTTATTTTAAATTGTAGATGAACGCTCACTCACTTTCTAAAGCTTTGTACTGTATTTATCAGCAAATAACCTCAGTGGAATGTGATAAACAATGGTGTATAATAATACTCTGTGATACTGCTGAAGGTAGGTATGTGTACTAGTAACAAATTGTTTACTATTATAAACTATATTTTGCTGAATTTTTGAATGTGCAAATTACAGAGTTGCACATGTTTGTCTTAACAATCTGTGGTTAATTCTATGGTATACTAATAATATTTATTTATACTATTGAAAAATTATCATTTGAACTTACAATATTCACAAGCTGTAAAGAAGATGATGGCTGTTCTGCATTACAAAGGCTGCAAAGTGGGCAAATTATACTCAGAAGCTTTAAAATTGCTGGTAGCCACTTTATTAACTCCATTGCAGAACACTAAGCCTAGCCAGCAATGCAAGAAAATGTTTTACTATCTGTCTCAGAGAAGCAGGTTTATATAAAAAACCTGGAAGTTGTTAATGTGGTGTGTGTGCTTTCCAGTGACTGATAGTTGGCCTCTTATCTAAAACAAATAGTATTTGTAAATATATTTTCTTAACAAATTAAATCTGTTAAATTCAGTGACAACTTGACAGAAATGACCTTCTGAAAAAATAATGATTGCCTTCTTTGAATTCTTAGTGTCTGGTAATGTAAAATGAAATTCTTCAACAAAAGACCAAGAGCATATTTTCATTCAAAAATGTAACTAAACACCGTAAACCTAATTTTCTTTTCTTTCTTTTTTGTTTATTATCATTATTATTATTATTATTATTATTATTATTATTATTATTATTATTATTATTATTATTATTATTATTATTATTATTATTATTATTATTATTATTATTATTATTATTACTACTACTATTATTATTATCATCATCATCATTATTGTTGTTGTTGTCATTGTTAATGTTATTGTTTTTGTTAGTGTTGTTGTTGTTGTTATTATTATTATTATTATTATTATTATTATTATTATTATTATTATTATTATTATTATTATTATTATTATTATTATTATTATTATTATTATTATTATTATTATTATTATTATTATTATTATTATTATTATTATTATTATTATCGTTATCGTTTTTGCTGTTGCTATCGTCATTGTCGTCATCGTCATTTTGTTATTGTTGTTGCTGTTATTGTTATTCTTATTGTTATTATCATTATTGTTGTTATTATAGTTAGTTTTTATTCTTATTATTAGTATTATTACTATTTCTATTATTACTATTACTACTATTCCTATTGCTATTGTTATTGTGATTGTTATTGTTACTATATTATTGTTATTATCATTTATTATTACCATTACTATTACTGTTACCGTTATTAATTGTTATCATCATTGTCGTCATCGTCGTTGTCATCGTCGTCGTCATCATCATCATCATCATCATCATCATCATCATCATCATCATCATCATCAAATATCTGCACATTATGAAAGTTAAATAGAAGCTACTGGATAGTGAAGTTATTTTACAAATATGATAGTTGATACCTACTTCTAGGTTAACTGCAGTCTTTGCATGCTATAGTTTGTTAAAAAGATAAGTATTGAATCTTAAAGTAATTTTCTCATTTCAGTTAATTTCGTTACTTATGTTTAAGCTATTTCCATTAGGAAAATTCTGTAGTTTTGTTAAGATTAGCAATAGATAGCTAATAAGAGGCTAAGTTATACCAGACAACACCTAAAAGAAGTATTAGTCAAAAGTGAAATGTGAAGCAGTTCATAAAAGCAGACCTATTATATTAGTCAGAAGAAATGGTCTAACACAAACTAAATACCTACAGTGAATTTGCCAAATTAAACAAAATATAGCAAGACCTCAAAAAAAATGTACATATAATCATTAATCCAAAAAAATATACATTAGGACTCATGAAAGAAATCAGTATGCAACGAGTTCGTTATTAACCACTTATCTTGAAGAATTCTTGTGTTAAAAAAGACTGATGTATTAATAGGTAGGTACTGCTTTAGGTCATTTTTAAAGATTTTGTTAATAAACCACAGTTTTTTCCGTTATTTTATTATAAAGAACAATACCTCACTCTGTGATGCTTTTTAACATTTTATATTTTATTGGATGTTCAGATGAATGTGAGAGGTATTTAGGTGCTACATGAATGATAGTCACAATCTGTATTGCTCTCTATTTTGATGAAGAATGCTTACTGTCTCCAATATAAATACTGCAGACAGCCACTCACATGATTCTTTAAAGAGATCTTTACAGCATGTGTGAAATGAAACCATCAACATAATCTTAAGTATTTTCCTTTGAAATTTAATAATAGAAGCAGGTCAAGCAAAATCAGATATTTTAGGAAATTGTAGAATATACTAGACCAGTGGGTGGCAAAACTGTAACAGCTGATGATATGATGTTATACCACCATCAGGGACAAAGCAATGCATAGCCCTATGGTAGCCCTCCCTCCTTCAATCAACACCCATTCAAATGTAAACAAGTGTTGGTGTACGCCTCATCAATACCACACAGTTCTTTCAAAACAATGAAAATGCAAGGTAACCTTCCCATTCCAAGAGGAGTTGGAAGAACAATATTTTTGCTGTGCTATGGTCAAGAATGTGAAATACATTGTATTTAAAAGCTTTGATTTGTGTTTACAAATGAAACAATAAATAACATTACAAATGTTATCACAAAGATCACAAGCAAGCCATAGCTAGGAAATGTTGAGGTATTTTAAAAGAATAATATAAAACAAATGTTTGCCCATAAATGTGATCATAATGCTTAAATATTGACTGAAGTTTCACAGTCTATTGAGGAAGTGGATTAGAAAGCACACTAGTTTTAAAAAACCTAAACCTTAAAGGTCATTGTGTAAAATCATAGATAGAAAATAAAATTGGTTTAGATTTATTTAGAGAACTTGATATAACAAGATTTCTATCCCTCCATTCATTTGCTGCATATATTAGTACTATTTTGGCTCAACATATGTGAGCAATTATTTGCTAAACTGAAGATTGTAAAATCTAAAAGCAGATTGCTATTGACAGATGAAAACCTACATACTCTGTTGTATGTTAGCACTTGCAAATTAACATTAGACATATGTGAAGCTATAATGCTCCAGATGAAGTAAAGAATAAATTAATGTAAGCTAAATGTTAAATTCCTCTCAATCTGTATGTTTGTGTTAAGCATATATAAAATCAAACATGTGTTAGAGAAGTTCCTTTTGCTGTCACTGTGACTTTCAAATCCCTCCTTCAAATCATGCATTATGTGTATGCCACGTTGTGTTCTGTGACGTCACCATTCATGCAATTGCGATAATCAGTTTGCCGACTCCTGTGCTAGACCAAAATAAAAATATTCCTGCAAGCATCCAAAATGCATTGCAGAGTCTGTTCATTTTATTGCTTAAATATTCAATATGAGTATCTTATGAGAGACTTAAATTAATCCAAAATCTAAACAGTAGTTATAGTTTTGCTTTCTTCAGTGATAACTCATTAATATAAACTGTATTGGAATTAAAGTTATTGCTCTAGTTGAAGTGCATTACTGAAATTGAATAGGTGAAGCTTATTACCTTCTCTACTACGTATAGGTAGTAAGTAGAGACAATATTGTATTCCACCCAAAAATTCAATGTTATGATTTCACTGGTCCCTGGTTGCCTCCTCCCCCAAAAAATTTGTAAAATTCACTGGAAATATATGTTTCGCGGTCGCCTGAAATAAAAAAAGAATGAATTTTGGAAAAAGGTTTCTGTGTGTGTGTGTGTGCATGAACGCATGTGTATGTGTGTGTGTGTGTGTGTGTGTGTGTGTGTGTGTAAACCACATAACTCAAAAACAAAACCTCTGTAAAATATCAAGTTAAGTTCTCTATCTTCCAAGGAAGTGACACAAAAGTGTTCAAGAAAATCCTCCCATTCCAAGATTCCCTTTACATGGAAAATGTTTCAAAATGTTTGATTTTCTAAAAAATAATAATATTATAATATATATAATAATTTCAAATAAAATAACATGTGTTAAAAATATTTTTGTGAAAAATCAAATGTATATCTTGAATTTTCTGGGAATAACCTCTGAAGTACTCTTTGTTCTGGGTACTTTTGTATAACTGGTAAACTGTAAGAGATAGACAAAATCTTACTGTACCAAAAATAGGTATAGATATTGTTAAAGTGCACAATGTATATCAAATACTTTCTTGGGGCTGGGGTGTGGAGTTCTTCTTTTAAGGTATTCTTTGTTACTAGTTGAAAATTATTTTTACTTTTCTCAAATGGAAAGTTATTATTTGCTTCTTTGGGTTTTTTTTTCCTTCCCTCCTGATCATGCAAAGAGAGTGTTAGTTAAAAGCAACCTAGCAATCAGCTCTTAAAAGATTTTACTATCGTTTAAGCCTACTGCATGTATTCCTGTATTCCCATTGTACCTAAAAGAAAAGATACAATAAAATCATTTTCACAAATTTTTATCTCAGTTAACCTGAAGTGCCATATTGGCCTGGTTCAAAATAAATGAAAACTGGAGTACATTTGTCGGCAACATATGTAAGGAAATATGTTCCTTCAGCATCCCAAATGATTTGTATCATGTACCTGGTAACATCGTTCCAGCTGACTTGCCATCAAGAGGATGCAATCCGAAGGTGCTTCTTGACAGTCGGTGGGAGGGACCCCAGTGGCTTCATCTCAGTTAAGCTAACCAGGAAGATAAGCAAACCCTGAAAGAATACAGATTCTTGGCCTACCAGCACTGTGATTACAGTCTATGAGAGGACTCTATGGCAAGGTTTGTAGCACTTTAACCTATGGAATATCTTTTGTGCCTATGCTCCTTGAGGGAGGGGTAAGGTGAGCAGATACTAAGGATGACTGGACTTGAGGATAAATGGCAGCTGAGGGCAAGGTCCCTTATAACTACAGATTTAAACTCATTGGTGGTGGCTGCCATAACCAGCTCCCCTGCCCTCAGAGATAAACTTTTTACCACAAAGATACTAAATGAAGGAATAAAATTATATCACAGTTCTAACTACTTTCCTTCTGAAAACCCTACCAAATATATCTTAAGGGATAACTTATTTCAGGATTCTCTTTCAGCAAAAACATACAGACTGGGTCAAACATTGTTCAACCATCAAGTATGCCTTGAAAAATTCCATGAATCTAAGAACAAAGATGGCTCCTGTAACACTCAAGCTGAATCAACCACCTCAGTTAATCATAAAGAACCAACTGCAATCCTTGGAGAACATCCAAAACTAACTGTGGAAGGGCAATGCATGAGAACATTGGGACATATTCAAAACAGAGCAGAACAACACTCAAGAAGACCTAACGATGTACAAAGAAATGGAACCTGGCTATCAGAGACCTAGGCTCCTGAGAGATAAAAAGTTATCCATCACAAAAAGAGGATGATACTGTTACAACCAGGGGTGAGGGCTGCGATTGGGGGTACATAGCCAGGGAATCAGAATGGTAGATTAAGACTCGCTAGTTAGCCACAAGTCCCCTTTTTATTATAGTTTAACACATACACCACTGGGGTTCACCAGATACAATTCTGACATCTGTTACTTGAAAGATAGACACTTCGAGTTATTACACTTCTCACATGTGAATTTACAGTTAATGTGATTATTGAGCTAATATCTAAGTTAGACTGCCCATGGCAGTTGCATTATTAATGAAGCGGCCTAGCGGGCTTACCTTGGTTGGGCGATGTCACGAAGCCGTAAGAGAGAGAGAGTAACGTTGGTGATGGTACACAACTCTGGATCAGAGCGGCCGTCGCGACCCAACAGCGTCTCCGTGGCAACCGACCCCAAGCCAATGCCCATTACAAAATTTATAGCGATTCCCCTTCCTAGGGGCTTCCGGTTGGTTATCTCTAGGCCAAGCCCAACTATCATGAGCTTCCGCCCTTGGTTTTGTGCTTTACGGCCAATACGTGTACCTTCTAGAACTTCCCGAGGAATCTCCCAGTGACACACGACAGCTCCGGCCTACGTGACAAACTCGTAGGCAAACAGGATGCTTATGTCATGGTAAAAATCCCTTTGGGATTGTCATGGGATGTGGGTGACCAACCCTTTCCTGTTAGTGTCACCAGTTACTCAGTTCCAGAAAGAATTATGTTTAGAATTTTCATGGGATGTGGGTAACCATGCCTTTCCTGTTGATGTTGCAAGCTGTTTAGCTCCAGAAAAGTCATAAATGATTCTAATGTACAAAGTTGCCAACGAATATAAGCTTCTTTGTCCAAAAACGTATCATGTCCAAAATGTACCCACAAACCTGTTCTCCCATAATGGCATACGTGACAATATCACTGAATGGAGCTCTCAAAAAAAGAACCAGCAAAGATAAGCACTGTATTTGGAGATCATAGTTTGAACTTGAAGATGTACATACAGGGAATATCAATGGAAGATTTTACAAAATGCTAATGAAACTATTTCACCAATAAATTCAACAAACTAACAAATGTATCTTCTAGTCTCTGAAACTATGTTGGTGCCTCACACCATGCACTGACTTTTTCAACACTCTATTGTACTGATTATAGGGACCAAATACTTTGTAAATGTTCTCTGGAGATTCAGGCAAAGGTGAAACCCAAAAAACAAGTCACTGTGCCAATTTTGTGCTAATTTTCTTATTGTATCTAGTGTATTTTCTTAAACGTTTAACTACAGGAGAAGTGTTCACTTATTCCTTAACCTCAAATTATTATGTCACAGTATTCTTAAAAAACATTTGTCTTTCAATCTGTAACACAATAATCAAGGGCATTTACCTAAGTGCTCATGAGTGAAGCCAAAAACCATTCGTTGGCCCAGGACAATTTGCAATGAAATTTATATTGTAAATTTCCATAGCAAAATAGCCAAAAGATAAAATATCACATTACTGGTAATCTAGCCTATGTCTTGGTATTTCAATCTTAAAATAGGGGTACATATTCATTTGGGGGGATTCATTCAATTTTTATTTTTCATTTAATGTTTATTTTGTTCAGCAAACATTTTAATAATATGTAAATGAACTGTAACATCATGGCTGATGAACAAAAATTGTAACAGACTATTTGATTAGCTGGATGGTCCCAGCCAATAGACAATCAGAACTCAAAGGTTGCCAACCAATCAGAAATGAGCTTCACCAGAAACTGGCAAAAGGAAGAAACCAGGCCATAATAATTCAAGCTTTGGTCTCCAGAGTGAAGAAGCGTATATTAGTTAACTAAAAACATTCAATATTATTGTTTCAGAGCATTGTTAGCAGAAGTCATGGGGTCGATGTTAAAGTGTATTTATAAAGTGAGTGTGTAAGATGCTGTGCTGCTGAGTGCTCATGGCAAGCTACCTCAATCCACTGCATACCAAGTAAACAATGACCATAGAACGGTTAGAAATTAAAAAGGACTGGAGCATGGCAGAACACAATGTTTCCAGACTGTTAGCAAACGTTCTACTGCTGGCTTGTTAGTGAGAGGTTAGAGAAAAGGTGAATTTCAAGAAAAATCCATACTATGTCATTCTGGTCTATTTAAGCAAGGTGAGATGACGAGAGAAACCAGTTTTTTGTGATGGAGTTGTGAGTGTTGAACAAGACAGCTGTTAGCAGTGTCTGTGCGTGCGTGTTTGTGTATGTGCATGCGTGCGCGTGTGTGTCTTTTAATTTTTGGTAGATTTAACTTCTGATACAAATAGTGCAGTAGAAGAACATGTAGCAAGTGATCAGGTTTTTATGCAGATTTTAAAATCCATCCAAAATGAGCTGTCAGATTGTATCTTGGACATTTGCAAAGTTATGTCAGAAGAACTAAATATTGTAGCACATGGTTATTGCAAAATCATTAAATCTATCTAATATAGATAATTAGTTGTACACTTTTGCCTTAGGAACATACTGCAACAGTGGCCAGTATTCTTGCAGGAATAGTTTTTATAGTATGAGTTACCTATTCAGTACATTTAACCCGTGATTTCTTTATTACTTCCTTTCTTTATTCACATTTATTTCTCATATCTCTTTCATTTCCTTGGATTTTTTATTGCAGCTCTACTGAATGTTTCAACAGAAATTTTAGCAACAGCTTTTCTTTGAAAATGTAAAACTACTGGAATCATGCTTCTTGTCACTCCTACCAAACCACAGAATACATTGTTAAAGTTGGAAGGAAGTTATAGCTAAGTTGCTACTTTGTAATCACAGTACTGCCAGCTGCTACAACAGAAACAACAGAACTCCAGAAGTTGCATTGTTTCTACAATGAAGGAAAATAAGACAAGTTGGTTTATTGTCACATACGCTTACAAATTGTTTAGCAAAATTTGTAAATTGGTGACTCGTCAAGTAGGAGTATTAACAATACTTACATAAACAAAATTAGAACGAAGTGTACAGTATATACTTCTATGCTATGTTCCTTAGATAACAAGTTAATGCATATATAAAAAGCTGTAACATTTCCTTAAGATAAGTTACAAAACCTCATCATTCACATATTCTTCTACTGAGTAGTAGGCCTTGTCAATTAATAGACTTTTTAGTGTTTTGCTAAAATATTTTATGTCTTTAGTTGCTCTGGTATTGCTGGATAATTTATTGTAGACTTTTATTCCAGCATATAGTGGGCTTTTCTCATACAGTGCCAACTTATGCATGATAGGTTTCAGCTTGTTTTTAGTTCTTGTTCTGTGACAGTGATGATTTTGTGAATTATACATAGTGTTTCAAAAATTTATGTATATATTTAATTTGTTCTTGATAAGAGGAAGATCTGTGGTTCAAACCCCTGCTATGGCATTTAATTTTTCAGTCCTGATTCCACCTCTTGAATATTGCCCACACATTGCTTGTGTGTTTAAAAACACCAGCAGTAAGCTTGCTGGCAAAAATATAAATAATAATTATGTTTTGACTTTTTTATAACATTATATATATTGACCTTTTATAATACTATATGAATCCACAACATGTAAAAGATCTTAAGGATGAATAAATTGAAATGGACTGAGTTGATTTATTATTTATTAATGCACCGAAGAATTACAAATATACTTCCATATATTGTAAAATTACAAATTATCTGAGCTTTTGAATCTTAACTGTTCAAATCTCTATACAGGAGACAGAAGAAGAATAACTTAACAAAGCTTTGTATGTATTAATATATAGTTATTACACACTGTCCTACTAGTCTCTTGGCGTGCATCAAGCCCCACTTAAGGGGAAAGCAATATGACAACACAGCAGGACTCTGATATTTGTATCTTTTACCTTCTTACACATTAACAAAAACTAAAAGCATATGTACTCAACAAAAATATATTTCTGTAGTAGCAAAGAATGTAAAATAAACTTAAAAAAGCTTACAGAATCTTATAAGGTACTGGCCCAAATGACCTTGTTGTCAACGGGCCCTTATACTCCACTCCCTCACTAATGCATGCACGTACATACACACGCACTTATGCATTCACTCACTCTTATAAGGTATGTCCAAATATGTGAAGTATCACAGGAAACATAATATACAGGTTCAGCATAAGTAGCTTGATACTCAGAGACTCTCGTACTTCACAAAACTGCTGGTGTGTGTCAGGATTGTCCTCCAGTAAGTCACTTCTGGTGAAGTCTCTTCAATACCCTGTGCATAAACCTGCCAAAAATTCCTAATGCAATTCACAGGAAGGTACTACAGATTGACTTGCTACTAATGTAAATGCAACCAGTATCTCATTTTCTTCTGTGCACAATGGACAGAAGGAACAGATTTTGGGAAACTGTGACTGAATCTTGTTTCAATGAACTTATTGCAAATAGAGTAGATGATTTCATGACTGGGGATAGGCCTGTTCCATGTTTCTTGCCAACAAACCTGCACAGTCACTGTGATTCAACACTCCATTATTCCTCGAGGGTCCACTTCCTGTCCTACACATTGTAAATACCTCCCTTAGTTGTCCAGTGCTTTTAATGAGGACATTGTCAAGCTACTTATGCTGCACCCTGTACTAAGACAGTGTTTTATATTCCTTTATGCCATGAAGTATGAACTGGTAAAAAATGATCTTGTTCTCATATCTTTCCAACATTCCTTTTCACGATCTTGTGTTGACAAAGAAACATTCTGGAAAGCTTTCTGAAATTTCTCCAGAGTACATGGGCTTGCACATGCTGGAAGATCAACTAGCACAGCTTCACCTGTGAATGCATCCTCAACATGAAGCAACTGAAAGAAAAGAGAAAAGGAAGTAATTCCATAAATTGAAATTATTTAGATTGAATAATTGCAAGATTTATCAATGAAATATAAAAATAAAGCAGATAGTTGACTAACATAAGATTTTAATAATTCACTTTAATTACACTTAATCTTTAATGGTATTAGCTTCGAAGACCCAATATCAACTAGAATATTGAAGGTATCTATATAAATAAAAGAATTGTAAGTGTTTCCAGTATGAACTTAGAGTTTGGCAATCTTGCAAAAGAATCTTTCTGTAAGAAGGATTTGGAAAGACAAATATAAATCCAATAAGTAGGATTCAAACCACAAATTTTCATTATCTAAACTCTCTTAATTTACCAACAAGCCTTTAATTTTGTGGGAGCATTTATGATACTTTTGTAAGGATAACCAGATTCCCTACCGCATAAAAAAAATAAACTTCAAACAAGAGACAGAGGCAGGACACTTCTTACACAATGTAAACATTAAACGGTGTATCATCATATACAATTATTTTGAATTTAAGTTAAATGAAGGTTTGAGATGTTTATGCTTATCATTTCACAGTATCAGTATTATCATCATATTTTCTAAGGATACTATGTGCTCCAAAGGTTTTTTTTTCTTTTAATATACTATCATAAGTCATAATGAAAAATAATTAAGTTTATTTTAAACACAATTACTGCTTTTACAGTCTTGATGTTCAAATGATTCTTTCCTTCGGTACACAAAGAACTCTTAGAGAAAAGGTTTCCTTTCTTGGAGCACCTTAACTATATCATATCACTGTATGTTCCGTCATTCTTCTGTGCTGAGTTTCAAATACATAGTAATCAAGTTCGTAACCTCAAAGTGCTATAAATTGTAATATCAGAACATACAAAAATGAAATCATACCATAAATTAAACAGAAAAGGATAACCAAACAGGACCATGGTCTATAAACAAATGATAATAAGCATGTCATTGTGGTATATTTATGCCAACAAACTTACTGCTACAAATCGACTGGAGACTTCCATGTCATTCTGGCAGGTTGTCACAGTAGCTTAATGGTTTGAGTGACCACATGACAAGCGAAAGGTCTGTGGTTCAAATTCCAGCTGTGGCATTGAGTTGTTCAGTCCAATTATTCTACCTCTCATGTCATTATGGTTTTGTTAGGATACTGGGGTCAGATTTTAAAAAATCGATGACTAGTCAGTAACCCTATTCTTATACATTATAGAATGTACAAATAGTTACATTGAAGGGTTGTTTGCTTACCTTCACCTCATAATGAGCTTCTATTTTGTGAAGTTCAAAGATGAGTGCCTCTGCATAACCAACTGGAAGCTTGGATTCAATTCCCAGAATTCCTAAGATGAGTGTTATGTAAACATCATGTGTGGAATGAAGTATGGCCTTGAAATCAGGAGAAAGACTACCTTCTGTCTTTTGTATCATATTCCGGATTAATTGATAAATTATAGTACCTGAAATTGAACATTTTCAGTTAATGTTGTCATAACATGGTTATGATTAATCTCAACTAGTGTACTTATAAAACATAACAAAAGCAATCTCAGCAGACTACTTTTGCTGGTACCTACACTTAAAAACCATGTTATACTGTTTTTTTTTTTTTTTCTTTTAGTGTTAACATCCTGACAGGCCATGTTGAATGATAAATGAGTGAAATGGGTGAAATACTGCTTAACCAATCCTGGGGACATATAGCTTAAAGTTACCTGACATTTTTCATTTCGTGATAAGGGAAAACCCCAGAAAAAACCTTATTTGGATAGCTCATTCTAATTAAGATTCGAATTAGGAACGTCTTGAATATGAGACTGAGACTATACTCCCACACCACAGAGGTGGGCATATATGCTATATTAGTTTGAGAATTGTAGAATCCTAGGCAGTAAAAAAATGAGCCATTAACAATAGTTGTAGAAAGTAGTGTCATTTATGTATGGCATAATTATTATAGGAAATTAATAAATTAAAGTTAATACTAAATTGGTTTACCAATTAATTAGACTGAAGTAAATAGTTTCTATGCACACCACCATCATCATCGTCACCATCACTGCCCGCCTCGGTAGCGTGATGGTTAGTGCCTCTGCCTCACATTCAAGAGGTCGAAGTTTGAGTCTCACTTAGGGTAAGTTATCCGGGTAAGGTTTTTTCCAAGGTTCTCCCTTATCCTGAGAAGAAAAATGTCGGTAACTTAAAGCTCCATGGATCTTGGGCTCATTTGAGCATCATTTCATCCGTTTCATACTTTCACCGTCCGATATGACATTACATTGGAGGACGTTAGTTTAAAAAAAATTTCACCGTCACCGTCACCATCACCGTTACTGTCATTGTCATGGTCATGGTCATCGCCATCATCATCATCATCATCATCATCATCAATATCATTATCATTATCATTATCATCTTTATCATTATTATGATAATCATTATTATTATTATTATCATCATTATCATTATTGTCATTATCATTATTGTCAATATTGTTATTGTTATCATTATCATTGTCATTGTCATTATTATTATATAACTCTTCCCAAAATAAGGAACAGTTGCAATAAATATGCATGCATGCATGTCCCAAGCATGCAACCAGTGAGTGGCCCCTGATTACAACCTCAGTCTAAGGATAAAAATCTTATGTGTTGAACGCACATGACTTTCTCTACTCGTGTACTAACCATTCTTATAAACTCTTATTCCTATAACTTCTTAGTGTTAGTTGAGATAAACATTTGCACAAATTATTTTATTCCTTATTTCCTTGTAGGTGCAAGGGGAATATGGGAATACAGTAGGCTGTGAGCAAGTCAAATCTTTTAAAGCTTTGAGATCCCATTCACTTTGCACGCTTCACATATAAAAAAATGAACAAGGATGATCCATTTCACTAAGTTTTCCAAAACTGACACAAATAACATCTCCAAAGTGGTTCACTCTATCAAAAAATTGATTTTGACATAAATTGTGTGTTTTAGTCAGATCTACATTTTTTGTATATTAAGATCTCTTACGGTTTACGAGTTATTCAAAAGTTATCCAGAGTAAACAGGACTACATAGGCTATAGCTAGAAAATTCAAAATATACATTTCATTTATCATAGAAATATCTTAAACATATGACATTTTAATCAAAATCATTAGTCATTTTCAAGAAAATCAAAATTTTCCATGTAAAGGGTAGTTTAGGGAGGGGCTATTTTCTACAAAATCTTTGTGTCACATCCTTGAAAGACAGTAAATTTAAATACCAACTTTAGTTTTTAACCAACTTTTTGTTTTTGAGTTATGCTGTCCACAGACTGACACAGATACACACACATGCAGACCCTTTTCTAAAAATGCTTTTTTTTTTATTCAGGGGGTCTCAAAACATATATTTTCAGTGAAATCTCAACATCAAATGATTGGGTGGAATACAATACTTCCTTCTACTTATCAGAAGAGAAAGTAAAAATGAATAGCAGTACTTTGCATTAATGTTCTGCCTTGGAGGAATAGTATGCTTTAAAATACAGCATGTCAATCAGAGGCAAGAATCAGCATTGCCTTCACATTGGTGGGGTCTGTAAAACAGCATTTTTTTTCATGGTAATCCATGATGCCATCACTCATCTTTTAAGTTGTGGTTTATAAGACTTGGCCCAGGTCTCACCAATGATATGCTATAAAAAGTCTTCTGCCTTATGCTCATAGTGCATATGGGAAGCATCATATCAAGCCATTTCTGCAATTTTCTGCATTTTCAGGTGGTTCTTCAGGATGTGAAGATGAAGGGGCCAATCCTGTATCTTGCATTAACTCATGAATCATATGTTTCAATCTGTCTCCACTAATGTGGATGTGTACGTCTCCATCACCTAGTGCTGAGTGGCCAGTTCAAGGCATGTCCAACACACTTTCACATCCTTGTCTTGCTTGCTATTGTTCTGTAAGGCAATGCAGCTGTACCATAAGCCTCTTGTAATTCTTGATGATACTGTTGTGCTACAAGACCTACAAGCTTCTCTGTTGATGCTTTGAAACCTTGCAACTACATCTCGCAACCACTTTCTCACAAGTGCTTGTCTTATTGTTGCTGCTTTGAACAGGCATGGAGGAGAGAAGGTGAGTTCATGCACTGTGAGGGAAGGGAAGTGGGTAAGCAACGTGTGGTAAAAATTGCACTGACTCCATTCACAGCATCGCTACAGCATGGTTGCCACTACCAAAAATCACTCCACCTAGTTTGCTATAGCCGCATGTGAGTATAATAACTGGTTGTACAATTCCTAAAGATTTGGATAGTGAAATACACAAATAACTATACAGTCTCTTTCTTCTGTAACTTTCTATATTAAATTGGAATGAACAAATTAAGGATTTTTACTGTTTATTTCCTGAATTAGTTAACTTTACTTTTGGAGCTGTGTTTATTTTTTATCTGTTTTTCAATTGCTTCTTCTTCAGTGGTTTGAGAAGGCACTTTTGAATTCAAATTTGCTGCAGTTGCTTAAAAGTCACATTATATACTTTAACTTCTTGAGTGATTATTTATGGTATAGAGATATTGTTCATCTTCTGACATTACTGACATATTTAAAGCAAAACTTACCTGCTCCTATCCGTTTTATGTCCTGACTTTCTGCAAATATCTTATTTTCAAATTCCAAAATACTTCTTAGTCTTCTAGCAGCAGTTTTTGTCCAAGTAGGCAGTTTTAGACCATTTTCATCCTGAATATAGAGTTTTAGAACTTAAATGGTGAACCATTAAATGTGTAATTCATATTATTCTTTTCTCTGGCAATATCTACATCTTAATATGAAGAATGTTGCTAAACAAAATTATTAATAAATTGAAATGATTATTAAAATACATGCTCATGTATCTGAAACTTAATAGCATAAAAAATTTCTGTAATTGAACCTGTCTGATAAAGGTCTTTGCAAAATTGTAAAAACACCTGATATTTGTAAATAATATTTATGTTACAAATTTATAATATGAATTTATTTGTTTATGAATTCAAAAGATACAGTTTGGATCTAAATATTTAAAATAACAATTCTTGAATACCATATGGTCTGAAGATTACAAGCTAAATAATCTTGTTTTCTCCTGTATGCTGGTTTGCTCATTGGCCTTTTCTATTAACATTTTGAGAACATTGTGAATGGCTGCTGTCCTTAAATTTGGATCTTACTTTGGCATTTGGACTACATACAGAAATTGTAGATAGCTGGTTTAGGTTGTGTACACGAGCATACCAAGAGGGATGAGATTGCTTTCTTTTTCTTTCTTTCTTTTTTTTTTTAATTTCACTACTATATATTGTAAGTAAGGGAAGTATTGTACTCAACCCAAAATTTTAATGTTGAGATTTCACCAGAAATATGTCTTGAGGTTCCCTAAATCAAAAAAAAAAAAAAAGTGTGTTTCTCTTTTTGATTTCTTGCATTCACAACTAATAAAAATAAACTTGTGATATAAACAGTCCAATATTGTCACTTCCACATATCATACATGACCAAGTGCATATTATTACTGATTTCAAACCATTTATGGACAGAAATTTAAAATGATTTAGGTAAAGGGGATAAAATAATCACTTTTTATTTAATATTACTTTGATATACAAACCAAGGATGCAGTAATACGTGAGGTTCAAATCCAGGAGATCATGAATGTTATTCCCAATAACTGGCCTCTCTGACCATGGGTATTTTTATAGTTTCTCCAGGTCAATAGCAAATACTGGGGTGGTTCTTCTCCTATCATGATTTTCCTGTCCATAAATTTCTGCACCCATAATTTCCTTCAGCATCATTTGTTTCAGGGTTGAAGTACCAGGCAGTGATGTTTGGCTGCTGTGGCTGAGTGATGATGGTGCAATTAGTGAAGGTTTGTTCCTTGTGTCAGTCTGACTGTGATGGACCTGCACTCTGTGATCACCTTCCCTTAAGGAACTTCCAGAGGGCTCTGGCTTATGGGCAGCATTGGATGTGTTCAATCTGGAATCATTAGGGACCCTGTCCATGCTTGTGATGTTGTCCCTGGATCTGAATGCCCTTCAGATCTCTCTCTCCTCCCTAACTCTCAGGGGTTGTGTTTTAAGCACAAAGGGTGAGTTTGGCCGACACTAAGTGCTCTGCCATATGTACCTTTACCTTTTACTATAATACACAAGGGACAGGTAACCATAAATGTGTAATGGGCAGGAAAGACATTTGGCCATTGTGCATTACATTTTCAATTAATTATTTATTATTGTAAAAAAGTAATACATTTAATATCCTGTTTGTAACAACTTACCTCAGTCCTTAGGATATCATACAATGTTCCTGCCTCAACCAGATTGGTTATATTCATTCCAGTTTCCTTGCTTAAAAGGGCATATAACTCTGTATTATTTTCATCAAATTGTTTCACAGCTGGTAGGTTAGTAATGTCTGCAAATAGTTGAAAAAACTTGGGGCAGTCTCCCAAGCGCTGTCAAAATAAATCACAGAGGTTAAGTTGAAGCTTTTCAAAGAAATTATTATTAATGCAAATGGAGCAGCTATACTCTACAGACCTAGTGTAACCAGTTCAATTAGTATGAGATCTAAGCAACCTTACATGGGAGTTTAAAGCAATGCTACAGCAGTATGGTCAACTATATTTAAAGTTTAAACCACAATGTGGTGCTTTTTAGAAAAATAATTGCTTGTTGTTGTATCAGTGCAATAGTAATGCAGTACCTTACTAGTTGCTCTGAGACCCACGTCAATCTGGGTTTGCTGTCCATGCTGAAGTCGTCAATGTCTGACTCAGTTCTTTGTTTGGTCTCTTTAGATATTCAGATGCAGTCTGGATCCTGCAGTTTTATATACACCGACAACTCAAAGGATGACCAGGGAGTAGGTTTTGCTTTTATTCACGGTCGCCAGAGTTTTAACTTTTGTCTTACACCATAGTGTTTGATTTTTACAGCAGAGCTTTATGGAATATGCCAGGCTCTTTTATATGTTTGTCAGCAGACCTTGCAGAGCTATATTATTTGTTCCAATTCTTTGAGTACCCTTCACAGCCTACACATGCTGTACAATTACCATACACTGGTGCAGCGTGTCCAGGACAGCCTTCACTCACTTGCTAGTGCTGGCAATAGCCTCTCCTTTATGTGGGTAGCTGGACACATAAGACTCCAAGACAATGAGACTGCCGATTCTGCTGTAAAGGCAGGAGTTTTAGCTCTTATGTTTCTTCTGATGATTTTTAGTACATTTTTACATGCTTGTATCATTTGGCAGTGGAGGGCCGCATGAACAGATACTCAGGAGAACAAACTTAGGTAAGTGAAGCCCCTTTTTATTACCTGGAGGACATAGTTTTAGCCAGATTGTGTATTGGGACTGCCATTTTAGTCATAATCACCTTTTATCTTTAAAAATTGTGCCGCTCTGTGCTCATTACCAGCAGCCTTTGACAGTGCAGCATGTTTTATTTCAGTTTTTAGCTTAGTTACATGTGTCCTTGAGTCTGCCAGCTACCCTTGCTGAGGTGCTGGAAATACTTTAAGTGCAGTAAAGTGTGCATTACATTTTATCTGTCTTAGCGGTATGGGTGGTCATGTCTGAATTGCAGATTTTATCTTTTGTTTTTATTTGGTTGTCTGGTTGTTGGTGTGATTTGGCATTCTATATCTCTCTTGCGGGTCTTTGTATTAACTCTACTTTTACAGTTGTTGGCACTATTTAGGCAACTTTTTAATTGTTGAACCATTTTAAACTGCAGGTGTAAAGCCTGCACTTTTTGTTTTATTGTCTTGTTTGGGCGTTAATGATCACAGTAGTAGTGCACCCTAAAACCCAACCACTACTATTGTCTTTCTTTTTTATTGAAATAAGAATGAAAACTGGGAATGAAATATATTTTGGTGGAAAGTATAGCTAAAATAAAAATAGAAGACAGTAAAATAAAAATATTAACCGGAATTGAGCAGGTGAAAATAAAACTAAAGGTACTTTATACTGAAAGTAAAAATGTTATAACACAAATTTATATTGTGATATTTTGGAACAAAATGATTCACATGTGATCCAAATGATAAATTAGTTTTGGGCAGTATATCATAATATATTAGTTTGAACAATCCTTTTACTAAACTTGATACTTTTAGCTTTGTGATATTCTTACACATAAAAAAATTAGCAGCTGTTGGTGATGAAGTTATGCTTACATAGCATTGGTTTTAGATTGAAAATCACATGTTAATATTGCTCTTATTGCTTTATATCTGCTATCTTATATACAGGAGGTAGAAGATCCAATGTTTATTTGGTTCTAACAAGGCCAAGCATGCTAGTGATTTCCAAACTTAAGTTTATCCACAGCATTTTGAGAATCATGATCTTAATGAATGAACTTACTGGCAAAGATTGTAAGGGGTATCTCATATTGCATATTGAAAATCTGTACTGTCAGTAAAATGGTATAGTTTGAAAATATTTAACATACATCACCTTTCCCTTCTCAGATCTAAGATACTAGTTAGATCTAATTGATGTTTGACATACTTTGGACACATATAGGTACCTCAAATTTGAACAAGTTTTTACAGTGTTGGTGTTTATCTTACCGGATAGGAAATTAATTTGTCTGTATGTACTGGAATTGGTTGCCAGTCTATTGCTGAGTTCCATAGTTGTTTTTCCTTTGGAGGGTAAAGTCCTGCAAGTACCATCTCTGCACTCATAAGGCATCTGTCCACAGAACTACTTTTCATTATTACTTCTCCTGGCAAGTAGTATTTGTTCAGGAGATCACCATGAGATTTCCTTAAGAACTGACCAAGAGCAAACGTTCGCTGCTTACCTTTCTAAAAATAAATGTTTTTTTGAGTATATGCATCAAGAACATTTCATCAAAACATAGAACTGAATGAAAACATTAAGGTAAGGAAAGATAGCACAAGTTTCCTTTGCAAAGCTTATTCCTTGTAAAAAGTAAGCTTTCTTAGACACTCAAAGAGCTTACCTCAGTCAGAGCTCCCCATGTATCTGGATACCAGATGCTTACATTGTTATATGGATCTTTTGGATAAGATCTTTCTGGAACTCTGTCACCATGCCGGAAGTACTGAATGAAACAACAAATGTGAGCAGTTCTAATAATTTTCTTTGAAAACTATTAAAAGACCTGAGAAATGTTGCCCTTTAAGTAGAATACAGTGTATAAGTCATCTCTTTCCTTTTATATCATCCCTAGTAATAAAATTATGTGTTCCTAAAGAATACCTCCAAGGCTGGTTCTAACTAAATTAGCCTCAGAGAAAGCTGTTTATGATGGGAGATTCTAATTTATTACAAGTTGTGCTCAGTGGAAAAATAGAGAACTATGTGCAGTGGTAGAAGCAAGGATGCTATATGCAGCAGAAATATGGAATCTGGAACAAGAATGAGAAAAATGTAGACATAATGAACAGAAAGTTTTGTAAAATAATATTGGGGTTACTAAGGAGCTCACCAAATAGGGTAGATAGAACTAAGAAGAGTAGGAGTAGAAGGTAAAATGGTAGAAAGAGCAGTTAAATACTGGTTTAGAATACATTTATTGGAAGAAAATTATATATTATAACAATGCATGGTCGTGCAGGAGAAAATAGGGAAAAAAGAAACTTGGATGCACAAAATACAGATGTTAATGGAGGAAATAGGAATGAGAGAAACATGGGCAGAAAGAAATAGTAAAAGTTGGGTTTCTGGAGGGAAATTGGAACAAGGGTAAAGGATACTGAAAAGCAAGAAATTATAAGTAGCCTTAATGAAAAAGGTTGTTCATAGATTACAGATTCTTAAAAGTGGAATGGGGAAGAGGAATATACCAAAGTATGCAATAAAGAGGCCAGAATGGGCTAGAATGAGAGTAATGAACCTAAGTGGTAGAAGAAACTTAAGAAGCAAGGCATTTGTGTGAGGCAGTAGATTGTGTGAAAATTGGCACTCCGTATTGGAATGTAACAGTGTAGAAAGAGAGAGAGAATCTAGTTTCTTTTGCCTGAATACAGTAACAGGAGAAACAACAAGAGTGTGGAATGAATTATTGCACATATTTTGTTTGATAATGTTTTCTGACTTTCCTAAAACACTGGAAAAGCCTAGGGAGTAGGATCCCTCTCTTCATACATTGAGGCAGAAAGTTCCTTAGTCCACTAAAGTGGGAGCCTATGCTGTTTGCATATAATAAGCACACAGCACAGTCATAATAATAGATGAAATATAATCTCTACTTTGTCCAAGTATTTTATTGTTAACTTTAATGACATAATTGCTAAGGCCAATAAAAACTTTATCTGATCTGAAATTGTCATTGAATGCTTGCTCACCTTTAGTTTCTAAAGTTTTGTGCTCTATTTATCAGCAAAAATCCTCAGCAGAATGTGGTAAACAATGGTGTATAATACCCTGTGATACTGTTGAAGGTGGGTATGTATATTGATATCAAAACTATATACTATTATGAACTATGTTTTGCTGAATTCATAAATGTGCAAATCACAGAGTCGCACATGTTTGTCTGTGCTGAATTCTAAAGCATGTTAATACTATTTAAAAATTATCATTTGAACTTACAATATTCACAAGTTGTAAAGAAGATGATGGCTGTTCTGCATTACCAAGGCTGTAAAGAGGGCAAATTATACTCAGAAGCTTTAAAATTTCTGGTATCCACTTTATTAGCTCCATTGCAGATCACCACCCAGCAATCCAAGAAAATGTTTTGTTATATGTCTCAAAGAAGCAGATTTATATTTCAAAAAAACTGGATGTTGTTAATATAGCATGAGTGCTTTTCAGTGAGAGATGCATGACCTCTTATCTAAAATAAATAACATATTCTTAACATATTCTTAACAAATGAAGTATGTCAAATTCAGTGACAGCATGACAGAAATGTCCTTCTGAAGGAATAACGATCATTTGTCTTCTCTTACAGTGTGCTAATATGAAATGACACTCTTCAGCAAAAGATAAGAGTCTGACAAGCAGAGACTATCTAATTTTCACCAACAACATAAATTCGGTCAAAAATGTAACTAAACACTGTGAACCTAATTTTCACTTTGCTGTTTAGGATGCATCTTCTGATAAGGATTATTAGAGACTTTTTCAGCCAGTAAGTGCAACAAGAATATTTATAAAATACTGTTAATGCCAGGGATATGCTTCCATTTCCTTTAGTTCTTAATAAATAGATATTTATCATCATCACCATCACCACCACTGCCACCGCTGCCACCACTGCCACCACCACCACCACCTTTATCATCATCATCATCATCATCATCATCATTAGTTATTGTTATTATTATTACTATTATCATCATTATCATCATTATCATAATCATCATTATTATTTCCATTACAATTACTATTATAATTACTATTATCATTATCACTACCACTATTACCATTACCATTACAATTACTATTACTATTAGCATTATTATTATTATTATTATTATTATTATTATTATTATTATTATTATTATTATTATTATTATTATTATTATCATCATCATCATCATCATCATCATCATTATTATTATTATTATTATTATTATTACTATTATTACTATTATTACTATTACCATTACTATTACTATTACCATCCATCATCCTGCTTTGAGTCCGTAATAAGCCTTGGACTTACTAATTGTATCATCGTCATCGTCCTCACCACCACCGCCACCGCCACCGCCACCAACATCATCATCATCATCATCATCATCATCATCATCATCATCATCATCATCATCATCACCATCATCATCATCAAATGTATTTGTACATTATGAAAACTTAATAGAGGCTGCTAATAGTGAAGTTAATACACAATTTACTTCATATCTACTCTAGGTTAACTGCTGTCTGTGCATGTTGAATCTTAAAGCAATTTTCTGATTTCATTCTCTTTGCCTATACTTTAGTTATTCCCATTAGGAAAATTCCATAGGTTTGACAAGGTTAGCAATAGGTAGTAGTAAATAAGGTGTAAGTAATACCAAATGACACCTTAAAGTGTATTGGTCAAAAGGAACAATACAGAGTAATTAAAAAATCCAGATCTGGTATGTTGGTCAGAAGAAATATGACTAACACAAGCTAAATATAATGAATCTGCAAAATTAAACAAAATATAGCAAGACCTAAAAACAAAAAGAATGTCCATACAATCAATTAATCCAAAAAATATATACTAAGGCTCAATATGTGGTATGCAACAAGTTCAATATTAATAATTTATCATGAAGAATTCCTGTAGGTACTGAAAAAGGCTGATGGCTAGGTACTGTTTTAGTTCATTAGTATTGTATTTGACCCAAAATTTTGATGCTGAGATTTCACTGGATGTTTTGAGACCTCCTGAATTCAAAAAAAGTGTCTTTAGAAAAAATCTGATGTGTTGCACTCACATGACTTTCTCTACTCTTGTACTAACCATTCTTACAAACTCTTATTCCTATATATTCTTTTTTGTTAGCTGAGACAAACATTTGTACAAATTATCTTCTTGCTTATTTCCTTGTAGGTGCAAAGGGAATGTTAGAATATAGTAGGCTTGGTGCGATAGTCAAATGTTTGAGATTCTGTTGTCTTTGCACACTTAACATATAAAAAAATGAACAGCGATGACCCATTTCACGAAAGTTCTAAGTTTCCCGAAACTCACACACATAACAAGGAATATCTCCGAAATGGTTCACCCTACAAGAAAATTTATTGAGGCATAAATTGTGTATTTTAGCAAGATCTACATTTTTTGTATAGTATAATTTGGTCTATCTCTAACAGTTTACCAGTTATGCAAAAGTCGTCCAGAGTAAATATGACTACAGGGTCTATAACCACAAAATTCAAGATATACATTTCATTTGTCATAAAAATATCTCAAACATATGGTATTTTAATCAAAAGCGTTAGAGCCATTTTCAAGAAAATCAAAATTTTCGAAAAATCTTCCATGTAAAGGGTAGTTTAGGGTGGGGCTATTTTCTTCAAAATCTTCATGTCACGTCCTTGAAAGACATTAAACTTAAATACCAACTTTGGTTTGTAACCGACTTTTCGTTTTTGAGTTATGCTGTCCACAGACTGACAGACTGACACACACACAGACTGACACACACGGACCTTTTTCTAAAAATGCTTTCTTTGGATTCAGGGGGCCTCAAAACATGTATTTCCGGTGAAATCTCGACATCAAATTTTTGGGTGGAATACAATACTTCCCCTACTTACCAGTAGAGAAAGTAAAAAGGTAGGCATGTGCACACACAACTATGTGTGCTGCCTGTGAACAGCATAATTGAAAAACGAAGAGTTGGTTAAAAACCAAAGTTGGTATTTAAGTTTAACATTTTTCAAGGATGTAACACAAAGATTTTGAGAAAAATGCCACCCTAAACTACCATTTACATGGAAAATTTTGTTTTTCTCAAAAATGGACAGAACAATTTTGATTAAAATGCCATATGTTTAACACATATTTATGGTAAATGAATTATATATATTGAATTTTCTGGCTCTAACCTATGAGATAGAACAAAAAAAATTTTAAATGTAGATCTCATTAGAACACACAAGTTATGTCCAAATGAAATTTTTTGTGTAGTGAACCATTTCAGAGATGTTCTTGTTATTCGTGTGAGTTTTGCATTACTTAAACTTTTCTCAAATGGAAGGTTGTTATTCACTTTTTCATCTCATGGCCATGCAAAGAGAACAGAATTTCAAAGGTTTAAAAGATTTGACGATCATTCAAAGCCTCTGTATTGCCATATTCCCCTTGCGCCTACAAGAAAATCAGTAACAAAATCATTTTTGCAAATGTAGTAGTAGTAGTGGTAGTAGGGCTTTAGGGCGCTCAACTGCTGTGGTCATTAGCTCCCAAGCAACACTAAAATCATAAAAAGTTAAAAACGAAGCAAACAGGTCTGAAACTAAAACAATAAAAGATTAAAACCGTCACCAATACAGTGCCAGCAACAGCACAGTTGAGCGAAAACGGAAGCACTGGATCACAGTAATGGATAAAACAGCTCGCATCAGTGGCCAAACGATTTTTGCAAATGTTTATCTCAACTAACATGAAGATAGAAGAACAAGAGTTTGTAAGAATAATGAGCACCAGAGTAGAGAAGGTCATGTGAGTGCAACACATTAGATTTTTAAATGCTTTGTTAGTACACCTCAGATTTTTCAGGCATTTTAATGTAAAGAATTACACCTTATTCAGTGGCGGCTGGGGTGCGTAAAATAAAGGGGGGTTCACTACTTTTGGTGCAATATGCAATTTACCTTTCTAAATAATTTTATTTTCTAAATTACACAAAGTATTATGGTAGCTCTAAAATTACCTTAAAATGAGCCTAATGGCGTTGAATCTTCTGTAGAGGTACATTTGTAGAGAAACTCCATCCTCCTTTCCTTTTTGGTGGTGATTCTGTCTATGACTCTCTTGTTTAAATCTGGAAGACTGTGGATCATTTCCTTTTCAATAGACAGCATGGCAAGAGCAGACAGCCTATTTTCATCCATGGTACTTTTAAGAAATATTTTGATCCGTGACAAAGTGGAGAAACACCTCTCTGCCTCATGTGTTGTCATAGGAATAGCTACTAATTTCAACAACTTCATAACATCACCAAAGGGTTCTTGCAGGTTATTTTCAATTAAAAACTTTAGCAAAGCTATTGCACTTTTCATTTCTTGAAAATCATTTCGAGAATAAATGATCTGTAGTTCTGTTTTTAACTTAGCTTTATTTAAAAATGGATAGGACTGCACAACAGCAGAAAGAATTGTTTCAGAAAATTTATTTTTCAGTGAAGGAAAGAAGTGGTAGTCAAGTAAATTAGAAGCCAATAAGTGGCTGGAGAACTCAAACCTTAGCTCTGCTGAATTATTGTAACAGACTTCCTTTGCTGCTACATTCCTTATTATATATATGTCCTCGCATTTTCTTTTCTTTCTTTTTTTTTTTTTTTCCAAAATTTCATTTTCAAATGAAGCTATTGCTTGCTTTATTGAGACAGGATCAATGGTACGCTTTTGTAATTGGCTATACAAAATATCCACATGGGGCATTATTTTACAAAATACTTCTAACCAAAAGGAAAATTTTGGCTATAGCAGTTTCATCTTTAGACCATATGCTTGATTCATGGTTGTCGTCTGGTTGCTAGTATCTTCAATGTAATGAAGACATTCATATGGTAATTATTATTTATTTATGCCAACAAACTTACTGTTGGTGTTTTTAAACACACAAGCCGTGTGTGTTTAAAAACACCAACAGTAAGTTTGTTGGCATAAATAAATAATAATTACCATTCTGAAGGTTATTTAATCCTGGGATATAAAGTACTTACAATAGTAAGTCACCATTGGGGTAATTTGTCTCTGATGTGAGACTGCCTTTGTGGTTTACCAGGAGAAATACGAACTGGTTTGAGAATTTAATGCCATTCTGGCAGTTTGTCACAATAGCTCAGTGGTTAGAGCATCCGCCCGGTAAGCGGAAGGTCTGTGGTTCAAATCCCAGTTGTGGCATTGAATTTTTAAGTTCCAGTTCTACCTCTCGAAGACATTCATTCTCATGAACCGTAAGAACTGTTCTTGATTTGAAGTTCCATCTTGTGGCTGATCCCAGAGGGACTCTTCGTTTCACAATTGCATCCAGAACAGCTACTCTTTGAGGTGAATGAGAGAAGAATATTGGTATATTTGCAATAGTACTGAAAAGCAGTTTTACTTGTTTATTTTGAGTTATAGCTTGAGCAAGAATTAAGTTCAGTTGATGTGCATAACAATGCACATAATGTGCGAAATTGGTATTCTTCTTTTACAATTGGTTGGACCCATGCATGTTGGCCGCGCATGATGCTGGCACCATCATAACTTTGAGATATTACCTTTTCTTTCAGTTCTTGGACATCAGCGAGGACACTTTTAATGCAAGCTGCTAAGGAGGAAGCGTCGTTTCCAGATGGATTTAAAAATTTCCAAAATATTTCAACAGGCTCTCCAGTAGATAAAAAATAATGAAATACTATAACCAACTGAAATTTAGAAAACACATCAGAAGTTTCATCTGCTATCACAGACACAAAATCTGCCTTAGCTATTTCAGCATTAATTTCCTCCCGACACACATGTAACATACACTCTAATAAATCATTTTGTATGTCCTTGGATGTAGGTACCCTTAAAAACTGTAGCATTATCCATGTGCTGTTTTACAACTGCATCCATAGCTGAAGTGAAATTTATGAGCCCTCTGAATATTCCAGGATTTTTTGATTCTGCAGTTTCATCATGTCCACATAAGGCAAGTTCAAACTCACTGCAGAACTCAGAATACAGTCAGTTATTTTGGAAAGAAGATAGCGATGTTTCCTTACATTGCCATTGTGTCTTTCTATATTGTGTCTGAAAGCTGAGGTAAGCTGTTACATAATTTCTGTTTTTCCAAAGACTGATATATCTAAATAAGCATTCTTGTGTGCAATAGATTCTTCGTGCTTCTTAACTGTGTCAGATGACTTAGATCTGACACGCCAGTGCATGTCCAGCTTGTATCTTAACCCTTAGCAGACAGCAAGCACTGCAAATCCAACTATTTCTTTTATATATATATTTGCATTAAAAGATCTGCAAAATGTCTTACCTTGGCTTGTTTGCACCTGTTTTAATTTGAGAGGAGGTACCAGCCTACCAAGCTTCTTTATTTCACACTTCTCTTCTAAGCTTAAAGCTAAGAAATCTGTTTCTAAAAGATATTGAACGCTGTTCATTCTTCTTAGAAAACAAACTCTTAAGAACAGATGAATATCATAAACATTAAAGCACAAGTAAATAACTAAACTGTACTGCTAAACAATTGTAGACAATGACTCCATTATTACAAAGAGGAAAGTGTTTGTGACTGCCTTTAGTTCAGATCCGTTCATGTGTTTCCGCCAGAGTCCGACATGTAGTTGGAGCTGGTGGCAGAACTAGCGCAAACAGACATATTCCTAGCGACTTCTCCTCTTGCCTCTCCCCACCAAAAGAGCACCTATAAACTCACAGACAGAGGTTTACAAGAGAAATTGAACCTTGGCAAGCTTTGGCACGGTTGCGCTCTACCTGAAAGACTTTTCATGCGATAAAATACTTTGAAAATTCAGATAAAATTAACTAATATGAGAATGAAACAAAGAATGGTTGTTTAAATATGTACACTATAATTTGCATAATCAACTCATTCTGGGGGTTCACTGAACACATAGGACACACCGCCCCTGACCTTACTGTATGATTCTTTTCAAACATTTTGTATTTCATTGGGTGTTCAGCTGAATGTGAGAGATATTCTGGTGCTGCACGAATGAAGACAGAATTTTTCAGTATTAGTCTCCGTTTTGATGAACAATGGTTGCTGTCTCCAAAATATAAATACTAGTCAGTCACATGATTCTTAAAGGTCTTTGCAGCAGGTGTGAGGTGTAACCATCAACGTAATCTTAAGTATTTTCCTTTGGAATTTAACAACAGAAGCAGTTTTGAGTGACATGTTCCAAAATTAGATATCATAGGAAATTATAGAATGTGCTAGACCAAAGTAAAAATATTCTTGCAAGTATCCAAAATGCATTGCAGAGCCTGCTCATTTTATTGATTAAATGTTCAATATGAGTGAGTATCTTATGAGAGACTTAAATCAATCCAAATTCTTAACATTGTTGTAGTTTTGCTTTCTTCTAGTGATAATTCAATATAAATTGTATTGGAATTAAAATTATTGCTCTAGTTGAAGTTCATTACTACAACTAAATATTTAGGCTCTCTGGCTCTACAGCCCTTAATGAGCTTTGGCTTCCTGCACAATCCTCCTCCACAAACCTCTATCTTCCTCTTTACTTTCCCACCCCTAATTAGAATCTTTCTCAAATCTTCTGTTACATTATCTAACCATCTTGTTTTTGACCTTTTTTTCTTCTAGCAAACAAACCTTCTGTCAATATTCTTTTTGGGATTTGATCTTCTGTCATTCTCTCGATGTGTCTTTGCCATCTTATTCTTTGTGCCTCACACTATCTTGCTTATTTATTAGATAGTAGGCAGTGATAATATTGCATTCCACCCAAAAATTCAATAATGTGATTTAACAGGAAATATGAGGGCCTATTGATTCCCACCTCCCTAAAGAAACTTTAGAAAAGTCACTGGAAATGTATATTTTTCAGTCTTCTGAACACCCAAAAAATCAATTTTGGAAAAAAGATCCCCATGTTTGCATGTGTATGTTTGTGAACAGCCTAAATCAAAAACAAAAGCTTGTTAAATATCAAGTTAAGTTCTCCCTCTTCCAAGGAAGTGACACAAAGGTGCTCAAGAAAATCCTCACATCTCAAGGAACCCTTTTACATGGAAAATTTTTCAAAAACTTTGTTTTTTTCTCAAAAATGGGAAGGTATAACAAGTTTGATTAAAGTAACATGTTTAAGATATTTTCATGAAAAATGGAATATATAACTAGAATTTTCTGGTAATAGCCTCTGAAGTACTCTTAATTCTGGATACCTTTTGTATTAACTGGTAAACTGTAAGAGATAAGACAAAATCTTACTGCGCACAAAAATGTAAATCTTGTTAAAGTACATAAGTATGTCAAATACTTCCTTTGGAGGGAAGGAGTTGATTCATTTTCAAGGTAATCCTTGTTACTAGTTGGAAATTTATTGTTTTTCTCAAATGGAAAGTCATTATCTGCAGTGGCATAAATAACGGCCCTGCAGACCCCGTGGCATGGGGAGGGGGGGGGGGGGTGCGATCTTTAGAGGCCCCGAAACTACCTTTAACAGTTTTCTTAAAAAGGACATTTTATATTCCATTCAAACACGGAAAATCACTAGGAATCAGTGCTGGAACAGATGCAGTTCTCTGATAATATACTGACAACAGAAGTGTTGGTACCACGTAAGCATTTCCTATCCTTTGTTGCTTAAAAGTGTGAAATAAGCTTACTTCCAAGTGCGTATCAATTCACAATCATGTAGGGAAATTCATTAAAGCACAGTATTTTATTCAATACAGATGTTATATAAGTCGAACAAACTACATAGTATATACGACTGGTATCTATGCGAAATGAACCTAAAAAATAGCAATATCCATAGTCACTACACCCGACACAATGATGATTATTTTCAGCAGAGATTTAGTAAGAATATTTCAAAAAAGGATCCATATGTCATGGGTTTAATGCTTCATGCAAAACTACCTGCATATTTAAAATGTTCTAAAGGTAAACAATTTGAGAGTGCTCTGAAGACTTTGTACAGTATCAATGAACTATAATAATGTCTATATTACAGACCCTCTGTGTAAATCACAAATGATGGGTAGCTATAGTTATATGTGTAACCATTAGGTTGTCCATCTCTGTAATACAAATTATAAATATAAATGTGTGACAATGTCAAAAACTGTATTGCAGTCTATTGACAATAAAGAATTTAATTTAATTAATGTAGTCGATTGGTCAATAAATTGGATTATTTTAGAATTTGGTCATAAGGTATAAACATAAATCAATATTTGTTTTAATCATTTGTTCAGTGTTATATCTTCTGAACGACATCTGAGGTACCACAAATAGAAGTTTGCATGGGTTAATACCTTAGTCAATAAGAATATTGGCAGGCAACGATTTTGTTTTTCACCTATGTGCATTATGCGTTTAGCAAGTGTATATTCTTTCTTTAGGAAAAATGTTATTTTAACAATTCGCTAGGTTGTTTGTTCTAAAAAGAGTTCATCATTAGGTAAGTTTATTTCTCTTTCATGTTATTCTATGCGAGTAAATATATAATATTTTAATATCTATGTTTTTAAGCTTTGTGAGTAAGTAGGGCCTCCAACATTTATTTGCAGGGGGGCCCCCAAAACCTTAGCTACGCCACTGATTACCTGTCTTACTGTTTTTCTTTTTGCTCCCGCCTCTGTTCATGCAAACAGAATGTCATTTTAAAGCTTTGTAAGCCATTTTGGAGTCATACAGTTATTTCTCGGGCAATGTTCAGAAGAATAACATAAGTTAGGGAAAATTTCCTTGCAGTATGAAATTCTGAACCGAGATGCTGAGGATTTTTTTTCTCCATTTTGAACAACTTGTTTTCTACTACTTAGATACATACACCAAGCAAGATGGCTCCATGTGAACGTGTGAGGCTCACATTTGGCACGTCGTCCTGACCGACTTTCCTGATTCTTGGATTTTTTTCAGGGGTTTCCCCAGATCCAGGTTAATGCTAGGAAGGATAATTACATCCTCTGAATTTCCTGTCCTTCCATTTCGTTGGTTCTTTCATGGTTGCAAGTGTCAACGAAGGCATTAGGTGCATCTTGGCACAGCTGGTATGTGCACAGGAACTCTTTCCGTAACTTTTCATTGTGGGATTCAGAGGAGAAGTGGGTGGCATCTGGGGACGTTGGACCTCATGCCAAGGTCCCCTTGAGTTGACTCTGGAAGGCTTAAAGACTTTGAAGAGTCATAAAACTTGGGAAACCTTAGGATGGGAGCATTTTGCATGATGAGGGAGGATGTTTTGCTAAAAATATGTTGCTGGCAGATGATGATTTGAATACCTAAACATCAGTGGTGCAGTGTGAAATAAAAAAATGGGAATGCTATAACTAGGGGCACTCTTTTCTCGCATTAACAATAAAGGCGACAGACATATTAAAGCGATTTCCCACTATCTTTCTGAATTGTGTGATGTTGATCAATAAACCAATATTATTATTTTAGCAAATTTTAGAGATGAGTGCAGCTTGAAGCAAAATTGCCTTATTTTGCAAAAAAATGCGAAATTCCAGCAGTTTTGAACATAAAAATTAGTTCTCACTTTCTTTTAAGCTCATTCCTGTGAACTGTTACATTACAGAAAAGAATAAAGTAAAACTCTCAATTACAAAAATATTGAAGTAATGGCTGATGATTAAGAACAATTTAGCATACATTTGGAAGTTGACCATTCTGTCATTAGTGAAGTGATGATCTGGACAGATTAGCATTCTTGGCAATTGACCATTTTTTACTTGACCATTGTGAGCATGAAGAGATGGGAAGTAGTAAAGGGCACGGAATTCTTGGAAAACTAAACACTTTGCACTTAGGCTTTTCATTGTTTTCTTTTAATATTACTTCTTAAGAGTACTATAGCACCAATAAGAAGTAAAATTAAAGCAACATTACTGTTTTGTAGTTATTGTAGTTTCCGCAGTACATAACATCTTACATTCTGAACTGTAATGTGTTAAAATGTATACTAAATACATTTAATAAAAATATATAACTATCAAAACAGAGAGATAGCAAGATAGATGTGTTTATGTGTGTGTTGTATATAAAATACAAGCCATATGGTGTGAAAAAACAAACACAAACTCATTTCCCAAAATTTAAAAAAAAAAAAAAAAAAAAAAAAAAAAAAAAAAAAAAAAAAAAGAATTAATAAGAGAAAACATCTTAGCTGGTGTGGTATGTCACTTATTCTTATGATCTAAATATCACACGCACTCTGAGTTTATGTGCAACCATTTTATTTGCAAAGAAATACAATTGACAGAACCACAACAATACTCCAGTCAGAACCTCGTCATTGCATACGGCTATAAATGCTAGCGTATACAGATGGGGTATGTGAGGGGCTTGCGGAGGTGAGAGGGGCAGGCAGCCAGTAGGTGAGGGGTTTATGGGAGGCTGTCCTAGCCATATCACATGCACGCTGTGAAACGCTGACTTGTGTTAGCGTACGCCTATGCTTTAGAACAAAATGGAATTACTTGTAAATTTTGTGTTTGCTATTTTAGCTAAATATAGCTGCTCAGCAGTATGATCTAAAAAAAAATCAGTGCTAAATGATTGTATAAAGTAATTGTTCTGTGTTCAAACTATTATAAAACAATTAAACACAGCAACATAAGGAGAGCACTCAGCATATTAGCAACCTCTAAGCTCTATGCCCCTGATAAACGTAGACCTTAAAGGAAACCAAAATGTCATCATTATGAAATATTAGATGGGGTAGGAAGATCTACTAAAGTATAATTATAAATTTTTCTAACTTTCTACAGCAAATAACTCAAATTATTGGTGTAATACAGTCATTATGGCTATTTCCTTTCTTGATCTAGAAGTGATCATGTGCATGTAAAACATTACTAAAAGAACATAGCTTATTAAATATTACTGCTCCAGAAAGTGCAGCACCTGTAAGTATATACTATTTATTATTAAATTCTGTGGCATATTGGCATACATAGTCTTATAATTACTTTTTTTGTTTTTTGATACAAAATTAATATGATTGACACTAAGAACCACATTCTACGATAACAATGTGTTAACAAACCTGCATTCCTTTTCCAGGAACATATAGTAGATACTTATACAACAGATATCCTGGAGACAAAAAGGGTAGAGATTAAGAGATATGAATATTATTATTATTAATAATAATAATAATAATAATAATTAATAATAATAATAATAGTTAATAATAATAATAATTAATAATAGTAATAATAATAATTAATAAATAATAATAATAATAATAATAATAGTAATAATAATTAATTAATAAATAATAATAATAATAATAATTAATAAATAATAACTAATAACAATAAGAAGAAGAACAATAATAATAATAATAATAATAATAATAATAATAATAATAATAATAATAGTAATAGTAGTAATAGTATAATAATAATAATAATAATAATAATAATAATAATAATAATAATAATAATAGTAATAATAATAACAATAATAATAGTAATAATAGTAGTAATAGTCATAATAGTAATAGTAATAATAATAGTAATAATAATAATAATAATAATAATAATAATAATAATAATAATAATAATAATAATAATAATAATAATAATAATAATAATAATAATAATAATAATAATAAACTCCTAACAAAGGAAATGTTAATCCATTCTTATTTATAGTTCTCTTGAGTTGAACAGCACTAGACTTGATGCAACAACTTGTGCTGATACATATGCACTCTGCATGTGCAGCAAAGATTGTCATAACTTTAGCTGCACTGGGCGGTTATATGCCAGCGCTCTAACAGTTCCATCGCACTTCAGGTATAAATGTCCACCGCCTTGAACAAGTACTGCAATGGCTGTTGTAAGATTCCAGCTTAGAACAGCTTGCACTTCCAACTAGTGGTAGCTAGCTTAACTTACAATTAAAATTGTATTGTTAGAATTTGTGACAGTGGTGCACTCTAACAATCTAGCTAGTTATTGAGTCCATTTTTGACATTACATCACTTTAATTTAATTTAAAAGGTGAGTCAATTAATAACACTAAACAACACTTACAACATAATTTTCCGGAACGCATTTGGAAGGTTAGCTTTCCTCCATTATCAACCGGACAATAAATGGGTTTCCATGGTGTTTCTTGGTGCGGATGGCGATGTTTCTTCTGATGTCATCAGATGTCTGGTTGATAATGGAGGAAAGTTAACCTTCGAAACACGTTCTGGAAAATTATGTTGTAAGTGTTGTTTAGTGTTATTAATTGACTCACCTTTTAAATTAAATTAATTACAACAATACTGTTTTCAAACTTCTATGAAAGAAAGATAATTACATCACTTACTTATTTAATAAGGAAAACATGTTTCAGGAGCTAAGTGAACTAAGTTGATAATTATTTTTTGGTTACATCTTCTTATCCCACACATAGTTTCTCTCACAGAATTTTAAAGGTGGCTGCAAAATGACTGATTTGACACTTCTCTTGTGTAGGATGTTTCACTCCATTAAGATCTTTCGGTAAGAGAGGTAGAACTGAAACTGAAAAGTTCAATGCCATAGCTGAGATTTAGAACCACAGACCCTCTGCTTACCAAGTGGGTGCTCTAACCATTAAGCAATAGTGGCAACCTGGCAGAATGACAGGTGGGGCATTGAATTTTTCAGTTCTAGTTCTACCTCTAAAATATTGCCCACACACGGCTTGTGTGTTTAAAAACACCAACAGTAAGTTTGTTGGCATAAATAATAATCTTTCATTGTTTATTGTCGCATAAAGCCCCTAATTATTATTTTATTAAAATGGACTGAAACTATATTTAAAGGGTTTTATGCGTATATATTATTTATTTTCATTGATCAAAAAGGGAGGCTTCATACTGTGTCATTTTTATTTTGATGGAAATCAGAAATCAGGTTTAAGATAGCTGTCTATTCTAGAACATCAGCATCCTTAAGGAAAGAAATCAAGTAACAGGTTTATTTTACACCACAGTGTAAGTTTGTTATTTTTGCTCTGATTTTTTTCTTTTTCATTTTTCTTCTTCATTTAAATCAAAGGCTATTTTCTGGCATACGTCCCAGTATTGGGATTAGCAAGGATTAAAATCTGTCAGATATATTCACTTCACATATAGCCTTTTCACTGCTAACACATTATATGAAAGCTCCCCATTTCTAATACATCTGTAAAAGATTTTTATATTTTGCCACATTATATGAAGAGACTTTAGGTCATAGAGAAGGTTAAAAAGAGGAAAAAAGATTATGTTTATCTCTTTAATTGACCAAACGTTTGTACACACACTTTGTAACTGCAATCTGGAACAAACACTATTTTTCCTTCTTCAAGGTTTAAAATGTAGTATCAATATTAATGTGTATCACTGATAACATCTGTTTGGAATTACAAGAGAGCATGTGTGAAAATATGTATTTTGTATCAATAAATCAATATCCAGTATTAGTAACTAAACTTTTGAGGCAATTTCAATTACAAATGTACGAATTTGCATGGGATTTAATGTTATAACAAAAGGATCCAAGTTTTCAACTGGTGTATTTCCTTCTAGGCTGGCATTAACTTCATTTGATTCTATTTTCCAGTCAAACCTGTGGTTATCTGAAAGCCATTGGTTTCCACCCAGTGTAGTTTCACGTGCTGATACTACTGAGAATGTAGAAAATAATTCCTGGAATATAAACAATATTCCTGCATTAACTAAACTTTAACAAATAAGAATATGAGGGGTGGTCATAAGGTTTTAATTATCACCTTGAAAAAATAAAGTTTATTAATTCATTTTTGTTTTGTTTGCATGTACATATCTGCAGTTCTGCTACAACTTGAAATGCCTGCACCACAGTACTGCAGCATGCCACTACAGAGCCACAACAAAATGATGCACCCCATTGATAAAGCGGAGGTAATTCATTTTGTGCATTTGAAAGGGAACATTGCTGGAACAATCCAAGTTGGTGGAGGTGTATGGCAACAAGGCCCACCATATGACACAGTGGTTAGGTGAACCAGATGCTTCCAGTGTGGTCAAACAAGATGAAGAAAGAAGTGGCAGACCATCTCTCTATGAAGAACTGAGAGTTGCAAGCACCTTGGAGACCCTGGTGCTTGAAGACCAGCATCACAATTGAAGTGAAAAAGTGAAAAGTGAAAATCAGTCATGGATCAGTTTTCAGCATTTTGCACAACATTTTGAACATCACAAAGGTCACTGCCCTCTGGGTTTCAGGACTGTTCACACCAGTGGCGGCTCGCAGTCAAAATTTTAGGGTAGGCAAAGTGTAACAGTAACAACAAACAACAACAACAATGATAATAATAACAATAATAACAATAACAATAATAATAACAATAGCAATAACAATAATAATAATAATAATAATAATAATAATAATAATAATAAACCCCGTTTATCCGAAATATAGGGGGCGAAGTCATTGCGGATAACACAAACAATATATTGTTTGGTTGTTTAATAAGAGCAGAGTGAATGAGTGTGACTTTACGGACGAATTACCGCCAAAACTAAAATCACGAGTGTCGGTAGACTTTTTTCCAGGGGGGGGGCACATGTTGGAATTTTGCAATCATATAATATTAAATCATTATTTTACTGTCAAAATTTATAGTATTTGTTGCAGATAACCATATTAATTTGTGCTAAACAAAAATTGTTCTTTACATCAAAATTAAAATAATAGTTTAAAAGTCAGTAACTGACTGCACATTAAGTTCACCAACTTCCAAGGGGGGGCCGTGGCCCCCCTTGCCCCCGTTTCGCGACGCCCATGACTAAAATAGATTAAGAAATTGAAAAATTGTCTGACTGCAGCTTTGTGTTAAATAGCTAAAACACTCCTCTTTTCATTGTCAGTGCGCCGCGAAAGCGAAATTTGTAATAGTTCACTAATTAAGTCGGTCATACTGGTATTACAGAGAGATAACGACAGATTCAGATCTCTGAGATCTTCGTTCGTGGAGTATGGCTGTTCGGAAAATGTCGCATAATTTCGGATTTGGGCCGGCAAGTGTTCGGACTGCTGGCAGATGCGTCTACGCATGCTCGGAGTGCATATACAGACCGAATGTTTCCTTATCACTGTTCAAGGGCCTCGTACTGAGGAAATGGGGCCGGGCAGGCAGAGGTTAAGCTAGCCTGCTCTCCACTACCCAGGTTCCATGCGTATCATTTCTGCCGCACGTTTCAAACACGCAGCACAGTTTTGATGAATCAGAATTGATATTAAAGGATTTGACCATGTGCTGGTCATTATAACCAAGAAAACTTTTCTTGAACTGCAATTTAGGGGAAAATGACGGTTCAAATGATAAAATGCAGAATCATGGTTAAACATTATTTGTTGATGTATTACGATAGGGTAGGCAGTGCCTACCCTGCCTACCCTGAGGAGCCGTGCCTGGTTCACACCCATTCAAAAAGCCTGCCAAACTAAGACGGTAGCAAAAATGTTGCAGCTTTGTCAGCCCAACCCAAATAACTTTTTAGCCACCTAATCACCATTGATGAATGCTGAATGTATCATTACAACCCTGAGACAAAGGAGTGAAGCAAGCAGTGGAAACTTGGGGATTCATCACTGCCGAAGAGCCAACCATCATTGGGCAAGGTGAAGTTGAGTGCTTTTTGGGATTGCCATGATGTGGGGCTACCAGATCATGCTTCTAAGCGGCAAATCATCACAGGAGCATGTTACCAAAATCTCCTGACAAGTTAGAGGAGGCTGTCAAAATGAAGCATCATGGGAAGTTGTCCAAAGAGGTCTTTTTATTCCACAACAATGTCCCAGATCATTCCACACCAAACACATACATGCTGTATATTTGGCTATCAAATTTTGCCTAACCTCCACATTCTCCTGACATGGCACCATGTGACTTCTTCCTCTTTTCTTGAATGAAGTAACCATTGTGTGGCAGGCATTTCCAGAATGACAACTAGGTGATTTTGAAGGTAGAAGGTTTCATAAACACCCAAAATACAGACTTCCACAATCAAAGTCTCTGCCAAGTCATCCATCATTGTGAAAAATGTGTTACACTAAAGGATGAATAAGTAGGGAAGTACTAACACCATCACCAAGTTCTATTTTTTTTTTTTTAGGTGATAATTAAAACTTTATGAGTACCCCTTGCATTATAGTAAAAATGTCTCTCCAGCAAAAACTATCAGATATTACCTACAAATGTAAATAAGTATAATTCAGACCAATTTTATGATGCATACCTTTAGATTCACTGTGGCAGGTTTGGAGAATGTAGGATCTTCATTATTCTCAAATACATGCTCAAGACGTAGCAGGTAAGTTGCACCCTTCCATGGTTCCAGTGTGAGTACATGAACATTTGCAGGAAGAGATTCTTTTAATCCAGAAAACTAAAACATGATAAAGATGGAAGAAGATTAGCACTGAAGAATAAGGATTGTACAATGAACTCTGATATCCCTCCCTAGAAGAGCTAATTCATTATATTACCCAAGTCTTGCGCAGTTACTTCAACATCAGATATCTCCACAAAACAATGGGTAAGTTCGGGTCATCTGCTAGTCAATCTAAAGCTGAGAATGGTAACAAATACTGTAGAGTATCTCCTTTAAACATAAGTAAATGAAGTATATGAACCACAACAACCAACTAGTTAACTATAGTGCTGCCGAAATAAGAAAGCCACTCAAAGTACACAAATGCTGGGAGCGGCTGTAAGCACATGACCACAGAGAACACTCTGATTAGTTCCTGACCAAAGCTCTCTAAGGAAGAAAACTAAATAGATTCTTTTTTTATTGTTACTGCCATTTTTTACATTAACGGTGTTGATGTTAAGTAGCTTTCTTAGGCCAGATTTACTATACAGTAATATATTCAAAGTGCTTAAATTCAGTTTATTTCATTTAATCCTTCTCAATTTCAGTTTCAATAGTCACTGAAAAAATGACTGCAAGAAGGAGCTGTGGTAGAGTTTAGTGTCAATTTTTAGTGAAAGAAAAAGAGAAGAAGAAACAATTGAAAAAGTTTGACATCTTCACATTTTAATAAAATCAACCTCAAAGAATTGAGGTCTTTCACTCTACATGTGGGCTGCTCTTAACCAATGAGCTACCATGCTGCCGTGGTCAAGAAGAAACACCCTCCCCAAATTAAATTGTCGAAGATCACTCCCCCCTCCCAAATAAACCTAAAGCAGATGATGAAATACTTCCACCAAACGAAGATGAAGATGGAACATCCATCATGATTGACGAACTCATCAGTCATGCAGATCCTTTCCTTTGGGAAAAAACTGATAAAACACGGGACTACATTGCAATGAACTGCATAAAATAAAATAAAGTGACCTTACAAAGTTTACTTACACACAGTTTGTGTATGTTAGAATAATCAATTACCATTGATTGGCCTAATGTATAGAAACTACTGCAATAAGTAACTGAAGAAACTGAAATCTGAGCCTACGCAACTGACACAATAGCACTATATATACTACATGTGTAACTTAGGTTTAAGGACAGCTCTTAACAATGAAAACATGTAAATATGGAATGTATTTTGTTACCTCCATCTTGTAGTTATTAGTCCACTCCTGAAAATTCATCTTGTTAGCATCTGAGAGAAATATCCAGGAATCCAGTAAAAGACGCTGTGAGAGTTCCCTTTGCTTAAAAGCAGCAGTCTCATTTGTGCCTTTAATATTTCCAGCTACCATATAGAGTTTGCCTCTGGCCACCAAACCATGACCAAAAGCTGTTTCATTCAGGGCCTCACCAACGCCAAAGGCATCATCATGTCCTAAACGACGGTGTACCTGTTAATATAAGTCATATTTCTGTTCACTGATCTTATTTCTGCACTCTTATTTTTCTAAAGATAATTTTATTATATCCTTAGCAGAGTTTGTAGTTTCACTCAAGAGGACCCCAGGAACTCACGAGTTCCAAGTACAAGTAGCAGCATTGTGGTTCTGAATGAAGTTTTATGGGCATTGAATTTGTTGGTTCAGTAACTCTAATCTTTGTCTTCCTTTTTTCAAATTTTAGAAAAATGTTTTATTTACTTTTAAATACAAATAAAAATACATATCTCACAAAAAAGTTATTTTACAAAGGTCTTGTACATTTTTTTAACATATCTAATGAGAGCATGAAAGTTTCTTATTCATTTTATACACAATTTGACCGCCTCCATAGCGCATGGTAGCGCGCTTGCCTTTGGCATGGAGGACCTGGGTTCGATCCCTGGTACCAGCATGGAGATTTTTCCCTGCTGGGAGGTCTGGCACAGGGTGCACTCAGCCTTGTAGGTCCCAGAGGGACCAATTGAGAAGCTACTTGATGGAGAAGTAGCAACCCCAGGTTGAGCAGACTGTATAACTGGCTGGGAGGGCTCGGGGCACTGACCACTCCAGTACTGCACCCCACTAATGATGCTTGTAGTAGGCAGAGGTGGGGGACACAGTGACCCTTGGACCTTCATGGGCTGTTGCGCTAGGGTTTTATACATAATTTTAAAAGGGTACAGGTACTGGAAATGCATACTACTAAATTTTAAAGTGTATTTTGAAAATATAATGTCAAGGGCCTTAAAAATTCCGACCTGATTCTTATCAATTTTGTAATGGGACTGAAGTAAGTCACCATTTAATCTTTCCACTACATCTTTATTTTAATTGCACAAATATTTGCAAAACCACTAAAATTTATAAATCTATACCTTGACATTCCAGATATAAAAACAAGGAAAATCTCTGCAATTTGGACTCTATGCTTTTTTCCACAGATCCTAAATGTCTACCAAATTTCATTGAGATAAAAAAATGTAAGGTTGTGGACTGAATGATTTAGCATGAAATGACAAAGGAGCTGTTAAAGTATGGACTTGTGCATGGGAGGTCTGCAGTTCAAATCTCATAAGGACCATCCTCCCTGAATGAGTTTTTTCAAGGTTTACCTCAGTCCTCATAAGTGGCAAATGTCACGGAGCTATGGTAAGTCAGGCTTGGAACGTTTCCTTCCAAAATTTCCTTTTCCACCATCGTTTCATGTATTTACCAATGTCATCACCTGTGGTGCTGTATGAGGTAGCAGACATTAAAGATTATTTAAAAGAATGCAAAAAAATGAAAGAAAGAATCAAAGGAAGGAAAAAATAAATAATTTGTAGCTATGCTGAAGGGCAAACTATACTCTGAGATAAGAGGAAATCTAGAAAGAATAATGAGGAAAATGGTTTAATTAAAATTATTAAATGAAATGAGAGTAAACAACAGAAATGTTTCACTGTTCAATAAATGAATGTGCTAACCATAAGTTCAATTTGCCCATCTGTCAAACTGGACCCTCCTTGAGCTCTGTCATTAAGCACAGCCACCTCTATATCCTTTGATTCATCTCTAATGCTTATTCTAGATGTAACAGGATAGTAGTTTCCAGAAACTGGTTCTTCAAGCTCCAAATCCCATGTGGGTCGGAAATTGCGCTTTCTCTGCAGCATTTCACGTCCATTAGAATCTGTGTAGAACACTCCATTGCTTAATAAATCTGTTGAAAAGCGACTGATGACTTCCTTACTTGCATTATTTCTGTAACAAAAGAGAGATTGTAACAATTATAGGAGTGTTATGAATTTTAAGATTTTTGCATTTCACAAATGGCAGAGAAAAATTTAAAAAAAAAGAATATGCATGCAAATTATCTGATGGTTAATATTATTGTAATAAATGAGGAAACACCAGTTACTGCTAATCACACATTCTTGCTTTCTATTCAGTTAGTGTAGCACTAATGTTACACTTAGATCACTTTCGTACAAACTCAGAGCAACAGAATAACCATCGAATTGAATCACAATAAAGAACTGTCAGATTACAACTCACATTGAACTGCACTTGGCACAATTCACAGGTGCTGTCCACTGAATGCTTTGTAAACGTTTAACTCTGACTCTCAGCACTCAGCAGCTCTTTATATAGGTCTTTGCACAATGGAAAAGTTCTGGAAGTGGAATGCTCAAGAGTGAATAAAGGTGAACAGTCTAGATGCCAGAACAGCACACAATAGCTATTGTTTCCATATGTTGTATTGTCTAGTCGGTGGACAGATCTTTAGCGCAGGTACGTGCCAGGTCCCTTCCCTAGTGTAGGTGACTGACCACAGGTGCGGTACACTGCTCCCTCCTCAGCTCTAGTCGTCCTGATCAACTCTATCGTAGTGGGCCAAATGATCTGAGTGGACCACCAGCATCTATCCCCGGGGCAGCCTCTGAATCACTACATCGTTGATCCTCGTCACCACGCGGTATGGTCCTTGCCATGGTTGTTGAAGCTTGGGGCAACGCCTCTTAGTCCAGATAGGGCGATAAAGCCACATCAGATCTCCCTGGTGGGAACCTTGGCTCTTGGCTTGCCGGTTGTACCAGGTCTTCATCCGATCGCTCATTACCTGGATGTGATGACAGGCCATCTGGTGTGCATCATGAAGATGCTCCATGAGGCTCTCTAAGTAGTCGACCGCTGGCAGTCCTGTCCCAGGGGACTTCCAAACATCAGATTGCACGGAAGACGCAACTTCCTGCCAAAAACCAAACTAGCGGGTGTCAACCCGGTGGCATCATGGATAGATGAGCAGTAGGCCAGCAGGAAAAGTGGCACCCTAACATCCCAGTCCCTCTGGTGATTGGGCACAACCTTCCTCAGGTGTTCTTCAAGAGTTTTAATGTACAGCTCGATCATGCCATTCAATTGCAGTTGGAGATGTGTTGTTCGCATGTTGTGTATTTCGAGTCGCTCTAGCACTTCTTTAATTAGGTTTGACCCAAAGTTTCTGCCCTGGTCGCATGTAGTTCCAGCGGAACTCCAAAGCGGCAGAACACTTCTTCGTCTAGACAGTCTGCAATCGTCTAAGACTCCTGGTTAGGTACAATGTACACTTCTGGCAACTTTGTGAAGTAATCCATGACTACTAGCAGGTATTTGTTACACCTGTCAGAGACAGGGAACGGCCCAGCTATGTCGATGGCGATGCGCTCAAAGGGCACGCCCACGTTACACTGCTACAGGCAGCCAGGGTTCCTGGTCTGCAGGCCGCAGCTGCCGCACACACATGACTGACTGCACCATCTCTCGACATCTGCCTGCAGCCTCAACCAGTAGTACCACTGCCAGAGTTGTCGATCATCTAGTTGGATCAAAGGTGCCCTCCCGAGAAGCCCGCATATACTTCCTCCAGGACTTCTACAACCATACCATACAAGAATAAATAAATACTGTGAGGGAGTGGCAGCTGTTCTTTCTGGGACTTCCCATCGGGTGACTCCCAGATTCTACACAATACCCTGTACTTTCTCCTCAGTGAGTACCACTGGACCCAGTATGCCATGTATTGACTACTTCTTGGAGTGATGTCCTCCCTGCTCGGCCTAGTTACTGCTTCCACTTCTCCTAAGAGCGGCCCCAAGTCGGCGCCCCCTCCTCAGGTCCGCACTATCCCATTCATTCGCAGGCACCGTCGAAACCACACGGACAGCTCTGACATATTCCTTCTACTCCACCCTAGTGCAGTGGCCGCACTCCTTCGGATAGGGTCTTCCTGATAAGGCATCAGCATTGGAGTGGCCCCATCCTTTCCTACTTTCTGATATGAAGTTGTATTCCTAGAGCCTCTAGACCCAACGGAACCATCTGGCCCTCTAGATATTTGAAGTTCAACAACCAGGTGAGGGCAGAGTGATCAGTTCTCAGGCGGGATGGCTGATCGTACAACATTTGTAGAAGTGTTCCAGTGCCTTCACTACTGCTAGGAGTAATGCAATAGTTCTTCTCGGCCTTAGAGAGCGTCTTACTGTAGTAGGCTATATTCACTCCTCTCCATCTTGGATCTGGGATAATATGCCTTGAATGCCGCTGTCTCTGGCGTCAGTGTCTGCGATGAAATCACAACCTCGTTGTGGGAAACCTAGGACAGGCGCACTACAGAGTGCTGACTTAAGCACCTGGAAGGCGGCCTTGGCCTCTTCTGTCCACAGGTAGGGTCAGCGTGCCTCCGTCAGATGGGTTAGGGGCCTAGCAATGTTGGAGAAGTCTTTGACGAGCTGGCGGTAGTAACTGCACAGACCTAGAAAGCTGAGCAACTTGCATTTATCCCTCGGGCGAGCCACGTCTCCTATGGCCTGGGTCTTCTCCGGATCCGTAGCCATCCCAGTTGGTGAGACTATGTGGTCCAAGTAGTCGAACCTCCTTGCAGAAGAGCTAACAATTATTTGCATTCAGCTTCAGGTTTGCTAGAAAAAAAACAAGACTATGCAACATTTGGAAGGGTGAATCAGGTTTGAAAAATTCATTGCCATGGTTGGGACTCAAATCACAGTCCTTCAGCTTCCTGTGGCAATGTTCTTACCACTTAAAATACCACGGAAAGATAATAGTGCATCACACTTTCTTCACAACTTGAGATGGTCTTTAAGGTTAAAAGGGACAATATAATCAGATAAAATTTGGATCTACTCCCGCACTTTCAAATGAATGTAATACATAAAAATTACAGTGGAGAGTACAGGTAATGCTATAACAAACTTCATTTATTCAGGAGAGATTAGAACACAAGAAGTTATCTTGTCAAAGGCTCTGTGCCCACTTGTTCTCCTTTCTAAGGGACCTCACTTATATACCAGAAACTGTGCCACTTTGAAAAGGAATTTGCTAAAGGAAGCAACAAAAGGTTGTTAAATCACTGTTGCCAACCTATGAAAATGCAGAAAAAGCAAGGTAATTAAGGTACTATGTTGTAAGAGGTTGCCCTACACACAGCTAGTGTGGAGGAACATTAATTTCCATTGATTGACATTATAGTTGGGTAAACTACGTAGCCCAGAACTTAAGTACTTACAGCATAGTAAGTCACCATTATGGTATGTTATCTCATATGAATTTGAGATCTCATTGTGGTTTACCAGGGAAAATGTGAGTGAGCTAGAGAATTTCATGTCGTGTTGGCATGTTGGCCATGGTAACTCAGTGGTTAAAGCAGCCAGGCGGAGACCGGAAGATCCTGGTTCTAATCCTGTCTATGGGATTGAATTTTTCAGTCTCATTCTACCCCTTTCCAAAAGTAAGGTAAATTAGTAAGAAATGTTGGAAATTGGAAAAACTGTAAATATCACAGAAACCAAATGGAGACATGTGAAGTATTCCATTTTTAGAAAAAGCAGCGGTTTGAAGGGCACCTAGCAGAGCACATATTTTAGGAAAAGGGAATGCATCACTTCCTAAGCACACCTGCCCTGTATCCACCACCAGAACAAACCGATTATTAAGGAATGCATGCAAGCATGTTTGTTGTAGCCACTGACTGCTAAATAACATAAGCTTATATATACTAGATCTAACTTAACTTCCTATGGATTAGAAACCTAAGCTTATATGAATACTCATCACAGCACCATTAGTGAATGCTTGTGGGCTTTGGTGATAATTAGTTCTCATTATTCCACTTATTAGAAATATTCGGGTACTTACTGGAATGGGATAGGTCCAACAAGCCATTCCATTTCTACGTAGTTTTCTTGCTTATAATACCGTATGACTTGACTCACCCAGTCTGAAAACTTCTGATGTGCTTCTTCCACTAGATCACCTATGGATTTTAAGCATATTCTTAGTATTAAATCATCTAATGAAATAAGCAATCAATGACTAGTTTCTAAATATTTGTGACCTTAAACCAAAACAGATTAGATTTATTGTTAACCATAGGAATTATAATTATAATTACAATATATAGCTGGATGACACACTCAAAGAAATATTGATCATACTTATTAAAATGGATTTACAAATTCTTCTGCTGAATAAAAACTTTTGCAATAATAAATATTTTACTTTGTGTTTAAAGATAGCTTCTGAGTTTAATATTATCACATAGTTCATTATAATTTAATCCCAGATAATTTGATGTCTTTGCTGAATAATGAATTACAAGTATGCTTAGCTGATGCCTTTTTCTTGTATACAAGACATACAAATGATAACAAATGCAGAAACTTATAAGTGTCTTGATAACACAGTCAGTTGCTTTGAATAGTGATGAGGTGTGATGGATAGTGATAAAAATGCCAACAGTGAAACCAAGTAATGCAAGCTGGCCTAGGAATTTACCAAGTGAATTTTCTAGTGATGTTATTAGATGGCACAGGAAAGTGGCAACCCCGTCGCCCAGTGGGAAACCACTGCAAACAGCCTCCTGAGTATTGGCAGGAAAACCAAAACCTTTCGGGATTGAGAGGGAATACCCAATCCCTACCTCAAGAACTGAGGGTCCACCCAAGTAGCCAGGGGATAAAACACGGACCTTAAGCATTGGGCTAATCCCCCTCCTTAAGTAAAGTCTGATCCAGAAGAAAAATGTGAGCCTCAGAATACTGCGCAAGGAATATGGATTACAAATTGGAACATAGAATATGAAAACATTAGCTGGAAAAGAAAAGAGTGGTGACTAATAAAGGAAAGACTTGGGACCAGTTCAATGGACTAGCAGAGCTTTTTATTAAATGGATCCAAGGCAAACCTCTGACGCCACGATAATGGTAGAACAGAGAAGTTGAAGAAGAAGATGAAGTTATTAGTAGAGATGACAGTATTTTATGCTATAGGGTATATGAAAAAAATATTAGAAGGGAGGAAAGGCTTTAGATGGTTCAAAATATCAATACCATGAAGCATAAGGTTGCCATATTCTGGTCTGGTAAAATGAGGACGCTTTTCTGAAAAGAGAAATTTCTCTTAACCATTACTTAGTATGTACCCTAGCCCACTAATGAGAGAATTCACTGGTTCTAATTCTTATTTTTAATGACAACACAGGCAATGCTAAAATTTACATAATGTTACAAGTTATTTTAAACACAGGAAATTATTATCCTCATCACTGTCCATTCAGTTGGTGTATCACATGTATATTTTTCACTTTGTGGCGGAATGTCGTTGGGTGTTTCACGTTGGATCGCCATTTGATGCGTAATGTTGTTGGTCACGTTGTGTCGCCCTTTGATGTGGTTTGCTCAGTCGGTAGAGTTCAGTATGAGATCTCTTTCTTTATCTCGGGTATGCGTAGGTGTTATAGATTACCCCAGAAAAACTTTTGTATATTGTTTATTACTTCTCATACACTTTCGGGAGTTATGCCGACTTTCTATACGCAGAGTAATCGCACTCACGTCTGTACACCACAACGTGCAGCACCAGTCTGGGCTGAGTAGTGACGCTTTCTGGCGTCCCCACGCTAGAAAAAACGTTCTCTCCAATTTTAAATGTCATGACGTCATCCAAAAGAAAGCCTCGTATCCAAAATGCTATTTTATTCCTTTTCCCAATTTATAAATGTCCCTTTCTATTATAACATGTTCTTTTTTTGAATTCCGAATATCTAGTTACCTTTTTATGATTAAAGGATGTTTTCTTTATATTTTATTAAATATATCGCGCGACTTTTAAGGTTGGCAGACCTGAATTTCAAACGTGAATTTAAACTATGTAGTATGACGTCATGACTCGTTAATTTCAAACCAATAATGCGTTTATCCTACAAATTTAACGACTATTATTTACTCATATCTTGCTCACCTTACAACACTTCCTACTCTATTATCTACATATGTTATTACTCAACACTTATCGCAAATCTCACATCCGGCAATTAAATTAAAACGTGTCTTTATCAAGACCATTCGATTTGAAATTTAAATTTCGGTATCAACTTGACCTAATTTTGTTAAGAATGCTTTTATTTTGTAGCAAATATTTAAAGAACTTCTTGCATGCGAAATGTTTAAAACAGAATCTAACCTATGCTATAGACTTAACTGAACTTTCAAGACGTCTGTTCCTTTCTTTGGTCTATGTGACTGAATTAGGAAAAAAAGTCTTTCAACGTAAGCATTATGCATAGGGATTGCAAAAAATAAGTGAGCAATTTTTACTCTTTCTGAGTAGAATTCCATGCTCCTGCAGCTCTCAATATAGTCAGTCCATTTCTTTTGTGAAGGCACCTGCTTCTCATAGCTGGCTGCAAAGTTTCTAGTTGCAAACTGATCAAATGCACTATCATCAATGTCCACACCTCTTCCTTTCAAAAATTTGATTGATTCTTCAACATTTTCCTATGACATATCTTCAAAATTTAGCCACTTAAAGCTTGTGAATTCATTCGGTGGCTGAATTCACATTTTAAGGTACTCCAGGCAACCTTCATATAAATATTGCACATTGTCATGAAAATGGTTCACTTCTTCAATATGGCCTTCTCCTTCTAAGCAATTAAGCATATCTGTACCTTCAGAGGAATGAAACTTGTAAGGTGCAGTTAATTGATGTGAGAACATTTACAACATCAATGAGTGGCTTCGTATAATGATAAATGATATGAAATAGACACAAGCTGCAGTGAGATTTTCTTTGGTGCTCTTTGTACACATAGGCACAGTATTAGTGTACCATAAGTACCTATAAACACTATTGCATCACATAATCATTGCCAATGCATAATGGTAGCACCTGGATTAACGGACAAGCAATCAGGATTTCAGCTTCACTGCATAATCATCGCATTAATATTCCAGGTGTTCAGTATCTAGAAATAACATGCTATCATTGCAACAAGGTTCACAGGAGCGGGTACAGTGTATGCAGCATATTGTAATATATTTCTCATCATCGATGCCATCAGTTTGCCCATCAATGAATCTGACTGGCTCAAGTACCTTAAGTGCAGAAATTAGCAGACATGACTAAACAATAAATAAATGGAGCGGTAAGGGAAGCAAACCATTTGGTTAGCACAGCAAAGTCAATAACCAGTTTACTCCTCAACTGTGTGTGACTGTTTGTTTCTATGGTTGTTCTAATGAGTGCCTATGTACCTATACTAAATGTTTACACATATTTGTTACAATGGCCTTCACTTATTATTTACCTATTTTAATTTTTTCCAGGCCAAATTATGACTTATTCAATAATCAGATAATATCGAAACCAGTTAAAAAGTACATGTATGTCAACAGCATAGTAAATGGTTTTGTAAACAATAGATGACTTAATTCAATAAATCCAAAGTCATATTTTTCTTTTTTTCTTTATGTACTGGAGTAGGTGTTAGCATTGACTACCTCCGTAGCGCAGAGGACGCGAGTTCAATCCCCAGTACCCACATGGGCATTTTTCCCAGCTGGGAGGTCTGGCACAGGATGCACTCAGCTTCGTTAGGTCCCAGGGGGACCAACTGAGGAGCTACTTGATGGAGAAGTAGCAGCCCCAGGTCGCGCATAACTGGCCGGGAGAGCTTAGGGCACTGACCACGTCCCACCCTCCAGTACTGCACCCAACCAATGACGCCTGTAGTGGGCAGAGGTGGGGGACACAGCGGCTGGATGGCCAGCCTTGGCCCTTCCTGGGCTGTTCACTAGGGGTTTTAAGTGTTTGCATTGTGGTGTCAGCATTACTTTTGCTTTCCCTCCTTTACCTCTCCTTTCTGTAAACTATGAACAGCATAATGTGACTGCTTCAATACGGTCAGACTTGCTCTTACTTTGTTACCGTACACTAGTCCTGAAAGTTAACATGGCCAGTCTTAAATAATTTATTCAATGCATAATGGTCACATTGTGATACCGAAATTTAGATTTCAAATCGAATGGGCTTGATAAAGACACGTTTTAATTTAATTGCCGGATGTGAGATTTGCGATAAGTGTTGAGTAATAACATAAATAGATAATAGAGCAGGAAGTGTTGTAAGGTGAGCCAGATATGAGTAAATAATAGTCGTTAAATTTGTAGGATAAACACATTATTGGTTTGAAATTAACGAGTCATGACGTCATACTACATAGTTTAAATTCACGTTTGAAATTCAGGTCGCGCGATATATTTAATAAAATATAAAGAAAACATCGTTTAATCATAAAAAGCTAAATATATATTCAAAATTCATAAAAGAACATGTTATAATAGAAAGGGACCTTTCTAAATTGCGGGAAAAGGAAATAGCATTTTGGATACGAGGCTTTCTTGGATGACGTCATGACATTCAAAATTGAAGAGAACGGTTTTCCTAGCTTGGGGACGCCAGAAAGCGTCTGGTCACCACTCAGCCCAGACCAGCATCGCACGTTGTGCTGTGCGGACGTGAGTGCGATTCCTCTACATATACAATCGGCATAGCTCCCGAAAGTATCTAAGATGCAATAAACAATATATAAAGGTTTTCTTGGGTAGTCTATTCGATAACACCTGCGCGTACCCGAGATAAATAAAGAGATCTCAACCTGAGCTAGCGGGAACGAACCAAATCAACGGGCGACAACGAGAACTGAACAACGACAATTAGCTTCAATTGTGTATTTTTACTTTATGAAGAAAGCTTAAAATATGTGATGATTATGAAATAAAATGTGTTATTTATATAATATATAATGTTATTTATGCACTACAATACATTTTATTCCTTCAAATAGAAAATAGCAATTACCTTTATACACTAGAACCTTGGCACCTGAACTAATTCTGACAGGTTCTGAGCCATTAGGCCGGAAGATATATGCTCCCGAAGAGCGGTTTTGGAACTCTTCATTGTTTCCAATATAGCCCTTGTAATAGAAGAAATCCTGCTTTGCTTTTATTTCTTTTTGTTGTTGTACCAAAGATTTTAATAAACCAGTTTCACCATCAAGAATAATATGGCCATCCTGTAAAAATATAATCATTCAAAGGATATAGTCAAACTTAAACATGGAAAAAGATTTATTTTAAATTAGAAAGATGTATTGAATTCGCACTATGGACAGAGATTATATCTCTCATTATTCTACTGGAAAGTTACCAAGAACCTCATTCATTATAGTATTCTATTCTTTACACCTCAAATTGAGCACCAACAATGGGTTTGAAGGTATCACATAATATTGAGCTACAATTTATATCTTTAAGTGCATTCTGAATTAAACACAATGAATTAAGGAATAAGGCATATTTCAAATTCTTTCATATTAATAGTGCATTTGAGCCAATTTTAATTTTATACTATGAAGGGCAAAACAAAATTTCATTTGGATGGTGAACCAAATACACATGTGAATATATGGCCAAAGAAGTAGTACTGTCCTGACACATATTATTTTATGATACATAAGTATGTTTTATGAGTATACATGAAATTAAACATATTTTATCTTTCCTAAAAAAACAGATATTGTTCTTGGTAACCACTGAGCTCTTGAACTACAGAAATTAAGTAAATAACTAAAAGTATGCAGTTCAGGTTGTTAAAATATTGTATATAATTAGACCTAAGATTTTTAGGCTTTTAAAATTGATCATTTAGGTGCCTATAAAAAGGTTTTTAAAACTTTAAAATAGGTCCTAAAAATGCAATTTTAGATTTTTTAAATTTTGTAGAACTTGGAAAGATAATTACGTCTAAGATTAATAACAAATAACACTAGAATTGGCATATAAGTTAAATTAAATAGCAAAAATTAACAACAGGATAGAAAAAGTTTTAATTACTATAACCAGTAAGTTTGAGAGGTAGAACTGGAGCATAAAAATTCAATGCCACAGCTGGAATTTGAACCACAAACCTTCCACTTACCAGGCGGCTGCTCTAAACCTTGAGCTACTGTGACAAACTGCCAGAATGGCATTAAATTCTCAAACAAGGTTTTTTTTTTTTTTTTTTTGCATTGAATTTTTAAGTTCCAGTTCTACCTCTCAAACATTACCCACACACGGTTTGTGTGTTTAAAAACACCAACAGTAAGTTTGTTGGCATAAATAAATGATAACCAGTAAGTGTTTGAAGTTGAAATATGTCAAATATTCTATGTCAAATATTCAGTAAGTGTTTATTGTCCTTAAAAGAACATACATTTACGAAATATACATTAATACTTTTTTCTCCAAAAGAGAAATCCCAAATAAAATGACAGTCCAATGAGGTTATAAATTTATAACAGAACAATACAATGGATAAAAAAGACATTTGCTATACAAATACAATGTTCTGTTTTTTATTTCAGCTTTTTTTCAAAATCTTAATTATTAATGGTTACAACATTTTGTGCCCTATTTATAATTGGCATTACAATATATCACTGTTAATTTTTCCAAATTTTCTAGTGTTAAACTGCATTCTTTATCTGATAGAACCATTTTATAAGCTGAAAAGGACCATTCCAAAGAAACTGAAGTGATTGGGCATATTTAAATTTTGCATTTGTGTTGGCAGACTTACATCCTCACCATTCAGCACATTGCACACATTTTTCAAAATAGAAAACCAAGCATTCTTTTTTACCAATGCACTCCACTTATCTCTAACTTAGTCACGAACTCTCCTCACTACCATATTTACTTTGGTTTCTACTTCTTTAATGATGCCAATTTGCTCAGGAAGGAACTTTCTCATTGCTTCAAGTTTCATAATGCAAGGAGGCAAGAAAGAAAAACCGAACTGTATATAAACAATGTCTTTCTTTAGTGTGCTATCCTGCAATAGTTCTTTTTAAAACTTGCACACATGCCACATTATCATCTGGCAATCCATTTACAAACCTGGCTATTTCTTCCTAATGTTCAGCATAAAATACAATAGTGTCAAACCTTTTTGGTTTAAATTGATAATCTACCTAATCTATCTAATCCATATTTCACAGTAAAAGGTGCAGTGAAGACTGATGTGGCAGTGTTTCCAAAGACTTGGACCGTCATTAGCACAACCCCCCTTCTAAAGTGGTCAGGCAGTAAAAAAATGGTCATTTTCAAGCTAAAGCTCATTATGAATATTTTATTGTATGGTTTATATAAATTCACAAGCTGTTGACCCAGTTGTTTCATTCATGCTTGATGTTCAAGGTCAGCCCATTATCCCATTTTAAACCCTGTTTTGAATTCACCCATTGTGTGCAATTTTAAAATACCACTACTATGCTTCCAGGGTTTTCCCTTATCCTGAGAAGACAAATGTTGGGTAACTTAAAGCTCCATGGACCTCAAACTCATTTGAGCATCATTTCACCCCTTTCATTCACTTCCATCCGATGACATTATGTTGGAGGACGTTAACTAAAAGAAAATATCCCTACTATGCAAAAATTACCGGCTCGTTCTTAAGTATGTCCAGGTATTTCTTATTTAGGGATGTACAGTGCTTCAAACTTCAGCTCAAATCTAAATTGACAATATATCGTGATTTTATCATTTCTGTTTGTTATAATTAGGTACTTTTAGGTTTATAAACCATGAAACAGGCATATTGGAGTAAAATATGCACTTTTAGGTACAATAAAACTTCTACAAAAGGTATAATTTTGCATGAAACATTAACATATATGATTTGGTTTAGATTATTCCTCCAGGAGAAAATAAGCATAAAACCTAAAATCTGAGGTCTACTTATAATGAAACTTACAGAGCCTTCCAATTTGATGTCTTCTCCATTCTGTTCCACCTTTCGAGACTGTACTTGGCTGTCTAAATGCTGCGTTTTGCTAACATAGTATGACCGGAAACCTAATGGAGGTAAGTTTTCTGCACGGAACACCAGCTCCATGGTAGCAGCGCTGAATCGACCAGGAACTTCCATAACTTGTTGTGACACTGGTACCATTTGAATTGGAACTGATTTCCCTGTTGGATCTTGAACCATGTAAGTCGCAGAATTCACAGGTAAACGGACATAACGAGAAACGGAATGACTTAAAGGATTATATACAGTCACCACAAAGTTATCAGAGTTCTCTGAAACATTACACTGGCTGATATTCAACTGCAGACATGATTCCAAAGTGACCTTAGGTGCTGCAGAATCAACATTCTTCTTAGTATCAATGATTTTGCTGCAAGAAAGCAAAATCACCTTCCATAAGGATTACATTCCTACACCTGCTATAACTGATTAAAATTATATTTTAGTTATTGTAATGAACACTTAATTTGTTCCTTACTCTCCATAAATGCTTATTCTGTGTGTGATCATATCACCTTGAGGAGAAAAACTGCTCCTTTTGTTCAGGCTAGAATTGCCAATCTTTCTAGTATTTTCTTACAAAACATATAAGTCAGCAATACACTGTGAAACCAAACTGAGAATATAATTTATAACAACATTTCTGACTGGTGATTCTGAAAGGTTCCATTTCTTGCCAGTTTTATTTTATAATAATTTAAGCAAAACTTTTAAAGAGCAAAATATTGGATTCTCTCTAAACATAATTATTACAGTAAAAGTTTTCGAGTATATCTTGTATCACATAACTTAATTTACTCATTATACTTATATTTGAAGTGATACAAAATTTATTACTTTTTATTTAATATCCTGTTAACAAAAAGACAATACTGATCAATTAATTAACAAAATTATGTTCAAATGAAATATAGGATCCTTAAGGTCCTTATGTTTAGTCCAAGGAGAGAGAAAACTCGTGTGAAATCTGAAACTTGGACCTGCGAAATGAATCATCATCTTAGAGCTGGAAACATATACATGCATGGACAAATTATTCGACTGCGTTATCATCAGTTTCCATTCTTTGATAGATTTCTCATTTTTAGTTTTCATTATCCAAGAGAGAAGTACCTTTTTTGAAGCACTTACTCACTTTTGATACCAGTCCTTTTTTTTTTTTTATTTATTTACTTTGAAATGTGAGCTAGTGCTGCAATCATTGATGTAAGCTGAAGGCCAATATATGAAAAAAATATGATGTGTGCCCTCATATGGCTTTCTCAATTAACCCTTGCACAAACTATTCTGAATATTTATTCTTCATCTACTTAATGTTAATTGAGATAAACACTTCTAGAAATGGTTTTGTCACATATCCTTGAGGGTAGGGGAATACAGAAGGCCTAAGTGAAAGTCAAATTTTTTAAGAGGTGGATGCTATGTGATGGCATTGAAAGTCCATTCTCTTTGCATGACCAGGAGGAAAAAGGAATAACGCCTTCCCACTGTAAATATATATATATATATATATATATATATATATATATATATATATATATATATATATATATATATATATATATATATATATATATACACTAGAAAATGAAAATCAACCAGAATAAATATCCCAGAAATTGTAATATTACAAGCATGCACGCACACACACACACGCACGTGCACACACACACACACACACACACACACACAGACACACACACACACACACACACACACACACACACACACACACACACACACACACAATCTGTTTCTAAAAATCCTTTTCATGAATTCAGTGAGTCTCAACATAGGTATTTCCAGTAAAATATCAGTATCAAATTTTTGGATGGAGTACTACCTACTGAAAGTACATAGTAGAAAAAGTAAAACAGCATAAAGTGAAGATGTATCCTTCCAGAACATATTAAAGATAAAAAATGTTTATAAATTGCCAACATATGCAATGTTGAATTAGAGCCAATTTTTTAAGAAAATACTATCCAAAATAATTTTCGATAGATTGCTACAGGAATTTGATTATAATCAATTATCCATTATTAATTATCCATTAATCCACAATTTATTTATTTTGTCCTCTTTGAAAAATGCATCATGTTTGCATGATTTCCATTCATGATTTTCTAATCATTTATGCTCATTTTTGTATGATAAAGAACAGGTATGAATTTTTCAATGAAAACAGTATCATTCTCATTAAAGTGAACCTTAAATGGTTATTTATACTGGCTTTCCATGCTATCAGCTTTGGGTGTTTTTTCTAGAGTTTTAACTTTTTCCATTACACTTGTAGATAAATGCCATACATTAAATTATCTATTTTCTGGGTACTGAGTTTTTAACAGATAACTAAGGCCTTTATGTCTGTCAGAGAGAACAATTTTAATTCTATACATTATCTGTTTTGCAAGCCTAGTTATTATGTTACTACAGGTAGCATTTTCCATTGAACAAGTTCAAAATGAATAAGTTTGTGGAAATTTAAATCCATGATGCAATACATTAAATGTTTGGCTGGAAATCCTGGAAGTCATACTGAACATCTCCTGCCTACCATATGTGTACAATTTCATTTTAATTAACCCAAATTCTTTTTTCTTGCCTGACATGTTAACTTTTTTTTTTCTTTCTTTTGAAAATTCTGTCTATATCCTATAGCTTTTGGGAGATTTGTCCCTATTTAGAAAATTATGAAAACGGGTTCCCTTGCATATTTTACTTTTCACATTACAGCCATATCATATCCACTATACACAGACATTTTCATTTTCAAAATATTGCATTGTGCGTGTAACTCAGTAACACCATCACAAAATACACTTCTCTTGAACTTACAATATCACCAAGAACAATTATTTAAGTATACTACCACACTATCAATGATGGCCTTGTATTCCCAGAGCTCCCTACAGTGCATAGCAAGCACTCATGATGTTTGATACAGATTTTATTTAGCTTATGCAAAGATAACAGTTGCATGTCTAACTAATTTTATATTTTATAGGCCATATTCTTCATTTAAGGACACTTGGTAGTGATTTTGGATAACAAAAATGGATTTTTGTGTTTGCAGCAATTAAGTGTATTTAAATGGCGGTCAGGCTGTCATTCTCCTTTTATACTGCACATTATCTTCTTTTACCATTTACCATAACTCACTTTTTTTAAACTTTAAGTACACTTTTCCAAAAAAGTATAATAGAATTTTGAGTGTTTTTATGCATATGCAGAATGTACTGCTCTGAACAGCTGGTGAAAGCTTTTTATGTTACACTTTCATAAAATTCCTCAAAAAGTGTTTTCATACATAAAAAAATTAAAAACAAAGGGTGCATAATTAATAATTATTTACTTTTTATGCTAATGGCTTCATTGCCAGATGCAAGGCACTAGAAAACAACTTTTTAAATTTGCTTTCATTGATTAAAATGTCTCAATCATTCACCAGCTATGTGAATAACACATTTTTAAAGCGTTAACAAAATTTGAAATGTATCACCTTAACTGTGCCAGTGCACAGTTATAATGTATCCTTCCGCCATTCGCGCTAGAAATACTGTCACAACCATGTGGTGAGTGCATGCAATACTTAACAGAAAGAATACAATCCCTTATTCCGTCAATTTAAAGAGTGACTACCATGTAACTAGAGATGATAAGATTGATAGCCACAACAAAATAAACGATGTGCATGTCATAATTATTATTTTTCTTTGCGAGCACTGTTTATACTGGTACTCGAAAAACTGGTGAATTCAGAAGTTAATTTCACTACTTCTTTGATGGGAACAGTTGGATATTTCTCACACAACTTATGATACACGTTCAATATTATTGTTTTTCACCACTAGTCAATGGTTTTCCCGCCTTATGCTTTACATAAGTTGACGAAGACGCAAGAGCAAATTCACTGCAGCCGTCCGCCATGATTCTAAATAGCAACTGCTGGCTGCAGACAAAACTCTGATATCAGGTAATTCACACGAGTTGTATGTTGGGACTTGTAGTTCTGTTTATCAGTATACATCAGCGTTAATTAACCTCTTAGGTATTTGTGTAGAATATTACATCATTTAACGATAAATTCATTCTAAAACACAGATTACTAGAATGGGACTACTTCCCTGCACACATTGCTACCGTGTTGTACCACGGTGCACTGGTCACATGGGTTTGTTTTGATGCGGACAAACCTAAGACTGAACTTAGTATAACACACATTGCATTGAGATTCTGCGTGGAAATTGCTGTTCTGACACTATCAAGTGTCCTTAAGAAGCAATATGATTTTTGTGTTTCATTTCAGATTAAGGAATTACATGTGCAATTTTTCATCATTATCATAGCACAGAAACAAATTTTTTGATAAAGTCTGGTCTTTTGTTATTACCATTAGAAACACATGCATAAAATGCATAAATCTATTGCATCTCATGCTGCTCACCTGAGCTTGTATACCAGTTGGGTCAATCTGCCTGGTGGAGGGTTTTATTTGAGGTTTTTCCTCAGTGAAACACAGCCAAGTTTTACATTATTAACTCAATTAAATATTCTTATAGCTCAGTAACATAATTTTTATTTCTCAGATAAAAAATTTGCAGTTTTACTCCAAAGACTAAGAAAAATAACATTAAAGTGTGTATCTGCCTGGTGGAGGGTTTTATTTGAGGTTTTTCCTCAGTGAAACACAGCCAAGTTTTACATTATTAACTCAATTAAATATTCTTATAGCTCAGTAACATAATTTTTATTTCTCAGATAAAAAATTTGCAGTTTTACTCCAAAGACTAAGAAAAATAACATTAAAGTGTGTAAATGCATGCAGATACTCACTTAATGGCAGTCTCTGTTATGATGTCACATTCTGTAAAACCATCACTCAATATACGGGCATAGTCATAGGCAACAAGCTCTTTCTCAGTTCCAGTTATAGCATCATGATGTTGCATAACTCCCATTGCTTGTCTCATCTTGTTAAGATCAACCCAATCCTCAGGTCCAAGGTCTAATAATGAGTAAAGCTGCTTGCATACCTACCAGTAACATACATTATCTTTATAATTCTAATTTAAATCATTGTTTAAATGATAAAAAGCTTTTTTTTTTTTTTTTATTTTTTTTATTTTTTTATTTTGCGTAATTTACCTGCAGGTAGTTATTTCCCAGTCTTTCATATCTCTTGAGTGTAGGTCTAGAAGTATAGTAGCCAGTCCAATATGTATGGGGGTCACTGGCATAGGGGAAGAAATCATCCTGTTTTGTTGTCCAGGTCATGTTAGCATCATGCAAAGCCTTCAGGTAACAAGATGGTGTTGAATAGAATAGATTCATGCTGCTGTTACGTTCATTGACATACCTAATGCAAACAGAGAAAACATTGAAAATATGGGATCTGCTCCAGGAAAGAAAGAAAGAGAGAAAGAAAGAAAGAAAAAGAAAGATTTAATATGTAGCAACTACCTGACATTCTCTAATAGCTCAATTATATTCATATTTGTTCTATAAATTACTCATATAAGAGATTTTTTTGTCAACCTGCAATAGAAGATGAAATCAAAATAAATGGAAATAGCAAAATGGTTTAATTGACAAGTGTTAACTACATCTAAAGCTACTTTTCAAAATAAATACCATGAAGATTCAAACATCCATAGCATGTATGCATCAACTCTCCAGTACCCTCTACAAAAGCTACTCCCACTTGTATCTTGAGCAAGGTCTGCATAGTGACCTGAGCTCATTTCAGTGGAAATATGTCTCCCAAAATGTTTTTCATCTGCAAGAAAAGATGGAAAATGCTTGGCACAGGGTCTGGGCAATAAGGAGGGTGATCACATACTTCTGTCCTTGACCACCAGGGATATCGCAGGCGATTATTTTCAGGTAACAGTTGAAACAGTCATGGTTACAGTTTTAATGGTTCAATGAAACATTACCAGCAACAATGAAGTTATTTGTTTTCATAGTTATCACATTTACAGTTACATTACATTAATGGTTCCCAGTAACGATTGGCTGTAACTATGTTTAAGTATGAACAATGTTGATTCAGACTTACTTTGTTATTTGGTGTAATCTAATAAGAAGTTTCTCTCACTGTATCTACACTTGGGTTATTACAAAGGTTGTAAATTGGTGGAAAGAATAATAGTGGATCAAATCATATCATTTATAGACAAATATGAAATTCTGATTAACTTTCTATACGTATTCAGAAAAAAGAAATCAACAAAAAATGCCATATCTGAAATAATCGACCACATAAAAATAAATTAAAACCATACACAGAAAGGACAAGAGGAAATGGATCGAGACCACCTTCAAATATGCCCGGCCACTTCTAGTGCCCCATCCATCAGTGAAAAATATTGGGGAGCAAGAGGATTAATGACTTCATTGTCAGAAATCCAGCATTAGCTAACAACAACTATTCGTAACATCAGAGTTTAAGAATTGACTCAATGACCTGCCTATACATAATAAGCTTACAAGACAAAGAAGGCAATGAACTGAATAAAATATTGCCATAAATATGATCATAATCATTAGCTCAAGATTTGTATCCTGTTTTTGTCTCCTCATAACAAGGAACATAAATCAAAAGCCACACAATAAACCATGATACACTTAAATTATATTTGTGTCAATGTCAAATGTATAATAACTGAATATGTGCTGTATAATAAGTGAATATGTTGTATAATAACTGAATATGTGTTGTATAATAACTGAATATGTTGTATAATAACTGAATATGTGTTGTATAGTAACTGAATATGTGTTATATAATAACTGAATATGTTGTATAATAACTGAATATGTGTTGTATAATAACTGAATATGTGTTGTATAATAACTGAATATGTGTTGTATAATAACTGAATGTGTTGTGTAGTAACTGAATATGTAAAATTTATAAAGACATGCTGTGTCATGCCAATACAAAAGACAAAGACATACAGCAAAGAAGACTGTAAAGAAAAAAAATATTGTACAAAGTGATTGTATCAGAGGAATAGGGAGAGGTGTTGTATTGTGTTTCAAGATTGTAAATATAGGTGACAACTTGAAAAACAAAATAAGGGGCATGTGAGACAGAATATTAAAAGACCCCAAAAGAAAATCGTTTATGTGAATATTTGTTAAGAGTGTAATTTGTTTTTGATGTTGGTATGAGATGGTTAAATGGCGAAAAAGTGTTACTAATGTTCATTGTTACGAACAACTAAGTTTGTTTAAAGACGTCATAAATATTTCCATATTTAATTTTAATATATATTAATAAATAAAAGAATTATATGTGTTCAATATTGAAAGCGAAGGGAAAATGGCTAAGGATCACTTCCCTAACAATGCGGGAACTGTTTGATGAACGCATACGCGGATGTATACGAGAAAGGTAGTATCACGTGAGGAGACGCTGGACTCCTTTCACTAGCGCCTAAATATTCAAGGTGATAAGACGCATTTTGGTAGCGTGTGAACATTGTAGAACATTTACCAGACTTTCATCAAGCTTTTGTTCCACTTTTTGAAAAAGTGGAAAGACTTAAATAATCTAAAACGGTGCTAAGAGGATTTATTTAAATGTAAAATAGAGAAAAAGTGTTAATAAAATAATACATTGTGGTGAAGAAACATCGTGTGATTATTCATTCCATCCGTTACCACGCCCTGAGAGAAATAAGAGCCTCATCGCTCAAAATTGAAGCAACACTTCAATAAAAACAGCACCACATGTTTGAAATAATAGTTCAATTGTTCAACAGGCAAGACATAGGTCAAACAAACAAACAAATACATGAGCACTAACCCAGAGGAAATATAAACTTTCACATTCAGTCACATGGGCTAGAAATGTATAAAACCAAACCTACTACTGCAGCTCATGAACTGTATAATAAACTCCCTGCTTATTTGAAAAATATTAATAACTTTAATGTATTCCAGAAAGAGTTAAAGAAATTCTGCATAGAAGGTTGGTACTACTCAAGTGACGAATATCCTAGATAATATGGACCAAATAAATAGTAATGATATAATATTAAGTTGTAATAGTGTATAGTAAGTAATTCATTATTGTAAATATGTTACAAAACTGTATGTTGTTTTTGTATATGTTTCCTTGATGATGCTTTGAACATGTACGTATTCCTTTAAGCAAATAAATAAATAAACCTACACAAGTTTCTAATACCGACACAACTTGCTTTGCAATTCAGGTTTGGATACTAAGAAATCAACAGATAAGTATGCAGCAATACTGTGCATACAAGAACCTAACGCCAGACAGAACCGGATTGAATTACCACATTAATGATTTACCATTAATTAAGGATATTCCTTATTTGACAGTTTCTTTTTCTGACCCTTCTGGTTTTCCCTATGCATTTCCATAAATAATTCATTTCTGTACTTGTATTCTACTTTCATCGTTGTTCATTTTTTTATATGTTAAGTGTGCAAAGACACAAGAATCCCAAAGCTTTGAAACATTTGACTATCGCAATACTACTGTATTCTATATTCCCCTTGTACCTACAAGGAAATAAGCAATAAGATAAGTTGTACAAATGTTTATCTTAACTAACACGAAGAAGATATAGGAACAAGAGTTTGTAAGAATGGTTAGTACAAAAGTAGAGAAAGTCATGTGAGTGCAACACAGAAGATTTTTTATTCCTCTATTTATTTCAAATTCTTCAGATTTGGCACCTCCTATTCTTACTACCCTGTCACTTTATTATATAGACAATGTATCTTCTTTAGCAGTGTTTCTGAAGCTCCCTCATCTCTTAGGGCTTTCCACAGTTATTTCCTAGGTACTCTGTCGAAGGCTGATTTCAGGTCTATAAAAGCCAGATATAATTCCCTCTCTCTACTCAACATTCATCATTTTATCTATTACTATCCTCAATATGAATATATGGTCCCGTGTCTGTAATAGTGGCCTGAAGGCACTTTGTTCCTCCTCTATATTTTCTTCAATTTCCTTTCCTCAATCTGTTTTCCAGTATTCTTAAATACAGTTTCAAAAAATACTGAGGGTACCCATAATAACACCAATACGTATTTGCTAACCTAGCAGTGCAACAGCCCTACCCGGGCCAAGGCCTTCTGCTCGGTCGCTGCATCCCCCACCTCCACTCACCACTCACTGAGTAGGGTGCAGTATGGGAGGGTGAGACCTGGTCAGAAATATGTATTTGAGGAACTTAAAATTCTGCTACTCCTTGTGTATACCATTGTTGTGTCTCAAAAGACCGCTATGTGACATGTTGGGTGATATTTAGTTATACAGTACAAAACAAACAAAAAACTCTCTAGGATCATTCCTTATAACCCAACATGCAAATAAAATGTTCCTTAGGTTTTTTTGTTTTTCAAAAATAGACAAAATACAAATCGCTATGTGGAATACACCAGAATTGATCCTTTAATCCACTATGTGAATAATACAGCACATAGCGGTTTTACCAAATGTTCTTAAAGTACTTCTTATCTTGTCTCTGGTACATATAGGAGATTTTTAACTGATATATCCCTGGAATTTACTCATGTACCTATTTACATGCACTCTTCTTAAAACTACTGTTAACAATGAATGCAAATTTGTGCATTATTGACCATTTACTCATAATAACGCATTAATTAAACATGTCTAGCAGACGAAAGATGTTAGTGTAGCTAGCTCTTGGGGCTTTGAGTAAAAACCAGGAAGACGATCTTTTGCCAGGTAAGTAACCCATTGGAAAGATGAATCATGTTATGTAACTTATGTTTTTCTTGGTATGAATTAATTATTAATTTGTCAATGTGACTTTCCAGATGACTTTATGGTTTACCCTATGGATCACAGTTCAGTTTCTATGCAATATGATAAATAAACTGCTCCACCCATTAATGTACGTTCAGCTTATTGAAATGAGGATATAGATGATGGTCACCAATCCATTCCGACTCTTTGAAGTGAAAATGAAGTTAACATGGTGACAGAAGTTAACAGTGACAAGACTGGAGTTCAAATGAAAACAAAGAAGAAGGGAATAAAGCAAATGAACAAAATTGGAAGATCAACCTTCATGCAAGGAGAATCCTGATAATGTAAACAAAATGTTAGACTACATGATAAAAAATATCAAGGGAGAAAATACAAAGGAAATAAGTATTACAATGTTGTTGAAATAGACAAGCATAAACTTCTTCTGATAACATGATAACTTCTTCTGATGAAGGCCATGGAGTCTACAATGGCCGAAAGCTTAATGTTTTTAAACCTCACATGGCTGATCACCCCTGAAGCCTTAATTAATAACGCGCGCCGTGAAAGCTTTAAATCTTACACATATGCATGAAATTTAAGTTCTAGTGTGAAGAGAATGGGACAAAATATGAACAAAGGAAGAGGTTCCATGAAATACTAGAAGAAGAGAAAATTTCTGTGTTCAAGCCTAGAAAATATCAATGGGGTACTTGTGTAGCATTTAAGAAGGTAATCTAATAGAGGATGAGTTTAATATCCATATTAGAAAGAAGAAGCTCATAAAGCTAAGGAAGAAGTTGAATCTTGCATGACAAACAACCCTTGTGTTGACAATGGATGTTCTAAGTGTATTATTTTGCTTCAAGCTGTTTGTTTCAAAGCAGTACTATAGTCAGAAGTTTCAGATTCACAATTTCAGCATCTACTAAAAAACACAGGTGTTCATTTATATTTCTGGCATGAATGAGAAGGAAAAGTCTCAGCAAATGAATTCACAAGCTGAATAATTGACTTTTTAGAAAAGGAAACTGGTACTGCAAGCAAGCTTTTTCTAATATCAGATGGCTGTCAATAACAGAATAAAAATAAGATTTTGGTTAGTGCCTTGTCTGATGTTTCAACAAAACTCAACATCAAAATAGAGCAGATTATTTTGGAGAAAAGGCACACAATGATGGAGGTTGACAACGTCCATTCTACTTTGCATCATCTCTTCACTCCACTAATCTATTCACCTGCACATTTATTCAAAATAAAAGCAGTCAGAAAAAATAAGCCATATAAAACACATTACTTGGATCACACATTTTTCAAAGATTATGACCTTCCAAACACGCTTCAACTCTTCCTGGCAAGAAGAAAGGGGATCCCACAGTCCCTGATATATGAGGACACTTTATAAAGAAGGTGAGGTATTCTACAAGATTAATCATTTGGATGAATGGCAGATTTTTCTTCAAAGAAGACAGAAAGGAAGCCACATCGAAGTACAGCCCATGTACAATGAGTCCATGAAGATTGAGAAGTGCAAATATGACAGTTTGCAAGGTTTGAAAAGATTCACCCACAAAGACTATCATTATTTTTATGACAGTCTGAAGTATTAAAATCAAAGTTCATGATAGTCTATGGGGTAAAAACCAGTTAGTGTTATTTTAATTTGAGAATTGTTTCTGAGCTTCTATCTTGATTTAAGAATAGGTGTCCAAGCAGAGCAAACTGTGAAATTGTGCACACACTGCCACCATGACTGTTGTAAAATGTTTTGGAATGTTAACATTCGAAGTTCATGATAACCTTTGGTGCAAACATGTATGCATTTTTGTAATTTGAGATTATTGTCACTTATAAAACTAATTTTGAAGCCCATGGGGAATTATGTATTCAGTACATTTACAACTAAACATTCTTGATGAATAAAGCTGACTACTGTTAATTGTACACTTTTGTTTTTATCTCACTTTAAACAAACTACTGTACCATATTAAACTCTGTAAAACTTCCCAACTACATCTTTTAAGACTGACTATCAATAGAATGTTTATAGATCTCACAAAATGTGTATACATTATGTGATTATAAGGCACAAAAATAATCTGCTATGTGCCGCAGGAATATACAAATATGCAATGAAATAGTATTGTTGCATGGGGTTTCAATACTATCTAGCATAAACAATATGTCTACTGTTTCATATGTTTGTGCAGTTTGCACGCATTATTGACAGTTTGGATAAGAATAAGAATGTTTTTTTTCTTCTCCTGAAAAGTTTATGTTTTTGCACATAACAAAAGGCACAATGACAATATATTCTTAAAACCCTAAATTAGCAAACGGCTTATGGCAATGAGAGAATTCTACAAATTGCCCTAAGAAATCCAGTGTGTACTAATTACTTCTTAACTATCTGGTAACAATGACAAACTTTATACATCCTAACGTTATACAACATATTCCCCTTATACTAATATTTAGAGTGATTCTGTTTACTTGGTTTCCTTATCAATTCTTTATCAATAATTATTATGATTTTAACTACTTCTTCATTTATTAATTCCATTTTAAATGACACATTTTTTTACCAGGCCTATAATCTCAGTACCACTGTTGCACTGTCAAACCCTAAGTAGATGTGTTCTAAGACACTAATTCTGCCTGTATAAAAATCTGATTTTCTAAAGAATTTGTATATGACAGATTCACAAGAGCAACAATGAATATGTGGCTGAGGTCATTAGTGTATGAATTGTGAATGAGGGATTGACAATTTGAATCCTACCAGAACTGTACTCCTAAGATAGAGATATTTTTCCAGGTTTTCCTCCCAAGTCATAAATGTTAAAGCCCATGAAGTACCCTAACCTTGAGACTGGAATGTTTCCTTACTAAATTTCCTTGTACAGTTAACATTTCATTTCCTATGTCATCAATGTCTCACTTGTCATCCCCTTAGTTTTAAAAACAGCCATTAAAAACTATTAACAAACTAAAATGAATAATTGTTCCCATAATAATGGGGTTCACTTAAGAAGCATTATGCCACAGATTTTAATCATACATTGGATCAGTGATGATTTTGTTTCATACTGCTTCACATAATAACCTTGATATTTTAAGTGAGTCTAAAATTAGACTTGAGCACTTGTGCATTGGCTTTGCATTTGCTGATAGTTACCACACTCATTGCCCAAATTATGTATAATAAACCAACAAATCACAGATAATATAACTGAAATTTGTACAAAAATCTATATTAAGAAATTCTGATGTGTTACATTCACATTGGTTTATTCACTCACTATCAATTATTTTTATGCAGTTTCTACACATTATTATTCCAAAGCTGATTTTTCTATCTACTTTGTGTAAATACAGATAAAAGTTTTCAGAAATAATTTCAATTCACACTTCATTATAGGAACAAAGGGATAGTAGCATGATATTCAGATGTTAAAGGCAATGTGCCACATGCTGGTCTTCACTTCCTACTCTTTCATGACATGACAAGAAACAATTGAATAATGAGAACACTTTAAAAAACTGACAACCTGATTACCCTCTCCTTATGTAGGACTTACACCCCCTAGGACTTACAAGCCAGTGCCTAGGGTCGGGGGGCAGAGGAACCTATGACCAGACAGAGTGAAGACCTAGAAGTGGGTGGTCAGTCAAGCACCAGGTACGACAGTGAGGAAGAGGATGATATGAAATGCAGGCAAAATTGATGATTGAAAAGGTAATAATGGAGCACTTGGTGGAATGAGTGGCAGGTGAAACCGGAGAACCTGGAGAAAACCTGCCCTGATGTTGCTTCGTCCACCATGAATACCACATGTGGGTCCCTGGGATCAAACCCGCGCTGCCTAGGTGATAGGTGAGTGCTCTAACCACTCAGCCACGGCATCACAGACAAAAATTTAAAGATAATAATAAGAAATATTCAAAATTGGCCAATGCTACAAAAAAAGTGATGAGAAATAAATGACTTGTTTTAAAGAGCCTTATATTTTTGTGAAGTAGGTGTTTGTCTATCTTTTAACATTTACCAGTAATACAAAATTATACCAGTGAGCCTTCTCATCCTGTGGATTGGTACCTAGGCAACCCTGTGTTTTACAGACAATGCGAAAGGCAGGTACTGACACCACATTCATCAGCCCACTGATTAGGGTTACAGTGGTGCTTGTTGTTAACCTGCTTTAAGTAGCATAATGTTTAACAAGCTGGAAAGACATGGTCAAGGTCGGAAGTTCAAATCACAATTGCAAATGAACTATGTCCAGTCAAACTACCACCTACAAGTCACAGGGGGAAGTGCAGCAATGAATCAAGGCTGACGATGGAGACAAGTCTCCAAAACATGTTCCACTAAGTTCTGAGGTAGAAAGTGAAGTTAGAGTAGTAAACAATTCCAAATGTTACATATAAAAGTATAATTTAGCTCTAGACCCACTGTAGATACATACTCTGTAAGCATGCATTGCAAATGCTGCCTTACCGAATAAGTTTATCCAGGTTGGCATACCACATGTGAGCATCTTGGTAATTGAAATCCTCACCCATGGTGACTAAGATGTTGTTTGAGGAATAATTTGCTGCTTGCTTAACAGCATACTCTGTGAAATTCTTCACCTGCAGATGTTACATAAAATGCATGGTGAATCTTGCAATAAAACCAGTCATGCCATGGTACAAGTAAGCACAATTCTGTTCCAAGTGAAGGAGCAACAAGTGGGCCTCTATGGCATTTGTAATTCTAATAAAAAGAACTGTTTTATTTAGATTGATAGATTTTCAAAATTTAAAAATTATGCGGGGAAAATAATATACAGATAAATACATGTATATCTGAATTTAGATTATGCTAATTAAAGAAATGTATACATGTTTTCATTCAGAGAATCTTTTTATTAGTTATAGCTCAGAACCATATCACTACAGTAATTTGAAAAATATATTTGTAGTGGCAACAGCTCGTTTTAGTTAAGAAACTCTATAAGGAAATGCAAGCACTGAGGAACATATACCTATCAAAATCAATGCAAGCACATTCATAAAATAAAACAATTTTCAGCTCCACATAATTACGAACCTTCATGCTAGAACACTAAACCCAACCTATGTTTAAACTAATTATTCAGAAACTGATGCTGTTTGCATGCACAAACCAAATCAACAATTTACCAAGGTACAAACCAGCCATATTGCTGCATGAATTTATGCATGAGTTCTATGCCATTTACACACCTATAAATAGATTTTGGAAGCTAAATTGTGCTGCAACAATACCACAGCAAAAACTGGCGAAACATATTGAGACCTCATCTTTACCTGATTAGCTTATCCAGATTCTTATACCAGACACTTGCAGTCTGGTATGTGAAATCTCCACCCATTGTCACCACCACATTTTCAGTAGCGTAGAAATCTGCTTGTTCAGTGACGAACTTTACAAAACTGGATACCTAGTGAGCCAAGGTTAGTATTAAGAGATATCAATTAAGAAGTCAAAGCATAGGAAGCACAGAATACCAATGTTCATTTATTTTTTATATGTTTACTTAGACCTTTGTGTATAATGACATCATGCTAGTAGATAAGATTGATGGCTAAGTTATTCTAAGATAAAAAGTTTTCTACCTTAGAAAATATATTTTCTACCACAGACAATTTTCTTGATTAATTTTGTGAATTATAATTTACATTTGCTTCATTTTATGAGATCAGATGTACCAGAAATTATTGTAATCCCAATAATTTGGCTTAATGTGAAGTGAGAGTGTGTCGAGTTACTGAAATGTCGAGTTTTATGGAACAATGGGTCTATTATTCACAATCCATAACATAATACTGCAAATTACATAAATACATATTTTAGCACAATATAGGAAACATATTCTAAAATTAATTACATATTAATATGTTCCCCTTTATCTCTTCTCTTTAACACATTTAATTTCCATTGTCCTGTTAACTTGTCTTTTCTGCTTGTTTGATGTTTTCATTGGGACAAACAGAACTTAATACAATGCTAACAGTAAGCTTGAAATCTTGGAAGCTGCACTGTAACCAGAGATATGTAACTGAAAGTTTTGCTCACCATGCACATAAGCATCTTTTACACGTTTACAGGGTATGTTAAACTTCTAATTTCTCTTACTCTGTTGCCAACAAATGCAGCCCATTGTTCATCTCTGCTTATCCAAGCCAATGTAGTCAAAGAGTCACTCCAAAAATATTCTTTTACATCTTGCAAAGGCAAAGCTGATTTACTGAAGATGTGAGTCTACTTCCAACAAGACATCCTAGTAATTCTAGCCTGGGAATAGTAATTGACTTGAGCGGAGCTACCTTGTTAAGAGCAGTTGCACTAAACTCCCAAATTACTTTCAACTCTCAAAAAGACAACTGCAGCATATGTGTGTTGACTAGCATCCACAAAAGCATGCAGTATCCATTGGCTCTTTTCTAACACATCCCTTATGATTAGTCGTAGAATTCTCACTTCCTTTAAGCTACTAATTTCCTGATAATGTTTGCTGAATTCATAAGCTGTACTCTAAGGCAATGGTGAATCCTATTTCAATTTGACTCTTGTTTGCTCTCTTCTGCTTTCAGTTTCAATATGCCATGCTTTCTGTAACAATAGTTTGAATGGAAGAAGTATAGGAGTAAGAAAACCAATAACATCGAAAAATGTTTGTATTAAGGGGAGTACTATTCTCGTTGTTAATACTTCTGGCAGAGATGAAAATTCAGTCTTAATTTCAACACTTAGTGTATCTAGTCTCCTATTCCATTGTAAACCTACAACTTTTGTGATGTATGCATTGTCACTTTTTTTTTCAGTTCAATTCAATTTATTCATCCTTAGATCAAATACATGATATTGGATATATAGGGTTTCTAAAACAAAATATTACATTTATTGCGTCCTTTGATTATGAATATGGAATTGTCAAAATATGTATATACATAAGTATTACATAGTAAAAGCAGTATCAATCATATAATAAAAAAAAACTATTTTTATAATGTATTTATATTAAACAAGAACATAAAATATACAATTCATTCTTTCAAATGCAAAAATTTATCAATTGTATCAAAACCTTTATTAAGAAGAGTTTGTGAATCTGCTTTTTGAAACTTGCTATAGATTGTATATTTCTTATTTCCGAAGGTTTTGTAGAATTGTATTGTAGAATTTGATACCTTTAAAATGAAAGTTATTCTCAAATAATCTATTGTAATGTGGGGTTAAATGTAATTTACATTCACCTCTTGTGTTATAATTATATATTTCTGAATTTGTAGTAAAATTTTTTAAGCATGTTTGCACTTTTACTCCCTTCAATGGACAAGATGTCTTCTGCTGAACATTCCCAATTTCTAAGTTCCATCTTTGCATCATTCAGTAGCTTAATACTCTTAGATCAAAATATGTCATATCCTACCCTAAAAGTGACTGACATAACACATTTATCTCCATCAATTTGTGAGCTATCAAGCTATCTTCTTTTTTGGACATTGGAGAGATGATGTTCTAATACAGCACCTAGAATGCACTGCAGGTTGTTCCAAAAACCACTTTTGAATGTCTGTAAACTTTCATTTTGTTTGTACCATCATCTTCCCACCACAAAAAATGCAAATGATTGTGATCTTCTGTTGCAACCTCAATAATTTGAAACACTTTCCTAATATCTGAAATAACTCTAGTAATATTTTTTCAAAACCTCATGAGTATTTCCGGAATTAACTGGACATGATTAGGCACCATCTCTAAACAGTCATTCAAGGAAATGCCTTCATCTGTCTTACATAATGCTCAAATACTGGGCGAACAGGTGTTGTCAAACCTGAAACTTTAATTACCGGACGATGGGGAAGATTACTTCATTCAAAACTTCCTCTTCCTTCTCTTTGTCAGTCTGTGAAAATCTGAGTACAACTGGCAAACAGGTTCGTTTTTCTTAGCTTCTCAGTAATATGTCTGTTGCAATTGATTTCAGCATAACTGTCTCTCCAGGGAAGCTTAATTACGACATAATGACCAGAGTTCTGAGAAGTTCTAATTTACCTCCTCAATTGATTTGGATTCTACTTGGTCGTAGATACTGGTAGTCTCAAGGTTCCAAAGTTCAGATATGGTTCATACATCATCATAAGCCATTGAAATGGTAAGGTTACTCAAACTGTTATCAAGAGATTAGTTGTGCCTTTCGCCAGCTTAAGTCCATCCCAATTTTATTTCTACTGCCAAGAGCCCACCTTTCAAGCAAACATTTCCTATAATCATCTTGGCATATACATCCATTCCAATGAGGAGCTCAATCTCTGGAGAATTATCACCAATGTCACTGATCCATATCTTCTTTTTAAACTCTTGTAGTACATCAGTTGTTCTAGAAATTCGAGGAATAAACTGACAAATTCTTGGATGGTCTCATACCTCAATTTCACAGGTGTATCTTCCATCCTTCTTCTATGTCAATTTTATATCTCTTGTGTTTCATAGCAGAAGTCTGATTTCCCCTAAACAGGACATGGGTGACTGTTTCTTCTGCACAAGGTTCTAGTCCCAATTCATCAGCTGTACTCTGGAGGCGGTAGGATCGTTGTGAGCCACTGTCTATGACAACTTTTACTGTTTTCCATTTACTCTTCCCCTGGAATGTAACCATCAACATTTGCAAGACCCCTTGACTAATACATGTATTATTGGCTAGGATGGCTGTAATCTGTGATTGTGGTATTTCATCCTTTGTTTCACTTTTTTCTGTTTTCATTAGTTTTGGATATTTGACTATAACATGCTTCTTTCTGCAAAGTAAACGTTGAACAGAAGTTTTGCAGTTCTTAGCTAGATGGTTGGGTCTTGTACACAAATAATATTGTCCCTTCTCCTTCATCTTCGATCTTCTTTCATCTATGGTCATTTTTCTGGTGTGAAAACACTTCTTACTTTCATGAGGTTTACTACAAAAACTGCATGACCGTGATGAACTATTATTGTAAAGACAACAACAGTAGGAGTGGATTTACACACATAGTGTTTGGTGTTCTTCTCTGTCTTAAAAGAACTTAATTTCTTCTGGGTTTTACTTTTCATAACCAAATTGGAAAATCCTGATTGAACCAGCAAGATCTGTTGTTCATTTTGTACTTCAATATTTCATCTCTTTTGGAGAATTGACTTCTTTGCGACACACATAAAGTTTCTTCTTGGAGGCTGGATTCCATTAATGGAAACAACCAAGTACTTGGATCTGCTGATGCTAGATTAAAACTGCTGAGAGACTTAAGATGAGATTCTAACTCGATTAACAAGTTGGGTAACGGAAGTTTTTCCTCTTTTGTTGCATTAGAGATCACCAATTTTATTAGTTCCCTTATGTACACTTGTAATAGAAGATCTTCTGTTCCAAAACATTCCTGTAAAGCTTGAATAATGTTTGGATAATTGTCTGATGTCTGGGGATAGCTAAGTGCAATATCATGATGGTCAGTTCAGATTTCCATCACTTGCACTTAATACTGAAATATGTCGCTACCATGCAAATTATCATGTTCTTGAATTTTACGAAAATTTAAACTTAACCATTCTTGTACATCCCCGTTAAATTTGTTAATTTCTATTTTTGGAAGTTTATAAGTCTTCCACTTATTACCCTGACTACATACTGTTCCTTCATGTCCAGCGCTTAATGGGTTATCTACAATGTGTGGCATCAATACATTATTTACTCGTACCCGCATGATTTCAAATTCATCGTTGTACTTTTCTGTGCTTTCTTTCTCCAAACCAAGCACTGCCACTTCATCACTGCTATCTAAAAGTATATCCATTATGTTACTATCTAATGCACTACATTCTGCCATCAATATTTCTAGATAACTGAAATTTGCGTAAGTGAATCATGAAATTCAGGAGATGTATCTGTTATAAAAATTCCTTTTAAATACCGATCTTCTTTATGAAGCACTATCTCACGGGTATCCTAGCATTTTTCAATTTATCCATTTGTTTTCTTTTTGAAAGAAACCAGGCACCATATTATACTTATTTGAATACACTGTTTCATGAATATATTATTCCTTCTCTTCTAGGATAGTAATTACCATGATTCCATCGCGTCTGTGGTCACCAAATGTTATAAATGTACATTAAATATCCAATCTGATTCCTTTTATTTATTCTGAAAGTCATAATCTTACTACATGCTCAATAATTATCATGATGGAACAATGAGAACATTTTCACTTCAACTTTTTATAACAGATGACAACTGAAGTCAAACTAATCTGTGAGTTAAACTAAACATCTGACATTACAACTACATTTCCAACAAGAGCAATTGAGAAGGCTCAAATGGAAGTTATGCAAATTGCTCACTATTTCAATAATGGTGGCACTGGAAAAATGTCTGTGTTAATAAAATACGTGAAACTTACTTCTTAATAATTATGCAATTACAAGTTATGCCCATAAAAATTCTGAACATAAATGAACACTGGATATAGGCAATGATGCACTTGGATAAAATAAAGATTCAAATAAGCTACCACTACTTAGTGTATCACTTAAAAAGCTGTCAATATTACCAGAAACTTATGAAGCCTAAACACCAGTTTCTGAGCCCCAAAGACAAATAATTCTACCATCTAATTATTGAGGCAAATCTTGACTACTTTTATCTCATGAAATACAGTATACAATTAACCTTACTGAGCCCTAGATGCAAACTATATGGTTGATGATGCCATGTGATATTGATTAATCAAACCCAAGCACTGTCATGGTTAAGAATACTTTTGTCATGCAGTTCTCTTATGGTCATACTGATGTCCAGTTACACAAAGTAGATAACATGCATGTCATATACAGTAAGATTTTTGCATCAGAGCAAGCATTTTCACCACAGGTTACTTAAATAAAACTTGTCAGGCCACTACTAAAAATGCCAAGGAGAGAAAACAGAACCAGCACAGCCTGAAGATATATAAAAAATTTCCCCTTTGATCAATATATCCTGATAGGGATAAATTCTGCAAATGCTTCTGATATTATAATTAGCATCAATTTCCTTTGTTTATCTACATGCTCAATACAAAATATTAGTTATAGAAAACCATTAGAAAAACATGCAATGTAGTTCTATTACCTATTTAAAATCAAGGGAAGTTTCAATCACTTTATGAGGACTGCAATGAAATATGACAAATTCAGTAGTTGACTCTGTCACTGTGTCCATACACTGTAAGCAACTAATTGGTAAGTTGTTTTGTAGTCAAAATGTTTACAAGAACTATAGTTTTCTTACCTTTACATCAACATTGTAATCTGGACTGTGTTTATCATCAATGAAAGGTTCATCAGCACAAAGGATATCAAAACAAAACCCTGGTGGTGGGGAATAATTGTTGTATAAGATACTTGTAAATAAGTGAGCAGATGGTCCTGTAAAATAAGCACAGAAACAAGACTTCAGGTAATACTTTTAAAGTGAAAGTATCCTGAAGTTTTAATAAAATTGACAATGATGTTGATTGTAATGATAATTGCAAAAACAATGACAATATCTTAATCACTATTATTTAGTGGTGATTGTGGCAATAACAGTGGTGATGTTTATAGATGCTCTTCCAAAAGCAGGTGTAATTTTCTTTAGACTAGAGATTCAAGCAACTCAATGCACATTAGACAAGGAGATGCTGTAATGTTTTGCCAGTTCCTTACACAGAATGGGATTAAACCTACTCTCATACACCAGTCTTGAATGTAGGATAAAATATTTCCAGTAGTAGAAAATCCGTCATCTTGATTACAAATCAAACCCAGATCCCTTTGCAAGCTGGAGAACTTACCATCATATCATTACAACAAACAATAATAATAATGACAACAGCAACAGAAAGAATTTCCAAATGCTTCCATTTTTTGTAAGTAATTAAGTACTGTATGTTTGGAACAAACATATTATAAGAAAATAAATTAAATGGAAACTAAGATTACGGTTCTAACAATAAAATTTTAAAGTGCATGTTAGCATAGCTTTTCGAAAATCTGCAGTGGTCAAAACTTTGAAACAATGTAAAACAACCAGCCTGAGTAAAGGTCGGGGATTTTCTTCCTCTTGTAAAGTAGACTGGCAACTAAGGCGCATTGCTGCGAGGGCTGTCCCAGAAGTACCCAACCTGATGTATAGATAGTGGTTATTGTTTTAAACAAATGACTATGGTAGAAAGTACCAATCTTATAAAGCTTAAGATTGAAGTTTTACTATGCTACGTTGTTTAGTATTTGTTTGGCAGCCGATCAAATGAGATGACCATGCCAGAAATTGTAAAGAAAATCCACAAAGTGGTATTGGATGACATCGATTGAAAGTGCACAAGCTAGCAGACATTGCAGGCATTTCAAAAGTACACTGTATACTGACTGAAAATTTGGACATGAAAAGACTGTGTACAAGATGGTTGCTACATTTGCTTCACAATGGACAATGAACAAGTTTCAGTCGAGTGTCTGGCAATGTCTTGCCACAATGAAGCTGAGTTTTTGCATCAATTCATAGCCATGGATGAAACATGGGCCCATCAGTTCATACCTGAGATGAAGGAGCAGTCAAAACAGTGGAGAATTGGCTCCCAAAGAAGCTGAAGACAGTTCCATCTGCAGGCATATTCATGGCGTCAGTTTTTTGGGATGCACATGGGATAGTTTTCATTATCTCCAAAAATCAATTGTGAGTCTTATGTGAACTTGTTGCAGTGTTTGAGTGATGAAATTAAACAAAACCGGCCACATTTAGCGAAAAAGAAAGTTTTGTTTCATCAAGAAAATGCAACAGTTCATACATCCATTACTGCCACAGACAAAATCAATGAGTTAAAGTTTGAATTGCTTCCTCATGCACACTATTTGCCAGATTTAGCCCCCTCTGATTATTTTCTGCTTTCAAACTTGAAGAACTGGCTTGGTGGCAAAAGATTTGCTAACATGAAGAGGTGAAGTCTGCAGTTGATGGCTATTTTGCAGAGCTCAACGGTTCTGCCTAGAAAAGGATATTGAAGTTATTGAGAATCACTGGTAAAAGTGTATCAAGCTGAAAGAAGTCTATGTAGAAAAATAAAGATGTTTTTTCCCAACATTTTTGTGCTCTCTTTGTTAGGTCGGGCACTTGTGGGACAGCTCTTGTACATCTTCTTGATCAAACATAATCATGAACATCATCATCACACTTCTGCTGTTTCCTTACTTTTCCAAATACTTGTGCTCCGAATAAGAAATCATAAGTGAAGCCAATTATAATCACAAACGCTTTTTTTGTCCCTGAAAAACGTAGTATCATCAATAAAAGGGTGGGCATTAGTTGAAGCTGAACTTTGTATTTTTCAGGTATCACTGCAGCAGCCATGTTTTCTCTATGTATGGTGTAAAACTGTAAATCCTTCACAAGTGTGCTTGTGTATGTATTCATCAATTAACTAATTAGTACACTATTTCTTATAAGAGAGCAATAACATTAAAATAAGTTTATCAGCCAGATTTCTTACTACTTAAATTCATATCATTCAATGTATTATATATTTGTACTTATGCTTTCTAAGACACAAATTACAAAAGCATCTTACCAAGACTTGCACTTCCTTGCCACACAAATTCAGCAGTCTTGGAAATAAGTCTCTGTCTTTTGTCTTGGTAATCCAATCTTCCAAATAGTAGGCCATCAAATCCCAATTGAGCAAATATAGAAGCCATTTCTCTTGAGTGTCCAAATGGATCAATCTGCCATCCTATTTTCGGTCGACCACATTCTCCAAAAGAATCATTCAGTTTTCTAAAACAGATTCAGTAATTTAAAATTGCAACATGGTGTACATAAATGCCATAAGCAGCTAAATAAATAAATAAACTCAGGGACTAGCAGTGCCTGAAAAATGCAAATGCAAACAGAGTATGGGGCAGCATAAAACATCATTATCAGGATCAACTCTGCCATTAGCAAACATGAGGCCTGGTGCAAAAACAGTGCAAGGCCCAACATCATACAAAGAAATTCTGATGTTACATTCACATAAATTTCTCTACCCACTATCATTCATTTTTACATAGCTTCTAGATACTATTCCTACAAAACTTTACTTGTCCACTTAATATTAATCAAAACAATCCTCTATGTGCTGGTCTTCAAATTCCATACACTTTCCATGGGATCACCATAAACAACAGAATAGCACTTAAAAAAAAAACTCAAAGTACTGAAAAATTCAAATCCATAACAACAGATATCTCAGAAATGGCTAATACCATAGAAAAAACTATTTGATATAAATTGTGTGTTTTAAAAACAACTACATTTTTAGTAAGTGTTGTAATGCTGTTATCTCTTAACACATTAATATTCTGCATCAATGTGAGCTGAATATTGTCAGTTGTCACTTCTTAAAATAGTACCCGGGTGACCAAGCTTTGCTTGGCTATTCTTTTCTTGTCCTTTATTTTAATCATGTTTTTTTTTGGGAGAAGATACTTAATTAGATAAACTTGAAAAGCAAAATGTTAACTAAATATAAATTTTCATCCTCATTATTGGAGCCATTTCTGTGACGAGACCTTTAGAATCCTGCCTTGTTTGTTGAAATTGGCCCATTAACAGAGAAATTGTGGCCAAAATAAGGTTTCGACTAATTGTGACTGTTACACGTAGACTAATATAGCTAAGTCAACTTTCTTTAGGTTTTCTAAAAGCTCTTGACTATGCCTTTAATATCCTGACTTGTTTGTTTAAATTGATCCATTAACATACACATTATTGACTCAGGGGTCTCCGTCTAGGGGATATGTGAATAGCGACCACAAGGTACCCAAGCTGAGCAGAACATTACTTCCACTTACTGGTGTTTTGCTCCTCACTGTAACTTTTCTATCTGACCTTACCTTGGTCATCTCTTGTTCTCTTCCGACCCCGATGCTATTAGGGTTCCCGAGGGCTAGGGAGTCTTTATTTTTCCAACCTCTCCATTTCTCTATAAAATCTTAACCCCTAACATGCTGACCTGTCATGGCATGTAATACGTCCTGTGATTGGTGATCAGAGGATATGGTCGGTGAATTTGTTTTGATAACTCTCCCGATCAGGTCGGTGAGACCCGTAAACCAACGACAGGTGTGGTCCTCCAGACATTCTGGGGGTTGTGAGAGAGCGATGTGACTGCCAAAACGTAAACATATGGTGCTCTCTAAAAAACGGTTACCATTACTGCTATTGCTCTCTTCAAAATATTGGAGAGCAAGAGGATTAATTACTTCATTGTCAGAAATCCAGCATTAGCTAACAACAACAACATTTTTAGTAAATTTTGTCTATATCTTATGGTTCACTCATAGTAGTAGTCTAATGCCCTGTTGCTTGGATATATTCCATCTTCTTTCTTGCTTCCCAGTATAGTTCCGTTAGTGATCCAGAGGTTAACATCTTGAGAGCCATACAATGGGGGAGATGATCTTTGTTCATAATAGAATTGTCGTTTTGACAAGATACGCAATTTGGGAAGTTGAGGATACCAATGTTATGAAGATACACAGCCAAAAGGTCATGACCTGTCAGTAATCTAAATGTTGCAACAGCATCATGTCCTGGGTAATTAAGTATTACTTTTTGTTCTGCGGTAATGCTGGCCAAGATTTATCAGTTCTTTGATTTTTATAATTCTTTTTGAAAGTTTCTTTTAATTATAATTTTTACTGAGTGGTATGGTAACATTTGCTTTGGTTTATACAAGATTTTGGTTCCTTTTTCTGGCAAGGAGATCAACTTCATTCACATATATCTCACAATGAGATTGGAGCTGGATATTTTTTTAAAAATATTTTTATCATCTTTTTTATTTCTAACACATTAGCGGAAGAGGGAGAGTTATTTGATGCAATAGCTTGAATACCGATGTTGAATCACTTAAAATAACAACATTATGAAAAGGATTTATTCTTTATATGTGTTAGCGCTGCCTGTACAGCCTGGATTTCTCCATCAAAATGAGTTGACTTTTTTTCCCCACAGCTATATAATAGCTGAATAATTTTGAGTATATTCCAGCTCCTGCTCCATTTTCATTATCCAATTTGGAACCATCAGTGTAGATATGTAGACATAGTCGTTCAGGATACAAACTGTGGATTGTTTCCAGAGAAATTTGTTTTAATTCAGAGGGAGTCCTGTTACTTTGAAGTACATGTTCCATCAAGTTTAAGTTATAGTTAATATCTATATCATCTATTGGTGAATGTCAGTCTGGGTGGCTCAGTTGGTTAGATGCTGGCTTGCTGATCCCAAGGTCGCGGGTTCAAACCCGGCCTAGGCCAATGGTTTTTAAGTATGCTTAAAAACGACAGCTCCATGTCAGTAGATTTACTGGCACGTAAAAGAACTCCTGTGGGACGAAATTACAGCACACTGGCGACGCTGATGTGATCCTGGCAATTGACAGTGTCATTAAACAACAAAATAATAATAATAATCTATTGGTGAAACTGGTATAAGGAGTCTCTCAGGCTTTTGATTTGTAGGAAGCCCTGTTGAGTTTTAAGGTTTCTCTCTCTGTTTTGATATTTTTGCCAATAAATGACTTGAGGTAGTCTTATTAATTCTTCATATTGAGTTAAAGCTTTTTTATTAATCTGATGGATTATTGGAGGGTTTTCAGTGAGCATCTGCATTGCTGTAATGGGAGTAGATTTAACACCACCAGTTATCAATCTTAAAGAGTTTTTCTGAATTGTTTCTAATTTATTAAGTATTTTATTATTGGATGTAATCAGATTTTCACTACCATATAGTAAAATAGGTCTAATGTATGTCTTGTAGGTGTTATTTAGTACTTCCCTAGAGCAACCCCATTTTGTTCCTGTAAATCTCCCTTATATTGCATCTTTTGTTTATTTTTAACATGATATTCCTAAGATAATTTTCTGTCATAGTATATACCCAAATATTTAACATAATCTTCTGTTGAATGCTTTGACATTTATTTTAAAGAACTCAGGTACAGCATGTGTTAGGAAAAAAATCTTATAATATGTTTTATTGGTATTAATTTTCATGTAGTTATCGTTACACCATTGTTCTAGTGATTGTATGGCATTATTTATTTGTGAATTGACTTTATGCTGAGTATTTCGAGGGGCAGATGTCCAGGTGGTTAGGTTGTCTGCATAAAGTGTACAATTAATATCATCATTTTTGTGTTGTTCTATTGGTAAATCATTAATCATAATGTTAAAAAGAGTGGGGCTAATTACTGAGTCTTGAGAAAGTCCTATTTTCATTTGCTTGTATTTAGATGTTATATTACCATATTTTGTTGCACAAAATCTTTGAATGATGAAACTATAGATCTAACGTGACATGTTGCTCTTAATATTTAATTTCATGATTTTGTCCATAAGGTTTAATTTCCAAACTGACCCAAAGGTATCTTCAAAGTATATAAATATTCAATAAAATGATGTTTCTGGGTTTATTGGCCATAGTCCAGTTGATGCGTAAACACCTGATGTTTTGACTGAACCATGGCCAATAAACCCAGAAACATCATTTTATTGGATAGACGCCAGCCATGAAAACCTTAGCTCGCATCTATAAATATTGCTGCTACAGTTTTTTGTGCATCGAGAGAATCTTTAGTTTCTTAATTAAATTTCAGTCTGTTCTGTAGTGGAGTGATGAGTTCGAAATCCTGCTTGAGCTAATGACATTAGATTGTTTTTTTTCTGAGAACCACATAAATCTGGACTGAACCATTCGCTCCATTGTTTCAGTGAAATTGGACGACAGAAATGTTTTCTGCAGGTTTCTTAGGTTTCAATATTGGAATTATAATGGGTTTTTTCCACATGGAAGTGATAGCAGTGTTCCATATTTGATTAATAAGGTTTAGGCAAGTAGTTAATATCCTAGAACCTAGATGTTTAAGAAATTTTCCAAAAATATGGTCAATATAGTTCCTTTTTATGAATGCCACAAAATTTCACAATTAATTATTCACTTTTCGATGTATGATTATTATTTCCTGTTGTTATAATGTCGATCAAAATCACTTCCTCCTTCTTCATTGTGTCACACATGAACAGAAGAACTCAGCCTATGCTGCCTATAATTTAACATGGTTATTTCAGGAGACTTTCTGTTGCCTCTGTTTACAATTTGAATTATTCAGAGGGCTTACACAAAAATACTGCCTCAAAAATATCAAAGGAAGAATGGAAAAATGGAAAGAGAGAAGCAGGAAACATAATATGGTGATTACAGGAATAGAAGAAAGAACAGTAATCTATCCAAGACAAGAGGCAGAGGAAGTTCTGGAGAAGAGCCTACTGATGAACCTAAGAAACAACAAAGTATGTGAAACATTCTGATTTGGGAGAAGTGAAAGAAGAAACTTTCTAGCAAAGTTGCCTGGATAGCTCAGCAACATAAAAAATGGTAGCAATGTATGAAACAAAAATCTGTGTTCATACAAATCATAGCAAAAATAAATAAAATACTAGTGTTTTAAGAGATGTATAATATGATACATACCTAAAGCCCCAAGTCATCTGATCAATGATAGATTGATAATTGGTTACTGCTTCATCATTCATGCTCCACCCACCTCCAATGAATTCAAGTTGCCCATTGTTCACCAGCTTCTTGACCTTGTGTCGTACAATATCATGTTGCTGCATCCACCACTTCCACCAAAATGCAGTTTCTACATAAATAAATCTGGAAACAAGAAGGTGCACATGTCAGTTAAAATTTAGTTAAAAGATATGTGCTTACTGACAACTATTTTTTCATGCAATGTGTAAGACAAAGATTTAAGTCACATTAGATTTGAAAGATTCATGGTTATGGTTATAACTGGAAAATAAGAAGTTTGTTCTCTCTCAAGCTTTTCTTTTTTCTCTATTTCCTATCTTTTTCTTTCCTTCCTCCCCTCCCCCTCCCTACTTCCACAATTTGACACAATTTATGTCAAATACTTCTTGTTTCTTTTGAGTGAAGATATTCTTTCTTATTCGTTTGAATTTGCAAATACTTTAAAGGTTTTTTCAAATAGAAATATGCTATTTGTTTTTTCATTCCTTAACCTTGTAAAGAGAACGAATTTCAAAGGCATTGCATAGCAACCAGATCTTAAAACATTTCACTGTCACTTAAAGCCTAACTTATTCCCATATTCCCCTTGTACCTAAAAGAAAATTTGCAATAAGGTAATTTCTGAAAATGCTTATGTCGATTAAAATGTAGTATGTAGAGAAATAAGCGCTTGCAAGAATAGTGTGTATAAGAGTGTAGTTCTGCATATATTTGCGAACAGTTTCTCCAAATTGAGCTATGCTAAAAGTCTGTATTACAATATGTTACGCAATAATCACTAGGTGGATCATCTAAGGCTAAGCCAAGTATTGATAGATTTCCTAAATGTAACTAGTACCAAAGAAGTCACTAATAAGCAGATGTTTATCCTACAAGATTTTAAAGTGCTTTCCTAAATAAAACACAATGCACATGTCACCAACTCGCCACTGCAACACAGGGCATGGTAGGGGGTTAAAGACAGGCTAAGTCTGCTTATGTTAGAAGTTGGTAAACCCACACTACTCTCTTTTGTAAAGATTGGACATTGCTACAGTATAATATTTACATAAAGCAAAAATAATAGGAGACATAGCACCAAACCTTGAGGAACCCCTGTTCTCATCACTTCATTCCCAATATACTTCTGTACACCATAAACAGTTTCCTAGGCAGCTTGAGATAAACTCACATATTTTACCTCTTACTCTGTAGTCCTGTAGTTTAGAAAGTAATAGTTCATGATACACTTATCAAATGCCTTTGACAAAGCTAAAAATATTCCTGTGATTTTGTTCTTTTTTCTAGATTTATCATTAAGATGAGCACTAAGCCCAGCAACGAGGTTGATCAATGATACATAGAAGGAGAAAGAACTTTGCAATACCTACGCCACTGGAAAGCTAAGCATCGCAGAGAGCATTTTGGAGAGAAATCATCAAGATGGTATTAACCCTTTCATGCCTGGTGTGTATTATAAGATACATAGGCTTTTTTTCCTATTTGTACTAGTTTTAACTTTTTCTGCTATATTCTTGTTATACTGTCTGTCACCAATTAAAAATACATATTTGAGACGTTTTGAATTGTAAAAAATTATTTTTTTAAAATTTTATTGTAGTGTTTTTTTTACAAGAAAAGAAGCAAAATCCATGCAACTGCAGTCAAATGATACCCTGTCATCATCCACACGTGCCATCACACCGATTATTTTACGTGGACCTCCCCGTCCTTTACCACAGGCACATTTGACTGCGGTTGCCGAGACTTGAACTCACGACCTCAGGCTTTGAGTGCATGGCCAGTGCCCTACGTGTTGCCTTAACGATCATGGCTAATCAACCCAGAAGGCTGAAAGTGTTCCAGACTGCCTAATCTAAACCAGTTTCGAATTAGAGAAAGAACAGCATAAGTAGCAAAATAGTTCAGGCTGAAAGGGTTAGCCTAAAATACATGTTCCACAAAAAAGTAGACATTTTATCTATAGCTACTATAAATTATTCATAGTACATAATTTATGAATGTGTGATACGCCATATAATAATTTAAACTATGTTCTCTTTTATAAAATTCCATATACATTATTTTACATTATACTAGGTACTATGAGATAAAAATACATACCTTTTCTGTGGGTCTTGTAAAAGCTCAGATATTACAGAATCAATTATATACTGTACTCCAGCTTTCTGTATCAGTGTTTTACCTGCAGAAAATATAAACAGACACAACTATAAACAAATGTTACAATAATCCTTAGATTGGATGACCTAGAACTTAACCAAAAGTTAAGTGAGCCTCTGTTATAAAAGAAGGGAGTGGTGATCCTAAACACCTTCTGTAACAACAGTAATGAGGTCATGTGTGCACCTGCAGTGAACAATAATGGCTAATACTACCTCCACAATGCTTTGAACATTTGAATCAGCATGGAACCCACGGCATGGCCAATCAGATCACTAGAAATGTATACAACACAAACACATCATGGCTAGCAGCTAGAAGCATCATCACCAAATTGACATATAGGCAGTGAATCAAAGAAAAGCAACTTTTGAAAAATGTGTAACATAACCCCCATGCAAAACAGCCCAACCAGGCCAAGGCTTACTGCCCAAATGCTGCGTCCCTCACTTTAACCCACCACAGGCATCATGAGAGGAGTGCAGTACTGAAGGTGATAGATCCTCAATTGGCTCCTCAGGGACCTAATGAGCGGCACCCTGGACCAGGTCTCCCAACAGGAGAAAATCCCCATGCCGGCACCAGGAACCAAACCCAGGTCCCCTGGTAAGCTGGTAAGCAGCAGTGCTACCACTATGCTAAGGAGACAACCAAAGCAAACCTAGCTAATATCAAATTATAAAGTGCACCAATAAAATAAAAACTTAAAAATTCTGATGCTATATGCAGGAAAATTTATAAAGGAGATTGTCATAACAGGAATTACTGCAGTTTATGGAAATGAGTGTTTTAACCAAGGACAGGCTCAACTTCTTAAATTGGGCCATAAGTAGTAATCATAACTAGCTTAAGAGTATGCTAGACAAATTACTGTGGATAATTATAGTCATTGCCTTACGCAATATGGGAATGAAATATGTTGTATACACTCAGTCTTGAACTCAGAAGTCCAGCAATATAACAAATATCATATAGAAACCACAGGCTTCACTTATCTTAAATATGTGGTGCAAGTTGTTGACTATAGTTTTGACAGCCTTCCCTGACATTCTCAAGTTCGTCCTTGAGAATGTCCTACCTCCTTCTTAACAGCACATTATAATGGCATATATACCAGCCAGGGTTGCCAACATTTAAAAGTGAAATTATCGTACCAGCCACTCAAAATTATAGATTTGGATTCAAAATTATCATATACCATAAAGCAAACGCTACAACAATAAAAATATCAGTATAATATAAAAATAAAAGAGTAATGATGTTTATTATATCGACTTACAAGATTGATGACCTCAACAAATATTACAACTTTAGCACTTATGTTTCTCGCACTATTCATGTGAAAGTTCAGCTTCCTCAACCGTTGCAGCATTGCACAAATTTGTCGTTGAGATAAACCTTAACATCTTCTCGGTGACTTGCAGATTTCAAGATCTACCATGTTCTTTCATAAGTTGAGACGACAAAATGAGTTCATTTACCGTATGTAGCACCAATCTGTTTCCAACTTTGGTTTTTATTAAACCCAGTTTAGAAAAGAAAACCTCTTTCACAAGAAGTGTTTCTGTGGGACAAAGAAACCACTGATGATGTAAACTCCACCAGTTCTTTGAAATCAGTATTTCGACCAAGGTTGCATGTGTTTAACAGCATTCCAGAAACTGCCAGGTTCAGGCATGTTCTTTATTTCACACGGAATATCACGTATTCCAAGTTTTCTACATTGATCATCAATTTTCTGAACAGTGTCTTCTTCATTGAGATTATCAGACCTGGGCACACTGGCAATAAGAGGTTAAAGGGTAGCAGGCTTAGTAGCTAAGGGGTGGAGACAGACAATGAGGACAAAAGTGGTGTTATTTGTAATTAGTTTCACTTCGCTGGAGTGACAAACCAATGAAAATGATATTTCGCCAATATCAAACTATCATACATTCAAATTATCATACACCCCATAATTATTGTACGGGTTGAAAACCATCGTACAAACATTAAAATTATCGTATGCCCCCATAATTATCGTACGAGTTGGCAACCCTGATACCAGCTCACAGTGTAGCCAACTTGAATACAAAATTTAGTGTAACATTTCAATGTTAATTTCTGGCTAAAGTACTAGACTTGCAAAAGAAATAAAGACATTAGGTTAAATTTGTTCTGAAAATGATACACTTTCATTTTTGTAACAATCAGCTCTTAATTCTTAGCCATTGGTATGCTAGACCATTCAATAACTATAGCAGAAAAAATTTTTTTTCCTCCTAATTCATGTCTTAGCATGTAAAATTGCAATAGAGTTATTTGTTACATTTATCATGTAGAACATTCACTTAATGTATACCTTCCATCCTGAATATAAGGGGAGAAGCAGTCTGTGCAAATGCAAGAGAAAATGGAGTACTGTAAAACGGAAAAAATTACCAGATCAAACAAAGCACTGGTTACACAGATAAAAGGACAAGCTTCATTGGATTTATCACAAAAATTTAATTACTACGTTAAACTTGCAGAGAGTAGTAGTACATCATTGTTTTGATAATTGCTCTCTGGCGACAAACTCTCGAAATCATGGATGAGAGGTACAAATAGCTAAGCATTCTGCCTATAATTAGGTCTGAAATAATGCAGCTAAATCAGGAAAGTAGCATAAAAAATATACATAAGACACAATAATTACAGGTGTTTAAAATCAGTATTTTAGGCCCCAGTACTGCATTACTTTAACTGGAAGTAGAACATTGCACTATTTATGTTATATATACTGATATTTCGATTTTAATAGTGAACTATTATTGATAATAGTTATTGTAAAACATGAGCAAATAGTATGAATTATATAGGAATATTAAACAGAATATAATAATTTACCTATTGCAAAATCATGACATAAAATTTTATTAGTTACCATTAGCATAGAAAAAAAATAATTAATTACATTGCTATTTAATGTTATATTAAAATAAATACTATCGCTGAAAAAGAGAGCAATATGTAAACCTTTGGTACTGAAAATGTATTATTTTTATTACAATTACTTATTTTTAGAGAATGTCATAAACCAGGGATACCATGACCAGTTTTGAAGTTCTAGTAATATACGCATAGGCCACCAACTATAACTATGTTTTTTATTAGATTTATGGGGCCTCAGTGATACAAATCAGATATATGTTCAAAGCCGAACTTTAAGACTCTGACCACCAAAATGAACATTTTAATATAACTTTATACATCATTTAGGTAAGAAACCTAAGAAAGTGTGTTTAACCTAAATGTGGTAAGTTTAGTAAATTGGACACTGTCTACTTTTGGAGAGGAAAAACACACATTTCATATATTAAGCAGTAATCTAATGATCATGAATTAATTGCCAAATTTGTCATTTGATTTGAAGAAAAAATTTTAAGAAAGAGAAAAATGAAAGAAGAGGAAGTGGTAGTGGTAGTAATGGTAGTAGTAGTAGTGGTAGTAGTAAAATGAGATTTCTGTTGTTAATGTATTAATTTACTAATAGAAATGCATAATAGTCAGCAAACAATATAAAACAAAATCTCAAGAAAAACGTTTTGAAAAGTGAAAAATATCATTAAAAAGTTATGTATTTAAAAGTAATATTAATATGTATGTAGAAGAAACAGTTGAACACACATGGCAACAGCATCAATCCAACAATAGATTCACATTGTCGAAGTACAAGCTAAGAGACAGAGACACCATCGTGATTTTATATGCAAGGGTTTGTACAATCTTTGCAAATGATACAAGGCAAAGAAGATAGTGAAGAAGATAAGAGTAGTATGTATTTTATTATGTAAGGTCGAGAAAAGAAGTATTCTGTGAATTTTGTATTGAATTAAGTAGGAAAGGCTGCATGCATAAGGGAGGATATTTTGTAGTTAAATAATTACCTCATATACGAAAGGAATGAAATATGTTCTTGTTATGTAAACCAATGTAAAGAATTTACATGCTGCAACAGGAAGAAATGTATTGTAATTATTCATTGAATTATTTTAATTGTTAAGAAATAACAACGAAAAATAACATACTTGATTCTTTATTCAAGTAGCAATAGTGAAAGAACCCTGATTACACAATTAGTAGCCATGAAGAAATCAACATTAAAATAAAATCAAAATAGCCATAAAAAAGTTAACTAAGTTCTCACATTAAGCATTACACAAATACTCTATTGAGTGTGGCTAACCAATATGTGGTGTATAAGGAGGCATGCATGATAAAATTGAATGCGTATATAATTCTGTCCCAAAACTAAACTTTACTTATTAAACTCTGATCACAAAAATGAACATTTTAATATTCCTTTGTATACAGCATTAAATAAAGAAAGATAAGAAAGTGTGCTCGACCTAAATGTGGTAAGTTTGGCAATTTAGACAGTGTTTAGTTGGTGGGGAAACAACACACTTTTGAGAAACAAATGTAGTTACCAATTGCACCCAGAAAAAAATTAGCAAGTTTCTAGGGCTATCTGGTGGGTTCAAAACATCACTACCAGTATGAAAGATTAAGGATAAAACTGAATGCATTCAGAAAGAATAGATTTTAATTATCTTTGGATTTCCGGTCAAAGTAATCTTGGGAGTCTAAGTAGCCTTGGTTTATAGAGCCATGGTTACACAAGCCCCAGCTAACCAAGTTCCAGGTTAACCGAGGTCCCGTTTTACAAAGTGTGCTGTAAAAATATAAATGGCACACAAAGAAATGTAGGGATGGGAGAGGGTGGCTTGCATAGATCATCTGCCTACTGTCACTGACCTGTTTTATTTGTATGTACATTATTTTTTCATAAAAAAGAGAGCAATAGCAGTACTAGTAGCCGTTTTTTAGAGAACACCATATTTTTATGTTTTGGCTGTCACATCGCTCTTTCACAACCCCCAGAATATCTGGGGGACCACACCTGTCATTGGTTTACGGGTCTCACCGACCTGACCGGGAGAATTATCAATATTGGAGAGCAAGAGGATTAATGACTTCATTGTCAGAAATCCAGCATTAGCTAACAACAACAACAACATTATTTTTTCATTTGATAGTACAAAGATGCCTGTTTTTCACATCTATGATCATATTTTCATTCATTTTACCAGTTTACTATACATTTCCCTCTTGATTTTTGACAAGAGTCTATGTTATCCGAGTTTTTGATTATCTGAGTTACTGTCGGTGCTCCTTACCTTGGATAATCGAGGCTCTACTGTATTTTGATACTTTTATGTGTATATTTCCATCAGAAGAAAAAACAGAAAAAAATGGATTAAGAAAATGGGATAGTGATATTAAGAAAATTATAAAGACAAAAGAGAAGTATATCAGAAATATTTGTCAACTAGAAAGAAGACACAATTGATTATAAGAGAAAAAGAGTAATAGCAAAGCGAGAAGTTAGGAAAACAACGTAGGGAAGAGTTTGTAGCATTTTTGGAAAATGATATTACCAGACACAAACATACAAGATCCTAAAAAAGTTTGACGATGATGTAAAGCGCAATTTAAAGATTAATGTAATTCCCTTCGAAAACTGGTGCAAATATTTCAAAGATTTATAGTACACAGCTCCTTGGAATTAACACATTCTGATGAAGACAATATTGTCTCCACTGATATAAAACCAACTTTGAGTGCTAGATTAATTAATTTACAGAAAGAGTTTTCAGGTGATTTATCTACAGATAATAGGGTACTGTTTTGGAGCACATAAGAAAAATGTAGGGGGTGAGAATAGGTTTCAAATAGTTCAGAACATAAACACAGCAAAACATAAGGAGAATTTAATCAGAAAACTCACAAACAAAGAATCTGTTCAAAAATAGCTAGTAGAGTGTTTAGGAAGTAGGGTTACTGAATTTTCCTATGACTTTTGCCAAGCATTTTTAGCTGCTGATATTTCCTTGTTCAAAAGTAATAGTCGGACAATTAAAAACTTTCTTGCCAAGTACACTCGACAACATGTGCCTGAAGAAAGTACACTGCGTAAGACTCATGTAGGACATTGTTACAATAATGTATTGTCAAATATACAAAATGAATTAGCATATCAGTTTGTGTGGTTGTCTGTTGATAAAACCCCTGATTCTGAGCGCCGTTCTATTGCTAATATAATTGTGGATGCTTTAAATAGTGAACAAAAGACTACACCTTATCTTCTTAATGTATGTGAATTGTCGGCCACTGACAATGTAACTGTGACCCAGTTTGTGATGGACTCTTTGAAATTATTAAGGCCATGTGGAATCAAATACGACCAGTTACTTTTATTTGTTACTGATGCAAGTCCTTATATGGTAAAATTAGGACAAACTCTGAAAGGTATTTTTCCTAACTTAATTCATATAACTTGTTTCGCACGTGCTCTTCATCGCATTTCTGAGACAATACGTGATTCTTTCCCATTGGTAGATAGATTTGTGTCATTACAAAGAGAATTTTTGTTAAATCTCATAAAAGAATTAAGTTGTGTAGATCAACAGCACCTAATATCAGACTTCCTCCTGCACCAGTGTTAACTCCATGAGGAACATGGGTCGATGCAATTTTATATTATGCTAGTTACATAGAAATAGTCAAAGAGGTTGTTAATTCATTGGACTTGAAAGAGACTTCATCAATAGAAACTGTAAAATATTCTGTCAGGCACTGGGTTAAAAGAGAATCTTAGTTTCATATCTGCCCATTTTTCTTTCTTACCAACAGCCATAACGGCATTGGAAGCTGTAGGATCTCCTTTGCATGAATCACTTACTGTCTTTGAAAAAACAATATGTGATCTAAGTTCGGTTCCTGGTAGCATAGGACAAAAAGTGAAAGAGAAAGTGAATTATTAATTTCAAAAAATTCTGGTTATAAACAGATGTGTGATATTCGAGACACCCTTGAAAGAAAACCATCTGTCACACCAAAGGACTTGACTCTCTCTGTGAAGCAGTTAACATCATTTAAATATGCCCCAATAACAACTTGTGACGTAGAAAGAAGTTTTTCACCTTACAAAAGTGTTTTGCGAGATAACAGATGATGTTTTACAGTTGAACATTTGTGCAAAGTGTTGGTTGTGAAATGCAATTTAGAGTTAATACTAGCAGCAGCACCACTTCTGCTTCAACCTCTAAGGAATAAGGCAACCTTATTTGTTATTTATACTAACTCGTCTTGTCTACTGCAAAGGGACATTAATTGTTTTAATTAAATAGTGCATATTTCTTGGCATATTTTCAAGTTTTAAGAGCATATTTGCATGCATTATTCAGTGTTTTTAGGGCATGAACTTCCGAGCCCTAATCATCATCATCACCATCATAGCCGTCGCTGCCACCACCACCAGCACCACCACTACCACCACCACCACCGCGCCGCCGCCGCCACCGCCACCACCACCACCACCACTGCCACCACCACCACCATCATCATCATTTTAAGTATATAAACTTCAGCAAACTGATCATGATGATGGCATATCCTCTGATTTAGATGCATTCACACATAGCTTTAATAAATGTTTCTATTTCCACAGAGATTTTTATTACTATCATGGCTTGTTAATCAACTTGTAATCACAGAATTAATTACTCATAAAAAAAATCTGAGATTCAAAAGAATACAAAAACAAAGCAAACTGGCGGTAGTTATAACACTAGTGATGGGTATCATGTCATACAGTCTTGCCCTGAATAGTAAAAAAAAAAAAATATGCTATTATCTCAGACTTTGACCCTGATTTATCTATAACATACAGTGAGTGTCCTGGATAGATAAAATCTTTAGTAACATTTTGAAATTGAGAGCAGCAAATTTGTGGTATCTGAACTATATTTCTGAAACTTAAAGAATAGTGTTTTTAACAGGAACTGAATATACTTTGTACTCACTTCCATAATAATACTGATCCACTGTTTTGAGCCAGCCTACATCGTCATGTGTATGAGGTACTATGTGTACATTGAGCTTGCCTGGCTGTGGTTTGGGACATGACTGTTAACAGAAAAAGTGAAAATGCATTAATACATCACAGAAAAATGAATTATTAATAATAATAATTTGTATTTTCTTTTGTATATTTTGTTTTCTGCAATTACTATGTTTTGTACATTTTGAATGTATTACTATGTTAATGTTATTCTGTAAATATTGTACTTGATGTGTCCATTATCTTATACAAGATACAAAGGATGAATAAACAATACAGTACAATACAATAGTGGTAATAATAATAGTAATAATAAACCAATAAGAACACAAATGTAACCTAAGTCCCTTTCATAAAAATACAAGGTGGCCATAATAAAAGAGCAAGTGTTTGAGGAGTCAGTGAAACAACAGTGGAGCCAAATAAATTTAAATTGAATGTACATATAATTCAGAAGTGGGAGTACCAATTTGAAAAGAAAACTAATTAGTTCTGAAAGTCACCAGCAGATACAAAAATGGAACTGTATAGGAAGTGAAATGTTACACACAACTTTAATCCAGCAAATACAAATGCCAGTTGTGAATAGGGCTCAGTGTGCTACCCCTGAACATGTTCTGTTAATATTCCTCCAATATGATTAATTGATGCAAATAGGAGAATTTTTCATAAAGACTTTTGGTTAAGATAACTGGAGTCCATTAATTGCCACTGCAGAATATGGCACATCCCATCTAACTGCCCAACGTGGAGTGTTATGCACTCTTTTAAAATTTCTAAACTATCCATATGTCCTTGATACACCTTGCTCTTTAAGGGCACCGGGAAGTGAGTTTGCATGAAAACATAGATTTTTTATTTTTTATTCTAAAAAATAGTACACATCTTAAGCTTTAAAATGATATATATAACATGGTATGTCACAGGGTAATAAGCCCTTTAATTTGGTGATTTAAGTAAGGTGGTGCAAGGACACGCCCCCATTTTCCACAACCACTTCCACATTGAATGTGAATAAACATAAACTGCACTTTTAACTTTAACTTCAATTTCCCGTAACTTCATTTTTTAACACTTGTGGTACACTTTTCTCAAAGCCCATTAAAGATACTGACTTGAAAATTTTCCTGTAGCTATATGGCCATCTACTTTCACTAGTAAACACCACCTTTTTTAGAAATATTAAGTTTAATGTAATTAAAAAAAATAACTTGTAAAAAAAATATATATAATTTCAGTCATTACATATGAAATATTTTTTTACCTTCCTAATTTCAATGACATAATAGAGTTTTTTTGTTTAACATATCAAATTATCCATTAACTACTACAGAAAAAAAAAAGATGGCTGTAGAATGAAATCTCATGGAGAGAAGTGCACCAGAAGTATGAGTTACACAACTTTTTGTTAGAAAACATGTTCTCACTTATACCACTTTTGCACAAAGGCTTTTAAATTTAATGTAAATGTTATACACTTATTGAATGCAGAAACATTTTTTCTCTAAACACCCCAAATTTCATTTAAATCAAGCTAATATTAGCAGCATAAACTGAAATTGAATTAATCACATAATTTGAGTATGGCAAAAGCAAAATCAGTTCCTGGTGTCCTTAAATAATTTTGGAATAATAACTTGCATGAGTGTGCCGCTTCCTCCTCTGGTAGCAACTTCAAAAACTAATTACCTTTTTTTTCCAAAATGTAATTCCCACTGTCTGAAACACATGGACACCACATTTCAATTTATTTGGCCTTACCATTGTTTACTAATGACCCTGTAAAACACATAAATGTGGCCAACCAATATATCTCTTTTATTTACTATATATATATATATATATATGTTAATTTGTTTCTGAGGTCTTCTCTGATGGTGGTTCAAAGAACTTAATGAGGGATGTCGAAATTAAACACTCTGTATCTATTCTTCACAATGAAAATTTGTTCCCATGTGGACAGCTCTTTGTTTTCCCATTGTGTGCTTGAGAAGTTTTGCTTGTGATGTTGTGATTTTCTGTCCAAAAGTTGGTGACAACTGCTGATTTGTCTGTTTGTTTTTTATGTTTCTGAAAGGTTCCTCAGATCTTGTTTCCAAATTTCTTTTGGTTTTTCATATGTAAACATAATTACAGTCACTGCATTCAATGTGGTATGTCCAATCAATCTCTAGTTGATAATGGAAGAAAGTGAGCCTCTGAAACATGTTCCAGGAGATTCTAAAGTGCTGTTTAGTGTAATTAATAACTTACCTTTGAATTTAATTGTTTACAACACACTGTTTTCAACACTTCCAAGAAAGAAGATTATAATATTACTATAGAAACTCATTTTTCTAATGATCAAAATAAATCCTAGCAGCCTGAGCTAGACTCACCCACCAGCATTTAGCAATGATCAATAACAAGAGGCCGTTCATGGCATTTGAATAAAAAATTTTATTTATAATTAATTGGCTACTTGATGTTGCACTGGTAGCTTTTTAAATTCAAATAACAAATTAATTTTATTTATCACCTACCCTGCCCTCTAATCATGAAACTACTGTACAATCATCAATAAGCTTTTGTTATAATTGTAATTTTGCACAAATAAAAAACATCCCTTCATATTCATGCAAAAAGACATGAAACAAAGGCTGACTTCACATTTCCCTGACAGTCTTCCAAACTCTGGAAACTCTGCATAGCCTATAAGTATGCTTTGGCTGTGGAACAATCATCAATCACAATATTTGTTAGATACAGTAGGTGAAAATTTAAAGTTTTTCACCTTCTCCTCGTTCTTGGTTATTTAATAATATAAAAGATACACAGTTTTCACATAGTAAGAAATACTTAACATAAAAACAAAATAGAGGTGAAACTGGTGAATATGTAGATTCTGCACTCTTAAACCAACAAGTTCACCAATTTTCTCAGTTTTTAATTAAAAAATATGAAATATATAAAAAATAACAGTAGCAGTTACAAGAAAGTTTACCCTAATAAGCATAATAAATGAATTTAACATTAAAACATAAGTATTTCTGTAGCTTTGTATTACAAGATTTATACTATGTGTTGTTTTTCTCCATAGAGCACCTCTTGTATAATTATTACTCGTGCTTCTGAAATAACTCCATACAGCATTCTTTTCAAGCCTTAACTCATTTTAGAGTTCAAGACTGTATTAATTGACTGAATTGAGAAATGTTATTTAAAGGAAATTAGCATTTATATTATAATAAGAATAACGATTTTTAACAATTGAAATAAAAAATTTGGTATTTAGTTTTGGCATTTAGCCTTTTGTAACATTTTATATTTACAGTTTAATATTTTATAGCGTTTTGAGGAATAGCACGAATTGAGCACATGCTCCTAAACAGGTAAGGTCTTTTGAAATAACATTAATGTGAAATTAAAGTCTGTTTTGTAAAAATGTAATACAATATAATTGCATAAAGTAAATTATGCATTCGTTTTAAATTGATACAGTATAAATAGAACTAATTGATGCAGGCCAAAACATAACGAAAACAAAGAGGTTTATGCTGACACAAAACCAACGCAAAATTAATTTAAGTCGGTTAGCTTCATGAATTAATAACACTTTTGAATGACATAGAACATAACACTTTGTTCTCTTATTCATGTTTTCCTTCATTTACAATTAAAATGTATAAACTGAAATATCTTTCAGCATCTACCCTGTTGTACGAACCCAACTACATTGCAAACTTGGGATATTCGAGCTTTACAGCCAACAATCATTAAGCTAGGGGCTTCTTTCTACACATTTACATTTCTGCATGACTTCTACCAGTTGGAAATGGAAACATACATATCCCCAAATAAAACCAAGTGATGCAGCAGCTATGGCTCAAGATTATTGGAAGGTCACCACCAGGAAATCGGAATGGCAAACAGAAAGCCAGCCCAGCGTAGACACTGTAAGTGCTATTGCCAGATGTCTAGAATCTTCTGGGAGTTTCTCCTTCTCGAACATTCTGGAATAATGTGGAAATGCCTATGGCATATAAGTGAGCGCTCTCACAAATTGAGCTTGTGAGTGCATTTCTGTTACAACAAAAAAGACCCTTATCTGTGCTTTGTGTTGATTTTGACAACATGCATAAGGAATGTTACTGAAAGGGACTAGAGATACTTGTTTCGACTCCCCATGAGTGAGCCATCTGGAAGAAGAGATTGTGTCGTGCATATTTCACTATAACATTAAGAGCATAAAGTACAGAGGAAACTGAACTATTTCCATTAGTGAAGTGACAGAGTGAACTAAGTGAAATCTCAGTGAAAGCTGAAGTAAGTTATTCAGTGATAAGAAAAACTGGGTGAAGTGTGAGTTAAAAATTGGACGAGGTCATAATGCATTTAACAATCTCAAAATACTGAAATACTTCTTTTGCTTTCATTTAAATATTTGACAACTATAAATAATACTCTGCCAATACTGGCAGAATTAAAAAGCTTAACAGTACCCTGAGGAAAAGGGTAGCACTTTCTTCAATGCTACTGCTCAATTTTTGTTGCACTTATGTAAATCTGCACTCCATAAAAATATTTTTCATTTTACTTGTTCCATTTCTTCTTGAAGAAAGAGCCCATGAATTCCAACACTTTTGCATTCACACTGCATATCAGTGTAATTTTCACATTAATTGAATATTTAAAGCATCTTAAAAAGTACTTTAAGGTTGTAAAAATTGAAAATACAGGAAAACTACTGTAGTGTTTATGCACATTTTGCACTAATCACATTTGTGAAAACTTCCTATCTCTAACTACACTCTGTAAAGCATCCAATTGTTTCTAAAAGGAAAACACAGGACTATAATCAATCCATATTGACTGGAGATAACTAGATAATGGTAGGTATATGTGAATGATTTGGATGTGGTTAAATAAATCATATTGTGATGCCGACCGCGGCGTACAACAAAGGACGGGCGGGGTTAAGCTACCTCACACCACATACCAGGCACAGCACTATCAAAGGTTCTCAAGGTCACGCGGTTCTTGTAAACACGTGGCAACAATCACAGCGGCTAAGACCAAAGGGTTTTCGAGATTATTTGCGAAGTTCCTGGCAGCTGGCATATTTGTAGAAGTTCCAGAAAAGGTGAAGTACGAGAAAGGCCCGAGAAAGGCCCGTGTTACGTCATCTTCGCTATATTACGTGGGTGTGCCGACGAAAGTAACAGTTAATAAGTTAGTTACAAACATGAGTCGTCGCAGCGGACAGTGTTTTTAGTCACTCAGTTTCTAGTTGTCTGTGTGGGTGTGTGAGTGAGTCTGTATATGGGTGTGTGTGTGGGGGGGGGGGGTCTGTGAGGGCATGGGTGTGTGTGTGTGTGTGTGTGGATGGGTCTGTGTGTGGGTCGGTGGATGAGTGGGTGAGTGTGTGCGTGGGTGTATGTGGGTGTGGGTGTTTAAAACTTATATGGCATGCGATGTTTAGAAATCCGGTTATATACAAACTTTCATAATCAGCACGGGCCTCGTTATGTTTACATAAAACGTCCCCTTTTTCAAGTTCTCATTTTCCTCCCTAAGCCTGTTATGCCGCGATGGCCGCTCCACCCATGAGCCTAAAGGGCAACATGGGTAAAGATGCTAGGATTTAGAATGCGCTTAATAGAAAGGACCCTACATTATTTGTTTCCAAAGAAGGGTAGACGTCCGCGGAAGTATACAAAAGAATAGGTGAAATATTATCAATCCAGCTAAAGAAAAAAATCATTTCAAATCTATAAAATCACTCAGGGAAAATAAACACAATGAAACGGAGGGCGATGTCAATAAAACTATTAAACAGCCGATTTTATCAAAGGAAATGATCATAGAGAAACCAAATAAATTTCTGCCGAGGCTCATATTTTACGATGTTCCCCAGTTGAAGTAAATCACAAACTAAGGCGCTTGATTTTAAAGAAGGGTAGAATTTTTATAGATGTGTCCGTAATGGTAAAATATTTATTATAATAATAAATCGGACAGGAGACGTTGCCCGGGGTTGGGGAACGAGGACCCGGTGCGCGCTGTGTGCACAAACAATACAAACGCTTTTAAGTTAGGGCCGCGTACACAAGCAAGCCACCACTTACCGAGGGAAGACAGTCAACGTCCAACCGCTATATAATGGATATATGTAAATTCGTAATTAGTACAGAAAGTTGTGTGAAAGTATCACATCCGACATTTTGAAATCGTCTCGCGTTAGAAACACTACTCTAAGAAGTGGCGGCTGCTGCATAAAAGCTAAAGAGGATGTGAACATACTAAATGTTGATACCTTACGGATTTATTGGTTATTTTTTTCTTTGAAAGCTAGTAAATACAATGTGTATGAAGGTTAAAATGTATTATGTTTAAAGCTACCGCGCTGCTCCTATAAACTTGAATGAAAAAAATGTCGTGCCTAGGCTGAGCATTTCTTAAGCGCTAATGCCAAACTGCAACTGGACCACAACTGGACTTGAAGCAGCGCCGTCAGAGCGTCCACCCCTACCACCGCCCCCTGTACAATCTGTGCGCATATACATTTCACCTTGTCCTGCTGTCTTAAAGTGCCGATTCCAAGCGCTTTCTCTGGCCACAGTAACAGGTACTTACACACGTGGTTATATGCAGAAATACAATATCCTTAAATCACACAAAGAGAAAATACGGGTATATATTACATGATTCAATACACTGTATTTTACCATATAATAGAAAGCAAACTCTGTCATTCAGAAATAGGAGGAAACAAACGCTTCAACAATGTACACCACTGTCGTAGTAAATGACTGCCAACAGGGTGGGTTTGAAACCGAAATTATAATGTCAATGTATATATTTGATAATGGAAAGAAACAAAAGGAGATTCTAGTCAATAGTTAAGGGGAAAACGTAATAAAGCTGAATATGTTAAAGTCTCAAGAATGGAAGCCTAGGCAGATTTAAATGAGTGATAAGGTTACAATTGTTGCTTGTACTAAGCCATAGTGATTCAGCGGGCTGATTCCTATCTTACCATGACGTGCTCTAAAGTTAGCCAATGGAAATCGCTTCCTTCGTGTTGCTCGCGCAAAAACAAATGCAACGCAAGACACACTCGTCTTGAATCGAGTCGAGATAACGCACGTGCAACTTGGGAGTTGTACGTAAGCTAGCACGTATACATAATTCGACGGTTGCTACAGGGTGACAAAGTTAAAGTGTTATAACGTTGTAGTTGAAGTTGCAAAGTTACATTCTATTTAAATATCGTCGGCAGTTCTCTACAAATCTGGAAATTTACAAATAAAGTGATATGTTGGTTAATTCTTCGTTTGGTTCCATTCCTACCCACGCATACCCTGTAGATTAGGACCTCTTGCTAGAGCTAGTCCGGACACCAAACACAAGATCTGATAGGTCTTAAAGGCGACGTCTTCGACGGAGAGGACCGTTTGCGTCAGGTTCAAATGAACCGGGTGAAATTATGGCCTCTATCTCATATCGAAGCACTCAATCTGACATTTTTGCACATGATGATACAGGCTAATATCCCATGCAACAAGTTAACACAATCCATACATTAAAAGTTTTATGGAAAAGTACACAAAAAGAACCTTACCAAATGCAGCAACTGTACGAAGGGGTACTTAAAAGATGCATATGGAAAGGTATTTGATTATATAAGAGGTTTTGTGGCCGATAATCCAATTTGTGACGTAAAGCGTAATGTTTCACGCTATTAAGAATATCTTACTGCAAGTCGTAAGAGACTCACCTTCAGTAACTTCAAGATGTGCATGGTGATTTGCTCCAATTGTTGCATGCGCAGGAGCAACTAATAATAAAAATCTTAGTGTTGCACTCACATGACTTTCTTTACTCTTATACTAACTATTCTTACAAACTCTTATTCCTTATTCCTATATCTTCTTCGTGTTAGATGAGATAAACATTTGCAGAAATTATCTAATTGTTTATTTCATTGTAGGTGCAAGGAGAATATGGGAATGCAATAGGCTTTGAGCGATAGTCAAATCTTTTAAAGCTTTCAAATTTCGTAGTCTTTGTATGGTTAACATATAAAAAATGAATAACGATGTTCCATTTGACAGAAGTATAAGTTCTCCAAAACTCACACAAATAACCTAGAATATCTCCGAAATGGTTCACTCTACAAAACAAATTTACTCAGACATAGTAAGATTTTGTTTATCTCTTACGGTTTACCAGCTATACAAAGGTCATCCAGAGTAAATAGGACTTCATGGGCTATAGCCAGAAAATTCAAGATATAGATTTCATTAGTCATAAAAATATCTAAAACATGTCATTTTAATCAAAATCGTTAGAATCATTTTCAAGAAAATCACAATTTTTCCATGTAGAGTGTACTTTAGGGTGGAGCAATTGTTTTCAAGATCTTCGTGTCACATCCTGAAAGACACTAAACTTAAATACCAACTTTGGTTTTTAACCGACTTTTCGTTTTTGAGTTATACTGTCCACAGACTGACAGATACACAGACAGGCACACACACGGACCTTTTTCTAAGAATGCTTCTTTTTTTTTTTTTTTTTTTTTTTTTTTTTTTTTTTTTTTTTGATTCAGTGGACCTCAAGACATATATATTTCCGCTGAAATCTCGACATCGAATTACAATACTTCCTCTACTTTACTATGCGTAGTAGAGAAAGTAAAAATGTACATATTATGGAATATTGTGTCACTAAAGATACTAGCTATAATATTGAAAATGCATAGCATGCATATTAAAATGTATAAATGCATTGTATAGTAAAGCGATAATTGTGTTCATATTGTACCAAAATTGTATTCTAAATATAGATGTGAGCTATCGCACAAATACGGCGAGACAGCATATGTACAGTATGTTCAGATGTAATATCTTCAGGACAGCAATGTCTCATGTATCAGCAGGCGCGAGAGATCATCTATTTGTGTTTTATTACTGACTATACGCCAAGTTACTATTATTTCTCTCTTATAATAAACAAGATAAGGAGCCATGCAGCGCTCGGCAGCCAAAGTCAATACGCTTCAACCCGGAAACCAGGCGGTGCCATGGCCGAGCGGTTAGGTTGTTTGCCTACCACCTAGGCGGCCCGGGTTCGATCCCAGGACCCGCATGTGCTATTCGTGGTGGACGAGGAGGCTTCTGGGCGGGAGGGGGAGAGGACACATTGTTTATACCTAAAATTAAATGAATCATAGTTTTCTATAATGCTGCCTGCACTGCCAGTAATGCCACACATTTGAGGCGGTGTGCTAGTATGTAGGAATACAAACACTGTCAAGTGGTCGAGTGCATGAGTCATCGCATGTGCGGTTTGCTTTGTTTAAGAAGATGAATAAAATGATGAACTTAGCTGTACTAAGCAGCACAAACATCCGAGATGTGCTTGGCTTCCAGTATCAGCAAGCCATCCTAAAGCATAACCAGCAAATAGACAGAAACAGGTATGTGGCAAATGTACTGTTCAATAATTGCATAAGATTATGTGAAAAATTACAATTAGCACTCATCAAACACGATCAGTCAGAGGACTCGAATAATAAAGGCGTATTCCCAGAATGAATCCAGTTCAGTGCTGAGCTGGATAGAGAATTAAAGTTACACTTGTCATTTTGCACTGCATTTAAAGAAACTATTAAAACCACACAGAACGTTTGACAATGAGTGCTACAGTATATCACGATGAGGTCATACAAGAAATATGTACATAAAGCTGATAACGCTACCATTATAGCCAATTAAACAACAGATGTGTCATCCGTTACAGCTGGCAGTGGTATTACGGTACATGTTGAAGGTGAACTTATAAAAAGATTTTTGACATTTATTGTGTAAGAATGCACGTATACCTTCTCAGAGCATTTTAAGGAGTTAGACACCATACTAGGTCAAAATTTATCTATTTATTTATTTATTTATTTATTTATTTATTTATTTATTTATTTATTTATTTATTTATTCATTCATTCATTCATTCATTCATTCATTCATTTATTTATTTATTTATTTATTTATTTATTTATTTATCAACAGGTTTACAATGTGAGATCACATCTTCCTGTATCCAAAGTGTTTAAGTACGTATCTTCTTCCTCCATTCTTCTCTTATTTCCCAATCCCGCTCTTCTAAATTCTTCTCCTTCATACTACTGCTTATATCATCTATCCAGGTTTTCCGCGGTCTTCCCCTCTTTCCTCTCCCTGGTAGAATCCATTCCAAAACTTGTCTCGGCAATCTTGTTTCCATCATTCTACGTGTATGACCATACCATCCCAATTGTTTGCATTTTACAAAATCTAATAATGTATCATTAACATTCATTTTTTGTGTAATAGTTGTATTTCTAATTTTCTCTAATTTAGAATGCCTAGTGGATCTTCTAAAACAATCCATTTCAGTAGAAAGCAATTTTAATTGCAGGTTTGTGTTTAGGTGCCATGTTTCCGCTCCATAAATTATAGTGCTTCTTATTATAGATTTGTAGATTTGTAATTGTGTATCCACTGCTGATGCCTCATTCCACAAAATTCCGTTCAACATAGCTATTGTCGATCTACCTTTCTGGATTCTATATTTTATGTCATTTTCCTGACTGCAGTTTGAATTTATTTTAACCCCCAAATATTCACATTCTTCTCGTCCTTTGATACGTCCCATTCCATCTTCCAAAATCAAGTCTTTCCTTTCATCCCCACAAGACATATATAGTGTTTTCTCCAAAACACTAAGCCAAGGTCAAAATACAAAAGAATTAATAGCACAAAGTTACGATGGTGCATCAGCTATGGGTGGTGGCATCAGTGGCGTACAGAAAATTGTTCGTGACAAATGTCCACATTCAAATTTCATACTTCGTCGTCTTCGTCTTCACCGCCAGCGCCGGCGTAGCCGTAGTCGTCATTTGCATTATAAAGCAAAAACTATTTCGGGGGAGTGTTGCCGATACTATATATAGTGTTGCCAATTTAGTTGTTTTTAAACTAAGACTTTTTTTTTTTGGAAGATGTTTAGTTGGCAAAATTTATAAATTTAACATTACTAGTATAGGGATTTAGTTGTTTGATAAACTGCATTTAGTTGGAGAGAAGTATTTTTAACATCGACAAGAAAGACATTTAGCGGATTTCTTATTTTTGTCTGGTTTTCTTGATCCTCTATTGACAACACTGCATCTATACCAATGCATTCATGTTTCAGCCGTCACTGAGGTCTACCAATATTGTTTCGTTAGTTTATAATTCAATTTCAGATGGATACTCATAACTAGGGCTCGGACTTTTAGATAAATACATATTTTGTTTGCGTCCTATTCTGAACTTGAATCTAAGTTTAATGTCCTGGATATTCACTCCGGAGTATTATTTTAAGTTTTATTGCACATAATTTTCTGATTTTTTATTTAAATAAATATTTTGGGATATTCACACAAATAACACAAAAATCGCACAAAGGAAACACTTAAAAATAATTTTCACATAAATCACACAAAAACAGCAGTAAATTATTTTGAACAAGTCACCATCCACTTCTTTAATGCTCAATTACGCAGGTTGGGTTTGTTATTCATTATTGGAAGAACTGATATGTCAGCTGTACTACCTGGCAAAGCCATGAAGCGTATCGGAAAGAATGTGAAACTGCCCAGTTGTTTATGCGAGCTTATCGCACACACACGGCGAGACGGGTGTGTACACTCTGTTCAGATGAAATCATATCTCCAAGACAGCAACGTCTCATATATCGGCAGGCGCGAGGGATTTATGTGTTTTATCACTAACCACACTCCAAGTTACTGATATTTCGCTCTTCTAATACACAGTAAGAAGCGATCATAGCGCTCGACCACCAAGGTCAATACGCCTCAACGCTTTGCCAAGTAGTAGTATCCCTTCCGTTGGAAGAAAATATGAACATCCTGATTACTCAAGCAACATGTGCCTGCAAGGTGACGGAATTCCTGCACTGCAGCTGTTATCACTTCGCAATCCGGCAAGTATATACACCGATACTTGTTAAACTGTATAGTCAATTAGTCATTTGTGTATCCGCAAAGTTTATACGACGTTCTATAGTTGTGTTGTATTGGGAAATTACATATCGACAGTTTTGAGTTCAAAATGGATTAAACATGTCGAGTGAAAAGTGGTGCAAGTGCAACATACTGCGAAATTCAAAAGACACTGTGTTAAGAAATCGTTATTTCCTCTGTGATTCCATAAATAAACTGGAATTAGTAGGAATGTCTTTGTAAGAAGCAGTTCAAGTAGTTCAAGATGTGGAGAGAAGGGAGAAAACAGCCCAAGATCCTTTTTGATCCTGCAGCACAAAACTTAAGAATCTGATGCGTAACTCTCACGTGACTTTCTCTACTCTTGTATTAATCATTCTTACACTCATAATCCTATATCTTCTTCGTGTTAGTTGAGATAAACATTTGCAGAAATTATCTTATTGCTTACTTCCTTGTAGGTAGAAGCGGAATATGGGAATGCAGTAGGCTTTGAGCGATAGTCAAATCTTTAAAGCTTTGAGATCCCGTTCTCTTTGCACGCTTAACATATAAAAAACTGAACAACGATGTTGCATTTGACGTAAGTGTAAGCTTTCCAAAACTGACACAAATAACAAGGAATATCTCCGAAACGGTTCATGTTACAAAAAATTTATTTGTACATGAAGTGTGTGTTTTAGTGAGATTAACATTTTTATATAGTAAGATTTGGTCTATCTCTTACGGTTTACGAGCTAATCTAAAGTCATTCAGAGTACACAGGACTACATAGGCTATAGTCAGAAAATTCAAATTATACATTTCCTTTGTCATAAAAATATCTTAAACATGTGTCATTTTAATCAAAATAGTTGTAGCCATCTTCAAGAAAATAAAAATTTTCCATGTGAATGATAGTTTAGAGTGGAGCATGTTCTTCAAAAACTTTGTGTCACATCCTTGACAGACGTTAAACTTAAATACCAACTTAAGTTTTCAAAACCGACTTTTTATTTTTGAGTTATGCTGCCCACAAACTGAAACACACACACACACACACACACACACACACACACACACACACACACACACACACACACACACACACACACACACCATGGACCTTTTTCTAAAAACGCTTCTTTTTTTATTCAGGGGGTCTCAAAACATATTTTCGGTGAAATCTCGACATCGAATTTTTGAATGGAATACCTTTCTCTACTTACTATACGTGGTAGAGAAAGTAAAAAGGGAATGCAAGGAAATGCTCGAAAATAGTGTATTTGACATTGTCTGTACAATTTCAGATGTGTTGAATGGGCAACATGAAGACATTGTTGTGGGTATGAGTGACATTCCATGTTATAATATGTTAGACTTGCTTCTTGTGATGTGGAACAATCATTTTCGAAATTCAACACACTTCTTCGTGACAATCGTCAATCTTTCGAGACGGAACATTTAAGGAAGGATGTGGTCGTATACTGTAACTCGACAGTGCTTGATAATTCCTTCTAAGATTAATATCTGTTGACTGCCACGTACATTATATTACTTTGGCCATTCAGATCTTTAAAATATTTTATTTGTTTTAGCACATGTTTTTTATATTTTTAGAACATAAAAAATAAATATTTTCCAAGTTTTTAGCACCTAAAAGTCCGCGCCCTACTCATCACTATCAGTACCGGTATCACTCGCATCATTTCTTTATGGATACTGCTAATTAACCCTGATTTATGGAGACATGAATGACCATTACGTGCGAAATGAAACATAAAGCCAAGGAATTCTGCGTAGTTACAGCTCAAGCTTCAAACTTACAGTGATGCATTATGCCAAAATATGGTATTGTGTTGTATCACGTGAGAAGTACATACGTCTTACGTATAAGTACAAATAAACTTCTGGTAATTCTTCTCATCTCAGTCAGTGTGAGGCTGATTTTCCTGCACATTTTTACTTTCTCTACTGGTAAGTAGGGGAAGTATTGTATTCCACCCAAAAATTCGATGTCGAGATTTCACCGGAAATACATGTTTTGAGGCCCCCTGAATAAAAAAAAAACATTTTTAGAAAAAGGTCCGTGTGTGTGTCTGTGTGTCAGTCTGTCAGTCTGTGGACAGCATAACTCAAAAACGAAAAGTCGGTTAAAAATCAAAGTTGGTATTTAAGTTTAATGACTTTCAAGAATGTGACACGAAGATTTTGAAAAAATAGCCCCACCCTAAACTACCCTTTATATGGAAGATTTTTCGAAAATTTTGATTTTCTTGAAAATGGCTAACGATTTTGATTAAACTGCCATATGTTTGAGATATTTTTATGACAAACGAAATGTATATCTTGAATTTTTTGGCTATTGCCCCTGTAGTCATATTTACTGTGGCTGAATTTTGCATAACTGGTAAACCGTTAGAGATAGGCCAAATCATACTATACAAAAAATGTAGATCTTACTAAAATACACAATTTATGTCTCAATAAATTTTCTTGTAAGGTGAACCATTTCGGAGATATTCCTTATGTGTGAGTTTCGGAAAACAGAACTTTCGTGAAATGGGTCATCGCTGTTCATTTTTTTATATGTTAAGTGTGCAAAGACAACAGAATCTCAAACATTTGACTATCGCACAAAGCCTATTGTATTCTAACATGCACCTACAAGGAAATTAGCAATAAGATAATTTGTACAAATGTTTATCTCAAATAACAAGAAAGAAGATATAGGAATAAGAGTTTGTAAAAATGGTTAGTTCAAGAGTAGAGAAAGTCATGTGAGTGCAACACATCAGATTTTTTTACTTAATTCCTCGAAATTTCGGGGTGCGGCTTATATGCGATGGCGGCTTATTTTCGGGCCAGTACGGAATATATTAACCCTCGCAATGCCAACCTTTATTACAGAACTTATGCTACCAACGGGTAGGAGGGGGGGGGGTTACTTTATGACCACCACTGGTAACAAAATGAGCAATGTTTAAAACAAACTTATTTCAAAATTGGATTATATCTTATCATGTTTAAAAAGGTAACATTTAACACCACACTGTTTAACTATTGCTTTTTTACTTTTTACATAAATCACGTTAGATATTATGCCAACCCTTATTACAGAACTTCTAGCACCAACGGGTTAGGGCGTATTTCATGACCACCACTGGTAACAAAATGAGCAAGTTTTAGAAGCAAATTTAGTATACGATTTGGTATTATGTCTTGTCATCTTTATAAAGGTACTATTTAACATTGTTTAACTATTTCTTGTTTACTCTTTACCTGAATCACATTATAGGAGGATACCTACTTCATGACCACCTTGATATTTCACTGTTTCTCAAAAGAACCAATAACTCACAATTTGAAAGAATTGTGCAATTCAGTAATAGAAACAGTGATTGGCAATAATCATTAAATGCATGCCTTCAATCAAAAAATTAAGACAGAATTTAAAAAAATAGGGTATAACCTAATACCCCTGTTGGTATTGCTAGGGTTAACAACAACTTTTAAAATGAAATCTTTAACTTCATGATGCCAGTATCGCATTATTATTTATCGCGAATAGAAAAGGACCAATGAACATTTCTGTTACAACTTTATTAAACGTAGGTATAGGCAGGTTACAAAGCCACGCTTGCCTCCACTTTCGTAACTCGTAACACAAGAAATATCTGACATTCTGAACTATAGACTGTAACGTGAAAATCAGCTCTAAAACGAAAATGGCGGTTTGATAAATGAGAACGTATTCCTATCAATCAACAAATAAATGCGCTCTTATTTTTTGCTTCCATACTAACTAATAAGCATATTTGGTTCAAACAAGTCACCAGAGTTCAAACCGTCTGCTTTGTGTTAAAAATTTGCACCCAGAAACACTGTTCTGACCGAAGTTCAGAAAGACAGTTTTCATATGCATAGCATGCTTTTGTTTGTTTTGTCCGGGTGTACAGATTACGTATCTACAAACCACAGCAGTTGCGCAATGCACATTGTTCACAATCAGGAAACTAAGACAACATTCATCTGCTCGTAAAACTAGTCGATATTGATGTCAGCCATGGATACTTTACATTTGTGTCACTTCATACTGGGAAAATGCACACGTACAGTAACCACTGTTTCGGAATCGGTTAATCTTAGAAAATGTTACTTGGTTACATTGCATTCCTACACAAAGTAATTAAATATTTCTGTACAGAAAAGTTTTGTCTCTTATTGTTTTTCACTTACATGAAACTGCCATATCGATGTTGCTCAAAATATGTGTTTTAAACCTCAAATGATTCAATTAACCTAGTTTACCTAGGCCAATATGCGATTTGTGTTGTTATCGCTGGCGTGAGGGGGAAACATATGCATTACTTTCTTGTGTGCTAGGTATATTGTCTATTAATTACCTACATATACCAGGAGAGCAAAAGACCTCCGAATGAGCTGAGCGGTGTTTTGCCTTTCGGCAACCTCGGTGCTCGTTGCGGTCTGCCGGTATCAGAAAGTGCCGGTTGAAACCACACATTTCTAAAATTACTTTTAAAGGCTTTACTTACCAACTTTATGAAAGGAGATACTGAAACTGGTCACCGTCCATGCATACATCTTGACACCTCTTTAGAAATTATCCATCACTCGCCCTAGTTCTTCTTTATTTGATTACCCTTTCCTTATGTGGGACTTACAGGCCAGTGCCTAGGATCAGTTGCCTGTCGGGGAGCAGAGGAACCTATGAACCGACCAGAGTTAAGACCTGGAAGCGGGTGGTCAGCCAAGCACCAGTTTGGGAGTGAGGAAGAGGATGATATTAAATGAAGGCGAGATGGATGAATGGAAAGGCGGCTGTAGAGCTATTGGTGGAATGAATGGCGGGGGGTACCGGAAAACCCAGAAAAAACCCGCCCAGAAGCCACTTCGTCCACCACGAATGCCACATGCATGTCCCTGGGATCGAACCCGGGCCGCCTAGGTGGTAGGCGAACGCTCTAACTGCTCGGTCACGGCGCCGCCACTCGCCCTAGTTCACGTTGAGAAATGCCGGCAACTTCCTGGGGGATATTTTGTTTTAATTCTTCCAGAGTGTGTGCGTTTGTCTTGTACGTTTTATATTTGAAGTTACCCCAAGAGATAGAAATCGCTTATTGGAGCTCTGAGAAGCATGGCACATAATACACCAATTTTTTCGTCATGAAGGGTTACTTCATAAACAATATTAGGTTCTAAGTTATAGGGCCAATTTTTTTTCTAGTCAACAGTTAACGCCCTTAGATACGTGAATACAATTTTGTCGCCCTTTTTTAGAGAATTAACAGACAGAGAGCGTGATTTGGCCTTTTTTCAACAAGACTGCAACAGTTCATACGGCCAATCTTTCGATGAGAACAATTGAAAGTATGTTTCAGGGCAGAATTACTAGTATAGGTTTGTGGTCCCCCGAACTAACTCTATCTTCATATTTATTTTAAAAGCACATAATAGAAGTGCTTATTTACGAAGTCAGGCTATGGTAGGGTATACCTGTCAAGTTGGAAATAAGTAACGAATGTCGGATTGTAACAGATTAAAGCAAGAACTACAGAAAGAAAATAAACGCTCAGTTTGAAATATTTTGAATATATTAGGATGGGTTGGATATGGTTAAAATGGGTCATTTAAAATCAGAGGGTGGGATGGCTTGATGCAGAATCCCCTCTTCAAATCGCACACCGACCTAGGCCTCCCTGTTATTTCTAAAATTGTTATTCAATGACCTCAGCTATTTTAATTAATATTTCCCTTTGCCCCTTCTAATTGTAATTTCGCACGACTTTGTTATATTCCTTATCTTCATCTTCATCATCATCATCATCATCATCATCATCACCATCACCATCATCATCATCATCTTCTTCTTCTTCTTCTTCTTCTTCTTCTTCTTCTTCTGATTATCCTCCCCTTATGTAGGACTTTCACACCCTAGGACTTACAAGCCAGTGCCTAGGGTCACACGCCTGTCGGGGAGCCCAGGAATCTCTGCACCGGACAGTGTGAAGACCTGGAAGCGGGTGGTCAGCCAAGCACCAGGTATGATAGTGAGGAAGAGGATGAGATGAAATGCAGGTGAAATCGATGATTGGAAAGGTGATAATGGAGCAATTTGTGGAATGAATGGCGGGGGAAACCGGATAACCCGGAGAAAACCCGCCCAGACGCCGCTTCGTCCACCACAAATACCACATGCGGGTATTTCTTTCCATGTTACAATTTGGAAGATCCCTTTCTCTTATAAGATTTGGAATTCTTGGCATTTGGTTTTTTTTTTTTTCTGTCTGTTTAAGATATATTCACCTGTAACACTTTATATGAACCACCTGTATATGTAGCTTTTGGTTGGGATTTTTCAATACTTGTACATTTTTACTTTCCAACTACAGTTAAGGAAGCACTGAACTCAACCCAAAAATTCGATACCAAATTGTCATCGGTAATAACGTTTTGAGACTTTCTGGATAAGAATGTTATTCAACCCCCTCTCTCTCCTCTCCTCTTCTCTCCTCTCTCTGTCCGTGTAAGTGTCTGTGAGCCGCATAACTCAAAAGCTAAAGATACATTAAATTATAATTTCTTTCTTTTTTCTTTACCTGGTTACCCTTCCCTTATGTAGGTCTTACACCCCCCGGACTTACAAGCCAGTGCTTAGGGTCAGACGCAGAGTGAAGACCTGGAAGTGGGTGGTCAGCCCAGCACCAGTTATGATAGCGAGGAAGATGATACGAAATGCAGGCGAAATGGATGATTGGAAAGGTGATAATGGAGCAATTGGTGGAATGAGTGGCTGGAGAAACCGGAGAAGACCCACCCTGACGCCGCTTCGTCCACATGCAGGTCCCCGGGATCGAACCCGGGTCGCTGAAGTGGTAGACGAACGCTCTAACCGCTCGGCCATGGCGCCGCCCAGTATTTTTTATTTTCTTAATGATTTTGATTATAACCTTACATTTTAGATACTTGCATGGTACATAAAATGAATATCTTAAATTTTCTGAAATATAGCCTGTGAATACCTTCTTAATGGCTTTTGTATAACTAATAAACCATAAAAGATAGACAAAATCGTGCTATATAAACAATAAGACAAAAGATTAGATCACGTTAAAGCACACCATTTAAATCAAAATGCTTTGTGTCGTTAACCACTGCAGAGATATCCTTGTTATTACGTAATTTGAATTTTCAAATGTTATACTTTTTTCAACAATAAATTGCTATTTATCTTTCTCTCCGCTTTTAAGGCCCATTTAGTCATCAGGATGTCATTTCTATTAACTTCACACTCACTCACTCGCTCTCTCCTCTCTCTCTCTCTCTCTCTCTCTCTCTCTCTCTCTCTCTCTCTCTCTCTCACCACAAAGGCTCAAACACACACATTTAATCCTTCACTCATACTTCCAGAGTCAAAGTAGGATGTGGAATAACCCTGGTTAAAGAAAAAGTCCTAGCTTCCATTCCAACCCGGAATCGAACCTTCGAACTTCTGGATTTGGATGTCAGTATGCTACCAGACCACACATGCTGTCTTCCCTTTAGTCATGCAATTACCAGCGATCAATGTAGACTGTGTGTGTGTGTGTGTGTGTGTGTGTGTGTGTGTGTGTGTGTGTGTGTGTGTGTGTGTGTGTGTGTGTGTGTGTCTGTGTGTGTGTGTGCGTGCGTATGTGTGTGCGACATTTCTTGTTATTTGTTTGAATTTTCGAATACGCTTTCCTCAAATGGCCAAGGATGCTGATGTCTCAGTAGTTGGGCACCCTTAAAGCTAAACTAACTCAAATGGGCAGTCGTTATTCGCTTTCCTTTATGTCCTGGGCATGCACGAGAATGGAATTTCAAATCCATCACAGAGATGGATTAAGCTTAAGATGGATTTGTCTATCGCTTAAGCCTACTGCATTCTCTTGTTCCCATTGTTCCTTCAAGGAAACATGTGCTTACGTAATTAAATCATTTCTACAAACGTTTATCTAGATTGGAAAGCAGTAGATAGAAAAGCATTTTAAGAACAGTTCATACAAGGGTAATGTAAGTGCACAAGTCAGACTTTTAAAATTAATACATATTTTTAGTTACTTCTTGATAAGCTTTTCATGTGTTATTTTTAAAATAAAAATATAATTATGTTGTGCAGGATGTAAATTACCAAGCGAAAATGTATGGCTTGGAACCAGTCCCCTAATAATGCTCGTATCATTTTATTCATATGAATTATCACCTGGAATAGGAATTTCTAAGCATTAGAGCCAGTACGGAAGGAAATAAGGTTAAATTGCCGCCGAGTATAGACAGGAAGATAGCAGATATCCTATTCCGCATCCTAAGTATTTCGGCGTTTGCTGGCAGCACTCGGGACAGATTCCCTAATTTTCAGTAACCCTTGGTCTCTGTTTTGTCTTCTTTGCAGGAATAAATGGTTTGAGTGTATTTAACTTGAAGCCAACTGCTTAAGAATGATTATCACGGAAAATATGTATCTACCTTTAAAAACTATGTTTTTAGGATTTACCCCATTGCCGTTTCCCTGCATGTTATAGGTACCACAACATGAGCGTCGGCAGACTTTTTTCCAGGGGGGCCCACATGTTGGAAATTTGCAATCATATATTATTAATTCATTATTTTATTGTCAAAATTAATATTTGTTGCATATAACCGTATTGATTTATGCTAAATAACAATTGTTCTTAATTAAAATAATAGTTTAATAGTCAGTAATTGATTGCACATTAAGTTCACCAACTTCCAAGGGGGGACCGCGGCCCCCCCCCCTTGCCCCCCGTTCGCGACGCCCATGTACCACAATTATACTTGGGTACTTAAATTGGGAACTTCCAAGTAGTATTCCAATGGTGCGGTACATGGCTAGTCGCTTCGCTGTTAACAACACACCTAGATATTTCTTTTCTCATAACAAAACATGCAAAAACTGTATAGGTAGGATGTATAAATTTGGGTGCAGATGCGCTTAACTTCCTTTATTCTTTAATAATGTCTAACTCACCATTCTTAATTTAACAATTGTTTATTTTAAACAGTAGTTAACGTATAGCCGTCAGTTATTGTCTAATTAGACACATTCGAGTAGCAAAATCTCTTACAAATGGAGTTTCCACGGCGAATTCAAGTAGATTTGAGTTTTTCCCCCCAGGTTGAACACCACATGAAAACGCGGATTCAAACGAAGCTCAACTGGATCTGATCCGCTTATTTTGTGGGATCGGATCGAAATCTTGTTGAATGAATGTTGGTCGATCTCATTTCCGAATTGAATTCAACATGGAAAAACACGGAAATGGGAATGGACTCAAATCGAGTTCAATTCTGCATAGAAACTAGTAATTGTTGGTCTGTTTTGTGGACTGCAATTTCCTTTGTTGCTGAATTTCTAAGCAAATAATAGTAACACTGTCTGATGGGAACAACAAAGAGTTATTTGACACTTTGGCATTTTTACTGCAAAATTGCTTTGCTATCTACCTGCCATAAGAAACTGCCATTTCATTAATTGCACACTATAAAATTAGTTAAAATTATCGTCTTGGTTATATTAAGTAATAATTACAGATAATTACAATTAAAAATAATTTAATAGCTATAATTTTCTAAACGCTCAAAAACAGTGTTTCATGTATAGACTAATGTGAAGACAGGCTATTGTTTTGGAAAACATTATCCTAGGATTAAATGGTACTTGCTTGGAAAGGAAGATTAAAAATCCACATCCCGAAAAGTCATTGATCAGCAGCACCTAAATCTCGCTCGAGGCATTCAGAAGTAAACGCTCCAGCAGTTTCGACGTAATTTACATTTCTCTAACACCTACTCTTAATTCATATTTCGCTCAGCTGTTTCAACCCACGTACGTGTTTTCCACTTCATAGGTGTTGCCGGTCCTTTCCTTTCTCACCCTCAAGCACCAGTTGCTTTGAGTGTAAAATCACAGCTAATATTTATATTTATAGGGGTAATTATAAAAATTTACCTCATAACCGCATGTTGCAGCTTCCAGAAACTCAAAACGACTTTCCTTTTCGAGAGGAAATGCCTGGGCACCCAGAAACAAACAAAACAGTACAGTCAGCATCCTTATTTTGCTGATGGAGAGGCAACGCAGCACCGACTGACACTGAGCCACTGACCGAAGTGTGGCGTGCTTCGGTAATAAGAATCAATGCCGCTTAGCCAGTGCAGCCAACATGGTTTCGAAAACCGCGGAAGCGTTACATAAAATCAGCCACAGATTAGATCAGCCAAACCCAAACCTATGTTCCTTGCAACTACAATAAACTGAATAAGGATAGTCACACATGAGCAAGTAAAATTGATGTTATAATTCCGGTGGTTGTTGCACACAGCTGGGAGAAACAGCCAGAAAAATATTATTTCTTACAATTTGTACAACTTACAATTTGAATTAGGATAGCTACACATGGGCAACTGAAATGGGGAGTACAATTTGTAGTTGCACAGAGTTTTTATTCATTAGTTTATTTGCCTGTTTATTTATTTAATGTTTTATTTATTACTTATTTATTTGTCTGTCTGTCCGTACGTCCGTCTATCTGTCCGTCCGTTCGTTCGTCCGTTCGTTCATTCATTCATTCATTCATTCATTCATTCATTCATTCATTCATTCATTCATTCATTCATTCATTCATTCATTCATTCATTCATTCATTCATTCATTCATTCATTCATGTATTTGTTTGTTTATTTATTTATGAATACTCTGTAACTGCTATGGTTCTCATGGTTCCATTCTATATAGGGCGCAGAAGCAGTGGCGTAAATAACGGCCCCCCAGACCCCGCCGCGCGGGGAGCCCACGATATTTAGGGGCCCCCAGACTGCCTTTAATAGTTTTGTTAGAAAGGCCATTTTATTTCAATTCAATCAGGGAAAATCGCTAGGAAGAAGCGTTGGAACACATGCAGTTCACCGACGACATACTGACAACAGAAATGTAAGCATTTCCTACCCTTTCTTGCTTAAATGTGTGAAACAAGCTTACCTTCAAGTGTGTCTGTTCTCAAAGGCGTTCATAGCCATATAGAAATATTCATTAATGCACGGTATTTTATACCATACGGTTGTTACGAAAACCGAACAAAGCACATACTAGTATGTACGACTAACACCTGTCTGAAAATATACTCGATTAGCCAATAAACTGGATTGTTTTAGAATTTGGTCATAAGGTATAAACATAAATCAATGTGTTGTTGATCTAACCAGTTGTTCAGTGTTATTGTTTCTGAACGATAAGTGTCTGAGGTGCCACAAACAGAAATTTGCTTGTGTTAATACCTGAGTTACCCACAGTATTGACAGGTAACGATTTTGTTGTATGTGCATTATGCGTTTAGTGACTGTATATTTTTTATTTAGGAAAACAGCTATTAGTTTATTATTATTATTATTATTATTATTATTATTATTATTATTATTATTATTATTATTATTATTATTATTATTATTATTATTATTATTATTATTATTATTATTATTATTATTATTATTATTATTATTATTATTATTATTATTATTATTATTATTATTATTATTATTATTATTATTATTATTATTATTATTATTATTATTATTATTATTATTATTATTATTATTATTATTATTATTATTATTATTATTATTATTATTATTATTATTATTATTATTATTATTATTATTGTTATTATTATTATTATTATTATTATTATTATTATTATTATTATTATTATTATTATTATTATTATTATTATTATTATTATTATTATTATTATTATTATTATTATTATTAATATTTTAACATTTATTCTATGTGAGCAAATGTGTAATATTTTAATCTGTGTATTTTAAGCTTTATTAGTTAGTAGGACCCCCAACATTTATTTGCAGGGCCCCCAAAACCTTAGCTACGCCACTGCATGAAAGACCGCTTATTTTTGCTCAGAGGTCTCTTTATTAGGCTTGACAGTCTTTTACATGCCAGAAATCTACGACATAGGACCACTGGATTTACTTTCCTTTCGATGAAAGCCATGCTTAGGATTTTTACGCCCGAAAAAAATTCATCGCCCTCCACTGGTTTGAACCCGCTACCTCGGGAATCAGCGGCTAGCATGTTAGCCTTATGCAGGCACCTCCGGTAACAGAAGAGCATTACCACCAGCAGATAAAGCTTAGGCCCTGCACAATCCCTCCAATAGAATCTTGGACTCGAAATCGTAATTAGACCCCATAAACAATGTTTTGGAAAACTAGTGGTGCAGAAGCGCCGTTGCACCCTGATTAGCGGGTGTGTGGTGTTAGACTTGCTACCTCCTTTTAACCTCAAATACATCCGCCACCCTGCAACCCTCATCTCATCTAACAAGCTGTTAAACCCATGACAGGCATGTAGGCTAAAACAGTCACACGGGCTGCTCTCAGACTGCCAACGCCAGAACGGTCTAAAATACAGTTATTCCCAATAGCCTTACGTTTGGATTCGAATCAATTGGATATGCAATTTTCTCTTTGGTTTGTAATGGGAACATTGACCGCCTCCATAGCACAGTGGTAGTGCGCCTGCCTCTGGCATATAGGACCAAGGTTCAATCTCCGGTACCGGTTCTCCGGATTTTTCCCCGTTGGGAGGTCCGGTTCGGGGTGCATTCAGCCTCGTAATGCCAGCTGGACTTCATTCGGGCCACCGGGAACCGCACTGGAGATAATACCTATAGCTAGATCCCATCAAATCCTTGATGGGCCTTGCTGTCGACGGACATTTAAGCCCCCCACCCCCTTTGGTGGCTTACTAGGACATCAAGGATCGCTGGTGGAATCTAGGAATTTTTTTGGGAAGCGTAATATGCCAACGTAGCCATGCATCAACGCTTGGATGACAAGAAGTAGATCTACTACACCAACAGGTAAAAAAAGAAGTGAATAACATATTTAAAATATTGGAACTTTTGTGATGGTTAATTTCTTACCTCTTACGCCGTAAAATCCAAGTTCAGCAAAAAAATTATTTCAAGCGTTGCCATTACTTCTCTCGCTCTTCAGAATACTCAATTCCTGCTCGCTTAAGTTCAAATACAAACAAATGAGTTAGGAGTAGGCAGATGGAGGGACCTCGAGTAACTGGAGCACAGCACCGCAAGTAGGCCATAGTGAGTTCTTTTTTGCTTCTAACGTGACTCTTCGAAGGTAGGGATAAAGGTGCAACCCGAAGGGCGACCAGGACCGAACGATAATGTGCGCCAGCAAGATTGGGGCCCCTAACGATTTTAACATTGCACCAATCCTGACGTAGGCAAGCTCTGCCTAAACCACTCGCATTCCATGGGTCTCGGGATAGTCGAAACAGCAGGAGGGGGGTACCAGCACCCATCAAACGCCTAGGACAAATCTTTCCGTAGTGCAAATTCCACCGTCTTCAGCAACACACCAGCTGCCGTCGCCTGCTCCTACAACTCTGAAACAAAAGGAGGGAAACTATGGACAGGAAATTCGTGGTAGAAGGGGAATCACTACGGCTTTCGTTAACCGACTAGGGGAAACCATGGAAAAACTCATGATCAGAGGGCTCTGCCCAACGGAAAGGTTCTAAGTTGGCTGCATTTGCATGTTTGACGTCGTACACGACGACGTACACGAATGTTACACACGACAATTTGTACAATGGATGGCATTTAGTAATGATGGAACGTTAGGACATTTGCCCTAAAAGCGTATTTTAAGAATAATGACTCAGCTACACAAACAAAGCATGTTTCTAGCCTCCATTTTTATTTTTATGAGGGAAAACATTATGTCATTCCAATCGTCCGACCATCATGAATTGGGTTAAAGCATTAAGAACAACTGCATCAGTACCAACAAGAAAAAAGTACCGTGTCATGGTGTAGTGGTTAGTCACAGACTACGGCGCAGGAGACCTGGGTTCGAATTTCAAATCATAAGTTGGACTGGAAGGCTTCCTGTATCGGTTTGTTAACTACATAGATTATCCCCGCGGATCCAAGAAATATAAACACAACGTAGTAACTGCGCCGTAGTGTAAACATAGTGGACAAGTTGATACGCAACGCGATGGAATTACCTGCTGCATTATTGTACGTGACATCTGGCATGGACCAAGGAACAGACGGGGAAACTACAGAAAATGCAGTAGGTAACGTCAGTTTTATTATCATGGAATTTCCAGAAGGAAGCTACAGAGCACATCCAGATATGGTTCACTTTTGGCTTCTATCATTACTGCCTCTGTTTATCAGACTTTATAACATGGCTAAGAGCAGCAAGATACCGGATGAGTCACACCCTCATATATGGAGGCTCCTGAATGAGCATTTGGAGAGCATTTATACAACTTTTTTTAAAAAAGAAGAAGCTGCTAGATCATCGTAGAACCGTCCGAGCTTCTGGAAATGTGGATATATTAAGAGAGGCGTTTCAGCAGTCCTCGTTCTCTGCTACAACTTTCATAAGCTTTGGCTGCATATATATGACAGAATTGCTACGAAGATATTACTCTTAGATATGCATTCCCATCCCTATAAGTTGCAACTTGTGCGAAAACTAGACTCTCTGATTATCATATATCCGAGGTTGCGGGTTCAAACCCGTCGGAGTGCGATAGATTTTTTTTCGCATAAATATATCATGACGGAATGTAGTAAAGGTGTGGGTGTGACACAAGCGCTGCTTGTTTTCGTCCGGTCTGCACAGTGACATCATCCAGACTGCAAACGCGAGGAAAAAGTCAGAAGCGCGACAATAATACAGTTGCAGTGCGAGAGTTTGAATGCTTTATTTACCTTATAACAAAAGAACAAACCTAAACAATCCCAGAAAGAGATAATAATGTTTAATTTATACAAAAAAATCACATGTATTGTAATCTGGAGCAAGACTATACTCTGGAACTCTAAGGTTATTTTTATGTGATAAACGCCATTCAAGCAAAAACGAAAAGGGGACAAAAAAAAAAAAAAAAAAAAAAAAAGAGAGAGAAAGCAACAGTAGCAATGATTTTCTTTATAGAACACAACATAAATAGTAACATTGCGGTGGAAGTAACAGTATTACGTCTACCGTGTGCTCCTTATCTCCAAACTGCCCTTACTCATCGGCTAAATGTGCTGCAAAAATACTACACATTGGAAAAATGGATTTAGTGTTCTTAAACATTACGTGCCTTCTATTTTAGTTCCCTGCATTTGGCCATATAGTCGTTCAAACTATAGAGAATGTCCATTTAAATGCCTGTAAACTCAGGTTCCTATACAATTATGGCCAAAAAGCAAAAGTTTTCCATGCATTAAAGAGAAAAAATCTTTCAAGAGAAGCCCCAAGAATTTTCGAATGGCAGACAGTTGCAGAGAATAGCGGAGGACCAAACAGAGCCGGCTCATACATTAAACATTTTTTAAAACACCTTAAGGTCAGAAAATAGAATCGTAATTTTCAACTCTGTTTTTATAAACTAGAACATTCTTATTTTCAAATTGTACATGACGCAGTTTTCGATATATGTATATATTTTTTAAATTCAGTATACCTGCTTATAAACAGTAACATTAATAATCTGATGAGTTGTACTTACATGACTTTCTCTACCATTGTACTAACCATTCTTACAAACTCTTATTCCTATATCTTCTTCGTGTTAGTTGAGATAAACTTTTGTACAAATTATCTTACTGCTTATTTCCTTGTAGGTTTAAGAAGAATATTAGAATACAGTGGGCTTTGTGCGATATTCAAATCTTTTAAAGCTTTGAGATGCCGTTTTCTTTGCACGCTCAACATATAAAAAATGAACAACGATGTTCCGTTTCACGAAAGTTTTAAGTTTTCCGAAGCTGACACAAAAAGCAAGGAATAAGTGCGAAATGGTTCACTCTGCAAATATATATATATATATATATATATATATATATATATATATATATATATATATATATATAAAGTGGGTGTTTTAGCGAGATCTACATTTTTTGTGTAGTAAGATTTTGTCTATCTCTTACGATTTACGAGTTATTCAAAAATCATCTAGAGGAAACAGGACTACATAGGCTATGGCTAGAAAATTCAAAATATACATTTCATTTGTCATACAAATATCTTAAACATATGTAAGTTTAATCAAAATCGTTTGAGCCATTTTAAAAAAGTAAACATTTTCGAAATATTTTCCATGTAAAGGATAGTTAAGGTGGGGCTATTGTCTTCGAAATCTTCGTTAGCATCCTTGAAACACACTCAACTTAAATACCAACTTTGATTTTTAACTGACTTTTCGTTTTTGAGTTATGCTGTCCACAGACTGTCACACACACACGGACCTTTTTCTGAAAATGTTTTCTTTTTTTTTTTAATTTATTCAGGGGGTCTCAAAACATATAATTCCGGTGAAATCCCTACATCGAATTTTTGGGTGGAACGCAATACTTTCTCTACTTACCTGTAAAGAAAGTAAAAATTACGATCTTTTTGTGATCATGCTTTAATAGTTGTGAGGTAATTAAGAACAATATCAATGTTGGGTAAACGTTTAAGCTAAAAATTGGTATCTATATTTAAATTTTTCTCTCAAACTAGTAAAATAATTAAACATTCATTGCTATAATTTATTAACGTGGTTTTAAAGAGCGAATCTGTAAAATATTAACTTTTTAAAAATGTATTTGCGCTGTGTGAAGCATTCTTTCAACGCACCAACAAATTCTGATGTGTTACATTCACATGACTGCATATTCTTGCAAACCCTTATTCCTCTATCTACTTCATGTTAATCGAGATAAACATTTGTAGAAATTATCTTATTCTTATTTTTCTGGTAGGTGCAAGGGGAATATAGTAGGCTTTAAGCGATAATCGAATGTTTCAAGAGTAGTCGTTACATGATAACTTTAAAACTTCGTTCTCTTTGCATGACTAAGAGATAAAAATAAATGTATAACGACCTGCCATTTGAGCACGGTCTGCATTGCAAAATTCTGGCAAATAATAAGGCATATCTCCGAAATGGTTCACTTTACATGACATAAATTGTGTGTTTTGACGAGATCTATATTTTTGTGCAAAATATGATTTCGATCAACATTTTTTGTGCAAGATTTGGCCTGTCTCTTACGGTTTACCAGTTATGCAAAAGTTATTAAGAGTAAACAGGACTATATGGGCTATAGCCAATAAATTCAAAATACGTATGCACTTTATTTGCAAAATATATTGAGTAATTTTTAAGAAAATCATGATCTTCGAAAAATATTTCATGTAAAGGGAAGTTTAGGTTAGATGAATTTCTTCGAAATCTTCGTGTTCCATCCTTGAAATGTATTTAACTTAAATACCAAATTCGGTTTTTAACCGATTTTTTGTTTTTGAGTTATGCTGTTCACAAACACACAGGCGCATACACACGGACATTCGTTTTGATACCGAAATTTAGATTTCCGATCGAATGGGCTTTTGAAAAAGACACGTTTTAATTTAATTGCCGGATATGAGATTTGCGATAAGTGTTAAGTAATAACATAAATAGATAATAGAGCAGGAAGTGTTGTAAGGTGAGCAAGATATGAGTAAATAATAGTCGTTAAATTTGTAGTATAAACGCATTATTGGTTTGAAATTAGCGAGTCATGACGTCATACCACATAGTTTAAATACACGTTCGAAAGTCAGTTCTACAAACCTTAAAAGTCGCGTGATATATCTAATAAAATATAAAGTAAACATCGTTTAATCCTAAAAAGGTAATTATATATTTGAAATTCATAAAAGAACATGTTATAATAGAAAGGGACATTTCTAAATTGCGGGAAAAGGAAATAGCATTTTGGATACGAGGCTTTCTTGGATGACGTCATGACATTCAAATGGGAAGCGAACGGCTTCTTAGCGTGGGTAAGAGAGAAGCGTCTAGGCAGTACTCAACCAGAGACCAGTACGGGAGGTCGCGCTGCGTGGATGTGAGGGCGATTCCTCTACATACACATATAGAATCGGCATATCTCCCAAAAATATTTAAAATAAATAATATATAAAGTTGTTCTTGGGTTGTCCATTACACTTACGCAAACCCGAGATAAAGAGATCTTATGCAGAACTAGCCGAGGCGAGCTACATCGAAGGGCAACATCACGTCACCAACGACTTCAGCTTCAAATGGCGATCCAATAACTAGGACACACAACGAATATACAGCTTCAAATTGGCTTCCCAACGTGTGGCTTCGAAAGAATGGACCAACCCCCCAAGACGACCAGATCAGCATCGAACCAGCAGACAAGAAGGTGCCCAGCGTGTCAACATCTGTGAAACGTGTAGTGAACAAGTTTAAGTGCAGTTAAAGTGAAATAGTGAAAATATTGAAAATTTTGGTGAGTAGAAAAACACATGTAAATAGCTTAGAAATGGAAGACAGTGACACAGATTTTTTAGGTTTTGACAGTCCGGAAATTGAGAAAAGTGTAAGTAGGATGGAAGAATTTAATCAGAATGTAATTGGTAGCAGAATATGCCAAGAAGTAGAAGATCAGAACGTTAGAGAAACACCTAGAGGTAGTTCAGAAATGTTTAGTAGTAATTCAGAAAGGCCAGCATTTATGTCAGAAATAGAGAATATGTTTCAAACGATAATGAAAAAGATGAGTACAGAGTTAAGTAGAAAGATAGATGAAAATAGTAAAGAATTAAGAACAGAGTTAAGTCAAAAGATGAGTAAGATAGACGAAACTAGTATAGAGTTAGGACAGAAATTAGAAAAGGGACAACAGGAATTGGGAATGCAATTGGAGAATCAGAGGAGAGTTTTCGAAACCTTTAGGGAAGAAGTTAGGGAGGAAATTAATAAAGTCAGTAGTGAAGTAAAAGAAAATAGAGAACAGGTTAAGGGAGAATTAGAGACAATAAGGCAAGAAGTAAAGAATTCTGAAAAGAAATTAGGTCAACAAGTGAGTGAAAAATTAGATAAAGAAAGGAAAAAAGTAACATATAGATTAGACAAACAAAGGGAAGAAATTAGAGAAGAGTTACAGGGGTGTAAAGTTAGAATAGAAAGATCTGATGTAGAAAGTGAAAGGCAGGCTAGAAATTTGGAGGATGTTACAGACCAAATAAAAGGAGTAGTAACAGAAATTACTCAGGTAAAAGAGGCCTTAGAAAATTTGAAATTAAATGAAAATGCATGTAATCACAACAATCTTAGTAATGAAGTTGCAAGAAACGAGGCAATACCAGGTGTATCAGCTGACATTTCGATGCAAAATAGGGGTAACAGTAATTCCCATTCTGATCTCGGAAATAGCTCAGGGATAGGTGACAATTCAAATTTACATTGGCCTAACCATGTCTTAAATGAAATGACACCTCCAGTTTTTGAAAATGAAGATTCAGATGATCCTAAAGCCTTTTTAGAAGGGTTACAAGAGTACTTCACGGTGAAACGTATACCAGAGGAGTACAAGATGGTGATAGTAAGAAAATGCCTAAAGGGTAATGCTGCTAATTGGCTAGGCCTTTCTATGGGTAACAATAATGATTACAGGACCTTTAGAAACATCTTTTTAACCAGATATTGGGGAGCTAGTAGGCAGGCTAATATTAGAGTTGAATTAAGCAATGGAAAATTTAATCCTAGATCGGAGGAATCGATGGTCAACTATTTTATGAGAATAGCGAGAAAATCGAAGATGTTGGATCCTCCCTTGGATGAAAAAGATCTAATAAATATAGTTACTCCACATTTTCCGGAAACACTTCAACACTACCTAATCATAGCCCGACCCGATAGCATTGCAGCTATGATCGAATTATTATCAGCCTTAGAAGTCAATAAGCCAAAACACTCATTTGGAAATAAATATGAAGGAAAAGAAACTGTCAATTCTTTCGGGCAAGGGGCACAGTATTATCAGAATAGAAGTGAGATTAGGGAAAGATATAAAGGACCAGTACCAAGGATGGAATCATTCCGGTGGGAAAATCAAGGTAGATATAACCAGGAAGGGCATCACCAAAATAGAAATGGTAATCTAAGGGGAAGAAATATAAGGGTGAATTATATGAATACGAATAGATTTGATCGAGGTAGACGGGGACGTTATTTTGGACATAGTAGAAATTCAAATGATGGGTATTGGACAAACGGAGATAATGAGTTTAGACCGAGGTCACCAAGACAGGGAGAAAGGTATTCAAATGGACGAAATTCCCCCGAAAATGCGGAAATGGTCGAGGCCATTAACACGGTCAAAAACATGGTAGGAAGTAACCCCGATTTAATGCAGGAAAACAGAAGTAACAATTCGGGAAATAGTACAGGAGCCATACATAAAAATCAGGGAAACGCCAGACCCGGTCAAACGCGCCTTCAGTGAGAACTGGGTATCCTAGTAATGATTGTGATAAGTACTCGGAAATAAATAGTCCTGGAAGGCAAATGATGATACAAAAGAAAAGAGAATGGAAAAATAGAAACGACGAAAACGAAAAAGTAGGAGATCCACCTAAAATCAAAATTGGAGTAAATGGAAAACAATACAATGCAATTATAGATACGGGATCAAATAGCACAGTATGCTCACAAAATTTTTATGATAATTTACAAAGTAGTGGCTTTAAAGTAATGTCTTTACCAGTTAATGGGATATATTGCTCGCTAGCTGTGGGAAAACGAAAAGAGAGAGTAAAATTTCAAGCAATGATAAATATTGAAATAAATGGGAGAATACTTGGAATTTTATTTCTGATTGTAGGAAGACTTGTGACAGATATTATAATAGGTTGTGATTGTCTTTATGCCTGGGAAGCTGTGGTGAATTTTAAAAACATGATTCTAGAAATGAAAGTTGAAGATGAGACCATTATAGTGCCTTTTGTGGAAGATAGTAGTTCAGAAACTATTGTAAGAGAAAAAGAGGAAGAAGAAATCCAAGGGGATACATTCTTTGTAGAATATGTTAAAGTAGGAGCTATGGAATTAACTGAAGTAAACGATTATAAAGCTTCAGAGTCGATAATAAAGAAAATGTAGAATGGGATAAAAATGATTTCATAGACAATTTGAGGGTTTCTGATGCAACTAGGTACTATGATAGGGAGAGTAGTGAAGACTTAGAAGAATTGTTGAGAAAAAAAAGTAACTCAGGCTGATCAACTAAATGAACAACAGAGGGATAAATTGTTTGAAATATTAATCCGAAATAAAGAAGTATTCTCTGAGAAACCTGGTAAATGTAATATTTATACTCATTCGTTTGAGATGATACCCATCAAACCTTTTACACATAAAGCGAGAGCTATCCCTAGTACCATAAGAGAAGAGGTAGATGCAGTTATAAAGTCAATGTTAGAAGATGAGGTTATTGAAATTTCGAATTCAGAATTTGTGAATCCCCTATGTATTGTAAATAAGGCCAATGAAAGATTAGGGTGACATTAGATGTGAGAAAACTAAATTATTGTTCATAATACTTTCCATCAGGGAATCCAACAGAACGTGTCCTCCGAGATATAGGAATTTATTTACGTGTACTTACACATCATAATCACAAGGATTGGGTGAAATATTGTCCATTGATAGAAAAGATTATCAATCACACCATTAATGTAACTACTGGGTTTGCACCAATAAAATTAATGTTAGGAATTGAACCAGAACCAATATTGATCGGGGAACCAAAAACACTGAAAATTAATGACATTCAGTTAAGTGAAGAAGAAAGAGCGAAAATTGCTTTTGAACGAATCAAGAAAAAGGCAGAGAAGCGAAAATTAAAGAAAAAGAGTAGAAAACATAAATGGGAACCTAAGATAGGCGATTGGGTACTAGTTAAAGACCATAAGTTATCAAGTGCATTGCGAGGTAGGAACAAAAGGATGGAATTGTTATATAAAGGTCCTGCAGAAATTATATCAAAATTTGGTTATCATACCTATGAATTAAAAGATGTTAAAAATGAAAAATGTCTGGGAAGATGGCATAAACAACTCTTTCGACCATACAAGAAACCGTGTGGTGCCTTGGAACCTTGATTTAATGTAAAAGAAAAATTGGAAGTGTCATTTGTCTATTGGCGCCCAATCAGCTTTGAGATAAAATGTAAATGTTAGCTTACTTGAAAATCATATATTGGTCAGGTACTTACATATTCATGAAAAATGCAGAATGTGAATTGCTATCTACTACAAAGAGCTTAAAAATATATTGTATAGAGCTCACAATAACAGCTTCAGAAAGATTGTTAAATTGTTCATCTCCGCATAGAGAGAAAACAGAATATTTACTTTGTAAACATTTGTTAAAATATTTAGATGTATAGATAGTTATCACAGAAAGACAGAGAAAGAACTTGTCTAAAGAGTGCAATGGATTTATATAAATATATGTACATTTTAGTGCTTAAAGGATATAGTACAGATATGTGTTACAATAACCAAAAGTGAAAAATCACAGTGCAAGTGATAGTGAGAGCGAAGTGAGCAAACATGAACTAAAAGAAGGAAGTATAAAGAAAGACTCTTGAAATTTAACCTTTATATAAAAGCTTCACAGAAGAAACCATAACATATTGTAATTAGTATTTAAGGATTAATGTTAAGTCAAGTGTATAATTGTTTGTCATGTTAAAAAAGATTAATGAGAAAATGTTAATAACCAATTTCAAAACAGTGTAATTGAAAATTGTATATAATGGGAGTGTTGCCGATTATTCAAAATACAGGAGTAATTTTTAATTTTTCTTTCGGGCAAGACATTTACATTATTTTATTATAAAATAATAAAATAACATAAATGGGGGCATTTGATACCGAAATTTAGATTTCCGATCGAATGGGCTTTTGAAAAAGACACGTTTTAATTTAATTGCCGGATATGAGATTTGCGATAAGTGTTAAGTAATAACATAAATAGATAATAGAGCAGGAAGTGTTGTAAGGTGAGCAAGATATGAGTAAATAATAGTCGTTAAATTTGTAGTATAAACGCATTATTGGTTTGAAATTAGCGAGTCATGACGTCATACCACATAGTTTAAATACACGTTCGAAAGTCAGTTCTACAAACCTTAAAAGTCGCGTGATATATCTAATAAAATATAAAGTAAACATCGTTTAATCCTAAAAAGGTAATTATATATTTGAAATTCATAAAAGAACATGTTATAATAGAAAGGGACATTTCTAAATTGCGGGAAAAGGAAATAGCATTTTGGATACGAGGCTTTCTTGGATGACGTCATGACATTCAAATGGGAAGCGAACGGCTTCTTAGCGTGGGTAAGAGAGAAGCGTCTAGGCAGTACTCAACCAGAGACCAGTACGGGAGGTCGCGCTGCGTGGATGTGAGGGCGATTCCTCTACATACACATATAGAATCGGCATATCTCCCAAAAATATTTAAAATAAATAATATATAAAGTTGTTCTTGGGTTGTCCATTACACTTACGCAAACCCGAGATAAAGAGATCTTATGCAGAACTAGCCGAGGCGAGCTACATCGAAGGGCAACATCACGTCACCAACGACTTCAGCTTCAAATGGCGATCCAATAACTAGGACACACAACGATTATACAGCTTCAGTTTTATACAGGGGGCTTTGTATTTTCGTTGAAATCTCGACATCGAATTTTTGGGCGGAATACAATACTTCCACTGCCTACTACAGTAACGGGTGATCCAAAAGACTGTGAACCGGCTGCTCTGTATTTTGTCTGTGCGGGTCCTCTGCGCTCGTCGCCGACTGCCGCTGTCATAGAACAGCGCGGATAAAACCATACAGTATTTTTAAAACTACTTTTAAAGGCTTTACTTACCAATATAATTATAGCAGATGCTTAAACTGGCCACCGTCGTTGTCCATACATTTTTGGCACCTCTTTAGGAAATTATCCATCACTCGCCGTAGTTCATGTTGAGAAACGCTGGCAGTTTCCTGACGGATATTTTATTTTAATGCTTCCAGGATGTGTGCGTTTGTCTTGTACACTTTATGCTCTAAGTTACCCCAGAGGTAGAAATCGCAGGGGGTCAGGTCAGGAAACCGAGGGGGCCACAAATTTCTACTAATAATTCTCTCCTGAAGCACACTTTCAATTGCTCTCATCGAAAGATCGGCTGTATGAGCTGTTGCAGAGTCTTGTTGAAAAAAGGTTAAATCACCTTCCCTGTGGGTTAATTCTCTTATTAAAAATAAAAAAAAATAAAAAAATAAAAAAATAAAAACAAATTAAAAAAAAATAAAAAAAAAAAGCGCAAAACTGTATTCACGTATGTACGGGCGACAACTGTTGACTCGAAAAAAAATCATAATAAATACACGCTATGCAGTAGAAAACAAATGCTGACCCATGGGCGCTGGCAGACTTTTTTTCAGGGGAGCGCCACATGTTGGAAGTTGCAATCAAACAATTAACTCAATATTCTGTTGTCAAAATTTATAGTATTTATTACGAATAACTGTATTAATTTGTACCAAATAAAATTTGTTCTTTACAACAAAATTGCAACAATAGTCCAATATCCAGTAATTGACTGCACATTTAATTCATTAATTTCCAAGCGGGGGGGGGGGGGCGCGTCCCCCCTTGACCCCCTTCGCGACGCCCATGTGCTGAACCATAATACACTTCGTGACTAAATACAGGACTAAATAATAAAACACACTGGTAATAATGCAACCGCACGATATCGCGTCAACTCAATACTGATCATGAGCAGAACAGAGCCAATTTGAACAGGTGCATTACACTTGATATATTAAAACCCTAAATGCTGTATTAAAATTCCAAATTAATCGAACTGAATTTGATGCCGGCTCTCGTAGCCGTGGTTGTTGGAGTCTAATTCTCGGTGCTCCGCCGATCAGTGTCTCGGGTTCGAGACTTGGGTGTTGTCCGTGTGTCTGGAAGTGAGTAAATGCGGGCGTGAGTGAACTTAATAGAAATAATCATCCGGGTAGCTGAATGGTCCTTGACGATCAAAAGCAAAAAATAATTATTATATAATATTTATTAATATTTGAATAATGTTTAATGTAATAATAATAACAATAACAACAACAATAATAACAACAACAATAATAATAATAATAATAATAATAATAATAATAATAATAATAATAATAATAATAATAATAATAATAATAATAATAATAATAATAATAATACTGATGATGGTGATGATGATTATGATGATGGTGATGCTGCTACTGATGATGATGATGATGATGACGACGATGATTGATGATGATGATGATGATGATGATGATGATGATGATGATGATGATGATGATGATGATGATGATGATGATAAACTGAAATTGATGGTATCCTTCACTAATACTTTTAATTCTGCTTGCGGTTTTCCTTTTAGAGCTACCAGACATTTTATTCCTTAATTCAATTCCTTATTCTAATAAATGCTCTTGTCCAAATATGAATTCTTATTATTTCCTGTTTTTTTATTGTCTTACTGAGTAATCCCACAGTGAATAACAACCTTCCATTTGAGAAAAGCTTAAGTATTGCAAAACTCAAACAAAAATCAAGGAATATCTCTGAAATGGTTCACTCCACTAAAAATGCATTTAGACATAGCTTATGTGTTCTAACGAGATCTACATTTTTTGTGCAGTAAGTTTTGTTCTATCTTTTATGGTTTATGAATTATGCAAAACTCATCACGAATAAACAGGACAACATAGGCTACAGTCAGAATATTAAATATATTATTTAATCAAAATCATTAGAGCTATTTCTGAGAAAATAAAAATTTTCAAAAACTGTTCTGTGTAAAGGGTAGTTTAGGATGGAGGAATTTTCTTCAAAATCTTTGTGTCTCATCCTTGAGAGATGTTAAACCTAAATACCAACTTTGGTTTTTAATTGACTTTCCGTTTTTGAGTTATGCAGTTCACAGGCACACACACATGCACGCACGCACACACGCACACACACACACACACACACACACACACACACACACACACACACACACACACACACACACACACACACACACACACAACTTCTTTGCAAAAAAGGTATCACTGCTGCTCCTTCAACTGTCTTCTATGTCCTTCTATGTCATGCCTAGCTCGTTTTAGCTGAATAGGTGAATGCCTTTTGTTTGCATTACACAATAAAAGCAAAAGGTTACAGGCTTCTGGTTTATTTTAAAAACTGTCTCTAACCCTCCTGAACATTTGCTCTTGCTTGCTCCCCAATGTAAACTCAATAATAAAAAAAGTTTTTCACTGCGTAACTTTTGCAGTGCACAGATAAAAAATTTCCAAAAACATTTAATTTAAAAATTTGTAACACTTGACTGAGTAAACATAGAGAATTCAAATTAGGCAGTTAGCAGCACTATGGTTTACTCTAGCTAAGAAAAAAAATATACACAAATTCTAGCAGTAGGTTTATTAGTTAGTGCATGATGAGTATAGAAATAGCAAATATTGGACTTTTGCTGAAAAAAACATTTTCTGTAAAAATTTGAGCCTATAGAAATGTATAATGACTCTAAAAAGAATATAACGATAGAGACAAAAATTCTGCATAGGATTTGTTCAAACTGAAATTTATAACAAATGAATATTTACACAGTGCTATTAGGAACCTGGCAACAATGTGAGAGTAGAAAAGGATGAAACTAACAGCAACTTGTACGTGCTAGATACAGACAGATATATCCCATCTAACTCCATACTGTCATCTAAGTATGAGACAAGCTTTATAAAGAAATGTCTGCTCGCCTTGAATGAGACCTTTTTATACAAACAGGTTAAAACTATAGAAAGAATTTTTGTTATCTGCTGTATCATGAGTTTTAATTCACTGAACTTCAAAAACACTAACTAGCTCCTTTATCTGTTTTCTTCAGTAGAAGATTTTCTCCTTCCACAAATGCCTTGTAAATTTCTATTAGTTCCAAAAATTATTACACAATCATTAAAAAAAAGCTAACCCTAAGGCATAATGGCCCTTTCTGGACCCGGGCCTACCACCCAGCTGCAACATCCCCCATCTCTGCCCACTATAGGCATCATGAGTGGGGTGCAGTACTGGGGGGTGGTATGTGGTGAGCACTCTGATCCCTTCCAGCTGGTTATGCAGTCTTCACGACCTGACACAATCATAAACCAAAGCAAATTTAAGCTTCAACAAGAACAGATTGTTTCGGCACTATAATACCAAATTTAAGTTTGCAGAATATTTCTTTTAATTTGTCAGTGGTATCTGAAAATAAAATAATTGTTAATATTTTAAGTTTTTATTAGTATACTTTTAATACTAAAAAAGCAGAAAAATATGCCATAATACATAAGATGCTTGATTAAAACTGTCAGTAAATAAAAACAAAATATTTTCATCAAACTAATTCTTGCTGGAATTTGCCGAACAGAAATTAGGTAACATAATGGGTATAATCTGGCAGCTTATCAGTAGTGATAATCATTGTTAAACACTTGTGTTGTAAACACTTTATGGCTCATAAGCCTGCCTTCCACTTCAGATGATATTCTCTCTTGGCATTAGAGCACTGACTACTTGACCTCTGATCCTTCTATCTGAAAGTAAAGTGTTTACACTCTTTTGATTAGTTTTATAGCTTTGCTGCTAACTGATAACTGAATGCTATAAAATCAAATTAAATGAGCAGGAAGAACAAAAACAGGTTTTGTCTTTCATAACAAATAAAAGGGATAAATTATGATTTGACAAAAAGACAGCATACAAATTTTGAAAGCTAGTTCATAAAAATATTGACTGAGCTAATTTAACATTTTGCTTCCTCCTTTATACTAACATCTATTATGTTCTGTGAAAAACTAGTTTCTTTGATTCCTTTTGTTTTATTTTAATAACATCCTTCTATGCATCTGACATAATAGAGTGTTTAAATTTAGTTAACTTGACTTATAAAATGGTCATGATGAAAACCATTTTAAAAGAAAGTTGCCTAATTTAGGAAGGCAGGAACACTGATCCAGAGTTTTTCTTACAAGAGTTAAGGGCTATCACTTTAAAAATAAAGTTAACTTTGAAATTATTTTTAAAATATTTAATAAATCACATGTAAAACATTCCCTTCTTCTCATATGAAAACACATTTATTAAAACTGCTTACTTAGTGAAATGGTTTTGACAAGTAGAGTGGAATTTTAAAAATGAATTGAATCTGCTATTATATTATAAATGTTGTAATAATTACAAAATGTTAAAAGAACTGCAAATATGCAAAATCTGGCAATTCTAACTCTTACTAATGCTACAGGAGTCTGTCAAACGCATTTATCTCTAAAAAAACATATTTTGATATTTTATTGCCTTCAAAGATGGTCCTGGGTTTTGCGGCTTCATGAACCCTGGGAATAGGGGATGCAGACCATACCCTGGGAGAAATAACCTGACACTTGACGTTTCAGTTGTCTGCCAGCCGCTCTGTCACAGCATTGCCACTTTTCACTTTAACCGAGACCACTAAAATCTGTTACGAATGCAACAAAGTACTGAAATATGCAGTGTAAACTATATGAAGTATATGAAATATAAAACTACAATCCCTCCAGATACACCGTTGTATGTAATTCATCCGTGAGTCACCTTCTTTCACTCTGCACTTATTAAACAATCAAACAATATATGGTTGCGAGCGGCAAAACATGTGTAAGACAGAAGCTAGGATTACACACACATGTTGCAACATGGGTGAGTACACACCTCTGGTCACGTGATAGTCACATGATGTATTTGTGACACGATTGGATGTGATGAGTTGAGCCCCCTTACTTGTCGCTTATGAGCCACGTGATTGATGTGGCTGTCAAGTGCCAGATTAATTCTCCCAGGGTATAAATAAACAATCAGTGGCAAAATGCTAATGTATTTGTTTAATCTCTGAAATTTTAAATCAGAATCAAGTAATTATATCAATCAACAATTTGTCTGTGGCTATTACAGGACCTAAACTGTCATTCCCATATAGGTTCATTATTAGTCTATTTACTTGATTTTCATTAGATATGTGAGCATATGAAGCTGCAATAATGGGAGAAGCTGGGAAAAGTAGTTTACCTTCTACTCATTCTCTTGCATCAATTGAATCTTTGAATGGCTGAACCTTTCGTTAAAAAACAAACTATTTCAGTGTTATCATTATTGCTGATTTTTTGGAAGTTTTATACAGAGTGGTGTAAACATTTAAAGAACTTTATATGAACATTAATAAGAGCTTCTCAGGTTACTAGCTGTGAGATGTTAATTAAGTTGCTTGAGCTTACTTTAACATCTCACGGCTGGTAACTCAAGAAGCTCTTATTAATAAACATCACCAGGAAAGCTTCAAATCTTACTTTATATGAACAGTTGGCATCAAACTGTTGATGGGAGCAACAACTCTTGAAATATGTTCCATTTTATATAAGTGTAAGCGATGTAGTGTCACTAAAGTTACTCACATATGTCTTTAATTTAATTATTCCACTATTCTTTTATATTTATATTTTTATAATCATAACAACAATGTTGGATGACTACCTCTGTGGCCTGGTGGTTAGCATGCTAACCGTCAAATCTAGAGGTCCCAGATTAAATTTCTGGCTGGAGAGTATGTATTTTTCTTTACTCAGGATTATTCCCCATCCTCCCTAGAATCTGGAAGTGTGAATGAGAGTGTGAATGTGTATGTGAATTCACTGTAATAATCAAAAGTAATACAAACCCAAAGATTAACACAACTGTAAGCAAGTGAACATCATTACAGATGAGCAGTTGTTGTTGTTTTCTAGTACCTTGCATCTGGCAATGAAGCCATTAGCATTCGTGCTTTCCAATACTTTTGAACTGTAGTTTCTTCTGATCTTAATGCTTCACAGGTCTTCAAGTGGTCTTCGTTCATTTCTGCTGGATCGTTACACAGGACACATATTGGTGAGGCTGAGATACCTATTCTGTAGAGATGACTTGCCAAGCAGTCATGATTTGTCAATAGTCGGAAGGCTGCAACAGCTGTTTTCCTTGGTCTCTGGGGGATTATATCTGGATTGGAAAGTAGTGTAATCCATTTTTTATCTTTGGCATTTGTTTCTATTTCTTGTAGATATGAATGACAAAAATTTTTTATGATCAAGCGTTTTATTGAGGAATATGAGAAATTGAATTTAGAATTTTGTTTTATTGTTGTGCCTTTCTTTGCAAGTGAGTCTGCAGCTTCGTTCCCCATGACTCCACAGTGTGCTGGAATCCATTGGAGATGAACAGTCTTATTAACTTTTTGGAGTTGTGTTAACATTTTGTAGCATTCTCTAATTTTTGTTGACTTCTTTGTAGTATTTGAACATATTCCCTGAATTGCAGCTTTAGAATCTGAAAGAATTACTGCCTTGTTAAATTTATTTAAGGGAAGATTTAATAATTGTCGGAGAGCAATGTATATAGCCTCTATTTCTCCATCATAATTTGTTGTGTCTCTGCCAACAGAATGATAAAAGGAAAAATGTGAACACGTAACTCCAGCTCCAGTAAGGTTTTCCTTCGAGGATCCATCAGTATATATGTGCAGCCATTCTTCTGTGGGATACCTAGTATTGATTGTTTCCTGAGCTAGAAGTTTTTGTATTTCTTTTGGTGTGTCTGATTTACTTATTTCCTCTATTAATTCCAAATTGAAGGTAGGTTGCAATAATTCCAATGGATTTTCTCTTATAAGTAGATTTTCTCTGGTGTTAGGAATGTTCAATTTGGATTTAATCTGTGTTACCTTTTCTAGGAAAGTACTATGAGTTTTAAGGATTGAATGGGGGAGGTTCTCTTCTTTCCATTTAGAGTTTGGCAGTCCTAACATTTTCTCGTGTTGGAGCAATGCTTGTTCTTCTATTTTTGTTGTTATTGATGGGGTCCGTGTTAAGGCAAGCATGGCATCAATAGGTGTGGATTTAACTGCTCCAGTGATTAGGCGAAGAGCCTGATTTTGTATTTGTTCAAGTTTATTGATGTTAGCATTTGCTGCTGTTATTAAAGCTTCAGAACAGTACAAGAGGTTTGGTTTAATATACATTTTGTATGTTGTGTTAAGGACTCTCCTTGAGCAGCCCCATTTAGCACCAGCTAACCTTTTCAGGATTTGCAATTTCTTTTCAACCTTTTCTGAGATGTTTGTTATATGTTTTTTCCAACTTAGCTTTCTGTCGAAAGTGATGCCTAAGTATTTGGCATCATCAACTGCTTTGAGTGGTTTACCATTATAATTTATGCTAACATTAACTGGTTTGTATTTTAGTGTAAATAATTCATAATTTGTTTTTTCCACATTGATAGTCATGAGGCTTTTGGAGCTCCATTCATGTACTTTGTTTAGGGCTGTTTCTATTCTGTCTTTAATTAATTCAGGTTTTTTTGAAGAGCCTGAAGTCCAAATGACTACATCGTCAGCAAATAAAGCAATTTTGGTTTCTAAAGTTTTTATTATTGATGGAAGGTCATTTATATATATGTTAAAGAGTGTTGTGCTCAGAACAGCACCTTGTGGAAGTCCTCGGTGTGTTTGTTTATATTTGGAAATGTATGTATTATATTTTGTGGCACAAAATCTTTGTGAAATAAACTGAGTTATCCACTTAAGCATGTTACTTTTCACACCTATTGATTGCAACTTCTCAACTAATTTATTTCTCCAGACTGAGTCATATGCTGATTAGATGAGCAGTTGTTCCAAAGGCAAAAAGCCACCAGTGTGACCCTAGATGCTAAAAATGGCATATAAATAGAACCTATAAAATGCTGGAGAAGTGGAAGAGATGTTTTTTACTGTTTCCTAAAAGCAGATATTCCTCTGTCAAGTGTAAAGGTAACTGTAAACATAAATCAGACGAGAACTGAAGAGAGAAGTAGAATTTATCTATTGCTATTTTGGAGTGTGATTATGATAAGGTGAAACATATATAATATGGGGATGTGGAAAACTCTCGCATTACTTTAACTCGAACCAAGTTATGTTTCTGCGCTGATTTCCAACGAATAATAGCATGCTAAACTTTTACTTCTTACTTCAGAATAGTGGGCAAGATTTGTCTCATTGAGAAGTAAGAGGATTTGCAGATTTTACTAAATTACAAGCAGTAATGCATCAACAGAAACAAGCTTTTTTGCTATAAAAAAGAATATTGTTATACAATATAAATAAGGAACACTTGCATTTCACCTTATTTGAGTGTGGCTGTATGTTGTAAGCACATGTGCAAAATAAATAACTCAAAGTCCAGTTGGTTATGTGCTCAGCTGGATTGGCAATCTGTAAAAAAGAAATAAAAACAAAAAAGAAGCATGTTTCGATTATCATCCTTTGTGTCTGATTGGTTATGGCTTTTCTGTTCAGTAAAGTTCATGGAAAAAGTAACTTATTTCTGGGTCATATTTTATTTTTCTAAAAATACAATTTTAGGTGTTGAATCTCCATAAAATAAGTGACTACCCCAAGTTGGGAAAGAGGTCGGTAGAGGCAGTGGTGGTAGTACTAAAATACAATTATTACATTGGTAACACTTTGTTAGATCTCATGAATTGACATTGCAGAATCAATTATAAACATTATTAAACATTTATGTGTCTGCAAGAAAAGCTTTTCTTTAAATAGCTAACAAAAGACAGCTTTAAAATTAAAGAGGATACTAGTGCCTGCTTAATTTTCTTTTTGAAACATTTCACAATGGTGATCATTTTTAACTGGTTTGTATGAATACATATTTTAATTCAATACCATAGTAATTCATAGAAATATTCTTAGTAAGCTTAAGTGTATAATTTTGTACTTAGTGATGACACTTAATTTGATAACTCTCTTCCACAGTGTATCACTAAGCGTTAATAAGATGAAAGTATTTCTGAGCAGAGCGTAAAACATATCTAATTACTCTCAGCAGACTATAAGGACAAGTAGATTGAGTATGACAGCTTGAAAATCCCTCTAAATTCCATTTGGTTAAATTAAAAGTATTGCTGAACCTGTAACAACAGAAAGTTATGTATAAGCTAAATGTTGAGGCATACTTCTAATATACATGATATCTTAGATATTAAGATAACAGGAACATTATATGTAGTTATCAGACATAAACAGCATGATAATGGGTGCTGCTTAATGGATTGTAAAAAGCAATGGCAACACATCCAGCATAGACAATCAAGTAGTTCTGTGTAGTTTCTGATTGTCTACCTAGCATGTCCAGTGCTTTGACTGCATATGACTGCCATTCATGGGAGAATGCTTGGGTATCCTAGAAAACTGTTGCATTGTTATATCTAATAAAAATTATAAGTTGCATTTTTTGATAGATCATATTCCTTTGTAAAAAATATTTAGTGTTATACTGAGATTCCAAGAATGCGATTAAAATAATATATGTGAGATTAATTGTAATTAAAATAACTGATTGAAAAATAATATTTTTCATAATTTTTCTAAGAAACAACACCATCTCATAGGCTGGCCCCGTGGTGCAGTTGGCAGAGTACCTGCATGCTGTGCTAGGAGTCCTGGGTTCGATTCCCGGCAGGGGGGGTAGGAATTTTTCTCCAATCAAGATTATTCCTCATCCTTCCCTGAGTCTGGAAGTATGAATGTGTGAATCCAATGTATAAAAACCCCACTGTAAATGAGTAAAACAAATAGTCAAGGCCGCCGATATGACCTCTGCAGTTAAAGGCAGGGTATAAATGGAACAATAAAAAAAAAAAACAAAAAAAAAAACACCATCTCAAAAAGTCCTATTTTATTTTGCAAATAATGAAATGTGCAGCCAAAATAGATTCTGCTAGTTTAAATTTTACAAACCATTTCAACAATGTTCAAAAAAATGGAACAATTGTTGGGAGGATATCATATCTTCTCAAAACTGATATGGATAATGTGAATTTCAGCTAACACTAGTAAAAGTTATTAAATCAGTAAGTTTCTCATGCTAATCTACAAATGTACATTTTTCAACAACCTATGTATATAATGTTAATTATAAAAGCAAATTTTGAGGGAAGCATTTTCCATCTATTAAATCCTGTAATGAAATATTTCCTTAATGTTTCAGTTCAGCAATTTGTATGAGTCTGCATTTTAATACTTAAAAATCTGATATACAACATTCATATGACTTCCCTTACACATCAGAAACTCACTTATGTCCCTTATATAATACCTATGCATATAAAAATTTATTTTCCTATCTATTATTGAAAATAAATTTTGTCTAGAAAAGATTTAAATTCCATGTGAACTTGGTTACTCATAACACATGGAAACACTGAACATCCACATACTATTTGGCAAGTCAATACTTAACTTGCACTTACAAAACATTGGACATTTCCATTTCAGTAGAAGGTTACTTGGTGCAGTAGTCAGAAGTATCTGTAGAACTAGGGTTGAAAATATGTCTGATTTTGACACTGCTCTTCTATAGATATCTCTAATTATATTACAATAGCACTTGAATTTGAGGATGGAAGTAATAGTTTCTGAAGTATGTTGATGTTTTACAAGTTGAATGAACTTTTTGTATCACAAAAATTGACTTATTAAATATTTCTGTGTACAGACATATAAACTTATACAATTCACTACTAAACTGCTTTTTTTAAAGCGAAACGTTTTCAGGACCATTCGATCCCATCATCAGCCGTTGGGTGACTGTTGGGTGATCACCCAACGGCTGATGATGGGATCGAATGGTCATGAAAATGTTTCCGCTTTAAAAAAAACAGTTTAGTAGTGAAGGTGAGTGTAAATAAGTGACTCAAAATAACCTCAAACATGAAGAATACTTCACTGTCAATAGTGCTTCTATTTTTAATATTCATTAAACAATTCATGTTATATTTTGTTGATAAGGAACTCATGTTAAGTAAAACATAGAAAACTCTGTGCAGCAATAACACAATTTTTTTACCTGTTAGCATTTGTTTTTTTACCTATTCTACAAATTATTTTTTGCAAACTTCCTACTTATATTGATAAATATTTTCCAGAAATACCCCTAACATGTTACAGATTTACTGGAATATAAAGGAGACTTTGAAACTGCTATTAAAAAGCAAGATACAAGCCTTAACTTAATAGGTACTCTTGAATAGACTGAGGAGACACAAGAGATTGGACATAGCATTTCAAAATGTATTTCATAAAATATTGGCATATTCTAAAATTTGTTAATGGTTAATGCTACAAAAAAATTATTTGGCACAAGAAGTAATATACCTACTTTTAACTGTACTTTTTCCCATATCTTATAGTTTTCAGTTATATAAAATTCAATCAGAATATGAGACTTTCAAAGCTTTATGCCAATATCTGGAAAATATCTATACTTTAATCAAAATGCTTAGAGCCATTGAAAAAACATTTTTTTTTCTCCAATTAAAGGGTTATTTGGCATAGAATTTCATGAACTTAGACTTACGTCCTTGAAAGATGCTGGACTTAAATAACATTGGTATTTACCTGATCTTCTGTGTTCAAATTACCTGCAGAATCAGGCATGTGCATAGTTTTACAGCACTTGAGAATGTTTATTTATATGGAAATTTCAGTATCAAATGTTTGGGTAAATATAACACTTTCTCTATCATAGGTTCAAGGTATTGAAATTAAAAGTGATAAGCAGTAAACAATATCCCAACATCATAAATGGCTCTTTCAGAATTCGTTAAACTGAGTGTCACACAAACATAATCTGACTTTCAGAAGCTGCTGAGTTACATGCAAAAGGGGTAAGTGTGTGGCATATGAGGATCACTAGAAAAGTTTTGAGATGTGAGAAAATGAAAGTTGATCCACTCGAATTGGATTCAGGATGGGATAGCTCTATCCTTTGTGAGTAAGCTGGTATCAAGCATAATAACCCTCCCACTCCAGGAATTCCAGGAGGGCAAGGATGAACAACCTGCGGCACGCAGGTAGCCAGTCCTTGCAATGGAGTTTGGAAGAGAGCATTTTCGCTCAATAACTTTCTTTAATCTTAAAAGTGGGTTAAATCAGCACCAAAGGCTTGAACATTTGCCACTGGCTTTTGGGCACATTGCTCCTTCCCATGTCTCAGTTTTCCTGTGGTTTTGGGAATGTATAAGGGGCTGAACATCTTTGAAAGATGAGGAGAGAAGCCCACGTCTGGCAATGGCAGTGACAGTAAAACATTGCAGGGTTGAGAAAAATGCTTCATGAAAATAATTGTATAACACTTAAAGAAATTGAGGTAACATTGTAAATTGGCTTGCCAGTAGTTTGGAAATTCCTCATGAATTCCTTCATGTGATGGTCACATTCTGATGGATGCCTCACAGTTTGATGGAAGAAAAAACATGCTTGTGTTGAATGGTGTGAGAAAATGCTGACAAGATCTGAAGGAGGGTACCCCACACAGGTTTCTGACATCATCACAGATGATGAAACCTGGATTTATTAGTTTGATCCAGAGACCAAGTGGCAATTAGCAATGTGGATCTTTTCTGATGACAATCCATCGACAAAAGTGAAGTGTCGTCAAAGTGTCCACAAGAAAATGGGTTCCGATAGGGTGGTCTTGTGGCAATCATTTCTCTGGAGGAGCAAAGCACAGCTACTGCTAATTGGTACACCACAACTTGCTTGTCAAAAGTTTTTGCCAACCTTCAAGAACAACGGCCACACATGGGACTGTGAGGTATCCTTCTCCATACATACATACATTTATTTGCATTCCATAGATCCTACAATTTGCCTTGGCAACAGGATGTGGAACATGTCAATATGTATATATGCATCACAACAATGCGTCCTGCACACACGGCCAACATCACTGTTCAGTTCCTGGACTCTACAGAGGTCAAACTTATGATTCATCCACCATATGGTCCCAACCTGGGCCCATGACTTTTTTCTGTTTCTGAAAAAATTGCATGTCTGGAAAGAGCAAAAATGCTCTCTTCCAAGCTCCAGTGCAGGGACTGGCTACCTGCACACAGCTGGTTGTTCATTCTCACATTGCTGGAATTCCTGGAGTCACTACCTGATACGGGCGGCGCCGTGACCGAGCGGTTAGCGCGCTCGCCTACCACCTAGGCGGCCCGGGTTCGATCCCAGGGACCCACATGTGGTATTCGTGGTGGACGAAGCGGCGTCAGGGCGGGTTTTCTCCGGGTACTCCGGTTTCCCCCGCCATCTCATTCCACCGGTGCTCCATCTTCATGTATCATCAGTGTCACTGCCTGCGGTGCCGTAGTAGTAAAAGCGGGCGTTAAACACTACAACAACAACAACACTACCTGATACCAGTTTACTTATAAAGGATGGGGCTATCCTATCCTGCATCCAATTCAAGTGGATCAACTTTCATTTTCTCACATTTCAAAAACTTTCAGTGACCCTTGTCTTCACTTCAAGTTGATTTCACTTCAATATTTTGTGGCTGTAAAGGAACAATTAATTTTAATCACTGTTTGTTTTTTACTGGAGACAAAGTTCCTTAACTTTATTGGGCTCAAGATGTCTGCAATGTAGAACATTTGGATGATGTGATTCATTGCTTGTATCTATATTTCATGCATTGCCTACTTTTCCTTGACAAAAATAAATTGGACTGTACTAATGCTAAGGCATCCAACATTCTCTTTACTCATGCAAAGAGCACCTTTGAGTTTGATTTGTTATCTTTGTATGAAATACTGTTCCAGATTCAATGAGGTGCAAACTCTATCAATTAGTGTTCTATTTCCGTGTTCCACAGAACTGGAACTGTTAAAAGAATGGCTAGAAACTATCTTGAAAAAATATGCTAGTTCATTTCATATATAAACTGCTTGATCATACTGCATATGTTTCATCTTTTTTTACAATACTCATATTTTTCTATTTTATTTAATTTTCAGTACTTATCTTACAAAATCATTACTTACATTGATAAGTAGAGAAATGGCACAGCCATTATACCATATTCTTTGTAACTGCTTTGTGCTTCACAAAGGGCTTGTTGAAAACAAGTATTTGCATTAAAAGTTTTAAGAAAGTTGAACTTTTTTGTTGCAATGTCAGCATTTTTAACTGATGAAAAGAGGGATCTCTCCTGAGGCTGCAAATTATTGATGTATACTGGAAATGCAATAGAAGCTAAAAACGATATGACCACTGCTGCAAAGTATACTATTTGACCAAGTAAATTCTGTCTTATGAGGGCAGTGTGATCATCTGGATCATCTATAGCAGGTAATTTGAAAGAAAACAGAGGTACTGTAAACTCCACAGTTGTGTTATAGATATTAGCATTTCTTAAATAATCCCTTGTGAGTGCAATCAGTGAACCGAACTTAGTGTGTGGTCGTTTTGCAGGAATTATTCCTCTCTTCTGTGGTTCCATTATGTGGCCTGCAGAGAATCTAAGCAACAGAATGTGCATGATGACCATAATCAGATGCTTCATTTCCATTCTTATTGTCATTCAAATAGATCTGTAGCAATGTTGATTTCGTGACCTGAAATGATACAGAATTAAATTGCATTCATGTCAGTCAGTACATGATTTTTTAAAAAGCTTAAACTCCTTTGCTTGGTGTCATAAATAGAAATTAGCAAAGCATAAAATTTCATGTTAAAACTATGTGTATTTTAAAAATTTGATTTCTATGAAATTTTCTCTTGTGCCAACTGTGCTTAGAATAAAGGCAGAAATGAAAAACAGTTTTTAAAATTTGGGTCATGGCTAGAATTTGAGCAATGGATCTTTAGCTTTGCTTGCTAATGCTCCCTATTTGAGTCTTCTGGCAATCTAACTAAACCGATCACAACTTTACTATATTGCAGATAATTCTACAATGATGATAACTAAAAAACTAAACCCCTAGCACAACAGCCCATGAAGGGCCAAGGCTTGCCACCCAGCTGTCCCACCTCTGCCCACTACAGGTGTCATTGGTGGGGTGCAGTACTAGAGGGTGGGACATGGCCAGCGCCCTGAGCCCTCCCGGCCAGTTATACAGTCTTGTCGGCCTGGGGCCACTACCTCTCCATCAAGTAGCTCCCCAATTGGTCCTCCAGGCTGAGTGCACCCCATGCCAGACCTCCCAGAGGAAATAAAATCCCCATGATGGTACGGGGATCAAACCCGGGTCCTCTGTGCCAGAGGCAAGTGCGATACCAACTGTGCTACAGAGGTGGTCACAATGATGATAACAGTAACTTAACCAGTAAAAGCATCAGAATGGAGTGCCAAAGATGATTTTAATTAAATCCTTAACCAAAATATCTCAAATCCAATTCTCCTCTCAAAACATTTCTGTGCATCATAATGCACAACAAGCAAATGAGATTGGAAAATTATTGTTGATTATATATTAGTTTATGTTATATTAGTAAAGTCTTTATGTTTCTTAAGTTTTGCAAATAATATTTTTTGTATTTCCTATTACATTTGTAAAATATTTTGTTTCTTAGAATGTTCTACAATTTATTATTTATAAACATTTAACACATGGTACTCATTTATCTACCACAGAGCTTTTAACACATATTTATTTATATCCTGTAGAGTATATTACTGCATGCTACTACTGTCATTTTCAGTTGTTAAAACTGCAAAGTTTATTAAACCTATGCATACAAGAAACAGGGAAGAGTGCCCCAATGGAAAAGCGATATCTTAATTTCAATGAACAAGAATAAGCAATGCAAATTAAGTTCATGCTGTGGCCAAGTCAGATGGTGAACTTGAAGGTAGTAACGATTATTGGTAAAACAAAGTTCAGCTATTTCCAGCATGTTTTGTTCATTAAAACTAGTTTTAACTGTTTTATAGTAGATTGAGTTACAGTAATTGGTGAAAATAATATGAATGGAAAAGCAGGTAACATTATGAGTGTATAATGCATGATTAGTCATGATATTTAAGACATTTTAGAAGTCCTTTAATTTTGTTAATTGTCTCTTTTGTTAATACACTGTTCCTTATTTATTTGCTGAAGATGACAAACATATTTCTTTCCTTGATTCAGTGCTGTTTCGAGGGGTGTTTGAACTGTACCACTGCTCAGAGCAGCAAAATCTTACAACATGAACACAATATGTGAAAGTATGATGAAATTACAAATCATACTCAAAATCTAAATTACATCCTGGTAACATTTTGTTTGAAACTGGTGATTGGAGCACCAGAGTTGGCTACCTAGTGATCATTTTATAAACTTTTCATGCAAGGCAGGTATTCATGTTGTAAGTGTTGTTCAGTGTTATTAATTGACTCACCTTTTAAATTAAATTCATGTCATGCTTTTCTGTTCATTTATGTAACGTAAGGATTTACTGTAGGCCTACATTTGAACTCACAGGCAGTCTCAAAGTAAGTAGCAATGGAGGACTGACATTGCAGATAAAAGTGAAGTTGCATCTGGAAGCATGAGCGGAATGACGCTTCCAATTAGTGCATTGGCTAGTAGAACTTATGGAGCTGACCCTGGTTTGATTATAACATTTATCATATTTGGTAATCCAGAAATGCTGTGATGAATAAAGAATAATACTGAACACTTATTGCATTTCTTAATATTCTGCCTTAAATGAATATTCCATTCAATCATCTGCATAATGGAAATCAGGAATGTGTGTATTATCTGTCGCAAAATTATTTATTTGCCCTCTTTAATCCTATCACTATAAAGTTAATAAATATACATGAAATTGAAATGTGCTTATTCATTTTATTTACCTCATTAGGTATCTTGTTCATTCCAGCTTTAATATGAATGAAGTACTATTAGGTTGGTGCACAAGTCCATGGGTTTTTGTTTTGCTTGTTGGTATTCCGGTTGCTATGGTTTTATTTATCAACTGTCATTTTTTATTTGTAGTTCAATGTCTCTTCATAAATTTACATAACCAGCAGGACTGCAAGAAGTGATGCTACTGCATGATAATACCTGTCCATACTCTGCAAACCTGACAAAAGACTCTATAAAGGAATTGGCCTGGGAAATCATTCCTTATTGCCAAATCTTGCACCCTCAGATTTTCACCCTTTCTGCTCTCTATCAAACAACCTTAAAGGAACTTCCTTTCCGGATGAAAATGTGCTCCAAACATGGCTTGACGAATTCAACTCAAAACCACAAGATTTCTACAGGTGTGGAATTGAAAAATTACCAGAACATTGGCAGACTGTTGCAAATAATGAAGGAGAATATATTACTAATAATGATTAACTTCTCTCTTATTGTATCTGAGGTATTTAATAAACTTTTGGAAAAACACTATGAAATTATGCATCAATCCAATACTACCCTTTTTTCTTTGATTAAAAAATAATAATCCCAGGGGAATCTCCCTTATACAGAGGGTATTGCCCAGCCACTGCATCCTCCAGTGCCCAGCTAAGGCCATGGAGGAGTGCAGGATGGGAGTGACAGTGGTCAGCACGCCAATTCCCCCAACTGTAAAGTGACTATTGATCCTTTGAAGATGCAACCTTTCCATCAGGATAGCTATTCAATTGGCATCACAAGGCTGAGTGCACCCTGGACCAGATCTTCCAATGGGGAAAAATGCTCATGCCAGTAGCAGGGATCAAATCTGGATTCCCTGTGGCAGGCAGGTGCACTACCACTGCGCTGTGGGGGTGGTCCTGATTGAGGAATAACACATAAATCCTACCACTTATTTTGGAAACGTACTTTTCAGTCATTATCTTTTATGCATTATCTGCTTTTAGCAAAAGCCTCCTCTTTCCATGTATGGCTGCTTGAAACATATCAATGCAAATAGAAAAGCCAATCAGTGGTTGGAGGGCAAGCTAATACCATTACAGACAAAATAATAGGGATAGAAATAGGAAAAATGGAATTTATTTCATTACTAATTACTTCACAAGCAAACCTGAAATGCAAATATGTTGTTGTTATTAGCTAATGCTGGATTTCTGACAATGAAGTCATTAATTCTCTTGCTCTCCAATATTTTTCACTGATGGATGGGGAAATGTAAATATTATGACTAATATTCTTATTTTCAATATCCATTCACCACAAATGGATTTCAACATCTGTCTGAAGTCCATTAAAATCTACAGTTAACAAGAAATTTTGATCCAAAACTTAATAATCTAAAAACAAAACTGTCTGTAAATTTAAATGTCAACATAATGTGCTTCATATATTTCACAAAAGAGAGAAAAGCACCAGTATCTCTTAGATTATACTCGTATTTTTCTCTCAGTAGTATGCAGTGCAACAATGCATCATTGTTCATCAGAAGTGTTCCATCTCAACATATGGTATATTCACATGCAGTGAATACAGCATGATGTATTCTGTAAATTCTTCGCATAGACATAATCCTAAAGAAATGCAGCTTATCATTATCATTTTTTTAAAGTTTAATGTCCTAGTAGATCATACCAATGAATGAATGGGTGGAATGATGCTCCAATGAGTTCAGGGTCCATTGAGCTTAAAGTTATCCGACATTTGTCTTCTCAAGATTAAGGAAAAACCAAGAATAAAACCTGATTTGGACAACTCACTCTAACCAAGATGCAAACTTGGACCTCTTGAATGTGAGGTAGATATGCTAATTCCACACTACAGAGGTGGGTATCATCATCTTGTCAAAATAATTTGACTACATATTATCACTGTAAAAGTACTGACAGTGATGAAAGGGCTAATTAATTGCATTATGTTTTTCAAAATTTCTCTTCAAGTTTGACCTTAGTATGTGTATAAAATAAAATATTGCCTAACGCAATAGCCCTTCACAGGCCAAGCCTTACTGTCCAGCCGCTGTGTCCCCCACCTCTGCCCACTACAGGTGTCATGAGTGGGGTGGAGAACTGGAAGGTGCAATGTGGTCAGCACCTTGAGCCCTCCTGGCTGGTTATATGCAGCCACTGTGACCTGGGATCACCACTTCCTTATCAAGTAACTCCTCAGATGGCCCTTCAAAGACCTAGCAAGCGTAAGTGCACCCTGTGCCAGACCTCTCAGTGGAGAAAAATCCTCACACCAGTACTGGGGAACAAACCTAGGTCCTCCAGACCAGAGGCAGGCACGCTACCACTGCACTATAGGGGCAGTCAAGTATGTACACCTACCTTTAATAAACTTGGAAGAAAACAAATCAGTGTTTTTTTCCTTTCTTTAAAGCAAAATAACAAGATTGGAAGGTGACTTACACTTTAAGTTGGTTACTTAGGTTAATTACTGTTTCTCATTCTTGTAATAGTTATTTATAAAATTTAGCTTGTCAGTCACAGGCAATATCATAAGCAAAAACAAGTTTGGCCTCCATATCACATGCCTGGGAACTTTCAATCCTTCCAGACACACATAAGAGGAGAGTCCAATTATTACTATTATAAGGTCTTTGGTTATGCTGACCACCTACTCAACTGCAGAAAACTTGATCCCAAATTGTATTGGACAGCAAGATTCCAAATCAACTAGAAGTTTTCAGGAGGAAGGCCAGAAGAAGAGGATCTTTGGTTTTTTCATGTATTGCCCTCATTTGCATACTCAAGTCACTTCTTAACACCATGATGAGATAGTCTTGAAATCTCTAAGCATCCACAGCCAGAAGGGAGAAGTTCATGGTTAATTCCCATAGAGCGATTCCTCTAATGACATGGACATTATTGTGATATGGCTAGTACTGAACTTGATGAAAATCATTGCTATACCTTCAGGGTGGTATATAAACCGTTTACAGTGAAATCTCGTTTATCCTTCTTTGTTTATCCAGATCAGATTTGTAGATTTTTTTAAAGTTAATGTTCACATTAGATAATAAATTGAACTATGATAGCAAGAACATAACTATGAAGTATGTATGCCAATATTTGTTTTTTAGTTTGATTCTATGTATGGTTTCTGCATAAATTGTACATAAATTATAATATGTACTGGACAGTGCTGTAAAATGTTACCTGTTGAGTTTAAATAAGATTTAGTAGTGTGTCACACAGTGCTGACGTGATGTCTCACCAGCTATAAATAGCACCACTAAACGTTGACCCGTCACTACACATTCCTTAATCTACTGTTTTCCTACTGTCTTCAAATGGCACTGTCATCAAGTTTATTGTGTGTTTCAACCAGATTGTTTTTGTGTCTTATCAAAGTGTTTGGGAGTATAATTCAGTGTAAAAGTTTAAAATGATGTCAAAGCGAAAGAAGGTCGTGGTTTCAATGGTTAAAATGTTGGATGCTATTAATTGAATGAATAAAGGAGAAACATTGAAGAAAATAGCTCTGAATTGGGAGTTGCTGCACAAAAATTATGGCATACTTGAAGCATCAGCATGATACCACTCCAGCTGAACTATTAATGATAAAGCGTTTGCATGACTGTACTTTGTTCAAATGCTACACGTGTTTAAAACATAAGACTGTGGATCAATTCTTTGTTGAGAAATGATGTGATTTTATGTGATTAAAGTTTTTATATTTTTTATTGTCTTACAAACAATACATACTATGCACAGTGCACAATTTGGTACAAGACATAGCTTTTCATCATCATAAATGGCAAGTCTGCTTATTTAAGGATTTAAAAATTTTGTTTGCCTATTATCCATATAATCTGGATTATCCAGATTTACAATTTTCTGGAGTGCCTTTGCCCCAGTTAGTCAGGATAAACGAGCTCTTGCTGCAAATGAAATTATCACTAAGTTTATTTTTGGAAAATGTTTTACATAAAAGCAGCTTTGACCTCCTGGCTTGCATTGCTTAGCACTATTAATATTATTTAAAGTGTGATTCTGGTCATAAGAAAGGACAAGAAACAATAGCATATCTGACTTTGGCAGGTAGGTTATTTCGAACAATTGAAATAAAATATTTGACATTATTAAAATCCTTCTGATTTATACAGAACATTGCTTAAACTTCAGAACATTCACAGTGTAATTGATTTGTTCATGTTTACTCACTCATATATGATCATAGTGATCACTCCAAGACAGGAAATATATAACACAAAGAAAGAAGTATACACTTCTGATACAAAACTGCTTATAGATGTAATAGTAAATTATGAATAGCAAATTTTAAGAGTTCCATTTATTTTACATTCTTACCTTTTATATTTCCCTTCTGCTAGTGTGACATGGTACTACCTGGTTAGTTAGTATCTGAGATGAGAAAAGCTTGTGTGATGCTGTAACGGAATGCCTTTTTGCTGTTCTGTTCCTTATTCAAATGCTAATTACAAGAGTTCATTGACATGGCATACAGCTTTTAAGTTACAGAAAACAAAAGCACTTATCCGTGCAAGAAGCACCTACCTCAGATGTTTGTTAATGTAGTATTTAGAGTTTGAGGCTCTGCAAATTGAAAACTAAGCAGCTATGGCATAAAATGAAAATAAATGCAGTCCCTTTTATATTAATCTAGCATTTACAATTAATACTCTGTGTTTACTTACCTTCACAGTAGAGTAGATAGTTTGAATCAGCGAGCTCAATAAATTGGCTGCACATTGCATTAAAATGAAGTTCTACGTATGAAAAAATCTGATATGTTGTACTCATAAGACTTTCTCTACTAACTCTTGTACAAACTATTCTTACAAATCTTTATTACTTTCTCTACTGGTAAGTAGAGGAAGTATTGTATTCCACCCAAAAATTTGATGTTGAGATTTCCCTGGAAATGTTTTCTGAACCCCTGAATCCAAAAAAAAGCATTTTTAGAAAAAAGTGTGTGTGTGTCTCTGTGGACAGCATAACTCAAAAACGAAAAGTTGGTTAAAAATCAAATTTGTTATTTAAGTTTAATGTCTTTCAAGAATGTGACATGAAGATTTTGAAGACAATAGTCCCACCCTAAACTACCCTTTACATGGAAAATTTTTCAAAAATTTTGATTTTCTTGAAAATGACTAATGATTTTAATTAAAATGCCATATGTTTAAGATATTTGTATGACAAATGAAATGTGTATTTTGAATTTTCTGGCTATAGCCTACATAGTCCTGTTTACTCTGGATGACTTTTGAATAAACTCATAAACCGTAAGAGATGTAGACAAAATGTAGATCTCGCTAAAACACACAATTTATGTCAAAATAAATTTTTTTGCAGAGTGAATTATTTCAGAGATATTCCTTGATATTTGTGTCAGTTTCAGAGAACTTAAAACTTTCGTGAAATGGAACATCATTGTTCATTTTTTAATATGCTAAGCATGAAAAGCTAATAGAAATAAGCTTTAAAAGATTTGACTATCGCTCAAAGCCTACAGTACTCTAATATTCCCCTTGCACCTGCAAGGCAATAAGTAATAATATAATACCTGTAAATGTTTATCTCAACTAACATGAAGAAGATACAGGAATAAGATACTGTAAGAATGGTTAGTACAAGAGTAGAGAAAGCATATTTCCTGATAGGTACAACAGGAACACAAAGGTTCTAAGCAAAAATCAAATCTTTTAAGAGTGGGGTGTTATATGATGGCTTTGAAATTCCTTTCTCTTTGCACGATATAACGACTTTTCATTTGAGAAAAGTATAAGCATTTGAAAATTCAAACCTGTAGAAAGGAATAACTTTGAAATGGGTAACTCCATAAAAAACTTCTTCAATTATTGTGTACTTTAATTAAATCTACATTTTTTACATAGTAAGATTTTGCCTATCTCTTACAGTTTACCAGTTGGGCAAGTCTTCCAGAATGAAGAGGACTTCAAAGATTCCTTGAAAATTCAAGATATACATTGCATTTGTTATGAAATTATCTTAAATATATGGTGTTTTAATCATAATTGTTTGAGCTATTTTGAGAAAATCAAGATTTTCTATGCTTATCTTTGTAAAGGTTAGTTTGGAATAGGAGGAGTTTCTTAAAAATCTTCACATCACATCCCTGAAGGATGCTGAACTTAAATTACCAAGTTGTTCACACATTTTTTTCTAAAAATGCTATTTTCTGGACAGGGAGTCTCAAAATGTATACTTTTAGTGAATTCTTGGCACCAAATTTTTGGTTTGTGGGGTAGTAAGGGGTAGTGATGCACCTCCTATAGCCTCTCCTACCCAATTCCCATCCTCATCCTGCCCGTGGTGCACCCTGCTTTTAACAGATGAGGCTCTGGGGACCGAATCACAGCGGTATAACTGTTTCATCTAAAATGGAGGAAATGTCATTTACATATGTGCTGGCCTATCACAGCACAACAGCGTCCCTCAGAGGCACATGAGGGGAAGGTCGGTGGATCTAAATACCACCTATTTAGTCCTCCCGGCTAGGTCCGATGGACCCGTTGACCAATGATAGGTGTGGTCCCCCTTGCAAAATGGGGGTTTAAGTCGGGTGATGTAACTGCCACATTGTAAAACTGGTGCCCGTTAAGAAAACAGTTACATGAAAGCCACATACATGAATATGAGTCCTAAAGATAAAAATTCCGGAGTTAAAACTGTCCCCCAATCGGATCTCCGGGTGGGGACATCTTTAGGCAAATTTCATCACAATTCCAATACTTTAAGAATTCTACAATGGAATGCAGGAGGCATGTCCCAGCCTAAAAACAAGAGCTAATGAAAATATTAAAAGACCAAGATATAGATGTCTTCACAGTACAAGAAGCCAATATATCAGAAGAACAAGAAATATACTTTGAAATGGATCAGTACACTACACATATACTTCCAAAGTCTCATCAAATAGCAAGTGGTATTCTTACAGGAATTAAAAGAAATATGAAAGCTACTATCCAAATCCAAAAAACAATGGAAGAACAAGATAAATCAGAAATAGTTAAAATTGAAGTATGGAAAAGTAACTACCACTATAGAATTTACAGTATCTACAATCCTCCAGACAATACACTAGATCTAAATTCTATTCCCATAGAACCCAAAAGTATTTTAATAGGTGATTTTAATGCACACTCCCCTAGGTGGGGCTACAGAGATATAAATTCAGCAGGAAGAGTCATAGAAGACCTATTAAACTCATCAACAATGGAATTAATATTTAATCCAAATGATCCACCCACTTACCTTCATTATAATGGTTCAGGTACAAATCCTGGTTCTTCTGATGGTGTCATCTGACATAATTGACAATACAAAAAGAGAAATAATAGAAGACCCAGGTTCAGGCCACAGAATCACCATAAACTCCATAAGAGGTCTAATAAATAAAAGTAACAAACCAAAAATTAAAACTTCTTGGAATTTTAAAAAAGCAGATTGGTCCAGTTTCCAAAATGAGATAGAAGGGAAGTGTAATATACTATTAAGAGTTCAAGTCAACAGATGAAATGAATAAAAAAATTTGTAAAATATTATTGACAGCAGCCAAAACACATATCCCCAAAGGAAAGTTAAAGAAATATAGTTACTTTTGGTCTCCATCTTTATCTAAGTTAAAACAAGAAAGAAATATAGCAAGAGTCAAAGCCGAAAGAACCAAGTGTCCAGAAGATGTACAAAACTGGAGAAGAAAAGCAGCCATTTTTAAGAAAGAATTAATTACAGCAAAGAGGGCCAGTTTCACAAATGTTGTAGAACATATGGACTATAGGAAAGATGGAAATAAAATATACAAATTCTTTAATAAAACAAAACTATCAAAAAATATAACTGAACCATTAAAACATAATAACAAAAGCTTAACTACAGATAGGGAAATAGCAGAATCCCTTAACAAGTTTTATGCTCAGTCACAAAGAATACCCCAAGCCTATAAAAAACAAGATAAGGTTATCCAAAAACTATCAGAGAAACTAATAAGCCAAAAGGTATACGAAATGATATTTTTATTCAGGATTTTAACGAAACAGAACTGGATTTAGCAATAGAACAATTACGGAACAAAAAATCTCCAGGACCTGACAAGATCTTCCCAGAGTTTATTAAACACCTTGGCAGGAAAGGAAAAGAAATCCTACTTAAACTGTATAACACGTGTTGGAGAATGACTGTACCTTCCGACTGGAAAAAAGCCATTATCATCCCGATTTTAAAGAAAAACAAACCTTCAAACAATATTAATAGTTTCAGACCAATATCTTTGACCAGTGTTATTGCAAAAGTGATGGAAAGAATGGTGGCATCTAGACTTAACTGGTTCCTAGAATATTACAACTTAATTAATAGTTCACAGACCGGCTTCAGACAGAATCATAGTACAAGTGAAAATGTACCTACTCCTACTAAGCCAAGACATCAAGGAAGCTTTCAATAGAAAGGAGGATACCTTAGCAGTATTCATTGATTTTAAATCAGCATATGACTCAGTCTGGAGAAACAAATTAATTGAGAAGTTGCAATCAATAGGTGTGAAAAGTAACATGCTTAAATGGATAACTCAGTTTATTTCACAAAGATTTTGTGCCACAAAATATAATACATACATTTCCAAATATAAACAAACACACTGAGGACTTCTACAAGGTGCTGTTCTGAGCACAACACTCTTTAACATATATATAAATGACCTTCCATCAATAATAAAAACTTTAGAAACCAAAATTGCTTTATTTGCTGACAATGTAGTCATTTGGACTTCAGGCTCTCCAAAAAAACCTGAATTAATTAAAGACAGAATAGAAACAGCCCTAAACAAAGTACATGAATGGAGCTCCAAAAACCTCATGACTATCAATGTGGAAAAAACAAATTATGAATTATTTACACTAAAATACAAACCAGTTAATATTAACATAAATTATAATGGTAAACCACTCAAAGCAGTTGATGATGCCAAATACTTAGGCATCACTTTCGACAGAAAGCTAAGCTGGAAAAAACATATTACAAACATCTCAGAAAAGGTTGAAAAGAAACTGCAAATCTGAAAAGGTTAGCTGGTGCGAAATGGGGCTGCTCAAGGAGAGTCCTTAACACACATACAAAATGTATTATTATTTATTTATGCCAACAAACTTACTGTTGGTGTTTTTAAACACACAAGCCGTGTGTGGGCAAAGTTTAAGAGGTACAACTGGAACTTAAAAATTCAATGCCACAACTGGGATTTGAACCACAGACCTTCCACTTGCCGGGCGGACGCTCTAACCACTGAGCTATTGTGACAAACTGCCAGAATGGCATTAAATTCTCAAGCCAGTTCGTATGTTAAACCAAACCTCTTGTACTGTTCTGAAGCTTTAACAACAGCAGCAAATGCTAACATCAATAAACTTGAACAAATACAAAATCAGGCTCTTCGCCTAATCACTGGAGCAGTTAAATCCACACCTATTGATGCCATGCTTGCCTTAACACGGACCCCATCAATAACAACAAAAATAGAAGAACAAGCATTGCTCCAACACGAGAAAATGTTACGACTGCCAAACTCTAAATGGACAGAAGAGAACTTCCCCCCTTCAATCCTTAAAACTCATAGTAGTTTCCTAGAAAAGGTAACAAAGATTAAATCCAAACTGAACATTCCTAACACCAGAGAAAATCTACTTATAAGAGAAAATCCATTGGAATTATTGCAACCTACCTTCAGTTTGGAATTAATAGAGGAAATAAGTAAATCAGACACACCAAAAGAAAAACTTACAAAAACTTCTAGCTCTGGAAACAACCAATACTAGGTATCCCACAGAAGAATGGCTGCACATATATACTGATGGATCCTCCAAGGAAAACCTTACTGGAGCTGGAGTTACGTGTTCACATTTTTCCTTTTATCATTCTGTTGGCAGAGACACAACAAATTATGATGGAGAAATAGAGGCTATACACATTGCTCTCCGACAATTATTAAATCTTCCCTTAAATAAATTTAACAAGGCAGTAATTCTTTCAGATTCTAAAGCTGCAATTCAGGGAATATGTTCAAATACTACAAAGAAGTCAACAAAAATTAGAGAATGCTACAAAATGTTAACACAACTCCAAAAAGTTAATAAGACTGTTCATCTCCAATGGATTCCAGCACACTGTGGAGTCATGGGGAACGAAGCTGCAGACTCACTTGCAAAGAAAGGCACAACAATAAAACAAAAGTCTAAATTCAATTTCTCATATTCCTCAATAAAATGATTGATCATTAAAAAATTTTCTCATTCATACCTACAAGAAATAGAAACAAATGCCAAAGATAAAAAATGGATTACACTACTTTCCAACCCAGATTTAATCCCCCAGAGACCAAGAAAGACAGCGGTTGTGGCCTTCCGACTGTTGGCAGGTCACGATTCCTTGGCAAGTCATCTCTACAGAATGGGTATCTCAAGCTCACCAATATGTGTCCTGTGTAACGATCCAGCAGAAATGAACGAAGACCACTTGAAGACCTGTGAAGCATTAAGATCAGAAGAAACTACAGTTCAAAAGTATTGGAGAGCACGAATGCTAATGGCTTCATTGCCAGATGCAAGGCACTAGAAAACAACAACATTTTTGGTTTTGCCAAGATTTCATTGAAAGTGTGTGAACAGCATAATTCGAAAATGCAAGCTCAGTTAACTATCAAATTTGGTAATTTAAGTATCATTATTTCTTGCTGACATCAGAGTTGTGGGGAAATTTTATCATCATATCCCAACCACTTTCAGTTCAGCATTGAAAAACAATGCTGTTATATCAGCACTGAGAATGTGATGGTTTAACAGTCTATGATAAAGTTAATATTTTAAGGCCATATTTCAGGATTTGTGACTGCAGATTTTCTGAGTATAGCTTGCCATATGAAAATGCTATGTAATTCCTTAAAATGCTGAGCCACCCATTTGAGTACTGATATTCCAATTCAAGTTTTGATATAATTTCATCAGTAGGAATATTACTAGCTCAAGCATTTTGGAACCAATCCAACTCCTTCCTCTTCTAAATCATTAGCATGTTTTACTCTATGAATCTGCATTTGCTACTTTCCCTACCAGGTACATGCATAGTAGGTAAGAAGGTAACGCACTCTACCCCAAAATTAGATAACTTTTTAGTGTCTACACTCATGTTTCCTTTTCAAACATGTTGAAAATTAAGTAACAGAATCCCAAATTCTTTCACAACTTTTTGTTCATTTCACATGAAGCTTTTTGCTCAGTTTTAGAATAATGTGATCTAGTCAAAGACACTTAAAAGAAGTTGTGTGAGTAAACACAAATTTTACAGGTGAAATTCATGGAATAAACACTAGACAGAAGAGTAATATCCATCATCCCAATGCAAAACTTTCTTGCTTCCAGAAAGGTGTATATTATGAAACCATAAAAATATTTAATGCCCTTCCTAATAACCTTAAGGGAAAAGTTGACAATTTCAATCCTTTTAAAACAGCTGCTAAAGAGTACCTATGCTCAAAATCATTTTATTCTGTACAAGATTACCTGAATGACCAATTATCCTATTAATTCCTATGTAGCTCAGTTTATTCTATATGTGAATTACAAACTATGCTGTAAATATCTATGTAACTTTGTTGCTTATTTAGTCTTATAAATAGTTTCTAGCTCATTTTATTCTGTATAAGATTATTTAAATGGCAAATTATCCTGTTAATGCTTATATAGTTTTGTAAGTAGTTTCTAACTCATTTTAGTGTGTACAAGATTATTTAAATGACAAATTATTCCTATTAATGCTTATGTAGCTTTACATGTAGTTTCTAACTCATTTTATTCTGTATAAGATTGTTTACATGACAAATTATTCCTGTTAATGCTCATGTAGCTTTGTAAGTAGTTCCTAACTCATTGTATTCTGTATAAGATTATTTAAATGACAAATTATTTCTGTTAATGCTTATGTAGCTCTACAAGTAGTTCCTTACTCATTTTATTCTGTATAAGATTGTTTAAATGATAAATTATTCTTGTTAATGCTCATGTAGCTTTGTAAGTAGTTCCTAACTCATTGTATTCTATATAAGATTATTTAAGTGACAAATTATTTCTGTTCATGCTTGTGTAGCTTTGTAAGGAGTTTCTAACTCATTTGGTTCTGTGTAAGATTACTCAAAATGACAAATTATTCCTGTTAATGCTTATGTAACTTTGTAAGTAGTTTCTAACTCATTTTATTCTGTATAAGGTAATCTAAATGACAAATTATTCGAGTTAATGCTTATGTAACTTGGTAAGTAATTTTTAACTCATTTTATTCTGTATAAGGTAATCTAAATGACAAATCATCCTGTGAAAGCTTATGTAACTCTGTAAGTGATCTCTAGATTTATTATTATATTACAACTGAGACAGAATATTAGAAGACCCCAAAAGAAAATCGTTCATGTGAATGTTTGTTAAAAGTGTAATTTGTTTTTTGATGTTGGTATGAATTGATCAAATGACGAAAACGTGTTAAAAATGTTCATTGTTACGAACAACTAAGTTTGCCCAAAGACGTCATAAATCTTTCCATATTTGATTTTAATATATATGTATAAATATTAGAATTATATGTGTTCCATAATAAAAGTAGGGGAGGATGATTAGGGATCGCTTCCCTAACAAGAAAGAACTATTTGATGGACGCATACGCGGATGTATATGAAAAAGGCGGTGTCGCGTCAGGTGATGCCATAAACTGTCCACTCGCGTGTGTGTAACCGAAGTGAAAGGACATATTTAGGTAGTGTGATCATAGAATTTTCACCAGACTTTCATCAAGCATTGGTTCCACTAAATGAGAAGGTGGAAGCGTTTTAAATCATTTAGAATGGTGCTGAGAGGAATTATTTAATGTAAAGTATCGATGAAGTGTTAATAAAATAATACATTGTGGTGAAGAAACATTGTGTGATTTTTCATTCCATCCGTTACCAAGCCCTGAGATCACAAAGATCTCAATAGCACGAAGACACGACGACATTAATAATTGCAAAAACCGCTCCACAACTAAACAGTAGAATATGGCTGTAAATGCCTAGTGTAAATCTAACACAAATTTCAATTCTTATCTGACAAACTTCAGGTAAGCTTTGATTGTGTTCCCATTATCACCTTTGCTGTTGGTTGTTTGTTTGTTTCTTTTTTGTTCTTGTATATAATGAATTTTTGTGCGCTCATGCTGTATATTTATTGACAATGTTTTGTGCATCACAATTGACATGTTCAATGTTCACCAGCCTCCATGGCTACTTGTGAACTCGCTGAACGCAATCTAATCTAATCTCATACTGAAATTGTAATTAAGATGTACATTCTATATTTTTGATACAAATACAAAGATAGGAGCAGTAAAAACCCAACCTTACTTTCTTTCCGATTGCCCTCCCCATATACAGGACTTAAAAGGCCTGTGGCTTGAGTCAGATGCCTGTTGGGGATCGGATGAACCTATGGACCATACAGAGTGAAGATCTGGAAGCAGGTGGTAAGCCCAGCACTCAGGTATGTGAGTGAGGAAGAGGATGATATGAAATGCAGGTGAAATGGATGATTGGAACGGTGATGCAGTTGAACAGCTGGTGGAATGAGTGGCAGGGGAAACCAGAGAACCTGTAAAAAACCCACCCAGATACTGCTTCATCCACCAAAAATACCACATGCGGGTTCCTGGGATTGAACCTGGGTTGCTTTGGTGATAAGTGAATAGTCAAACTGCTCGGCCATGGTGCCATCAACAAATATTTCTATTATTAAACTGGAAGTAGTACATTGTGAAGCTCAATATTAATTGCCTTTTTTAGTTAAACACAAAATTACTTCACACAAACCGTGTTTATGCAGGAATAGTTTCACAGATATAAAAAATGAATCTTGCATTTGATGAAAGTTTAGTATTCCAAAACTCACATAAATAACAAGGAATATCTCCGAAATGGTTCACTCCACAAAAAAATTCATTTGTACTTAAATTGTGCTTTGAGATCTACATTTTTTGTATACTAAGATTTGGTTAACTTTTATGGTTTCCAGGTTATTCAAATCATCCAGAGTAAACAGGACTACATAGGCTATAGCCAGAAAATTCAAAATATACATTTCTTTTCTCATAAAGGTATCTTAACTACAATCGTTAAGAGCTATTTTCGAGAAATTAAACATTTTTGAAAAATTTTCCATGTAAAAGATAGTTTTGGGTGGAGGAATTTTCTTCAAAATCTTTGTGTTGCTCCTTAAAAGATTTTAAACTTAAATACCAACTTTAGTTTTTAACTGACTTTTCTTTTTTGTTATGCTGTCCAAAGACACAGACACACAGAGACATGCATGCATGCATGCACACACACACCTTTTTCTAAAAATGCTTGTTTTTGGATTCAAAACATATTTCCAGTGAAATCTTGACGTGGAATTTTTTGGTAGAATACAATACTTTCTCTACTTACTATACATAGCACAGAAAGTAAAAAGAATGTGGTATATAAATTATGAGCATAAATTACATGAATGATGTTTTTGTTCAATTTCCAAGTTTCTTTTTGTTTTGTCAATATGTTAGTTGCCATTGGTGCAGTTAATTTGATGAATATTGGATGTTTTGATGGAGTAACTTTGACTCTACAACTTTTGAGCTTTGTTATCTTTTGTTTGCATAGCACTTTGAGTTGAAGGTAGCTAATGATACCAACAAGGTCTATTAAACATATGTGCTATGTAAGTAAAAGTTATTAAGCTCAAAAGTGTTAATTTTGACTCAAAATTACTCCATCAGAATTTCACCCCACCACGTTCCAATTTCAGCAAGTTTAGTTAACCTGATTGTTTTTTGCATTTTATCCTCAAACTGAAGAAATCATATTATATATGCAGGATTAGTTAAAAGTGCCTATTGTGCCAGGGTTTAGTTAGTACCACTTAAATAAGTTTTGAAGCATGTGGCTTATTAACACAAAACTTAACTATGAAGTGGTCATGTACCTGGTACTCAAAAAGTATATTAACAAATTTTTGCTGCTGTTGAATTGAAACTGAGTGCAACTTTCTTATATTAAACGAAGCACTCCATATTTTTCTTACACACTCGGGTAATACTGTTCAATAGCTTTTCGAAGGATACCCACAACAGACACTTCTATGAAATTCATTACTGTTAAATTAAAAAAAAAAAAAAGGGGGGGGGGGGGGAAATAATGTGGGCTTAACAAAGTAAAATGTTTTTTTTTTCTTTTCTCATTATTTGACTGTCTCTTGTTTCAATTCATTAACCTCTTGAGGGATATCGACGTGAAATCACGTCCATTTAAAATGACGGATGAGCAATATGGGCGTGTATACACGTCCTGTGCGTTTAAGCATTTAACCCTTATTTATCCCTTATCCAACTCAACTTATTATAATTTTCCCTTTATGAAACATTTTAGTAAGGTCTATATACTTTATTGGCTTACCTTAATATGTTCGTTCTGTAGTGATTTACCTCAAAACAGGGATAAACACACAAGGGTACGTACATCTCCACATTCGCGAATTCCCTTCTTGCGGCACACGAAACACTTTGGAGATGGGCGGGACTTCTTTGCTGTTGGTGGTATCCTTTTAGGATAATGTTTTCCTTGAAGTCTGAGGGGTGCAGGGGTTTTGGATTTTCAACCCCCAACGTGGTATTGTTCAATTAGGCTGCGAGTTATTTATAGTCGGTAGTCAAGGTCGGTCATTGTCCTGTGTGGGTTTAGAGAGCTGTCCAAATCCCCAAACAATTGTATATGGTTATATCCAGTTGGTGCAAAAACCCCTTTTTATACCACTGCTCCCTTCAGCTACAAGCAGGAAAGAATACGTATGTATTTCAACAAAGAAAGACACGGACTCTACTCAGTTACGAAACTCGTGTAAGCAAAAGTTGTAATGTTGATCTATTCTGATGACTAAGAGACCACGCATGCAGTAGCGATTTATTACACAGTATGCTGACGCATAAGCCACACATACAATGGGTGTTCCTTTACTGTATCTTTCCGAGAACTAATATTAGATGCGTTCGACAGGGCAAAGTTGACTTTTCACCACAGTGAAACAAAATTCTGCCATTTCAACGTTTTGTAAATAAAACTCAACTTTGCTGATGACGTACATTTATACTGCAAATAACGAGTTTTATACCAGTTTTTGTTGCATTTAAATAACTTAATATTTACGCAAAATACAGCTGTGTATATACGAAGTGCATTTAACAATTTAAATGCTAGCAGTTCTCGGCTCGCGGACGTTTAAATGGCCAAGAGGTTAAAGGACATTTATTAAGACCATAAGTTTTATTATTATATGTATATTCAAGTAAGATAAATTTATTTTAATGATTTTTGCTACTTCTAGTTTAACCGGAAGTGATTGCAAATTTCATATTTTTAATGGCACATCCTATATTTTTGTTTTAGATATTTTAAATATTCACAGATAATATGCTTCAGTAGCTTTTCAAATACCCACAATACAAAATAAAAAAGAATAAAAAGAAAACACCAAATGTAGTTTGCCCAAATTCTGTGAGCTCTGGCTTACTTTGGACAGGTTGTTAGTACTTGGACCAGATTTTCCCACAACGATGAATTGGTAGGAGTGGTTACGTAGAGTGGCCGGCAAGTTCCCCTGATGTCACTTTTGGACTCCTTTTGTGGAGCAATTTGAAGTCAATGGTATATTGAGACATTCCTAAATCCTGGTTAAGTCATTGTTTAAATGATTTCTATGATCAACTGTCACATTGTCAGGCAGCTGAGCACTACCAGTTTGAACACAGAATTTAGAAGGTGAATTCATTTGTTTTCTTTTCCTTTTTATTCTTTTTTTTTTTAATAAGAGTACTTGTTGAAAAGGTACGGAGTGTACTATCTGAATGTGTAAAATAATGTAGGGTACGCCATTTAAAATACAAAAGTTGCAATCACTTCTGGTTAAACTGGAAGTAGCAAAAATCATTAAAATAAAAATTTTATATTCCATGAACATAAACAATTATTCAAATTAATGTGCTTTCATGTGTTATAACAAAGGGCAGTCAAATCACAGAAAAAAAGGAACACTTTACTTCATTAAGTCTATAGCATATTTTTTTATTTAACAGTAATGAATTTCATTAATGTGGGTACTTGAAGACTACTATCTTCTTCTTCTTCTTACTACGGCGCTACAACTTGACATAAGTTTTGGCCTTGAGACTAAAACGTACAGCACAGAACTTTTCAAACCAATTGGCATTTCTATTTTCAAGGAAGGAAAAAATTCTCACAGTCTTAAATGTACAGAACAGAAATCCAAAACCTTCAAGCAAGCAAGCACACCTGTCTTCATTTCATAGAAGTTTGAAAACAGTGTTGTTGTAATTAATTTAATTTAAAAGGTGAGTTAATTAATAACACTGAACAACACTTACAACATATTTTTCCGGGACGTGTTTCGAAGGTTAACTTTCGTCCATTATCATTGTCCGGTTGATAATGGAGGAAAGTTAACCTTCGAAACGCATCCCGGAAAAATATGTTGTAAGTGTTGTTAGTGCTACTAATTAACTCACCTTTTAAATTAAATTAAAGCACACCTGAACCCATATCAAGACGACATTGAACTTTAATCCTCTGAGAATGTTTCGTTAGGGATATTTAGTAAAAATGCACAAATTCTATCTTTAGCTAAATTCACATCACAAGTGTACAATTTCTTCTACATATAACATATGTCATACACTAATTTTCTTTGTATTTCAGAACTCAACACATGTATGACAAGAAAAACAATGTATAGTATTGTATAAAAATGAATTTATTTGAACTGTTTTTGTACTTAATCAAACCTCAGTTGTACAATGTTTCTTGAAATGAACCGATTCATTCTTGTAATGCTTTTACATAAATGCACAAAATGTATAAATGTATTATAAAAGTTCATGAGCTCTTATAAAAAGGAGATGTTTTCTCTTTATTTGCCAGTCCAGTTTTGTAGTGAGGTTTACTTCTGTTTGTGAGATTTATTTTCTATTTCATAAATATTTATTACACGCGTGAGCAACATGACTAACCAAATTCCTATACTTAAACAAATTTTAATTTTTTCCAGTCACATTGTTCCAGCGTGTGATACCAGAAAAATTAAGATTAAATAAAACAAAGCACAGAATTACAAGTACTGTTAAAATGAGAGATCCTTTCTGATCAATCGGGAAAACTCAATTGCCAACACATTCTACAAATCCCAAATTTTTGCTTGGATTGAAGAAAAACATATTATTATGAGGGGCCTCTTTTAGAGAGACAGCTTTTATAATCTCCTGTGCCATAATACCACCCATGATGGCACACACTGGGCTCACCTCTGCAAAGACATTCCTGCAACAAAGGAAATTGCTATTATTCACTGCTATAAGGAGGGGTACACATGTTCCAGTTTTTACTTGCCTAAGCCTGCAAGAATAAAAGAGCAAGCAGGCTTCCTTACCTGGCCATGCTAACCTGAATCTATGCTCAACATGTAAACACAAGTCTAAGTGAAGAACTTTAAAACTTAAGATGCCTCAGTGTTAGACAAAAGAGGTTTGCAATAATTTAAAACCTGAAGTATTATGCATATTCACATGACTTTCCCAACCTATCATTCCTATCATTTATTTTGATACAGCTTTTACAAAGGTTCTTATGAAAGCTTACTTTTCCCACTTTCAGATAAAGTGGTACCTGGGTTGTGGCCATGTACTATTTTCCTACTGAGAAACCAGTTCCGCTATTGCCGCTTCTCTCAAACAGAGGCAACTCTCAAAATTAAAAATTCATACATCAAACTGCACTACAGCATCTTGAGGTCAGTGTTTGATGTGCTGTGAACGCAGCTAGAATAATTGGCCCTATTTTCCTTCATCAAACAATTAATGGTGCACGGTACTAAGCCTTAATTTTGGAGCAATTTTTCCCTTAATTAACATATGAAAGATAATGCACGTGTATTTCAACAAGATGAGGCTGCAGCTTATAGAGCTCGAATTTCTTTGAATGGAATTGGCATCGTCTTGGGTGACAGTTAACAGCATCGGGGTGTGGCAACTTGATCCCTAGACCTCACACTCTGCGATTTTTACTTGCGGGGCAATTTAAAAGAGAGAATGTATCAATCAAATTCCCAAACTGCAAAATAATATACAGGAAGAAACAGTTAACATTTTGCAAGAAGAGTTTCAACATGTGAATGATAATATGTTAAGATGCTATAATACGTATCTTTGAGCACAGGAACATTTCTATCATCTTGAAAAAGCTAAGCAAATTAAGGAAACATCAATATTTTAATTTGCAAAATAATGACAGTAATAGTTGATCTTCTCCACAGGGAACCCGAAAGAGAGGAAGACCTAGACATTCCTGGAGACGTACAGTGGGGTGTGAGGGATGGCAACAGGGGAAGAGTTGGAAAGAGGTGGTCAGGATTCCAGAAATGGAGTCAGATGGCGAGGCTTTGTAGATGACCTGTGCTTTCTATGCTCAGGAGTTAATTGAACTGACTTAATCTTCTCAATTCATCTTATAGATGGATAAGCTCTCCATATGGGGATGGTCTATCAGTAGGAGAGTGGCACATGCCCATGACCCAGGTGCCTCTTAACAGTATTGCCACTTTACTACTCCAATGACTCCAAATTACATTAATTGAGGTAAACATTTATAGAAAGAGATTCATTACAACATGATTGGAGGCAGCGGCAGCACCGTCGCTGAGCAGTTAGAGTGTTCGCCTACCACCTATAGGCCTGGGTTCAATCCCAGGCACCCACATGTGGTATTCGTGGTGGACGAAGTGGCATCTGGGTGGGTTTTCTCCATCACTCATTCCACCGAATGCTTCCCTACAGGTGTCTGACTCTAGGCACTGGCTTGTAAGTCCTACATATGGGGAGGGTAATTAGGTAAAGAAAAAATTTCATTGGAGGCAAACAAGGAATAAACAAAACAAATGAATTAGATGTTCAAAAACTGTGTCACTATATGAAATTTCATACTTTTTCTATAGTAACACAAACAAATCAAAAGCAATGACATTTTAAAACAAATTACTAACGAAAATCCAAGTCAATAACAGTGGATATCTCGGAAATGGCTAAAGCTTCCAATTTTGAGAAAATAAAAAATTTAGAAGAATCTTCCATGCAAAGTGTAGTTTGTGGTGGGGGGATTTCTTTAAAATATTTGTGTCTTATTCTTGGGGTACTCTGAACTTACCAAGTTTGGTATTCATCTGAATTTTTGTTTTTCAGTTATATTGTTCACAGACATGCACATGGACCTTTTTAAGTTCAGAGAGCCTCAAAACATCCATCCATCTATGGCAAAATTTTGACATCAAATTTTGGATGGAATACATTATTTAGCTACCATTCACAGATGACAAAAAACTGTACTCTGTAGGGGTGGAAAATACATGTTGGCATTCAAGGAATCTCCCTCCACCAAACTTTCTGTCAGCCTCTCTGAGGAAACAAGTTTACTAAATAAAATAGAGACTCTAGTTGCATTTATGAGGTGCACTCCAAAAGTAACGGACAGAATTTTACTGATAACTGTACATGTTTAGCTGCAAAGTGGTAAGGGGGGGATACAGGGCCAGACCTTCTGCTAGCAGCAGGTATGCCAGTCAGTCTGTTTCTGTGAGGGAAAGAAGGTGTAATAAGTATTTGTTTGAGTGGTGTTTTCTATACTGGGAATTATGGAATTTTGCTAGAGGAACAGCATGCAATCATAAAATTTCTTTGTGCAAAAGATGAAAACTGCATTAATATTCATCGTGAACTTGTCTCAATCTCAGTGTATGGGGATAAAGCTGTGCACTATAGCAATGTGAATAGGTGGATTGCAAAGTTTCAAATGGGAAGAATTGTCCACCCATGATCTGCTGCGAGCAGGGAGACCAGCTTGTGCATGCTCCGATAACAGGGAACATGATGAACTCACTATGGATGATCGCTGCATGACTGTTGAACAAAGTTGTCTTCAAACAGGCTTAAGCAACAGAACAGTGATGAGAATCATTAAAGAGGATCCACAAATGTCGAAAGTGAGTGCACGTAGGGTGCCCAGGATGCTGAATGATGAAACACAACAAAACCGAGTGACTTCCAGTGAAGAACTAATGACGAGACACTGCTCAGATCAACATTTTCTTGATAAGGTGATCACTATGGATGAAACATGGATCCCGAAACAAAAGGACAGCCAAGCCAGTGGAAACATGCAAATTCACCACCTTCCAAAAAATTCAAAATTGGCACATTAGTTGAGAAAATTCTCTATTTAATCTTTTGGGACCAAAAAGGGATTATTCTCACTCATCCTTTGCCAACTGGTGAGCGTTAAAAAGGCATCCTGAAGAAAACGCTGTTGCCTGCAATTGCACAAAAGTGACAAGAATTGGTGGGGAATTTCATTTTGCATCAAGACAATGCCCTACCCCACAGGGCATCAGAATTTCTCCTCGAACATGGTACTGCAACACTGAGACACCCTCCATATTCACCTGACCTAGCTCCCTGTAATTTTTTGTTGTTTCCCACATTGAAACTTGGATTCCGTGGGAGGCAATTTTCAACAAGGGCAGGTCTGGGTTCTGCTGTTTACCAGTCTCTAAAACTTCTATATGAAGACTGCTACAAAATGTGTTATCAGAAGTGGGTTGAACACTGGCAGTAGTGCTTAGATAAAGAAGGAGACTACGTAGAGAAGTAACTTCTGGATGTCAGACATCGTGCAAATAAATAATTTTAAGAATTTTTTATGCATTACTTTGGGAGTGCACCTTGTATTTTCCCTCTCTTCAGACTGCTTTTTAAACAGTTGATCTGTGAAACAATTTTAAAATTTCTGTAGCTGACAGGATGTTACACAATGAAAAGTGATCCAAAATTATGAATATCTAAAATAATATTATTGATAATTAATTATGGAGACTATTTATTTTACACACAACCCAAATTTGTTGCTTTTCCTTCTGATTCAAATGATATAAACAGAAAGCATTTTAACTTGGCTTTTTAAAATATATGCTGGTCCTAGCTTCATAGTCTTAAGTTTTGTGCATAGATAAACAATTCATAAGAAATGGAGCAACAGCTATAAATGTATACATGGTATTTAAAAAAATAAATGACCTAAATGGAAACACATAATACTTCAGGCTGCAATGGTTATTTTTAAAGGCGTCCCTATTCGGGCTCCAAATGTACCAGTTCAACTAATTATACAGCATCTTGTACTTGGTTCAATTTGTTGTTGTTAGGTAATGCTGGATTTCTGACAATGGTGTCATTAATCCTCTTGCTCTCCAATAATTTTCACTGATGGATGGGGTGTTAGAAATGGCCGGGCATATTTGAAGGTGGTCTCGGTTCATTTCCTCTTGCAAATCACATAGAGGACAGAGTGGTGAAGAATATATCCCAATTCTGTTTAAATGTTTTGCCAGACAATCATGTCCTGGTTCAATTTGTGGGGCAAATTATTTTCTTACAATCTTCGTAAATAAGACAGGAGAGTATTATTATATCTTAGGGGATAGCAGCAATTATGGCAAGTTCTAAATTGATAACTCCATTCTCAATTATGTGTTTTATTCTAAATAATTATTGTGATTTAATGTAAATACCCTGACTTATGATTGAATTTTTAACACTTTACAATATATCTTGAGACACTTTTGGAAAATTAAGAGATATGTGAACCTAGGATATACAATCAACCAAAGCAGAAGTTATACAAAACTTTATTTTCAACATAATTACAATTCACATGGTGGTGGTAAACGAACACTCTTGGTTATATAAGGAAATAATAAAGCTATTAACAGTGAAGCAACAGAATCTAAAATAAGAACAAATTAGAAACTAAAAGCTTCACTTATCTTAGTAATATTGCAAGATCTTCTGCAGCTTACAAGTTTCAAGTTGGCTCCAACTTCATCGTCATCGTCATCGTCATCGTCATCCTTCTTATTCTTATTCTTATTGTTATTGTTATTGTTATTATTATTATTATTATTATTATTATTATTATTATTATTATTATTATGATCTTCTGCAGCTTACAAGTTTCAAGTTGGCTCCAACTTCATCATTTATTATTATTATTATTATTATTATTATTATTATTATTATTATTATTATTATTATTATTATTATTATTTTTATTATTATTTTTATTATTATTATTTTTATTATTATTATTTTTATTATTATTATTTTTATTATTATTATTTTTATTATTATTATTTTTATTATTATTATTTTTATTATTATTTTTATTATTATTATTTTTATTATTATTATTTTTATTATTATTATTATTATTATTATTATTATTATTATTATTATTATTATTATTATTATTATTATTATTATTATTATTATGCCAGGTTATGAAGCTGTGTGGAAAACATGGTCTTTAACTATTTCACTTAACCTTCCAGCTATAGGAATGACTATTCTATCACAAATATTTTAAGAGGTATGTCAGTTGTTAAGTGATCACATTTTTTTAATAAATAAGTTTCTAAATAAAATGCTACCTGAATGGCTAAAAAACAGAAAAACATTCAGGTAAAAATGTTACCTTAAAAGACTGTCAGGGACTTTATCAGCTGGGGCTCCAATTGAAGGAAGAACTTCATCTCTTAGTTTAGCAAGTTCTTCTATATCTTCATTACGATGCTTTGGACTTGGATCACGGTTATGCTTGCTTCGGAATTTCAACAACACTGCAACAATTACACACAGTGAAAATATTATATCCTTTTTTGACAAATGCTGCAGAATTTGGCAGGCACTAATAAGCTCCAAAACATGGTTTCCAGAGAAACTATTATAATTGTTAACAAATTATAATAAAATAAAGGGATAGATAAAGGATTACTCTTAGTACTGTATAAGAGAATTACAAATTATTATGTACAGTAGTTTGAAAAGCAAACAGAAATACAAATAAATATTAGAGCAAAAGCAGGCTTTTAAAGTTTCATTTAACTGCAGGCCTCAGTCTGTGTTGGACATTTTTCCTTATTAATTGTATCTCATCTCCTACTCAGGTGGTGTCAAAACTTGCTTTTTAACCCTAGCATTACCAATGGACAGGAGGGAGAGGGCTTTTTACCCAATTTCTGTAACTTTTCAAATTCTGGCTTTGTTTTACTGTCCTTTCGGGTGACACACATAAACACTGCGTTGTATCACTCCGCCAACAAACACATATTGACATTCTCTGTGCATAGATGTTTACATCTGACTTATTGCAACCATTATATCAGGGCTGCACTCTGCTTATATTTACTAAGTAAACTAAATTAACTAATTAAACAACCTGGTTTAGAAAAGTTATAAAATATAATTTTGTGAGTAAAAACTTGCACTAAGCAAAGACCTTACAAGGCTCTCCAGACAAAACAACTGCAATTGCTAAGAAATATCCCAATGGAGGTGTGGGAAGAACATTTAAGCTCAATCCTACAGGCTAAAGATACTCGCCCAGTATGCCCCATAGTGACCCAAGCTGTCATGCTGGAGACAGAACTCTTCACAGAAGACAAAGTAACCCACATTATTCTGAATACAAAGAATAATAAAGTATGTGACCCGGAAGGCATATATAATGAGTACTTGAAAACAACGCTCCCTGTACTAGGCATGCCACTCACTGCACTCCTCAATAAATGCCTGAAACAAGGAGCTGTACTGGATAAGTGGAAAAAATCAAAGGTGATAATGCTATACAAGGGAAAAGGGAACACAGCTGACCCAAATGCGTACAGGGGTATTTCTTTGGAGAACATCCTACTCAAGGTCCTCACAACAATAATGTGCAAACGTCTTAGGATTAATATTGAAGAGAAACTACCCGATTCACAATTTGGCTTCAGAAGTGGCAGATCAATGACACAAGCTGTGCACTGCCTTCAATCTGACATAGAAGCAGCCACAGCAAACCGCAGAGGAAAGCTGCATGCAATCTTTGTTGATTACACCAAGGCGTTTGACACAATAAATACCATTCTAATGGAGAAACTGGAAAATACTCTTGGCCCAGGACATTACATGCTACCAGTCACCAGAGACCTTCTGACCAACAATTGGGTGGAGATAAATTATGGTATAGACAAATCGAACATGATGCAACAGACTGTTGGAGTGCTGCAAGGGAACCCATTAAGCCCCCTACTGTTCATCTTAGCCACAGCAGACATTGTCCAGGCAATAAAATCCGACAATGTAAACCTGCTAATGTATGCAGACAACATGACATTGATCTCAACCTCAGAGGATGACCTACAAAAAGCTTTCAACCAATTAGTGGACTGGACAAAGGAGAATAAATGCAGAGAAAACTGTCTCCATGACCTTCAGAAGAGGGGGTAAATACAGCATCTTCAATCATGGGGGGAAACACCACTAAAATCAGTCACCAACTTCACGTATGTAGGAGTTACTCTCCAGACACAGGGAAACATTCACACGACATATAAATGACAGACTCAACGCTGCTATAAGAGCCATAAGCGACATAAAGTCAATAGGCAAACTCTCCTTGGAAACTGCCTTACAATTGTTTGAACTCAAAATTGACCTTGTTGCAACATATGGGCTAGGAAACATATGGGTACATCTACAGAAGAAAAGCCTGGAGAAAATAGAGAAGTTAAAGGCCACATACTTGAAAAGAGTGTTTTGTCTCTCCAAATACACGCTCTCATGACTCACACATGGGCTAGCCAGAGAACCTTTCTACACAGAAGACCTACGACTGAAGCTCCTACTGCCAACGACTCCAGCCTATCAGGGCCTGCTGCGTGAACTACACAAGAAGAAATGCGAAATATGGGATGAATTCTATGCTACTGATTCTGTGACAAGCCGTGAATGGACACAGAGAGGATACGAACTACGCCATGCAGTGACAAGACTCTCTGTGCATGGATTCCACCACAAGCTATGCAGCACCCAGAGATTCCATGAACCCAGCCCAGATTGTGTGTGTGTAAGATGCGACGACCAGTGTGCGAGATATCATGTGCTACACCATAAGATGAGATCAGACTCATTGGTGCAATTCTGTAGAGACTAAGAACAATCTTCTTTGCACATTGCATGCGATTCATATTATTATTATAATTATAAAACTTGCACTAATCTGACTCGCCAGATAGAGGCATTGCACCCACAAATCTCTGGTAATGTCTTCTCCACACCATAATGTCTCTCCGATCAATTATCACAGTTTAGCAATGTGTGGAACGTGGTTTTCTTACAATTTGGAAGATCTGGGTCAGCTAACTAAAGAAAGTACCCCATCTATTATAGTAGGCTTGTTATTTAAAAAGAAACTTAAAAGCTTTAAAGCAAATAGCACTTTTAACAAAATCATCCACTTGTCCCTTCTCTTTTTTAAGGGTTTTTACAGTTCCCGTTTGTTTCATTTCTGTTCACATTTGAAACGGTGTTCACTGAACAAGATGGCGACCGGTAGTGTAGCATTAGAAAGTAGCTCCGTAAATTTTGCAAAAAAACAAATATAATTTACGAAATCGTCTTGAAATGTGTTCTGTAAGGGATATGGATAATGCTGATAAAGAGGTTGGAGTTTTGATTAGGCAGACAAGTGAAAATAGACTTCAGGTAAACAAAAATGTTGCTACCGTATCGGCAGGAAAAGATAGAGGAGCACATGGTGCAGAAATGATATCTTCGCTACATCTAGTGATTGATATATTGAATAAGGACCTTAAAAGTGCTCAAGAGTATATAAAAGTGCTTAAGAGGGAAAACGAAGTCTTAAAGGATGATATTGAAACCTGTAAAAAATACCATCGGTACAGTGAAATGCAAATGCCAGCCGAAACATGGTCCATGGCAGTGGGAAATAAGAAAATCATCCGGGATCGATGTAGACAAAAGGAGCTCAATCCATCAGAGAGAATATCAAATTATCAGCATGGAGAAATCTCTAAAAGCAACATATTTAGCGTACTACACGCGGAGGTCGCTGAAGAAGCTACCACCAACACAAACAGATTCGACAAAGTGCCGGTCATAGCCTGGGAAGACAAAAACATCATCGAAGAAGAAGGAAAAGCCATGAGAGAACCAGTTGCGAGTGAAACCAAATCAAGATTTAAGTGGGTGAAGAAGAAAGAAGCAGAAGATAGTGTAACAGTGTATGGTGATTCTATGATAAAGCATGTGAAAGTTCGAAGGTCAGACCAAGTCAAGGTATACAGAGGTATAAACTCGAGGCAACTGTGTAGCAAAATAGTGGACGAAAAAAAGGTTATAGTAATTCATGTTGGTACAAATGATCTTAAGGAATCAAACAATGCAGATGAGGTTATGGGCGAAGCATATGAGCTCATAAGAAGGGTAACAAGTAAGTTTCCATCTGCAAGGGTAATATTTAATAGTGTCATATACAGACGTGATGTAAATCATAAGTTCATACAGCAAGTGAACGACAATCTTAGGTGGGCTTGTGGAAAACTAAGTGCAATTTTTTTCGATGTAAATAAATACATAGATGAAACATGCCTTGGCAGGGATGGCCTTCACCTAAATAGGAAGGCTCATACCTGTTAGGCAAAGCAATTGATAAGGCTATAGAAATCTGCATGCCACATGGAAACTAGCAAGTAGAGTAGATGATGATAATCAGGTATGTAAGAAGCAACTAGGTGAATTACAGAAAACCTCTGTAAACGGTGGTAATGTAAAAAAAGGCTATAGAAGTCTGCATGCCACAGGGAAACTAGCAAGTAGAGTAGATGATGATAACCAGGTAGGTAAGAAACAAATAGGTGAATTACAGAAAACCTCTGTAAACGGGGGTAATGTAAAAAATATCACCCATGAGAATAAACAGACCATATTAAATCATTCCTTAATAATAGTGCATCAAAACATACAGTGTCTTAGGAACAAATTGGAAGAACTGAACATTTTGTTATCACATGAATTGAAAGACACCAGTGTACTATGTTTAACAGAACACTGGCTTAATGAGCATGAAAAAAACCATTATAGCATTCCTTGCTTTGAATTATCTAGTATATTTTGTCGATCAACTCATAAAAATGGAGGGGCACTTATCTATGTAAAAAAAACTATAAAGCATAAAGAAAAAAATAATACATATTATCTAAATCATGAAATGCATTTTGAACATGTAGTTACAGAATTAAATAGTATGAGTAGAGTGGCAGTGGTGTGTATATATAGATCCCCAACTGGCTGTTTAAAAATCTTCTTTAAACTTTTTGAGACTCTTCTTACAAACCTAAAAAGAAACTACAGATCAATAATTGTTTGTGGGGACTTTAATATAGACTTTTTATCCAATGATGAAATAGTGACAAAATTTAGGACATTAATAGGTACCTATAATATGTTGTTGTTAGCTAATGCTGGATTTCTGACAATGAAGTCATTAATCCTCTTGCTCTCCAATATTTTTCACTGATGGATGGGGCACTAGAAGTGGCCGGGCATATTTGAAGGTGGTCTCGATTCATTTCCTCTTGCAGATCACATAGAGGACAGAGTGGTGAAGAATATATCCCAATTCTGTTTAAATGTTTTGCCAGACAATCATGTCCTGTAATCAACCTGAAGGTTGCAACTGCTGTTTTCCGAGGATACTCAGGAATCACTGTTTGAATGTTTGGTAGTTTCCATCTTTTATTCTTTGATTTTTCATAGTAATATTTTGCAATAATTTTTTTGAATTCAGAGTTGACTAATCTTTTAGCTGCATAAAATGGTAGATTAACTATAGATTTTTGTACACCGCTGGTACCCTTTTTTGCAAGAAAATCAGCTTTCTCATTACCACTCAGTCCACAGTGAGCCGGTATCCATTGGAAGACTAGGTGTTTTTGAAGTGCTGTTAGATGGCTAAGCATCTTCCAACATTCTATAATTGTTTGGTTTTTTGGTGACAACTTGGAAGTAATTGCTATAATTGCTGCCCTGGAATCTGAGAGAATAACTGCTTGCTGAAAATGTGAAATTCTGTACAAAAGATTTTGCAGGGCCATTCGAATTGCTTCAATTTCTCCATCAAAGTTAGTAGTTCCATAACTTAAAGATTTGTAATAGGAAAAGAGGTGGCATGTGACTCCATCTTGGTTTGATATCAATGATCCATCAGTATAAATATGGAGCCACTCATGTTCTGGGAATCTAGTATGGATTGTCTCTAATGCCAATAATTTTAGAACACTAGTTGGAGTATCACTTTTTTTAACTTCTTCTGTCAGGTGTAAATAATATGTGATGTCTAATGTATGTGTTGGATTGACTTTAGATATGAAGTTTTCCTTTGAATTAGGAAGGTGTACATTTTTGTTGATGTCTTGAATTTTGGAAAGAAAGCTCTCCTGAGTCTTTAGTGTATGTGTAAAATTTCTCTTGTGCCATGTATTGAATGGGAGTCTGATCAACTTTTCGTGTTGAATAAGAGCCGCTTTTTCTATTTCATATTCAATGGGGTATTGGTTGGTTAGTATTTCCATAGCTGCTATTGGTGTGGTTTTGATAGCACCTGTAATTAATCTCAGACTTTGGTTTGGAAAGCTTTGAATTTTTTTTGTGTTTGCTGTTACAAATATGATTCACATTATTAACAGCCCCACACGAATAGCAATAACACCTAAAACATGTTTAGATCAAATAATTATCGGCAGAGATACTAATCCATACAAAACAAATAATTTTAACTTTGGTATATCAGACTATAATGCGGTATCAATACAGCTAAACCTTGAGGCTAATAATATGCACCCAAGCACAAAAGACACTGAACTAAAACGAACATTGAATATGGAGAATATCGAACATTTAACATATCTATTGAAAAAAGAAAGTTGGATAGATGTAGAAAACAGTAAGGATGTACATGGCAAAATTGAGTTATTTGTAAATACCATAGCTCATTATTTGAATATTGCATGTCCAGAGAAAAGAACTAGATTATCACATGAACCAAATAATAAGAGATGGCTAACGAAAGGCATCTTGACATCCTGTAAAAATAAGAGAACTTTACATAAGCGATGCCAAATCTCTAATAATTTGCAACTTAAAAGTTACTACAAAACTTATTGTAAAATATTAAAAGAATAAACAAGGCAAAAAATAATTTCAATAGGGACTATATTCTTAAATCTGAAAACAGGGGTAAGGCGATCTGGAATGTAGTCAAAAAAGAAACGGGAAAGACAAACTCGAAAAACAATAAAATAGAGGAGGTAATCATTAAGCAGAAAAAGATAACAAACTCACGAGAAATAGCTGAAGCATTCAGTGAATATTTTGTAACGCAAATGTCAAATTCAACAGTACCACGACCAACACTAATAAACTTAAGTAACCAAACGTATAACCCAAAAACAATCTTTCTTACCCCAGTAACAGAGAAAGAGGTTGAAAGTATAATAAAAGGCATGAAAAACAAACTATCCTGTGGCTTAGATGGAATCCCAGATGTCATTGTAAAAAGATGCTCGCCCTCGATGATAACCCCCATTACAGATATATGTAACTTATCCCTATCAGAGGGTAAATTTCCTAAACAGTTTAAAGTAGCAAAAATACACCCAATATATAAAAAAGGTGCTAAGGAAAACATTGGAAATAATAGGCCAGTATCTTTGCTTTCTACGTTTTCGAAAATTATTGAAAGAGTAATGTTTAACAGAATAGTCCCGTTCCTAGAATCTAGCAAACTGCTTTATAATGCTCAGTTTGGATTTCGGAAAAATAAATGCATCAACGATGCACTATATTCGCTTATAGAAGCAATAATGAAGTTAAAAGATGAGCATAACCAAACTTATGGATTATTTTTAGATCTTAGTAAGGCGTTTGATATGGTTGACCACGACATTCTATTAAGAAAATTACACCACTATGGTATAAGGGGACTAGCTGAAAACTGGTTCAAATCATATCTGAGCGAAAGAGCGCAACTAGTTGAAATAGGAAGCGCAAAATCAACATTCAAAACAGTTGAAAAGGGAGTACCTCAAGGCTCTATTTTGGGCCCAGTATTGTTTTTAATTTATATAAATGATCTTCCCCTGAATCTAAGGCATGCCAGTACAGTACTATTTGCAGATGACATCAACATGATAATTGGTAACAAAAATTCTATACAACTACAAGCCATGGTAAATGAAACAATGACAAAAATACAGTCGTAGCTTCTAAATAACAAATTAATAGCTAATACAGAGAAAACTGTCTCCATGAATTTTAGTAAAAAAGCTCAGCATAACCCTATTCAATTTTCAATCAACAACTCTCTTGTAACGGAAGTTCTCAATACTAAATTTTTAGGAATATGGATCGATGCTAATCTCACATGGGAACAACATACAAAAAAGTTAGAAGAAAAGTTGAGCAGACTTTGTTACGCATTCAGAATACTAACCAATGCATTACCCATGGAGATGTTAAAAATAATATACTTTGGATATGTACATTCAATAATCAGTTATGGAATTATTCTTTGGGGCTCAACATCTAAATCCTTAGCAATATATAAAATGCAAAAAAGAATATTAAAAATAATTAAAAAGGTTCCCTTAAGAACAAATAGCAAACCAATATTTCAGGAACTCAATATATTACCTATACCCAGTATCTACATTTATGAAATAGTACTCTTTATGCATAGGAATAAGTCACTATTTCCAAGTAATGCAGATTACCATACTTACAATACCAGGAATAGCAAAAATATACATGTAAACCATCATCGACTTATTCAAAGTTTAAATTTTATATCACATAAGGGTGTTATCTTATATAATAAATTGCCAGATAAGGTAAAAGGATTATCCAACAGTAAATTTAAATCAACTATAAGGAATATACTATTAAAAACAATGCCAGTAACAACAGAAGAGTTTTTAGGCAGCAATGTTAATGAAATTGTGAAATATTTGTAAAGATATATCTGATAGATCACAGTAGACACTACTTGTAAACATAAATTTTTTATATAATTGTTTATATTTGTACATAATTATGTAACAATTGTATCACTATGTTAGAAATAAGTTTGACAAAGCCATGCATATTCTGTATTCCTACGGTGAATAAAACTACTACTACTACTACTACTACTACTACTACTACTACTACTACTACTACTACTACCACCACAGACACGCCACTTGCTTCAGATGTCAATTTGCTTATGTATTTTCATAGCTAGGGAGTCATAACATTGAAAGAAAAAGTTAGACACATTTAATACAATAGTCTTTTCACCACTTTCTAGAGGCTTTCCGCTTTTATGTTTCTGTACATTACTTTGAGGAACTGAGCACTTGGCCATACTGACTGCATGTGCAAACACACAATACCAATAGGAGGAGTATTAGAGCATCACTTCACTGTGGTATACAACACAATCAGGGAAGTACCAAGTACCACGTGACAATAAATGGAAGTAAAATATTTATGCTCATGTTTAAATGTTTTGGAATTTGAGTTACACTATTTATTCACCCCATTCATTATTTGACTGTATCGAATAAGCAATAGTATACACAATGTGGTAATGAACTAGTTCCAATCGTGCTTCACAATTTCACTTTGTGCTGCGCATAATGTTGACATTCAGACACACTTCAAGGCACGATTGGGTATAGGTGCATGCAGTTAATTGTTATAGTCAATTGTTTCTGATATTGGATTACATAATCCAATAATTATGCAATTGTTTGAGGTCATTGTAACTAACACGTGTGATTGACAAAAATATTTCAAAATGTCTTTGACTGACAAAGAAATTATACTTGTACTTGAAAATGCACCAGTTTCTGATGTTGAATTGACAGTGGTGAGATAGTGAAAAAAAAGATCAAAATATGTGCTAGAGCAAGTTGATTAAGCAATTTTATCACCTTCTAATGATGAGCAGGAGGAGACTTTAAATAATAGTGTGCAATTAAATGAAGATGACATCCATGACAGGGATGTTTCAACTTAAGTTTACAAGAGCTAAGAATGCACTCACTTCCGAAAGAGGCTCAGCCTATCTCGTCCAATCCTGTTATAAATACACTTTGTTGAGTGTTTGCAAATACATGAAATTCTCATACAAAACTCATTTAAAAATTGGTCAGTCACTGGAGGATCCTGTTCATCTGTGGCTGCATTATTTCATCTTTAAACCAATGAGAATTTTTGCCAGGTGAAAAGCCCACCCTTACCATGACTTATTTAAAAATACAGTAACAACAGCAAGCATTAAAAATTATGACTGAATAGCTTATTGTGTTGGTTACAGCTCAATTTTTTTTTTTATACAGGAAACCAATCCCCCTCCAAACAAATAAAGATTTACTGTCATCAAATCCTAAATTCCTAGTGTCAACAGCAGCTCTTGGACTAAGCTAAGATATAAAATGTCTTCTTTAGCGTTCCTCATATTGGTCAGCGACTTTTGAAGTTGATACCGAAATTTAGATTCAAATCGAATGGGCTTGATAAAGACACGTTTTAGTTTAATTGCCGGATGTGAGATTTGCGATAAGTGTTGAGTAATAACATAGGTAGATAATAGAGTAGGAGGTGTTGTAAGGTGAGCAAAATATGAGTAAATAATAGTCGCTAAATTTGTAGGATAAACGCATTATTGGTTTGAAATTAACGAGTCATGACGTCATACCACATAATTTGAAATTCACGGTCAAAATTCAGGTCTGCCAACCTTAAAAGTCGCGCGATATGTTTAATAAAATATAAAGAAAACATTGTTTAATCATAGAAAGGTAACTATATATATTCGGAATTAAAAAAAGAACATGTTTTAATAGAAAGGGACATTTCTAAATTGTGAAAAGGAATGAAATAGTATTTTGGATGCGAGGCTTTCTTTTGATGACGTCATGAAATTTAAAATCGGGAAGAACGTTTTTTCCTAGCGTGGGGACGCCAGGAAGCGTGATCACTCGCCCCAGATCGGTGAAGGACTTAGCTGTGGACAGATGTGAGTAGCGGTTGCTCTGCGAGGATATATGTATTGGAAGTCGGCATAACTCCCGAAATGTGGTAAAGAGTTGAGAATAAATAGTCTCCAAAGTTATTCTGGGTGATCTATAAAATATACTCGCGCATACCCTGGATTAAATCTCATGTTGAGCATAGTCGGAGCCGAAATACAAGTATCGACAACGGTCGTTAAGCTACCAAGAAGTAACACCAAAGATACAGCGAAGCGACACCTATTTCGCTTCAAAGTTAATCTAAATCCACCAAACGATGACTGAACCTATTTCTGAGGAGGACATACCCACAGAGCAGAATCAATTACTTCCGATGGTGGTGTCATGATAAGGATTGCAGTGAAATGAAAGGCCTACAGCTTTTAGAGTGAATCATGTTGGGCTATGACTAGCTAGTTAGAGGTGAAGGCTTGGATAGGATTGATTAAAAATTGCTACTCCAGAGCCGAAATCAAACTATTAACCAGCAAGAGTCTAGAATTAAGTCACTAATCTACATCGGCACCCTTTATATGGAATGGTACGAGTATTATGTTTACACAAAACTAATTTCTGGTTACATTATTATTTCCTGTGACTTGTTTACATTGTGTTAAATAACCTATTCATTCACTAAAATACGTAAATATTTCATGTTGATTTTTCAAACTGTGTTGAAAGGAATTTCTGAAATTTTTACAATTAATGTTGTTGTTAGCTAATGCTGGATTTCTGACAATGAAGTCATTAATCCTCTTGCTCTCCAATATTTTTTGATATTGAAGAGAGCAATAGCAGTAATAGTAACCGCTTTTTAGAGAGCACCATATTTTTATGTTTTGGCGGTCACATCGCTCTCTCACAACCCCCAGAATGCCTGGAGGACCACACCTGTCGTTGGTTTACGGGTCTCACTGACCTGACCGGGAGAATTATCAAAATAAATTCACCGACCATATCCTCTGATTACCAATCAGAGGATGTATTACATGCCATGACAGGTCAGCATGTTAGGGGTTAATATTTTAGAGAAATGGAGAGGTTGGAAAAATAAAACTAGATAAAACAAGGGAAACCATAAATTCAAATTCTGTAATTGATTATGTTGTTACCAATTTAAAGGAAAGTCAATATGCTGCTGGGAATATGATAAATCACCTATCAGATCATCATGCTCAATATTTAGATATAATTAACTGTACTCTTAAGAAATTAGATGTGGCACAAATGAAAACCCTTAGAGATTTTACGGAGTCTAATACTTTAAAATTAATTAATTAATTTTACAATTAATGTAAAAATAATAACAGGGCACAAATTAGATTTCTCTTAACTCCTGTAGATGACACAGGAATAAAACAAAACACAACAAGTATTTTCCCCTTAAAATGTACTTTGTATATCCTTTCAAAAAACAATTCTTATTGTGCACTAACCTTTCATGAGGAAATACGAAGGATCAGCCTTTGTCAATCTTTTTGCATAAGCTTCACTGGACCAATCTACATCTAGAGCATCCTGAAGAGGAACAAAAGTTTGTGTCTTTTTCACTGTAACTGTTACTGAAACCACTTTAGGTTTCTTTATAGTTGGAGAGTCAATGTACATATTAGGGTCTCTGATGATAGACTGATCCCTGCAATATAAAACACCAAAATTAACTGCTTCTTAAAAAAACAAAACATTTTACACTTTTCTGAGAACTTCATTTGTACAGGGCACCAAACATCCATATTACTCATAGAGGCAATACAAAAATGTATAAATGGTAATGAATGAGTCATTACGTAAGTCTTTGTAATTTATACCAATCCTAAATGCAAAGATAAAGCTGTGCCACAGGAACAAATAGTAATACCATTACAATACTTAATTGGTAACACAATGAATATGTAAAAGGACAAAAAACAAAATATGTTGTAATAGCAACACTTTCTCTACCCATTTAACCTCTTTTGGTATCTATTTTGTAAATCATTTATAAAAAAGATCCTGTTACATTCACATGATTTTCTCTACATACTATTGTTTGTTTTTATATAGCTTCAACAAACCATATTTACAAAAGCTTATTTTTCTACTTTAAGTTAATCAAGATAAATGTATAACTTAAACATTCACTGCCAGCATCCTGAGTATCAGCTAAGTTTATCTCTTCTGTGCTTGTAGAGTGTGGTCCAGAAGGCATCAAAGATAGCGACGTTTCACCAAGTTCTGCACTTAGCATCTTCAGGGTAAGGTGATCTGTTGTCTGCACTGGTCAGAGCTCAGTACTTGGCAAAACGTTGGTATCTTTGATGTCTTCTAGACCACGGCCTACAAGCCCAGAAGAGATACTTAGCTATTAGTCAATCAAGATAAAGCTGCACAGCAAAGTCTTGTAAAGTTTTGTAACACATTTCGTCGGACATACAAGGGGGATAGAGGAAAACAATCAGGTAATGTTGCTGAATACGGGTTTAGGAACCGCGTAACGCAGGAATTGTGTAGGTGGAAATGTGTATAAGATGAGAATGGAAGTAACTTCCGTCAATGCATGTACACAGGTGACGTGAATATCAAGAAGGTGGACAAGTCTATTCTTGCTCAAAATGGTCAATTTGCACATCATGCCATTTCACATTACAATGAAACAAATTAATTCATGAATCATATAACCTGAAATAACTGAAACCATAAGCTCATGTAGTTGTGCAATATGTATACAACCTTAAATGGGAATATGTTTTGTAAATATATGTTTATAAAAGAAATACAAGGTTTTATATTAGAGCTATAAACTGTATAACCTGAAATAACTATGAATTCATAAACTCATACAATTGGGCAGTAAATAACCGTAGATAACCGTAAAATATGAATGTATTTCATAATGTACATTTATGAAAGAAATTCCAAGTTTTATAAGAGGAAATGGATCGAGACCACCTTCAAATATGCCCAGCCACTTCTAGTGCCCCATCCATCAGTGAAAAATATTGGAGAGCAAGAGGATTAATGACTTCATTGTCAGAAATCCAGCATTAGCTAACAACATAAGAGTTACATGTGGCAGGTGATTGACAATGGAGTGTTTTAAACATAGGATTTTACTGGAATTAACTGTTGCAAATTACTGGTAATTTCAAGTTATTTGAAGTGCAGATTCCCATTAATAATTAACACCTGAAGGGAATGAGGGAAAAGGAAATCTTCACTTTTTAACACTTTCTGCTAATATTACGCCTCCTTGATTTACATTATATTTTCTAAAAACGCAGAAAAACTGACAAAGTTAAACACACCTGTTTTTTTTTTTTTTTTTTTTTTTTTTTTTTTTAAAGGATAAGGGAAAGCTCATTTGAATCATACTGATAGTTCACTGGTACTTTCTCAGCTTATTAAATAACAATGCACTGATCAGTGCTAAAATATTTTTGAAACATAACTGATTTTGTGGTATGCTACAAATCTTTTTCTGGGATGAACCACTGTTGCACTGACACTTTTTTCTTCTGTCCATGCAACATGTTTTGTCCATACAATTTTTTAAATGGTAGGACATCTTTTCCTTTCCTGATTACCCTCCCCTTATGTAGGACTTACACCCCCTATGACTTACAAGCCAGTGCCTAGGGTCAGACGCCTGTCAGAGAGCAGAGGGACCTCTGGACCAGACAGAGTGAAGACCTGGAAGAACGTGGTCACCCAAGCACGAAGTGACGAAGTGGATGGTATGAAATGGAGGCGAAATGGATGATGGAAGTGTGATAATGGAGCAATTGGTGGAATGAATGGTGAGGATGAGGAATAATCCTGGCTGGAGAAAAATTCCTACCCCCTGCCGGGAATAGAACCCAGGACCCCTTGCACAGCACAAAGGGCCAGCTGGTAGGATATATTAAAGGGCATTAAACATATTTGATACATAATGCTGAACATTCAGGTATATCAAAATGTGGAAAAATTTTCACACACATATGCAGTAATAATTTTCAAATTCATGCTGTTATTAAATGGTTAGATATATTCAAAGGTAATAAAATATGTTTTACTCACTAACATCCATTTCATTTTCAGTTTTAAGTAACATTTTCAGAAATCAAACTATTGTAAAATGCATCATAAACTGGTGGGACTTATTTTAAAATATCATTAACATTCTTAAGTTTGTTTGGCTTTATTGGTCTGGGTTTGACATACTTTGGTTCAACATTGCTAAGATCCAGAACTTTCTTTTTTGCTGGGTTCTCATTGGCCATTTATGGTTAGACAACAGTTGCACTCAAACAAGATTTTTGTCTGAGGGAAAGCATTAGAAGCTTCAATTTAATATAAGGAATGAGCTTTTGTGCAAACCATATAGTGGGAAGATAGTTCACATGAAAAAGTGACAGATGGTGTCAATATTGCAAATTGTGTATTGGGGAGGGTTAGGCCACTGTTGCGCTGACCTCGCTCAATTTCTATTCCGTTTCTCTATGCTAAAAGTACTCAACTATTTAGCTCATGCTTCTAGTCTATTGTTTGGTTTACATTACACTTCCATTACATTAACTGTGTTCCACTTTAATTCTTAGTTGCCAACCTTTTAGTCCACTACAAGGGACATAGCGTACTTCTTCATGTCAAGTTGTTACAGTTTAGAGAGGTTACACATCCCTAAGCCTGTACATGGCAACATTACTCAGAATCAATAGTCAGATATTTAAAAATTGGATTGCTATATGCCCATTTAGAAATTACATACGTAAAGTTGCCGAATATTAGGAACACATAACACAGGGGTGCCAATGCATGAGAAATGAAAGTAGCCAGCGGTAGTAGAACATAATTTACATGATGTTGGTATTGTATAGTTGGTAATGCATGTGACAATACATAAATGGAGCTAACTTCCAGCAATTAAATCATAACTCATGCAGTTGTACAGTATGTATCTTATATATTTAAATTAACAATTCTTGTATATAAATATATTCCGTTCAACTTGGAAACGGCTCTAACAATTCCGATCAAATTTTGTATTCAGACAGGGTTTTGATTACTAAGCTTATCTATATAGGTGTCATTCCTGAAAAAAAAAGTGATTTTACACGTAACAGTCACAATTACTCTAAACCTTATTTTGGCCATAATTTCTCTGTTAATGGGCCAATTTGAACAAGACAGGATATTAAAGGTCTCGTCAAGAGCTTTCAGAAAACCTAAAGAAAGCTGACTTAGCTATCTTAATCTACACGTAACAGTCACAAACTTATCTTATATATTTAAACGAACAATTCTTGTATATAAATATATTCCGTGCAATTTGAAAATGCCTCAAACGATTTCGATCAAATTTTGTATTCAGACAGGGTTTTGCTTATTAACCTCTTGAGGGATATCGACGTGAAATCACGTCCATTTAAAATGACGTATGAGCGATATGGGCGTGTATACACGTCCTGTGCGTTTAAGCATTTAACCCTTATTTATCCCTTATCCAACTCAACTTATTATAATTTTCCCTTTATGAAACATTTTAGTAAGGTCTATATACTTTATTGGCTTATCTTAATATGTTCGTTCTGCAGTGATTTACCTCAAAACAGGGATAAACACACAAGGGTACGTACATCTCCACATTCGCGAATTCCCTTCTTGCGGCACACGAAACACTTTCGAAATGGGCGGGACTTCTTTGCTGTTGGTGGTATCCTTTTAGGATAATATTTTCCTTGAAGTCTGAGGGGTGCAGGGGTTTTGGATTTTCAACCCCCAATGTGGTATTGTTCAATTAGGCTGTGAGCTATTTATAGTCGGTAGTCAAGGTCGGTCATTGTCCTGTGTGGGTTTAGAGAGCTGTCCAAATCCCCAAACAATTGTATATGGTTATATCCAGTTGGTGCAAAAACACCTTTTTATACCACTTCTCCCTTCAGCTACAAGCAGGAAAGAATACGTATGTATTTCAACAAAGAAAGACACGGACTCTACTAAGTTACAAAACTTGCGTAAGCAAAAGTTGCAATGTTGATCTATTCTGATGACTCAAGAGACCACGCATACAGTAGCGCTTTATTACACAGTATGCTGACGCATAAGCCACACATACAATGGGTGTTTCTTTACTATTTCTTTCCGAGAACTTATATTAGATGCGTTCGACAGAGCAAAGTTGACTTTTCACCACAGTGAAACAAAATTGTGCCATTTCAACGTTTTGTTGATACAACTCAACTTTGCTGATGATGTACATTTATACTGCAAATAACGAGTTTTATACCAGTTTTTGTTTCATTAAAATAACTTAATATTTACACAAAATACAGCTGTGTATATACGAAGCACTTTTAGCGCATTTAACAATTTAAATGCTAGCAGTTCTCGGCTCACAGACGTTTTAAATGGCCATCGCTCAAGAGGTTAAGTTTATCTATATAGGTATCATTCCTGAAAAAACGTGATTTTATGTGTAACAATCACAATTAATCTAAACCTTATTTTGGTCATAATTTCTCTGTTAATGGGCCAATTTAAACAAACAAGCCATGATGTTAAAGGTCTCGTCACGGAAATGGCTCCAACAATTAGGATGACAATTTATATTTAGTTAACATTTTGCTTTTCAAGTTTATCTAAATAAGTATCTCCCCCCCTCCCCCAAAAAAAAACATGATTAAAAGAAAAGAAAAGCCAGGTGAAGCTCGGTCACCCAGGTACTATAACCTTAAATGGGAATATATTTCATAAATATACATTTACAAAAGAAATAAAAAGCTGTGTTTTAGAGACATAAACCCCTGAAATAATCATGGAATCATAAGCTCATGCAGTTGTGCAGAGGTAGATAACCTTAAGTGGGAGTGTAACAGAGAGATCCAAATACATGTGAACCGCTATGTAGTGTTTTTCCACTGTGCACGCAGAAACACATCACCAGCAGCTGATATACACAAGGTAAGGAACAAATTGGTTTTTCTCTGCTCTGCTCACAATCAGCATTGAGTTGTAACACTGTGCAGCTGTATTATTACCAGTGTGCTTTATTATATAGTCCTGTACTTAGTCACAAAGTGTATTATGACTCAGCATTTGTTTTCTACAGCACAGTGTATATTTATTTATGATTCGTATGTGTTAACTCAGCTCACCAGGTGCAAATGCGATTTGCAGAACGATTTTCAGGTGTAAAATTTCCAGGCCGTACAACAATCCATAAACTTTACAATAAATTTCAAGGCACAGTAAGTGTACAGGCTTGGAAATGCAAAAGACAGCGTATGGTTCTTACCAAAGAAGCATTAGATGACATCGGTCACCGTTTGGAGAATACACCCCAAAAATCGCTTAGGCGTCTTTCACAACAGCCAGGCATTTCTTATGGCTCTTTGCAAAGAGCTTCTAAATTGCTGAAGTCAAAACCATATAAAATAACTGTGGCACATGCTCCAACCAGGTGATCCTGTAATTAGGTGCACATTTTGTGAGTGAACTCTCAATAGTGTATACAATGGTGAAATTGACCCACATGTAATATTTTTCACAGACGAGGTTTGATTCCACCTTCATGGAGATGTGTGAACACAAAATAATCGTTATGGAGCTCTGAGAAACCTAATATTGTTCATGAAATACCCCTTCATGACAAAACAATTGGTGTATGGTGCGCCATTAGTGGAGAAAGAGTTATAGGCCCAATTTTTTCGAGTGAACAGTTGACACCCATACATACAATTTTGCCCCCTGTTTTTAGAGAATTAATCAACAGAGAGCGTGATTACGCCTTTTCTCAACAAGGCTCTACAACAGCTCATACAGCCAATTTTTCGATGAAAACAATTGAAAGTGTGTTTCAGGACAGAATTAATAGTAGAAATTTGTGAGCCCCTCAGTCCTCCAATCTAACACCCTGCGATTTCTATCTCTGGGGTAACTTAAAGCATAAAGTGTATAACACAAACCCACACATCCTGGAAGAATTAAAACAAAATATCTATTAGCATTTCTCAATGTGAACTATGCGAGTGATGGATAATTTCCTAAACAGGTGCAAAAAAAGTATGGACAATGATGGTGGCCAGTTTCAGCATCTTCTTTAATCATATTGGTAAGTAAAGCCTTTAAAAATAGTTTTAAACATGTTGTATGGTTTTATCTGCACTGTTCTATGACAGCAGCAACCAGCGACGAGGGCAGAGGACCCGTACAAACAAAACACAGTGCAGCCAGTTCACAGTCATTTGGATCACTTGTTATATCATCAGTTTAAGATGACTGGGAATGAGCGCAGAGGACCTGTACAGACAAAACACAGCGTAGCCAGTTCACAGTCCTTTGGATCACCCGTTAAATCATCGGTTCAAAATGACAACTAAGTTCTAAAACACTGCTTTATATTGTAACTCTATAAAAATATATGTTTAACTTACTCAGCATAGTCATGGATTTGAAGATCTGCAAACGTATATCCAAAAAATCCAAAAACATCTCCACAAAAGAATTTAATAGTTTTTTCTCGACAAATCTGATTGATTCGTATCAGCTGCTCCACAGAGCATTCCGTTGCACAGACAACTTCGAAGCCACCAAAAAATGAATCTGGTTTATCCTTAACATCTTCAGTATCAGCAATCACTTTCACCATAGGATTCAATTGTTGAGCTCTTTGCAAAGATGCTTCTGCTCGCTGCAATAAAACAATGAGGTAATATGAATCAAATTTCCTCCATATGTTGTTCCTCTGGCCCTAATTAACACTAATATCTAAACATCTTTGGTGATTTTCACAAATAGTGACTTTTATATAAAATATAATAGAATGGAAACCTTGCAGTAATTGTACTATAAGTTGTTATTGCATTTTAGAGATTATGTTTCTTACATTTTTGCCTATTTGGTCTCGTGGGGCAAGGAATTGCGAACAAGCATCTTCCTCTGTTACTACTCCATGATCAAGTAATGTAACAGATTTCACACCTGCAAGAACTATATTCTTGCATATTTCTGCCCCAAAACCTTGCAGTCCGATTAGAAGAACCCTTGCACCTCTCAGTCTGAAACATAAAATATTTAATTTATAATACTGATAAGTAGGCTTAAGTAGTCCAGTTACATTAAAGAGAAATCAAATTATCCGTGTATGTAGCGCACAGTTCGATCTGTCCGCTGTACAGACAAAGCGTGCACAACTTCATTCTTTTCGTAGCTCACCTACTAAGCTTACTGATAAATAACTGGTCTCTATTTCATAGGTAGAAACATAATTGAAATATAACAAGGATTTGAATGTAAACAATGGGTATAGTTCTCTTTTGGCATACAGCATATGTGCAATTTAACTTGGAAATTTAGTTTATGAAGCATGACACATTGTATTTTTGCAATTAAGTGATGCAAGTTTTCTGTATTCCTGAACTATTATTGACTGTATGTATATTCTCTAATTCTTAAATCAAAAGATAACTTGTGTATATGAAATGTGTCAATACAAAGACATAATAAATTCATCTTCAGTCATGTCATTCCATGTCAAATTAACCAATAAATATGCATTTTGAATCTTGCCGCCTGTAATCTCATGAAACTGAATTTGTGCTCATACCACCAGGAGAATAATATTTATTATTTTTAGAGTTTTTAAACATTCCATTTATGAGTTATAGCTATTGCAAAAAGTAAAATAATCTGATATGTGCACTCACATGACTTTCTCTACTCACTTCTTTACACACTTCACACTTATTCTACTATCTATTTCACATTAATCAAAATAACGTTTGTAAAGTAACATGGCAGAATCACCTTTTTAGCCCTGACCTACTTTGGAGTTTCACTCACTATAGGTGTGAAGATGTGCACAGGGTAGCGGAGGCCAATTAGTAAACAAAACATAGACATGTTAGGTCGTAATCTGGTGCTAGACAGTGCAGATAATGTATTCAATATATAACATTGAATAATATAATATTCAATAATGTTAAATTTTTTATTATGCTTGACAAGACGTACTTCATTTTAATGCATAGTATAATGCTATTAAATTACTGTGGTCAAGCCCTGGATTTTTGGAATATACATCTGGGAGTTTAGTAGTTTATGGATTCACGCAACATGGACAGCTGACTGTCCATAATACTAAGGTATATACTTTTGGGTACAGAAATGCATTCTGATTATTGAGGCCATATTGTGTGTGCTGCCAGCTGTACATGTGATACCACCGTACATATGTTTGTGAGTAAATAACACTCGAAATTTTGTGTGTCCTGTGACAGGAGCACGTATTAATAGTGTAGAATGCTTCTGGTAGAATGCAAGACTCAGGAACAAGCAGATGTCCAGTACAAGTGATGCTCATCTTGCATCCTACCTAGACGAGTTTATGTGGAGGCATCTCCATGGAAAAAAGCCTGTATTGCATGCTGCATGAGATCTCTGTCCGGTATCAAATATAGGGCTGAAAAGATAGATTTGTATTTTTGGTAGTGCAGCACTTCCAACAGATTTCTATTTTTCCTGTACGGGTTCCAGTATCTGTTTTCACAGCCACCAAATTATTCTTCAGAACAGATTGGTTGTTTGAAATAAATAAAATGTATTCCTTTGTTATGCAGCCCTTTCCTTGCCTCAATTCTTTAAAAAAAGAAAAAAGAAACAAATATTAAAATGTACTGCTTTTTCACATCCAAATTCTTTCGCTTGCCCCTTTCCTTATAAATTAAAATGCATTCTTTACATATCCAAACTATCTTTTCCTTGCCCCATTCCTTACAAAACGATTAAGATATATTTTTTTGATATCCAAAATATTTTTTCCTTGTACCATTCCTTACAAAATAAATAAAATAAAAACGTATTCCTTTCACGTCTGAACTAACTTTTTCTTGCCCCATTCTTCACAAAAAAAGACATATACCTTTCACATTTGAACTATCTTTACCTTGCACCATTCCTTTAATACAAAAATAAATTAACATGTCAAAGTTCAAGGTTTGATTGCTGGTTGAGGGTGGGAATGTTTATTTAGCCAGGATTATTTCCCAGCATCCTGAAAGAAAGTATGAATATGTGTGTGAATTTAATGTAATACAGATCCAGAGATTAACACATGCTAAACAAGTGCCCTTTCTCAGCACTTGTTTAGGGTGTGTTAATCTTTGGATCTGTATTACATTAAATTGTCCCAGGGAAATAGCTAGAAATCTTACCTTAGAAGATAAACGTAACATTAAAAGAAATTAGCACGTATTTGTTTCACGTGCAAATGATCCTTTCTCTAGTTCCAATGTTTAAAATAATTAACTAGTAAATCTACGAATATTTGTGAGAACTGTCAAATGATCACACATTTATCACTTTGTTGATAGGCATTGTTTTGAATTTGATCCTTTAAAATAAACAAACTAACATGCATTCGTATAACCTGCAAGTATTGATTCTGACCTTATCCTTTAAAGATAAATAAGTAATTAATAATCGTATTTAATATTTAAGGAAGCCATGGTGAGGTAAAGGAGTTGTGCTGAATCACATGGTTTGACAGTAGTGGGAGAACAGCTGAAGGTAGTCACATAGTATAACAGCGGTAGGAGAACCGACTTCCTCGGAGGGAAGGTGATAGTGAAGTTACTCGTGCGGATCCAGAATGATCAGTATCACCAACATGTCCATTTTGTTTATATCAATGCACATGCTTTCCGTACACCAAACGTGCGTAACATCAGTAATTGTTATGATTCCTGACACAATGCCTGCATCCGGTGCAACGACATAAAATACCCACAACAAAACTATTGTTCTTTTTTCAAGAGCCGCGAACAGTCTTATTGTGTGCCGATTGTAAGAGGAAAAGTTGCATATTCAGTGAATACGTTATTGATACAAACGTTGCAATTTACATACCCTGATTCATTCCGACGCCTTCGGCGCCAATGCAAAACTACAAATACCTTTTCTGTGATTCCAGTCCCCATAGCCGAATTTGCCTATCGTAACGCTCCGCTTCATCTTCCGTCAATTCTGTTGAGCTGTTTTCAACCATTTTAAATTATGCCTGGTTGTACTTTAAAAGTTTTACTTTTTTGAGCACGCAACTCAAAATTTCCGGCTTCCTCGTAAGCTACCACTTATCCACAAGTCCTTGCTATAGCCAACACTAAACAAAGTAACAGCCTCACCAACTTCATTTCATTTTTATGTCTTGAACTCCGCTAAAACTTAAAAAAAATGGGTGAATTGGGGGAGCTATTAACAAAAATTTCTTATAATTGTGTTTGATAAACAAGATTTCATACATCAATAAGATAAATTTGTTCTTTCTCAATCACATTAGGTTACTTCTATTCAAAGCATTAAGTCCCCTTAGGTTATCAGCACTACTTTCAGTTCCCAGTCCTGACCACGTCCTGACATTCGTGAATCGATAACTATCGATGCCAAGTTCTGTTCTGCTCTGTGGTTCTGCCCACCACAATTTGTGGGTATTAAAACGTTCTTAGATGTTCTGTGTTGAAACGTCAATTAAATGTCAAAAATCTTGTAGCGTCACGTGGATATGTGGATGTATTATTATTATTAATAATAGTTTGAAAACAAACACCGTAAACAACAGACTTCATGGTGAACCAAGGCATGACAGTTGATCAGGAAAGCGTAGAAAGGCTATTCACATTTAAATTTCCAACATGTACCACAAAACAGGATTATAAATTGGAAGTTCCTATTTACATACCTTATTCAGGTTGTATTAAAGAACTTACTCAACGTCTTATTTCGTCATTTAAACTACCCTGCTATGTGGAGAAAGGTTTGTACAATTTTTATGCTCTAATATAAATTAGATCTGAATTTGAATTCTAGCATACCAAAATTATTCCATAATTTAATTCATGCTTAATTCAATTGGATAAATCCGCTTAACCAAAATGCCTTAACAGCATATTTGCCAACTTTCACTCCCAGGTGTGATATGGAATTATCTTCAGGGGTAATTCAGTGTACAGCAAGCACTTATATTGTTAAAAAAGAGCTATACACATTATTTGTAGTGTTAGGCTGTATCATTCCTGTACACCCTTATTTAAAACTCAAAAAATGTGTACTCTTGCTGGAGAATACATTTGTTCCCTCTTGATCTATCTTTTAGATGATTATGATACTTTACAACAAACTTTGCTGTACATGACCATAATATGTTGCATACAGGCAATATGCATAGAATAGTATCCAAATAGCTTTAAGCTGTTTCAAAAAGGATGTTGCTATTCTGTAATAAAAATTTTTAATAACCTTCTGTGGTATCTCTATTAGGCAATCCTAATCAACATAAGATTTTCAAGCAAGATTTAAAATCATGTTTGTTATCTCGTCCCCAACCAGAAATTATATAGACACTGCAACAGCTATAGATAATGTTTTTATAGACTCAGAAAAAATGGTTTATATGGTGTATGTGTGAAAACACTTTTATCCGAAATACTTACATTAGCGAATTCTGAGTAGATGCAAAATTATCCTAAATTAATAAGTAGTGGTTTAAGAACATGATGTTGCCTTGTTAAAGTTGTTGGGTCCACCTATTCTCCCTTTTAAGTGACCTCAAATAGCTCAATTACAAGCACGTGCACCCATGCCCCCCCCCAAAAAAAAAAAAAATTAAAAAAAAAAAAGGGAATGCTGAGTTCATCTAAGTTCTACATGGCATAGGACCTTGTTTACACCATCCACAATACAGTTGTGTAGAAGCAGCAAGTTGCCACAAGCTCCAAATCTTAATATTACTAACCCATATGATCAATCAAGGTGGTCTTCTGCGTAGGACTTAGATGGATTTGGCATTCCATACATGGCTCTTTTTTTTCCACAGGTGTGCATCCATAACTGCGTAGTTTTAACTAAAATTGCCATACCTGGTGTGCATTATTGTCACTTATATATATTACAAGTTGTACAATAAACGAGTGTAATATAGTACTACATATGTGGGTGCAGTAAGGGACATTGAGTGACTTCCCAGGATACACAATCTTAACCAAAACAAATTCCACATTATACATTAACTGTTAATGGCATGTCAGATCATGATGCTCAGGTATTGTTAATACCTGCCATAGTAAGTAAACAACATTGATAATAGGAAAAGTAAACTTACAACAAAAATAATTACAAATGAGCATCTCAATAAATTTAAAGTAGAGTCAAAAAATGAAAAGTGGGTTTACATCTATGCCAGGACTCAAGTAAATAACAAGTTTAATGAATTCCTCAAAATCCAACCTTGGATTACTTCAGGTATAAGGAAGTCCTATGCAAATAAAATAAATTTGTTCTTGCCAAGTCATACACCAAAATATTAAAGCACACTACAGAACATGTAAAATACATAGAATAATTAATGAAATAAAAAGAACTAGCAGTTAAAGAATCAAATAATAAAATTAGGACATGGGTGTTGGCAGACTTTTTTCTAGTGGGAGGAGGGCACATGTTGGAAGTTTGCAATCAAACGATATTCATTATTTTGTTGTCAAAAGTTATAGTTTTTTTTTTTTACGGATAACCATATTAATTCTGCTAAATAAAAATTGTTCTTTGCATCAAAATTAAAAAAATAGTCTAATAGTCCATAATTTATTGCACAGTAAGTTCATTAATTTCCATGGGGAGCCGCGGCCCCCCTTTGCTCCCCCTTTTCAATGCCCCTAAATTAGGACAATGTGGAATACAGTAACTAAAACAGGGAGAAGTAATCCAAATAGTAATATTATTCATATAACTATTGGAAACAAGGAAGCCATCAAATACTGTGGTATAACAGATAACTAACATTTTTCCTTAGTGCAGCAAAAAGCAAAACAAGTACCTGCTCTAAAAATTATATCCAATCAGTACCGGGGGAAGTGGCAATGATGAAGCTGGGAAGAACAAGGAGAAAGAGGGTAGTAATGGAAAGGCTGATAAAATTCTGGTATAGATGCATAACAATGGAGGATGAGGAAATATTAAAGTGATGCATGATACAACAAAGAAATATGAAAAATAAAAACAGTTGGTGGGCAGGGATGGAAGCAAAATGGAAAAAATAGGGATGGGAAAAGAGGGAAAGGAAACAAAGAAGTTTCTGGAAGAAGGTGGGAACTGGAGTGGAGAACATAGGTAAACAAGAGACATAGGGTAGTTTGTCGAACAAAAATATCATTCATATTTTACAGGAAAGTTAAAAGGTAGTAGAGTAGGAAGAAATGTGTAGATACATGCAATAAAGGAAAAAGGGAGTTGAATGGATGAAAGCAGGTGTGATATATCTTAATGGGTCTAAGAGGAGAAGTAGAAGGAATGTGTGAATTATGTGAGAAAGAAGGAAGTACTGAACATTATAAATAATTAGATAAATGGAGGAAAAAGCATGGGGAAAAAGGGATAAAATTAGTAAAAAAAAAAGAAAGAAAAAGAACATGCTCACAAGAAATGAGGAAAAGAAGAATAAAAGTGTGGGAGATTTCTTAAGAAAAGCAAAATAAAATAAAATAGAAAAGCAAAACGAAAAATAAGGGAAGGAACGAGAGGGAGGGAGGGAGGGAGCTAGGAGATGAGATAAAGGGAGACCTCTTGAGAAACCAGAGGACCAGGGGGCCAGATAAATGACAGGTCATAAGGGAAAGAGGCAGTATGGGCTCTTATTTTTACTTAGTTTTAAACAGAAAAAAATGTAAAATATGTAATATATATGAAGAAGAATATACAAATAAATCCATCTATTTAAAATTCTAAAAATGACATATCCTAATACAATTAAAAAACTAAAGCTATTAACAGTGAAGCAATATAAATCAACAAGTATATTAAATATTTAGGGACTAAACTTCACTTATCTTATGTTTTAACTACCTGTTTGAATATTTTGAATAACTAAATCAGTTTTTCAATAAAATCTCTTGCATCCTTTGTAGGTTTACTATGGTTGTCATCATTACAGATGCTAGGTAAAGGATTTTATCATATTACCAACTACTGTAAACAAACAAATCTGTTGACAGAATCAATTGACAGTATTTCAAGATTCATTATGTGGTCCTTATTCTTCAAATGAACACCTTGTTCCAAATTATTAAATTTATGGGTCCATTTAATTGTTTTAATAATTTAACCTCTGGATTTATTTCATGATTAAATTATCAAAAATGATCTGCCACAGGTGATTTATAGAAACATTTTGTGTCTTAGCTAAGACATATGACAGTAAAGATTGCAACCTTTGGCTGCAAAAGTTAAAATTTTAGTATTCAGCGATATCTCTATAAACTGTCTCAGATTTTTCTTAACAAATAGAATTCAGAAAACCGGGATAAATGGTTGTGATTCTGAGCCAGATGTTATTATTAAAGATGTCCCATAAGGTTTTATACTTGGGCCTTTGTTATTTTTAATATTTGTAAATGATTTGCCATATAATCTTAACAAAGAATGAGTAGCTGTGCTTTTTGCAGATGATACTAGTGTATCTATATCTGAAAAATCACATCAGTGAGATTCTGTCAATAAAGTATTTGAAGAGCTCAACTTTCGGTTTGAAGTAATAAGCTATCTTTCAACTGTGGTAAAACAAACTTTATTCAATTTAAGACAAAGCATAAGCAAGTAAATGACTTAACAATCAGATACAACAGTTACACTATAAGAAAAGTATCTGACACATTTCTTGGGCTACAAATAATGGATGATCCAAAAGACACCAAACCGGTTGCATAGTTTTGCCTATGCACGTCTTCGGCGCTCATCACTGTCTGTTGCTATCACAGAAAGACACGGATGAAGTCATACTTCATTTTGAAAACCACTTTTAAAGGCTTACTTACCAGCTTTATGAAAGGAGATGCTAAAACTGGCCACCATCGTCCATACATTTTTGGCACCTCTTTAGGAAACTATCCATCACTCACTGAAGTTCACGTTGGGAAATGCTGGCAATTTCCTGGCTGGTATTTTGTTTTAATTCTTCTAGGGTGTGTGGGTTTGTCTTGTACACTTTTACCCCAGAGACAGAAATCGCAGGGGGTTAGGTTGTGGGGGACCAAGGGAGCCAAAAATCTCTACCAGTATATCTGTCCTGAAACACACTTTTAAATGTTCTCATTGAAAGATTGGCTGTATGAGCTGTTGCAGAGCCTTGTTGAAAAAAGGCAAAATCATGCCTCCTGTTGGTAAATTCTCTAAATATACGGGGTTAAATTGTATTTGCGTAGTATGTACGGGCGTCAGCTATTGACTTGAAAAAAAATGGGCCTATAACTCTTTCTCTCCTAATGGTGCACCATACACCAATTTTTTCATCATGAGGGAGTATTTCATGAACAATATTAGGTTTCTCAGAGCTCCAATAATGATTATTTGTGTATACACATATCCATGAAGGTGGAACCAAGCCTCATCAGTGAAAAATATTAAATGTGGGTCAATTTCACTATTGTATACACTATTGATAGCACTGTTCCGCATTTCAAAACCTATTTTTTGTTTGTTTTTTTTAATCTGATAGGTGATCATAAACTCATTTTTTGTGCTGAATTCGAAAATAATCTCCATTTTCTCCCATCATGTCAGGTTTTCAAAATATTCATAAATAACAGAAATGAAATTAAAAATTTGTGAAATGTAGTAAAAATTACTTTCAACAAGAATCTTGTGTGAAATACCAGGCTATAATTATAATTTATTTGCCACTAATTAATAATAATTATAAGCACACTCATAACCTTACCTGAATATTGCACTTCAAATTTTCTCCGCTTTGACCTTCTTGCATATTGTTCAGAGCAGTCCCTTTTTAACATCCAACAGTAGTCTGCCATCACATGAACACTCCACTTCCCTTGATACCTCATTTCCAAATTTTTATAACCTGGTGAAATCTTTTGCCCAATTCCTCATTAAAATCTTCTAAAATATCAGGGAAATAATTCAGATGGGAATGAAGAGAATGTACCTTGACACTCGTGTTGTAACCAATTTGTTTGAAATTTTGTAGCATCACTTTCACTATGTTAACAAAATTTCCAAGGAAATTAAAAACACCATTTCTGAAAGCATTCTAGGCATCCTTCACTTCTCTACTCACAGTATTCTCGAACTGACTGTCCATCAGTTTTCAAATTTGTGGACCAACAAATACCTACACCAGCTTTAATTTTTTTCATTGAATAATGAAGGAAATTTAATGTAAAGGTATTTAAAGTACTCACTTTTCTTATCTAGAGTTTTCACAAATTGTTTCATTAAACCTAATTTCACATGGAGAGGTGGCAACAATACTTTTGAGGGATCAATAAGAGGTTCACTTTTTATCTTTTTTTTTGGGGGGGGGGGGACCTGGTGTTAAATTAGTTCTATGTGGCCACTGTTCCCTTTCCCAGTGTACTGACTTAGCTCTGCTATTCCTTTCAAATAAGAAATAAGGATATTTTGTGAAATCAGCCTGCTGAAAGCAATAGTCCAATAATCTTGAAATCTCTACAGGCTAGCCGTTGATGGTTTTCGTACTGTAGTTTTTGTAACAAAAATTTAACATTTTTATGTCTCCTTTAAAAGAAAAGAGTGGGCTACAGGAATGGAAGGATGTATGTTTCCATTATGAAGCAAAACACCTTTAAGACTTTTTGAGAAGAATCTATGAAGAACTTCTAATCTGTGGAATTATAACGTATGTTATAACATTTGAGTGTCTTGACAATACACAAATTTTCTTCTTCAGCAAAAAAGGTTCCTTCTCATTATACCTGTACCATGAAAAATATGTACCCTCAGCCAATACTTCCTTTTCTTTTAACCTAGAGCCTAAAAGTTCTCCTGATTCTTTAGGCAAATTTAAATCAGTCACTAAATCGTTAAGCTCACTTTGATTAAAACATCTATCCTCATCAGAATTGTCCGGTTCATAAGTATTATCCACTGGAGATTCAGTTTCAGTGCTACTGGATGCAGATGGCAATATATCTGATACTGTAGATAAACATATCAGAGAATAAACATTGTATGTCTTACCGCCATGACAAATTTTTGTACTTCCCGACGGATATAGTTAGTAGATTTTAATAAATATAAAAAATATATAAATATAAAAATATAAAAATATAAAATATAAATATAGTAATAGTTATATTATTTCATATTTTATGTAGTAAAGTTGAAATTACAAGCTGTTGAGCCTTTCTAACAAACGATAAGCATGGGATAATATCACTATACATGATTATACTTCCAGACTCAGGGAAGGATGAGGAATAATCCTGGGGAAAAATTCCTACCCCCCTGCCGGGAATCGAACTTGGGACCCCTTGTACAGCAGGCAGGCGAAAAAATTCAAAACATAAAATTTTGAATTGCAAAAAATTCTGACGTGGTACTCGAAAATGGATTTCAATTTTGCAATCAGTGTAAAAATGTGATTCAGAAATGCTCATTCACTTCAAAAAAGCAAAATCCTTGCGGAACAGTGTAGTCAATTCACAAAATGTATGCCTAATTACAGGATCCCCAGGTTGAATCATATGTGCCACAGTTATTTTATATATATGACTTTAACTTCAGCAATTTAGTAGCTCTTTGCACAGAGCCATAAGAAATGCCTGCCTGTTGTGAAAGATGCTTAAGCGATTTTTTGGGGGAATTTTCCAAACGATAGCTGATGGCTAATGTTTCTTCGGTAAGTGTATGCTGTCTTTTAGATTTCTGAGCCTGAACACTTCCAGCCACTTCCTGTGGCCTGAAATTTATTGTCAAGTTCATGGATTGTTGTATGGTCACTTGGCAAGCTGAGTTAACACGTGCAAATCGTAAATTCATGCTGTGCAATAGAAAACAAATGCTGAGCCTAATAAACTTTGTGACTAAGCACAGGACAAAATAATAAAGCACATTGGTAACTAATCAACCTCACCATATCACTATCAGCTCTATACTGCAGTTTCAGAGCAGAGAAAATCAAGTCATCTGCATGCCGTTGTGTACATCAGCTGCTGATTGTGTTTCCGTATGCACAGTGGAAAAACGCCCTGCAGAGTTTCCGATGTTTTTGCATCTCTGTAGATGAGCTCAGTTGGAGAAAACAAAAATCATGCTACCAAAACTTAGCTCTGTTTGTTTTGCATTAAGAATCTTAAAAAATCTGTTTAACCAAAATGCAGTAGGAACAGCATATTTTTATTTATATGTAAAATATGTTTCCTAAAACTATTAGACAGTCTTAATCAACATAAAATCCTCAAGAAAGATTTAGTCATTTTTACAATATGGAGGAATTCTTTAATATTTCTTTAAACAGATAAATATTCACTACATAGTGCAGATTGCATGTGATGGTGATTTACATTTAGTGTTACTGTTGATCTGCTGTAATGCATGTTGTAAACTTTACTTTTGAAATGGTGGTGGTTTACAAATTTTCATTTTTTCCTGGTTAATGTAAAATTGAGAGAGGGGAAAAAACAGTATTTTGGGTGGTGGGTGTGACATGTTCAATGTCCCTGAGCTTTGCTCATAATGGGACCAAACAAATAAACAAACATGCTCAATGTCCCTATGCTTTGCTCACAATGGGACCAAACGAACAAATAAACTAACAAAAGACAGCAAACTAAACTGCTTGAATTTAAAAAACCAAGTAACCTATCTCATTTTCACAGCAACTGTAATTTACTAAAGATTAATGCATTAGAAAATACATAAAAACCAAATTAGCATGCAGTAATAGAGTCTATCAATCACACTAAAGTTATAATCAGAATTTAAAAATGTGTAAAAGTGTATTTATTTCTGCAGTTTATTTTAACATTCAAAGAGCATTGAAATGCTTCTAGATCTTCAGCCAGCACTGGATGCATTTGTAAAAGAAGAAACTATCAAATACCATGATGATGTTGCAGAAAAAGCAATTAAAGATGCAAAAGATGGAGTCACTGATCTGGATGATGTAATAAAGGCATGGGAAAAGGCATTCAAAGAGGTAAGATTGCTACAAAGAAGTTACATTCCTCATAACTTGGTAATGTCAATGAATTTTTGGGTTATATGAAAGAATTTGAATATCACAATTACAAATGTTTGCAGCATTAAGACAGGCAGAGAAGGTATTAAATTCCACCCAAAAATTATAATAATGATAATACAGATTTCACCAACAGTTGGTATCCAAGGAAGCAACACAGGGATTCTTAAGAATATCCCTACTCTTTGCACAGAAATATTTTTGAAAATTTTAATTTTCTCAAAAATGACCAACATTTTGATTGAAATACCGTGTGTTTACCAAAAATTTATTGAAATATCTTTAAGCCCTCTTCATTCTGGATGACTTTTGCATAACTGGTAAACTGTAAGAGATAGACAAAATCTTACTGCACAAAAAATGTAGATCTCATTAAAGCACGTAGTTTGTTAATTAAAGTGGTTTTTTTTAGATAGCTATTTTAGGGATATTCCTTATTATTTGTTTGAATTTACAAATGCTTGTGCGTTTCTCAAGTAGGAAATTGTTATTCATTTTTTTTTATGTCCTGACCATGAAAGGAGAATGTACAGTCGCCACAATGGAAATCTTTACAAAGTAATAAAAACAACAAATACCAACTTTAAATGGTTTTATTTTTAACTTCTGCATACAATTAGTACTTGGTCATATTTCCCTCAACTTTTATCACTTTCAGGAGTCTCCTAGGCATTGAGTCTGCTAGATATTCAAAATATTTTTTGTCCATTTCCACCCACAACTTCAACACTTCCTGTAGCTCCTTAAACTTGATGGTTGCAGCTCTTCTATTTTATTTTTCATTTGATTCCAAGCATTTTCTATGGGATTTAGGTCAGGAGAGTTACCAGGCCATTGAAGTACAGGTATATTATTATCTTTCAGGAACTTCTGAACCATCTTTGTCCTATGTACAAGAGCACCATCATGCATGAAGTATTGACACTGGTGAATCGGCCAAAATGTGACCAAATGCTGTTGTAACACTTCTAAATAGTTACTTCCCTTCATTGTGATGTTCTTTGGGAGAAAGTACAAGCCACCTGTACCATAATTGCCACCAAAAGCACCATCACACTTTCTGGATGTTTTAACAGTTTTGACAAACTTTGGACGAAGCGGCATCAGGGCGGGTTTTCTCTGGGTGCTCTGGTTTCCCCTGCCATCTCATTCCACTGGTGCTCCATCTTCATTCCATGTGCCATCAGTGTCACCGCCTGCGGTGGTGTAGTAGTAAAAGTGGGCGTTAAACACTACGACAACAACCCGGAACAAACAGCATCTCGTCAAATGCAAAGGCCTTAAAAGTGACAACCTGCAGGCTTTATATTGGGAAGCCAGGGGAAAAATGGTGCAGAACCATTAATCCCCAATACCATTGGTAAACAATTGCTTTAAAAACATCCTTATAAACTTAATTCCATCAATGGGAGAAGCTGTGCTACAACATATTTCATGCACACCGAGGTTGTAGTATAAGGCAGTGGAAACCTATAATAAACATTTAAAACTATGTTCCATAATCTAGTGTATAATCATGCGATGGACTTGTGTTATCAGTAATACTGGACACACATGTTGAAAAGTGGAACATGAATCTAATACTACCTGCCTACATATTTATGCTAACAAAATGTGACTTTAAATAGTAACGTTACAAATTAAAGATAATTCTTTTATGGTCTTTAATAAAAAGTACCAGTTGAAGAAATTTCAACATGTTAGTCACGTTTAAGGCATGACATCTCAGAGATGCTTTTCTGCCTTATTTTAAAAATGTCATGGACAGAATCGGATGCCTACTCAAGTGCCACATCAAAATCATCTTCAAACCTACCAGACAGATTAATACCTTGATTTGGTTGGCCAAAGATCCCAGGGATCCGCTCGCTCTGGACGGCATTTACCAGATTCCTCATTCCTGTGGTCCAGTGTACACAGGTACCACTCAATGCAGCATCAACATCTGATTCTCAGAACACGAGAGATGCTGCCATGTGGGACAGACAAGCCAGCAGTCGCAGAACGGGCAATATGGGCCGTGGAGAACACAATTCAGTATAAGGGAACTACTGTTCTTTTGTCTATACTGTACTACCACGCCAGATTACAACCCTAAGCCATAGAAATTTACAAACACGCCAATAATTTTAACAGAAAGGAAGAAGCTCTAAAACTGAACAAAACCTGCATCCAATATTTGAGCATAAAAAAGCACAAATGCAGAAAAATCGCGTAAACCATTTACCAATCAGAGCAGAGAAGCCCTGCCCATCTAGCACACACCTCCCGCTCAGGGGTGTGAGCGGCCCAGATATAAATATGGCATCTCTGCTAGCGATTCTGTTGTAACTGAACCTTCGCCGAGAAGACTAAGACCATGCTATCGGTCCACCGCAGGTGTGAACGTAATGTCTGGACCTCTAAACTCCAGTAGACCATGACTTTTAAGCCTGGAAGTAATTTCTAGCTATAATTAATGTTTGGTTAATATAACTCAGCAAGGTGGGTCTGTGAGCTTGTTAATACTTCAGCAGTAAAAGGGTTAAACAGTTTCATTGTATACAAGTATGTAAAATTTGAACATGTTTATTGGACCTAAAATGAAAACAAATTAGAAACTAAAAGCTTCACTTATCTTAGTATAATTTTGAGTTCTTCAATAACTTAGATTAGATTAGATTGCGTTCAGCGAGTTCACAAGTAGCCATGGAGGCTGGTCAATTGTGATGTACAAAACATTGTCAATAAATATACAGAATGAGCACATAAAAACTCATTATATACAGGAACAAAAAAGAAACAAACAATTAACAGCAAAGGGGATAATGGAAACACAATCAAAGCTTACCTGAAATTTGTCAGATAAGAATTGAATTTTGTGTTAAATTTACACTAGGCATTTACAGCCATATTCTACTGTTTAGTTGTAATATAATAATAATTCATTTAGAGATCACTTGCAGAGTTACATAAGCTTTCACAGGATGATTTGTCATTTAGATTACCTTATACAGAATAAAGTGAGTTAAAAATTACTTACAAAGTTACATAAGCATTAACTCGAATAATTTGTCATTTGAATAATCTTACACAGAACAAAATGAGTTGGAAACTACTTACAAAGCTACATAAGCTTTAACAGGAATAATTTGTCATTTGAATAATCTTACACAGAATAAAATGAGTTAGAAACTACTTACAAAGCTACATAAGCTTTAACAGGAATAATTTGTCATTTGAATAATCTTAAATAGAACAAAATGAGTTAGAAACTACTTACAAAGCTACATAAGCATTATCAGAAATAATTTTTCATTTGAATAATCTTACACAGAACAAAATGAGTTAGAAACTACTTACAAAGCTACATAAGCATTAACAGGAATAATTTGTCATTTGAATAATCTTACACAGAACAAAATGAGTTAGAAACTACTTACAAAGCTACATAAGCATTAATAGAAATAATTTAAATACAATACAATATTTTAGATTCTGTTGTGTCACAGTTAATAGCTTTGATTTTTCTTGATTTAATGTTTACATAACAGCTTACAAGGCATGATTATTGCATTCTGTAAAGAACATGCCAGTGGTTCTGTCTCATTTGCATCAGAACTGCAAATTTCTGATTTTTTGCTTCTGTTCCAAGAGGTCGATAGACTATGGTTACCAAATTTTACTAGAAGAGCAATAAATATACTTCTATTCAGTCTATTCTTTTTTGTAGAAGTTACATTCCTATGTTTTACTTTGTATTACTAAACTTTAATTACATACGGCTGTAACAAGAGTATAAACACAAGAATGTATTACCTTTACTTACTATTTTGTAGGAAACTGTTGAATATGCAGAGCCTCATGGAGCTACAGATGAGGAATTGTTTTCTACAGTGTATCATAAACTGGTCCATTCTCCTGCTTTGGAAACTATGCTCCAGGTAGAACATTCATATGCCTTGGCAGTACATGAACTCACCAGCCAAAGAGATGAACAAGTTGCTGCTTTGACTCAAAGGTATGGTTATGCATAATGCAGAAAATTACCTTTTTATATTTGCCTCCTAGTTCCAAACCTATCTCAGGAAAATTGAAGTTTTCTTGAGCTTTATAAATTTGGTAAGTTTTCTTAAGACATTCAACTCAAACTTCTCCAGTGTTTCAATGCATAAGTTGTTAAAATATTTGGTGAAAGGACCAGGGATTTCATGCACAGCATTTACAGACAAATGAAAAATTATAATATAATTTTAATTGTTGAATCCCATGTTCAATGGAAAATAGTCCACTCACTTTTTGTTGCACTATAATTCAAACAAGTAATTAAGGCAAGTATTTTTTAATTATCCGATGGACTGGGAGCTAATCAGCACTTTTTGTTCTCTTCTCTGTGAATGCTTGGTGCTGAAATTCGGCATTTCTCTTTGGCAAAAATCATAATTTCTACCATAGTAATCACTTCAGCACTTTTATTCTGCTGAAAATCCTTACATTTCCAAGCTTGTTCATCTATAGAACCATTTTATATTTAGTTCAATTTAAATTCCCAATGAAAAACATGTCATGTTCACACATATAATACCAGGAATAATCAATTACTAAATCTCCCCAGAACCAGATTACATTTATCAGAGAGGGTCCCTAGTTATATGGGAGCGAAGTTTTATAATGCTTTGATAATCTAAAATCATATGAAAATTATAATACCTTTAAAAATAGGATAAAAAATTATTTAATAACCAAAGCTTTTGACAGTATTGAAGAATACCTAAACTTATAGATATTTTCTATGATGTTTTGATTATACTAATTGTACTTTTAACTTCTTATCTAGTTATATTGTATGTACTATGTAATTACTAAATTCCTTTCTATTTATGTTTCTCATGACATGGGCCCTTATAGGGTACCTTTTTATATCATCTTATGTATTGACTCATGATATGGTTCAATTGTGTATTCCACTGTATTGAACTGAATGAATAAATAAAATATTTAAACATAAGAAAGTTGGAATACACATGTCTAACCATGCACAACCGCAATGCATTTGTGCTAGATGTGCTCAGATCAGATCTATCATCATTTTACATTACTTTTTACTTTCTCTACTGCTAAGTAGAAGAAAGATTTGTATTCCATCAAAAAAATTCTATGTCAAGATTTCACCGGAAATATATGTTTTGAGACCCCCTGAATTCAGAAAAAGCACTTTTAGAAAAAGGTCTGTGTGTGTGTGTGTGTGTGTGTGTGTGTGTGTGTGTGGGTGCGTGTGCGTGCGCGTGTGCGTGCGCGTGTGCGTGCGCGTGCGCGGTTTATTTTTTAATTTATTGTTAATATACAGCATGCCCCATTACTTAGTAATATTACATGCTTTTTGTTACATTTGCATAGTTTTAGATGTTACAATATGTTAATTAACAAAGTTGTAAGCAATTGTTTATAAGTTAAACTATTTGGCTGATTATGTTATTTGCAATATTCGTTATAGTTTGTAAAAATCTATATTGTTTATGAAATATATAAATTCCTTAAGGTTGTTTCCCAGTTCATTGTTTGTTACCGGCCACTGTCCACCTTTGTTTATAATACTTTGTTTTAGTTTTTGTCTTTCAGTATCTAATAGAGAACACTCATATATTAAGTGGTTTACATTTTGGTTCTGATTTTGACACTTACACAAGACACTTTCCACTATCTTGAACCGATGATAGTATTCTCTGGTTTTTCCATGGCCTGTTAATATTGCTGTAACTTGTCCATTTAATGGTATCTTCTGTTTTAGGCATTCTTGCACCGAAGGAAAAAACATTTTGGTGGTTCTTCCTTTTGAGGTTAAGTCCCATTGTTGTTGCCAAGTATGTAGTGCTCTCTCCGCTGCTTCCTTGATGATGTAGCTTCTTGGGATCTTATTGTAGATAATCTCTCTGTTATCTTCTTGCGCGGCTTTTTTTGCTAATTTATCTGCTAGTTCGTTACCACGTAGCCCCACGTGGGCCTTTACCCATTTTATGTGTAATGTCCATCCATTTTCTTGTAGTTGCTTAATTTTAGCGTTTATTTCTTCTATTAATCTGTTCCGAATTTGGCTAGTCTTCAGAAGATCTACTGTAATCTGACTGTTGGTGTACACTACACCTAATTTCTCTTCTACATTGAGTTCATTGTTACTTTCTAGCTCTATAAGAGCCTGTAGAATAGCTATCTGTTCAGCTTGATTATTTGAGCAATGGGCGCTAAGTTGATATTTTAATTTTTTAACCGGTTCTCCAGTTAGAAAAATGACTGCGGCTGCTCCAATTTTTTCATTTATCTTGCTCCCATCAGTGTAAATTTCTGTGTTGTACAGTAAGCTTTGTTGTGCTTCTTGAACACTCATTCTATCTGCAGGATGAGGCCACTCTGTCAGTTTCGGGGCTTCTTCGACTAACGTCGGAATTCCATTTGTGCTCGTCACATGTGCGTTTTCGTATATATTTAAAATTTCTTGAATTCTTATATTTATTGGCTTGACTGCCGCTAAAACGCAGGATGCTTCATATGAAACTGTTCGGTAAGTTTTTGCGATTTTTATGTTCATCAATCTTTGTACTCGCTGGTATTTGAGCATATTCTTTCTTTTTAGAATAGCTTCTTTCCACACTTTCACTCCGTATAACAGCATCGGAAGTATAGCACCTTTATAAATTGTTTGTAAGGCTTGTTGTCCTAAACCCCAGTTCAACTTTGCAGACTTCGCTAATGCATTTACCAGTTTTAGGCATTTCTCTGAGGCTTGTTTTATATGCATATCAAATGTCATCTTGTTGTCGAACAATATACCTAGGTACTTCAACTGTTTTACTTGCTCTATGATAGAGTTGTTTATATATACTCTTATTTGACTCCTTTCTTCTTTTCTTTTCCTTGTTATAAGAATAGTTTTTGATTTACTGTTGTTGAACTGGAGTTTATATTGTTTTGCCCAATGTTCTATTTGGTGTAGATCAGCATTTGCGTACATTTCTGCTACTTCCTTATTTTCTCCTGATGTCATTAGTACTAGGTCGTCGGCAAAGGCTACTAATTTACTTCGTTTCGTATAACGTAAACTGAGTAGCGAGTTATATAATATGTTCCAGAACCCTGGACCACAGCATGATCCCTGGGGGCAGCCTTTCGTCACCTCTTTTTCTACTGTGCTGTGTTTGATTGAAAGTTTGGCTAATCTGCCTCCGAAATAATTTTTAGTTAAATAATATAGGTTTTTTGGGCATTGTAAATTCCTTAAATTGTGGAGTATGCCAGGCCACCAAGCAGCGTCGAATGCCCCTTTCACATCTAGGCTAGTAATTATCACACTGTTTTTCTGATCTAAATTGGTTGTTATGAACTTTTTGACTGCCAATGCTGCGTCTACGGTGCTTCTTTGAGGGATAAATCCATATTGATTCATGTTGAGCAATTTGTTGGTATATATATGATGATTTATTCTATTTATCATCAACTTTTCTAGTATTTTCCCTCCGAAACAGACTTATTGGTCTGAACTTTGTAGCATCGTGACTTTCCTCTTTCCCTGGTTTAACAATGGGTATAATTTGCGATAGTTTCCATATTTTTGGAAAGTATCCTTGACTTAGACATTTATTATAAATGGCCGTAAATGATGCAGGGAAACTGTTGAAGGCTCTAAGTATAATATTTTGAGTTATGCCATCTTCTCCTGGTGCTTTCTTTGGGTTAAACGTTTGAATAACACGAAGCACTTCCGCAGTTGTGAATTCTCTGTCATTCGGTGTATTTACGGGTTCTTCTTGCAGCCTACGCATCTCCCGTTGTTGCACTGAATCACTTTCTGGGTCATCTTCGGAAGTGAAGTGGTCTATCATACACTGAAGTGTTTCTTGGATATTGGCTGTGTAGGTACCATCTGCATTTTGAATAGTTGTTAAGGTAGGTTGAGTTCTTATCTTTCCAGCAGTCAGTTTGTATGCTGCGTGCCATGGGTTGCTTCCATCTTGGATGGTGCAGTATTGTTTCCACGAGTGTAACTTTTGTTTTTGTATTTGCAATTGGTATTCGCCTTTCCCTGCAATGTATAAAAGTTTCCTTTCTTCTCTGAGCTGTTGGTTATTTACTGTCCTCTGGTATCTTCTACGTAGAGCGTTTACTCTTTTTCCTAAAATTGTTAGCTGGTCGTTCCACCATGGGACTGATTTCCTATTGGTCGATATTTTCTTCGAAGTGGACTTACGAAAAGCCCTGTCACATGCTTTTGTAATGCAGGAGTTAAATCTTTCTATTACCTCTTCAGCATTATGATATTCCTTTATAATTTCACAGATTAGATTATCATTTTCCTCCAAGTTGGTTTCACTTGTCCCACATTTAAATTCCTTATTTAGCATAGAGCTAAGGATATTATTGAACAGATTATAATTTTCTTCTTTATTTACTATGTATCTTTTCCCAGTAAACTTCTCTTTCTTGGGCTGGGTAGTATGTGTGTAAGTTTTGATCGCTCTTAGGACCTTAAATGTGATTATTTTATGGTCTGAACAACTTTCTTGCTCTCCGCACTTCCAATCGCTTATATTCATAAGTACGCGATTGTTAGTAAGCGTCTAGTCAATCCAGCTTTTTGCCCTGCTAGTTTCGAAGGTTGGTATTCCTGTGTTCTCATTGACAATATGCAGTGTCGAAGCTGTGAGAAATTATTCCAGGATACAGCCTCTTTCATTGTTATAAGTATCAAACCACAGGTTGCTCCTAGCATTAGTATCTGCCGATATTACTATTCCATGTCCTTTTACGTGATCTAAAATGTTTTCTGTCTTTGCTATGTCTATTCCTATGTGTGATTCAATGTCAAAGTACATGCTGGACGTGAAGAATTTACTGTCTCTGTACTGTATTTCCATAACAACACAATCTTCATTTGAGAGTTGACTTATTAATGTAGCATCGATATTAAAGTTATTGATTATTATGGCTGCTCTCTTTCTTCCAACTCCGCATACAGAAGTTCTCATTGACTTTGGAATTCCTGCTAATTTATTATTTACAGTATATGGTTCCTGTATAAATGATATATCTATCCTGGATTCATAAATGAGTTGTACTAAATTACTCGTTGCTATTTTAGAATGTTGTAAATTCACTTGGGAGCAGTTAATACTCTGTTCAGCCATATTAGTAGTCAATATTCAGTTGGTATCTCCTCAATACTGATTGGTAGCATGGACAGTTATTGTCAAGTGCCGAGTGGTTTACGTCAATTGCACTACCTGCATTATGTTTGGAAAAATTGATACAATTACTGCATTTAAATTCTTGTGTGGGGTAGTAAGGGGTAGTGATGCGCCTCCTATAGCCTCTCCTACCCGATTCCCATCCTCATCCTGCCCGTGGTGCACCCTGCTTTTAACAGATGAGGCTCTGGGGACCGAATCACAGCGGTATAACTGTTTCATCTAAAATGGAGGAAATGTCATTTACATATGTGCTGGCCTATCACATAACTGTTTCATCTAAAATGGAGGAAATGTCATTTACATATGTGCTGGCCTATCACAGCACAACAGTGTCCCTCAGAGTCACATGAGGGGAAGGTCGGTGGATCTAAATACCACCTATTTAGTCCTCCCGGCTAGGTCCGATGGACCCGTTGACCAACGAGGTGTGGTCCCCCTTGCAAAATGGGGGTTTAAGTCGGGTGATGTAACTGCCACATTGTAAAACTGGTGCCCGTTAGGAAAACAGTTACATGAAAGCCACATACATGAATGAGAGTCCTAAAGATAAACATTCCGGAGTTAAAACTGTCCCCCAATCGGATCTCCGGGTGGGGACATCTTTAGGCAAATTTCATCACAATTCCAATACTTTAAGAATTCTACAATGGAATGCAGGAAGCATGTCCCAGCCTAAAAAACAAGAGCTAATGAAAATATTAAAAGACCAAGATATAGATGTCTTCACATAGTCATCTCTACAGAATAGGTATCTCAGCTTCACCAATATGTGTCCTGTGTAACGATCCAGCAGAAATGAACGAAGACCACTTGAAGACCTGTGAAGCATTAAGATCAGAAGAAACTACAGTTCAAAAGTATTGGAAAGCACGAATGCTAATGGCTTCATTGCCAGATGCAAGGCACTAGAAAGCAACAACAACAATTCTTGTGTGCCGACTTTGCAGTCTTTCATCTTGTGACCTCCCACGCACTTCGGGCATGTTTGCTGTCCATGGCACTTCTCTGCATGGTGATTATATTTATTGCATTTCAAACAGCGGGTAACTTTGACATAGTCTTTCCAATTACATAGGTTCCAACACAGTTTTATCTTTTTGTCCATAAGTTGCCTTCTGATAGTGGAACTGATTTGCACAACTATTGTGTTATTTTTCTTTTTGTCACGAAACTGGAAAACTGGCTTTATTTCCTCTTTATGTCCCTCTATTTCCTTGTTCTGCACCTCAAGAACTTCGGCTACATTTTTTAGTGTAATCTCCTCAGGAGCATTGAAAATTATGATCCTTGGACTTCTCTTTTCCGGGACCACCGCCTCAAGTTCATCCCTGCATTTCTCTTTTAAGCTATTGCATATGACATCCAATTCTTCTTTCTCTCCGGTCTTAATTAAAACGTTCCCATTTTTCAGTGTATGCAATGCCTTGATACCCACTTTTATTGTTACTGGGTTTACCTTTGTCTTGATCAAGGTTCTAATATATTCCGCACTCTGGTTGTTCTTACTTTTAACGAACAAGTTATAATCTTTCTTCCCCTGTTCATTTAAACTGCTGTGCGCAATTTCAGAATATGTTCGCAGTTGTCCACCTGCTGTCCCCTTTTCCAAGGCAATTTGAGACCGGTTAAACGTATTACTGGGCGTTCCCCTGGATTTTGATGATACAATGCAAGCTTGTGTTTTCAATAGTTCAGTTTGTGCTGTTTTTAATTGCGTTTGTACATTTTCTAGTTGTTGATCTTTCTCAATCTGATTGCTTTTAAGTATAGCTATTGCTCTCCTTAAGTCGCCAACAGCATGTACAATGTCCTGCTTGAGGTCTTGGCGCAGATTTTTGCTGGCTTCAGTCACATTTAATAGTACTTTAAAAGTACCTTCAATGAGGTTATCCATTGCATCTGCCATTTTCTTCTGTCTCACGGCTTGGAAGTGTTCTGCCTTAAAACCCCGTGTTTTCACAATCTTCACAGCTAATTCTCACAACAACAATATCTATACTTGCACAACTCTGGATGTTCAATGCTTTATGTTTCAAATATTCATTAAAATCAACGTAAATATCTAAATGTTCGCAATAACCTCACACAAACACGGCCTCCTTAAAGCTTTAAAATCACGACTCCTACTTCCGGTTTTCCTAGCCAGCTATATATTAACCTAATTGCACGGCCTCCACAAGGCTTTATAATCACAATCCTTTCCAAAACACAAACACAATTTTAAAATAATAACACCAATCCGTCAATCCCCTTTAACACCACCAAGTACACAAGAACCAAATACCATGAAGATACAAATTAAATAACACTTTATGTTGAAAACGTAGCCAAAACATCACAATATTGCAATATTCTGATGCACGTAACTTCTTGCACACCATCCACGTCATGCACATCAACAATGTATGTGTGTGCGTGCGTGCGTGCCTGCATGTGTGTGTGAAAAAAGAGAAAGAAATTATTTGTTTCAAAAGGATCTGCATTTCCATCAATAGTGTTTTGTGTGCTTCTAAAGGTTTATTAATCAAAAAAATCTGATGTGTTGCACTCTCATGACTTTCTCTACTAGTATATATATTCTCTACTATTGTATATATTCTCTACTATCATTTTTACAAACTCTTATTCTTCTATCTTCATGTTAGATAAAATAATATCTGCAAATGTTTATCTTATTTATTATTTCCTTGTAGGCACAAGGAGAATATAGGAATGCAGTAGGCTTTGAGTGATAGTAAAATATTTTAAAGCTTTCAAATTCCGTTCTAAGATATAAAAAAACAAATAGCAATGTTCCATTTGACAGAAGTATGTTGTTTTCTAGTGCCTTGCATCTGGCAATGAAGCCATTAGCATTTTGACAGAAGTATAAGTTCCCCAAGAAGTATAAGTTCCCCAAAATGTATAAATAACAAGGAATATCTCTGAAATGGTTCACTCTACAAAAAAATTTATTTGGACATAAATTGTGTGTTTTAGCGAGATCTACATTTTTTATGCAGTAAGATTTTCTCTATCTCTTACGGTTTATGAATTATTCAAAAGTCATCCAGAGTAAATAAGACTAGACTACCTAGGCTATAGTCAGAAAATTCAAGATATGCATTTCATTTGTCATCAAAATATCTCAAACATCGTTAGAGCCATTTTCAATAAAATCAACATTTTCCATGTCTTGAAGACCTGTGAAGCATTAAGATCAGAAGAAACTACAGTTCAAAAGTATTGGAAAGCACGAATGCTAATGGCTTCATTGCCAGATGCAAGGCACTAGAAAACAACAACAACAACATTTTCCATGTAAAGGGTAGGAGCAATTTTCTTCAATTTTTTCATGTCGCATTCTTGAAAGACATTAGGCTTAAATAGCAACTTTGGTTTTTAATGGACTTTTCGTTTTTGAGTTATGCTGTCCATAAACTGACAGACACACACACGCACACAGGCACACACTTTTTCTGGGTTCAGGGAGCCTTAAAACATGTATTTCTGGTGGTCTGGGTAGAATATGATACTTCCTCTATACTATACATAGTAGAGAAAGTAAAAATGACAATTATTCTGACTATATGACCTGGTGAACTTCATACCACCTAAAATTGATGTGATTGTAACTCTTCATAAGTGATTATTAATCCTAATCAACCTTCCAACTGCCATTCATTGAAATCGGTAATATTAGATGCATTGCTAATGAACACTTTAAAACGACAGGGAATTGTTTTCACAGTCTCTCAAATTTGTTGAACTTACCTTTAAAACTTTACAAAATTGAAATCCTCAAACTAGTTCCTTGAGTTTCATTTAAACACATTTTGTGGTTATGTCTAAGCCATCTCTAATTCCTCGAGTCTCTCTAAATCAAAACTGAATTAATCTTTTGTTTATTTCTAAGCCAGCAAAGTCAATTTGCCTTAATGGAATCCCGGAGCAAAATGAATGTTTGCAAAATGTAATTAAATTCTATATAATCAAATCTATCCCCAAAACCCGCTTTTTTTTTTTTTTTTTTTTTTTTTTACGGAGTGATTTTAAATGTAGTATGTAGATGCAGCTGTCAAATGTTAGGTTTGCCACAAACACCAAATATTGAAAGTAAGCCAAGTGGCAATTCCTATACAAAATTACCAATTTCAATTTTTTCTATTTTTTGCGTTCCTTCGGTTTTTTCCTAGTGCTCTTTTCTCTAAACCATCCCAGTATGGAGGTGAACAAAACAAAAAAGAAATTATTCAAATTTGTCATGCCATCTGCATGATTTTGCAAGACTAACAATTGATTTTTAGATATATACCATATTTTATCGCATAAGGCCCCCCTCGCGTATTTCCCTCCCCTATGATTTTTCATCACTAAAAATTATTTACCTATTAAACATCGCATAATTCCCTCTCCTGATTTGTTCTGGTTGGAGCAGCCTTTAAATGACTTGATAATGGACAACAATCGATGCAGCTGTGCCTGTCACGGACAACAATAGGCGCAGTGCTTCCCACAAAAATACTCGTATTGTCATTGTCACAATATATCGTAAAATTGAAATGTGAAGTTGCAGACATGTTTCTAAGTCAGCTTGTTACAAGTCGTCATATTGTTAAGAAGAGTTTTAAAAAAAGCTGGTATTTCTTGTGCCATTAATGGTTCTGACCACATGTTGTGGAATAGTGAAAATGAAGATGTGTTATCTGAGCCAGATATAAATGACAGTAGTGATGATAGTGACGAAAGTGAGATGGCAGAATAGTTAGAGGAAAAAAACAAGGAAACAATACATTATAGTTGAATAATGAAACTGTGGTATGTATCCAGCTCATTCACAAATTAGTGTATACCTACATATAAAACTTTTACATAATACTACATGGTTTCCCTTCCTTTCTGAATTCCTAGAAGCACCACTCGCATAATTCCCTCCCCAGTGTTTTCAAGCAAATTTTGTGAGAAAAAAAAGGGGGGGTGGGGATTATGCGATAAAATACAATATAGATCTCATAGGCTGTTTTAGAAAATTTCAGATGTGCATTTTATGTAAATTAAATACCTTACACATGTGGTATTTTAATCTGAATCATTAGTCATTTTGGAGATAAAAAAGTAGTAAAAATTTATCCATCTGCAAGGTAATTGGGGATTGGGAAGATGATTTTGAAAATGTCTTGCATCATGTTCTTGGAAGGTACTGAACTTATTTATGAGGTTTGGTATTTATCTGACTTTTCGTTTGAGTTATGCTGTTCGCACATGCATGTGCACACACGTATGCACCACATACCCCACCCATGCATACACACATCCCTACCCATATTTGCGCATACCCATACCCACCCACACACATACACAATTTTCTATAAATGATCTTTCTGTATTCAGCAAGCCTTAAATTATTTCCAATGAAATTTCAATAGTAAATTTTTGTATGGAACGCAATACTTAAACTACTCACTGAAGGTGCTAGAGAAACTAAAAAGCTGCAGTTAAATATCAGTTAAATATTATCTTAGACTGTAAGTGTTATATTAAATAACAAAATAAGTCATAAACGTGGAGTAGAAATGGATGTCTTGTTTAGAAGAAGCAGTAATGCAATGTTTAAGACAACAGCAACTCTGGTAATGGTTTTTAATTGTGGCATATTTAACGAAAACATTATTTTGCCGTATACTTCTCAGGATATGATTTTAATGTAATAATGTTTAATCCAATAGGCTGAGAAGAATTAAGTGACCGTAGAAGTCTTTCTTCCAAGAGAGAATTTTTCTATATTGTGACTTCATCCAGCTGTTACTGTCATCTTGTCATCTCACTTAGTTTTCACTGTTACTATTTTTAACTAGATCAACTTTCATTAGGACTTAAGTCAGTTTTCACACTGTTACTTCAGTAATATGAACTAGTTGAATTTTCTAAAGTAACAACAAATTAGAAACTAAAAGCTTCACTTATCTTAGTAATATTGCAAGATCTTTGGTGCTAACAAGTTTCGAGTTGACTCCAACTCATTCTCAAAGCTGTACAAATGAACTAGTTACCATAGTGATAAGGTTTATATTGGTAAAACTAAACGTCACTTAGAAACCAGAATAAAAGAGCATTTTAGAAATATTAAATATAAACATACTGGTAAATCAGCTGTGGCAGATCATTTTTGGTCCTCTCTCTTGTAAGAATGCTCACCTATATAACCGATTATAATCGGTTATATAGGTGAGCATAATTATTAGAGTTTCTAAAGGTTATTTAATCCTGAGACAAAATACTTGCAATTGTAAGCCACCCTTGGGGTATTTATCTCTGATGTGAGATTCCCTTTGTGGTCTACCTGGAAAAATACGAATCAGTTAGAGAATTAAATGTCATACTGGCAAGTTGTCATACTAGCTCAGTGGTTAGAGAGCTGCACATGAAGCGGAAGGTCTGTGGCTCAAATCCCAGCTGTAGCATTGAATTTTTCAGTTCCAATTCTACTTCTCAAACATTGCCCACACATGACTTGTGTTTTAAAAACACTAGCAGTAAGTTTTTTGGCATAAATAAATAATAATTACCATTTATACCCTCTCATCACCATTTGACACAAATTATTTTTTTTGGTGAAACAGCTCTTTATTAACAGTAACTGTATTGGACATATTTTTTACAGTCATCATGTAGAATCCCTGGTTAATATATGGCTGAAGAAGTACCTTCCACTCTGTATATAGGAGGAATATCTATCTCAATTAATACTAAGTACTTTGAAAGTTATTGTTCATTGAAAGTTCATTACATCAAAATTATATATAGGCAAACTCAAGAAATGGTACGCGCAGTAGAAGGTGTGCATGTATATAGCACAGAACAAGACATCAATGAACTTGCTGCTCGTCACTTTGAGGATCAGAATTTGCTGCAGGGAAAATGGAACAGTGAAGTGGATACCCTAAAAGAGTCACAGCGTAAAGAATATCGTGAGTGGCTGATGAGAATGCTTGAAGAACACCAGAAAAATGCCACTCTCCCTACTCCAATGTAAGTTGTTGTTCATTCATTAATTTACTGTGGTCAGTGCAGATTTACATACAATTATGCTTCATGATAAGATTTAAGCTGAAGCTTCTAAAGTAAGAACAAATTAGAATCTTGTTGCTTCACTGTTAATAGCTTCAATTTCCTTAATTTAAGCTGAAGATTTCAGAATAATTTCATTCTTTATTGAAGGAGCAAATAAGATAAATGGTAATAGAAATGTACTTTATTGCTATAAATGAGGTAAAACAAAATCATACCAAGTGTTCAAATGTCACACTCCTGCAGCATTAGCAACAGATTAGTACTTTATATTTCAAAGCAGTTTGCTATCCCAGCTTCCATATTTCAAGATAGTAAAAGTGAGTCAGTTTACTGATAATACATCACTTTTTAAAAATAAGAAATGAGCTCTTGAAACATTTCTCATTTTTAAAAAGTAAGTGACGTAATGTCAGTAAATCGACTCATTTGTACTATCTAGAAATTGCTGAGGCTTTCACGGCCGGCATTATCAACTATGTTAAGTAGATTTTCCGGGCTTGTGGGCCGTGGTCGAGTTGGATTACCTTCCTCCGACGTTTCGCTGAAAACTGCGTCCAGCAAAACTTGGCTCCCGGCTCTAATAAGAGGGAGAAGAAAACCCGAGACACGTAAAGGTTTCTCCTATATACCAGGATCAGAGACGTCCCATTTGCCGGCATTTTGAGATCGATAATCTCATGTTGGTATTCATGAGAACGAGCAATCGTGAAAATTTATGTTACCAAGGACACTAATAACAAACAAAGATGAATATGAAAGTTTGCAGTGAACTTTAGTTTATGTGCAGCCGCTAATAACAGAGGTTGACCCTGAAGATGCTGGACGCAGTTTTCAGCGAAACGTCGGAGGAAGGTAATCCAACTCGACCACAGCCCACAAGCCCGGAAAATCTACTTAACATATCTAGAAATTTTTTACACATCACTGTATACAAATCTTCTGACAAAGTAGTTTCCATAATTCAATAATGCACAGACATTTATATATCCTTATTCTGTGGTTCATTCCATTATGATCTACATCATATTGCCTTTTTTCTGATAGCTAACAGAGTTTGGACTTTTGATACCTTCAATGTGCATAAAAACTAATAGCAGTCATAAGTAAAACACAAGGTACATGTGACTAGTACAAATTTGTGCTGTTTGAATTGAAATTTGAATTTCCAGTCCAAAAGCAAACCTGACGTGAAGAACAACAGTCTTATTTTAGGGAAATGAATGTGAGACCGCAGCAAAGTTCTTATACGCTTACTTATTCATCTTTTAAGCATATTTCATGACTGAATTATTATAGTATTTCACTATTAATTATTAGCTATTTGGTTTTGATACATAGGTTATTCTAAATGGTGGTTCATAAATGAACAGGCAATTCAAACATTTCCAAATATTGAATGTAGATTGAAATAACTTGAGCTGGGATTTCTATAAAATTACATATTTTCTTTTCTGCTATTTAGATGTGGAAAAGTTACACTTACAAACCACTATTTTAGGGTTATTCTGGCCGAGAAGACCACATAACCTGCCGGGAGGGACTGGGGCACTGACTACGTCCCACTTCAGTACTGCACCTTACTCATGATGCCTGTGGTGGGCAGAGATGAGGGACGCAGTGGTCGGGTGGTAGTCCTAGGCCTGGGTTGATGATAAAAAAAATTAAGTTATAATAACCCTAACCTAACCCCCCCTATGGCACAAACATCCCCATCGACACCAGGGAGAACCAGTTGATGTCTGGTTGATAATGGAGGAAAATCAGCCTTTGAAACATGTTCCGGTAAATATAAGTAAATGTTGTGTAGTGTTATTAATTGACTCACCTTTTTGGTTTAAACTGACTTGTACAGCTTGTCTAAAATGTTGTGACACTCCATATGCGCAAGTGAGGAGAAAGGTGGAGAAGTGGTGAGAGTGGTGGGGGAGCAAGTGACTAGAAGGTTATCAGAACTTGGAAGCAGTAATGTATACAACACATGAACTTGTCACTCTTACTGCTGCTGGAAGACTGACCCTCACTCCTCTTTTAGACAAATGGACTGCTCAATGCTATTATGCATCTTTGCTTTGGCAGTGGGGGAATGTGAGGATGTTTTAGACAAGCTGTAAGTCCTAGGGGGTGTAAGTCCTACATAAAGGGAGCGTAATCAGGCAAGGAAAGAAAAATATAAACATACAGTAAACTCTCAGTTTAGCAGACCTAAAGGGGCCAGGAGTTGTCCGGAAAATTGAAAGTCCATTAAATCACAAAATGAATGAGAATGAAGCAAAAAAATTGAAACCGTTTTATTGGCACATATCGTTTACTTTACATGATTTATTCTTGATTAGAAGTCATTCCTGTGAAGTTGTGGGTTTGAAAAAAAGTGTCAATACCCATGTGCTTCCCACTTTAACATTGCTTCTTTATGATTAAGGAGCAAAACTGTGTGAAATGTTCATAATAGGTTAGCACTTGTGGGTCTGAAGATCTGTCAATGTAAGAAATTACATCATCCATGTGGTCTTTTATTACAGATAATTCAGGTACACACTTTAAAGATTCATCATCACTGTTGTTGTCTTCATCTTCATCCTCTTGTAGAACACTTGTAGCTATCTCTTCATGACTCAGAATCTGGTAACCTGGGTCACTCTCATCCATGTCCAGCCACTTTCCTAAGTCGTGTTCACTTGAATTATTCCCTGCCTTCATCAGTGTATTACAAAAATCGGATGTTTCGAAGCCACTGAAATCATATTCGGCTTCAATTCCCTTCAATAACTGTGTTCCACAATCCAGACTTGTATAATGCTTTAGATAAAGATATAGGGAGTATAAGGGACAAATACACACACATTGAGTTTGTAATAATGGGTGATTTCAATGTAAGAATAGGAGAAAAGGATGTAAATCTAACGGAGGAGTGGGGCGTAAACGAAGTGTTACAAAAAAGAGACAGTCTAAGGCACAGCAAGGACAAAACGGAGGATAGGGGAAGCGGAAAATTTATTGAGTTTTGTGAGTTAAATGAACTAGATATCTTAAACGGGAAATATGGGGAGGATGAGCAAGGGGAGTATACTTTTATAAATATAAATGGTCAAAGTGTGATTGACTACGTTTTGTGGTCGAATAATATTAATTATATGGTAACGAACTTTAGGGTCACAAATTTATGTACGAACAGTGGTCATTTCCCACTATTAATTGACATACTTATGAGAGTAAATGTAGAGCAGCAGGTGAAAGAAAAGGAAAACACACAAGTGATTAGGGTAAAAACATTTAAATGGAGGGAGGAACAAAGAGAAGGTTTCGTACAAGATATAAAATCGACGGTAGGGCAAATCTTAGAAAGAGGAATAGTGGTAAATATAGGGGAAGAAAATGCAGAAAAAGCATTACAGCTATTAGAATTACTAGTAACAAGAGCAGGGAGGGAAATGGAAGTAAGGCAGAATAGGAAACAAAAAAATAGGGGGTGGTTCGATGAAGAGAGTCAGGCAGAAAAAAAAGAAGTGCTCAAAGAACTTACTAGATGGAGGAGAACAGGAGAGGAAGCAGATAGAAAAAATCTGATGATTAAGAAATGGGGATATAAAAATCTACTAGAGGTGAAGAGGAAAGAATGGCAGGAAAATATGGGGAAAATTATTAAGGAGGCTATAGAGGGAAAAGACAGTAAAAAAGTTTGGGAGGTAGTAAGAAGGACCAGTAAGAAGGGGGAGGTCAAAAATGAGATTACACCAAATGAATGGCGGAGATATTTTAGAGATTTGATTGGGGAAAGAAAAAATACAAAACTAGAAATAACCGAAATAGGAAAAATAGATACAACAAATGACAAATTAGATGATAAATTTACAGTGCAAGAGATCTACCAGCAAATAAAAGGGATAAAAAAAGAAAAGGCAGTAGGGTATGATGGAATACCAGGGGAATTTTGGAAAACATATGGAGAAACAGAAAAGGGTTTAGAAATAATGACAAAGGTATTAAACAAAATAAAAGAAAGTGAGGATATTCCGGAAAGTTGGAAAATAAGTATGATAGTACCTATATATAAAGGGAAGGGGGGACCAAACAAGCCAGAAAACTACAGAGGAATAAGTCTGCTATCTATTTTAGGAAAAATTTACACCGGGATACTGGCAGAAAGATTAAAAAACTGGGCAGAACAGGAAAGGAAGCTGACAGAATTTCAAGCAGGCTTTAGAAAAGGGAGGCAAACAGTAGATAATGTGTTTATAATAAAAACAATAATAGATAAATACCTTAGTAAAAAGAGAGGAAGAGTATACATGTTTTTTTGCGGATTTTGAGAAGGCATTTGATACAATAAACAGGAGAGCTCTTTCATGGAAATTAAGAAGAAAGGGGGTGAGCGAAAATTTTATAAAGGAAGTAGAAAAAATATATAATGGGATAAAGTTTTGTATAAGATGGGGAAAGAATGAAATCACAGAAATGACGGAACAAACAATTGGTTTGAGACAAGGATGTAAACTTAGTCCAATATTATTTAATTTATTCATAGACGATATAATAGATAAAATCCAAAAAGCGAACAAACACTGTCCTGTAATAGCGAATAAGGAAATACCAGGATTGCTATATGCTGATGATTTAATGGTAGGATCTATAACAATTGTAGGATTACAAAGGGCAATAAATGAGGTGCAAAAATTTTGTGAGGAATGGGGAATAAAGATAAATATAAACAAGTCCAAGGTCATGGTTTTCAAAAAGGGATTTAAATTGAGAAAAGAGGAGAGGTGGGTATTAAATGGGAAAAGATTAGAAGTGGTCAAAGATTTTGAATACTTAGGAGTGAGGCTAAATAACAGAGGAGAGTGGGAGGCACATGGAAGAAAGATAGAAGCAAAAGGGAGAGCTGCAATGTCAGGAGTCAGAATTTGCAAATACAAGTTAGAGATGACAACCAAGTGGCTGGAAAGGATGTATGAGGCAGTAGTGGAATCAAAAATGCTTTATGCAGTAGAGATCTGGGGGGCCACAGATATAAACAAGAAGGTAGATCATATGTATAGAATGTTCTGCAAAGAATTATTGGGACTACCGAGATCGGCACCAAGAGAAGTGGCCTTGGTAGAGCTTGGGAAAACAAGAAGGAAAGGAATAATAATGGAGAGAATAATAAAATTTTGGTATAAATGTTTGGTTAAAGAAGATGGAGAAATTTTAAAATTGTGTATGAAGCAACAAAAAAATCTAGAGAATGAAAACAGTTGGTGGGCAGGGGTTGGAAAAATTATGGAGAAAATAGGAATGGGAGATATATGGAAACTTGAAGAAAGAAATGAAAGTAATGTAGATAAACTAGTAAAGTGTAGGGTAGAAGACATAGAAAGGCAAGAGATATGGGGAAGTTTAGAAAACAAGAAATCATTACAATTCTACAAGCAAATAAAAAGAGGATGGGGGCGAGAACCATATGTGGATTATTGTAACAGACAGGAAAAAGAAGGACTAGCATGGATGAGAACAGGAGCAATATTTTTAAGAGGGACAAGAAGCGGTAAAATAGGAATATGTGAAATGTGCGGTGAGAAAGAAAGTATAGAACATTATTTGACAGAATGTAAGGAATTAGCATTATGGAGGAAAAAGGTTTGGGAGAAAAAATGGGAAAAAATAGAGGGGAAAATGGTAGCCATAAAAATGTTAACAGTGAAAGAGGAAAGGAAGGTTAGAAGTATAGGTGAGTTTTTGAAGAAAGTAAGAGGAAAATGGGCAAGAAAAGTAAAGAGTGTAAATGAAGAAGGCAGAGTGGGGGAGAGGGACAATTAATTAATATAAGATGGAATAGATTGAACAGAGCTACCTGGGAGGCAAATGGCCTGGGTGCCATGCAAACCAAGGTAGCAATAAGGTTATGTAAAATTTGTATGTAGTTTAGGTTAGAGTAGGATAATTATAAGAAGTTATGTAAAAGAATTGGTACAAATAAAATTCATTCATTCATTCATTCATTCATTCAATAACTGTGCCCACCCATTAGCTAATGTTGTCTTCATCTTTTTCCAAGCTGCAGCAAACTTAAAGATGGCAGATTTGATATTGTAAGCCCGTAAATTTTCCAGTGTCCTAGCTCCTTGTGTGCCATTTTCAGTGCTGTTTTCTTGCTCCAAGACGACCATAACTTCTTCAAGAAACTTCTTGTACAATCTTTTACAAGCAGCAATGATGAGTAGACCTGTAATGAACACGAGTTGGAATGAGAATGCCCAATTCAGACTGAAGCTAAATGTCATGTGAGCTCTTGAGCGTGTGACACGTACATGAACTTTCGCGAATGTAGCCGAAGACGCGTGAAGTAGCCTTTTTGATCAGACAAACAGCGGAATACCACAATTTAACTGTCACAGATCTTCTAAATTTTATTTAAATTTATTTTATAACCAATGCCAAATTTAGTCTGTTAAATCCGAAGTCTGTTGAACAGAGGTCCTTTAAACCGAGAGTTTACTGTATTGTTAAATCAGCTGTGGCAGATCAATTTTGGTCATGCAATCATGAAATAAACTCAGATATTGAATAACTGAAGCATTTAAATGGACCTATAGATTCAATGGTAATGGAGAAAACATTTATTTTGAATAATAGGGATCACATAATGAGTTATGGAAAACTACCAATTGATTCTGTTAACAAAATTGTTTTACTTCCAGTAGATGGCAATACAGTAGCAAAAACCCCATTGCCCAGGGGCAGTAACCTTAATAACATAAATAAACAGTGTCAACAAAGCAGATGATGAAATTGATGAATTGAAAAGCCTGTGCTATGAAATTTATATTTTAAAAAAAACTAAATTAATTTCATTACAAAGTATTATATTGCAGTAAAAACTTATAATTTTACTCTTTCTTTTAATAGCAATTCACCATTGATGGCCTGTGCACCTAGCAGAATATTCCAAAGTGGCAGCCAGGAAGAAGAAATTCCAGCACCTCGATTAGAGGAAAGTTTCACAATCCATTTAGGCTCACAGATGAAGCAGATGCACAATATCCGCATCCTTTCAGCTGATGTTCTTGATTTCTGCAGAGTAAAGCCGCAAACTTCTGGGTAAGGTAGTTTAACTTTGAAATAAGTAAAATATTTATGAACAGGACATGTAAGTCCTTTCACTTGAAAATAACCATATTGGCAAACAAAATTTATTTCTGAAAGTATTTCTGACATTAGAATATTTAAAATATACAAAGATGTTATTCCTCGTGCGCCCCAAAAAACTGATGCCGTGACCTTGCCTGCAGATGGAGTTGTCTTGGCCTTCTTTGGAACCGATTCTCCCCTTTCAATCCTCTGTTTTGGCTGTTCTTCATCTCAGGTGTGAAGTGATGGACCCATGTTTCATCCATGATTATGAATCGATGTAAAAATGCTTTGCTGGGCGAAACATGAACATGCTCATAGCGCTGTTTTTATTCAATTGTTAGCAAATGCTGTAACCATCTTGCACATAGCTTTCTCATATCCAAATTTTCAGTTAGTGCACTTTCAGTCAGTGGTCATCCAATACTATTTTGTAAATTTTCATTACAATTTTTGGCGTGGTCACCTCATTTGTTTGACCACTGTGGTGTTCATCTTGGTAGCTTGTAAAGCCTTGCATAAACTCTGCCATCCAATATTTTACTGTTGTAAACAAAGAAGCAGACTTCCCCGGAGAAGAATCTAGCTTAGCTTTAATATTAGTTGGGCTAAGACCCTTCAAATGAAAGTGTTGTATCACTACGATGATCAGTTTTATCCATGTTTACACATTTGCTGAGAGCATTCACTATTGATGGCTGCCAAACAATTACTAAACAACATAGCATCGTCAGACTTCAAACTTAACCCTTTCACCACTGAAGTATTAACAAGCTCACATACCCTCCTTGTTGAGTTATTTTAACTAAACATTAATATATTCCCAACTTTCCTCTTTGGGTGCAATGAGTTGTTTTGTCAACTACAGTGCATCAGCAATGCTATGTCATCTGCAAGGGGAGCAGTGACTACTGCTGACAGAACTGTTCCAACATCTGCAGTGAAAGGGTTAAGCTTTATAAGGTTGATATTTTCTACCACAGTCATTTGTTTGAAACTTTTCTCTCTATATGTCAGGTCAGGTACTTCTGGGACTCATTGCTAAGATGCTAATTTGTTCTAAAGACAAAAGTTACCACTGGTATCACATTAGATGTTAAACTTGACCAGTGGCGGTTCCTGAGTGATCGCACATTCGCAACTGCACATCCACTAATTTTTTCCTGTATGTGAATGTGTCTATAGACATGCATATGAGAAAGTCAAATGTTGAACTTTCTTCTCTATGAACTTGCACTTTTAATTTTTCTGCATTCTCTGTACCAAATGACAGTGCATTCAGCCAACGAGCTGTAGAGACATGTAAACCCGATTTTGCGACTGCCGAAGGTAGCTTTAGGGTTATGAGGAATGGTGCAAAGCTTGCATTTAGGAGTACGGAGAATTAAAGCACCATAATCGACAAGGCGAACAAATGCAATTCTTAACGCACAAGTGCATTAGGTTCTCATACAGTCTTCTCCATTTTCCTTGCTACAAGCATTTCCCTCCCTCTCGTTTAGCAGAAGTTGCAATCAACCTGCGAGGCAGTTAGCCAATTTGATGTTTCTGAATATAATGTAGCCATTTTCTATATTAAAATGACAATTACGTTAATGTTATAAACACAATTACATCTATCTCTATTAAATAATTATAAGTGCATATACTTACTCTTCATGTGGTAATTTACTAAGGCCAATACTTCAGTTTGGAATAGTTATTTTGTTACAGTGTTTATTACTGTTTGTTATGTTTGTGTTTCTGGCAGCAAATTGCATGTGGTTGTGTCTCCTCATAGCAGGAAATTTGAATCTATTGATAATGAATAGCACGGCAAAACTGAAGGAGATAAATCTTTCGGGTTTATTTTTAGAAGGGAAGCTGTTTTCTGTGCTTATTTGCAAGTGAGGGAAACGCATCTGGACAAATAATGGTTGTTGTGATGTTGGTCATTTAAAACCAAAAAATAGCAAACATGGGACCTCAGTTGCCCATATGAATTGCTAATTAGAATTTTGTGGTGTGAGTCAGAGAGAAAGAGAGTAAAGGTGGAAAAGATGTAACATACTGCACATCCACTGCAACAAGTCACGAGCCACCACTGAACGTGACATATGAATGGGGAGAGGGCACCCCAGTTCTAATTCATAAATAACAGTCTCATTCTGGTTGATTACAGATATTTATATATTTTTCTCTGCACCATTCATTTTTTTATATTTTCAAACTTAAGTAACTTTTTTTTCTCATTTTCTAGCAGCCTTGATCCACAACCACAACGATTACAAACTGCTCTTGCACTTTACTCAAATGATCTTTGTGGATTGGTATTACTAACAGACAGCCATGTGGGAAGTTATTCAGGATTAACCAAAGGTAATGCATTTTGTCATAAGGCATTGAAGACATTGAAATGAATGCACTTATACTCTGTACATCAAGAGATTAAAGGAGACATAAACAAAGCACCGGTTTGTATCACTACGCGGCCACATGCATTTGCAATGACGGAACACCGTTACTGCTATGCATAAGCATAATATGCATTTTACACCACTAAAAGGATATATTTACTCGATCTAAACAACATGCAGTACATGAAAATCAACTGCTACTTACGTCATCTCTGTCCACAATAACACTTTTTCGTTTCCTGCTCGCAAACTTGAAATCAATCTCCAGAAGCAGCTTATGGAGGGAAGTTCATTTTAAATCTGGAAGATCAGGATCAGAGTTAACTGCCAACAGCACTTTGTGAACTTTTCGACAGATTGCAGATCTCACAAATTCGTCACAAACTACCCGTACACCCAATACTTGCCTGGCACATGGTCCCTTCTTGCTGGGAGTTCTGACTTCACCAACTGAGGATTTTTGTATGAGTGCGCTGTAAATACTTGAAACTGACACACTGGTAAACTTGGATGTTAATTTCATCACATCATCAATAGCAAGTTTGGGATATTTCTTGTAGAACTTGTTAAACACATTCAATGTTATTGTCTTTTCACCACGTCACAACAGTTTCCCGGCTTATATTTCACAACATTCACTTCTTCTGCCAAGTTACTTTCATACTGAATAATGCGTGCACCGAATGAGCTAGGCTGGTTACAGGTTCACTTAACTGCTTATTCTTACATTTCAACTAAGCTTAGTACACTTAGTTTATGCTTTAGCAAATATTAAGTGGGATTTCAGACCTTAGTATCAGTAATTATTATTTATTTATGCCAACAAACTTACTGTTGGTGTTTTTAAACACACAAGCCGTGTGTGGGCAAAGTTTGAGAGGTAGAACTGTAACTTAAAAATTCAAAAATACTGGGATTTGAACCACAGACCTTCCGCTTACCGGGCGGCTGCTCTACCACTGAGCTATTGTGACAAACTGCCAGAATGGTTTACCAGGAGAAATACGAACTGGTTTAAGAACTTAATGCCATTCTGGCAGTTTGTCACAATAGCTCAGTGGCAGAGCAGCCAAACGGTAAGCAGAAGGTCTGTGGTTCAAATCCCAGTTGTGGCATTGAATTTTTAAGTTCCAGTTCTACCTCTCAAACTTAGTATCAGTATTTTTCCTAGGGATTATTTAGATGGCAAAAGCGCCAAGAAGGCACGCTGTGGTCAAAACGCACGTGGCTTTGTTTACGTCTCTTGATGTACAGAGTATAAATACATATGAATACATTTAAATGCAGTTTAAAATGATTAAGATAACCATTTTACTCTCTGATTCATTACACAAACTGTTCAAAGCTTTATGCCACCTTACCTTTTCTTTGATAGTTTGCAGAATCTATGGTTTTAATGCATATCAGAAGTATGGAATTCAGAAAGAAAGACATCTACAATATTTACAAAAACAGTGCAATAAGCAACATAACACATTGTGGGGTAAAATATTTCTTTGAATTATTTTTTCTGCTCAAATAGAACTGGTTGAGGTGTGTCAGCATTCAACTGAGTTTCACTTTCCATCAGTAGAAGACCAACTAGAAAAAATTAGGGATGAAGTAAAAGAGGCAGTAGCATGGCGCCAATCCCATTGGGGTCAGAATGAAGTCAGTGAGAATCTTATCACCCTGACTACATCTGAACAACAGGTATGAACTATTATTCAGTTGCAGAATTGGACAACTTTGGTTACCTTTAATTGTTAATCTTGAAATAAAATATGAAATTGGGAGGATACTTTTTTGCACGAATGCCACGATTTTATAGCATTCACCAAAAAAATAGTCCAATAGTAGTAGGAGGATTTGAAAAATTAATTACCATGGTCAGGATTTAAACAGTAGTTCTTCAGCTGCTCATACACTACCACTGAGCTACATAATAAGATCACAATTCTCATTGAGCATCTCCATATATCACAGGGAACTTCCAAAGTAATGTCATTTTTACTTTCTCTACTCGTAAGTAGAAGGAAGTATTGTATTCCACCCAAAATTTGATGTCGAGATTTCACCAGAAATATGTTTTGAGACTTCCTGAATCCAAAAAAAGCATTTTTAGAAAAAGGTCAGTCTGTGTCTGTCAGTCTGTGGACAGCATGACTCAAAAATGAAAAGTATCCAAAATTCTCCAAAAATTCTTCAAAACTTTATCTAGAAGACTAAGCATGGAAGTGGACAAATTCATCCCAGACTGCCAATTCGACTTTCGAGAATAAAGGAGCACCCTACAACCTGTGAAAGTTCTACAAGAAGAAGCAGAGCAAACCCTTAGATACAAGAAGAGCAAATACCATGCTGTCTTCGTCGACTATAGGAAAGCGTTCGACTCAGTCAACCGGGATACCCTCATAAATAAACTAACAGAGATACTGCGAGACACACATCCCCTAGCCAGAACGATTGAGGCAATTCTGACATATAACTATATTATTAACAATGACGGCACAGCCCTGTCCGAAAAGATCAAACAAATAAATGGCGTACCACAGGGCGATCCCATGAGCCCCCTACTGTTTAATATCTTAACGGCAGACATCATAGAAATTGTTAAGAACCTCCCCACAGTGAAGCTAATAATGTATGCAGATGACATGGCTCTAGGGTCACACTGCAAGAGTGATCTACAAGCAGCACTCGAGAAGCTCGAACAGTGGGCCGAAAAAAATAGCCTCGAGATCAACAAAGAAAAAACAGTACATATGGTTTTTAGAAAGGGTGGAAAACCAAGTAAAGATGACAAACTTACCCTGCAAGGAGAAAGCCTGACAACTGTAAACAACTTGCGATACCTAGGAGTAAGCCCACAACCGACCATGACTTCCTACAGCATCCACATCCAGGAAAACCATAAACAGAATCCCTAACATCAACAAACTCTCCTTGACCACAGCAATGTCACTATTCCACGCAGTCATAACACCAATAGCCTCCTATGGAATAGAATTAATATGGGAGAAGCTGACGAGCAGTGACCTCGCAAGACTTGAGAACGTGAAGGCAAGATTCCTGAAGAGGCTCCTAGGAGTCGGGAAGTATTCACCCTCAAGGATGGTGTATGCGTTGACCAGAGAAAGTTTCTTCATAGAGGACCTCAGGCTGAAATTAATGCTGCCATCTACTTGCCCTTATCAAGCACACCTAGAGTCACGACATAGGAAACGAAACAACATCGACCCAGACTAATATGGCACAAGCGCAATGACGGACCGGAAGTGGACAGAGACATGCCAAGATCAAAGACATGTGGTAACCAGACTCGCTATCCACGGCTTCCATCACAAGATGTGCAGAACGCAAAGATTCCACCAACCGGACACTGACTGCATGTGTTCATTGTGCGACCAAAAGTGTGGACGGTATATAATAACGTGTGGAAAAAGAACAAAATCCATAAAAGGCTATAGTGACTAAACTCTTAATGCTCTTTCGAGTGCTCCTTATGTATATTATTAAAAGTCGGTTAGAAACCGAAGTTGGTGTTTAATGTCTTTCAATGTGGCACAAAGATTTTGAAGACAATAGCCCCACCCTAAACTACCCTTTACATGGAAAATTATTCAAAAATTTTGATTTTCTTGAAAATGGCTAACGATTTTGATTAAAATGCCACATGTTTGAGATATTTTTAATACAAATGAAATGTATATTTTGAATTTTCTGGCTAGGGCCCATGTAGTCCTGTTTAGTCTGGACGACTTTTGAATAACTCAGAAACCGTAAGAGATAGACAAAATTTTACTGTACAAAAAATGTTGTTGCTAGCTAATGCTGGATTTCTGACAATGAAGTCATTAATTCTCTTGCTCTCCACTATTTTTCACTGATGGATGAGGCACTAGTTGTTGTTGTTGTTGTTAGCTAATGCTGGATTTCTGACAATGAAGACATTAATCCTCTTGCTCTACAATATTTTTCACTGATGGATGGGGTGCTAGAAGTGGCCGGGCATATTTGAAGGTGGTCTCGTTCCATTTCCTCTTGCAGATCGCATAGAGGACAGAGTGGTGAAGAATATATCCCAATTCTGTTTAAATGTTTTGCCAGACAATCATGTCCTGAAGGTTGCAACTTCTGTTTTTCGAGGATACTCAGGAATTACTGTTTGAATGTTTGGTAGTTCCCATCTTTTATTCTTTGATTTTTCATAGTAATATTTTGCAATAATTTTTTTGAATTCAGAGTTGACTAATCTTTTAGCTGCATAAAATGGTAGATTATATAGATTTTTGTACACCGCTGGTACCCTTTTTTGCAAGAAAATCAGCTTTCTCATTACCACTCAGTCCACAGTGAGCTGGTATCCATTGGAAGACTAGGTGTTTTTGAAGTACTGTTAGATGGGTAAGGATTTTCCAACATTCTATAATTGTTTGGTTACTATTACTGCTATTGCTCTCTTCAATATCATTGTGAAAAATTTGAAGAGCAAGAGGATTAATGACTTCATTGTCAGAAATCCAGCATTAGCTAACAACAAATAATTGTTTGGTTTTTTGGTGACAACTTGGAAGTAATTGCTATAATTGCTGCCCTGGAATCTGAGAGAATGACTGCTTGCTGAAAATGTGAAATTTTGTACAAAAGATTTTGTAGGGCCATTCGAATTGCTTCAATTTCGCCATCAAAGTTAGTAGTTCCATAACTTAAAGATTTGTAATAGGAAATCAGTACCTGATCCATCTTGGCTTGATATCAATGATCTATCAGTATAAATATGGAGCCATTCATGTTCTGGAAATCTAGTATTGATTGTCTCTAATGCCAATAATTTTAGAACACTAGTTGGAGTATCACTTTTCTTAACTTCTTTTGTCAGGTGTAAATAATATGTGATGTCTAATGTATGTGTCGGATTGACTTTCGATATGAAGTTTTCCTTTGAATTAGGAAGGTATACATTCCTCCTGATGTCTTGAATTTTGGAAAGAAAGCTCTCCTGAGTCTTTAGTGTATGTGTAAAATTTCTCTTGTGCCATGTATTGAATGGGAGTCTGATCAACTTTTCGTAGTGAATAAGAGCCACTTTTTCTATTTCATATTCAATGGGGTATTGGTTGGTTAGTATTTCCATAGCTGCTATTGGTGTGGTTTTGATAGCACCTATAATTAATCTCAAACTTTGGTTTTGAAAGATTTGAATTTTTTTTTGTGTTTGCTGTTACAAGAACTTCGCTGCAGTAAGTAAATAATGGCTTTATATATACATTGTATGTTGTGTTAAGAGTTGCTCTGGAACATCCCCACTTCATTCCTGTTAGACGTTTTAACAGAGAAAGGCGTTTTAACAGTGAAAGGCGCCTCTCTGCTCTTTGTATTACATTTTCTATTTGTTTGGTCCATGTAAGTTTGGTATCAAATGTAACTCCTAAATACTTTGCTTCCTTTGTTTCTGGTAATTGTTGACCCTCAAAATTTAGTTTTATTTTTAGTGGTTTTTTTCTTAGTGAAAAGATTTGATAGTTTGATTTTGTTGTATTAAGTCATTAAATTTTCTTTGTAAGTTGGTTAAGGATTGTTGCATGGTTTTTTCTAGTTCTGTACTTTTGCTTTTTGGTTTTGAAGTCCACATTACTAAGTCATCAGCAAATAGTGCACACTTCACACCTGATTCTTGTATTTTTTGTGGCAGATCGTTAATAAATGTATTAAAAAGTGCTGTGCTGAGCACTGCGCCTTGTGGTAAGCCACGGTGTACTTGTTTGTATTTAGATATATTTCTTCCATATCTGGTTGCAATAAAGCGTTGTGTTAGGAAATGACATAGCCATGAAAACATTGGACCTTGTATCCCTATTTTTTTTACTTTCTTTTGTAGTTTTGTTCTGCATATAGAATCACATGCACTTTGGAAATCAATAAAAACTGATAAATTATCTTCTTTTCTATTGAAGGAGTCTTTGATTTCTTGACTGAGAAGTAAGACTTGTTCATTTGTAGAGTGGAACTCTCTGAATCCAGCTTGACATGGGGATATTAAAGTTTTTGATTCTAGAAACCAATTTAACCTGTTTGACACCATTCTTTCCATCACTTTTGCTATTATGCTAGTAAGAGCTATTGGTCTATAATTTTTTATTTCTGATTCTGTTTTGTCTTTCTTCAAGAGTGGGACAATTATTGCTTTTCGCCATTCAGCAGGTACAGTGGTGGTTTTCCGGGATAGATTGTAGAGTTTCAGTAGTTGTTGTTTTGCTGTTTTTCCAAGGTTTTTTTATGAACTCTGGATGTATGTGATCTGGTCCAGGAGACTTTTTGTTTTTTAGATTATCTATTGCAATGTTCAGTTCTTGCATATTAAAATTTTGAAAAAAGATATTGCACTGAGTGTTAGGATCACATTCTCTTTCTTGTTTCAAATCTTTCTTAAATTCTTTACGTTCCTTTTTATTATTTCTTGTTACTTTATGTGAATTAGCATAATATTTATTGAAGGTTTCGGCTATGACTGCATCATTTACTAACATTTTATTGTTGTGTATGATAGGTGTGCTGTTGTTTTCTTTCCTGTCCTTGACATTTTTTATGAACTTATGAGCTTTGTTACCATCTGTCCTATAATCCATTTTTTCTAAGAAATTATTGAAGTGATTCCTTTTAGCAGTATTAATTTCTTTTTTCAGTGAGGCACATTTCTTTCGCCATATTTGTGAATCCAATATGTTTTTTGTTTGTTCAGCTGTATTTCTAGCTATATCCCTTTGCTTTTTCAGTTCTTCTAACTGGGGGTTCCAAAAGGGTTTGAACATTTTTAATTCTTCCACAAGGAATATGTTTTTTTGCGGTTTCTAGGATGACTTTACAGAAATTTTTGTTTGTATGATCTGGTTGGTCATGCAGCTGTGAGTTTGTTTGTTCTTTAAATTTATGTTCTAATTCAGTTTTATATTTGTTCCAATCTGCTTTTTTGAAGTTCCAATACAGATTCGTAAGACCTTGACTGTTATTTGTATTCTCTAGTTTTATATCAGCAATTACTGCTCTGTGACCAGAACTTGGATCTTCTATAACTTGTTTTTTAATTTATGAAATAATATCTGTTGTAGCTAACAAGAGGTCTGGGTCACTGCCTGCTCCAGAGTAATGTATGAAGGTTGTGGGATCTTCTTTACTATAAATCAGTTCAAAAGTTGTGGTATTCAAAAATTCTTCTACTATCTTCCCTGTAGAATCCACTTTTTCATAACCCCATCTTTTGGAATGGGCATTGAAATCTCCAATTACGATTGTTTTATTTAATTGGTCAGTAAGTGAGAGATCTGGTTAATTCCTGGGAGGATTGTAAATACTGTATAAATGTAGATGTGTTTTGTTATCCCAAAAATTTAGCTTTATTAATTCACTTTTATCTGTGTTATCCATTTCTTTAACAATTTCAAAGGAGGATTTAATATCCTTTTTGACTCCAACTAATATTCCACTACTTATTTGTCTATTTTTGGGTAGTAAGTGTAGTAAAAATCCAGTAAAATTGAAGTATTTAAGTTGGTCATTTGTTAGATTTGCTTCTTGTATAACAAAGATATCTATTTTATAGTCAAATACAATTTTATTCATTTCTACTCTTTTTGTTTGTGTGAGACCACCCGCATTCCATTGTAGAAGTCTGAGTTAGATCTTCTATTAATATAATGCTTTGGTTCTCGTGAAGTAGTCCCCGCCCAGAGATCCGAATGGGGGACTATTTTAACTCTGGAACATTTTACCCCTCGAGTCATATTTCATAATTTGATATTGAAGAAAGCAATAGCAGTAATAGTAATCGTTTTTTAGAGAGCACCATATCTTTATGTTTTGGCGGTCACATCGCTCTCTCACAACCCCCAGAATGTCTGGAGAACCACACCTGTCGTTGGTTTATGCGTCTCACCGACCTGACCGGGAGAATTATCAAAATAAATTCACCGACCATATCCTCTGATTACCAATCAGAGGACGTATTACATGCCATGACAGGTCAGCATGTTAGGGGTTAAGGTTTTATAGAGAAATTAGAGAAATGGAGAGGTTGGAAAAATAAAGACTCCCTAGCCCTCAGGAACCCTAATAGCATCAGGGTCGGAAGAGAACAAGAGATGACCAAGGTAAGGTCAAATAGAAAAGTTACAGTGAGGAGCAAAACACCAGTAAGTGGAAGTAATGTTCTGCTTAGCTTGGGTACCTTGTGGTTGCCATTCACATATCCCCTAGATGGAGACTCCTGAGTACTATATACAAATATCTTAAACCTGGCATTTTAATCAAGATTGTCTAAGTCTGTTTTTGGAACAAAATCTAAGAAAAAATCTGATGCATGCACTCATGTTACTTTCCCTAGTCACTCTTGTACTTAGGTATATTTAATATATCAGAACAGGCAGTGATGTGACACTGCTGGACAATAGTAATTATTCATCAAAAGTAAGACTTCTTTGTTCCTGGTCTTCAAAAGCTAACTTCTGGGTATGTGAAGTTGTTTGCTGCATAGCAAAAGTACAATAAAAACTTCACTTTCTTGTTCATGAATCAGGCCATACTTCAAGGGTTACTCATCATTAGGGCTCGGAAGTTCATGCCCTAAAAAACACTAAAATATGCATGCAAATATGCTCTTAAAAACTTGAAAATATGCCAAGAAATATGCACTATTGAATTAAAACAATGCCCCTTTGCAGTAGACAAGGCGAGTTAGTATAAATGATAAAGTTACCTTATTCCTTAGAGGTTGAAACACAAGTGGTCCCGCTGCTAGTATTAACTGCTATATTGCAGTTCACAACCAACACTTTGCACAAATTGTCAACTGTGTTACATTGTCTGTTGTCTCGCAAAACACTTCTGTAACGTGAAAAACTTCTCTCCACGTCACAAGATGTTATCGTGGCATATTTAAATGCTGTTAACTACTTCACAAAGAGAGTCAAGTCTCTTGGTGTGACAGATGGTTTTCTTTCGAGGATGTCTCGAATATCGCACATCAGTTTATAACCAGAATTTTTTGAAATTACATAATTCACTTTCTCTTTTACTTTTTGTCCTATACCACCAGGAACCGAACTTAGATCATGTTGTTTTTTCAAAGACAGTAACTGATTCATGCGAAGGAGATCCTACAGCTTCCAATGCCTTTATGGCTGTTGGTAAGAAAGAAAAATGGGCAGGTATGAAACTAAGATCCTCTTTTAACCCAGTATTTTGCACAGTTTCTATTGACGAAGCATTTTTCGAGTCCAATGAATTAACAACCTCTTCGACTATTTCTATGTGCTCAGCATAATATAAAACTGCATCGACCATGTTCCCCTTCGAGTTAACACTGGTGCAGGAGGAAGTCGGATATTAGGTGCTGTTGATCTAAACAACTTAACTCTTTTAGGAGATTTAACAAAAATATTCTTTGTACAGGATACAAATCTATCTATCAATGGGAAAGAATCGTGTATGATCTCAGAAATGCAATGAAGAGCGTGTATCAAACAAGTTATATGAATTATGTTAGGAAAAATACCTTTCAGAGTTTGTCCTGGTTTTACCATATAAGGACCTGCATCAGTAACAGATAAAAGTAACCGGTCGTATTTGATTCAACATGGCCTTAGTAATTTCAAAGAGTCCATCACAAACTGGGTTACAGGTACATTGCCAGTGGCCGACAATTCGCACACAGCGAAGATAAGAAGATAAGGTGTAGTCTTTTGTTCATTATTTAAAGCACCCACGATTATATTAGCAATAGAACGGCGCTCAGAATCAGGGGTTTCATCAACAGACAACCACGCAAACTGATCCGCTAATTCATTTTGTATATTTGACAATACATTATTGTAACAATGTCTGACCTAAGTCTTGCGCAGTGCATTTTCTTCAGGCACATGTTGTCTAGTGTACTCAGCAAGAATGTTTTTAAATGTCGGATTATTCATTTTGAACAAGGGAATATCAGCAGCTAAAAATGCTTGGCACAAGTAACCCTACTTCCTAAACACTCTACTAGCTGTTTCTGAACAGGTCCTCTGTTTGCAAGTTTTCTGATTAAATTCTCCTTATGTTTCGCTGTGTTTATGTGCTGAACTATTTGAAATCTTTTCTCACTCCCTATATTTTTCTCACACGCTCCACAATACAGTACCCTATTATCTGTAGATATTAAATCACTCGAAAACTCTTTCTGTAAACTAATTAATCTAGCACTCGAAGTTGGTTTTATTTTCGGCATTTGAAGAGCTCTTTAACATTTTATACACCTAATTTAATTTGGTGGGAACCAGTTCACAACACTGTTACGTTTGAAGACCATGGCACAACTATTGGAGGTCAGGGAAGTGTTGCGATAATCGTGCTGCTCAAAACGTTGACCTGCACTTTATCTTTGTTAATATAAACCTCTCAGATAACGCACTGATTATTCTCTACGCACATACATATAATGAAAGGATGGAAACAGGGGGTTCACTACATGAAAATATGACTCACCTCGCGAGTTGCATCAACATGTGCAATACTACCAATAGAAAAAGTAATATTTGGACTCGGGAGTTCACTAAGTGGATCACCCTGAAGATGCTGGACGCAATTTTCAGCGAAACATCGGAGGAAGGCAATCCAACTCGACCACGGCTCACAAGCCTGGAAAATCTACTTAACATAGTTGACAACGCCGGCCGTGAAAGCCTCAGCACTTATAATGCAGTTATATGCACCATAAAAGCATGTCTAAATAACTGAAAATTTCATAATTTGTGCACATAATGTAAAAGCATACGTTTTTAACCCCTGTAAAAAAACATGCATACGCATGAACTTCCTAGCCCTACTCATCATGTTATGAGTAAACTGATGTGTTTAAAGATCTTGAAATGGAATTTGGGCTAGGTTTCTCTTAGGTGGGGGAGGGGCATTTGTTTTATTTTACTTACACTAAGAACTACAACTTCATGGCACAACAACCCATCTGGACCAAGGTCTATTGCCCAACCTCTGTGTCCCCCATTTGAAAAAAAAAAAAAATTGTTTTGTTGTTTAACAATGCTGTCAATTGCCAGGATCACATCAGCATTGCCTGTGTGCTGGAATTTTGTCCTGCAGAAGTTCTTTTATATGCTACTAAATCTACTGGCATGGAGCTATCGTTTTTAAGCACACTTAAAAACCGTCAGTCTAGGCCATATTTGAAGTCACGTCCTTGGGATCAGTAGACCAGCATCTAATCAACTGAGCCAACCAGACCAACCCCCGGTCCCGTGTGCAGGCATCATGAGTGGGGTGCTGTACTAGAGGTGCAACGTGGTTAATGACCTTGTCCCTCCTGGCCAGTTATGCAGTTTTCTCTACCAGGGGCCGCTACTTTTTAATCAAGTAGCTCCTCAATTGGCCCCTCAGGGACCTAATGAGGCTGAGTGCACCCTGGACCAGACCTTCCAGCAGGGAAAAATCCAATGTCAGTACCAGGGATTGAATCTGGGTCCCCTGTGCAAAAGGCAGGTATTCTACCATGGCACTACTGGGACAATCTTTAGTTACACTACCCTATCCAAAAACCAATCCACCGACTAGTAGCTCTAGACCGACTGGTAGCCACTATTTAGTATCAAGTTTAAATTTGTCTGCCACTTCACTGTTACTGGCTTCAAAATCAGTAATTTGTGTACTATGTGTTTGAGCTTAAAAGAAATTATAAAGATTAATATGAAGAACTGCAACAATTCTTTTGCCAAAGGGGTGCAGGGATTGGAAATGCCTAAAAAGCATTACAGAAATGAAACAAAGGTGAGAAGCATATGAGAACAATGTAAAGTACACCTACAAAAAAAAGTATATCTTTGGTGCACTAGAAGTGGCTGGGCATATTTGAAGGAGGTCTCGATCCATTTCCTCTTGCAGAGTGGTGAAGAATATATCCCAATTCTGTTGAAATGTTTTGTCAGACAATTATGTACAAAAAATGTAGATCTCCCTAAAACACACAATTTATATCTAAATAAATTTTTTGTAGAGTGAACCATTTCGGAGATATTCCTTGTCATGTGTCAGTTTCGGAAAACCTAAAACTTTGGTGAAATGGAACATTGAGTGGTAAAACTGGAACTTAAAAATTCAATGCCACAACTGGGATTTGAACCACAGACCTTCCACTAACCAGGCGGCTGCTCTAACCATTGAGCTATTGTGAGAAACTGCCAGAATGGCATTCAATTCTCAATCCAGTTTGTCACAATAGCTCAATGGTTAGAGCAGCCACCTGGTAAGCGGAAGGTCTGTGGTTCAAATCCCAGTTGTGGCATTGAATTTTTAAGTTCCAGTTCTACCTCTCAAACTTTGCCCACACACGGCTTGTGTGTTTAAAAACACCAACAGTAAGTTTGTTGGCATAAATAAATAATAAGATAACATATATTCACAAATTATCTCACTTTTTATTTATATTCTTGAAGTAAATATCCCAAACTATTTAGGATAATGCCGTGACAAAGTTTTCTTTTATAACAATTCCTCATGCAAAATTCAATGGCATACTTTCATAATAAGCATCAGTTTTTCTTTCAGTTACTTGTATTTATATCCATGGATAAAAATTGTACGTATTTCATTCCTGCACAATCACTATCATGTTGTTTGATATTTCTCATTATAATTTTGGATTACGCATTCACTACTGTTTGCACAAAGGTTTCGACATCTACTGTATTTGACATCAATATTGCAACTGTCTTGTGAAAAAAGATTCACTATTTATTCTTCTTGGTTATGGAGCTTAGTAACCATAGTCTTTCATTTGTCTTTTTTCACGATTTTCACTTATAATCGATGTTGGCCATGTTCCATTTTGTTGAACAGTTTCTGATGCAGCAATGAAATCTACAGAAATAAAATACAACATTCATATAACAGGAAATCAACATATTTTCGACGGGCACAAATAAATATAACAAATTCAGCATGAATCATCCTGGGCTTATAATTTCTGCTACAGTACTAAGCTGTACATTATTATGGTCTGGCTGTAACCTTAGTTAATTGGCTACAACTATAACTGACTTAAATAGCACACTGTGTGAGGATTCTGATAGATTTTTGTATTGGTAATACTATAAGAAATACCTGTGAAGCATTAAGATCAGAAGAAACTACAGTTCAAAAGTATTGGAAAGCACGAATGCTAATGGCTTCATTGCCAGATGCAAGGCACTAGAAAACAACAACAACATACTATAAGAAATTTGAATGTTAAATTATAGTAACTTCAAAAGAATTTTATAATTTAGTTACTGGGTAGATTAGTCATTTCATCAATTTTGGGCAGAAAATCATATGGAACAAGAGAGGCTTTTTTTTTTTTAATTTTTAAAATTAGCTTCCTCCAACGTAATGTCATATCGGACAGTGAATGCATGAAACGGGTGTAATGATGCTCAAATGAGCCAGAGGTCCATGGAGCTTTGAGTTACCCAATATTTGTCTTCTCAGGATAAGAGAAAACCATGGAAAACAACCTTACCTTGATAACTTACCCTAAGCGACATTCGAACTCGTGACCTTTTGAACGTGAGACAGACAGGCTAACCATCATGCTACCGAGGCGGGTGGGACAAGAGAATAAATTGCTTAGTCCAATCCTGCACGTCAAACTTTCCTTGGCAAAGATATTAAAAGTTTGATTAGGCTTTTGAACTTCCAAGTTCCATCTTTAGATGGAATGACAGAGATTTGCTATTTACATAGTACAGGACAGGAAAGAGTTGATGACAAGGACCAGACCTCAACCTCAGTTGATCTGGCAGTCAATAATGGAAATGAATGTCTACCAAATAGTTCATTCTCATGAAAGCATGATGTAAATAATTGAATTTAAAATCAACATCAGTTTGTGACAAAAATATAAGGGCCCCATAGCTTAGTCGGTAGAGCTCTGCCTGCTGTGCAAGGGGTCCCAGGTTTGCTTCCTGGCTGAGCAGGCTGTCTTTCCCATAGTCTAGTAGTATAAATGAATACCAATATAATTGTGAATTTAATGTACAAAAAATTCCAAATACCCAAATTCCACTGCTAAACTAGTTAACTCCACTACCATTCAGCAGTACATTCCGAAGGAGAGGCTGCCAATATGACCATTGGAGTTAAAGATGGGGTATAAATGGAACAAATGAAAAAAATATGATATAACTTATACAGTAGTTTTTAGAAACATCATTAATATGTTGTTGTTGTTAGCTAATGCTGGATTTCTGACAATGAAGTCATTAATCCTCTTGCTCTCCAATATTTTTCACTGATGGATGGGGCACTAGAAGTGGCCGGGCATATTTGAAGGTGGTCTCGATCCATTTCCTCTTGCAGATCACATAGAGGACAGAGTGGTGAAGAATATATCCCAATTCTATATCATTAATATATGTTTTGTTTATGTCTGTTTCTGCAATGAAAAATATACACTAAGGTTTAAACAATTGAGTACTTTAGGTACTCATCTTGTATGTTCAATGCTGCATTTGTTACTTAATGTTGCACTTAAAAACATTGCAGATGTCCCTTATTGTTTCTGTGATATGCATCTCAGTGAACTGTGATTACATCACATTAATTTTTGCTTTCAGTCCCGAAGATCAGGTTCAACCAAAAATTTGCAGACTGGAGATGTTTATATCACTCGTCATTCAAATTTGGCAGAGGTGCATGTTGTATTCCACATGGTTGTAGATGATTCTCTTCGCTCAAGTAAGAATATATTCTATATCAGCTTCACTTATAAAGATAAGTTTAAAATAAGCACACAAAAGCTACATTGTGTTTCATTATAAGCTAAATGTACTCTTAATGATTTCCTTTCATAATAATTTCTCTAATAGAGAAAGATATGGGTGCATGCATACACCACTACAGAACTATCCACTTAAATTCTGAGTACCCATATAATTTATAGTGGTAGAACCTTGAAAAGTCACAGTGGCAGGCCACCTTTATCCCAGGTGGGCCTCCTATTTTGTCTGAAGAGCATGATACATCAGGATGTACAGTAAATTAAAGTTGAGGTTATGCCTATTTAAATCTAGTAAGTGAATTGTTAGTGTCACTACTTTAACTGTTTGTTTGCTTCACTTTCAACAACTTCTGTTTTGGGTCTGTCCAGTGTTAGTATCCGGACGTTTGTTAGATTTCTCAGTAATAAAACCTTAATTAAATCACTAGATATGAGCTTAGGAGTCAAGTTTCTGGTGTGAACAAATTGGTTACCTTCGCAATCTTCAGTTTACATTGCTTCATTAGCATTTTATCAGATTATATAAAATATATACATCTGTAAAGTTTGTGTTAGTATCTGGACGAGGAAACGAGGTATAAAAAATGTGAGTAAATATAAATGGTATTTCTCCTCAGTTTAATAACATATTGACCGTTTGATCATTTAATAACCTTATACGAATCTTTTGTTTTGTAATGGATTATATTCATTTATACTACAACATTGGTATTATAATAGAACATTTAATAAACACAAAGAGGCGGGTTAGTATTAGGACGTTAGTATCTGGACAAATATTCCTCACTGCACTAAATGATCCATCTTGATATTACCTGCCCCAGAAAATGATTTAAAACATTGAGAAACCACACAAAAGTGCACTACATACTACAGAGGCACAGTTATTAAACAGAACCTAGCCTAACAACAACAATAATAATAACACTAACAATAATGATAATAATTATAATAATGACTTTTCTGACAAAATGAAGAGTTTGATTTGGCTGTTATTGTCATTCACTGTTTGCACTTATTTCAAACTTCTAATGTTAGCAACCATTATGTTTTCCTCCAAGTCCAATGCATACAGCTTATATCCAACAACATATGGAGAAATTGCCATGATCTGGTGGATTTTTTTGTGTGCCCTTAAGTGCAATCACACCTTCCCATTTTTCATCAAGTTCCTTCTTTGCAGATTCAGTTTTGTTTGCTGGGACAGAAATTGCAGTGATGTTCAGTTGTTGGCAGCAATCACGGAATGTATCAGCATTACAGATGACTGTTCTCTTCAATTGTACGCTATTCCATGCATGGCATTTTCCTACTGCACCAATGTCCCTTTACCATGGGATGAAGCAAAAGAATGTCCACTTAAGACTTTCCAAATTCAAATTTTGTTTTAAGAGGGTGACATTTGCAAAATTATATTTGTGTTTAAACTGTGATACAGCTCCGTCTGAGAATACATGTAAATACTTCATTGATGGATTTTTTGTTTTGATGATCTGTTAGTACAGCATGGAGAAATGTGTCAACGCAATACCGAGCATGTGAAATGTTGTCAGAAACTACAACATAACTGTCACATGTATGTATCCCATACCACATCACAGCAGTGAATAATGATACCTGGGGAGGGATTTGACTGTATTTCATCCTGGTAGTTACAAGAATAGTTTTCAACAAAATCTGTTTGGATCTTAACATTTTCAGGTGACATCTTTGCAGATTTGAAACATTTTTGTGACTGTTCTTGATTATATACATGAACCTTAAACAATGGCAGTTGTTCTCTAAGTTCATCCAGCACATCACTCAGCCCTTCTTCCACTAAAATGTACTCAAATCTCTTGTCTAGTATTTTCCACTGGCAGTACTGTACTATAAGACTGCACCATTCATCATTCTGACAGTCCTCAAACAGAGTGGTAATCTTTAACTTGCAAACATACCAATTATAGGTCAAACAGTTCTCTTCACTTGGATCACAAACAGTGTGTTGAATGAACTGGACACTGAAAGTTCCAAAATTAGGAAAGTAATTGGAAAGCAGTGATTGCAAATTTTCAAAGTTCTCAAGGTACCGACACAAACATACATTGTGTGGTATGTCACAGTATGTTTTTACATGCACAGGACGTAGCTCTGCAAATTTACTGCAACTAATCTTCACATCTGCATGCTGTATGCTTCATTAATTGTAAAGAGCATGTGACGTCGGGCCACAATGTCTTTGGTGCTACTGCCCAAACTCTTAACACAAGCAGTCTTCCTACCAGAGTCAACTCGATTTATTTCATCATTGTTATAAAACTCAACAACAGTCTGTCTCTAACTATTTCACCTGAACCTTCAATCACTTCAACTCCACACATTTCACCCAACTTTGTAACATCATCTACTTTTTTTCCTGGACTCTTAGGCATTGCTTTGCTTGCCTTTTTCAAAGCCTTTCCCACTGCAGCAGGAGAGATTTTGTTGAACTTGTTAGATAAAACAGTTTCCTTTTTAGCAGCCCGACTGAGCCTTTTCCTCTCTGTATCTTTAGCTCTTTGCAGACCACGTTCTGTTGATGTTTCTGCACTTTTCCTTTTTTCCCTATATTTCCTCATTATCGTTTTCCTCTTGAGTTTATAATCAGCATCATTCTTATGTATTTTCATGTCCTGCTTCTGTCTCTCTGCATTTGTTTTCACCATGCTGCAACACCTGGGCATACAGCAACATCGGAAGTAATAAATAAAACTATTTGTAAATTAGTTGTACTCCAAAATATAATATGTACAGTTATAATTAAAATTAACTTACCAACGCTTAATTGTTGTGTACAACCCACACTCTTTAAGAAAAATAACAGCTGTAAGAGAACAAGCTTTGTGTATAACCAGAGGTTAAAGCAAAATGGCTGCAAAAAACGTTAGTATCTGGACACAATAAGAATTGCAATTGGTTGGTTATGAAACATACTACAAACATGATAGCTACTGCCATCTCTTAAGAAGACATAGGATTAGCAGTTTTAGAAGCTGCCACCAAATGTCCGTATTTTCCAGGATGTTCTTGAAACATTTCTACAATTTCGTTAGTATCCAGACAATGAGGGAGAGCTAATTTCAGCATATTGTTTATCTTAAATATTGCTGTTTACACCAGAAATGCATATTGCTTAACTAAAGACAATGGTATTATGAAATTGTTAAAGAAAAAACATTCTCAAGATGAGCTAAATATAAGCTCTTAGAAGTCATACAATTTGCAACATTTTTAGGAAATTTTCTCGTACATTTTCATCTTAACTTTATAGAGCAATATCTTATATAAACAACTTCTGTCGACAACTTTACTGTCCAAAACATAAACTTCAATGCTTTTCTTATAATTTTTGTTTAGTTAGTTATGAAAAATAATGTTTTTACTTTTTACCAAAATTGGACACTTTCTCCTGGATAGAACCTTTTGCTACGTTGTTTGTTTGTAGTGTTTAACGCCCGCTTTTACTACTACGGCACCGCAGGCGGTGACACTGATGATACATGGATTGAAGATGGAGCACCGGTGGAATGAGATGGCGGGGGAAACCGGAGTACCCGGAGAAAACCCGCCCTGACGCCGCTTCGTCCACCACGAATACCACATGCGGGTCCCTGGGATCGAACCCGGGCCGCCTAGGTGGTAGGCGAACGCGCTAACCGCTCGGCCACGGCGCCGCCACCCTTTTGCTACGTGTACCACAAACTTTGCCAGGATATATCAGTGTTAAATTATAAAATATTTAGGGAAAGAAATAGACACTTTATTAGTGAATTAGTCAGTAATAATTATTTGACTGTTCAAGGAACATTAGCACAGATATGTAAATAACCATATATGATTGTATACCTGTACATATGATGATGATAATAGCAGCCATAGCCCTATAGTTTGTTCTAGAGTGAGTAGAGAAAGAGTGCAACACAATCATACTTCTTTAAACATGGTCTAACTTTTGCTATTGTCCTCTGTTCAGCTAGATTTATTAACAGTAGGAAAACTTGAACCTTGAATTTTCAGAAGAATATTTTAGTAATTCCCTATTTATACTAAATACTCGTGTTTCAGTTACTCAAAATCCTATTATTGGGATGCCAGACGGAGAATGGATGAAGTCTGTGATCCAGAGCACTAGCAGACTACAAGAGTATTTCAATTACTAGGGTGTTTATGGTCATTATTTGTCAGTTCTAAAATTAGAGTAATAGAGAGAAGTAATAGCATGTTACATGTGTGGCGGAATATTGTTGGGTAGTTCTCGTTGTGTCGCCATTGATGCTTAAATGTCGTTGGTCTCGTTGTCGCCTGTTGATTTTGTTCTTTCCCGCTAGCTCAGCTTGAGATCTCTTTATTTATCTCGGGTACGCGCAGGTGTTATCGAATAGACTACCCAAGAAAATCTTTATATATTGTTTATTGTATCTTAGATACTTTCGGGAGCTATGCCGATTGTATATGTAAAGGAATCGCACTCACGTCCGCACAGCACAACCCGCAGTACTGGTCTGGGCTGAGTAGTGACCAGACGCTTTCTCGCGTACCCACGCTAGGAAAAACGTTCTCTCCAATTTTGAATGTCATGACGTCATCCAAGAAAGCCTCGTATCCAAAATGCTATTTCCTTTTCCCGCAATTTAGAAATGTCCCTTTCTATTATAACATGTTCTTTTATGAATTTTGAATATATATTTACCTTTTTATGATTAAACGATGTTTTCTTTATATTTTATTAAATATATCGCGCGACCTGAATTTCAAACGTGAATTTAAACTATGTAGTATGACGTCATGACTCGTTAATTTCAAACCAATAATGTGTTTATCCTACAAATTTAACGACTATTATTTACTCATATCTGGCTCACCTTACAACACTTCCTGCTCTATTATCTATTTATGTTATTACTCAACACTTATCGCAAATCTCACATCCGGCAATTAAATTAAAACGTGTCTTTATCAAGCCCATTCGATTTGAAATCTAAATTTCGGTATCAAATGCCCCCATTTATGTTATTTTATTATTTCATAATAAAATAATGTAAATGTCTTGCCCGAAAGAAAATTAAAAATTACTGCTGTATTTTGAATAATCGGCAACACTCCCATTATATACAATTTTCAATTACACTGTTTTGAAATTGGTTATTAACATATCTTCTCATTAATCTTTTTAACATGACAAACAATTGTACACTTGACTAAACATTAATCCTTAAATACTAATTACAATATGTTATGGTTTCTTCTGTGAAGCTTCTATATAAAGGTTAAATTTCAAGAGTCTTTCTTTATACTTCCTTCTTTTAGTTCATGTTTGCTCACTTCGCTCTCACTATCACTTGCACTGTGATTTTTCACTTTTGTTATTGTAACACATATCTGTACTATATCCTTTAAGCACTAAAATGTACATATATTTATATAAATCCATTACACTCTTTAGACAAGTTCTTTCTTTGTCTTGCTGTGATAACTATCTATACATCTAAATATTTTAACAAATGTTTACAAAGTAAATATTCTGTTTTCTCTCTATGCGGAGATGAACAATTTAACAATCTTTCTGAAGCTGTTATGGTGAGCTCTATACAATATATTTTTAAGCTTTTTGTAGTATATAGCAATTCACATTCTGCATTTTTCATGAATATGTAAGTACCTGACCAATATATAGTTTTCAAGTAAGCTAACATTTAAATTTTATCTCAAAGCTGATTGGGCGCCAATATACAAATGACACTTCGAATTTTACATGAAGTCAAGGTTGCAAGGCACCACACGGTTTCTTGTATGGTCGAAGGAGTTGTTTATGCCATCTTCCCAGACATTTTTCATTTTTAACATCTTTTAATTCATAGGTATGATAACCAAATTTTGATATAATTTCTGCAGGACCTTTATATAACAATTCCATCCTTTTGTTCCTACCTCGCAACGCACTTGATAACTTATGGTCTTTAACTAGTACCCAATCACCTATCTTAGGTTCCCATTTATGTTTTCTACTCTTTTTCTTTAATTTTCGCTTCTCTGCCTTTTTCTTGATTCGTTCAAAAGCAATTTTCGCTCTTTCTTCTTCACTTAACTGAATGTCATTAATTTTCAGTGTTTTTGGTTCCCCTATCAATATTGGTTCTGGTTCAATTCCTAACATTAATTTTATTGGTGCAAACCCAGTAGTTACATTAATGGTGTGATTGATAATCTTTTCTATCAATGGACAATATTTCACCCAATCCTTGTGATTATGATGTGTAAGTACACGTAAATAAATTCCTATATCTCGGAGGACACGTTCTGTTGGATTCCCTGATGGAAAGTATGAGGAACAATGATATAGTTTTCTCGAGTCTAATGTCACCCTAATCTTTCCATTGGCCTTATTTACAATACATAGGGGATTCACAAATTCTGAATTCGAAATCTCAATAACCTCATCTTCTAACATTGACTTTATAACTGCATCTACCTCTTCTCTTATGGTACTAGGGATAGCTCTCGCTTTATGTGTAAAAGGTTTGATGGGTATCATCTCAAACGTATGAGTATAAATATTACATTTACCAGGTTTCTCAGAGAATACTTCTTTATTTCGGATTAATATTTCAAACAGTTTATCCCTCTGTTGTTCATTTAGTTGATCAGCCTGAGTTACCTTTTCCCTCAACAATTCTTCTAAGTCTTCACTACTCTCCCTATCATAGTACCTAGTTGCATCAGAAAACCTCAAATTGTCTATGAAATCATTTTTATCCCATTCTATATTTTCTTTATTATCGACGCTGTACTCTTTGACATTTACTTCAGTTAATTCCATAGCTCCTACTTTAACATATTCTACAAAGAATGTATCCCCTTGGATTTCTTCTTCCTCTTTTTCTCGTACAATAGTTCCTGAACTACTATCTTCCACAAATGGCACTATAATGGTCTCATCTTCAACTTTCATTTCTACAATCATGTTTTTAAAATTCACCACAGCTTCCCAGGCATAAAGACAATCACAACCTATTATAATATCTGTCACAAGTCTTCCTACAATCAGAAATAAAATTCCAAGTATTCTCCCATTTATTTCAATATTTATCATTGCTTGAAATTTTACTCTCTCTTTTCGTTTTCCCACAGCTAGCGAGCAATATATCCCATTAACTGGTAAAGACATTACTTTAAAACCACTACTTTGTAAATTATCATAAAAATTTTGTGAGCATACTGTGCTATTTGATCCCGTATCTATAATTGCATTGTATTGTTTTCCATTTACTCCAATTTTGATTTTAGGTGGATCTCCTACTTTTTCGTTTTCGTCGATTCTATTTTTCCATTCTCTTTTCTTTTGTATCATCATTTGCCTTCCAGGACTATTTATTTCCGAGTACTTATCACAATCATTACTAGGATACCCAGTTCTCACTGAAGGCGCGTTTGACCGGGTCTGGCGTTTCCCTGATTTTTAGGTATTGCTCCTGTACTATTTCCCGAATTGTTACTTCTGTTTTCCTGCATTAAATCGGGGTTACTTCCTACCATGTTTTTGACCGTGTTAATGGCCTCAACCATTTCCGCATTTTCGGGGGAATTTCGTCCATTAGAATACCTTTCTCCCTGTCTTGGTGACCTCGGTCTAAACTCATTATCTCCGTTTGTCCAATACCCATCATTTGAATTTCTACTATGTCCAAAATAACGACCCCGTCTACCTCGATCAAATCTATTTGTATTCATATAATTCACCCTTATATTTCTTCCCCTTAGATTACCATTTCTATTTTGGTGATGCCCTTCCTGGTTATATCTACCTTGATTTTCCCACCGGAATGATTCCATCCTTGGTACTGGTCCTTTATATCTTTCCCTAATCTCACTTCTATTCTGATAATACTGTGCCCCTTGCCCGAAAGAATTTACAGTTTCTTTTTCTTCATATTTATTTCCAAATGCGTGTTTTGGCTTATTGACTTCTAAGGCTGATAATAATTCGATCATAGCTGCAATGCTACCGGGTCGGGCTATGATTAGGTAGTGTTGAAGCGTTTCCGGAAAATGTGGAGTAACTATATTTATTAGATCTTTTTCATCTAAGGGAGGATCCAACATCTTCGATTTTCTCGCTATTCTCATAAAATAGTTGACTATCGATTCCTCCGATCTAGGATTAAACTTTCCATTGCTTAATTCAACTCTAATATTAGCCGGCCTACTAGCTCCCCAATATCTGATTAAAAAGATGTTCCTAAAGGTCCTGTAATCATTATTGTTACCCATAGAAAGGCCTAGCCAATTGGCAGCATTACCCTTTAGGCATTTTCTTACTATCACCATCTTGTACTCCTCCGGTATACGTTTCACCGTGAAGTACTCTTGTAACCCTTCTAAAAAGCCTTTAGGATCATCTGAATCTTCATTTTCAAAAACTGGAGGTGTCATTTCATTTAAGACATGGTTAGGCCAATGTAAATTTGAATTGTCACCTGTCCCTGAACTATTTCTGAGATCAGAATGGGAATTACTGTTACCCCTATTTTGCATTGAAATGTCAGCTGATACACCTGGTATTGCCTCGTTTCTTGCAACTTCATTACTAAGATTGTTGTGATTACATGCATTTTCATTTAATTTCAAATTTTCTAAGGCCTCTTTTACCTGAGTAATTTCTTTTACTACCCCTTTTATTTGGTCTGTAACATCCTCCAAATTTCTAGCCTGCCTTGCACTTTCTACATCAGATCTTTCCATTCTAACTTTACACCCCTGTAGCTCTTCTCTAATTTCTTCCCTGTCTTTATCTAACCTTTGTACTACCTCTTCCCTTTGTTTGTCTAATTTATATGTTACTCTTTCCCTTTCTTTCTCTAATTTTTCACTAACTTGTTGACCTAATTTCTTTTCAGAATTCTTTACTTCTTGCCTTATTGTCTCTAATTCTCCCTTAACCTGTTCTCTATTTTCTTTGACTTCACTACTAACTTTACTAATTTCCTCCCTAACTTCTTCCCTAAAGGTTTCTAAAGCTCTCTTCTGATTTTCCAATTGCATTCCCAATTCCTGTTGTCCCTTCTCTAATTTCTGTCCTAACTCTGTTCTTAATTCTTTACTAGTTTCATCTATCTTTTGACTTAACTCTGTACTCATCTTTTTCACTGTTCTTAATTCTTTACTATTTTCATCTATCTTTTGACTTAACTCTGTACTCATCTTTTTCATTATCTTTTGAAACATATTCTCTATTTCTGACATAATTGCTGGCCTTTCTGAATTACTAAACATTTCTGAACTACCTCTAGGTGTTTCTCTAACGTTCTGATCTTCTACTTCTTGGCATATTCTGCTACCGATTATATTTTGATTATATTCTTCCATCCTAATTACACTTTTCTCAATTTCCGGACTCTCAAAACCTAGAAAATCGCTATCACTGTCTTCCATTTCTAAACTATTTACACGTGTTTTTCTACTCACCAATATTTTCAATATTTTCACTATTTCACTATTTTTTTTTTTTTTTTTTTTTTTTTTTTAACTGCACTTAAACTTGTTCACTACACGTTTCACAGATGTTGACACGCTGGGCACCTTCTTGCTTGCTGGTTCTATGCTGGCTTGGTCGTCTTGGGGTTGGTTTATTCTCTCGACGCCACACGTCGGGTCACCTTCTTGTTTGCTGGTTCTATGCTGGCTTGGTCGTCTTGGGGTTGATCTATTCACTCGACGCCACACGTTGGGTCGCCATTTGTGGCGGAATATTGTTGGGTAGTTCTCGTTGTGTCGCCATTGATGCTTAAATGTCGTTGGTCTCGTTGTCGCCCGTTGATTTTGTTCTTTCCCGCTAGCTCAGCTTGAGATCTCTTTATTTATCTCGGGTACGCGCAGGTGTTATCGAATAGACTACCCAAGAAAATCTTTATATATTGTTTATTGTATCTTAGATACTTTCGGGAGCTATGCCGATTGTATATGTAGAGGAATCGCACTCACGTCCGCACAGCACAACCTGCAGTACTGGTCTGGGCTGAGTAGTGACCAGACGCTTTCTCGCGTACCCACGCTAGGAAAAACGTTCTCTCCAATTTTGAATGTCATGACGTCATCCAAGAAAGCCTCGTATCCAAAATGCTATTTCCTTTTCCCGCAATTTAGAAATGTCCCTTTCTATTATAACATGTTCTTTTATGAATTTTGAATATATATTTACCTTTTTATGATTAAACGATGTTTTCTTTATATTTTATTAAATATATCGCGCGACCTGAATTTCAAACGTGAATTTAAACTATGTAGTATGACGTCATGACTCGTTAATTTCAAACCAATAATGTGTTTATCCTACAAATTTAACGACTATTATTTACTCATATCTGGCTCACCTTACAACACTTCCTGCTCTATTATCTATTTATGTTATTACTCAACACTTATCGCAAATCTCACATCTGGCAATTAAATTAAAACGTGTCTTTATCAAGCCCATTCGATTTGAAATCTAAATTTCGGTATCACATGTGTCGTTTATGTATGAATCTATAATTTGAGACTGAAAATAATCTATGCTTTAGATTAGAATAGCTTAACAATCAAGAAAAGCAGCTATCTTCTTCTACAACAAATAAAACTGAATTACTTGTATACAGTATACCTATTTTTCAGCCAAACTTATTTTTAATTTTATTTTTAAAATGAATTTTAAATTTTAAATTAATTTTTAATATTTTATATTTTTAGATGACATAAATTCCAGGCATCCGGTTATATTAGGCCTCAGGAATATTCTGAAGACAGCATGCTCAAATGATATCACTACATTAACACTTCCTGTTCTCCTGATGCACGAAATGACAGAGGTAAGAAATTATTTTTTTCCATAAGCTTTACTTCCGGTGTCACTGGTAAACACTATAACTTTATAGATTGTTTTAAAATCATCACACTAAATCAAGAATAAAAAAATTATTACTTTTTTCTATTGTTACTTTCTAGTCTTTATTTAACATGTGTATTACATCTTATTGGATGCAACTTATTTACTTACATATCCTGCACCAACGCATGGATTTTTAAATGCTGTTTATACAGCTATATATTGCTTAATTTTTAATATTACAATGGAAAAGTAGGAACATATTTAAACCTAACCCTCTGCTCACCTTCTGTAACTTTTTAAAGTCTCTCTTTTAATTTTTTAATTAAAGGCATGCAATTAATAGTTATTGTCCATTACTGTTTCTACAATTGAATTGCATACTTGTTTCAAAGTTTTCATTGTTGGTCTTTTTGAGAAGCAATGAAATGTCAAAGTGCACCCCTTTCCCCGTTGGTAGTTCAAGTCTCTAATTAGGATTGGCATAATATCGCATGTGATTCATGTAAAAAAGTAAAAATGAAATAAAGAGTGTTAAATATTAATTTTATAAACATGACAAGATATAATACCCAATTTTAAAATAAACTTCTTTTAAAAATTGCTGAGACATTTTGTTATCACTGGTGGTCATAACCCCCATTGGTCGTATAAGCTCAGTAATAAGCGTTGGCATTGCTAGGGTTAATGGTCTTATTAGTGTCTTGAAGTGTTTTGCTGAGTGTGATTTAGTCATTAAAACTAATCCAAAAAACCATATATCTGCCCTTGTATGAAACTAACAAGCTTTGTAAATATAGATGTCTATAAGTTAAATGAAAAATATGAGATTTTGACAATTCAAAAATGAGATCTGATCATATCATATTTTCAGTTTTCTATTATAACTTTCTATGCAGATTTGCACAAGGTCTTTGATAGAATAAAGAAAAGGGACATTATCATCCTCATGGGATACTTCATCAATTATCAGTTATCAAGATGGCGCCGGGCAGATAGTTGTGGAAACTTCAGCAAGTCAATCTTTAAAAGTTTTAAACAACATGAACTATGGTAAATGCAGTTGAGCTGTAAGAAATGGAATTCTGTGTGATTCGTGCAATAAATGGCATCATTTTTCAAAATGTTCCGATGTAAATAAGGAGAACATTCTACATAATTCATGGGAATACTGCAGATGTGCTGCCGGTGTTGATGAATCGTGAAGTTTCACGAGTGGATAATGAAAATGATAAACAATTTAGAAGATTGCTAGAAGAAAATACACCATTGAAGAAACTAATTGAAGTGCTTTAGAGATATGAAAGAATTAACTGCAAGGCAAGCATGAGACATCGGGAGACAACTGGCCTATGCTAGCATCAATGTGTGGTGAATCCAACTGGAAAACAATCGCCGCTAATGGAAGATGTAAACAGAGAAGAGAAACAAAACATCACAATCAACCTTATGAAAGCCAATTTAATAGAGAACAATGAAGTACTACAGAAGACAGAAACCATAAAAAGCAACGCAGAAATAAAATCCTGTTGGAAAAGGCAATGGGTGAATGCTGATATTCAGCAATAGTCACGGTAGAGGAATTGCTGCAAGAGCAGAAGAAAACCGCAACAGTCCAGAAACAAAAGGATTAGTGAAACCTGGACACAGCTGTTATGATAAACAAAGCAAGTGTCTGTGTACAAGACTTTAGCAAGAACGACTGTGTAGTGATTACTGGTGGCTCTAATGATGTGAACAATGGCAATTCTGAAAATATATATATAAGTGCTTTAAGAAACTACTTCCAGAGTTACCAACTAATATTTTATTCTTTATTTCTCCAATTGTAAAAAAATTTTACAAGGATCGTCAAATTCTATGTACATACAATACAAGTTATTTACATAAATATGAGACTAGTTGAGAATATTGGGAAGTGCAATATACCATATTTTATCAATTTTTGTACTCTTCTACAGAGTAAAATGCCTTTTCTAATAGATAAGATTTAATATTCTTTAGTTTGATTTTTTCATTTGTTATCTGTTTAATTCTAGATGGTAGATGGTTGTACAGATCTTTGCTACTATTTTCTATGCACTTATTATTTAGACCACCTATAAGTCTATTTCTAAAATAATTTTGTTTTGTTCTAGTGTTATATTTATGGATATTGCTGTTTTTGTTTTGATTATAACTTTTTAATGTGAGTTTAGTACATTCATATATATACAAAGAAGGCAACGTTAGAATATTTAGTTTTTTAAACACATTTCTACATGAATCTCCTTTTTCTATTCCTGCAATTAAGCGTACTGCTCTCTTTTGCAGCCTAAACAGCTTTAGAAGTAATGTTTTATGTGTTGTGCCCCATAATACCACTCCATAGTTTAGGTGCGAGTGAATGAAGGCATAGTATACTGGCTTGACACTTCTTTTATCTATTATTTGTTATTTGTTTTAGTACATATAAACCTGAATTAATCTTGCTTATGACTTTTCCAGCATGCATATTCCATTTCAAGTTACTGTCTATTATTAATCCTAGGAAATTTGTTTTATTTACTTGTTGAATTTCTCTGTTTTCTATTTTTATCTTTATATTTGTATTTGTTTGCTTTTGTTACCGAGACTAATTTGCATCCACTCTGTTTTGTTTGCGTTTAATACCATACCTAAATTTTTTAGATGTTGACTGACTTTTTCTAGTAGAGTAGTGTAGAGTAGAGTAGTGCCAAACACTAATGTAATTATTGTGAACCTGCCTACAAGACATGATGTGCAAAACACTTATGCAATATACAGAGAGGTTAGTAAAATCAACAGTAATGTAGCTGAACTTTGCAAAAGGTGTAACTATGTTAAACTAATCAAGGCTTCAAATGCATCAAGAAACTTGTACACCAGGCATAGTATGCACTTCAATAAACATGGTAAAAGAGTTAAATAAGGAAAATTGAAGCTATTAACAGTGAAGCAACAAGATTCTAAAGTAAGAACAAATTAGAAACTAAAAACTTCACTTATCTTAGTAATGTTGCACGTTCTTTTTGCACAAACTGACCCAGGGTTTCAAGTTGTCTCCAACTCATTCTCAAAGCTTACCAGGATACTGTACAGCTAAGCAAGAATACTAATTCTGATCCAAAAAACTGAGTAGCCAATGTAACAGATTTATTGATAATTCAGACATAATTTTAGGTAATATAAGCATAGATAATGTGAAAACACTGCCCCTTTTGATTCCTACAGTAGAATTTTTTTGTCACAATCAGATAATAAAGATTTTATGATATTACACATCAATATACAATAGAGGCCTGCACAGTGGTGTCAGGTATTCTAAAAATAATTTTGTTACATATTTTTTCATCATTTTTTCAAGAGTCCAAACAATTTATAGTTTATTTTTAATATTTTATAATTTTTGGATGTACAACTTTTGAACAGGACAATGTCAGTCGGGTCCGCTAGTATCTATAAATACCAAATGTTGTGTTCTTTTGCATAAATTACAGTCACTTTTATATTCAGCCATTTCAATTTTGGGTAATTCAAAGTGTTGACTGGCCGAGCGGTTAGCGCGCTTGCCTACCACCTAGGCGGCCCGGGTTCGATCCCAGGGACCTGCATGTGGTATTCGTGGTGGACGAAGCGGCGTCAAGGCGGGTTTTCTCCGGGTTCTCCGGTTTCCCCCGCCATCTCATTCCACCGGTGCTCCATCTTCATGTATCATCAGTGTCACCGCCTGCGGTGCCGTAGTAGTAAAAGCGGGTGTTAAACACTACAACAACAACAAAGTGTTGACTGCAAAATTTCTCATTTATGTTGGGAAGGAAAAATTTCATGGAGACCTGGACTTCCAAGAGGCAAGCGCAAAAATTTTACTCTGGGCTCCTATAGGACATGAGTTGTTTACAATGCGGTGTGGAGACATTGCTTATTGTAGCAGGATTCAAGCATCAATCTTCGAATACTTCATCCTCAGTGCATTGAAACTCTGAGACAGGCATTTTGCAGTGTACCATTTGGTACACTGAGCTGTTTCCTGAGCTGTTCATCATCATCATCATCGCCACCGCCACCACCACCACCACCATCGCCACCATCATCATCATCACCATCACCACCACCATCATCAGTCATCAATCATCATCTCCTTATATCCATCCGGTTGAGCCACATGTTTTCCCTTAGCTGTAGTATCTTCCTCTTCTAGGTTTATTGTTTTGCATAGGTTAAGTATTAAGAGCTATGAAGTCCTGTCTCACCAACAGAGATCTATCCTATTTCCGTAGTTCCTGTCCCATGGTTTCTGTGCAGCTTCCAATGTGTGTACTCTCTGGAAGTCTCAGGCATGAAGGTTAATTGAACTCTCCTCATTACTGCTTTTGTGTGACACTAGGTTTGGAACCATTCCATTATCATATACACCCACGTACCTGCTGAGGGGCCGGCTCCCCAAGTGTATTTCAGTGGCCATGCGTTGCTGGGGTGTACAGGGGAACCCGATATGTTAGCGCTGTCTGGGGCTCGATGTAACTAACCACAAGTCCTCTGAATCCACGCTGACTCCATTGAGGCAGTATGGCCTAAAATGGGGAGCCACTGGCAGTTATACAGGTTGCAGGGGCATGAAGTCAGGTGTACCTTTGTTGAACGTGTCTCACTACCAGACCATAGTGACATGGAGGGTAGCTTCTCTGAGGTACTCCTTGAGATTGGGTGTGATATGGGCACTTTAGACTGGAAGATTTAGGTGTCTTTTTCTTTTACGCCCCGGATGGCAGGCTGATGCCTACAGTTCAGGAGGAGGACCTGATAATCATGACTCCTCTGCGCTCAACCCCTTCAATTCCCCAGTTTTTGGTAATGCGCATGATCAGTGAGAAGAAGACACTGGCTACTCTGAGCCTTATCTGCATTAAAAAAGAAGTAGATCATATCTGTGCTCCTGTGAAAAATGCCACACGGTGTATGGATGGCAGCTTGCTCATAGAGGTCACTCAAGATTCCCAGACTTAAAAACTATTGAAAGCCACTCTTCTAGGTTCTTACTCTGTAAAGGTGAAGAAGCATAAAACACTGAATAGTTGGCACTGCCACAATACATCTTCAGTGGGTGTGAATGTTTAAAGGTACACCTGTATGTCCCAAACCCCATGTATTATTTTCACTGCCAGAAGTTCGGGCATATGCAGCAGCATTGTACTGGCTCACCAATTTGTCCTCACTGTGGGCAAGATGCTCACAACAGCTGTGTGACCAGGATTCCACCTGTGCCAACTGCGGAGGTGCACACCCATCGAACTTGTGTGATTGCCCCACTTGTTAGAGCAGAAGGCAATCCAGGAGCATCAGGTTAAGGAACACCTGACTTTTGTAGACACACAAAAGCAGTATCAGGAGCTTCTTCCTATCAACACCATAAGGTTTTCTGTAGCTGTCTGTTAGGCTGTTCCGAAGCAGGAGACCATCATTCAGACATGCCCGGGTTTGCTCTCTGGTGTTTCTGTCGGAGTGCAAACCGATTTGTCTGAGGAACCTGCTTCTACACTGCCAGCCGTCTGACCACAGACTACGTCTGCTGCTGTCCATTAGCACCAGTACATCTATGTTGCCTACTGACCGTCATCGTTTCAGGCATAAAACTTGTGTGAGCAGCCACACATCCTCTGTGAAGTCCTGGTCTGGCTCCACAGGATGCAGGGGATCTTGGAACTCCCAGACATCAGAGAATTTGCTACGGGATGGAGAATTTCACATTGCCAGTCCTAAGTCGGCCAAGGTAAACAAGAAAATAAAGCCCACCCACTAATTCCTTTTTTACCATGGAAATACTCCAGTGGAATGTTAATGGATACCAGGCACAGGCTCCAGACATACAACACTAAGTTTCCCAATAATTGCCTTTCATCATCTATGTATAAGAAACCCATTGGCAGCCCAATCACGGTCTAATCTACATGATTTTTCGGCATTCAGACATGACTGCAGCTGATCAGCAAGTGAGCAGTGCTGTTGCTACTCTGGTGGCACATATCTCTGTTGCCAGCATATTGCTTAACACACTGTTGCAAGCTGTAGCAGTTTGTGTACAGCTAATGGGCCTCAGTATCTCCATTTGCAATATATATCTGCCTCTGATCAATCAGTGTTGTACAAGAGAACAACCTTCACACTCTTTTGGCACACATTCTGCCACCTCTACTCTTTCTTGGTGATCTGAATGCCAAAACATTTTATGGGACTCCGACACTGACGATGCTTATGGGTGCCTCATAGCAGCCATTGTGATATGTCCAACTTACTTTTGTTAAACACTGGTGCCCCTACCTTCTTACCCTCTGCTTACAGCACATTTTCAGCCTTAGACATTACTTTTTGCCGCCTGGCATCAACTCCACTACTAGATTAGTTTGATCCTTTCTGACCTATATGGCAATGATCATTACCCCATTAACATTCACCTCTCAGGACATCATTCTGTACCTTCAAGACATCTTCGCTGGATTATTTCCAGGGCTGACTGGGGGAAATTTCATTCCCTCATTCACATCTGCAACAATGGTTTTGCCACCATTGATAAAATGTTGTTGTTTTCTAGTGCCTTGCATCTGGCAATGAAGCCATTAGCATTCGTGCTTTCCAATACTTTTGAACTGTAGTTTCTTCTGATCTTAATGCTTCACAGATCTTCAAGTGGTCTTCGTTCATTTCTGCTGGATCGTTACACAGGACAATTGGTGAAGCTGAGGTACCTATTCTGTAGAGATGACTTGCTAAGCAGTCGTGATTTGTCAATAGTCGGAAGGCTGCAACCGCTGTTTTCCTTGATCTCTGGGGGATTATATCTGGGTTGGAAAGTAGTGTAATCTGTTTTTTATCTTTGGCACTTGTTTCTATTTCTTGTAGGTATGAATGAGAAAATTTTTTAATGATCAAGCGTTTTATTGAGGAATATGAGAAATTGAATTTAGACTTTTGTTTTATTGTTGTGCCTTTCTTTGCAAGTGAGTCTGCAGCTTCGTTCCCTATGACTCCACAGTGTGCTGGAATCCATTGGAGATGAACAGTCTTATTAACTTTTTGGAGTTGTGTTGATATTTTGTAGCATTCTCTAATTTTTGTTGACTTCTTTGTAGTATTTGAACATATTCCCTGAATTGCAGCTTTAGAATCTGAAAGAATTACTGCCTTGTTAAATTTATTTAAGGGAAGATTTAATAATTGGCGGAGAGCAATGTGTATAGCCTCTATTTCTCCATCATAATCTGTTGTGTTTCTGCCAACAGAATGATAAAAGGAAAAATGTGAACATGTAACTCCAGCTCCAGTAAGGTTTTCCTTGGAGGATCCATCAGTATATATGTGCAGCCATTCTTCTGTGGGATACCTATTATCTTTAAGACTCATATTCATGTATGTGGCTTTCATGTAACTGTTTTCTTAACGGGCACCAGTTTTACAATATGGCAGTTACATCACCCAACTTAAACCCCCATTTTGCAAGGGGGAACACACCTATAGTTGGTCAACGGGTCCATCGGACCTAGCCGGGAGGACTAAATAGGTGGTATTTAGATCCACCGACCTTCCCCTCATGTGCCTCTGAGGGACGCTGTTGTGCTGTGATAGGCCAGCACATATGTAAATGACATTTCCTCCATTTTAGATGAAACAGTTATACCGCTGTGATTCGGTCCCCAGAGCCTCATCTGTTAAAAGCAGGGTGCACCATGGGCAGGATGAGGATGGGAATTGGGTAGGAGAGGCTATAGGAGGTGCATCACTGCCTTTCTGCAGCATGTGTGGGTGTCTTCTTTGATATGCAGAAGGCCCACGACACCACCTGGTACTGTGGCATTCTCCATACTCTGAACGGATGCAGTTTATGAGGTCATTTAACGATATTTCTTTTTAACCTTTTACGACTTTGTTACTTTCATATCTGAATTGAGTACATGCTCTCACAAGAGAGGGTTCAGAAGAATGGTGTACCCCAGGGGTCGATTCTCAGTGTAACACTTTTCGCCATTACCATTAGTGGCATGTTAGTGTTGTTTGTAGCAGAATACTGATGTCACTGTAAGTTGATGACTTCGCAATTTACTGCCACTCTTATAATCTTGAGCACATCAAGTGTCAACTGCAGCTGACCATGACATCCATCACTGAGTGGGCACTTTGCACCGGCTTTCAGTTCTCTCCTATGAAAATCTAGTGTCTCCACTTTCATCAACTTTGTGGAGTACACCTGATTTTCATTTGTGTGACACACCTCTTCCATTCATTCCGCACTATAAGTTCTTGGGCCTTCACATCGACAGCAAACTCACCTCAGAGCATCATATTTGTCACCTTCGTGCTTCCTGTGATCACTCGCTTTGGGTTTTCAGGGTTTTATCTGGGGCATGTTGGGGTGGTGATCGCACCATATATTGAGGTTCTACTGCTCACTGGTCTGGTCCAAACTAGACTATGGCAGTTTTAAATATGGTGCAGTGTCCACTTCTAAACTTTGCCTTTTAGACACTATTCATCATACTGGTATCTGTCTTGCTGCTGGGACTTTTCGTACCGGTCGCGTGGAGTGTCTTTATGTTGATTCTGGCAAACCTGTGTTCTCTGCCCGACGCTCGTTGTTGCTTTGTTCGTACCTGGCACGTTTGGCAGCTTACCCTGGTCATCCTTCATTTTAATCTTTCTTGCATCCAGACTTTGCTCACAATTGTATGCGGAATACCACTATATCCCATCCAAGTGGTATTTGGTTTCTTGAACTGCTCTCCATGCATGAATTCCAAATGCCTGACATAGAACAGTATTCTCATGGCTACTATTCTCCTTGGCAATTCCAGCATGCCCAATTCGACCTGGAGCTTTCAGGACATTCTAAGCTAGCTAACCCCAATCAGTGTATCATATACTTTTCACCAAGATTCTGGGACATTCCTGGAATTACACTACCGTATTTACTAATGGTTCCCAGGTGGGTGGTGCTACAGGATGTAGTTTTGTTCATAACAGAGAGGTTCACAAGTATCAACTTTCGGATGGCTGCTCAGTTTATACCGCAAAGCTATATACTATATTTTATTTCTTACTTTTTATTTCCAGGTTAGATCCTGGTTGTTTTATTATATGCTCCGATTCTCTCAGCACCCTTCAAGCCTTGAAACAATTTATCGACAGCACGGCTGTCATTATTAAATTGCAGACACTCCTCTCTTAGTTACTAGTCACCGATACCAGTTAGTTTTTTACTTGAACCCCAGGCCATGTGGGTATTCCCAGCATGCACTCTGGCCTTTAGGGATCTGCAGTGGTACTTCCGACACCATCTTTTTTCATTCTGACAGCATTCTTGGGAATGGCATTCAATTGTGGATGATCAAAGACACAGTAAACCCTGGCTGACCTCATGCAGGGATTGGTGGACAGAGGATATTCCATTTTGATTAAGAATAGGCCACATATGTGCCACTTATGATCATCTTTTGTGTGTGGTGATCTGGCCCCTGTGTGTATGACGTGCTGCAGACAACTCTCTGTGTTGCACGTTTTGCTTGATTATCCACAATGTGCTAGGGAGTGCCAATACCTTGGTCTGCATTTTACTATTCGGCCTATTCTAGGCTATGACCTGGCCTCCATAGATAAGGTGCTGCGGTTTGTTACCAAAATTGGGTTTGTAAAACAAGTTTAACCTGTGTTTTATTCTGGACATGTAATTTTATGGTTTTAGACAATTACTACTCATTTATATTGTTTTACTATTTGTTTTTAGTGTTTTAACTGTTTTAACATTCCTTTTTAACTGCTTTTAACATTCACTTTTTAATGTTATAACTGTTTAACATTTTAATATTTTTTTTAGCTTTTGCCTTTTAATCCCATAAGTTTGTGAGTGTTTTACACTTCAAAATTTGACGAGCCCAAATAACCTAACTTTGATACCTTAAACTCCACTCACCCACCCACCCACCCATTTGGTATTGGGGTATTTTTGTCACTTAAACTTTCAGAATGTGGCCAGCAGATAAGAAGAAGCAGCAGGTCATTTTTTTACCGTTACTTGTTAATCACCTTGGTTTTTTTAGGAATCCTTTCTGGGATGATTTACTTTGATGATTGCGTCAGTTTCTGGAGCATACCAATATATTTTGATGTGTGATGTTGTTAAGGATATTTTCTGTTCTTCACCCATGAGATTTTTCTATATTTTGTCATCAGTTGACATGCACTGTTGTTGCAGGCCATCACAGTCTTCCTGGTCTAGTAATGTTGCTACTGCTACTCCTCCAAACAATTCATAAAGGTGGATTGTGAAAGACAATGATTCCCAAATATATCTTGCATTCTCTTTCTCCTAAATCAACTTCAAAGTCAACAGTAACATCTGATAATATTTCTATATCTTTATACTCTCACACAAAACTGCTTTGCTAACCTACATATTACTTGATTGTGCTCATTCTTGCAATGAGGCTGTCTAAAAATAGGAATCCTCGTGCTAGCTTGTGACAACTCATTATTATCCAGTTCCAAAGCTTTCACAGCTACATCATATGCTGTTTATTAATCCTAGCCATTTTAGCTATCAAGGACATGCTGCCCAAGTGTACAGTAAATTGTAACAAGTCATGCTTCTGAAGACCATCGAGAAGAAAGAAAAAGAAATGGAAGAAAATTAGTTCCCTTAACATATGTTCAAAAGTATTGGAAAGCACGAATGCTAATGGCTTCATTGCCAGATGCAAGGCACTAGAAAACAACAACATATGGGACTATTTCTGTATTTGTGTATGTACTTAACTTTGAGTGGCAAATGCTATAAATGCCTGAATCAGAACTTTCTAGCCTGACACATGTAAAAGCAGAGCTACAGTTGCCCAGCACTAAAACCTCTGTAACACATGACAAAGCAAGATAGTGTGATACAGGGATGAGATCTAGAAGGCTGTCTGCCACACATAGAGAAAGGGGCTATCTATTAACAGATCTATCGTGATATGACCATGTTATTAAAGTGACACAAAACAAATAGGAAACAATATTGTAACAAATGAAGAAAACACCAGTTACTGCTATTCACACTTTATTGCCTTTTAGTCAGTTAGCGTAGTGCTAACGTTACACTTAGATTACTTTTGTACAAGCTCAGAGCAACAGAACAACTGCCGAATCACAAATAAGAACTGTCAGATTAGACTCGCACTGAACTGCTCGTCGGCACGATTCCTGAATGCTTCGTATACATCTTTTTCCCTTCTGCCCGGTGCTTGGCAGCGACTTATATAGGTCCTTAGACAGAGGGAAAGTTCTGGAGGTAGAATATTCAGGAGTGCCTGTGGCGGAACGGTCCAGAAACTGCATCGCCATGTAATAGCTATTGTCTTGTGCGCTCCTATTGTTGTCGGCGGCCTGTGGCGGAACGGTCCAGAAACCGCACTGCCATGTAATAGCTATTGTCTCGTACGCTCCTATTGTTGTCGGCAATTAGATGCGGCGGGCGCGGTTCTACCTCCAATGACAATATGCATTGACAGGATCTGCATTACCAAGCATATTATTTCTCTTTGACGTATATATTTTAAATTAGAATAATTTCTTTGATTGGTGTTTGCAGCAACATAACGTTTTGAAATGTGAGGAATGCAAAATGGAAGAAAACAGCTTTGGTCAAATAAAGTTCACTCGTGCTCTAAGCAATTTTAACTAAAAATATTATTTGTACTGGTTTGAGAATTTAATGCCATTCTGGCAGTTTGTCACAGTAGCTCAGTGGTTAGAGCAGCGGTCTGGTAAGCGGAAGGTCTGTGGTTCAAAGCCCAGTTGTGGCATTGAATTTTTAAGTTCCAGTTCTACCTCTCAAACTTTGCTCAGACACGGCTTGTGTGTTTAAAAACACCAACAGTAAGTTTGTTGGCATAAATAAATAGTTGCTTGTACAATTTTATGCTAAGAAAGCTCAGGACTTTGATTATTATGTTCGCAGGAAATGACTGTGGCATGGTGTACGAAGCGTGCTGAGCTTGTTTTCAAATGTGTAAAGGGATTCATGATAGAGATGGCATCTTGGGGTGGATCTGAGCTGAAGAATCTCCAGTTTCTAGTTCCTAAGGTAGGAATCAAATTTATACTCTACAAAACTCATTTTATGAACTACTGAAATACAGAATAGATGAATGTAAATAATACAGTTAATTCCTATCAATAAGATATCTGATAAAAATGCTAGCAGAATTAAGGAAATTGAAGCTATTTACAGTGAAGCAACAAGATTCTAAAGTCAACTCAAAACTTTAGTCAGCTTTGCAACAAGAACTTGCAATATTACTAAGATAAGTGAAGTTTTTAGTTTCTAATTCGTTCTTACTTTAGAATGCTAGCAGAATTTTCGAAATTCATTTCTTTAATTTAAAAATTACTATATTGTTGCAGGGCATCTCAGAGGAGGTTTTTGGCACATTAGCTACAATGCTACCGAGCATTTTTCGTGTCTCAAACCCATTAGTTTTCAAAGCATCATCTACTCCACACACACCTAAAAGTGGTTGAAAGCTTCACATTTTGTCCTGTGACAATTTTGTTGTTGCATTCAGCAACAATTTTGTATTCAGAAATGCTTGAATTTTGTTTTATTGTTACACTGTACTTATTTATTTTCTATAACCTGTGTTATCTACATATCTGTAAATAAAGAATGTTTATCTACAAAATAATATTCAATCCACTTTTTCATCTGTTTTTATAGGAATTTAATTTGTTTTAAGCTTCAGCTGGAAAAAGAAAATGGGCTAAAAGTAATATGGACAGTGGTGAGTAACTTTGAAGAGGTGGAGAGCTAAAGAATAAGATTGGACTTTTGCTGAAGAATGAAAGAATCTTGACCATAATAGAGACTAAATCTCAGGGGTCCCCGTCTAGGGGATATGTGAATGGCAACCACAAGGAACCCAAGCTGAGTAGAACATTACTTCCACTTTCTGGTGTTTTGCTCCTCACTGTAGCTTTTGTATCTGACCTTATGACTTTACCTTGGTCATCTCTTGTTCTCCTCCGACCCCAATGCTATTAGAGTCCCCGAGGGCTATGGAGTCTTTATTCTTCCAACCTTTCCATTTCTCTATAAACTTTTAATCCCTAACATGCTGACCAGTCATGGCATGTAATATGTCCTCTGATTGGTAATCAATAGGATATGGTCAGTGAATTTTATTTTGATAAGTCTCCCAGTCAGGTCTGTGAGACCCGCAAACCAATGACAGGTGTGGTCCTCCAGACATTCTGGGAGTTGTGAGAGAGCGATGTAAACTGCCAAAACATAAAAATATGGTGCTCTCTAAAAAGCGGTTACTATTACTGAAGTTGTTCTCTTCAGCATCACTATTCTGAAATATGACTCGAGGGGTAAAATGTTCCAGAGTTAAAATAGTCCCCCATTCGGATCTCCAGGCAGGGACTACTTCTCAAGAAATTAACATACAAATTGTTAAAGAAATGGATAACACAGATAAAGCTGAATTAATAAAACTAAATTTTGGGGATAACAAAACACATCTTCATTTATACAGTATTTACAATCCTCCCAGGAATGAACCACACCTCTCACTTATTGACCAATTAAATAAAACAATCATAATTGGGGATTTCAATGCCCATTCCAAAAGATGGGATTATGAAAAAGTGGATTCTACACAGAAGATAGTGAAAGAATTTTTGAATACCATAACCCTTATAATAAAGAAGATCCCACAACCTTCATACATTACTCTGGAGCAGGCAGTCACCCAGACCTTTTGTTAGCTCCAACAGATATTGTTTCAAAAATTAAAAAACAAGTTATAGAAGACCCAAGTTCTGGTCACAGACCAGTAATTGCTGATATAAAACTATATAATACAAATGCCAGTTGTCACACGAATCTGTATAGGAACAAATTGAAAGAACAAACAAAATCACTGCTGCATGACCAACCAGATCATATGAACAAAAATTTCTGTGAAGGCATCCTAGAAACAGCAAATAAACATATTCCACATGGAAGAATAAAAAATTTCAAACCCTTTTGGAACTCCCAGTTAGATACCCAGTTAGGTTGCTATACAGGGGTGCAGCTTTGTAGAGCTTATCCATCCACCCTACAGTCCAGACCTGGCTCCCATCACTACTTTCTTTTCAGAAACCTTGAAAATGTCTGCACAGGTAGCAATTTCTCAATAACAGTGCAGTCAAGGCAGCTGTAATAGGGTATTTTGACACCTCAAGAAGTTTCATGTTTTCTTGAGGGATATTCAATCACTGGAGGTGAAGTGGACTAAGTTTGTTGCAGTCAAGCGGGACTATGTTGAAAAATAATCAGGCAAGTTTCATCAGATTTAATTTTCATGCTCAGATAGATAACTTAAAGAAAGTCCTTTATCTACTATCTTATCACTTATCACCAGTTTCCTACATTTTGGGCATGCAAATCTTAATACACAAAGGTAATTTTTTATAAAATGTACATCAGAAATATGAGCCCTTACACTCTTGGTGGGTGACCTCTGATCTACTGTACCTATTTCTACAAATACAAGACAGCGTTTTTTTTCCAAAAATATCTTTGAGTTATCTTGCATTTGCTATATGTACATTTCAGATATCGCAGAGAAAAAAATAAGTTTCAAACTTTACAGTTTTGAGGGAAGGGGAATGAGATGCACATGGGAAATGCTGAACATTACAGACAAGGTCAAAGAAAATCATTTGGTTTCTGCATATTTCATTTTGCATTGCATGTTAAGCAATTACACCAAAGGCTTAAGTTTGCCTTTGTAGTGTGGTGGTAGCATGCCTGCCTCATGTCCAAGAGGTCGTGAGATCGAATCTCGCTTAGGGTGAGTTATCCAGATAAGGTTTTTACCAGGTTTTCCCTTATCCTGAGAAGACGAATGAATGTTGAATAACTTAAAGCTCTATGGACCTCGGGCTCATTTGAGCATCATTTCACCTTATTTCATTCATTCACCATCCGATATGACACTACATTGAGGATGCTAATAAAAAAGAACACAGGCTCAGTAGATTTTAGATAATATTTGACTTCTTTTTATGATGCATCATTTATTTATTCACATAAAAGTCCTAATGAGCATACTATTCCAGGTAAGAACTGCCCTTTACAAGTGATGTGGCAAGCTGCAGAGAACATATACATGTAAAAAAGTACACTATAGTGAAGACTTTTTTTTAACCTTTTTGTGTGTGGGATTAGCATTTATTAAACATTTCAATAAGCACCACACAGATTTTCTAGTTATTAGGAGTTGCAATATTGCTCAAATAAATATATGAAGAATTTATTTTGCAACTGAGATAAGTTGAGTGATTCTTTGATGTTAAATGGAAGACTGAGTTTGAGTTTCTTTTTCTTTCTTTTTTTTTTTGACACATTTTGATAGCCGTGGTTCTCCGCATCCCGTTCTATATTGGGCATGAAAGACCACTTAATTTTGCTCACAAGTCGATTTATCAGGCTTGAGGTTCTTTTACATGCTGTAAGTCTATGACATGGGACCACCAATTTTACTTCCCTTCCGAAGGAACCCATGCTGAGGATTTTTACACCCAAAAAATCCATCACCCTCTGCCAGATTTGAACCCATGATCTTGTGAAATAGAAGCTTGCATATTACCCCTAAACCATGGAGAATGACAAATGGGAGATGTGTATTTTGGTGGCACCATATAATAAACCTTTTATCCCAAATTTAGTAGGGTTAACTAATTTTATGAAGATAAGTCGGGCTGATCTTGTTATAAATATTTTCATTGGCACTAAAGTTTCCTTTATACAGCTAAAATAAGAATTACATTTTCTTTTTAAATCTGTGGTTTGGCAACCAATGGAGATGGCTGTTGCATGTACTCCCTTCCCTCCCTTATTCACCCACTTCATACATTTTTGCAAAAATTCTGAACAATATATCATGTTAATTATTATTTATTTATGCCAACAAACTTACTGTTGGTGTTTTTAAACACACAAGCCGTGTGTGGGCAAAGTTTAAGAGGTAGTACTGGAACTTAAAAATTCAGTGCCACAACTGGGATTTGAACCACAGACCTTCCGCTTGCCGGGCGGATGCTCTAACCACTGAGCTATTGTGACAAACTGCCAGAATGGCATTAAATTCTCAAGCCAGTTCGTATTTCTCCTGGTAAACCAATTTAATGCCATTCTGGCAGTTTGTCACAATAGCTCAGTGGTTAGAGCGTCCGCCCGGCAAGCGGAAGGTCTGTGGTTCAAATCCCAGTTGTGGCATTGAATTTTTAAGTTCCAGTTCTACCTCTTAAACTTTGCCCACACACGGCTTGTGTGTTTAAAAACACCAACAGTAAGTTTGTTGGCATAAATAAATAATAATCTACTGACTTTGTTGATATTGAACACTTAAACATTTAGATCAGTAATCCAACAAACTTACTGTTGGTGTTTTTAAACACACAAGCCGTGTGTGGGCAAAGTTTGAGAGGTAGAACTGGAACTTAAAAATTCAATGCCACAACTGGGATTTGAACCACAGACCTTCCGCTTACCGGGCGGATGGTCTAACCACTGAGCTATTGTGACAAACTGCCAGAATGGCATTAAATTCTCAAACCAGTTCGTATTTCTCCTGGTAAACCACAAAGGTAGTCTCACATCAGAGACAAATTACCCCAATGGTGACTTACTATTGTAAGTACTTTATATCCCAGGATTAAATAACCTTCAGAATGGTAATTATTATTTATTTATGCCAACAAACTTACTGGTTTGAGAATTTAATGCCATTCTGGCAGTTTGTCACAATAGCTCAGTGGTTAGAGCGTCCGCCCGGTAAGCGGAAGGTCTGTGGTTCAAATCCCAGTTGTGGCATTGAATTTTTAAGTTCCAGTCCTACCTCTCAAAATTTAGATCAGTACTATGCTTTATTTTGCCATTTTACTTTCTAATTTTGTAGCTGGCATTTGTATTTATGTATATTAACAAGAATATATGTGAAATATATTAATAATTGCTTGCTTTTGATTTCATTCTTTAATTCAATAGTCAATACAATTATATTAAAAAAAACACCACTTTTGGGGAAAAATACCACTGCTTTTGACTAAATTATAAACACCCCTTTTGCATGTCCCTATTGATAACCCAAGAAACTCTAATCATCGCCATGAAAGCTTCAAATCTTATAAAAAGAGGACATGGAGTAACAACAACTCCTTCAAACATTATGTTGCAGCTCCTTAATATGTTATTTATTTATGCCAACAAGCTTACTGCTGATATTTTTAAACACACAAGCCAAGTGTGAGCAATGTTTGAAAGGTAGAATTGGAACTGAAATGTTCAATGCCAAATCCGGGATTTGAACCACAGACCTTCTGCTTACATGCAGATGCTCTATAAGGCGTATGGTATTAGAAGGCACATGCGGAGCTCGAGAGGGCTTGCCTACAGTGACTGTCTTATCATAGTCGTGCAGCGTTGCCTAGCTTGTAATGCACAGCACAAGTGTCAGCAACAGAGATTTCTCTTTCACATGCGCCCAAATTATTACTGGAAATTCGACACTAATATGCCGTGGTGTATGTGGCAAGAATTTTTGAGGAAGCCTGTACAAAGATAATTTTTCTATGATGCATGGTTCTCGAGTTATCGCTTCGAGAATAACTTCCAATCTTGCGTGTGTATTTTATTCCTTTTCATTACACAGTTATGGAGTAAGACATTACGAAGTGTCATTAGGAATTGCGTATATTTAGTTAATAAATTAACTGACCGATCACTGCAGACGCTTGCAAATTGTTTAGTTTGGTTCAATACCAATCCGTAACACAAATTGTGCTTTGTGTAACTGTGACAATAAGCAGAAAATTCACATGTTTACACTGTGTTTAGTGAAGTGTTAACAATGTCACTTTCAAAGCCTGGTACCAGTAGCACAGGTACTAAGGGTAAAATACTACGCTCTCAGGCCAGAAATATTAATTTTTAAGGAAATAGCATCTGAGGAAGTGCGGGTAAATAAGTATGTTAATATTTAGTGTTACAGTTTATGATGTTATCATTATCCTTTGCTGCGTAAGTTTATGTTCTGACAATTTGTGACACGACAAATGTTTCTTTCCTCGTTCCCTCCCTGTAACTTATGCTCTGTAGCACATCACTTGGCAGCAGTGCAGCCACCGTGTGTAAGCATTGGTTCAGCTCATGTGCCTTCTAAAACCACACGCCGTGTAATCATTAAGCTACTGTGACAACCTGCCAGTATGACATTGAATTCTCCAACTGATTCTTGTTTCCTAGTTGACCACAAAGGGAATCTCATATCAGAGATAAATTCCCCAAGGGTGACTTACAATCGTAAGTACTTTATGTCCCAGGATTAAATAACCTTTGGATGGTAATTATTTATCTAAGCCAACAAACTTACTGATGGTGTTTTTTAACACACAAGCCATATGTGTGCAATGTTTGACAGGTAGAATCAGAACAGGAAAATTCAATGCTACAGCCGGGATTTAAACCACAGACCTTCTGCTGTATGTGAAGATGCTCTAACCATTAAGCTACTGTGACAACCTGCTAAGTCTGTGGTTTAAATCTCAGCTGTGGTATTGAATTTTTAATTACAATTCTACCTCTCAAACATTGCCCACACATGGCTTGTGTGTTTAAAAATACCAGCAGTAAGTTTGTTGGCATAACTAAATAATTACCATCTAAAGATTAATAATCCCAGGACATAAAGTACTTACGATTTTAAGTCATCTTTGGGGTATTTATTTCTGATGGGAGATTACCTTTGTGGTCTACTGGGAAAAATACGCATTGGTTGGAGAGCTCAATGTCATACTGGCAGGTTGCCACAGTAGCTTAATGGTTTGAGCGTCCACACATAAAGCCGAAGATCTGTGGTTCAAACCCAGGCTGTGGCATTGAATTTTTCAGTTCTGATTCTACCTCGACAACATGTATTTTTTATTTGCAGTTTGGAATGTAATTAAAATATTTATCATCCAGCTAGCTGCTGTTTGATTCTTTAAGGCAGGCATGGGGAAGCGGGGTAACAGCAGTGCAATAAGTATTTACCCTCTCCACTTATCGACACAATTTGAAGGATTGATCGATTCTCTGAGGTAGACAGACAATAGCGGATGCATGGCCTGGTAGGTAATTGCTGTGAGGCAGAGGACGGGGATAAAACTATGATGTAAGGAAAGTGACACAATGTGTCAGTTCTCCCCATCTGTACTTTAAGGTAACCACAGGTCCACCATGAAAGAGAGGATGTTTTCTCTTTGTGACAGTGGAAACAATAGAATTTATAAGACATAAAACATATTTTGCATAAGCATTTAATATCAAACATTTTCATCTCCAAATTGTATTTATCATCATCATTATTACTATTAGAGTACCAGGCCATTCATGTGCCTGGTACTCTATAAGGCCCAAGTTTGTATACTGGATGGACAAAAGTCCAACCAAAGACCAATGTTTGGTAATTCCTATCTGTTTGGAGTCAAGACTCATTTAAACACTTATTCATCATCTCATTGTCTGCAGTGGTCTGAGATGTTAAATGGGAAATTGAACTCAGAAATAAGTTTACTGCTGCATAAAATATGTATTCTTTGAAACTCACAACATTCTGAATATCTGGTATCTTTTCAGAGAAGTATAAAAATGAATGAAAATTGTAATAAACATCACGTAGATAACTTTTATTCCTTTGTTATTGAAATCATGCATATATGAGAGGGGTGTTTTGGGAAGGATACAAACAGCAGGATGCAAGTAACTCACAAATTACACACAATATTTTGATGAAACATGCTAGAGTTTTTGTTTTATACTTTAGTCTTTAGATCAGATAAAAGCTCTGCAAATTATTCATATTCAAGACACAGCTTTAAGTTATAGTTTATTCTTTTCTGCTTTGTTTAACCTCACAAAGAAGTTGCACTACTAAAAACATTTTTACATATCCACACACTTCAAATTCACTCCGATTATTCATTTCATGAGAGAGCTTTGGCAGTTAATGGAGTGAAAAACACTATTAAAACTTAAAGAAAAGTTTTCTTTTGTTAGCATTCTGAGTTGTACTGCTTATGCTTAATCAAATTGTATAATAAGTGTAAATAAAGAAAAATGGTAAGTCCATTTTCTATACGTATGTTAAACTTGAATAAATGAACATATAAAATTATAATGTAAGTCTTATCACATATAGATTGTGTATGTTAAAAGATACTTCTTGCTGAGACTGCACAGGAAAATAAAAACCATCACACTCATGTAATTTAAGCACTGACACATTAAAAAAGGTTGTCTTTCTTTCTGCAACATCTTGAACTATATACTACATTGTTTCTACTAATTGTAATGTAAATAACAATTTACATTCAATCAAATCCAAATTATCATTTTTATACCAGCAACTTTTGATTCTCACTCGTCACATCGTAGCCTAACTTAGTGTTCACCCTTGCAATTAGCATTACAAGCATCATTATAACTATACCACCCATAAAGAGCACTGTGAACATTTCACTGAAAATAGATGCATTGCTGATTTCAGGATCTTCTAGCTTCTCCTTTTTTACTTCATCACTGGGTCTGATAGTAATCTTTGCAGGAATTTCCTTTAACTTTGGATAATTAGTTGCTTTTTCAGCCATGGATGTAACTGAACCTAAAAGAAAAATGAAAAACCAAGATCACTCCAGTTAAAACTGCAGACAATGAAGTGGTCAAATTATATTTCCAATGCAATTTATTTTTTGATAGTGTTTAATGCCTACTCTTACTTTATATGGCATCACAGATGGCAATATTTTTTATATGTGAAATAAAATGATAGTTGGAAAAGTAAATTTTGGAAGGGAATATTCCAGACTTAGGGTGCCTCCCCAGCATTCACCAGTTGAAAGTTTTAAAGAAACTTCAGTCAGGGAGGGGCAGACTGGAAAGATTTGAACCGCAGGTCTCCCTATCATGACTTTGTGTCTTGATGACCTCAGCTAGCTACATTGCTCCTAATGCAAAGCCTACATAACTTAGAAACTATCAACTTTTGAGATGCACTTTACTGTTATAAAGCTGAGCATTCTCTATATAATGATGATAATAGGAAAACCAACAACAACAAAAAATAACCCAAGAAAAAGAAAAAAGAGATAATAGTTGGTCTCCAAGAGGTATGAAACCTAATAAAATTAAAAAGAAAAAGAACAAGGCAGTGAATTTTTAGAAAATCTAATATAAACATGCAAGGTGTGTATGTGCATGTGTATGTGTGTGTGAGTGTGTGTCCTGTGAGAAAACACTGTTAACTCAACCTAAAAATGGCTTGAATGAACAAAGGAAAACATTTGAATCACATTTAGTTCTTCCACAACAATACTATTTCAACATAAGTGACTTCCTTCACTAAGGCTAAGAGATTTAGGCCCGGTTGCATAAAAGTTACTAACTGCAGTTCATTTGTAACCAAAAATCAGAATATATTCAAGATGCTCTCGGGCTTCGAGCCAGGTGTAGTGATGAAGAGACATCGACGTTTCAGGAGTGAGCATCTTGAATATGTTCGTTGCCAGGAAAGCTTCAAATCATATTTCAAAAATCACAAATTAACAAATTTGCTTATCGGCTCAGGTTGTATAATGCTGATCTTAGGTCTGACGAAATCCACGAGAATACAAAAACAAATGCGGTAACATCACCAAACATGTAGCAACTCTCATTTTGTATGAAAAGGATGTGAGAACCATTGGAATCATTCAACTCTGTCACAGGGTAGCAAAAATTAAATGAAACTTTCTTCTTATGGCTTTTAGACCCTGAAACAGTATTATTTTATATAGACAGTACAAGACTTTACTCCGAATTAAAATAGTATTTATATAAAAAAATATTTTGCTTATTTTGCCTTCATTACATGTTTAATGTACCTCTGTTTTATGTTTATCTGTTTATATTTGACTTCGAAAGCATAATCAAATAATGGAGGTTCAGAGAAAGAAGTCATGTTCTGCTAATTTCAAAAGTAAAGAGAAATAAAAAAATAATGCATTAATTGTAGCCAAATGACCATACAGGTTTTTAGGAAACAGAGGAGAAATCGATGACACTGAATCATGCACTGTTTGCGTAGTCAGTGATAGTTCTTGTTCATTTGGTGCACATCTCCAGATGATAGCAATCACATTTGCAACCACATAGTTTACACTCACATGTTGCAGGCTCATGAAATGACGTATTGCTGTGGATGGCATGGTGGAAGCCATGTAAACATGTGTCTAGTCTCAAAATTCTCCAATGCCCATATTCAGTTGTTCATGGCCCCTGTGCTGTAAAATTCTGGCCACATTTCTTCTCTTTTCTCTTTGAGTAAGGCTTATAGTTTTTCCGAGGCACTGTGTTGGGTAGAAACAGAAGTGCCCTAATGTCTTGGATGAGGAATGTTTCTCTCACCAGAAGGTACATAAGTCTGGATCTTGTGTTCTTTGACACTCCAATAGCTTTGTTAATAAGTGAAGAGAAAGATATTTTGATGGATATTGTCCTCAAATATAATGATATCACAGAAAAAAAAAGGACCGCACACCACAAAGAAACAGAAGGAAGGATGAAAGTAAATAACTCCAGAATTTAATTCAAGAAATTTTATTGCATACGTTGCAAAACCTTGAAGCTATGTTATAAAAAAAGCACACAAAAAATAAATGCAGAAGATAAAGTAGAAATATATAAGACAGAAGGTGGTATGTTTGTGCCATCTTCCTTGGATGGAGTGACTACAAGTTAATCGCAGTGTTCAAGTGCAGTTTCTGCCAGTTACTTGCAAGTTGGACAAATTGGGTTTCCATCCAAAGAAATAACAGAAGTGAGTATGGGAGTCATCTGCAGTTCCCGCAAGAGAATATGAACGTTGTCCAGCTGGAGGTCTGCACTTCACAGGAGGGAGAAATGCAGCTTCTTGAACCTGGTCTCTCCATGTCTGCAACTACACCCAAATCAACTTCATTCCTGAAAAGAAATGAAAGGAAGACACCAGAGAAAAATTGTATAAGAGGAGTCTGGAGTGCTTAGAGGAAAAACATGAACTGAAAATGAAGATTTTAAAATTGGACCTAGAACTGAAAAAGGTCACAAAAAATGTAACTTGTTAAGACAAGGCTATGAAATAATAAATTTATGATGAATACCTGAAAGTGTTGTTAATTAGTGTAGTTCTCAGAACTGTGTTTTCCCTTCTATCTCTCTGGTTTACATCAGGTATAGTCAGTTCCTTCTCCTTAGCGCAGTGGTAGCACTACTGCTTACCATACGAGGGGCTTGGGTTCATTTCCTGGTACTGGCATGGAGATTTTTCTCCTGCTGGGAGACTTGGTCCAAGGTGCACTCAGCCTTATTAAGTCCCTGAAGGGCCAACTGAAGAGCTAATTGATTGAAAAGTAGCAGCCCTTGGTCTATAAGACTACATAACCAGCTGGGAGGGATCAGGATGCTGACCAAATCCCGCCTCCAGTACTACACCCCACTCATGATGCTTGTGGTGGGAAAAGGTGGGATGCAGCTGCCAAGCGGTAGACCTTGGCCCAGATGGGCTGCTGTGCCTTGGGGTTATGTTTATAGGCAGTTCCTGTAAATTCTCCTTCCTCTTAAACAGCACTGTTTATGTAAGGAGTATCGTCGTCTGCATTAATAGACCAGGTATGCAATACAGATGTTGCTAAAATAATAGAGGGAATTGAAATAATTTCACAGCTGATTTCATCTTAAACACGGGAATTGTGTTTTGCTAACACCAAAAGACTTTTGAATATTTCAATAACTGATCTTGTTTGTCGATGAGCCCAGTTATATACCTGTTCTGCCAAAGTTTCTTTGTGCATTGTAGGTGTTTGTAAGTAATGACATGAGTGACAGGCTCTGTCTCTTAGGAGCACATGTTGGGAAATTCTTCATCTTCAAACTGTACATAAATTTTAGAATTTCTAAAAATGTTGCTACTATGTGCTAAACCTGCCAAACTAGCAACAACATTTTGGAAACAAAGTTTCGAGTTGCAGCCAATTTGAACATCTAGGGAAAACCAAACATGGCGATTTCTGTGAATCTCAGCATTAATCTTGCCAGATGATATAATTGGGACATGTGTGCACCTTACACTCCTGGGAAATTACATATGTTACAGAAATCTCACATAACTCTTCTTTTTTCACCTCTTCCATAGGATCCTGATGAAATGAGGTCTTAAGGCTGCAATCTCCCTTGTAACTGTGTATATAGTTCTATTTGCAGTCCCTTATTTACATTAACTATATCTCCAATCACCATCTGAATTGCTTAGAACCGTAAGGTGAGAAGGATCATAAACCTTGGATTGAGTACATAATTCCTCCGGGCTTATATGTTTAATTGTGCATGTAGCCTATGCTCCAGCCTTTGAGTAAATGCTTTGATAGCTGAAATCTCATTTTGAATTCTTGCTTGCTAAGTTCTAAGATGGGATTCCTTCTTTGTTGGAAAATATGAGGAGCCTTTTCAAATTCTAAACTCTCATCATTGGAGATATTACAGTAATCTTAAATCTGAAAATAATAAAATGTAATATAAGTTATAAACACAAACAATGCATTATAACAAGGCAATTATGAAGTAAAGAAACTAATTAATTATCCAGATACAGTAAAATCTCACTTACCCGCCCTCGTTCATGCAAATTAGATTTGCAGTTAGCTTTTTTTTTTAAATTTAATGTTCACTATAGATAAATTTAACTATGATAGCAAGAACGTAACTATAAGTATGCTAAATATTCACTTTACAGTTTGATTCAATGTACAGTTCCTGCATAAACTGTACAATAAATTACAGTAATATGTATTATACTGTACTGTAAAATGCTACCTATTGAGCTTAAGAAAGATTTAGTAGTGTGGCACATGGTGCTGTGCAGTATGTCTCACCAGCTATAAATAACGCTGGAAGGAAGCATTGACCTTGATCCCCACACGTCACTACACCCCTCTCAATCTCCTCAGTTTTCCTACTGTTTTCAAATGGCGCATGTCATTAAATTTATCATGTGTGTTTCAACCGAACTGTTTTTGTCTTATCAAAGTGTTTGGAAGTGTCATTCAAATTTCGTTCAAACACCACAAGTGTTTAAAACGGAAGACTGTGGACCAATTCTTTGTTAACAAATGATGTGATTTTACGTGATTAAGATTTTTATATTTTTTAATGTCTTGTAAACAATACACACTATGGGCTGCACATAATTTTGTTAAAGACATAGTTTTTTATTGTCATAAATGGCAAGTCTGCTTATTTAAGAATTTTGGTTTGCTTATTACCTATATATCCTGGATTATCCAGATTGCCTTAGGTCCCAGTTGGTCTGGATAAATGAGGTTTTGCTGTAACTACTGTAACTGCATTACTTGCCATTCAGTTAAAGTTGTACTATTTATTTCGTCTTAATTTTAAAAGAATAAATAACTATTACGTACCTTCTGCAGTTCTGTTGATGTAAGTTCAATCAAGTTAACCGGAGAAAATTCACCATTCAGAATTGCTTTTAGTTCAAAATTCCATAAACTTAAGAAAAATGTTTATACAACCAAAATTCCAAGTTCCACTTGATTGAAGATAATTTTTAGGGGGTTGAACTCAGATTAATTTTTATGCAACCAGACATGAGCGTCGGCAGACATTTTTCCAGGGGGGGGCCACATGTTTGAAATTTGCAATCAGATAATATTAATTCACTATTTTATTGTCAAAATTTATAATATTCGTTGCATATAACCATGTTAATTGTGTTACATAAAAATTGATCTTTTAAAATAGTAGTTTAATAGTCAGTAATTGGTTGCACATTAAGTTGACTAACTACCAGGGAGGGGCCACGGCCCCCCCCCTTGCCCCCCCTTCGCGATGCCCATGCAACCAGACCCAAATGTATACCTTTACCAAGTGCGAACAACTGCTTTTTTGTCACAGAAAATTAATGTTTACAGGCTTGCATGCTCACAGCCAGTAATCACTGCCACGGGAGAAAAATGGTTCAACTCACTCTTAGTATGTGCACCAGGAGGACCAAGTGTGAAGCAACCCAATTCATATTTTGCCACCAGAATATGCTTCATTCTGGCTTCAACTCTTGCACAGGCATGAAGAAATGTTGATGTAGCATTAATATTATAAAGTCTGATACATACTTCAGCAAGCTCTTTAACATAAGGCATGCCAAAACACACCGGTGGTGGGTTACGAGCTGAAACATACATTCAATTTAATTTATTCAAAAACATTTTAAGTGTTCTGCTGCTTTTATTTTGAGTTTTACAAAATGGGTACCCAGATAAAAGTCTGTACAACATTTTGACTGAATAGAAAACTGTGCTCAAGTTTTTACAAAATTCCTTACAAATTTTTGCTACATATAGTAAGTAGAGGAAGTATTGTAATCCATCCAAAAATTCAATTTCGAGATTTTACCAGAAATATATGCTTTGAAGCCCCTGAATAAAAAAAGCAGATTTAGAAAAAGGTCTCTGTGTGTGTGTGTGTGTGTGTGTGTGTGTGTGTGTGTGTGGGTGTGGGGATGGGGGTGGGTGTGGTGTGTGTGTGTGTGTGTGTGTGTCTGTGTCTGTCCGTCAGACTGTGGGTAGCAAAACTCAAAAACAAAAAGTTGGTTAAAAGCCAAAGTTGGTATTTAAGTTTAATGTCTTTCAAGGGGGCAATACGAAGATTTTGTCCCTCAACCCTAAACTATCCTTTACATGGAAAAAATTTAGAAAATTTTGATTTTCAGGAAAATGGCTCTTCACGATTTTGATTAAAATGCCATATGTTTGAAATATTGTTATGGCAAATGAAATGTATATTTTGAATTTTTTGGCTATAGCGTATTTAGTCCTGTTTACTCTGGATGACTTTTGTGTAACGGCTAAATCATAAGAGATAGACCAGATCTTACAAAAACTGTAGATCTTGCTAAAACACACAATTTCCAAATAAATGTTTTTGTAAAGTGAACCATTTCAGACATTCCTTATTATTTATGATATTATTTACTTAAACTTTTGTCAAATGGAAGATCAGTATTAATTTTTTTATTTTATATCTTAGTTGTGCAAAGAGAAGGGAATTTCAAAGCTTTAAAAGATTTGACTTGCTCAAAGCCTACTGTACTCCCATATTCCCCTTGCACCTACAAGGAAATAAGCAATAACATAATTTCTGCAAATGTTTATCTCAACTAACTGAAGAAGACAGAAGAAGAGTTTGTAAGAATGGTTAGTACAAGAGTAGAGAAAGTCATGTGAGTTCAACACATAAGATTTTTTAATCTAACAGTTCATGTACACTTAGAATTATGTAAGTATTCCAAACAACTTTTTCTAACAAGAAGCAAGTCACAGATGCTGGCTTACATGTAACTTTTCATTTCACAGTAGTATAGTTTTACTAAAGTAAAGCTTGAAACTTGATTATTAATTTCATTTAAAAGAACATCTCATTAATAACAATTTTAATTTTGCTTGTACTTACCTGAAACAGTTTCATTGTAAAGAGTGTAGTGGTTGAGAGTGACAGTGAATGATACACCGTAATCTTTTACAAGATAAGTAACATTTGCACAAACTGGAAATAAATGAGAAAAATCAGTTATCCTGGCAAATATCACTTTGTACTAATTAAATTTAATAATGTCCAAAAGCCTGGATATCTAAAAAAGATTGAACTGAATGGGTATACTTGTTACATCTTTACATTTCTAAATCCATTAACATAAGCACTTAAAATGAATAACTTAAGAGAAAACAGATAAGTGCATGTCCAACAGAAAAGCATTTCATTGGTGAACATTGCTAATCCAAACTTTATTTGACTGGAAACGGCTTTATGCAGACACGATTTCTAATGGAAAAGCAAAATCTAATCTTATATTCATATGGTTGTCTATTTTCATTTATTAAAAAGCATACTGTGTTTTACAGATCTCTGTTCATAAAGAACTGCTTAAGTACATAAAGCCCTTGATATTCTGGTAATGAGAAAGAGAAGATATTCTGGTAATGAGAAAGAGAAGGTGTACAAAAAATCAGAAAATTAGTAATTCGATGTGTTTTAAGGTACAATACAGATAAAGATGAAATTGCTTTTAAAAAAGGATTATTTTCAAGTATTTTTTGTTCAGAAGCTTATCTAAAGTTATGTACTGCTAAGTTACATCACATTAACATGGGTAATGTGTGTACAAAAAAATCAGAAAATTAGTAATTCAATGTGTTTTAAGGTACAATACAGATAAAGATGAAATTACTTTTAAAAAAGGATTATTTTCAAGTATTTTTTGTTCAGAAGCTTATCCAAAGTTATGTACTGCTAAGTTGCATCACATTAACATGGGTAATGTAGACCTATTTATGTCTTAAAATATGTGATGTCAGTCTGCTTCCAAGAAGAGTTGACACTCTTCCACATGGCACTTTTGGAGTTTTGCAATAAATCATCTGTGAGAAATTATTTTTAAAGACAAAGTACCCATTAGAATGATAGATACAATCTTTCAGGTATTAAATGTGATGCTGAAGGAAAAAGAAAGTGAGTAAAGGTGGTTCACAACCATGGTAATGATAATGACAACCAGAACAACAAAGTTGAAATACATATATCAAATAGAAGTGTTCACAATCAACAGGAAGCTTTCCCAGACTCTGGGAACGGGAAAGAACACTTGGCCTAGTATTAACTTTCTGTTCCAGCACGGCATATTAGATTCATAAGCTTTTCACTGTAGGAACTATTCAAGACTGCCTTGGCTGAAACAGCCACTAGAGCTCTCCTAGTTACTGGCTAGAAAAAATATCATTGCTCAGTTAGAAGCCAATGAATTCCTAATGTATAATATTGACCTCCACTTTCTATTGATAAGCTGTTTGATAGTGTATCTCGCTACTCTCACTGTCAGGCTGTTGTGAACCAAAACATTGAGTGCTGCCTTGCTTCCCATTGCCGTTGTTGTTCCAGTTGTGAACCAGCCTTAATTGTGGTCACAAAAACTAAAGCTAGATGATACATTTTAAGATGTAGCAGCACCTGGTTGCAACTAGCCATGAGGGACTGGGGCACTAACCACATCCCACCCTCCAGTACTACATGCTACTCATGACATCTGTGGTAGACAGAGAACAGGGTAAGCACCAGCTGGACGGTAGGCCTTGGCTGGAAAGTACTGTTGTGCTGCAGGGTGAATTAGATAACACATTTGTGGGTATTTACATAGACATTTGATTAATTCCTACATTTACAACTACTTGCTGATCCTCCCTAACTACAGGTGGAGTTAATTCAGGGATTCCTAAAACTCCTGAAGTATGAGGCAATTATTAGAGAAACAGAGAAAACCATGCAATAAACCTGAGGTTTTGGTACAGACAAGATGAGAAAGGTACCTCTTGTTTATCTCACTGAAAACATATAGGTACTCTAATTTAATCTAATCTAATCTTAAAGGTGAAAAGTATGAATTAATAAGGTTTATCTTGATCATGAAGCTATCCAGAGAAATAAAATAAAATTAAATTATTTTGTTGTTTAACGATGCTGTCAATTGCCAGGATCACATCAGCATCGCCGGTGTGCCGGAATTTTGTCCCACAGGAGTTCTTTTACATGCCAGTAAATCTACTGACATGGAGCTGTCGTTTTTAAGCACACTTAAAAACCATCGGCCTGGGCCGGGTTTGAACCCACGACCTTGGGATCAGTAGGCCAGCGTCTAACCAACTGAGCCACCCAGACCGACTATCCAGAGAAGAATAACATGTACCTGTAAACTTTCTCTTCCGTGAAGGAAACTTAACTGAGCACTTAGAACTTAAGAAAACAGATAAATTTAATTTTAACTTACTAGTTGCATTTAGTTCTATCTCGGCCAGTTCCAAATGTGAGCAGCATCCACATGTATAATGTGCGCATGTACAGCCACTAAATGATGCATTCCACCCTCTTTCTAGAGCAGTATAAACTTGGTCTGCCTTATCTTCAACAACTCTTTTTTCCTTTTGAAAAAATGTATCTGTGTAGTTCAAAGCTTGAATAACATTAGTCTCAGCAGTTTTACTTTCTTTCTCAAAAAATTGTTTTACCTTATTCCAATTTTTCATAACATTATTGCTGAAAACTTCAGTTTCTTTGTGCAAAATTTCTGCTGTTTTGTTCAATCCTTTGGTAATAGTGTTTTTCAATATCTGCAGGTTTTTGTCAGCAGCTTTAGTTTCCTTATGAACAAATTCTGATGATTTGTTCCATCCTTCTATAATATCATTTTTAAGTTCTGTAATGATAGCTGAAAAAAGAAACAACATATATATTAAAACAAATAAATTTCTGTAAAATAGAATGGGGGGGGGGGGGGGGGGGGGGGTGTTTGCAGCTTATTTTAGTGTTCAAGGAAACTTTAACAGATGGTAAAACACATTTGCCAATAAACAAAAGATGTGTTATGGCAACAAAATAATATTGTTGTTGTAGTGTTTAACGCCCACTTTTACTACTACGGCACCGCAGGCGGTGACACTGATGATACATGGAATGAAGATGGAGCACCGGTGGAATGAGATGGCGGGGGAAACCGGAGCACCCGGAGAAAACCCGCCCTGGCGCCGCTTCGTCCACAAAATGCTATGAATGAAGGTAATATTAGTTTATTTAAATCTCTGTAACCAGTAATGTACACTGACCAATGGAAAGTATGAATTGAATGCAAAGCAAGAGGAAAGAACACAATAAAAATATAGGTCAGCCAGCTTCACTATTTGGGAGTCCGGGCCCAGAGCCTAAAAGATAAGAGCCTTATACAGACAACCATGGTAACTCAAAGAACAATTACACTCAAAACCAGTATAACAATGCTATACCAGTTGAAAGGCCCGATAGTTTACAATCGAGCCAATAGTCATGCAAACCTGATGTTTGCTGGGTTCAATTTTTTGTCTTTTTTTCTTTCTTTCTTTCTTTCTTCTTCTTCTTCTTTTTTTTTTTTTTTTGCAAAAAAATCGTAAGTTTTAGGCTGCCATTGAATTAAAATTTCAAAAAGCAGCAGAAATACAGTACTCCATCACAAGAGGCAAGCTAAAAGACAACGAAGTCAATAGGCCACCACATGATTCTCTTCAGACACAACTATCTGCAAAGTATTTTTCCAGCAATTTAGAACTCTTAGCATGTAATTACCAGTTAAAAAATTGTATTAAAAAATTATATTAAATGTAATTAAAATGTATCCTTTTCTCTCAATTTGTTAATATGTAATACTTCCACCTTGTGTATATCATAGAAACTAGAGCTAATAAAAATTTTTCTTTGTCATGTTTGTTTTTCTCAACCCAAAATTAGTAGGAATTGCGTCATAAAGTGCTCGAAACATTCAAAAATTATTTTTTTGTTGCCCAGTGTTATTAAGAAGTCTGTCTGTCTGTCTGTCTGCCTGCCTGTAAACAGCATAACTCAAAAACAAAAAGTAGGTTAAAAACCGAAGTTCATATTAAAGTTTAATGTCTTTCAAGGATGCGACATGAAGATTTTGAAGAAAATAGCCCCACCCTAAACTACCCTTTACATGGAAAATTTTTCAAAAATTTTGATTTTCTTGAAAATGGCTAACGATTTTGATTAAAATGTCATGTTTGAGATATTTTTATGACAAATGAAATGTAAGTCTTGTGTTTTCTGGCTATATCCCCTGTAGTTGTATTTACTCTGGACAACTTTTGCATAACTGGTAAACCGTTAAGAGATAGACCAAGTGATACTATACAAAAAGCGTAGACCTTGCTAAAATACACAATTTATGTCTCAATAAATTTTCTTGCAGGGTGAACCAGTTTGGAGATATTCCTTGTTATGTGTGTGAGTTTCAGAAAACTTAAAACTTTCGCGAAATGGAACATCACTGTTCATGTTTTTATATGATAAGTGTGCAAAGAGAACAGAATCTCAAAGCTTTAAAAGGTTTGACTATCGCACAAAGTCTACTGTATTCTAATATTCCCCTTGCACCTACAAGGAAATAAGCAATAAGAGTCTGTAAGAATGGTTAGTACAAGAGTAGAGAAAGTTATGTGAGTGCAACACATCAGATTTTTGTTATGAGAAATCAGTAACTTTGAGAAATACTGTAAATCTAAGGATTACACCAATTTTAAAAAGGTTTCATCAGAACAAAATATGGAATGTAACCCTTATTGTGGACAACATTCTTTCTAAGGAACACTTCATAACATGTGACCTACACTTTTTCTTTTTCTCAGAATTCTATACAAATACGAATAAGTGAGCTGGTGAACAAACTGTTGTGCTACTGGTGGCTTAAGTCTTTGTGTAGCTTCTACCTTGGTCAGAAAGAGTACTGTGGAAGACTGACATAAGTCACATGCAACAGTGTCAACGATTCTACTATCATACCCAGAGCAGCATGTATCTCAGGTGCACTAGTGTGACCTCAGAGTGTAACATAGAAGTATTTTAGAAAAATTCAAGGAGAGCTTTTGAAAATAAAGTGAATTCCGGTTTTCAAGGTGCAATTTTAAATTCAAGGTGATTTCCCAGATATTCCAGGATTTCGAGTTAGTTAAAATTATGAACATCACAGTTGGTTTCAAGGCTTCATCAGGATGGTTGCAAGGATTTAAAGATTGTAGCTGAAAAGGGTAACTCATGCCATGGTGGGAAAAAAAGTAAAATTCATGAAACAGTTCTTCTTGCTACCAATGCAGATGGATCCCACAAACCTATACCATTTGTGATAGGAAACTCCAAGAATCCGAGGTGTTTTAAGGGTGTGAAAACAAAATCTGCGGAATATGAATCCAATCGGAAGTCTTGGATGACTGATTTGGCTCATGTTTAGAAACGCTCACTTTCCACTTGCCAGCCAGGTTCTAAGTCCGAACTTACTTTCTGCGCATGCGCCGGCAGTAGTTTCACAATCGCCCACTAGATTTCACTGCATAACTAGCAGACGATTTTCACATCTGCCAACATTGCTTTTTACACTACACTAGTTTTCGTTGCCAACACATTAAACACCGATATTTAACACATGATTAGCATGTGCCTGACCTGCAATCTAGCAGGAACATAAGATGTGCATCTTATCTTGTTTTCCCTGCAATATATACAATGTCTCCCTCCAGCTGCAGGTTGCAATGTTTGTATCAGATATTGTGGTTATTTGCATTGTACAGACATACACCGCTATCGCGTAGCGCAACTCCATACATTATTATATGATACGCTGGCTCGTTCTTTATTATTGTATTATATTATTATTTTTATTATATTATTATTATGAGCCGAAATGGATTTATTATTATTTTTAATCCATTATTATGGATTATTATTATACGATATGCTGGCTCGTTCTTCATTATTATATTATTTTATTATATTATTATTTTTATTATATTATTATTATTATGAGCCGAAATGGATATTGTTTAGTAAAGCTTACGTGATGAGTTGGTCAGAATTGGCCATTATGGATTATTATTATACGATACGCTGGCTCGTTCTTTGTTTAGTAAAGCTTACGCGATGAGTTGGTGAGAATTTCAGCAAAGTCCCACTCGGCAGTGGGATATTATTATATTATTATTAATAAATTATTTTTATATAATAATAAATAAATAAAATAATATAATAATATCCCACTGCCGAGTGGGACTTTAATATTATAATATAATAATAAAGAATGAGCCAGCGTATCGTATAATAATAATCCATAATGGCCAATTCTTTATAATAATAATGGATAATAATAATAATAATGGATTAAAAATAATAATAAATCCATTTCGGCTCATAATAATAATGGATAATAATAATAATAATAATAATAATAATAATAATAATAATAATAATAATAATAATAATAATAATAATGGATTAAAAATAATAATAAATCCATTTCGGCTCATAATAATAATAATAATAATAATAATAATAATAATAATAATAATAATAATAATAATAATGGATAATAATAATGGATTAAAAATAATAATAAATCCATTTTGGCTCATAATAATAATATAATAAAATAATATAATAATATCCCACTGCCGAGTGGGACTTTGCCGAAATTCTGACCAACTCATCGCGTAAGCTTTACTAAACAAAGAACGAGCCAGCGTATCGTATAATAATATAAATTTATTAATAATAATATATTATTGTATGTATGGATATTATAATTATTATAATTATTGTATATAATTGTATATATTTGTATATATAATTGGCTGAGTTGGTCAGAATTGGCCATTATGGATTATTATTATACGATACGCTGGCTCGTTCTTTGTTTAGTAAAGCTTACGCGATGAGTTGGTGAGAATTTCGGCAAAGTCCCACTCGGCAGTGGGATATTATTATATTATTTTATTTATTTATTATTATATAAAAATAATTTATTAATAATAATATAATTATAATATTAATATTATAATATAATAATAAAGAACGAGCCAGCGTATCGTATAATAATAATCCATAATGGCCAATTCTTTATAATAATAATGGATAATAATAATAATGGATTAAAAATAATAATAAATCCATTTTGGCTCATAATAATAATCATAATAATGGATAATAATAATAATAATAATAATAATAATAATAATAATAATAATAATAATAATAATAATAATAATAATAATAATAATAATAATAATAATGGATTAAAAATAATAATAAATCCATTTTGGCTCATAATAATAATATAATAAAAATAATATCCTCAATAGGCCCTCGTCGTATAGGAATTGCATGCATGCCTCTTCATTTAACAACAGAGGCGCCAAATCCAATATACTCATAAACCTAGCCATTGCACTACTTCCTTCCACGAAGGTCAATAGCATAATGCCGACTCCCGCAAAAACATTCAAACTTACTATTGGCAACAAACTCCTAGGGACATTCTGCTGTTGACAGCGCTGCATTAACACAGCAACTTCGGCAACTTTCGTGACCATTCATACACACTGCCAAGTGGGACTTTGCCGAAATTCTGACCAACTCATCGCGTAAGCTTTACTAAACAATATCCGACTGATTTTAATGGAACAGGGTAAAAGAAACTAGACATTAGAATGAAAATACGGATAGATGCACAGCAAATCTTACCTCATATAATTTTGGAAAATGTTTGAGTGGAATGTTTCACTCCTAACTACACCCAGTCATCTACAACCGCTAGATGTGAGCATCATTGCAAATTTCAAAGTTCATTATAGAAAAATGCTGATTCCACATTTAATAACACTGAATGATGCAGGAAATGAAAATCTCAGCATTAACTCACTGCAAGCCATGGAATTTATTTCAGCTGCCTGGAAGCAGGTATTATCCTCCACGATCAAATACTATTTCTTTAAATCTGGTATCTTGGTTGTCGCTGATGATGATGGTACCAGTAGTGATGAAGTTGCCTAGCCTATAAATAAGCTAGCTCTTCAGGAGAGTGCAAGTTTCAATACCTTTGTGCATTTTGATGAGTAGCTGTGTGTGGGGAACTGCAGGATGAGAAGATTATTGCTGATGTGTGCTACAAACACGGTGCTCATCAAGAAAGCAGAACAGCTTCAAGCAACACTCACAATAATGGGTATAACGACTCAAAACTTGAAATACCTAAAATGAGTGAAGTGTTAAGTGCAAAAAATGTGTGTGGGTCTTACGTCAGTGCAAAACATTGCAGTGTAAAAGCTCTAAGTTCATTAATATGTTTGTAAAATGAAGTGTATGCACTTAATGCAAGAAAAGTGAAACAAGCCAAATTAACTGATTTCTTTAAAGCAGGACCAAGTTCATAATAATGTTTTCCTCTCACATATCTTTGTAAAATTTTACTTTACTCATGTAGGCCCACTGTATTGCTTAAAAAAAAAATTTGATGCATAACAAAATCTCATTTGTAAGTATATAGTTCTTAGTTACAAGTAATCTTCCCTCTTCCCCTTGGTATACGCATAAATCAGGTTCAGCCGTAATTCTACTAAACCATCCCTACTTTGCAGATACTTGGTAACCAATTACAGTGATTATAAAGACAAGCCAGTCAAATTGTTCAGGCGGAAAGCAGAAAATAAGTTTAAACGTAATACACAATTTTACAAAATCTACAAAGATGGCACTGGAGACATTGTATGAGTTAGCATTGCTAGTTGAAAATAATCATCTGTTACTGCAGTTGAATCTCTTATTTCTGGCTCTTTTATTACATGAAGCAGATAAAATGTTATATTACAATTCTGTTAAAGTAATCCAAACAAATCCGTATTCTGACACTAGTGTAGGGCATGGAATTCATTTCAGCACAAGATATTGTTGAACAAAAAATTAAATAATATTTATATGGACTAAAGATGTTCGATTCAAATTGAATGGGTGGTGGATGTGTGATGCCATCAAGCTGTGGTGGAGGAGTAACATAGTGACACATGTTTTTATTCTTCTTTTTGTCTTTAACATCCTCCAACGTAATGTCATATCAGGCAGTGAACAAATGAAATTGGTGAAATGATGCCCAAATGAGCCTGAGGTCCATACAGCTTTAAGTTATCCGACATTCCTCTTCTCAGAATATGAGAAAACCCCGGAGAAAACCTTATCTGGATAATGTCACATGGTGTGATTAGGAGTTGTGGAGAGGGAAGCTGCTGAAGTAACTTGGATGGAGAGGTGATACTCTTGTCACAACTCTATACCAGGAACCATGCAATTTCTCAATTGCTGTATCTTGCATTCTCAAGTAGTACAACAAAGCTTTACTTATAACACGTATTATAAAAATTCTGGGAGAAGGTTATTAATGATCAAGGTGACAGAAAAGTAATTACAAATAATTAAGATGCGTCGGATTTAACAGCCATTCTGCAGATAACCTAGTAGGAGTTGGACATTGAAACTTTTCAGAAAGCTTCTTTACAGCTACTTGTTTGCACACGTCTTAAGCAGTGTCCCATTTATGCTAAGTACTTGACATATCTAGACATATGCCAAGAACTAAGGAAATATTCAAAGGCGGGGCCATTAAATATTAGGACGTGACTGGCAAAATATTTACGCTATACAAATGTGATATCTTTCATATAGATGAATAATTAATTCTTAATATGTTTTAATGCCTTCACGACACCTTTTAGGGTTATCCTGACAGGAGTTAATAAATGAATATGCGGCTTTTACCTGTTCCATTCAATATGGATGCACCACAGCAACAAACGAATACAAACAGAAATAGGAAAATACCAGTCGTAAACTGCATGTCGCTCCAACTTTCGTATACTGGCTGATATATGAAGCTATAAAATGTTCTGTTTCATATACAATAAAGCTACAACCACAGTAAATACGTCCTAAAGTTCATACGTTTACTCTGCTCCGGCGATTCTGTTATATGCTTTAATGGTTCTTCCCCGTTCCACAGTAAAAACAAACCCATTCACCAACGCCTGTAGCTTATGCACGCCCCAAAACAAAACACAATATGTGCCAATGTATACACCAGAGAACACCTATAGCGTATACACTTTATACCGGCTTTACGCTCATAAACAGCTGTTGAAGCACGTGACTCAACATTTTACTTTCAGAGCTTATAGAGAACAGCACAGAATTGTGGCACAGAACATGTAAGGAGGCAATTCCTCTAGCTGAACCGCTAAATTTAAAATGGTGTAACGTTTTCTATTGCAAACTTCGTACTTACATGCTTACCCCTAATACAAGATAAAATACGCTACTGCAACTTATTCTTTTGACTAAAATAAAACTAGTTTGACATATTACTCCTTTTATTGCATGGGCTTATATTATATTATTTAACGGATTTTGGCTCAAATTAAAATGTGGGATGCTAGCGTACATCATTAGAATTCTGTGTTAATATTTATAAATTAAACACACGCACATTGAAGTAAGACGGTGTTTAACTGCAAGTAAGCGTTTACATGCCAAAATTAAGAGTGGCGGATGAGCCTCCTTGTAAGAGTAAAGTTTATTCAAAACGTGATAAAATATTACACAAAATGCCAACTTTTTAACTGCAAACACATATTACAAGTGTCAATGAAAATAGGAGTGACTGCTTATTTTATGTGTAAAATAGAGTTTCCAACGTTAAGAAAAGTTTCTCTAGGACTCTTTTTTATATTTTAAGCTGTTTTAAGGCACTTGTAATTTTTCTACCAATAACATACATGCTCTCGAGGTAATTGTGTCCTTAAGTGGTGGATGAGAACCAGCCGATTTACATTTTTAAACTTTATATTGGGCAATTCATGTATGTACAAATGATTGTTCAAATGAAACCGGAGATCAAAGAGCTGACATTTATCCTCTTAGGATAGGGGGAAACCCAGAAAAATACCATCTGAGACGGGAACTTCTATGTATATATTTGTAATTTTAGATTAAGAATGTACATAAATATAAGATTTTAGATATAAGTATAACTTGGTATTGTGCAAAGAAGTTGCCTTTTGGAAGTAGGTTGACCTGAATAAGTTTCTGAAGGCCACGGAACAAACAATCTTTTGTCATCCCAAGCCGAGGGACATTTTGCCAGAAGTCCAAGGACACAGCTGGGGGAAGATTGTTCCCTCCTCCATAACGGGACTAGAGAGAAAGTGCGGGGGTGAGATATAAAGAGAATAACGTAGAAGCGGACGGTTGGCTCTGGTGTTGCGATGTCGCGACGAGGGAGAGCCTCGTATCGCTAAATAAGTATAGCTTCGCGCCAAAAGAAACGTCGAGGTATGAAAATAGACTGTGATTAGTGTAAAGTAAAGCAGATAGCAATCTTAGAGCGAAACACCAGAAACTTGCTCAGGTCGGCACTTCGAGGCAAATGAAGTGTTGAATAATAAACTTAGTAAAAGTCTGTGTTGTGTTGTCATCTAACCTCGCGCCCGAGAAACATCCTCTCATGCCTACCTAAATCCGGCACCCAACGTCCAGAACCCGCTACAAAGGCGCCCAAAGTCACGACCCCGTTACAAATGGCATCCCAACGTGGTGGCTCGACAAAGAATGACAACCAGAGGATCACCGATGGAAGCAGTTGACTCGGCGAGAATAAATCGACGCGTAGGAAGAAGGTGAACTTCAACCCAGGGACAGCAGTAGAAGCCATGGACGCGAAAAGGAGACGACGACCAAGTAACATCACGAGCGACAGGAAACAGCCTCAAGACCTCGGAGGAAAGGCGCACGAGGTGCTGTTTCAACAAGCGAGACAATCAACATCAGAGGACGACCACATCAACCCAGCAACGCAAGTCGCCGAAAGGTCAGAGTTAAACAAACAATCCTATGTAAAGACAAAATATATCACAGTTAAAATAGTAGATGCATGAAAACAAATGTGTGGAAGAATGAGAGGATATTATATACTGTATGACTGAGTGGGAAAGATTAGAATAGGGTAATTTTAAATAGATGCTCCTTCGTAGCGGAAAGTTAAGTAGAAATACCAAAATGGAGTCGTTAGAACAGAATAAAGAAAACATAGCTGGGAGCAGCGACGCAGTAGGGAATACTTCGGAAGATTACTTTAAGATACTCTTGGAAAAAATTAGTGGTCAGGTTAACGAAATGGGTGAGAGATTGGAAAGTAAAATTAGTGGACAGGCTAAAGAAATAAACGAAATGTGTGGTCAGTTTAAGGAACTAAACGAAAGGGGTGATAGATTGGAAAGTAAAATTAGTGGTCAGGGTAAAGAACTAAACGAAATGAGTAGCAGATTAGAGAATATGGGTGGTCAAGTTAAAGAACTCTTAGACGAAGGATTTAGGACCCAAGAATCAAAGCTCAAAGAACATTTAGATCACAAGCACCAGGAATTTGAGGAGAGAATGAGGGAGCAATTAAATACACAGCAGGGGAGCATTTCCGAAATCCAGGAAGGGTTAAATTCCTTTAGAATTAACGTAGACGAAAATTTAGAACGTATGAAAGAGATGTGTGAAAGAAAAAATGTAGAAACTATGAAACTGCTGACGGATGAGCTAATAGCTATTAAGAACGCAGTGCATGGGGAGGTAAATGAAACTTTGCAGGTAGTGCACGCTGAATTAGAAGCTGAGGGACAAGAAATTAATAAACTTAAGGAAAACACGGAGAGACAGCTGTTAGCTCATCTAGAGGTAGATAACCGTTCAAAAAAGAACGAGAGTAGAATAGTGGAAATCCAGGGATCTGTAGAGAGAATAGAGATACAATTAAGAAGTATTAATGATGGTAATGCGACAAGCGCAGTTGACAGTAATGGAAATAACTCAATTGTAAATAGTGCACAGCATGAGGCTGCAGCTATAGAGAATGTGACACCTAGCTCCTTCCACGTGAACCCGTCTAATACAGGAAATAGTCTTAGTCAATATGGGCAATTACTGAATGAAGTGTCTGTTCCCATTTTTGAAGAGTCTGAGGCCATAAATCCTAAGCAATTCCTTATCGACTTAGACCGCTATTTCGAGATAAAGGATATACCGGAACAGCTCAAAATGTTTGTTGTGCGTAAGGCTCTGAAAAATAGATCTCTGACGTGGTTAAGGCTTGTTTTGGGGGAAAATTGTTCTTACGAGTATTTCAGGCAAATGTTCCTTAACAAGTACTGGAACGCGACTACGCAGAACAAAGCCAGATCAATATTGAGCAACGGCCGATACAATGAACACGGCCGACAGTCGATGACGGACTACGTGTTAACTTGCGCGCAAAATTGCAGATTAGTCGATCCTCCTGTAAGCGAAGCAGATTTTATTTCGCAAATTATTAAACATTTCCCACAGCAGATTACAAATTACCTGATTGTAGCGAGACCAAAAGATATTACTGAATTAATAGATCTTGTGTCAGCTTTTGAAAGTAGCAACTGGGAACGGGAGTTTGATTATGGTTCGCGGAGAAATGAAAGGGGAAGCTGGCGTGGTCAGCCGAGTTCACCGCGCGCCAACAGAAATTACAATGGGAACCATAACCGAGACGTTGGCCTCAGGGAACGATACCGAGATGACCCGCCAAGATTCGAGGGTAGGCCAAGAAACGGCAGACGAGAGCATCAGGTAAATTTAATTAGAACGGAGGCGAATTTCCATGACGGGCCGTACCGACCTAGGGGACGTCGAAACAGGCATAACCCGAGAACCCCGTGGAGAGCCCACGACTCCGACGAAGAGCATTACCGTAGAGAAGACAGGGGAAATTACGGTAGCGGATATAGCTCGCGAGGAAATAACCGACGGGGCCAAGGAGGGGGAAATTCTAATATGCCCGGAGGTCAAGAGATCTTAGTGGCGCCTGTGAGAGAAGGATTTGCAATAGTGGACGGAAATAATCCGGAAAACTAAATTGCGATCTTGTTGTGGACCGGAAAAAGATTGCACCGAACCCTGGGGTGATTTACTGCACTGGGCTACGGTCCGAATTAAATGATGACGAAAGTGAACAATTGGCAATACTGAAGAATTACTCGGACGAAAACGAAGTAGAATCCCCGGTAATAGAGGTTAAAGTAGGAGGTAAAGCGGAGTTATTTACAGTAGATACCGGTGCTACCATGAATGTATGTAGCGCGAAGTTTTTCCAAGGGTTGCTAAACCGAAATGTCAAGATGATGACTTTACCTACTTCTAATGTGGTTTGCAAGGTAGCCGTAGGCAAAACGGTGCAAAGAATTAAACTGCAGACCATGCTATGCTTAGAAATCGGCGGGGAGGTGTTTGAGTACATATTCTTAGTGATCGATAATTTGATTTGTGATGCCATTATTGGATGTGACATGTTGTACGACCTGAAGGCGGTCATAGACTTCGCAAAGGGAAGCTTAATTTTAAATAAAGGTGAAAGGAGAATAGGTGTACCGTTTGTTCGTAACATAAAACAAAGTGAGATTGTTGGCATGTTAAATGAGTCGGATATAGGAGACGAACACTTATTTATCCAGCACATGCGTGTAGAAACGGAACCGGTTGTAAAGATTGCTATCAGGTATAACAAACCCGAGGGTAAAAGACCTCCTTTTAGTGAAAAGGCGGACAGTACTTTGGAGCGAGAGAGAGGGAAAGCGCCCGTACCCTTATTCGTGGAACAAAGCCACCAAGTTCGGCAGGCTGCAATGAAAGAAAAGCTGACCGAGTCTTACCAATTGACCAAGGAACAAATGAGCCAGTTAGAAGACACATTAACTAAAAATGCTAACACCTTCAGTAAATTACCCGGCAGATGCAAAGCATATCAACACAGTTTCGAGGTAAAAGACGCGAAAGCTTGTAATTACCGACAGAGGGAACTACCATTAGCCATACAGACGCAGGCTAGAGCTATTATCAACCAAATGTTAGAACTAGGAATACTTAGAATCTCAAATTCGGATATAATTAGTCCCGTTGTTTGGATAGCGAAGAAGGATGGCAGTTTAAGGAAAACATTGGATGGACGGGGGGTAAATAAATACACCCTTCCCGACTATTTTAGGAGCGAATCTATTGAGCAGTTGATCACTAAGATGTCCAGGGGCCGATATATTTCCTCGATTGATTTAACGGCGTCATATTGGCAAGTTGAGCTCAAAGAAGAGGTTAGGAAATACACGAGTTTTATCTTCGAAGGGATACAGCTAGAATATACTGTCTGCCCTTTCGGAATGCGTACCTCGGGAAATGGTTTGCTTCGGGCCATAAATGAAATTTTAGGGGATGCCACGAGGACGTATTTGCTCCATTATGTGGATGACTTCTTGATCATAGATAAAAATTTTGACGAGCACATGAAACATGTAGATTACGTGTTGACGAAACTTCGAGAAAATGGAATGACTGTAAACCTCGAAAAATCTAAATTCTGCGTAAAGGAGGTAGAATTTTTGGGGTACATAATAAATGAAAAGGGGCTAAAACCTGACAAAAAGAGAATAGATGCCATCATGAATATTCCGCCCCCTAAAACGGTTAAACAAGTTAGAAAACTGAATGGCGTCTTAAACTATCAGGCGAAATTCATTCCACAGTATGCCAGTATAATGGAACCTATAAGGGAATTATTGAGAAAAGGGGTGAAATGGCATTGGGGTGCCACCCAGCAGAAGGCGTTCGAGAAGATTAAGCAGTTGTTTGCAAACTCTATACTACTTGAGAGGCCTAGGGATGGACTTCCTTATGAAATTTACGTGGACGGTTCATGCCAAGGGTTTGGAGCTATTCTAGGGCAAAGGTCAGCTCCAGACCAGTTCCATGTTATAAGTACGGCTTCCAGGGGGCTGAACCACGTAGAGAGAAACGCGTCAGTGACAGAAATCGAGATCTGTGCGATGTATTTTGCCATTCAGCGATTTAGAACTTACATATACCGCAAAAAGGTAAAGATCTTCTCTGATCACATTAGTTTGTCTTTTCTACAGAAATGTAAGTATACTAGCTCAAAGATGTGTAGGTACGCTCATGAAATAATGATGTATGACGTGGAAATCCTACATATACCGGGAAAGATGAATACGTTCAGTGATATGTTATCGCGACTAACCCATCATGCTGAAATACCCGATAATATGGGTGGAGTGCTAAGAGAAATTAAAGTGTTGAAACTAGAGATATTAATGGATAGGGGATTAAAGGAGAAATTAAAGAAAATCAGCGAATTGCAGAGGAAAGACTGTAAGTTGGTCAGTTTAATGGTCAAAGCGCCGGAAATAGATGGACAGGTGGAAGGTAGTTTGGGAATGAAAGACGAAGTCTTATATAAAAAGCACGGAGCCATTAACCCGAAGTGGAAGACGTACATTCCTGGTAGCCTGGAAAAAGAAATTATTACGACGTTCCACAAAGCGTTATGTCATTCAGGGACGGACAGGACGACTGCTACCATTTTGGAAAATTTGTACATCCCTAAGTTAAGACGGAAGGTAAGGCATACGGTTACGGTGTGTGACGTATGTCAAAGAGCGAAGCCACTGCAAGTCGCGTACGATTACGAGACGAACGCCATCCTACGGGACAAACCAAGATCCTTAGTTACGGTGGATTGTCATGGCGAGTTACCCCGAGGAGCGTTTGGATATAGATACGTCATAGTATTTGTAGACGTGTTCTCAAAGTTCGTTAAGATTTACCCGGTTAAAAAGATCGATAGTGCCACATGTTTGAATAAATTGCTGAAGTACTATATTCCCCAGGTCGGAAAAATGGACGCATTACTAGCAGATAACGCTACCATGTTTACAGGAAAGAAGTTCGTTAACACGATGAAAGAACAAGGTATCAAACTTTACCACTGTTCGCGTTATCGGCCGAATAGCAACCCGACCGAGAGAACCATGAGAAACCTATCGGTGTATCTGCGAGTATCCTGTAGTAAGCAACAAACGAAATGGCCCGAGATGATACCGACAATTGAAAAGATATTAAATGAATCGGTAAACCAAGTCACGGGATTCAAACCGGTAGAGTTAATGCAAGGCAAGCTCATTAACACGATGGGTGCGAACATACCGCGAACCCTTGATGTGGAAGGCGCCGTGAGTACGTCGCAATTAGAAATTATGGAAGTGGCCGCAGAGCGAATGAGAAAGAGGGCGGATAGACGTAAAGAAAAACATAAGGCGAAAATGAGGAAAAAGTGGAAATTACACAAAGGCGATCTCGTATTGGTGAGAAACAAGAAACTTTCTAGCGCCATAAACAAATATAACCAGCGCATGGGACTTTTATACAAGGGTCCGTATAAGGTAGTAGAGGAATACGGAACTGACACGTACTTGCTTATGGACTTGAACAGCGGTAAACTAGGGGGAAAATGGCATAAGCAGCTATTACGTCCGTATCTTCAGGACGAGCTCAGAACCGAAGAAGAACAAATAAAGGAAAGAGCACGCAAAAGTACATAAAGAGTAAGTATTCGAGGTAAGATACGCCCGAGTCGGCCTATCAATTCGAGAGCTTGGTCATTACAAAATAAATGGTGTCAGGGGTCTAATTACTTATCAAAGGGAGACCGAAGATGAGGGAAACAATGACAAGCAACAATTGAAATAAAAATAATGGTTTAAAATACGCGCGAAGAGGTATATAAGTTTACAAAGACAGATGAAGGAACAATGGTAAACTTGGAAGGATATAGGTGAAGATAGGTAGAAATAAGTGTAAAATTAGTAGCTCGTAAATGTGATTAGATTAGCAGTACAAAAGGTCATTATGTGAAACACTGGTTAAGAATTGAGGGACCCTGGAAGACATTGAACCCTTGTGTTTACGTTGGCCAGGTAGACAAGGAGAACCTGTGTCAGTGACCTATATGTGTGATAGTGTGAGGGAAGAAAGTGAAAGTCCAAGACAGGTAGCTAATTGAAAGCAAAGGTATGCTACGAGGAAGTGGACATTATCATGTGTAAGTTAAGCTGAAGTCAGGACTTCGGAGGAAAATAGAATTTGGTAATCAAGAAAAAAGGAGAAATCTCTCAAAGATCTTCCTGTTTTTCTTGTTACAAAATCCGGCGCATTTGAGACGGGAACTTCTATGTATATATTTGTAATTTTAGATTAAGAATGTACATAAATATAAGATTTTAGATATAAGTATAACTTGGTATTGTGCAAAGAAGTTGCCTTTTGGAAGTAGGTTGACCTGAATAAGTTTCTGAAGGCCACGGAACAAACAATCTTTTGTCATCCCAAGCCGAGGGACATTTTGCCAGAAGTCCAAGGACACAGCTGGGGGAAGATTGTTCCCTCCTCCATAACGGGACTAGAGAGAAAGTGCGGGGGTGAGATATAAAGAGAATAACGTAGAAGCGGACGGTTGGCTCTGGTGTTGCGATGTCGCGACGAGGGAGAGCCTCGTATCGCTAAATAAGTATAGCTTCGCGCCAAAAGAAACGTCGAGGTATGAAAATAGACTGTGATTAGTGTAAAGTAAAGCAGATAGCAATCTTAGAGCGAAACACCAGAAACTTGCTCAGGTCGGCACTTCGAGGCAAATGAAGTGTTGAATAATAAACTTAGTAAAAGTCTGTGTTGTGTTGTCATCTAACCTCGCGCCCGAGAAACATCCTCTCATGCCTACCTAAATCCGGCACCCAACGTCCAGAACCCGCTACAAAGGCGCCCAAAGTCACGACCCCGTTACACATCTATAATAGTAAACTCATCCTAACTCAGATTTGAACTCAGATTATTGTGACAAATGACAAGTCCAGTTGCTTTGTATTCCATTTTATTTCTTCCAAAACTGAATGACAAAGCACACTCCTCTGTTGTATTGTTAACACAATTTACAATTCGTCGTTATCTTGCAACTCACTGATATTCTGCTCAAACTACAACACTGATTTCTCTGACCGGCCCGACCACCCATCTCACTTATACATCCGAGAATGAGGTAGCGCCGATTTTCATCTCCATCTTCACTCCAAGGATTAGGCAATGCTGCCTGTTCCGGCTTCAAAACATGTCTGACCATCGTTTTCTTGGTCTCCCCGGATGTCTTTTCCCAATAGGCCTGTAGTTTAACTTCCCTTGGGATCCTTTCTCTAGACATTCTGTTAACATACTCTCTCCATTCATTTCTGTAATTAAAATTTTTTCTGCCAAAGGATGTATTTCTAGTTCTTACCTTATTTTTTTCATTTGGAATTTTATCCAAAAGTGTGCATCCTTTTACTGTTCTTAAATATCTCATTTCGGCAGCCTGTATCTTATTTATCTCAGCTTTTGTCAACGTCCATGTTTCGGGCCCACAAAGAAAAGTAGGCACAGCCATCACTTTATAAAACTTTTTACTATACCGTCCATTTCCAACATGTACGCTGATTGTTGTATTAGTACTTTAAATGATTCGGATATCCTCTTCGAGACATAATTTCTCATAGTTTTCCCCAAACTTACACGGTCAAAAGCTCTTTCATAATCGATAAAAACTGCACATGTTTCAAGGTTAAATTCCCTTCCTTTTTTCTATTATCTACTTAACTGTAAAAGTAGCATTTATACAAGATCGTCCATTTCTAAAACCATTTTGTTCTCTAATAATAGAACGTCTGATATGGCTTGCAATCTTTTACTTAACATTCTTGCATATATTTTATATCCTGTATTTAAAATACTTATTTCCCTAACTGCCATTTTTTTCTGGAAAAATATTTTTTCTCCAAGCGTCTCGTGCGGTGTAGAACCAGTCTTTGTTCTACCCGCTTATTGTCGTATTTGTTTACTGGCCTGCGCCTACAAGAAGTAATGGGAGGTAGCAAACACTTGGTTCTCTTTGGAAGGCGGTCGGTGTCACACTGCTCCTTCCTGAGGGCTGTTCGGAACTACCATCACCGTCGTAATGGTCTAGTCTAGACGATCCGAATGTACAGCTTGTCTAAAACGTCGTGACACTCGGTATGTGTAAGTGAGGAGAAGTGGTGAGAGTGGTGGGGGAGCAAGTTGCTGAAAGGTTATCAGAGCTTGGAGGCAGTCACATATACAACGCATGAACTTATCACTCACGGCAGCTGGAAGAATGGCCCCCACTTCTCTTTTATACAAGTGCTCCGTGCTATTGCGCATATTTGCTTCGGGAGTTGGGAAATGTCAGGACGTTTTAGACAAGCTGTACCACCAGCATCTTCCCTCGGGGCAGCCTCTGTATGCTGTAAACCACGTCGCTGCACCTCTTCTCTACGTGGCACGCTTCTTCGCATGATTTTGTCAACACCTATTGGTCTGTACGCCATCCTGCTTGAAATCTGCGGCAGGCTCGCCGGTCGTGACAGATCTTCATCCGATTGTCCTCCAGTGGGGTGTGTTGAACCGACCATCCTGCGCACAACGTGAAAACGACCCACGGGGCTCCATGCTCACTGACCTTTCTGGTGCACTTTTGCAGCCACCTTGCTCTTAGAGAGCCCAATCGCAACCTCCGCCAGGGTTACTCTGCAGACCACACGATCTTCAGTGGGGCTTCGGTGTGTTATCCCGTCTTGTCCGACTCACAGGACCCTTCTGCCGACGTCGAAAGTGGTCTTGTGGCTCTCGAGGGCGTCCAGTCCTAGTATCACCCACTACGCCATCTTCACGATGAACATTTACTGACATATAACTCTCTGCTCCAACCTCAACTCGAGCCAGGCCTCTTCTTCCACAGGCAAGGTGAAGCCTGATTCCGCCACGCTCTCTTAGGCCCGATCTCGTTTCCTCGTGGACAAGCTCTCCGCCATGTCCGATCGGATCATGGTCATGGCTGCACACGTGCCCACCAGTATCCGGCACAGCTTCCCCTGTACCCTGTCGTCTGCGATGATGTTGTTCTCCACTCCTCTGTCCAAGGCGCACAGTCACTAAATGGGATAGCTCCGACGGCCCCGCCGTGTTCCACGCCACGATGTTCTTTACTTGTTTGCTCATGCTGGCATGCTGGCTGCCCACATCCTCAACACACTCCGCTAGGGGATCTTTGCAGAAGTCCCTAAGCAGACCCGTCGTCTCCCTCGCGTCGCATACTTCCTTTCTCCGAGACGGGCGTAGCAGTTACCTCTGCCGTTAAGTGCTCCCTCTCCAGTTCTGCACTTTTCCGCCCACCCCTGGCATTCAGCTTTTTGACGCTGCCATCAAATCTGCCTTCTAGGGCGCTAAGACATTCCCATTACGTCCTCCAATATGTGCCAGGTCTTTCCCCTTTCCGCCGAGTTCTTTCACGTCTTCCTTCATGCCGACCAGTTGTTCGTCAATCTTCACCTATAGCTCCATCTTCATCCCGGTCATTTCTGTTTTCATCTTCTCGATACTGGAACTCATCGGCGTCGCGAAGGCGGGACAAGCCCCCTTGGAAGTTAATGAACTCAATGTGCTGACTATTAAGCTATTATTTATTTTTTATGTAAAGGGAAATTTTGATTTAGCACAAGTTAATACGGTTATCCGCAACACATACTATAACTTTTGACAGTAAAATGATGAATTAATTCCATTTTTATCTCCATTTCCTGCATTCTAAATTCCAGTTTTGTCTCCATCTGCTGCATTCTGAATTTCATTTCTACCATGCTACACGACTGTTTCTCAAGCATTGGCTTCTTCGTGACGTAAATGTCGCACTCCTGACGCCAGCTTGACAGTGACAAGTCTAGTTTATTTCTTTGAAACCTGAATCACAAAACACAGTGATCTGTTTTATCGTTAACACAATTTACAATGCGTCATGTTCTCGCAACTCACAACTGTTCTGTTCTATGCAATCTCGATACAAATATTGCTCACTGTCTGCACCTCACTGACAGTGTTACTCACTCATTCACAGTTCTCTCAACACTAACCGGCTCAACAATGACTTTTCTGATAGTCCCGATTCGCTTATACATCCGAGAATGAGGTATAGTGCCATTTTTTCTGGGAATATAGGTTTTCTCGTGCTCTCTAAAACGGGCCGTTTTTTCTACCCAGTCGTCATACTTACCTACAAGTAGCAGTATGAGGTAGCTAACACTTGGTTCTCCTTTGCCAGCGTCAAAATATTTTGAATGTGAAGAGAAGCTCCACATCAATTATTATGCATTTGCGAAATTCACCAAAACTAATGAAATCCATCAATCATAATTTGGCTTGAAATATTAGCTTTTGCTGCTAATAATGAGTGATTAAAGTGGTATTTGGCATTGATTAAGGAAATGCTCAATTTATATTTTGTAATAGTTCTGAAAAAATACTGCATAAATTATACCACTTTTACGGCAGTTTGAAAAGAGCTACAATGTAATCAGTGGTGTGTTATTAACATATGTGTTTAATATCCTCATGAACAGTGAACTGTTCCAGTATGAAGAAAGCTTGAAGCAGTTTATTATTCACACTACCTGTGGCTAAATCTGAAACTTTGAACTAGATATAGAGTATCACACAAAGGAAGCGATTTTTAATATAATAATAAAACACATAATTTATAATTTTAATTTATTTGAAAATTGCTAAGTATTATGTCAATGTGAAGCACAAAGACTGCGGTTAAACATGAAACAAAATATCAGGCAAATGTCCTTCACAGCTTTATCTGCACACATCCACTATGTAGACAAAATTTTCGACCACTCCATAGCAAAGTTCCGCTTGAATTTGATCCATGACATGCCTAATTTCTGCCTTGAGTTTGGGAATGGTTCGTGAATTGTTCACATAAATAACTGCGACAAAGAAAGGTCAAATCACACGGTCTCGGTGGCCAGTTCTAATTGCCGTTACGGGATATAAGACGAGCAGGGAATCCTTCTCTCAGCAAACATTGTTCCAATGGCAGATTGCCCCATCCTGCTGGAACCAAAAGTCTTCCACATTAAATTCTTGGAATTGCGGCCATAAAAACTGTAAACGGACGAGAGCGACATTCTCTACCGATCGACGAGAATGAGGACCTCGGGTGACATAATATACCCTGCCGATCCTGTATCTTCAGTCTCTGCACTGATGAGGCATTAGGGGCATTTCGTTTACCAAAAATTACACAGTGGTGAAACGGTCTTTGTGTAGCATTCACCGTGCTTAAAATGCACTTTCAAATGCACTGCATGTATCGCTCCATTTTAGCTCATAACAATACGCACAAATAATAACTGACAATAACAATCGGTAATCTCAATATGACGAGGTAACAGTTGCTTAAATTTCAGGTCTTGCAAACTAAAAAACCGAAAGAAGTGCTCAATTTAAAAATTGCATTCTTTATGGTAACATGTCTATTATTTGTCTGGGGGGTATACACAGTGTCTACCTATTAATATGGGGTTGCAGAGGATAAAAACAAGCAGAAATCCCAGTGAACGACACAAGGATTACTTGGCGAGAGTGAGAGCAACGACAGAAAATTATTCAAATATTATTAGTTATTTAGTTGTTATAATCTGCACATTGTAAATTGTATAATTGATATAATTACAAATAAAGTTACAAAATAAAACGTCCATAATAAGGTCGGGCATCTAGAGGTCCGGTTATTAGATATGCAGATTTTATTTTACGTTTATTTTAGTTTTATTAATATGGGGCATTCTGAGCTCGGACTGTTGGAGTGAGTTGACTAAACATTTAAAATACACTTTCGTTTGGCAGGGATTGTTATGCTGAGATTGATGTTATACATATAACCCTTGGCTCTACTGATCTGGATTCATTTGAGCATTTGTGCTCACTAAACCCGGAGGCGTGTGCATTTTTTAGGTTCATTTTTCATTTCAATTACACTATTTCTGCTAGTGATGGTCTACTTTGCGAATGACACCGGTACGTATATACGTCTCTAGTATATCTGTAATTATTATTTAGGTGCTTGCTGGTCTTATTATTGTGTAATTTTATAGTATGTAGCGCATTTTGTTTTTTGTCATTTCACGAATGGGCTTTTGTGTTGCGTTCATTTACCGTAGAGGTTGCAACGATTCATGTGTGCATGTCGTAGCCAGTGGCATGTTGCAATAGTCCATGTGAGCATGTCGAAGCTAGTCATGTGATAATGACAACATTAAAGACACGTCTTGTCTGAGGTGTAATAAACATTAAAACTGCATGGTGACAATGCATTTCAGCATTCAGAATAGCCAACATAGTTTCATGTCTGCAAACAGAATGCAAACGGATTGTGGCATTTGAATGAAACTGCAAAAATTGAAGAAGTTACGTTGGTATCTTCAAAATTGCATGTACTTGCGCAATAATTTTGACAGCACATAACAAGGATGCCAACTAGCAACTTTACTGCTGATGTTTTTTAACTCTTTCATAGTTTAACGCAAAAATAATACTCTAACGGTGACCGCAAATTAAAATAGTATATTTTGGATCTTTGACATGGCAAAAAATCAGTTATCTTTACATTGTTAATCAGATGCTAACAATGGACTTGGATGATTTCATGCTTGCCTGACGTTGGCTACTCTACTTATATAAAAGCAGGAGTAGGTGAGGATCGAAGCAGTGTAATGTTTGCTGTTGTCAGTTGTCTTGAGAGAGAAGACATTTGGTGAACTGTAAAGAATTTTAGGAAGATCAAGAGGATTATATTGTATAAGTAATTTATCACCATTCCTTTTCAATTTTGGAGGAAGGTAAGTGAATTGTAAAGACTGCATAAGATTTCGTTATTTATTACCCATAATGTAACTTTATCTTCCAAGGCGGAGTTCCCGCAGAAAGGAAGCAGTTTATTTAGAACTTAAATACTGAATAATAGGAAATTTTGCGCTCACAGGAAATTGTTTATTTCGTCTTTATCTCAGAAATAGAAAAGAAAAAGATGGAATTGATGGAAATGAGATATTGATTGGTAGACAGTGCATAGAGGAATCAAATACAATTGTGGGAAATTAGGTATTAAGGAAATGTACATTTTGTAAATAATAGTGTAATATTGCAAACATTTACGTCTCATTATTTTTGGTTTTACAACGTTGATGAATGACTTCTTGCAGTATTTTTGTCATTATAGCCATTTCCGATAAATTAGCGAAGGGCTACAGTTAAAGTTGAGCATCTTCAGTCACTACTGCCATTTTTCCGCAGGTGATTATGGGTATCGGAGATCGCCGTATTAATATAACATACCACTATTCATGTCACTTACGCACGTTTAATGCCTAGTAAAGCATATTACAATATATAATTACAAAACATATATTACAATGTATAATTTTCAAAACTAGACGTATAAAATTCTATGATGTCCTTTTAGCTCTCGCAAAACGGATCTACTTTTTCATTGCTGTTGACAATACTGTTTTGAGATATTACATCTTTACAAAATAAAAGGTGTTCATTTGCCTTCCAGTTATCAAAAAAATGTGTCTTTAATAAATTTGTGACATCTTTTACTTCTTTCTCCTTTACGGATACCTCTTACATCTAAGCTCCTTTCAGTAAGTACTTCTAAGCTTTTACCTTGCTTCACAGTGATCTGGCTTACACACAAATCAGTCTGACACTTCGTCTTACCTCTCACTAGAACTTTGCCTGAAATGACTTGCTGTCGACGGGCCCTTAAACTCCACTCCTTTTCATAATGGTTGTAGATTCTAAGAGTTTTTAGGCCTGATAATAGTATTTTGCATTCTTTCTGTATTAGCTCAAAACGTAGTTAGATGGAATGAATGGCTAGGAATAGGAAGGATCATTTGCTTCTTCGTTTGGTCAGCAGAGCTCAGGCACATTGAACAAGCCATACTATTATGGAATATGCGGATATTCTTTTGAAAGAGTCCCATGAGAGTTTCATGAGAATTTCGTCAAAGTCCTACTTGGCAGCGTGAGCGAATTCTTACGAAAGTTACCGAAGTTGCAGTTTTAATTCAGTGCTGCCAACAGCACTATTTCTCCATTAATTTGTTGCCAATCTTAAATTTGAATGTTTTAGCAGGACCAGGCAGTATGCTAGTGAACTTGATATATAGAAGCAAGTTGTGAGGGTGCAATGAATTGCCTCATTAGTATAGTAGATTTAGCACCTTTGTGTTATAATAAGGAATAATGTATACAATTCCTCTACGATGAGGGCCTGCTGAGAACCTGAATGCTATGCAGGGAATGTGATGCCGTGCTACACCCCATAACAAAAATTAATTAGTGTTAATTAATCGGTGTTAATTTAGCGCTTCCAGTAGAGTTTTTTTAGTGGGTAGTGTCCTAAGGCGAAGCCTACAGTGCCATCCCAGTGCATGGGGCTCCATAAATGGATTTTTTCTCCACTCGACAATAAAAAAAATAAAACGAGCCAGCATTTGGTGGACCAGTAACAAGGCAATAACGATAATGTACATAATAATGCACACAACAATAGCATAGAATCGTGCTAGCGATATATCTGTGTGGGCAATAACGATAATATACACAACAAAACGATAATGTACACAAGAACTGTATGGAGTTGCGTGGCGATTCTACTAATGACTGTCGGCGTATGCCCTGTAAGTAGCTTCGGACTTAGAATTTGGCCAGCAAGTGCTACGGGACTCTTTCTAAAGAAGAGCCGGAATATGCACTGCAACTAGTAAGATACCCACCATGAATAATGAATACTCTTGCATCATGTAAGGAAAAAAAGTGAAAATTTGTAAGCCACCAGCATTTCAAGAGTAAACTTCGCAACATGCATTGCAATAGATCCACAATAATGAATAAGTGTAAATCACCATCACATGCAATCTACCCTATGTAGTGAGTATTTACTTCTTGAATGAGATATTAAATAATTCCTCCATATTATATGGGGAGCGAGTATATAAGAATGGCCATATTTCAGATGATTTTATGTTGATTAGGATTGGCTACTAGTTGTAACATGGAAGGTTAATATAAACTTTTATTGCAGAATACTAACATCTTTTTTGGAACGCTATTTGTTGGTTTTTGCAAATCACCTGCATGCCTTGCACTGTGGTAATGCACAGCATGCTTTGTTGTGAAGTTATCAGGATTATCTGCACAATACCTCAAGAGATACAGATACAGGCATTCACCATTTCTATCACCTGCACATTCTGCAGTGCTTAACAAGCCATTTATTGTACATGCTTGTCATTCCAGTATTTTTATTTTACCATTACAAGTATCTGCAAACAGCCTAACTTTCTTAACTCCAAAAAGCTTGGATATGCACAGATGACTGTATTGCTAACGTAATTTCATTTGAATCTGTAGGATGCTCATTTTTTGTCCAAGCAAAATTAAAAACTTTTTTTTTTTCTAATTCATACTGAAATCTCCATATTTATTCGCTATTCCTTGAACATTCCATGTACCTAGTCGAATTATCCATTTCCTTAGCTTATGTTGTGTATTTTTTGATTCAACCGGCTTCCGAGCTGGGAGATCAACGACTGATCACATTTTTGTGGTAAAGCAGTTAATGGAAAAGAAATATGTTAAAGGGCAGTCATTGCATCTTTTATTAGTTGATTTAGAAAAAGCTTATGACTCTGTTCCATTACAAAAATTATGGGAAGTATTAAAGAATAAAATAGACAATAAGCTTCTCTTAAATGCCATTGGGAAATTATATGAAAATGCAACTTCTAGAATCAAGATAGGAAAGAACATTTCGGGGGAATTCCTAGTAACAAAAGGATTATGCCAAGAGTGTTGCCTGTCTCCAACATTATTTAAGATATATATACAGCAAGCTTTATCCAATTGGAAGAAGAAATGTAAAAATATGGGAATACCTATTAATAACTCCACAATTTATACACTGTTATTTGCTGATGATCAATTGGTTATAGCTCAAGATTATGATGACATAGAATATATGACTAGAAAACTTATGGAAGAATACACTAAATGGGGTTTAAAAATAAATTTGGAGAAAACATTATATATGTCTTGTGGGGATGAAAGGAAAGACTTGATTTTGGAAGATGGAATGGGACGTATCATAGGACAAGAAGAATGTGAATATTTGGGGGTTAAAATAAATTCAAACTGCAGTTTGGAAAATGACATAAAATATAGAATCCAGAAAGGTAGATCAACAATAGCTATGTTGAACAGAATTTTGTGGGATAAGGCATTAGCAGTGGATACAAAATTACAAATCTATAATAAGAAGCACTATAACTTATGGAGCGGAAACATGGCACTTAAACACAAACCTGAAATTAAAATTGCTTTCTACTGAAATGGATTGTTTTAGAAGATCCACTAGGCATTCTAAATTAGAGAACATTAGAAATACAACCATTAGACAAAAAATGAATGTTAATGATACATTATTAGATTTTGTAAAATACAAACAATTGGAATGGTATGGTCATACGCTTAGAATGATGGAAACAAGATTGCCGAGACAAGTTTTGGAATGGATTCCACCAGGGAGAGGAAAGAGGGGAAGACCGCGGAAAGCCTGGATAGATGATATAAGGATGGTATAAAGGAGAAGAAATTAGAAGAGCGGGATTGGGAAATAAGAGAAGAATGGAGGAAGAAGATATGTACTTAAACACTTTGGATACAGGAAGATGTGATCTCACATTGTAAACCTGTTGATAAATAAAAATTAAAAACATTGTTTTGTCAGCGTTGACATAGATGAACCCTGCACAAAGGATTATACATGTATAATGATTGCTGTAGTATGCTGCTTGATTCTGTACATTTGGCAGTACCATATTTTTTGACAGTCAAAAATAAAAGTTGCAACTTTATCATCTTCTTTGAGAAGACTAAAATGAGTATTAGCTCTTGAATTAATTTATTTGTTAACATTTAGCAATCAGCAAATAGGAATGCTAGGTTTTATCTGCTTCCAGTTTTATGTTTCTCATCATGTGAAGGGCAAAGTGAGCATACATCAGAAACAGGGCTTTTGGAACCCATATTAACTTTTGAGTATTGCGAAAGAATCTTTTAAGATATTTTCAATGAATTAAATGCATCTGCCTTATATGTACATGCATCTCATTTTAGTAATGCTTAATTCATCTGTTAAATATTGTCATGTTCATGTTTTGCTCCTACAATTTTAAACATCAAGTGCTTTAAATTTTTATATGAATTGAATTACAGATTTTTTTTTGACCCCCTGTCTCCACCTTAGTTTCAAGATGTCTTACTAACCTTGTGCACATTTCACATGATACTTTGTTGTAAATCAATTCTAAGCCCTGCTTTTGACTTCCACCTAGGTGCATCAGAGGAACTATGTCAGTATAATGCAGTGTTGTGTAACTTTAGAACTGAGCTAGAGTAGGATTCATGGAATTTCCTTGTTCTTTGGTATCAAGTTACTGGATTGGAATGCTTTGATATTGCAATTGTAGGTGGGCTAGTTTATTCCTTTGTGAAGCATATTCCGGCTGTTAACAATAAAAAATAACAACGGTAGTTCAATTATATATACCTTTTCGTTTTCTCTATTTCACATTTTGATTCATGAAATGACCTTTCCCTTTCCACCAATTTTGGAATATGAGGACATACTAACTTCAGAATAGCCAGAGCTAAACTGAAAATATGCAGGACTGCCAATTTAGGGAAAGGAGCAAAGCTTCCATATTGCTTAATGCTGGATAAGGCAAGTTTTGCTCTTCACCCATGAAATGCACATGCCTCAAACCCCAAGCAGTCACTTACATACCGAGTTTCGTATTGAAGTTTAGTACCCTCCAAGAGTGCGACACAACTTTAAAGAAACGCTTCATCCAAAACTAACTTTTGCATGAATAAACATTTGTAGGTTTTATTTTCTCAAAAATGGCCACTATATTCGTATTTTGATTAAAATGGCACACATTTAAGATATTTACAAGAAAATTAAAATGTAGGTATACCTTTAATTTTTTGGGAATAGCTATGAAGTCCTTTTCATTCTGAATGGCATTTATATTACTGGTAAGCTGTAAGAGATCGACAGAATCCTTCTACACAAAAAAATGTTCATCTATTAAAGCACACAGTTTACATCTTTTTTTTTTTTTTTTTTTTTTTTTTTTTTTATTGTAGAGGAAGAGGATTAATGACTTCATTGTCAGAAATCCAGCATTAGCTAACAACAACAACAACATCATTTTTTTGGGGAGGAGGGATAAATGAAATAGCAATTGGGATTTGTCCAAACTTCTAACACATGGCGATTGACCTTTTCTGAATTTAAACTCTGATTCCCTTAATTTGATGGTACTGAGTCTATCACAAGTGATATACTGAAAGATTACTTTTACTTGTGTTTTTGGATGATATATTGATCTGCACTTCAACTGGGCGATTAAAATTTATGTAACATATCAAAACAGACAATTCAAGATTTTAAAAAGTGTTATGAATTAAAGCTGTACTTTCTTTGTGAAAGAGTTACATATTAGACTTATTTTAAAGGAAATTCTTTCTTTACTGGTTACCCTCCCCTAATGTAGGACTTTCAAGCCAGTGTCTAAGGTCAGACGCCTGGTGGGGAGCAGAGGATGTTATGGCTTAGACAGTGAAGACCTGGAAGGGTGTGGTCAGCCAAGCACCAGGTATGAGAATGAGGAAGAGGATGATATGAAATGCAGGCGAAATCAATGATTGGAAAGGTGATAGTGGAGCAATTGGTGGAATGAGTGGTGGTGGAAACGAGAGAGCCCAGAGAAAACCTGTCCTGACGCAGCTTCATCTACCAGAAATACCACATGCAGTTCCCTAGGATTGAATCTGGGCCTCCTAGCAGTAGGCAAATGCTCTAACTGCTCAGCCACGGTGCCGTCTTATAGGCAACTCCAGATATTATTCGGTTTTGATTTGTATGAGCATCCTGCTCTTCATGCATGTTGCACGCTATGTGTTTTGATTCTATTATCAGGCTTGCGGTAATGAAAGTGGATCATTATGACATCACTCGCATTCTATTTATCATTATCGTAATTAGGTCATGTTTTTAACTGCTTACCTTTTTGGATCAGTTTTACATTTTTACTGTTTTAACTTTCCCACTATAACTTTTTATTCTGAGTGTTAAGCGGTGGTGAGTTTCCCTGTTTTTTATTTTTTTCACATGGGGCCCTAATGACCTATCTGTTGACAGGCCCTTAAACCCTACTCACTCACTCATAACCAGGTAAGATTGTAACACCTCAGAAAAATTCTTGCATCATGAGAACTGGTATATGAGGCGATATTTTCTGCGTGAGCCCTCTGAAATATCTGAATGTTAAGTTATAGCGGCGGCGGAAAAAGCCCCCTTAAAGTTATAAACTGTTATTACAGTCGGTAATAATGCATGTGTTCAATTGTCTTCTACAAAAGTCTGGATTGGCGTCGCGTGGGACATGCGAAGTCCGGGTATAAAATTACGATTTAGTGGCATGTAGCAACATATTACACAAATATTGTTGTGTAAAAGTGAGTAGAAATTACGCTACAGAAAAGGGACATATAATTTGTTACACAGGTCATAAATTAAAGAAGATAGAGAACTTACAAAGGTACGTGGTCCTTGATCACGATGTGTGAACCCCGTAACGCATGATATAAAAGATGCCAATCCATTGCATTGAATACTATATCTTTGAGTGAGAATGAAATAATAAACGAGTTTTACAAAGTGAATCTGAACTTCGGTTGTTCTTACTTCAATTGGATGTTGACCCATACTACGCCCTGGATGCAAGTATTAGTGCGAAAGAGTCATTCACGCTCGCCGCTGTGCTAGCCCAGTAAAGGAAAATCGCCACGCCCTACACCAAATAGCAGATGTTCCCCCCAAATCCCGGTGAGCGATCAGCGAATAACAACCCCACCGTTATATATAGCAGCAATTACCTCGAAGAGGAGATGTTATTACCTGTCTGACGAAAGAGTGCAGTTGTTTGGGGAGGGTACTGGTGTAGCATGGCTAGGTTTAGAGGGGTCAGAAGGTGCTCTAGCGTTGATAGCGTTAACGACTTCCCAGAACATATTTTAGATCATAGGCTGTGTAACACTAAGATCCTCAGCAATACCAGCTTGAAAACTAGGATCTACATACCTTAAAAAACTCTACATTTTTTGAGCATAGTTAAGGGCTCCGTCTCTTGTTTTATTTGATTCTGGTAAAAAAATGTTAAATGTAGTGCAAGTTAGTTTACATTTTCTTTGTCAAACCAGTATAATTATTGGATCTGCTCACAGAGTCCCTGCATCTTGTATAAGTTTTTATTTTCTGCTGAGGAACCACCATCATGAACTCTGCCATGGTAATAATTGTGGTTAAGCAAGTTGAGGTGCCTAAGCAGCTACCTCAAAAAAATAGCCAGCAAAAGCTTCCTAACAGCGAGCAAGACATGTTTTTATTTACACCATTTCATGAGCAATAGCTCAGCTGTCAAGGTCGGGAAGATTTAGCTTCCAAGGAGGTTGAGTCGAAAAGTTTTATTTATAAACCAAGCTCTTGCTTGGAATTAGTGAGAAAAAAACTAATGCTTTCTTTTATTTATACCATCCAATATATAGTGCATTACAATAAATGAAGTTGGTACCATTAATCATAATTTTTCAATAGTACATTTCTTCTTACAAAGTCAGTTTGTAAGTTGGCTACAGGTAATGTAACTAATAAACAAATTCACTTCTAACAATTTTAGCTCTCAATTACGTGAAACAGAAAGAAGTCATGAACAGAATGCTCGAGATTAGTTTTATACAAGCTCTCAAGTCTTGTCACTATAGCTCATTCTTCCACAGAGTAGAGTTGATTGAGATTTCAGTATTTGTGGATTATTGATTTAATACACTCTATAGGTTCAGTAAGTGGTTAAATATTTTTATATCACTGCATTTAAATGATTTCTGGAAAACAGTTGAGTACTATGGGCCTTTATATGAAATTTGTTGTTGTTCTTGGTATTATTACTTGGCAAAGCCATGAATCATATCAGAAAGAATGTGAAATTGCCCAGTTGTTTAAGCGAGCTTACTGCTTTGCCAGGTAATATATGCATATGTATCTGTATTTATTGATGTTACCCAAATTACTTTTAACTAAATTAGCATTTCTTTAATGTAGAGGCAAAGGAAGACTAGTATGTTTAGTTGTTCAAAATACTCTATAGCTTTCTCAGGGAGAAATATCCACAATGGTTCCTAACACTTTCTTTTGTAATTTAAATATTGAATTACTATAACTTCCCCATAGCTTTATTGCTTATAAGTCAATGCACAAGTGTAATGGAAGGTTTTTAGACCTCCACTAGAAACAAGACTTTTAACTGGTAAAGGATAAACCACACTTTACTTAATTTATTTCTCAGTTTCTCCACATGTTTATCCTCAGGGGTTGGTCGACCCATAGACCCAAAAATGTTGCTTAAGTCTCTAGCTTTGTTATTTTTTATCCAAATTTAATGCTTGGCAACACCCAGATTCTTAAGTTTTTATTATGGAATTGAACACCAATGGTTTTGTCTTCATTGGTTACTGGTTTATTTATTTTGAACCTGTTTAGACATTTTATTTATAATGGTGTGTTCGAGTTTCTTACTGCCCTTCCCACTAATGAATATATTTGCCATCAGCAAAGAGTAATTTTTATGTCAGATTCATGTTTTAGATAAAGTGGTAGTTCATTGATGTAGATCAAAAATAGAAAGGTACCCAGCCCTAATCCTTGGGCTTACCACAGAAAATACCCTTCTCTTTCCGGGAATTTATTTTTTAAGAGTATTATTAGTTGTAACTAAAGAATCATTTCTACTATTTGTTCCATTTTTACTTTCTCCCCTATGTATAATAGAGGAAGTATTGTATTCCACCGAAAAATTTGATGTTGAGGTTTCACTGGAAATAAATGTTTTGGGCCCCCTGAATAAAAAAAACATTTTTAGAAAAAAGTGTGTGTGTGTGGACAGCATAACTCAAAAACAAAAAGCCAGTTAAAAACCAAAGTTGGTATTTAAGTTTAATGGCTTTCAAGGATGCGACATGAAGATATTGAAGAAAATTGCTTCACTATGAACTACCCTTTACATGGAAAATTTTTTGAAAATTTTGATTTTCTTGAAAATGGCTCTTAACGATTTTGATTAAAATGCCATGTTTGAGATATACATTTCAGACTCAGGGGTCACCATCTAGGGGATATGTGAATAGCGACCACAAGGTACCCAAGCTGAGCAGAACATTACTTCCACTTACTGGTGTTTTGCTCCTCACTGTAACTTTTCTATCTGACCTTATCTTGATCATCTCTTGTTCTCTTCCGACCCCAATGCTATTAGGGTTCCCGAGGGCTAGGGAGTCTTTATTTTTCCAACCTCTCCATTTCTCTAATTTCTCTATAAAATCTTAACCCCTAACATGCTGACCTGTCATGGCATGTAATACGTCCTCTGATTGGTAATCAGAGGATATGGTCGGTGAATTTATTTTCATAACTCTCCCAGTCAGGTTGGTGAGACCCATAAGCCAATGACAGGTATGGTGCTCCAGACATTCTGGGGGTTGTGAGAGAGCGATGTTACTGCCAAAACATAAAAATATGGTGCTCTCTAAAAAGCGGTTAGTATTACTGCTATTGCTCTCTTCAATATCATCAGTGAAAAATATTGGAGAGCAAGAGGATTAATGACTTCATTGTCAGAAATCCAGCATTAGCTAACAACAGATATACATTTCATTTGTCATAAAAATATCTTGAATTTTCTGCCTATAGCCCCTGTAGTAGTACTTACTCTGGATGACTTTAGCATAACTGGTAAACAGTAAGAAATAGACCAAATCTTACTATACAAAAAATGTAGATTTTGCTAAAATACACAATTTATGTCTAAATAAATTTTTTTGTAGCTTGAACCATTTCAAGATATGCCTTGTTATTTGGGTAAGTTTTGGAGAGGAACATTGTTCAACTTTTTATATGTTAATTGTACAAAGAGAACAGAATTTGAAAGCTTTAAAAGATTTGACTGTCGTTCAAAGTCTACTGTATTCTCATATTTCCTTTGTATGTACAAGGAAATGAGCAGTAAGATAATTTCTCCAAATGTCTATCTCAACTAATACTATGATACAGGAATAAGGGTTTGTAAGAATGGTCAGTACAAGAGTAGAGAAAGTCATGTGAATGCAACAGATCAGATTTTTCTAGATACATATTAAACCAACTTAAAGCTTTACCCCTTATTCCACTGTTGAGTTTATTGAGCAAACTATCATGATCTACCATGCTGAATGCCTTAGTTAATTTTAGAATTACAGTAAACTCTTGGTTTAGCGGACCTAAAGGGGCCAAGAGTTGTCTGGAAAATTGAAAGTCTGTTAAATTACAAAATGAATGAAAATGAAGCAAAAACAATTGAAACTGTTTTATTTGTGCACACCATTTACTTTACATGATTTACTCTTGGTTAGAAGTTGTTCCCTGTGAAGTTGTGGGTTTGAAAAAAGTGTAAATCCCCAAGGAGCGAAACTGTCTGAAATGTTCATAGTAGGTTAGCACTTGTGGGTCTGAAGATCTTTCCACGTTAGAAATCACATCATCCATGTGGTCTCTTATTACAGATAATTTAGGTACACACTTCAAATATTCATCACCGTCATTGTCTTCATCTTCTTCCTCTTGTAGAACACTTGAAGCGATCTCTCTTCATGACTCAGAATCTGGTAACCTGGGAATGCCCAATTCAGACTGAAGTTATGAGTCATGTGTGCTTTTGAGCGCATGATCCGTACACAAACTTTCACAAATGTAGCCGAAGATGCGTAATCTAGCCTTCTCGATCAAACAGCAAAATGCCACAATTTAATGATCGCAGATCTTCTAAATTTCATTTAAATTTATTTTATAACCAATGCCAAATTTAGTCCGTTGAACAGAGGTCCGTTAAACCGAGAGTTTACTGTAGTTATTTCACTATTGTCCATTGTGTCATGGACCCTGTCAACAAAATTCATGATCGCTCCACTAATTGTTTTACATTCTGGAAACCAAACTGAATGGAATTGATTATATCAAACTTAGTAAAAAATTGAATCATTGTTCAGTGCATTATTTTTTTTGTATTTTTTTTTTTTTTTTTTTTTAATGTCCAGTAAGGTTATTGGCCTATAACTATTGCTTTCAAGTCCACTATCTGTTTTACTTTCTCTACCACATATATTAAGTAGACGAAGTATTGTATTCCACCCCAAAATTTGATGAAAGAATACCAAGAGACGAATTATTTTCTTTAAGCTTTTGGTGATTCTTTTTGTCCGTATTTGTCTCAACATTAGCTGTATACTTACACAATTTTCACTTTAACCATTGTGTAGTTTTAATAGAACCTATGTGTACTATTAGTTACGTTCACTCCACTCATAGTTCCAATTTGGTGGTATTATCATCACCACCATTATCGTCATCTGTGTTATGCTTTGTCAGGAAGTATGCCTGGCAGCCCACATTGATGGAAAGTTTAAAGCAAATAAATACTGTTATTCATTATAGTAAATCAAAGCTTTAAATCTAAATCAAATGGCAAGACAGGCTCATCTCTTTATTTTGCTGAGGGCCCCAATTGGTATTCCTAAGTACCCATCTGCATTATGGATTTCTGCATATTCTTGGAGTGGCGCTACATCCCCTTCTGGGTCTTGGCCTCCTTCAGCAGGTGCCTCCATTCCTCTCTTTCTCCAGCTCTCCTTCTCCATCCTTGTATTCCCAATATATGTTGAGCATCGCTGTATGGCATCCTCCCATCTCATTCTCGGCCTTCCTATTGTTCTTGTGCTATAAAATTTCCATTAAGAACTCTTTCTGGTATTCTTTCTTCTTGCATTCTTATTATATGAAGTGCCCATCTCATTCTCTTAATTTTAATATCTTGGACAATATTTATATCTTTATACAAACTATACAGTTCTTCATTCCATCTTATGTGCTAGCATCCTCCTTTCTTTATTGGTCCATACATTCTTCTAAGAATATTTCTTTCAAAAGTTTTTAGAGCATCTTCCAAGTTCTGTGTTAATGACCATGTTTCACTTCCATAACACAGTACTGACTTTATCAGTGTTTTGTGTAACCTAATTTTATTTCTATGAAATTGTTTAGATCTAAATATTGTATGGAGTGAATAGTAAACTTTATTGGCCATTAAAATTATTTTTTTATTTTTTTTGTTGTTCCGATTCATGATTATTGTTATTAATTATTGTTCTCAGATATTCAAAGTTGCTTACTATATTTATGTTACGTTGATCCACCACCAGTGTTCCTGTATAGTTCCTTCTCCTGCTTTGTATCATTGCTTTTGTTTTGGATGTATTAATTTCCAAGCCTATTGTTTTTGCTTTTTTTAATTCTCTACATGCTTCACATACTGCTGTCCTTGTTCTTCCCATTACATTAATGTCATCTTATTAATTGTACTGACTTAAAGAAGATTGTTGAGTTTGTATGTGCATTTGTCTAATTAGATATTCCAAAGCTATATTAAAAATCTGATGTGTTGCACTCACATGACTTTCTACTCTAGTACTAACCATTCTTACGAACTCTTATACTTCTATCTTCTTTGTATTAGTTGAGATAAACATCTGTGCAAATTATGTTATTGCTTATTTCCTTGTACGTGCAAGGGGAATATGGGAACACAGTAGGGTGTAGGCCTTGAACAGTAGTAAAATGTTTTAAAGCTTTGAGATCCCGTTCTCTTTGCACGCTTAACATATAAAAAAATGAACGATGTTCCATTTCGTGAAAGTAAGTTTTCCAAAGCTGTCACAAATAACAAGGAATATCTCCGAAACAGTTCACTCTACAAAAATTTATTCAGGCACAAATTGTTTTAGTGAGATCTACATTTTTTGTACAGTAGGATTTTGTCTATCTCCTACGGTTTGCAAGTTATTCAGAAGTCATCCAGAGTAAACAGGACTACATAGGCTATAGCTAGAAAATTCAAAATATACATTTAATTTGTCATACCTAAATCTGGTAAAAGTGTAGGTCGTTTGTACCTGGCCGTGTACGCGAAAAAAACGAAGTATTGGCGCATGCGCGGATCGGCTAGTCGAAGCGATGGAGGGGTAATTGCCAACCTAAGATGCATGCCTTGCATGCAACGTTGCATAAACGTAACTAGTTCAGCAATCGTGTATTTATGCGTGTATTAGTAATTTGGGTAGTGATATGTTAGTATTATAACTGTTATTCAACACCTTAAATACGTACAGCAACGTATGCATGACTGGCATTCGGGTGGAAATACACGTTATGAACTCCCCTGAATAAATAAAAATTTTCGACATCGAGATTTCATTCAAAATAATTTTTTTCCCTACGCTGGATATGAAATCTAGTGTCGGTACCCAGCGAATTCTCATTGCGCATGCGCCAGGACTTTGATATAAAATGTGTACTTTAACGAGACCTACACTTTTTCTGCAGTAATATTTCGTGCATCTGTTCCAACTCGGCAATAAGTCATTTAGAATAAAGAGCATTTCAGAGACTATTCACAGAAAAGTCAACATATACATTCACTTGTGCTGAAAATGTCTTAAACTTATGGCATGATAATTAAAATTGTTAGACATTTTTGAGAAACTGAACATTTTGAAACAAGTTCCATGTAAAGGGGGGATTATTTTGAAAAGCTTCGTGTCGCATTCTGGGAAGATGCAAAATTATATACCAAGTCCGGTATTTAAGGCATGCATCTTAGGTTGGCAATTACCCCTCCATCGCTTCGACTAGCCGATCCGCGCATGCGCCAATACTTCATTGCTTCGCGTACACGGCCAGGTACAAACGACCTACACTTACCCTAAATCTTAAACATATGGCATTTTAATCAAAATCCTTGGTCATTTTCAAGAAAATCAAATTTTTCGAACAATTTTCCATGTAAAGGGTAGTTTAGGGTGAGGCTGTTTTCTTCAAAATCTTCGTGTCGCATCGTTGAAAGACCTTAAATTTAAATACCAACTTTGTTTTTAGCCGACTTTTCGTTTTTGAGTTATGCTGTCCACAGACTGACGCGCAAAACATATTTCCGGTGAAATCTCAACATCGAATTTTTGGGTGGAATGCAATATTTACTCTATTTACCAGCAGAGAATATAAAAAGGGTAGGTGCCAGCTCATCTCCCTGTTCCAATCCACAATGCACTTCAAACTCAGCCATTATACTTGCTCCTATTTTTACGTGGTATTTGGACTCTGACATTATTTTCGTTAGTGTAATCAGTTTTTTTGGTATTCCAAAAATTTTCATTATTGAGAGTAACATTACTCTTTTGATACTGTAATGAAAATCTATTCTGGTATAGGTTATAATGTTGCGCCTTTTCCCTCTCCTCCCTCCCTCCTTGTTCACATGATCACCTTTGCACAATCGGTAGTTACAGTTATACTTCAGCTTTCTCTGCTGATATTCGGTGACTTGAGCGTGAAGAATAATCTGTGAGCGTGACCAGCTGCGAAACTCCTTGTAACTTTTGTTCTGTTGCTGCAATCTGTACGATCAAGTTGCAAGGTGTTCTGTGGTTATACTTCTATGTGTGATATTGTAATGTTTATTCATGTTGTGTCTTGTACAAGATAACGAACACGTCAAGCACCATATTTACAGAATAACATTGATATAGTAGTACATACAAAATATACAAAACATAGTTTGATATAGTAGTACATACAAAATATACAAAACATAGTAATTGCAGAAATCAAAATATACAAAAAAAGAATACAAATTTTAAGACAATGTAATACTGAAATGGTAACAAAACTAAACCTCGTGGTTGGCAGTATTGTCGAAGAAATTAACTTCAACTGAAGGTTACCAACTTATGTTCTGCCGGAAACAAACTCGTGTTGGAATTTTATACAAATAATTCTTGCAGGAAAACGTTAATATATGCAGTTACGTAGACATTTTGAAGTGCCTTTTAGAATTTGCTGTATGTAGGAGGTTTGTTTTCGATTAGTGCGTTTCTAAACATAGTGGATTACGGAATAATTTGGACATATTGTAGTCTAAGTGGTTAGTCATAGCTTTAAGAGGTGTTTAAAATTTTGTGACATTATATTAATAAAAGATGAGCTCCAAGGGAAAATGTGTATTGAGAAAACGAAAGGAAATGCTACAAGAAAAACTGAACCAAATAGGGGATGAAAGTCAAAACATCATAGAGACAATACAGGACATTCAGATTCGGGCAGCTTCGATTGTGTCGGATCTTGACCAGGAAACAGATGAACGCGAATTTTTGCGGAAATACCCAGCAGCTAGCATGAAGTTGGAAGAATGGCAAATACAGATTAGTCGAATTGGCTACGACTTGGATGTGTTAGTCTGTGAAGCGAACCGCAGGGAACCCGAAGAGTCAAACACAACCTCAAACACGTCACATGGTAGGCATCGTAATGCAGATGCTGTCACATTGTGGAGCATTCCTTGTCCATTACAGGAGGATGACATATTAGATATGTGTTTTGTTTCGGGCGACAGTCCGCATGATTTTTGGTTGCGATTTTATTCGACCAAAGAACTGATGGAGATTAGGACTGACATTCAGAAACTATTTGAAGCGAATAAGTTGCAGCCTTTGAAATCCTCAGAGGTGCTTGGTAGTGATGTTTGTGTTTGTGATGGAAGTGATTATTTTCGTGGTAGGGTCATTAACCAATGTACAGATTCATCATACATGGTTCTCAGTGTTGATAATGGAGGTCTTTTAAAAGTTGAAAAGGGTAAGATTTATCGTTTGACTAAGGAACTCGCTAAATTCCCGATACAAGCAATAAATTGTAGCCTTGAGGGAGGCCTCGGGAACCGTTCACTGTGGGATGCCTGTGCTGCCAAGTTGTTTCGTCAAGTTATGGAGGATTCCTCTTTAGTAGTGACCATTTGCTCTGTGCCTACAGAGACTTGCTCAAAGTTTGTTGTTAAGGTGGATGTACACAACGAAATGCGTGTTGAAAGCAAGATTGACCTCAGCAGTTGGATTACACATTCAGTACTGCCAACACTGGTACAGAAGAGGACCAGTAAATCTGCAGACACTTTTAAGTTACTGTTTGAATGCCTACGCTCCAAAGCCGAACTTGAAAGCAATGCATCAGTGAAAGAAAATAGCATGACAACTGAATGTAGTTCTAAAACTCAGGAGTTGGAGGGGAAGGAAAGTAAAGATTCAAGAAAGAATGATATTAAAGATAATGCAAACAACATTTCTAATTGTACTAAAGAGAAATCACACACGCAGGAACCTTTATCGAGAGTTACACATCATACTTCTTTTGTAAGCCTCAATAGTGGGCCTTTGCATGCAATGCTTCCTCACAAAGAGAAATCAAATGTGCAACAACCATTATGTGCAATGCAACAGTGCACCTCTCCTCTGAGCCTTAACAGCAACCCTGTGTATGCAGTACCCCCTTACAAAGAGAAATCAAATTTACAAGAACCACCATCAAATGTTGGGATTCACCAGCATGAATCTGATGCATTCCTAAGACTCAAAAGTCCATCTTTGCATGCAGTGCCTCCTCTTAGTCAATATGCCCCTCATTTCTTGCCATACCAGAATCCTCCCATTTTGGTCCAAATGGGCCCATCATCCCCGGTTACTCAACCAATATATCCTTATGCACCCCAAATACCACCACCATTATTAGAAATAAATCCCTTTCATAATGCTAGGCCATCTGTTGCTTTGCAACAACAGAATCAACCTCAGTCTTTCCAGATCAATTCACGGGCACAAAACAGGTTGTTGACAAAACATACCTCTCAGAGGTTACCAGCTGTTAGCTGCCGAAAATTTCTTCAGAGCAATGCAGAAGATACTCAAAAGGGGGGAGGACATAGAACTTGTATTTCCTTGGAGAATAATCAGAAAGAGGCATTATTGAGTACAAACACTGTGCGTGCAACACATTGCCAAATGGGGACAACCTCATTGATAAAGCAAACCCCATCTGCAGAAGCTAAAGCTTTTGATGAGGACTTTTCAGCTTCTGAACAAGAGACTTCTCCACCAAAGGTGAACTCTAAAAGTACAGATATAATGAGTAAAGTATCCCTTAGATATTCTAACTTGAAGTTTGAGGTAGGTGGAAGATATCAGGCATTTGTGGTGCATATTAATGATCCTGATGACTTTTACGTTCATATTGCATGCAGAGATACAGCACTTATTGAAACTCTTGACCAGGAAATTACAGAAAACTACAAAACTTGTTCTGTTAAGCTTAGAAATAAGGAACAAGCCAAAATGATGCTTTATGAATCATGGTGTGCAGTTTTCTATGAAGACGAACATTTATGGCATAGAGGGAAGGTGATAAACTGGAAGGATGACAATGATCTAGCATTAGAAGTTCAATATGTGGATTACGGCGAAGTGCGTGAAGTAGATCTGAGCATGATAAAGCCTTTAAAAGAAGAATATACAAAATTACCAATCTGTGCAACTCGATGTAGGCTGGCAAACATTCATCCACCCCAACTGCAAGAGAACAGTGAACATATTTGGCCTTCAGAAACTATTGAACTGTTCAAAATACTGGCAGTTAGAGATAAGCTTCACAGCATTGTTGTAACAGATACTTTATCTGATCCCATTTCTGTCTTGCTTGTCACTGAAGGCAAAGTTGTCATAAACAAAGCACTTTTGGATTGGGAATATGCCATAGCATTTAAACCAATAGACTATGATATCAGTTTACCAACCCAGCTTATTACAGAGAATGAAGAAAATGTTGGTAAAGATGAGAAACTTGATGGCAGTGCTCTAGACAAACGGAAAGAGGACTGTCAAAACAAAGATAGGCTTAGGGATTCAGGCAAAACGGGGGAGAACTGTCAGAAAGTAGGTGACAAAGAAAATAGCCTGCAAAACTGGAATCCAATGGCTGATGAATTTTTCTCGGTAGATAACACAGAATACCATGATGACGAGAATGCTTGTTATGCAGTATCAGGTTACATACTTCAAGATGAACAACGAATATGCAAGTTTTATGTCAAAAATGGCTCTTGCTTTAAAGGTGTAACATGTACAAAAGAGCATAGCATGCCAAACCCCGATGGATGGACAACAGATCGAGAGACTGTGTTGCAGAACCCTTTCAGCAATCTTGTCCTCCCTCCAGTAGGCACATTGGTTACTGTTGAAGTTACTGCCATATACACACTCAACATGTTCTATGCACACATCCTCTGGGAAGGCAGGATCAAGGAAGAAGAGGAGGAGACACTATTGACCCTCAACGAGTATATCAATAGCAAAGACAACATTTCTAAAATGAAGAGACTCCACGTTATACCAGCAGTTGGACAGCTTGTGTTGGCTAGGTTTACGATGGGTGGTAACAGCAACTTCTTCAGAGCGAGGGTGATTGACACTAATATTGAGGAAAATAAGGTGCAGGTTGTATATAGTGATTATGGTAACACTGAATGGGTCAGTGAGAAGGATATCCGAGAAATGGAACCAGAATATTTGCATCTTCCCTTTCAAGCTTTAGAATGTTACATAAGTAATGTGAGACCCAAGACAGACAGTGAGAAGGCTCTGCTTGATCTTTCAGACCTGATCCTGGGGAAGGAATTGGTTGGCACACTTAAGTCAACAAACATCCTTGGTCATGCTGAGATTGAACTCTGGGATGGTGATCAGAAGATCAGTGACAAATTGATCGAGAAAGGCTATGCTGATTACAGAGAATCACCATTATTCTTATCAGAAGGTGCTTCTATTATCCCTGGTTAGGATTGTTTTGAGTAGGTAATATGAGGGTCACCACAACATTTTGAAATGCATCAAAACTAATACTGTTAAATTACTGGCCATTGTTTTATTTTCATGCTACACACACTTTTCTCAAGGAAGATGGTCCAGTTCTTTAAGGTATCCTGCAATTGAATTGACAATTTCGATATTTTTTTAATTTTAGTTCAATTTTTACTTTCTCTACTGGTAAGAGTAAAGACCCCCTGAATCCAAACAAAGCATTTTTAGAAAAAGGTCTGTGTGTCTGTCAGTCTGTGGACAGCATAATTCGAAAACAAAAGTTGGTTAAAAACAAAAGTTCGTATTTAAGTTTAATGTCTATCAAGGATACGACACGAAGACTTTGAAGAAAATAGCCCCACCCTAAACTACCCTTTACATGGAACATTTTTTGAAAATTTTGATTTTCTTGAAAAAGACTAATGATTTTTATTAAAATGTAATATATTTGAGATATTTTCATGACAAATGAAATGTGTATCTTGAATTTTCTGGCTGTAGCCCCTGTAGTCGTATTTACTCTGGACGACTTTTGCATAACTGGTAAACTGTTAGAGATAGACCAAATCATACTGTGAGTTTTGGAAAACTTAAAACTTTCGTGAAATGCAACATCGTTCATTTTGTTATATGTTAAGTGTGCAAAGAGAACAGAATCTCAAAGCTTTAAACGATCTATCGCACAAACCCTACTGTATTCTAATATTCCCCTTGCACCTACAAGGAAACAAGCAGTAAGATAATTTCTGCAAATGTTTATCTCAACTAACAAGAAGAACATATAGGAATAAGAGTTTTTTAAGAATGGTTAGTACAAGAGTAGAGAAAGTCATGTGAGTGCAACACATCAGATTTTTTTATAGGTATGTTCCTTATGATGGTGGTAATTTATATAAAGAATATAAATTTGTTTTAATAGCTACTTTCCAAGTTACTGAATATGGTCTATTGGAAAAGTTTTTGGCCAACAAATAAAACACAAAATTTTAACCTGACTCTTTTTGTCAATAGGAACAATGATTAACTTATTACAATAGAGTGATCATTTTAGGTCTAGCCTGGATACTATGTGTGCTGTCTACTATGCCGGTGGGTTTTCCATTCTAAAACTCCCAGTTGGCATACTCATGAGTAATAGCATATACTATAATGCTAGTGTCTGTCCATAAATGGTCCTTCAGTGGGCTTCAACAAAATGGTTGGTCTGGGTGGCACAGTTGGTTAGATGCTGGCCTACTGATCTCAAGGTCGTAGGTTCAAATCTGGCCCAGACTGATGGTTTTTAAGTGCTTAAAAACGACAGCTCCATGTCAGTAGATTTACTGGCATGTCAAAGAACTGCGGGACAAAATTCCGGCACACTGGCGACACTGATGTGATCCTAGCAATTGACAGCATCGTTAAACAACAAAAAAAAAAAAATATATATATTTTTTTTCAACAAAATGCATAGCACAGTACAGTAGGTTAGCGCATGTATGTGCACCATGATCATGGCCTCCCTTCATGGGGCTGCAACAAAAGGTACTACGTGACAAAGCAACCAGGTGTATTGGCCTTGGTTGTCAATGTGATCGCTTGTTATCTTGTTTACTAGAACAGCTAAATGCTAGGTGCCTGGGTGCAGTCAATAACACAACACATCTCATGCCTGCTGATATGTGACGTGTTATCCTGAAGACATGATTGGATCTAAATAGTGAGTACATACACTGTCTTGCCATGTATGTCTGATAAGCTCGTGTAAACAATTCAGTAGTTTCACATGCTTTCCAATATGCCTCATGGTTGTGTCACCTAGTATAGCACCACTAGTGACCTGTATTAAATGGTGTGTGTCTATCCATCATGATCATCATTCACTGGGTTGTAACAAAATGTACCACTAAGGTGTGTACAATATATGAAGGATCATGGGGTTAAGCTAGACAAAACTGGACAAATATAAGTAGCCTGTGCTGGGGAAGCGATGTTGCCCGCTATCAGAGTGCTCAACATATTACATTATGACAGAGGCAATGTTATTATTAAAGCCAAGATTTCTGAGCACAATAAAATAGTAAAAAAGCAGAAAATTTAGCAAAAATGAATGCATGCAAATATGACAAATAATTTCACAGAACTCTTTATCTTATTGAAGGGTGTTACAGTACACAAGGAACATCATCTGAGATTTTCCTGCATAGAACTCCTGGATCTATCAGTGAAAAGTGATTTGTATAGTGAGCACATTCTTTCGATGTCATGGGCACTTGAGAAAAGAACCACAGTTCTTCAGTGAATTCCCTTTCAATTGTTTCTTTGCCAGAAAGCTTTTTAGAAATTTGATAGCGTTTTGTAAATAGAATTTTTCTGCAGCACCTGATTGAATTTATCAAATGCAATTTTTGCAACCCTGTGTGTTTCTGACAATAGTGTTACTGAAATTTCGTTAATCAGAGAAAGTGAATGTGCCAAGGATTTATTTCGAGGTTCCAACTGCTTTAACATTTCAGGTATATAAGATAATGGAGGTACTGTATCTTTTCTTGGATGCCATATTTAGCAAAATATGCTTGTGCTGTGGTAGTACTGACTGCATCTTCTGCATTTAGGGAATTCAAAACATTTTTCACCTCACTGAAATGTTCTGTGTGGTATGACAGCTTCTATGTTCCCCACCAAGTTAAAACTGGCTGAGGAGGCAAACATTAATATGGAAGGACTTTACATAATTTTTTAATTCTAATCGGTGACTTTACAAGCACTGTTCTTCATGCTGGAAACAAGAAGATCCACATCTTTATACTGGCTTGTGACCGTTTTAGCAACACGGTGTAAACCATGAATAAGGCATGCCTAGGTGAACTAATCTAGCATAAAGGACTTCTAATTCAGCTCCCACTGTAACAATATATGGAGCATCATTGACAAATAGCAATACATTGTCATACCATATCCCTTCTGGCCACAAGAAAGCTAACAATTCATTAAACAATTTGGCAACAGTGGAATGATTTATTCAGTCAAGTATTTGTATATTAACCCTTTCATTGGCGTGCGACTAATAAGACACACATAAATTTAAGTTTCAACATACTGTCCATGCAAATAAACCTGAACAGTGATTCACGGTGGCACGTATTGACTGCTGCAGCTGGTTGACAGGTAACTGTCATCAGTTTGTGCAATATCCTGTGAACGTGAGCATCGCTCCATGCGACTGATAAGTACAGATAAAAATAGAGCAAACAGTGCATACATTACAGATATCTGCTAATATGTGTTTGTCATCTTGGTTCTCATGCAATTTCGAGTGTACACTTTGCTTTCGTTTTAAGACTCTGCCCTCTCTCACCCCACTCCTTGTACTTTCCATCTGAGTGTTCTCGTCTATTTGAATTGGCTCTTTCTAATTTCTTGTTAATGCTAACCTAAATGTAATTAAAGTGCAGCTTTCTCATTTTGTAAAAATATTAACTTTCTTCAATAAAACGGTAGGGTTTTTTTTTTTAATTAAGAGTAAGAAGCAAAATCCTTGAAACTGCAGTCGAACATAACCCTGTCAGCTTCCAAGCATGCCATTACACAGATTATTTTACGGGCCATCCCCTTTGTTTAGCACAGGCACATTTGTCTGCAGTTGCTGGGATTCGAACTTGCAACGTTTGGATTTGAATGGATGGCCAGTCCATTGTGTGTTGCTCTAACGATCACTGCTTTTTGAATTGCTTCGACTGAAGTGACTGAAAAGGATAGAAAAACTGGTTTAGGAATTAGAGGAAGAACAGCATATGTAGCAAAATAACTTGCCTATTGAAGGGTTAAGGAGAAATGATCTACCTGCTTCCATAGCACCAACTACAGCACTAAACTAGCACTATCCTGATGCATCTGTAGTTTCATCAATAGAAATAAGTTTTCATGCTTCACTGTATTCCCAATATTACCAATTACTTCCTGAAAACTTGTGGCATATAGTTTTGTGCATAGTTTTAGTTAGTTTTGTATGGCACACTTTTATTTGTGTATTTCTCTAAAAATACACAATGCTGCACAATATTCAATTTATACAATGGAATGTATGAATGCTAAACACAAGTCTTTGGAAAATGTATCACTAGAACTCGATTGTTCACCACATTGCTTTTAATCAATTGTTGGTTTAACTTATATTTGTTCTTAAACGTCTCCTTATGCATCATGGTATTAATCATTGCAATATCTCAGGCGATACTGATGAGTTGACTCTACCCAATCACAGCAAGTTTTTTCTGCTTGCAGTATTATTTGGCTGTACCCTAGCGTTTCTTTCCTATGCATTTAGCCAAGAAACAGTGAAAAACTGATAAATCATGTATAACCATAAAATATGCACTTCTAAATTTACAGTTTTGTCTAAAATAATTTATGTTTTAAATGTGTATTTAATTATGTAATTATGTTTTAAAATGTTTTAATTAAACATCGTAATATTAGTAGGCAAAAATGTTTTTCTAAAAATAAGCCCAAACATAGTTAAAACTGCTCATCTAGGTGTCTCTTGTGAAGTATAACCTTTCTGTTTACCCTTAAAAGTGTGGAAAGTTAAGCATTTTGCTTAAAAATCCGACTTCAGTTATTACAACTTACAAAATAATGTTACGCATATTAATACTATTACTATAAACACCAAAACAATTGTTAGATAACTCATAGAACTGTTTATTGGATACATTTTTCTAAAGAATGAATTCTCTTAAGAAGTTTCTCATTTTGCTTCAAGTAATTGAAAAATTCAAGCCAACTGTATTTGAAATTTATTTTGACAACAATACTTTCAGCATTTCAACTTTCAGTTGTTTTTTCTGATGTCCAGAATGTCCAATTTTCTAATTGAGCAAACCTACTACAGTGTGCAGGAGTTCTTTGACTCATTCTCTGAATAATTTTATCTGTATTATTGTAACACTGTCTCTGTATATATATATATTATTTGATTCACTCTCTGAATAATTTTATTTGTGTTTAATCTGTAGGCTATATATATAACTTATACTCTTATGACTGTAATGCTGTCTCTGTTATTATTATTTGTATTCATGATATTGTTTAAACCAATATTATTTGTATTCCCTATTTAAAAATTGACGAAGCCATGAATTTGTAAAAAAAATTCTTACGGTGAATAAAGACATATTTTGTTCATGCTAGCAAAAGCTCTCTCTACAGATGCATTGGTATCTGGCAGTGATAATCCAAATTCTAATAACATAAAAAAGTTGCTGAATTATAACTTTTGAGAGAAGTAATAAAACATTTTCCCCTCATTATTCCACTGAGCAATTTTGTCTGTAGTAGCAAACTGCTTAACGTAACCAAATTTGCTGAAAATGCCATTATCATCAATATTAGTTGATTCATCAGATGCATTGTATTTCTAATCATTCCCATCCATATTTCAACATCACTCCATTTTAGAACATTGTTAAGCAAGATCCACACAAATTTCTCATACACTTCAAATCTGTCAGTCCAGACTTTAGATATTGAATACTAGTTTCGAAGCATGCTCATTTAAATGAAAACTATGATTTTCTTCAACCACATGGTAAGCTTAGGCTCCTTCAATTGCAGCCAGTGCAATTCACTGTTGCTGAATTTGGTTAGAAAAATGAAGTTACACTTCTGGATGATGCGGCAGCAATTTCTGCCTTTTTATGTTTACTTGATTTTATATATTGCTCAACGTCGCTCTTCCCTCCATGAGATACGCAAAACTTGGTGTTACAAATGGTGTAATGAACATCAGAATTGGGCTGCATTTTCTTTATAACTTGTGCCTACCATAGAAGATACAGTATAAGTAAAAAGGGCTTAGTATTTGTTAATTTGTGTATAATTATTGTGAGTTAATTTAAATTCTCTATAAATTGCAAGTCCATGCCATAGATACTTTTCTTGCAATGCAGCAGTAAACACAGACTTTAATTTTGGCATCTTCAATCTCTTGCAAAACTGCTGAAACAATGCACATCACACTCCAACTGTCATTATGAGAACTCTACAACTCTACTGCAACTACTGTAGAGATGGCAGCACTAGTCCTGAATATTTTGAATACCATAATGTATAGCTTAGGAAGAGGTGTTCTTTGCTTAATGTGTGTTTATTGTGGTACCTACCAGAAGCCTTTCAGCTAGAAGCAGTACTAGCAGTCTTCATAAAAAATAAATTCCCTTTATTTTACATGTAGTTTTTGTGCATTTATTGCACTGACCATTTTAAGCATTCTAAATTTCATATTGCAGAATCATTATGCTTTGCTGGGTGAGGAACATTTTTACAGTTTTCAATTTCAGGAAGTGCCAAGTATGCTTGCTCCTTTATCCAAGTTAAACGGTTACTCTGGTCCATGAATCACGATGATGTTCTCTTGTATTAAGTTCATTCTAGAACACCAATCATGGCTCTCATTTTCAATCCTGTTGATCTGCAGAGAATATTTTGTGCTAAACATATGCACAAGGCTTTGAGGATAGATACCCTTAGTTATTTTGTTAGTAAATATAAAATTTCAGCTGGCGAACCCCATTCATTCTTTGGAAAGAGGGGTAATTTGTTGCAGACTTCAAAAGCTATGATGCTTGGGAACACCGCCCCCTCCAACTCCTCATTTTGGTCCTTGTACCATGTTCCGGTTTGCTTTCCATGTTCGGCTGAAATGCATCGCACCCAGAGGGAATTGAGCTACTATTTAAGAGAATTTTGTGTCTCAAATTTATTAGTGACTCTCCTGCTCAAAGGCTTGCAGTTCTCAGAAATGCCACCATTATTCTTTTGAGATTCTTTTGTTTTTCTTATTCTGAAATGGAATAATATCCTTAAAATGATTTTGTGTCCCTATAAGATCTCAAAAAATATACATTCACTAACAATTGAAGATGCTAGTTCCATAATGATGTAAGACACACACTAGTTTTGAGTTGTCTTGTTCTTAAATAATGATCTAAATCAAATAGAGGTGATGTAAAAAAAAAATTTTTTTTTTCTTCCTTTTATGAAGGGCATTTAAATTTATGCTCTACAAACCTGCAAGATAGAATATGTTGGGATTTTTTTGGAATTAGCTTTAACAGTTTATGTAAAAAATTATAATTTCCAGCGTGATTTAACTGTTATTTCATTTGTTAATTATGGTATAAACTTGATTATGTTTTGAAAGTGTGGCTTCTAAAGTAATTTATAAAGGAGAAAATGAAAAATTCAGATTTATGATGAAACATGAAGTACTTGCAAAAAGTTGTAAGGACTGTCAAATTCTTCGTAATAGCATCTATGGGTAGCCAACAGATGCAGGTGCAATTACAAAGAAAATATTAAATTCGGCAAAAAGAAATAAATGGAATACATTTTGTAATTCTCTATCTCTACAATCTAAAAACATAAATCAAATATGGAAAGATATCAGATCCTTCTCAAAAAATAATGTATCCAGTTATACAAAAATTGAAGATTATTTTTATTTACAGTATAGTTTCCTAAAAACCAATGCCCCGGACTTTGTATACTCTAATTTTCAACAAGATTTATATGAATTAAAGGAAGATACAACTAGTATTGTGGGAAATGTGGATTTAGTTAAAGAAATCGAACTTAATGAGATACATGTTTTTCAAGGCATAAGAACAACTCTCCAGGTCCAGATGAAGTAAGTTACCAGATGAGACACAATCTATCAGAGGATACTTTAAGAACATTGAGCAGGGGATTTAATTGTTTTTAACAGTGGTAAAATCCCCGGATACTGGAAACAATTATTCTATATTGTCCCTATTAAGAAACCATCTAAGGATACAAGTTTACCTAGTAGCTATCGTCCTATAGCACTATCCAGTGTACTAAGGAAGATTTTCGAAAATATATTGGCTAACAGAATTACTTTTTATTTGGAAAGGTATGGTTTATGGCCTAAGTTTCAGTATGGTTTTAGAAAGCATTTTAGCACGACAGTTTAGCCATTTTAATTACAGAAATTCACTCGAGCTTCCTGAAGAAAAATTGTTTATTAGCACTCAAACTTGACAATAGCAGAGCCTATGAATCCGTTCAATTAAATTTATTAATGGAAACATTAAAAGAAATTAAACTTCCTATTAAAATGATAAGATGTATTATAAATTTGATGATTGACAGAGAAATCGCATTACATCCTAGATTTCACTGTTCAGAAACAAGGACAACGAGCTTGGGTTTACCCCAAGGATCATCATTGAGTCCTATCTTATATATTTTATATACACTAATGTTAGAAAAATTCTTTAATGCGGAAATACAGGGACTTGCATTTGCAGATGCTTTGTTATTATATACTTCTTGCAAGATAGAAATTATGGACAATACTATTGCGAAGTTTGGTGAGAACATCAACAATATTATCGGAAATTTGGAGAATAAAGGAATTCTCATAAATTCTGAAAAAAGTCAATGGATAATTTTTAGAAAAGGAAGGAAAAAATTCAATAAAACACTTAGTGTGGGTAATCAAGAAATTGCTTCAAGCTCCAATATAACGTACCTGGGAAGGTTTTAGATAGTAAATTATGCTGGAACCTTCATATAAATCAGATAGTAAGAAAATTAAACAATATATCCTGTATTTTCAAATATATTTCTGGAAAGAAATGGGGAGCTCATCCTTATACTCTACGAATATTATATAACAATTTGACAAATTCTACATTGGAGTATGGAGCTATATGTACTATTCGGCAGAATATCATGTAAAAGCGAAGATTTTTTGAGTTCATCATTGTATAAAATAATTAAACAATGTCTGGGCATTTCTGGAACACCCTCAAGAACTCTTACATTTAAAGAATTTGGGATCATTCCGTTTAGATTAAAACAATTACATCTAACTTGTAAATTTGTGGTTAAGTTGGGCTACTGCTTGGAAGATAAGCTTGTGGAGTCTCTGGATCAATTGTATTCATTTAATAATAGTAACATTTTAAATTACTTCAAGGAAAACTTCAGCATCATGTACATATGGATTCTATACAGAAAAATGGTTAAGAAAAACGGTAGTCCTAGACATCCTATATACTGTGTTCACTTGAATATACTTCATTTTCAGTTAGATGTTGATACAAATACTTTCATAAAAAATGTACACAATCAGGTACAATTGTACAGAGAATTTACAAATACTTATCCGGTTAACACATGGAAAATTTTTTTACTGATGGATCCAGAAATAGAGAAGGTGATGTTGGTGCAGCTGTTTATGTAAGCAAATCCAAAGATCATATCACAGTTAAAATGAGTGATGAATTTTCAATTTATTCTGCTGAACTTATTGCTATTAGAACTGCAATAAATTATATCACTACAAATAAGAAAAAAATGAGCATAATTTTATCTGACTACCCTAAGTGTTTTGAATAAATTAAATAATTTTGGGCTTGCATGTAATCAGAATTTAATTGAGATGGAAATAAAATTAAAAGTGTATTATGCCTATCAAGAAAATTGTCAAATTAAGTTTGTATGGGTTCCTGGTCACAAAAACATAGAAGGCAATATGAAAGCAGACATATTGGCCAAACAAGCAAGAAAGATAGAAGAAAAAATAAATGTATAATTACCACCTAAAGACATCTTGCATCATATCAAAAGTAAAACAACTTCACAATGGTTAAAGGAACATCATGAAGACCGTTGGATAAGTAACAAAAAATATAATCCTTGGTTCAAAAATATGTTGTTGTTGTTAGCTAATGCTGGATTTCTGACAATGAAGTCATTAATCCTCTTGCTCTCCAATATTTTTCACTGATTGATGGGGCATTAGAAGTGGCCAGGCATATTTGAAGGTGGTCTCGATCCATTTCCTCTTGCAAATCACATAGAGGACAGAGTGGTGAAGAATATATCCCAATTCTGTTTAAATGTTTTGCCAGACAATCATGTCCTGTAATCAACCTGAAGGTTGCAACTGCTGTTTTTCGAGGATACTCAGGAATTACTGTTTGAATGGTTGGTAGTTCCCATCTTTTATTCTTTGATTTTTCATAGTAATATTTTTCAATAATTTTTTTGAATTCAGAGTTGACTAATCTTTTAGCTGCATAAAATGGTAAATTAACTATTGATTTCTGCACATTGCCAGTACCCTTTTTTGCAAGAAAATCAGCTTTCTCATTACCACTCAGTCCACAGTGAGCTGGTATCCATTGGAAGACTAGGTGTTTTGAAGTGCTGTTAGATGGGTAAGGATTTTCCAACATTCTATAATTGTTTGGTTATTTGGTGACAACTTGGAAGTAATTGCTATAATTGAGATAATAACTGCTTGCTGAAAATGTGAAATTCTGTACAAAAGATTTTGCAGGGCCATTCGAATTGCTTCAATTTCGCCATCAAAGTTTGTAGTTCCATAACTTAACCCTTAACTGGCGTTGCGGAGTCCCTGGGACTCTGGCAAAAATAAATGATTTAATAACGTCAGTGTTTTTCCACCAGATGGCGCGTGCTATTCAGTACCTTCCCACGGTAGGGACAACTGTTATGTGCTCAGTCGCCAACTGTCTGTCAACAATGCCAGTATGCAAAGAGTGAACCTGAGAGTCTGATGGACTCCGCGACGCGCTTAGTGTAACACTTCCGACACCGCGACTATGTCCGCGAATTCTAAAAGAATTAGACTTATGGGTCCTACCTTTGATGAAACTGTTCAAAGATGGATTGAGGAATGTGACTCAGAGTTTTCAAGCCAAGATAGATTCAAAATCAAGACCAGTGAGTTCCACACTGTACGGCTTTACAAGTGATAAAACATTGATTTCCAGAGTGCCAAAGAAAAACAAAGCTGTTATACTGATTTCATCGATGCCTCACTCCAAAGACGATGTTGATGTTCTGCCTGAGATTAATGCATTTTATAATAACACAAAATCTGGAGTAGATGCTGTAGATGAAAAAACCAGTAAATATTCATCCAGTAGAACACAACGCTGGCCTATGGCTCTGTTTTACAGACTCGTGGATATGTCTTCAATAAATGCATACATCATCCATCAGTCATGTGTCAACTCAGAAAAGCTACAAAGAATAATTTTTTTGAAATTATTGGCCAAACAACTGTAAGAACCGCTTCTTCAGGAAAGAGCTAGAAAACAAACTTATCAAGAGAGCTAAAAAGCGGCATCTTCAGAATTTTGAAGATAGCGCCTGCAGCACCAGCTGATGCACAAGACGAACTTCCTAGAAATCAGAGGAAATACTGTTCTACATGTAACCCAAAATTGAAGAGAAAGACTGCTTATTTATGTGTTCAATGCAGAAGACCAATTTGTATGCAGTGTTCTAAAAAAAATCTGTGTTGAATGTACTGAAAATGTAGAGTCCTAAACATTGTGTTGTTTTTTCTTGAAGCATTGTCAGTTTTTTATTATTGTATTTTAGAAGTTCATGTGTTTTTATTTTTTGTATTTTAGACGGTACCAAACATATTTTCAGTAAGAAAAGAGCTCATTTATCAGTTTTTGTTTCTCAATATAAAAATCAAAGAAACACGGTTAATTTTTGTTCCAAAAAATTGGTTTCGTATTCTTTTTGTGTTTGGTTTGTATTTCATTCTGTTATAAATAAAAGTTTATTTATTTACATGCTTTTAGTTAATTATACATCCAAAAATAAATAAATGTATATGTAACATTGGAATAACAACAACTTTTATTTCGGAGTCCCAGGGACTCCGCAACGCATTGAATGTAAAAATTTCTGGCCACGCCGGTTAAGGGTTAAAGATTGTAATAGGAAAAGAGGTGACATGTGACTCCAGCACCTGCTCCATCTTGGTTTGATATTAATGATCTATCAGTATAAATATGGAGCCATTCGTGTTCTGAAAATCTAGTATGGATTGTCTCTAATGCCAATAATTTTAGAACACTAGTTGGAGTATCACTTTTCTTAACTTCTTCTGTCAGGTGTAAATAATATGTGATGTCTAATGTTTGTGTCGGATTGACTTTAGATATGAAGTTTTCCTTTGAATTAGGAAGGTATACATTCTTCTTGATGTCTTGAATTTTGGAAAGAAAGCTCTCCTGAGTGTTTAGTATACGTGCAAAATTTCTCTTGTGCCATGTATTGAATGGGAGTCTGATCAACTTTTCGTGTTGAATAATAGCCGCTTTTTCTATTTCATATTCAATGGGGCATTGGTTGGTTGGTATTTCCATAGTTGCTATTGGTGTGGTTATGATAGCATCTGTAATTAATCTCAGACTTTGGTTTTGAAAGATTTGAATCTTTTTTGTGTTTGCTGTTACAAGAACTTTGCTGCAGTAAGTAAATAATGGCTTTATATGCACATTGTATGTTGTGTTAAGAGTTGCTCTGGAACATCCCCACTTCATTCCTGTTAGACGTTTTAACAGTGAAAGGCGCCTCTCTGCTCTTTGTATTACATTTTCTATTTGTTTGGTCCATGTAAGTTTAGTATCAAATGTAACTCCTAAATACTTTGCTTCCTTTGTTTCTGGTAATTGTTGACCCTCAAAATTTATTTTTATTTTTAGTGGCTTTTTTCTTAGTGAAAAGATTTGGTAGGTTGATTTTGTTGTATTAACAGTCATTAAATTTTCTTTGGTCCACCTTTGTAATTTGGTTAAGGATTGTTGCATGGTTTTTTCTAGTTCTGTACTTTTGCTTTTTGGTTTTGAAGTCCACATTACCAAGTCATCAGCAAATAGTGCACACTTCACACCTGATTCTTGTATTTGTTGTGGCAGATCGTTAATAAATATGTTAAAAAGTGTTGTGCTGAGTACTGCGCCTTGTGGTAAGCCACGGTGTACTTGTTTGTATTTAGATTTTTTTCTTCCATATCTGGTTGCAATAAAGCGTTGTGTTAGGAAATGACATAGCCATGAAAACATTGGACCTTGTATCCCTATTTTTTTACTTTCTTTAGTAGTTTTGTTCTGCATATAGAATCATATGCACTTTGGAAATCTGGTTAAAAATATATATACTATCCTAGACAAGACCTGTGCAACATAATCAAAATGAGGCTTAATATTGCATTAACACCTGCATTTTTGTTTAAGATGAAGAAGAAACTCTCCCTGCTGCAGTTGTGGTGAATATGGAAACTTAGAGCATACATTATTAGGTTGCAACTTATATAAGAATGAAATCAATGAGTTTCTGAGTTCTATTTATATTTTGGGCATACTAGGACCTATTAAAATCACAAATTTATTGAATTATAATCCAAAATTAGTATTCCACAAAATTATTAAACATATTAGAAAATGTAAAATTAAATTTTAAAAGTATAGTACTCCAAAAAGCAGCTCATTTAAAATATTAAAGGATGGTAAATTGACAAATTAGTCATTTAGTATAAACATTGGAGGAGGACGCTAAATGAATAAGTACTTGTATTCAAGAGCGTCGTAAAATAAAATGATGATGATGATGCAGATGCTAAACATGCATGGGTAGAACAGCCAGATTTCAAAACAATACTTGAAAGTGTTCCTTATAAAATTATGTTGTTCAACGATTCTGTCATTTGCCAGGGTCATATTAGCATCGCCAATGTGCTAGAATATCTCCCACAGGAGTTCTTCTACATGCCAGCACATCTGACATGGAGCTGTCGTTTACAAGCACTCTTAAAGACAATCGTCTGGGCTGGATTTGTACCTTGGGATCAGTAGACCAGTGTCTATTCAAGTTACCCAGACTGATATGTTCCTCATAGATCTTATTATGAACAAATTTATGCAACCACAGCTGCTCTCAACAACTATAACAGCAGCACTGTTTTTATGGGTGTTTGTTGTGCACATAATTTTCATTATCCATAATCCTTACTGGTTTCATCATATGGATATCTTTACTTTTTTATTGATATGCCTTATGTGTGGTTTCCAGTTTAGTTCTTTGTCAATCATCACTCCTAGAAAGTTAAGTACACAGTTTGTTTCTGAGATAATCTCTCCATTGAAGGTTATCAACAAGTCCGTCCTCACCGTGCCAGTGTCTGACACTCAAGATAACGTTGGTATCCTGTTTACCTACATTACCTTTCATGAATTACATATGTGAATCTATCATACTTCATTTTGTGGAACGTTATAACCATAGGCTTGCAGCAGCCAGTACTGCCACCAGAATTCCTGTCTCTACAGGAATTTTGGTTACAGGAGACTGCAGAGCGACTTCTTGATAACCCCATATGTTAGTTACTAATTGTAAAGTTGTATTTTAATTCATAATTCATCCAGGCTGTCTTTTTAACATTTAATGCCATAACCCATTCCAGCATAACATGTAGTGCTATTTTAGATGACGAAACCCACACTGAGAGAGGAATGCTTTGTGTCTTTATGGAACTGTAATGATGAGAAATTTTTTTGCAGTTTAATTTATCTATAGAAAGGTGTGAGTGCAGGTAGTTCACAGAAAACTCAACATATTTCAAGACAATGTAAATGTGATCAGCATTGAAAATTGTTTCTTCTGTCACATGAAACATTTTCAGCTTTATTAAAGTAGTTTTGTAAGTCACTTTTGATGCTGATTTTAAGTATGCATTCCATGAGAGATTAAATAATTGTGAAGTACTGACAGAGTAGCAAAGGGAAGTTTGTTTTTTAAAGTAAACTGTGTTAATATGTGCCTTATTTGTTCCAATTTTTGTATACTGATATTTTATATTGTAAAAGTGCAATGTACAAATATACTAGTTGAATAGATATGCATTTTATTTTCAACTAATGGTTCCTTATTTCCTTAATTGCTAATGAATTAACAAAAATGCTGCAAATATTTAGTAGTGAAGGCAAAAGGTATTGGAAAATTCAAATCAAATTCTCTTGGAAATAACTAATGTATAAGAGAAATTGACAAACTGTGTGTTTAACAAGATCTGAATGTTTTCATCTACTGGTTACAGCTTACCTGTTATAAGAAAATCTATGTAGCATCATTTACTTTATACCCATTCTCACAAATTATTCATACTAATGCATTTTCTTCTATTTTTTTGTTGATGGAGATAAGTTTCATTCTAGTTTTGTTTAGTAAGTGTGAGATGGATACAATAGCCTAAAGCAATAGTGAGATTTGCAGAAAGCTGATTGCTATGTGATAGCTTTAAAATTTCATGCTGTTAAGGATTAACCACTAGATAAAAGAAATTATTCAAAATTGTATTATACAATCAGAAGGAATTGAGAATTATTTTGTTCCATGTTTTATGGTTCTGACTATTATAGTTCAATTTTTACTTTCTCTACTACTATAAAGCAGGAGAAGTATTGTATTCAACCCAAAATTTTAATGTTGACATTTCTTCAGAAATATGTTTTGATGTACCTTGAATTAAAAAACAAAAAAAAAAAAAAGCAGCTTTAGAAAACAGTCCATGTGTGTGAGAGAGAGAGAGAGAGAGAGAGAGAGAGAGAGAGAGAGAGAGAGAGAGAATATGTTTGTGAACACTATAACTTAAAAACGAAACGTCGGTTAAAATTCAGGTTGGTATTTGAGTTGAATATCTTTTCAAGGATATGTGCTAGGATTTCTCCACCCTAAACTATCCTTAACATGTCAAGTTTTCGAAAATTTTGATTTTATCAAAAATAGCTCTAATGATTTCGATCAAATACTATACTTCTCAGATTTTTATATGGCAATTGAAATGTATATTTTGAATTTTCTGGCTATAGCCCATGTAGTCCTATTTACTCTTGATGGCTTCTGCATAACTGGTAAATCATAAGAGATAGACCAAATCTTACTATACAATGTAGATCTTTGTTAAAACACACAAGTTTTGTCCAAATGCTTTTTTGAAATGAAACATTTCGGAGATATTGCTTGTTATTTGTACATGTGTACATTACTTAAACTTTTGTCAAATGAAAGGTTATTCACTTTTTATCTCTTGGCCGTGCAAAAAGAAAGGAATTTCAAATCCTTCATGTAGCGACCAGCTTTAAAAGATTTTACCATCACTCAAGGCCAGCATTCCCATATTCCCTTGCACCAACAAGCAAATATGCAATAAGAAAATTTCTGCAACTGTTTATCTCTACTACTGTGAAGAAGATAGAGGAATGAATTTGTAAAAATAGTTAGTAAAAGGTTAGAGAAAGTCACACGAGTGCAACACATCAGATTTTTTAATACAATACATAAAGAATTTTTAAAGTTGTACAATTTTCTCTACCAATCCAACTAACTATTCTTAAAAAGGCTTATTCTATTAATCAATATAAATATTTGTAGAAATGCTTTTATAATATATTTCTGTGCAGATAAATGGGAAATGGGGAATATAGTAGGTTTACATAAAATCAAATCTATCTAAGAGCTTGTGATGGCTTTGAAATTCTGTTCTCTTTGCATGGCCCCCTGAAAAAGAATCCCATTTGGAAAAAGTAAATATATTTTAAAATTGAAATCAATAACAAATATCTTGGAAATGGTTAGCTACACAAAAAGCTTTTGGCATGAACCCTTTCACTACTGAGATATTTGCTACATATGCAATTCTTCCTCAAATTTCTAAACCGGTTTTCATATCCCTTTCCAAGGCACCTCGGCCAAACAATTCAGATTCAGATAACCATGATGTTTAAGGTAATATGCAATGAACTGGCCATATTTAAAGCCAAATTTGAGTTCAAATCCCTGCAAATTCAGTCAAATATGACTGTGGTAAAGGAAGGTGAGGGACCAAGTAAAATAATCAGTGTAATGGCACTTTTGGAAGCTGACGGTGTTACATTTGACTGCAGTTGCATGGGTTTTGCTTTTTTTTTTTTCTCAAAAAAAAACTACAGTTTTATTGCAAAAATTTTGTGCTTTTATAATAGGAAACGGCTGCAAACACTAGAATTCAATTTATTTAGGTAACCGTAACAAGAAAGTGGAAAATATCTCAACAGTGAAAGGATCATATGCCCCTGTATGTGGCAGCAAACAGTGAAAGGGGTAACAAGATCTGTGTGTATGAGGGTTGTTTGAAAAGTTCTCATAATGACATTAAATAACAACTGACCTCATCCAAAATATATTTTTCAGTGTCTCCGTGTACACTAATGCACTTGGTCCATCAATGTTTCAATGCCTTTATTTCATCTTGAAAATAATATTCTTCCAGGACTGCAAAGTCCAGTTAACTCTGGCTATAAGTTTCATTTGAAGAGAATCTTGACCACCTAGGTCATTTTTGAGCTTAGGAAAGAAATGGAAGCCTGAGGGAGCCAAATTAGTTGAACAAAATGGTTGTGGCAACAAGTCATACTGCTGTGCATGAATTTTTGCCATGGCAAGGACAGGTGTGTAGGTGTACATGTCTTAATGGAGGATGATTTTCATTCTTGCTAAACCTGGCATTTTTTCGCCTACTTTTTGCTGTAATTGATTCAGGAGGTTAGCATAGTATTCTACCATTATTGTTTGAGTATTGGGAAGATAATGTATTACAGGATTCCTTTGCATCCTACATCTGCATTGTTAGAACACTAATGGCATGAGCTTTCTGGCTCAGTGGTGGAGAATCAGCTTGTTTCCACTGCTTTGTCTCTGGGAGGCCTATGTCTCATCTGTGGTTACATACAGAAGCAAAAATACCTGTAGGTTTTTCTGAATATGAGCCAACATAGTTCAGATATTTGCACTCCGATGCATTTTTGATCCTGTGTTAATAGTCGCGGCACCCACCTACAAAATAATTTTTTCGTACCCAATCCCACAGTCAAAATGTGATAATGCCCTTTCTGTAGAGCATCAGCAACTGTCACGCTTTGAGTTGGCAGTCCTCCAAAGCCACATTATATATTTGTGTAATCATTTCTGGGTTGGTGATACATGTTGGCCAACCACTATGTCGATCATCTTCGAAGCTCTTCAGCCAAATTTAAAGTTATTGGTCCGTTTAGCAACAAGTAAACATGAAGTAAAGTACCCTAAAGTATTCTGAAAATCAGCACAAATTTCATTTGCTTTTATACCTTTCTTTATGAAGAACTTTATCACTGCTTGAATCTTGGTTATTTATTTTAAAAATCATCATACAGGAACAATAGTCATCAGCACCAGAGCACTGAGATGCCACATGTTTATTCAAGAAGTATGACTAATTATATCTGATCCCAATTGTGCAAGCAGTGTCCTCTATTGACAATTCTGAAAACTTTTCAAACAACTCTTATAGTAGGATTTTGACAATATCTTATGAAAAAATCAAATTTTCCTAAAACCTGTTCATGTAAAGTTTTAGGATTGGGAGGGATTTTCTTGAAAATTTTCAGGTCTCATTCTTGGAAGATACTGAACTTAAACAGGTGTTTGGTATTTAACTTATGCTGTTAACAAACCCCCCCCCCCCCACACACACACACACACACACACACACACACACACACACACACAGCTGCACCGTAACCAGTGGTTAGACCATTCACTTCTCACCAAAGTGGTCCGGGTTCGATCCCAGGCAACTGCATGTGGGATTTGTGGTGAATGATGCGGCACTGGAGCAGGTTTCCTTGGGGTTCTCCGGTTTCCCCCACCATCTCATTCCACCAGTGCTCCATGTTCATTCAATGTATCATCAGTGTCACTGCCTGCTGTGCCATATAATTTTTAGTATATGACATTTGTATTGTTTGACAACTGCATCTATTACATTTAACATCTCATTAAGAAAAAAAAAGGGTAGTGGATTTTGAGAATTTCATGTAAATATAAGACATTAAATTCATTTGAATTGCAAACAGCTTTCATTTAGTAACCCAACAACTCAAACTGTACACACTGTGTCTAATATTGTTGATCTCAATGAATTGGAGTTGTAAGGTTGATCAGGATTGATAATCGCTTATGAAGGGTTACATCAAGCTAATTTTGGGTGGTACAAAGTTCGTTGGGTCACCTAGTATGTATACATGTTCCTTAACAATGCTTAGGATTGAATTTCTGTATAAGCTTAGGTTTTTCATTCTCTGGAGGTTAGGTTTGGTTTAGAGATTTTCTTTTTTTTAATAAGGTTACGGTAATTTTCATCATGACATCTTGTGCTTAAAGCACTCCTTAATTACTCTGGATTTGTACAGCCACATTGTAATTGCTAACACTGTACTTTTCATATATTACTTTTATATACACAGCAGTGAAACCCACATTTAATTGCAGTACAACACACTTATTAACATTTGTTTTATCATTTCTATTACCTCTCACTTTTTTCTTTCTTTGCCCAATAAACTCTGCATTTATGTTAGCCTAAGTGTAAAATTAGGAAGAAGATGACAGGCTTAAAATCATGCCAAACTAGCGTATTTTATCCTTTCCTTTTGGTTGGCACTACCTTGGATGCATGTGCAGTATTCCACTCATATTTCTTTGTTGTATTCATGCTTACATTTCCTAAATTGGGAAGGGGGTGGACTAGATGACTTCACTGTGGTAACATTCACTCCTTTAACATTATATTTGCAAGATACCATTACTATAATCCCCATTTTTTGCCATTTTTAAAGTGCTTCAAATTGGGCCATGTAGTAAAGGATGTCCATTATATTTTCATGGAACCTGCGTGTCTTCACTTGTGTAATTGTAATTTTTTTTTCCTCCTTGCCACTTTTCATTAGCATATGCAAGCCTTATATGTGTAAATATAATTTTCTATACTATTCCAGAAAATACATGCTAGCTGAAACACCCAAGCATCATCTGATGATTTCATGGCTTAGAAAAAAATTATTTCAAAATGTGTCTATGTTTATAAAATTAGGTTTGTGTAGATAATGTTCCTTTTAGACTAAGAAAACAATACATCAAAGTGCTGTTGAACAACCACAAATACTACAGTTTATAATGAGTAAGCTACACACACAAAATGCTAAGAAGACATTGGAAAGCCAAAACAAAAGAATAAATAATAATTACCATCTGAAGGTTATTTAATCCTGGGACATAAAGTACTTACAATAGTAAGTCACCATTGGGGTAATTGTCTCTGATGTGAGACTGCCTTTGTGGTTTACCAGGAGAAATACGAGCTGGTTTGAGAATTCAATGTCACTCTGGCAGGTTGTCACAATAGCTTAATGGTTAGAGCAGCCGTCTGGTAAGCGGAGGGTCTGTGATTCAAATCCCAGCTGTGGCATTGAATTTTTAAGTTCCAGTTCTACCTCTCAAACATTGCCCACACACAGCTTGTGTGTTTAAAAACACCAACAGTAAGTTTGTTGGTATAAATAAATAATAATTACTTAATCACTGTTTGAATCTTGATGTTCTCCATCTTTGCAAATCACTATGCGGCAACACCAATAGAGCCATGTCACTGCCACAACACTCTTCCAAGAGCACTAACGTGACATGCCTTTACAAGTAACAGTCAAATGAATATCACATGAACAACTTGTTGCGCTAGCACTGACCTGTCGTCTTGATTCAGAACTTTTCAAACCACTCTCATAACTAGACATTGAGAGGACAAAAGTGTATACCTATTTAAGCAGTAGTTTTAATACTGAGTTATGAGTCTTTTAGAATAAACTGGCAGCCTGCTGCTCCTATGCCATGCTATATGTATCTATTCAGTAACAGTGAATCAGCTCAATGTTTCTTCCCCAGATAATGCTGATGATCTGTGAATGTTATGTCTATATTTCATTATCGAAGGAGTTTGAAAATCTGCCCCTCTGCATCAATATATGCCTGGCACCTGTTGAAAAAGTTATTTAATGTTCTGCAAATTTGTAGCTGAAATATTGGGAAAAAAGAAACATGCAGAATTTTTTTATAAATTTAAGTATACTGGGACTTTTTGTTTGATCTTTAAGTTCTCCCCATAGAAATAATTGCAGACCTTGAGAGTGAGTCGGCTAATCAAGTTGTGGGGTGCATCCATAAAGTAAGTTTCCCTGGGGCTGTGAACAGAAATAAAATGCAGGTGTAGGAAATGTTGAACACCACTGGAATTCAGACACTTGTCATACCATGGGACTAACCGTTGCATCTGTGTCTCTTAGGAGTCTGTTATCTGGGATTGGAACCACTGTGTGACAACCTTCTCTGCCCCTGTCAGTCTGAAAATGCAGACTCTGACCTGACAGGAGTTTCTTGATGTTCCAGAACAGATGGAAATTACTGGGAGCAAGGTCCACGCTATAAGATAGGTGATCAAACATCTCCCAGTTGGACATTTTTCGGAGCCTGCATTGTTTTTTAATAATGCTCAGCATCACCACCTCATCTCTGCTCAGGAATTTTGACAAGGAGAACTCCTTACCTGTCACAGAAAACTAAACACAGCACTTGGTCAGTCTGGTTGAATAGGCACATATTTATGCAAGCTAATATGGCCATTGCTGTACACTTTCTTCCAATCTTCTGGATTGGACCATGTCATGTGAAATGTTAAAATCATGCTGTAGCATTACCAGGGCTGTTCTCAAACGCATAGTAGTTGAATTACAGTACATTGTACAATGAGCACTAACCATATACCAGATCACCAGTGTTAGTCAATGCTGCTGCACATGGCGTTGAAGAATTTGGGCCTTGTTTGAAGTCTGCCTTTACTAATTAGTTTATGCTTTGACCAGAACCAGCCAGTGGCTGTGCTGTTCATATGCAAGAGCTGCCAATATCCACAAGGATACAAATGAATATGGGAGAGTTAATAATTTTTATTATTTTGTTGTTTAATGACAGACAATTGCTTGGATCACACCAGCATCGCCAGTGTGCTGGAATTTTGTCCCGCAGGAGTTCTTTTATATGCCAGTAGATCTACTGACAAGGAGCTGTCATTATCTAAAATATTCTTCACTTGAGTAGTAGCAACCTTTTATGCAAAATTTCTTAACTCTTTCTTGAATACGTTAAAGTTATTCATATTTTTCAGATAAGCAGGGAGTTTATTATACAGTTCATGAGCTGCAGTAGTAGGTTTGGTTTTATACATTTCTAGCCTATGTGACTGGACATGAAAGTTTGTATTCCTCTGGTGTAGTGCTCATGTATTTTTTTGTTTGACCTAGTAGGTTGAACAATTGCACTATTACTTCATACATGTATAGAGAGTATAGAGTTAACATATTTAAGGTCTTTGAAGGCTTGCCTACACGAATCTGTTTGTTTCATTCTCAGAATAATTAGTCTTAACAGTCTTTTTTGGAGAAAGAATATTTAGTGTAATTTTTAGCACAGCATCCCCATTGTTTTCTTCTGTCTATCCATATGCATGAAATGATTTCACTTTGAGGTAAATTGGATGCACATCAGAGTTGAAACTTTATACACTAGATCTCTTGATTTCTTAAAACTGTTTAAAGTTCTTCTTCTCCACTTCATGGCGTAGGCAGTCAAGTACCTGTTCCGAATGTTAAAGTTTATAAGGCATTTGTTGGATGCATGCATTGGTAATTATAATTATTGGTACGTTTGATACCACTATTTACATTTTTGTTAACAGCTGTTTGTGAAATTAATTAGAGCCATGAGTGGGCCATAAAACATTTACACTTCAAGGCAAATACAAGCAGAATCAATATACCTATACATTTCTGAAGTTGCTTAGAGCATTTTGTATCAAGATGCTATCAATCTGCTTGTTAACTTTGATTGCAATTTTGGTTATATATGCTGTAGGGTAGGAAATGTACATATCACACATTAGTAACAACTTAAGTATATTGCACAGAAGATGAAGCTACAAGCAGATCTCTTCTTATATTTGTAAACATTCAAGTTAAATAATGGAATAGTACTTTACATTTTATCTGTTTAGCTTGAAGTATGATCGCATTGGACTCCATTGCAATATTGTCATGGTATAGTTAAAAAACATGAATAAATATTCCACATTTCTTTCTAAAGCTTAGGAAATGCATGTTTTTAATGGCTATTTTGTTGTTATTTATTTCTCTTTTTTCTTTTGTCAAAACAAGTTCACCTAAATATCAAATGCTCTCTGGTGCAATATTAAGCTTTTGAATAGTTAAAACTTGCAGTAACATCATTTTTCAGCATATGAATTAAATTGTATAAAGCACTCACATGTAACAGTGTTTCCTTGTTCTACAGGTTGTTTGAATTCCTGAATAATTCATAGCCATTAACAGAGAAAATGGCTCAGGACAACACAGTATCCTTTAAAGCATACCTCCTGCAAGGAGGTGGTAACGACAGATCTGAGGTACGTCGATTTGGTATTGACCGTGATGTTGTGTCCAGCTTTGACTACCTGAAGGAAAAATTACAACATGTATTTCCAACTCTTCGCAGTCGAAACTTCGGTATAGTTTGGAAAGGTAAGTTCATGGTTAAGCATTGTAGTATATGTATAGTGTAACATTTTAATGATGGTTTGACTATTGAAGTTCATATACAAGTTTTAATACTAAGGCTTATTGTTCTACAGATGCAGATAATGATGATGTAGTGATTTCATCAGACGATGAGCTTATGATTGCCCTAGCAGAGATGCAAAATGAAGTACGTAAGCTCTATATTAAAGTATTGGGGACCTCTGCACATTCACCAAACACAGAAACAGGTAAGTACTTGAAAGTTCGAGGCTAAAGTCAGCATCTCGAACTGCAGATCCTTGCTTATCAGGCTGATACATCATTATTGTGTCACTTGATATTCTGATTTAACTTTCTAACATTTAGACTACACATGGCCAGGGTGAAAGGACAATTTTTATTTGTGTCAGTTTCAGAAAACTTAAAGCTTTCGTGAAATGGAACATCGTTAATTTTTTTATATGTTAAGCATGCAAAGAGAATGGAGTCTCAAAGCTTTAAAAGACTTGACTATCGCTCAAAGCGTACTGTATTCTAATATTCCCTTTACACCTACAAGGAAATAAGCAAGTGTTTATCTCAACTAACACAAAGAAGATATAGGAATAAGAGTTTGTAAGAATGGTTAGTACAAGAGTAGAGAAAGTCATTGAGTGTGACATCAGATTTTTAGGTTCTCTAGTACATATATTAAGTAAGGGAAGTATAGTATTCCACCCAAAAAATGTTATCCTGAGATTTCACTGGAAGTTCATGTTTTGGGAACCCCCGAGACTAATAAAAGCATTTTTAGAAGAAAGTCCATGTGTGTCCATGAACAGCATAACTCGGAAAGAAAAGTTGATCAAATAGTCCTGAACTGAAATAGCAAGTTTCGTATCTTCCTTTCATAGAAGTTTGAAAACAGTGTTGTATAATCAATTTAATTTAAAGGGTGAGTCAGTTAATAACACTAAACAACACTTACAATATAATTTTCCGGAATGCGTTTCGAAGGTTAACTTTCCTCCATTATCAACCGAACAATAACTGGGTTTCCATGGTGTTTCATGGTGCAGATGGCGATGCTTCTTCTGATGTTTCTTCTGGTAACGGTTCAAGGAACTTGCTGAAAATATCTTTCTGAGGTATGTCAAAATTAAATACTCGTTTTCTATTTTTTAAAATGAAGATTTGTTTCCATGTAGACAGTTCTTGTTTTCTGGTTATGTGTTTGAGAAGTTTCGATTCTGGCTTAATGTCATGATTTTTTGTCCAAAAGTGAAAGGCAACTGCTGATTTTTCTAATTGTTCAATCTTGATGTTCCTAACATGTTCCTTGGATCTAATTTCTAAATTTCTTTTGGTTTTTCCTATGTATACTTCATTACAATCACTGCATTCAATTTGGTATATGCCGGATTTTGTGTTAGGTGGAATAGCATCTTTGATTCTAAAATAAGAAAAATTAGAAACTAAAAACTTCACTTATCTTAGTAATGTTGATATTCTTTTTCTCTTTTGCTGACCCAGGGGTTTCAAGCTATGTCCAGCTCATTCTCAAAGCCATATAAACAAAATCGTTGCCAAGCTACAATCTTTTATTTTTGTGAAAAACAATTATTCTTATTCAATTTTTTTATTTACCAATCTCTGAAAACAAAAATTTATAAATACAATCTATAGATGGTAATTCGAATTACCATCTATAGATTGTATTTATAAATTTTTGTTTTCAGAGATTGGTAAATAAAAAAATTGAATAAGAATAATTGTTTTTCACAAAAATAAAAGATTGTAGCTTGGCAACGATTTTGTTTATATGGCTTTGAGAATGAGCTGGACATAGCTTGAAACCCCTGGGTCAGCAAAAGAGAAAAAGAATATCAACATTACTAAGATAAGTGAAGTTTTTAGTTTCTAATTTGTTCTTATTTTAGAATCTTGTTGCTTCACTGTTAATAGCTTCAATTTTTACTTAATTTAGCATCTTTGATGTTTGAAAGTAGCAGGTTTTTTATGGAGTAATGGTTTACTGGTGCACCATGAAACACCATGGAAACCCAGTTATTGTCCGGTTGATAATGGAGGAAAGTTAACCTTTGAAACGCGTTCCGGAAAATTATATTGTAAGTGTTGTTGAGCGTTATTAATTGACTCACCCTTTAAATTAAAAAGCTGTTTTGTGTTTAACCAACTTTTGTTTTTTTGAGTTATGCTGTTCACATGAAATTTTTGGAATTCTGTATCTTCTCTACCTTCTGTCTAGGTGACAGGGAAACTAATAAAACCAGAAAGAGAATATTTAGCAGTAATAGGTGTATATGAATCCAAAGAAGGCTGAAAAGAAGAGCCTTTCTTGTTCTATGAGATATTGCAAACTCACATGAATTCTGCAAACAAACAGATCACATAGCAGTTGGAGATGGTTTCAGTGCCTTTATTATTCATCCTTTTAGAACATATACATGTTGTTGGATATATCAGGTTACATAGACATATATACACATGTTTCAGGCTTCGTCAGAATTCACTTTACAAATAGTTTCTAATTTACTCACAGATTAGTCTATTTTTATATAAATAGGAATTCTTAATTAAGTATTTACATTTCCAATGAGTATATATTTATTATTTACAAATGTACAAGATTGCTTACACTATGCACAATCTACAGTTATTTGCAAGAGTCCAAGATCATTTACGCTAGTACTACTTCTATATTTATTTGCACGTGTATGAAATATCACTTACACTAAGCTCTACCTACAAATTCAATTCTATACAGGCTTTTACTTATTAGATAGTTTTTTAACTTTTCTTAAAGAAATTCCCTTGAGTAATTTTGATGCTTTCAGGAAGTTTATTAAATAGTACGGCACCTCTGATGAAAGGATCTGTACGTGTTGCAACTTTTATTGTGCATACCCTATGATAGTTATTTATACCCCTGGTATTATAAGCATAATTTTCTTTATTTTGACTAGTTCTGTTGTCCCTCCTTTTAACTAATAATATACGCTTATAAACATAATATACTGCTGTTAAGATACCTTCCTTTTTAAACACTTCTCTAACAGAGTGACAACTTTTTAAATTATATATACACCGTAAGCATTTTTTTTTTGTATTATCAGTACTCTATTTAAATCAGTTGTAGACGTCCCCCCCCCCCCCCCCCCCCCCCCCCCTCAGATTTCAATCCCATGTTCAATGAGCCAGTGAATCACTCCGTAGTAAACTGATTTTAGTAACTTGTCTATATGGTTTGTTAACTTTCTGAGTAAGTAAAGTCGAGAGTTTAGTTTCTTACAAAGATTGTCAATATGTTCATTGTAGTTTAGATTTTTATCTACAGTAATCCCTAAAAATAATCTGCTATTTACTTGCCTTATCTGCATATCTTCATACTCTATTTTACATTTATTTTCTTGATCTCTGAGTTGAAATAGAATACATTTTGTTTTATCAACATTGAGTTTGAGCTGTGTGGCTTTCAGGTAGTCAGATATTTTCAAGAGAGATGATGTTGCCCATGTTGAAAAACAAGCAATGGAGAAGCAAATAGGCAATATTGGTGAACCCCATTTCAGCAAGAATAGCAGAATATTAGGAAATTTTGTCAACTTTTAATGTACTTCAGTAGCATTTTAATAAAATGCTGTTCTCATACATAGAAGAGACATGTATATCTAGAGGGTGCAATATTAGCTCAATCATTTTATGGTGCTTACCTAATTAGGTATACCAAAGAAATGGACATTAAGGAGGAAACCAAATATTCCAGAAGCTAAAAACAAATTATAAGGCAATTATGCTACAGGAGGATAGTATAGTGTGCTCTTGATTAAACATTTCCATGGACCATAGAGACTATTGTATATGAGTGGTAAGATTTTTCAATAACTGATTACGGAGGTAGCAGGAGTAGTTCTAGGAAAAAGAGTGATGAAAAAGAGCAGGAAAAGAATGCTATTTTGGAATGAAGAAATTGAGCAAAAAGAAAGAATAGAAAATGGTATATCTAAAATATCCAAAGATAAAAAAATGTGATGTCAAAAAAATATTAAAAGGCAAAAGCTGGGACATTTACTTAAGTAGCATCGAACAGGATTGCCATGGTGCACAAGACATAGCCTAAAGTACTGAAACGTTTAAATTTAACAGAAAGAGGTACAGTAAAAATAAATAATATAGCAGAAGAAACCTGGATTGTGTATTATTGCAGCCTGTGTGTGAATGAATATGGAGACTTAACTCTTGCTCTACCTGCAGTGACAGAGGTTGACTTCATTGAAATTCATGAATTAGATGAATTGAAAACCTCTAAGAATAAAACAATCTCCAGACATGATATAAATATTGAACTCCTGAAATGTGTCAGAAAGAGTCAAAATGAGATTTTTATTGCTGGAAGACCTGCTCAATCCTGAATTATGTCCCATGTTGAGGTAAAAAAAGAAACCGAAACAAATCCCAGAACTATACAAATATTGCAGTCAAATGTGATCCCCTCAACTTCTAAGTGTGCCATTATGCCAACTAGTTTACTTAAGCCCTCTTCATCCTTTACCACAGGCACATTTGACTGCAGTTACTGGGATTCAAACTCTCGTTAGGCTTTGAATAGATGGCCAGTCCATTGCATTATTGTTCTAATGGTCGTTGCAATTTGAACCACCTCGGTTGTGGTGTCTGTGAAAGGGATATGTAAACCGGTTTAGCAAATAGAAGAAGAGTGGCATATGTAGGAAAATAATTCCGCCTATAGAGGTAATTTCCAATAATGGCTACAAAGCCATAACCACATAACCTATCAGACAACATGAATGCATACTTTTCTTCAGCTCCAAAATTCTTAATACTGCAGAGAAGCATAAAATTACATAAACAATAGAAAAGAGCACAGCTTACTATATGATATTAAAACGCAGTGCTACAAAGTAATTTATTGACCTTGGTGGAGTAAAGTTGTTAGGTTAATACACATACCTGATGACAGAAAATGAAGACCATCCTGCATCAGTAAGCACTATTTTATTAGCTATCTCTTTTATGCACAGTTATGAAATCTTGTCCAAAATTACTGTTTCAATTGGTTAAACACAAAAGTGTACCAAAATGAGGTTAACACGAGAACAACAACAAATGTAACGCAAGAATTGTTTGCTAAATTTAATGCTATAATTGATGTATCCTATACCACTGCACTTTATACACTGTTGATTTTATGGATGAATTAAAAGCATAAGTGATAACTCCAGAACATGACAACAATGCTCACTTGTTCCATTGGCAAAGCATAGCCCTTCTTGATTCAGACCGTTTCTGGTATTAGAGTCCAGGTCTCTAAAAGAAAAGAGTGCAAGTGCTTGACAAGTAAAATGTATATGTTGGTGAAAAGCTTAAGAATTGCTCTTCATTGTGAATAAATTTTGCATAAGAGTAAACGGTAAGAGAAAGGAAAATTTGATAAGCAAACTTAATGTATAGTCCAGTAAACCACAAAGACAGTCTCACGTCAGAGACATTGGGGTAATTGTCTCTTATGTGAGACTGCCTTTATAGTTTACTAGGGGAAATATGAATCAGTTAGGGAATTCAGGATATTGTTTAGTTTAGCTTACGCGATGACTTGGTCAGAATTTCGGCAAAGTCCCACTCGGCAGTGTGTATGAATGGTCACGAAATTTGCCGAAGTTGCTGTGTTAATGCAGCGCTGCCAACAGCAGAATGTCCCTAGGAGTTTGTTGCCAATAGTAAGTTTGAATGTTTTTGCGGGAGTCGGCAGTATGCTGTTTACCTTCTTAGGCGCAACTAGTGCAATGGCTAGGTTTATCAGTTGTGACGGGTAGTTTTGCCTGTTGTGAGGGGAGGAATATGTGCTGCCAAGATGTCTCCGTTGCCCTCGGCTGTTGACTCTTCTTCAGGGGTAGTTATGCAGGTGGATTAATAAGTGTTTCTTAGCATCCAGACATTGACTTTATTCACTCTCTCTTATACCAGCTCCCTCACAGCTACACCCGTCTCATTCAAGTGGTTGAGTCTTTCTCACGCGGAGTTCACTGCACCGACCCTTTTGTGGCCCTCCACTTTGTTCATAACCGTACCTCCCCTTGCTACGGTCAGTATGCCTGTCTTAGAAATACCTGTGCAGTGAGGGGTGACAAATGCCCCGCATCCTGTTTGTTCCCTTTCAATACCTGAATGAGGCGTTTGAAGACCGCATGGTCGCTATTTACATTTCACAAGTTTCCAAGTATAACTGCTTATCACTAACAATATTTAAACAATTATTATCCTAAAATATTTATCTATATACAAATTATGTTCTAACCTAATGTACAATATACATACTAATATGTACCGTTACATATGCCCCTAAGTTTAAAATAATTTGTTGGTAACAAAAATTATTTTTAACTTACATGCTCTAACAGCGAAACCAATCCTAAATAACCTTAAACTATGATACACTTCTCGATGTGTGAGAAAATCTGTTTGTCGAGGCTGCGTGCCTGATTAATTGCATGTGTCTATTTATTTTATGGCATATTTACATTTTTTTTTGTGTCTTTTATCACTCTTTACTTTGCACTGTGCACTACATATTTTTGAGTTTTAACAAAAGGCAACACATATTTTTGTCACTTGACACCAATGAAACAATTTTTAAATACATACATTTCTTTTGTGGATATACCGCTTAACCCTCATGCATAGAATTGTGTGTTATGTTATTACCCCATCGCTAACAACTATGGTCTATATTTTACTTATTATGAAAATATTATTTTAGAATGACACGTATATCTACCTTTTTTTTTTTAAGGAGGAAAATGGTTTGAGTGCATGAAACACAGTAATTTAAATTGACTTCTATTTCGTTTTGTTTCTACGTGTATCTGAGGTAAGAAGTTTGTCATTAGGTGTCTTGCATTATTTTATATGGTCTCATTAGCCATTTGTGATAACGCCCGATTATTTTCGTGCCGTGTTGTTCCTTTACCTCGTATGTATGGTCCCCTAGTTTATTGACAATCACATAAGGACCTTTATATAGAAGCTCCAATCTGTGATTACGCTTTTTTAGAGCACTTGAAATATTCTTATCCCTCACTAACACTAGATCATCAATGTTTGGGTCCCATTTGTGTCTGTATCTTTTTACTTTCCTCGCTCGCTGTTCTGCAAGTTTTCTTATTCGCTCTAAAGCTAATTTGCATTTTTCAAAGTCGCTTAGTTCTTCTGCTGATGAAATTACTTTTGGCATATTCCTGAATAATGGTTGGGCTGGTTCTGCGGTCATCAAAGTTATGGGTGCGAATTTTGTCGTGACGTTGATGGAGTGATTGATGACGTGTTCGATTACATGACAATAATTTGTCCATTTACTATGCCTCTGGTGGCACAAAAGGCGCAGGTATAGGCCAATATCTTTTATAGCCCTCTCGCAAGGGTTTCCTTGAGGATAATATTTTGAGCTATGATACAGTTTGATGTTGTGATTTTGCAGCGTTGTAGTGAATAGTTTGCTTGTGTGTACTGTGGCATTATCGGACAAAATGGCTTCCATCTTTCCATATTGTGGGATGTAATCTTGTATGATTTTGCGTAAACAGGTGCAGCTGCTTATATCTCTCACAGGGTATATCTTAACGAATTTAGAAAAGACGTCAAATAGTATGAAAATGTATTTATTTCCGAATTGTCCTTGGGGTAGTTCACCGTGTGCATTAAGGCATTTGGTCGCTCCCTTATAATTGCACCTGGTTCTATGTCGTATTTTACATTCAAAGCCTTAGCTCTTTGGCATAAGTCGCAGCATGAAATTATTTGTCTGACTTTTCGCGACAAGTGTTTGACATAAAAATGCTCTGATACATTTAACATGACCTTTTCGCTACCTGAGTGAAGTAAGCTTTCGTGGAATGCCCTAATTAGCTTTCTTTCCATTACCTTTGGGATGTAGGCTTTCCACTTCTTTACTCCTTCCCCGTGTAACTTGTAAACAACGCCATCTTTCATACCTATACTACCTGCGGTGTTATTATCGATTGCCGGAGCTGTGTCCATGAATTTGCTTATCTCCTGATCCTGTCTTTGCAATTGAGCAATGATTTTGAAATCTTTGGCCAAATCATACCGTTTATTAACTTGTAGCTTTAGCAAAACTATTTCCTGTCTAGGATGATCTAAAGTTTCAGGAATTTTCTGCCCTGAATACAGCCTAGAGAGAAGATCACTGAATATATTCTCTCTTCCTGCAATGTGCTTTATGGTTATGTCATGAGACATAATCTCGTGTATATATCTGGAGATTTTTGAGCTGGATAATTTGCAGGAACTTATAAATGACAGACTGACGTGATCTGTGTAAACAATTATTTTTCTGTTGAAAATGTATAGTCGAAATTTTTGCAATGCAAAGTATATTGCAGCAATTTCCAATTCAGTAACACATGCCTTAGCTTCTACGTTAGTTGTCCCTCTGGATGCTGTGGCTATTACGTGATATATACCCTGTTCATCCTTTTGAATTAGTACGCTACCATATGCCTTTACAGACGCATCGGAAAAGATTATAAATGGTAAATCATCCCTCGGCCTTTCTAGCAGGATCGATCGTGAGAACAATTCCTTCACGTCTTCGAACGCCCGCTGTTTTTCCTGATCCCATTTCCATTTTACGTTTTTCTTTAATAATTCACGTAAAGGTGCTACGTGTTTTGCATACTGCCGAACAAATTTTGTTTGGAACTGTATCGTACCTAAAAACTTCTTTAGCTGTTTTACATTCTTTGGGGGCGGTATCATTTGTATACTTTTTATACGTTCCGGGTTTGCTCTCATTCCTTCTTGATTAATGATATATCCCAAAAATTCAGTTTCTTGTTTAAAGAATGCTGACTTATCTGGATTGACCGTGAATCCATTTTCTGCCAGTTTTGCTAGTACGTAATCTATGTAAGCCAAATGTTCCTCAATGGTGGTATCAAAAATCAAAAAATCATCTATATACTGAGCTATGTAATTATCAGTGCTATCGTGGAAGACTTGGTACAATGCTCTAAGTAAACCGCTGCTACTACTACTCACGCCATAAGGGCATCTGCAAAACTCATACGTCCTTCCCCGATGGATAAAACTTGTAAACTTTCTCACGTTTTCCTCTAACGGAATTTGCCAAAATGATGAAGTCAAATCGATACTTGAAAAATATTTGCAATTTTTTATTTTTGCCAAAATAGTTTCCATTCCTTCGGGTCGAAACTGGTCTGGGATCGAATAAGAATTTTAATCTTCTCGCATGTATTGTCATTCTTAGCTCTCCACTTTTTTTAAAGTCCAACAAATAGGATTGATATGTTCAGAAGTGCTTTGCCTAATTATTTCATCTTGTAACATGTCGGTTATGACTTTATCCGCTTTGTCCCTTAAAGAATGGAAATGGGTCTACATTTGTACCGAAAAGGTTTTATTCCGTTTAAAGTGAAACTATGAACATGAGAGGTACAACACCCTGGTTTTTTAGAAAAAACTTTACGGTTTTTGTATAAGATATCACATAGGCGTTCCCTGCTTTCGGCACTGATCCCTTGGGCTTTCGCGGCAATTAGATAAACATCTGTTTCTTGATGAGGGTCAACTACCTGTCTTGAAGCTTCCATCTGACCGTTCAGATCATCGCAAAATTCCATAGGAATATTATAAATCGTAATTACCTCATTCATGGTTTCCTCTGCTAAGTATTCAATTTTCCCCAGATTACCTATGTTTTGGTTATCAATTCCCATTACAGTTAACACATTATTTATGCTATCTTATTTAAATGCCCTACCCATATTAAATTGATTTGTATTATCATCGGATCCCTGACAATTTGTTTCTACACCTGTACACTGATTATTACGAGCAACTCCCGGGATCGTGCAGTGCCCTCTTATCAGTTTCCCTGTCTTTGAATTTCTACTTCGCTAACTGCCTCTGCATTACTATCGCTGATAAACGGATTTGCGTGAGGACTTAATAATGTTGGCAAACGTGCATTCCCATTTGACTCTTGGGGCAAAAATTGATTAGCTCTTGTTTCACCCTGTACTCGATTGTTTTGGTTAAAATTACTCGCATAAATGTTTTCCGGCCTTGTATTATGCCTGTTTTGATGTCCTCGATTATGGCCATAAAATCTAACTGTATTAATTTGTCCATTTCTTCCCCTCTGATACTGATAATAATTTTGATTTTGATTTCCATTTCTCTGTGGTGATTGTCTACCCGTAGGAAAGTTATTTTCTCTTCTACTTGAAGTTCTGTTCTGAAAATGTGGTTCTGTGTATTGGTATCTCTGCCTTGTATCCTGACCGGGTCCTCTGTTCCAACTTCTGTAATATTCTGCCCCTGCTCTAACAGAACCTGAATTGTTTCTGTTTCCATTTTTTGTATTGAGATCAATGGAATCCCTGATATTTTCGGTTGGTTTTACCTGACTGTAGTCGAACGCAGAAAGCAAGTCTACCATTTCTGAGAAACTTCCTGGTTTTGCCACTATAAGGTTATTTCTAATGTGCTCCGGATAGTGACCGATTATTATTGCAATGAGTTCTTTTTCCTTTAGCGGTGAATCTAACAATTTGCTTCTCTGAACGATCTTCAAAAAATAGTCGATCATGTTTGTTCCCGAATTTGGATCGTATTTCCCATTTGATATTTCCATCCTAATTGCATTTTGCTGGCTTGCCCCCCAATATCTAGCCAGAAAATATTTTCTAAATGAATCGAAATTTGTGTCCTCGCCCAAAGTTAGGCGCAACCAATTTCTAGCTCGCCCTTCTAAGCCTTTGCCTACAACCACCATCCTTAATGCCTCAGGAATTTGCTTTAGTTTAAAGTAATTCTCTATTTCTGTAAGAAATAATTTTGGGTTATCACCATTTTCCTCCTGAAAAGTTGGTACGGGAATTTCATTTAATATATGATGCGGCCATGTTTGGTAACCAATGGGGTTTATAGCATGCACACTTGATTCACCGGATGCAGAAATTTGTTCTGCAAACATTTCACCTGGATCAGCTGAGGCTTGAATTGGACTTTGTACTCTGTCGGTTCTAGCGTCAGCTGAGACTGCAGGTACATTTACATCAGAAACGGTACATGTGTTTGTTACATTTAATTCTAACCTCGAAAAAGTACTCCTAATATCCTGTATTTCTTTACTTAAATTATGTTGGCTTGCATTTAAATTCACCACGAGGCATCTGACAGATTCAATTTCTTTAGTAGTTTTTAAAACATCTGCATTTGTACTCGATACTGAGGTTTCTACCAAGTTCTTCAACATTTGTACATCCTTGTCCACTTTGTTTTCTAAGCCAGCTTGTTTGTCAGATATCTCTTGGTGAAAATTTTGCAATTTGGTCTCTACCCCTTGCTGCATACTACCCAACTCTCCCGTAACTGCTTCAATTTCTGATCTCATTTCTGTCATTTCTTTGTTCATTTCCCCCTGACTAACTATAAGAGACTGCCACTTCATTTCTATTCTCTTTTCTAGGTTCACTATATTTTCCTCTAACTTTTTGTTACTTTGCTCAACTTTACTTTCTATTCTGTTTTCTAAGTTCGCTATACTTTCCTCTACCTTCTTATTGCTTTGCTCGACCTTCCTGTTGTTTTCCTTAATTTCCCTGTTAGTTTCCTCTAACTTACTTTCTATCAACCTCCACAATAAACTAATAGAATCTCTATCTATCATCTCTTGACTGACTGAGGCTACAGCTTGCCTGTGTACCTGTTCCCGACTATCACTACCTACTTCTACCATTTGCATATCTGCCTCCTTCTCTGCTTCACAATTGTTTCCATTTATTTGGTGGCTACCTTCCATTTTATCTACAATTTTCCCACTTCTTAATAGCATGCAAAGCTGTTTACAGAAATATTATTGTGGTTCTTTACAACTCACTTTTAGAGCTTCCTAAACTTATTGGGCGTATTTCCTGTGAAGAAGTTCTGCTGGGATGTCTAGTAGTAGATGCGCTCCGGTCTTTGATGACGAATGTTGGTACTCCAGGGTGCTGAATGATGATGCTTGTAGCGTGGATGCTGAATAAAGATATCTTTGTAGTCCTGTGTTTATACCTGCCGTCTCGACTTTACACGTTGGGTGCCATCTATGTGACGGGTAGTTTTGCCTGTTGTGAGGGGAGGAATATGTGCTGCCAAGATGTCTCCGTTGCCCTCGGCTGTTGACTCTTCTTCAGGGGTGGTTATGCAGGTGGATTAGTAAGTGTTTCTTAGCATCCAGACATTGACTTTATTCACTCTCTCTTATACCAGCTCCCTCACAGCTACACCCGTCTCATTCAAGTGGTTGAGTCTTTCTCACGCGGAGTTCACTGCACCGACCCTTTTGTGGCCCTCCACTTTGTTCATGACCGTACCTCCCCTTGCTACGGTCAGTATGCCTGTCTTAGAAATACCTGTGCAGTGAGGGGTGACAAATGCCCCGCATCCTGTTTGTTCCCTTTCAATACCTGAATGAGGCGTTTGAAGACCGCATGGTCGCTATTTACATTTCACAAGTTTCCAAGTATAACTGCTTATCACTAACAATATTTAAACAATTATTATCCTAAAATATTTATCTATATACAAATTATGTTCTAACCTAATGTACAATATACATACTAATATGTACCGTTACACAGTATATTGGATTTGGCGCCTCTGTGCTTAAATGAAGAGGCATGCATGCAGTTCCTGTACGACAAGGGCCTGTTGAGGACTCGAATGCTATGCAGGGAATGTGATGCCGTGCTATACCACTCAAAAATTTAAAAAAAAAAATAAATAAATAAATTAAATAAATAAAAAAGAACGATAAATAATAGAAATAATATAAATATAATAATATAATAAACTAAATATAATATATATAATATAAATCTAATAACATTAAAAATAATAATATAAAATAAAAATAAATAAACAAAAAAGAACGATAAATAGTAAACATAATAAAAATATAATAATATAATAAATATAACAACATTAATATATTATAATATAAATATAATAAATATAAGTATAATATATAGTATTATATATAAATAATAATATATAATATTAATGTAATAATTATAATCATCATCATCATAAGGTTCCTGAGAACCTTCAGCTAGCTTTGGGTGATCAACAATATCACAAGAAAATCATCAAGGCATGCAAAGTTAATGTTTAAATTCAATGTAAACTTTATGATTTGTTTTTTTGTTTCCTCCTAATAAATAAATAAATTTCAAAAAATAATATAATAAAATAATATAATAATAAAGAACGAGCCAGCGTATGGTGGACCCAGTAACAAGGCAATAAGGATAATGTACACAATAATTCGAATGTACAGAATCCACAACAATAGTATAAGAGCAAAATAGTGTACACAATGAGCAAAAAAATAATGTACAGAATCCACAACAATAGCTACGCGATAGCGGTGTATGTCTGTGGCGGCAATGACGCGAGTGAGTGCATTTGTGTTTAATGTGTTGGCAACAAAAACTAGTGTAGTGTAAAAAGCAATGTTGGCAGATGTGAAAATCGTCTGCTAGTCATGCAGTGAAATCTAGTGGGTGATTGTGAAACTACTGTCGGCGCATGTGCAGTAAGTAAGTTCGGACTTAGAATCTGGCTGGCAAGTGGCAAGTAAGCTAATTTAAACTTGAGCCGAGAATTCATTCTGGCAAGTTGTCACAGTAGCTTAATGGTTAGAGCACACACCTGGTAAGCAGAGGGTCTGTGGTTTAATTCCCAGCTGTGGCATTGAATTTTTCAGTTCTGATTCTACCTCTCAAACATTGCCCACACATGGCTTTTGTGTTTAAAAATGCCAACACTAAGTTTGTTGGCATAAAGAAATAATGTATAGTCCCTCTGGGCTTAAAGTGGGGACGCACATAAACATTGCGGATGTATCACTCCACCAATAAAGTGTTGACATTTCATTCTTATCACAACCATATCTACAATAGTGCAGGGTTAGAATTGCATTCGGCTTATATTCAATTCTCTCAGGAAACCATGGAACATTGGAAGATCTGCATCGCTTTTCACTGGAGTACCTTGTCTATAACAGGAGGCTCGTTATTTAAAAAGAAACTATGCAATTTAAATTTAAAGCAAACAGCACTTAACAAAATTATCCACTTGCCCTTACTTTCCGTTTTCTTTTTAGGGGTTTGTTTCGTTTCCGTTCTGACGTTTGAAAGTGTATTCAGAGATATACCTGTTGCTTCAGATGTCATTTTGGTTACGTCTTTCACAGCCAGGGCATCCTAATGTTGAAAGAAAAAGTTGAACACATTTAATGGAATAGTCTTTTCACCACTTTTTAGAGGCTTTCCGCTTTTGTGTTTCTGTACACTACTGAGAAATGAGCACTCTGCCATACTGACTGAACATGTTCACATGCAATACTGATAGGACAATTGTCAGAGCATCGCTTCACTGCAGTGAACAATACAATTGGGGAAGTACTGACTACCATGTGACAGTAAATGGAAGTAAAATATTCAAGCACGTGTTTAAATGTTTTGGAATTATAATTACAGTATTTATTCACCCCATTCATTACTTGAATGCATCAAGTAAGCGATAGTATATGCAATGAAGTATCGAACTAATTCCAATCGTGCTTCACTATTTCACTGCTCTAAAAGTTGTGCTACGTCAGAATGTTGACATCCGTACACACTTTAAGGCCATATTGGGTACAGATCCTATTAAAACACACTAACATGTAAAACTTTTTTTATGGCATTAACTGTTTCTGAGGTATTCATTGTTATTGGTTTTGAACTTTCGTAGTAGGTTTTGAAGTACTAAGTTGCCAGAAGTCTGTTTCTTCTAAAGTCAACTTTTAAAGCCATCGTGTATTAACAGATTTTTAAATGTATAACTATCGCTTCAGCCTTCTGTATCACTCTCATACCTGATAATGAAAACATATCTGCCAATGTTTATTGATTAGCATAAGGGAGATAGAGGAATTAAAGATTTTGATGTATGGGTAAGTTTCATTTTACCTTGTCAAGGTACACTGAAGTGCAGAACTCAATGTAACAATGTGTAACCAAAAGTGCTGTATCATCTAGCCAAGTCTATTATACCATTGTAATCTAATTCAAAATTTTCTTCCAGTAGGCCAGGTCTGTGATGACCCAAGCCACAAAGGTGTAATATGTGATGTATGTGAGCAGCAAATTGAAGGATTTCGCTACCATTGCACTGAGTGCTTTGATTATGATCTTTGTGGCAATTGTGAAGCTAAAAAGATGCATAGAGAGCATATTATGGTTCGTCTTCCAGCACCGGTCCCAACTGTAAGTTAACATTTTTTTAGTTACATTTATCCTTAATCAACTTAAATTGATTAAAATTCAAATATTTGTAGCTTATAATAGGGATATTACTTGAAATTTTGTCTGCTTATTAATTGTATCCAGATTTTTACTCATGTAAGTTTTGTTAAACCTTTTATTGCATTTGCTCATGAACTTTTCACTAAAACAATAATTACTGCTTTTTATTGAATATTGGATAACACATTGGTGAAATGATTTAAAGGTTTATGCTGATGATACACTAGTGTGTCTCATGATATTTCTTATGTGTTAAAAATTTTGCAGTACAAATTACTTTTTATAAACTGAACTAGAGGAGAGAGCATGTTATATTTTAAAATGTTAAAAATTTTTGCAGATGTATTTTTCATTAATGATGAAAGCCAAGTGCAAAAACAAACATTCTGGGAAATGAGCAATAAATTTTACTAATTTGGTCTTGAATATCTCCTATTTTAGAATGATTTTAAGCTGTAAGATTCATATTCCTATCCGAAATAGTTCTTCTTAAGCTTAAGAGATATTAAGCTTAGGTTCATGCAAATTGAAAAATTTTTCAACTGTTCATGATCCTATAAAGTTATCAATAAATGCTTCTGTAAAAGCAGGTAAAGGTTCTGGAGCATTTTAAATTTTCTTACGTTTTTGTTTGTAGCATCTACTGAATCCAATTCTGGGGCGGGTGATGGCACATATGGATGCTGCAAAAGGACACCATGGATATGGCCATCTACGTATACGTGACAGACGCCATTACCATGGTAAAGAAAAATGGTGTCAACTGAACAAAACATTGGGTGAGGAACTGGCTATGAATCGTGATGGAGAAATGTTTTGCTCAGCAGATGAACATAAACAGTCATGCTCAGCGGAAAAAAGCAAGCAAAATGTTTCAGCTGAGGAGAAAAGAGGAAAAATGAGAAAAAATGAAAAAGCTGATAAAAAAGCTCGTGGCAAGAAAGACTATATGTTGTCTGTGGGACAAAAAATTGCTGAATTTCTGGATCCATGGGGTGAGTAAATCTTTGTTCAGTGGGAAAATCTGGTACACTCGTCTCCGTTTATGACATAACTGCAGCTTTGGGAGGCATTCTATTGGCATTCACAGGTGGAGAATGTATAGCAAGGAGGAGGTGCATGCATACATTTTTGTGTGTGTTTTTTTTTGTTTTACCTTTTTGCACATGCAGTGGCATCGCATTCTAGATCATTCACATAAAACTTTAAACAATGTCTTTAAATGGCAAAGTGGCTTCCCACATACCCGCAATTCTTTCCCAATGCACTTCCACAATATTTGCATACATTACATCAGCTAAAGTTAAAGGAATTGAATTTTTAACGTTTTATTTTTAATGCTATTTGTTTGAAAATTGACTCACTTAATATGTGCAAATAAAGAAATGACTGTGTATAAGTTCAACACTAGCTCAAATAGTTTCTCAGACAACACAATTAAATTTTTTTGATTAGCCAAAAGAATTGGTTTTATTTTAAACTGCCTCGTGGATTCATATTTTGAGTTAATATAGATCAGAAATAAATTTGTTTTTATTGGTGTGTTAACATTCTTGTTTTCTATATAAATTTTTTTGTAAGCCAATGAATAAAGTAATCATAAAATGCACATTTGAATCTTAAGATGGCACGTTTGAGATTATGGATGCAAATTTACATAATCAGCAAAACTGAAGTGTAAGGAATAAATTTCTTTGGCAAAAATCCAAAACTGATAACACAATGCTACAGAAAGGGGAAGTGTGAGTGGGCGAGTCCAGTGTGATTTAAAATGAATGCAAGGGTGATTTAAACATGTCACTGGGCTTCAAAGAAAAATTGAAGCTATTAACAGTGAAGCAACAGAATCTGAAATAAGAACAAATTAGAAACTAAAAGCTTCACTTATTGCTCAGTGAGTGACCTCCACTCATGGTTGCCAACCCGTACGATAATTATGGGGGCATACAATAATTTTAATGTTTGTACACATGGTTGCCAACCCATACGATAATTATGGGGGTGTACGATAATTTGAATGTATGATAGTTCGATACCGGAGAAATATAATTTTCACTGGTTTGTCACACCAGCGAAATGAAACTAATTACAAATGCCCTCATGACCTGTCTCCACCCCTCTAAGGCAACCGTTCATATCGCACTAATCATTCTACCCTTTATCCTCTTTTTGCCAGTGTGCCCAGATCTGGTAATCTCAATGAAGAAGGTGCTGTTCCGAAAATTGATGATCAATGGAGAAAACTCTGAATAAGTGATGTCCCGTGTGAAATAACATTCCTGAACCTGACAGGCTTTGAAGTGCTGTTAAACACATGCCACCTGGGTGGAAATACTGATTTCAAAGAACTAGCAGCCTTTGCATTATCAGTGATTTCGTTTCCCCACAGAAAAGCTTCTTGTGAAAGGGTTTTTTCTAAACTGGGCTTAATAAAAACTAAAGTTACAAGCACATTGGCACTATATACGGTAAATGAACTTATTCTGTCGCCTTAGTTTTGAAATAATACATTAGATCCGAAAATCTGCAAGTGAGCGAGAAAATATTAAGGTTTATCTCAACAACAAATAGGTATAATTGTGCAATGGTTGAAGAAGATGAACTTTCAGATAAATAATGCGAGAAACATAAGTTCTAAAGTTGCAATACTGGTTGAGGTCATCAATCTTGGATGTGAATATCATAAACGTCATTACTATTAGATTTTCATAAGTGTTATGTTGATATTTTTATTGTTGTAGCATTTGGTTTAAGATGTACGATAATTTTGAATCCAAATCTATAATTTTGAGTGGCTGGTACGATAATTTTACTTTTAAATGTTGGCAACCCTGCCTCCACTACATGTGTTGCATAGCTATGTAAAAGGGGAATCCCTTATGATGTGGAGGGCTGACGGGTTTACACAACAGGTTCAGTCATTGCCCTCGTCTTGTTTAAAGCAGTGTTTATACAGTACAGTATCTTAAAGTGATTGGCAAAATAATGCTGAAAGTAAAGTCAAGTCTTCGCTCTTGTTTGCAACAATGTTATTGAATTTAGTGGCATCTTTATAAGTGATGGAAAAATTCTATTCTATCAAAAATGTGAGAAATAGCAAGCAGACCAGCCATATTAAGTCTTGTAGCGTTTAGCAGGCATTAAACATAGAATGGGTGCTTCACATACAACTTCTTTTAGGTGAAGCAGTTTTCTCTTCACATATTCTAGTTTCTGAATACTATACGGATAATGCAAAACTTTTCTTTCGTATAATACTCCTTAATATAAATTGAAAAGTCCAGAGCTCAGGAATGTTCTTACAAAATGCACAGATTTTGAACCTCCAGAAGAATCTACATTAAGAAAATTGTATGTGTCTGCCTAGTACAAGAAATGCTAAGAAGATAAGAGCAGAAAGTGAAAATAAAAATATTTGGGTAAGCGTTAATGAACCATCAGCCTCTAGGGGTAGGAAAGTGGAAATAGTTGTAGGTGTGCTACAAAAGGATGAAATAGTTTCCAAGCAGTGTTTTTTATTAGTGTATAGAGAAATATTAGCAGCAAATCATGTAACAATGGCCTGCTTATTCAGTGATAGTGATTTTACGCTTATTTACGGATGCTGCTCCATGTATGAGGATGGCAGCCGAAGGCCTTTGTGTAAGTTTCCCACACATGATATACATAACTTGTATACTACATAATTTACACAGAGTATGTGAACACATATGTACATTATATTCTAAAGTGGACAAATTGATCTCAAATGGCAAAAGGGTGTTTGTGAAAGGGCAATAAGAATTTATTGTTCAGAGCCAAAATTCCAAATGAGTCATTCCACATCAAATCGACAAGATATGCTAAAAATTGATTTTAATATCTCAGATTTTCTTAATTTTTTTTTTTACGTGTTTTGGAACAAAATACATTTGACTGGTGTTTCTTTGTTTTGTAAAAAAAATTATTTTGGCAGATACTAATTTTGGAAATGTCCCAAAAATCGTGCGCTTCTCACCCTTAGATCAATCATACCTCCGGTTGTAATCAAATTACTTGATCTTTGGCTCAAATTAAAGATAAATCGCAGTCTTTCATGAGGTATTTATTAGAAAATTATTATTATTATTATTATTATTATTATTATTATTATTATTATTATTATTATTATTATTATTATTATTATTATTACCATCATCATTATTATTAAAAAATAAAATTCCATAAAAATACAGAAATAAAAAAATATATGCCTCCATATTTGGTACTCATTATTCATAAAAAAGTGTTCAACCTCCTAGAAAAAAGTTGGGTTCTACGGATTTGCGATTTGACGTAGATTCACTCGTTGCACTTCCACCTACACCCCTAGTTAATCTTTGGGGGACATGGTTGGAAGTAGCTGTGTATTATGCTAACAATTTTTAAAAAAATTAAATCTTTGATTAATGAACTAAGTAAATATTGCAGTTCTTCAATAATTAAAATGTTTCAGAACTTACTCAATGACAGTACACTAAAAAATGAATTATCTTACTTATCGCAAATTTGATTTTCTTTTTTTTACTATCAAAAAATTGGAAACATCATGAAGTGCATGACATTGAGAAAAAATTAATTCACTCAAATGTCCAAACATGGAAGCTATTAAACAGGAATTTAAAAGAGTGTGTGTGAAAAATAATGGTGGGTTTCATACCTAATATGTGTAAAATGGCCAAGGTTTTGGAAGGGGAAGTAGATAATGGTGAAATTGAAACTGTATGCCAGTAACATTCCTTTGATGAAATGTGCAAGATTATTTTCATGTGATGTTGGAAGGTCCTTCTGGTATTATGCATTGTTTTGAGACAACTGACATCGGTTTGTGATGGAAAACTGGAAGTTTTCATGATTCACTGTAACAAGTTTTTTCAATTGACCACTGCCTCAGCATGTGATTGGCAAGTGACTTTTTTTGAAACATAAATATTTAAGTTTTGTAATATTGAAAAAAAATATTTTTGCACCTTTTATATTTTTCCTACATAAAAAAAATGGACGGTGCCATTGCCATGGCTGCATTATCACCTTACCAATCATCAATTTTGCCTGCATTTCATATCACTCTCTTCCTACCTTACCTGGTGCTTGGCTAACCACCAGGAGTTTAGTTTGGGGGGGGGGGGGGGGGTGCCATTAGTACACTGAGCATGCCCCTTAGTTTTCTGTGTTTGTTTTATATTTATTTTGTTTTGTAATAGTTTTAATGTAGAACATTTATTTTATACAGTCATTTAGAGCTCATGTTTCCACAGATCATACTGTAGAGCAGCTATGTTTAGCTAAAATAGCAAACACAAAATTTACAAGTCAATCCGTTCTGCTCTAAAACAGTGGCGTATTGTAAGAGAAGTCAATGTTTCACTACCTGCATGTGATATGGCTAGAATGGCCTCACTGCAAACCCCTCGCCTAGCTCCTGCCTGCCCATCTCACCTTGGCAAGCCCATCACATACCCATCTGTATATGCAAGCATTAGCCATATGCTGTAGCGAGGTTCTGACTCCTGAGTATAGCTGAGGCACTGTCAATTGTTTCTTTCCAAATAAAATTGCTGTGCAATTGCTTACATCATAAGAATGAGTGACATACCACACCAGCTAAGATGTTGTCTCTTATTATTGTTATTTATTTACTTTTTTCAAATTTTGGGAAATGAGTTTATTTTCGTTTTTTTTTTTTTTTTTTTTGCACTACATGGCTTGTATTTCATATACAGCACACACGCGCACACACACAATCTGTTTTTTTATAGTTGTATATTTTTACTTTCTCTACTATATATAGTAAATTAGAGGAAGTATTGTATTCCACCCAAAAATTCAATGTAGAGATTCCACTGGAAATATGTTTTGAGGCCCCCTAAATCCAAAAGAAGCATTTTTAGAAAAAGGTCTGTCTGTGTCATTTTGTGGACAGCATAACTCAAAAATGAAGTCAGTTAAAAACTAAAATTGGTATTTAAGTTTTATGTCTTTCAAGGATGCAATATGAAGATTTTGAAGAAAGTAGTCCTACCCTAAACTACCCTTTACAGAAAACATTTTTCGAAAATTTTGATTTTCTTGAAAATGGCTCTTAATAATTTTGATTAAAATGCCATATATGTATTTTTTGAGTTTTCTGGCTATAGCCTATGTAGTCCTGTTTACTCTGAATAGCTTGGGAATAGCTCGTAAACCGTAAGAGAGACAAAATCTTACTATACCAAAAATGTAGATCTCGCTGAAATACACAATTTGTGTCCAGATACATTTTTTTTTGTAGAGTGAACCAATTCGGAGTTATTATTTGTGTCAGTTTTGGAAAACGTTTCTCTTTTTTTTTTTTTTTTTAAGATGAACCGTGCAAAGAGAACGGAATCTCAAAGCTTTAAAAGATATGACTGTTGCTCAAGGTCTACTGTATTTTTATATTCCCCTTGCACCTACAAGAAGAAAAGCAATAAGATAGTTTCTGATATAGGAATAAGAGTTTGTAAGAATGGTTAGTGCAGGAATAGAGAAAGTTAGGCAAGTGCAACACATCAGATTTTTATTAAATGTATTGTAACTTTTTTTGGTTGTGTGTAGTAAAGTAGACAGATGTAGTCTAGATAAAGAAACACTTTTATTTCCGTAAACAGTAACTTGTACACTCGTTGCAACAGTAAGAAAGTCTTTTCCGATTCTCCAACAGCACGACTCTGAATTCGTAACACAAAGAACTCACTCTTCTCCGTCGGCACAACTCTTCACATCGTCTGTCCGTCTCCGTCGGCACGACTACTCAACCTTCACATACGTCTGACTATTCTCCGTCGGCACTACTCAACGCTTCACATACGTCTGACTGTTCTCCGTCGGCACTACTCAACGCTTCACATACGTCTGACTGTTCTCCGTCGGCACTCTACCGCTATTTATATCTCCCAGGCACTATTCTGGAAGCTTCAGGAACGTTCAGTTATTGCGGCGAGATATACAAAGTAGAAGATTCCAGTAGCCTCTATCCTTTTCTCTCTTTCGGCAAGCGCCCCAACAATGCGGCCATTCTCTGTCTCTTTCCTTCGGCTCCTTTGCGGTAGCGCCGACAATAATGCGATGGGTGACACTGCTGCTGTCGGCAATTAGATGCGGCGGGCGCGGTGACAGTATTGAATATACATTTTAACGTATTGAGACAGGATATTGTAAGACCCCAAAAGAAAATCCTTTATGTGAATATTTGTTAAGAGTGTAATTGTTTTTTTATGTTGGTATGAGTTGGTTAAATGACGAAAACGTGTTACTAATGTTCATTGTTACAAACAATTAAGTTCGTTTAAAGACGTCATAAATATTTCCATATTTAATTTTAATATATGTGTATAAATAAAAGAATTATATGTGTTCAATATTGAAAGCGAAGGGAGAATGGCTAAGGATCACTTCCCTAACAATGCGGGAACTATTTGAACGCATACGCGGATGTACACAAAAAGAAGTGTAATGCGGCGCCAATTGTCTAGTTATTAGCATCTGTGTGTTTGGTGTAGATGGACGCATTTTTATGTGTGCGCGTTATAAAATAGTGAAAGTAAATTTACTAAGTGTTTAAAGACCGTTAATTTGTGTAAAATAAGTGAAACATTAGCTAACTTTAATAAGTTACTAAAATAAGAACAAATTAGAAACTAAAAACTTCACTTATCTTAGTATGTTGATAATACAGATTTTATACATAAAAGGATAGGGGAATTTAAATATCAAAAAGCTGTCAAAGAAGTTTCAACCCTTAAAAAAATAAAAGATAATTATATTTTTAAAAAGTTTACTTACCATCCATGGGCTAATAAAAAATTTACAAGGATTTTTAAAGAATATGGAATAAATTTGGTCCCTCAAAATAAATTTAATATACAAAATTTACTTAATTTTTCAAAAAAAGATAAAATACCAAATTATAAAAAATCTGGCATTTATTAATTTAGCTGTTTAGATTGTGATAAAGTTTATATTGGTAAAACTAAACGTCATCTAGAAACCAGAATAAAAGAACATTTTAGAAATATTAAATATAAACAAACTGATAAATCAGCTGTGGCAGATCATTTTTGGTCATTTAATCATGAAATTAATTCAGAGGTTAAATTATTAAAACAGTTAAGTAATCCGATAGATTTAATGGTTTGGGAAAAAATTTTTATTTTAAAAAACAGGAACCATGTTATGAACTTTGAATTGCCCTCTATGGATTGTATTTTTAAATTTTTGTTTTCAGAGATTGGTAAATAAAAAATTGAATATAAATAATTGTTTTTCACAAAAATAAAAGATTGTAGCTTGGCAACGATTTTGTTTATATGACTTTGAGAATGAGCTGGATATAGCTTGAAACCCCTGGGTCAGGAAAATAAAAAAAAGGATATCAACATACTAAGATAAGTGAAGTTTTTAGTTTCTAATTTGTTCTTATTTTAGAATCTTGTTGCTTCACTGTTAATAGCTTCAATTTTTACTTAATTTAATAAGTTAGTTAATATGAAGTGTGCAATTAAATGAAAGGACGTAAAATAGACGAAGTGTAAAGTGATAGAAAACACATTTAGCGAAATATCGCTAAATTTTCAGACATTAAATCTCGGCGATGCTAGGGAAGTCCATCCACTGAAATAAAAGACTTGTAACTGTGATACGATTTAAATACTGTGAACAAGAAGATGCTAATAAAATATTTCACCAAAGTGAACCCCGAGTGTATGTTCATTCCATCCAGTACCACGACCCGAGATAACGAAAGAGTCAAAAGCTCAACATCTTCATCAAATCATAATTATAAAAACAGCACCAGTATTATAGTTCAGAATGAAAGATGATGTGTACTACGGAAACTACAATAACTGCAAAGCAGTAATGTTACTGAAATTTTATTTCTTATTGATACTATAGTACTCTTAAGAAGTAATATTTGAAGCAAACAATGAAAAGCCTAAGTAATAATCAAAACATTCAGTTTTCCGAGAATTCCCTATCCTTTTCTACTTCCCAACCCTGGGCCATCTCTTCACACTCACTATAGTCAGGTAAAAAGGGGTCGGTTGCCAAGAATGCTAATCCATCCAGACCATCACTTCACTAAAGACTGAGTGGTCAACCTCCAAGTATGTTAAACCGTTCTTAATCATTAGCATTACTTCAATATTTTTGTAACTGAGATTTTCTTGATTCTTTTTTGTTATTTAACGGTTCACATGAATGAACTTAAAAGAAGTGAGAACTAATTTTTATATTCAAAATCACTGGAATTTCATGTTTTGTTGTAAAATAAGGCATTTTCACTTCAATTTGCCTCTAGTTATAGTATTCCTATTTCTTTATTTCATGTTATGCCACTGCTGATCTCCTGCTTCCAGGTGTTCACTCTGTCTGGTCCATAGGTTCCTGTGCTCCCCAACAGGCGTCTGACCCTAGGCACTGACTTGTAAGTCCTAGGGGGTGTAAGTCCTATATAAGGGGAAGATAATCAAATAAAGAAAAAAAAAAAAAGGAAGAAAAAAATATTGAAACATTTTTAGCCCATAAAGATCTGTTCCCTATTCATCATCCTGCAGGTATTAAGCAGTGTGGTCTATTAGTTATGATCTTAAGCAGTAATTTTCCTTCCAACTTTTTTTGGGACATCCCAATGATCTTTTGTTTTGAGGGTGGTAATGAAGCGTAGCTCTTGGAATTCGAGGTGACATCTGTAGAAGGTTATTTTGTGTATACCAGAGAATGGGATTTAGAACTGTATAATTCAAAAACTAAAAGTTTTGTCATTTTCACTTAAAAAAAAAACGCTGTTCAATAGTACCTAACATACCCCACTGCTTGGTCAAATAGCAAAATCAGAATGCTCCACATGTATCCCTCCCTATTATGTATGAGCTTGCTACGGAAGTTGGTAAAATGTCATGTGAAGCGCAGGGATGATATATATGGAATCATGTGTACAATATGCAGAGTAATTTATCTTAATGCATAATGTTAAGAAACCATTTCAAGTTATCTTACCATATACTATGGGGCTATTAATCAAAGGACTGCTCATACAGCTCATGTGCATATATATTTCACTTGTGATTCAACAGAATTTAAGTGTATATTGTAAATCTTTTAACAATTGCAGTAGTTCATAGCCATTTCAGTTTGGTCATTGCATCAATAGAGCAGATACTTCACTTCTGCAAGATCCTGTTCCCCTTAGATATGGTAAATTGCTAGTTAATACATGGTTCATATTTAACTAGGAAGTCGAACGTCAAGGAAAGTCAGGAAAATTGTTTTAAACATATCAAAAAGTCAGGTGTATAGGTAGTTTCAGAGAAGTGGCGGGGAAAGTTTTACATGGATTCATTTATTATGAGTTTTTACAAAAAGAAGAAAGATGAAGCTGATTCATTGAAAGTGTTGAAACTGAATTAGTTTATTGATAAGTTTGTATTTCAAGTTGACATATGCTTTACACAGCTAGGACATAACTGTCTTTGTATTTGTTTTAATTTCTAATGTTGTTAGCTAATGCTGGATTTCTGTCAATGAAGTCATTAATCCTCTTGCTCTCCAATATATTTCACTGGTGGATGGGGTGCCAGAAGTGGCCGGGCATATTTGAAGGTGGTCTTGGTGCATTTCCACTTGCAGATCACATAGAGGACAGAGTGGTAAAGAATATATCCCAATTCTGTTAAAATGTTTTGCCAGACAATCATGTCCTGTAATCAATCTGAAGGTTGCAACTTAAGTTTTTTGAGGATACTCAGAATTACTGTTTGAATGTTTTGGTAGTTCCCATCTTTTATTCTTTAATTTTTCATAGTAATATTTTGCAATAATTTTTTTGAATTCACTAACCTTTTAGCTGCATAAAATGGTAGATTAACTGCAGATTTCTGTACACTGCTGGTACCCTTTTTTGCAAGAAACTCAGCTTTGTCATTACCACTCAGTCCACAGTGAGCTGGTATCCACTGGAAGACTAAGTGTTTTTGAAGTGCTGTTACATGGGTAAGGATTTTCCAACATTCTATAATTGTTTGGATTTTTGGTGACAACTTGGAAGCAATTGTTATAATTGCTGCCCTAGAATCTGAGAGAATAACTGCTTAGTGAAAATGTGAAATTTTATTTAAAAGATTTTGTAGGGCCATTCAAATTGCTTCAATTTCTCCATCGAAGTTTGTAGTTACATAACTTAAAGATTTGTAATAGGAAAAGAGTTGACAAATGACTCCAGCCCCTGCTCCATCTTGATTTGATATCTCTGATCCATCAGTATAAATATGGAGCCATTCATGTTCCAGAAATCTAGTATGGATTGTCTCTAATGCCAATAATTTTAGAACACTAGTTGCAATATCACTTTTCTTAACTTCTTCTGTCAGGTGTAAATAATATGTGATGTCTAATGTTTGTGTTGGATTGACTTTATATATGAAGTTTTCCTTTGAATTAGGGAGGTGTACATTCTTCTTAATGTCTTGAATTTTGGAATGAAAGCTCTCCCGAGTCTTTAGTATATATTTAGAATTTCTCTTGTTCCATGTATTGAATGGGAGTCTGATCAACTTTTCGTGTTGAATAAGAGCTGCTTTTTCTATTTCATATTCGGAACATTTTTACCCCTCGAGTCATATTGCATAAATATTGAAGAGACTTAGCAATAAATGTAACCGCTTTTTAGAGAGCACCATATTTTTATATTTTGGCGGTCACATCGCTCTCTCACAACCCCCAGAATGTCTGGAGGACCACACCTGTCGTTGGTTTACGGGTCTCACCGACCTGACCGGGAGAGTTATCAAAATAAAATATCCATATTCAAAGCCATTATTTACTTACTGCAGCGAAGTTCTTGTAACAGCAAACACAAAAAAGATTCAAATCTTTCAAAACCAAAGTCTGAGATTAATTACAGGTGCTATCAAAACCACACCAATAGCAGCTATGGAAATACTAACCAACCAATACCGCATTGAATATGAAATAGAAAAAGCGGCTCTTATTCAACACGAAAAGTTGATCAGACTCCCATTCAATACATGGCACAAGAGAAATTTTACATATACACTAAAGACTCAGGAGAGCTTTCTTTCCAAAATTCAAGACATCAAGAAGAATGTATACCTTCCTAATCCAAAGGAAAACTTCATATCTAAAGTCAATCTGACACAAACATTAGACATCACATATTATTTACACCTGACAGAAGAAGTTAAAATAAGTGATACTCCAACTAGTGTTCTAAAATTATTGGCATTAGAGACAATCCATACTAGATTTCCAGAACACGAATGGCTCCATATTTATACTGATGGATCATTTATATCAAACAAAGATGGAGCAGGTGCTGGAGTCGTATGTCACCTCTTTTCCTATTACAAATCTTTAAGTTATGGAACTACAAACTTTGATGGAGAAATTGAAGCAATTTGAATGGCCCTACAAAATCTTTTGTACAGAATTTCACATTTTCAGCAAGCAGTTATTCTCTCAGATTCCAGGGCAGCAACAATAGCAATTACTTCCAAGTTGTCACCAAAAAAACCAAACAATTATTGAATGTTGGAAAATCCTTACCCATCTAACAGCACTTCAAAAACACCTAGTCTTCCAATGGACTGTGGACTGAGTGGTAATGAGAAAGCTGATTTTCTTGCAAAAAAGGGTCGGCAATGTGCAGAAATCAATAGTTAATTTACCATTTTATGCAGCTAAAAGATTAGTCAACTCTGAATTCAAAAAAATTATTGCAAAATATTACTATGAAAAATCAAAGAATAAAAGATGGGAACTACCAAACATTCAAACAGTAATTCCTGAGTATCCTCGAAAAACAGCAGTTGCAACCTTCAGGTTGATTACAGGACATGATTGTCTGGCAAAACATTTAAACAGAATTGGGATATATTCTTCACCACTCTGTCCTCTATGTGATCTGCAAGAGGAAATGGATCGAGACCACCTTCAAATATGCCCGGCCACTTCTAATGCCCCATCCATCAGTGAAAAATATTGGAGAGCAAGAGGATTAATGACTTCATTGTCAGAAATCCAGCATTAGCTAACAACAACTATTTCATATTCAATGGGGTATTGGTTGGTTAGTATTTCCATAGCTGGTATTGGTGTGGTTATTATTAATTGCAATGTTCAGTTCTTGCGTATTAAAATTTTGAATTGAATTAGCATAATATTTATTGAATGTTTCGGCTATGACTGCATCATTTGTTAATATTTTATTGTTGTGTATGATATGTGTGCTATTTTGTCTTTCCTGTCCTTGATCTTTTCTATGAACTTATGGGCTTTGTTACCATCTGTTCTATAATCCATTTTTTCTAAGAAATCATTAAAGTGATTCTTTTTAGCTGTGTGAATTTTGTTTTTTTAGTGAGGCACATTTCTTTCGCCATATTTGTGTATACAATATGTTTTTTGTTTGTTCAGCAGTATTTCTAGCTATATCCCTTTACTTTTTCAGTTCTTCTAACTGAGGGTTCCAAAAGGGTTTGAAATTTGTTATTCTTCCACGAGGAATATGTTTTTTTGAAGTTTGTAGGATGACTTTACATAAATTTTTGTTCATATGATGTAGTTGGTCATGCAGCTGGGAGTTTGTTTGTTCTTTAAATTTATTTTCCAGTTCATTTTATATTTATTCCAATCTGCTTTTTTGAAGTTCCAATACAGATTCATGTGATGACTGACATTTGTATTATCTAGTTTTATATCCCCAATTACTGCTTTGTGACCGGAGCTTGGGTCTTCAATAACTTGTTTTTTAATCTTTAAAACAATATCTGTTGTAGCTAACAAGAGGTCTGGGTTACTGCCTGTTCTAGAGTAATGTATGAAGGTTGTGGAATCTTCTTTACTATAAATAAGTTCAAAGGTGGTGGTATTCAAAAATTCTTCCACTGTCTTCCTTGTAGAACCCACTTTTTCATAACCCCATCTTTTGGAATGGGCATTGAAATCCCCAATTATGGTTATTTTATTTAATTGCTCAATAAGTGAGAGATCTGGTTCATTCCTGGGAGGATTGTAGTAAATACTGTGTAAATGTAGATGTGTTTTGTTATCCCAAAAATTTAGCTTTATTAATTCAGCTTTATCTGTGTTATCCATTTCTTTAACAATTTGAAAGGAGGATTATCCATTTTGACTCAAATATTCCACTGTTTATCTGTCTACCTTTGGGGAGCAGGTGTAGTAAAAATCCAGTAAAATTGAAGTATTTAAGTTGATCATTTGTTAGATTTGCTTCTTGTATGAAAAAATATATCTGTTATAGTCAAATACAATTTTATTGAGCTCTATTCTTTTTGTTTGGGTGAGACCGCCTAATGTGTAATGTTGTATGTGTAATGTTTTGTCAGATGTAACACAAATTAAGTTACAAAAGAATATTGAATGAAGGTGCATGCCCTTGAATGTTGCACTCGTGTGACTTTCTCTACTCTTGTGCCAATTACTCTTAACAAGCTCTTATTACTTTATCTTCATTTTAGTCGAGATAAACATTTGCAGAAATTGCTGCTCATTTTAGTTTAGGTATAAGGATAATGATGGAATAGAGTAGGCTTTGAGCGCACGCGCGCACACACACACACACACACACACACACACACACACACACACACACACACACACACACACACACACACACACACACACACACACACACACACACACACACACACACACACACACACACACACACACACACACACACACACACACACACACACACACACACACACACACACACACACACACACACACACACACACACACACACACACACACACACACACACACACACACACACACACACACACACACACACACACACACACACACACACACACACACACACACACACACACACACACACACACACACACACACACACACACACACACACACACACACACACACACACACACACACACACACACACACACACACACACACACACACACACACACACACACACACACACACACACACACACACACACACACACACACACACACACACACACACACACACACACACACACACACACACACACACACACACACACACACACACACACACACACACACACACACACACACACACACACACACACACACACACACACACACACACACACACACACACACACACACACACACACACACACACACACACACACACACACACACACACACACACACACACACACACACACACACACACACACACACACACACACACACACACACACACACACACACACACACACACACACACACACACACACACACACACACACACACACACACACACACACACACACACACACACACACACACACACACACACACACACACACACACACACACACACACACACACACACACACACACACACACACACACACACACACACACACACACACACACACACACACACACACACACACACACACACACACACACACACACACACACACACACACACACACACACACACACACACACACACACACACACACACACACACACACACACACACACACACACACACACACACACACACACACACACACACACACACACACACACACACACACACACACACACACACACACACACACACACACACACACACACACACACACACACACACACACACACACACACACACACACACACACACACACACACACACACACACACACACACACACACACACACACACACACACACACACACACACACACACACACACACACACACACACACACACACACACACACACACACACACACACACACACACACACACACACACACACACACACACACACACACACACACACACACACACACACACACACACACACACACACACACACACACACACACACACACACACACACACACACACACACACACACACACACACACACACACACACACACACACACACACACACACACACACACACACACACACACACACACACACACACACACACACACACACACACACACACACACACACACACACACACACACACACACACACACACACACACACACACACACACACACACACACACACACACACACACACACACACACACAAAATCCAAAAATGCTTTTTTTTTTATTATTATTCAGGGTACCTCAAAACATATTTCTGGTGAAATCTCAACATTGAATTTTTGGGTGGAACACAATGCTTCCCCTACTTACTATGCATGGTAGAGACAGTGAAAATTAGTGAATCAAAATTGCATAGAATCAAGCAGTTATTTCCCTTAAACTTCAAAAATGATCACCTGATTTCAATGTATTTAATTATAAGTGTAAAAAACTTTGGAGTACCATATTGAAAAATCTTGATTGTCTAGGAAAATTTCACAATATAATCATGGAAAGGCTGGGAAATATATGTAAAAGTGTCAACCATGCAATAAGCGAAAGTTTTGAGTTATATAATATTATACTATTCTGCAAAAGAATTAAGTGGAAATTATGCAGGGTATGTGCGCAGTGTTAAATGTCTAAACACTAACTTATTCAAATTTTGGAGATATTGCCTAAGTACTGGGAGAGTAATAAAAGTTTGAATGGGCTGTGCTGTGGTTTGTCTGTCTGCATCCTTGGTGTTCGTTGCTTTCTGCCACTAGAAAAGTGTGAATGAAACCATACAGCATTCATAATCCAAAGGTATATTGCAACAAAATGTGGTACAGCAACCTTCGGATACAAGCAAACTCAAAAGTATATTTTGATAAGATTAGCAGGAACTACATGAGGCAGCTCTAGAAAAATACTAAACTTGACATAAAAGACATAACTAAACTAAACTCCAGCACAACAGTCCATGAAGGATTAAGGCCTACCACCTAGCCACTGCGTCCCCCACCTCTGGCCACTACAGGCGTCATTGGTGGGGTGCAGTACTGGAGGGTGGGATGTGGTCAGCCCTGAGCCCTGCCAGTTATGCAGTCTTCTCGATCTGGGGCCGCTACTTTTGCATCAAATAGTTCCTCAATTGTTCCCCAGGGACCAAATGAGGCTGAGTGCACTCCGTGCCAGACCTCCCAGCGGGGGGAAAATCCCCATGCTGGTACTGGGGATCAAATCTGGCTCCTCCGCACCAGAGGCAAGTGCGCTACGGAGGCGGTTATACAAGACATATACCTATCTTAAAACACTATGGTGACGTATTACTGGCAGCATCTGAGTCTTGTAAAAAATATTGGGAAAATTCGAAACCAGGCATTATGCTTAATAACAGGTGCAGTTAAAACCACTCCAATAGAAACACTTCTCTTTGCAACATCTAATAAGTCAATAAACATAGAACTCGAAGAACAAGCTCTAATGACTCATGAAAAACTTACAGAATTACAAATTTTAATAAACTAGACAAACATCAGGATTTTAAATATACACTAAAAACTCAAAAAAGGATTTGTGCAAGAAGTAAAAAAGCTGAAGGAAAAACTACACATACCTATCACAAAAGAAAATCTATTACATCCCATTAATCCAACAAAAAGCTTTGAAATAGAATATAATTTAGACCTGTGTGAAATCTTAGAAAACAAACAAGTCCAGATATAGCAAAAATGATAGCATTAGAAATGGTGCAAATCAAATATCCTGAAGGAGAATGGACATGTATATTACACAAGGCTCATTTACAAGTGATGATGGAACTGGAGCAGGTGATTTGGTTACAAAAATGTAAAAACATTGTTGTTTTATCAGATTCTAGAGCAGTGATCCAAGCAATATAGATATTGCATTTATTTGTGGCCAATGTAGAAACATGTATTCTAACTGCAGTACAGGTTATGTATGTAAAACATAATGCCACTAATCCAACCACAATACTAAATGTCCCAGGTAATACTAGTTCACATAACTGTAATTAAGGTTCACGGTTCACCATAATTAATACATTAGGTCTCTATCTTTCAGAGGAAACCTTAATCATTGAATTCTGTTCTTTGCAGGAATTGATGTAGATGTTAGGGTCCTAACTAAAGATGAGCATGAGAACAAAATGGAGGAGAGAAAGAAGGAAGAAGAAATGATGGAGACTGAGGAAGATGTGCAGAATAAGGACCCTAAATGCAGTGCAGGAGAAGGCTCAAATGAGACAGGTCCGTCCCAAGCACCAGAACCACTTGTTCCCAATACTGCTGCTCAGACAGAACGTGCAAATCCAGAAACTGATGATTGGACGGTTTTGAATGCTGTACCCGCAGATCAGCAGCAAGAGAACCGTAAGTGTGGTTCTGTTTTACTGCATGTTATATAATTTTGTTTACAAATAAAGTAGCTGTTTACCCTTTGGTTTAGCCTACATGCATTCTGGAGAAATTAAGTTTTGGCACAATGATAATATTAGGAAATTGTTTTCCTTGTGCCTTGTATTAAAATTATTCATAGTGAACACTGAAGTGATTTTACTCTTTAAGTGCACATTTATTTTGCTTAGTTTAGTGCAGTTTCTATCAGCTCTTTCACAGTCAGCACAGAGCTTCTATAATTTTGTTTTTCAGGTCATAGAATAATAGTTGCTTTAATAATTTGCTCTTAGAATTTCTTTTGAATACAGATACCACACTGTTCTTTATAGTGTTTTTTTCTTTTTCACAGTAGCTATGTATAGGCACTAAGTTTAAAAGTTGAATCAGACTTGATAAATTCAGACTGTAGCCAACACTCAAACTACAGCATGTCTCAAATCTGATTGAACTTCCTCCAAAACTCTAAAACCTGGTGCATAATTGCCTCTAAATGGGAACAGAAACAAGGACCAAGGTGGGTATAGAATGTGAAGGTAAATATGCTATGCACAGTCAGTTTAGAAAGGGAATGAGTAGCAGCAATTCAAAATTTAATTTGATAAGAATTGTAACTTACATTTCCAAACTTTTCTACAATAAATTGGGACTGGGAAATAAAATGAGAAAGGCAAGTGAAAGACCTTACTGTTAAAGGCTTCTAATTTATTGCACACTGAAGATGAGAGTAGAAAGCCATTATGAAAAATGAAGTTATTAACAGTGAAGCTATACAATTCTAAAGGTTATAACTAGGGATGCAATTTTTTTGGTGGATTGCAATGACATGACATATGTTAATACACAACAATTTCAGAATCAATTCTATTGTGATTGTCTGCATAAGCATCACGTTTTCTGACATGATTAAAATCAAATTTTAATGCAACTCACGAAAGATTTAAGATTTACCATGAAATTAATCATTTATTACAATATTTACTTTCAAAATGAACATTTATTTACAATTTAACATGAAACTAAGATTTCATTGCAATGTTTCAGCAAAAGTGATGTTAAACATTTATTTCAGGAATAAAACCAGATCTTTTTCACTTTTTGCAACATAGAAAGCCAGATGTGAGGTCATGGTCAAGAGTTCAAGCTCCATGTGGCTGGAAGAAATGCAACTATGTTTACAATAAACAGGAAAGTTATATCGGTGTAGGGAAGTGGCGACCACGTCACCTAGTGGGAAACCACTGCAAACAGCCACCTGAGTATTGGTGGGAAAACCAAAACCTTTCGGGGTTGGTAGGAAATGCCCAATTCCTACCTCAAGAACTAAGGATTTACCCAAGTACCCTGGGGATAAAACAGGAACCTTAAGCGTTGTGATAATTCCCCACCTTAAGTAAAGTCAGATACAAAAGGTAAATGTGAGCCTTGGACACAAGGTAAATCTCTGACACCATGATGGTGGTAGAACAGGGATGTTGAAGAAGGAGTGGCAGGGGAGGTAGATTGACAGAAAGCCATTGGCATACGTGAGCATTTAATGAATGCGTAGAACAATAATATACCTTCTATACTACAGCTATACTGGAGCTAAGTGCGGGAAGAAACATCCGCTCCCCTCTGCAAACACACATAACTGAGACCCAAACGGATAAATTCACATGTATTTTATGGAAGTCTACAATAGACAGCAGAGAGCACAAATTTAATACCAAAAATGGCAGGAGTTTAACTCTGTGTTTGTTTCATGTACTCATGCACTGCAGGGTAGAGGTCTGTGCAGGCTGGTGCAAGCCCTCAGGCCTAATTCGAAAAATGTTAGTTGGGCTCAGGCCAGGCCAAGGCTTGAAAATTAGAATTAAAAATAATAAATCATATTTTTTGGTCACCAATGTTTAAATGGCTAGAATAGCACAATTATCCCGTCATTTGTTTACTAAAATTCTATATGATTATTCTGCTGACATGTTTCAAATGCTCTTAATAAGTCAATAACTGCAAAATAATTTTGTTTAAAACAAAATTGTACAATCGGGCCTGGGCTGGACGATAAACTGTAACCTCTTCTCGGGCTCAGGTCTGTTTGAGGCCTGACCAGGCCGAACCTAAGAGTTGAACCAAGAGTACAGCCAAGTCGCTTGATTGTACAGTTACATTAAAGCAAGTCAATTCTGAAGGTTAGGTGCAAACGTGCACTTCAAAGAGTTTCCATGGCAACAAACATTGTCCTCCGTGGTCTAAGGGAACATGCTATCCTCTGGTTTCCTAGACTGTGTAAAAATCCTTAGCAAGGCTCCTTTCGAAGGAAGTAAAGCCGGTGGTCCTGTGTTATATATTTATGGCATGTAAAAGAACCTCAAGGGGGTGCTGTGGCCGAGTGGTTGAACCATTCACTTACCACCTAGGTGGCCCGGGTTCGATCCCAGAGACCTGCATGTGGTATTCATGGTGGATGAAGCGGTGCCAGGGCAGGTTTTCTCTGGGTTCTCCAAATTCCCCTGCCACTTATTCCACCAATTGCTCCATTTTCACCTTTACAATCATTGAGTTTGCTTGCATTTCATATCATCCTCTTTCTCACTATCACACTGGGTGCTTGGCTGACCACCTCCTTCCAGGTCTTCACTCTGTCTGGTCCATAGGTTTCTGTGCTCCCTGACAGGCCTCTGACCCTAGGCACTGGCTTGTAAGTTCTACATAAGGGGAGGGTAATCGGGTAAAGAAAAGAAAAAGAAAAAAAGAAGGAACCTCAAGTTGATAGGCTATGAGCAAACTTAAGTGGTCTTTCATGCCCAATGCAGAATGAGATGCTGAGAACCACAGTCTATGTACCTATACTTTTACTAATGGTGATTGTGATGGCGCTCTTTCAGTGTACAATATTTTGTCAGATAAAAGAACCAATATTACAGTTGGGAACTTAGGCACCATGCTTACTTGTTATTTCAATGAACAGGCTACATATAACATTTGAAATGTAAATTATAGCGGTAGTAGTTGATATTTTATTTCACCACTTTTATCCCACTTTGAGCCCTCTATTTATACCAAAATTTGCAATTTTTATTTGCCATAAAATTATATCCCTAGTTATAACAAATCATAGTGACTATAAGCTTCACTTAATCTTAATATCTGCTGAAAATTCTTGAAATTAAGCACAGACTACATAGTTTCACATTATATTGAAGTATCTTCAGTGCAACTCTTGTTTATACTGGTCACAATTGAATCACCACCTATAACGTAAGTTGGTAACACCTAGAAATTTAAGCGATTTGATGGCAGCGAGTATAAATAAGAGTTGCACTAAAGGTACATTTAATATAATGTGAAATTATGTAATCTGCATTTAATTTCAACAACTTTCAGCAGGTAAGCAAAGCTCATAGTCTCTTTTAAGATTTGTTGTAACCTTTAGAGTAGAAAGCATGTTGTTTAGCATTATCAATGTATAAAATCATTCTTTGCATACTAAAATTTATTTAGAACTGAACAATACATATTTTTGTGTGAATGCAGGTTTGCCAGCTTTGAAATTGAATACAACAAACTTTTTAAAAGTGATAAACAGAATTGAGAATGTGCATCTGCTGGTGTCACGTTGATTTTGTGCCACCAAGCCTCTTACTAGAGAGAACTATAGCATTTATGTTGCAGCTTTCTCTATTATGTTCCACAGTGATGACAGATATGCATAATAAGCATACAATATGCAATGATTGGTAATGAGAAATGTGAAACTTAACCAAATTGTCCATTTTATTTTTTATTTACTATTTTTATTTGCGTTCCTGGGCTCCAAAAAGCTTTCTCTTATTGTACAACCTGGCATTTGGTTTTAACTTTTTTGTAGTTCCCATTCCCGGCAGTTGTGCACCAAGTTTAAAATACCATTGTGACACTGTAAAAAGCCAAATAAACACCTAACAAAATGTAAACCCATTTCACATGCATCACACAAAGCAGTGATGTACTTCTATTCTACAAAGAGCAAAGAAACCTCCCAACAGCTGTGTGGTGTTTCCCCTTTCTGCTACCTCCACGCTCATTGCTGTCTGCTGCTATCGTAGAAGAGTACAGATGAAACCATACAACATTTAAGAGATGGAGTCAGGACTAAAAAATTTAATGCCATAGCTGGGATTTGAACCATGGATCTTTAAATCCCGGCTATGTCATTGAATTTTTCAGTCCTGATTCCACCTCTTAACCATTGCTCATACACAGCTTGTGTGTTTAAAAACACCAGCATTAAGTTTGTTGGCATAAATAAATAATTACCATACAACATTTTAAAAACTTTTAAAGGCTTTACTTAACAATTTTATGAAAGGGGATACTGAAACTGCCCACTGTCATCCATACATTTTTGGCACCTCTTTAGGAAACTATCCTTCACTCACTGTAGTTCACGTTGAGAAATGTTGGCAATTTCCTGGGAGGTATTTTATTTTAATTCTTCCAGGGTGTGTGGATTTGTTTTGTACACTTTGTTTTAAGTTACCCTAGAGATAGAAATTGCAGGGGGTTAGGTCGGGGGACTGAGGGTACCACAAATCTGTACTAATAATTCTGTCCCGAAACATGCTTTCAATCATCCTCATCAAAAGATAAGCTGTATGAGCTGCTGCAGAGTCTTGTTGAAAAAGGGCAAAATCACGCTCCATGTCTGTTAATTCTCTAAAAAAGAACATGGGGGAGGGGGAGCAAAATTGTATTCATACATGTGCGGGTATCAACCGTTGACTTGAAAAAAATTGGGCCTATAACCTTTTTTTATCATCAAGGGGTACTTCATGAACAATATTAGGCTTCTGAGAGCTCCGATAATGATTATTTTGTGTACACACATCTATTAAGGTGGAACCAAACCTTGTCCATGAAAAATATTAAATGGAAATCTTTCTGCAAATTGTACTTTCACTTGAAGAGCTGACTTAACACTTACAAATCATAAATAAATACACGCTGTGATAGAAAACATATGCTGAGCCATAATACACTTTATGACTAAGTACAGGACAAAATAATGAGTCACTCTTAATAGCTGATCATATCACCTCACCATCAATTCATTTCTGCAGAACAAAACCACATCAGCAGCGCGAGCAGTGGAAAAACACTATGCAACCTGTTCGGAGGTATTTTGCTCTCCTGTTATTATAGGAAGTTCAAAATATCATTGCACTGTCACATCTTTGAAGTCACATAATTGTGAATTTTACGTTACTGTTAATCGTATATAGAGCCAGTTCTTTGTGTACATCAAAGTGGTACAGATGGCTACATTGCAAGAAATGTTTTCAATTACCAATGGTTTTTTCAGTCAGGTATTTGGCTCTTTGTATTTCTAAATTATTCCTGACTTAAGATTTTCATTGCTTGTCATGCTTTTTTTTTTAAACCTCCAAGGATAAATGTCCAGTAGTACTACAACTTTATATATAATCTTATATTGGAGATTGATGTGTTTGCCTGGAAAAATATGCCATTTGCATGATTTTTGCAACATTGTATATATACTGGTTATACTAGGGTTACCAGATTATTTTCTAGAAATGTAGGAGATTTGACAAAAATGTAGAACATTTATGTAAAATAAGAGCAACTTAGAAACTAAAAGCTTCACTTATCGTAGTAATATTGCACAATCTTCCAGCACTGACTAGTTTCAAGTTGTATCCAACTTATTTTCTAAGCTATCCAAACAAGTTGCCATAGTTACCGATGCTTTTGTCGTCAACTTGAAAACAGAAATCTATAAATACAATATTGGTGGTATTTCAAAATTCATAAATTAAACAAATAGCTGTTAAGTTCTAAATTACCCATCGTAAATAAAAATGGCATCTTGTAACTAGGAACAAATACTTCAAAATAATTTAGTTAAGGAAAATTGAAGTTTTAACAGTGAAGTAACATAACCTAAAATAAGAACAAATTAGAAACTAAAAGTTTCACTTATCTTAGTAATATTGCAAGATCTTACAGCTATGATCAGTTTCAAGTTCTATCCAATTTATTTTCAAAACTATCCAAACAAGTTACCATAGTTGTTTTCAGAGGTTTGCAACAATAGATCTTTTAAGCTAAGCATCAGTAACTATGGTACCTTCTTTGGAAGGCTTTGAAAATAAATTAGATGCAACTTGAAACTAGTCAGTGCTGGAAGATCTTGCAATATTACTAAGATAAGTGAAGCTTTTAGTTTCTAATTTGATCTTATTTTAGACTCCGTTGCTCCACTGTTAATAGCTTCAATTTTTCCTTAATTAATGTAGAACATTACCAGTCAGTGCAAAAATAATTTAATGTTATAATTTAAATGCTATTTGCATATACCCACAGGCACATACATTTATATTTTCTTAACATCTGAAAACATACAATCTTAAATGTGATCATAATAGTCAGCCATACTTGTCTAAAGAACTAATCTTGCATAAAACACTGCATTTGTTTGAAATAGAATTGAGAAATAGCAGACAACTGAAGTTTTTAATATTATACTTCATTAAAACAAAACCTTTGACTTAAACAATAGATAATCTAATTATGGAAAAATTGAAGCTATTAACAGTGAAGCAACAAGATTCTAAAGTAAGAACAAATTAGAAACTAAAAACTTCACTTATCTTATTATTTTGGTGCTGACCCTGGGGTTTCAAGCTATATCCAGCTCATATGGCTTTGAGAATGAGCTGGATATAGCTTGAAACCCCAGGGTCAGCACCAAAATAGTAAGATAAGTGAAGTTTTTAGTTTCTAATTTGTTCTTACTTTAGAATAGATAATCTGTTCCTTTCATCTGATCACTGTGCTCTTAATAGTGAAAATATTCTTTCAGCATCAGTGTTATGTTGAAGAACATGTTCCATTTTTCCTGCCTTGAAACACTCATACTTTAATGACAATGCATCACTGAATTTGCATTTTCCTTATGGCATTTCGACTTGTAACAAAAGCACTGTGAAGTAATGCTAACTTTCTACTTTCTTATTCTTCAACAACCAAAATGCAAATGGAAAGGTGAGAGTAAAGCATCGCTTTGCTTTGCCTTCACGGAATATCAACGTTCTGCCTTGGAGTATAAATGCTGCTTTGCCAATCTCTCATTCAATGTTACTAAGGCATGGGCATGACCTCTTTAAAACATAGGCTTATTTTAAATAAGTTTTTGTGCCATAAGCCATTTCCAAGATGAGTCATTCCATGTGAAATCGCACAAAATTTGACCTTCATGTCTCCAATTTCATTAATATTAATTTACGTGTTCCTTTGAATGAAAAAATGACACACCTATTGTTTTGTTTGTCTGTAAATGAATTATTGTGGTAAATAAAAAACATTAAACTTTTGGATATTTTATGCATACCATTGTACATAAATATCTCTGGTATTACTTTTTGGATAAATAGGATCTATAGCTCATTTTGAACATGAAATATGTACTTCATTTATATGTTAAACAAAAATATATTTATATTATATAAATATTTATATTTATTAATTTAATATTTCCTATTTTTGCAAAGCCATTAACATTACAAACATCAAACAATATTGAAGTTTTACTTTAAATTTCTGGAAAAAAATTTTAAAATGTAGCTTGATGGTGCCTATAATCCTAGAAAAAATTCACATTGGACTTCCAAATACATACAGAGAAATTAAATAAATTGCCAAGCGGTGTAAATTGGAGTAACACTGTCTTCATGGTCAAGAGGTATACACACCAAGTGCAGCTGGTTGCATATCATGTGCTGTTCTGTCAAGGTCAAACTGTTAGCATAACAACTAACATAGCTATAGCAGATACTTTGGTCTACCACTCTCTTCATAGGGCACAAAGTTAGCATCCCACGATTTAAAATTACAGTAATAGATCTGCACTTGCATCAAGGATACATTAAAATGTTTTATTTTATTGTATGACCAGCCGTCAAAAATCATCAGTATTTGTATTTTAAGATTTTTGTCATCTGTTTCATGGAAAGAATCTGTTAATTACTTTCTCTACTGGTAAGTAGGGGAAGTATTGTATTCCACCCAAAAATTCGATGTCGAGATTTCACCGGAAATTTATGTTTAGAGGCCCCCTGAATCCAAAAAGAAGCATTTTTAGAAAAAGGTCCGTGTGTGTGTCAGTCTGTGGACAGCATAACTCAAAAACGAAAAGTTGGTTAAAACCAAAGTTGGTATTTAAGTTTGTCTTTCAAGGACGTGACACGAAGATTTTGAAGAAAATAGCCCCACCTTAAACTACCCTTTACATGGAAAAGTTTTCGAAAATTATGATTTTCTTGAAAATGGCTCTTTAGATTTTGATTAAAATGTCATATGTTTGAGATATTTATGTATATCTTGAATTTTCTGGCTATTGTCCCTGTAGTGATATTTACTCTGGACGACTTTTGCATAACTGGTAAACCGTTATAGATAGACCAAATCATACCATACAAAAAATGTAGATCTTGCTAAAATACACAATTTATGTCTCAATAACTTTTCTTGTAGGGTGAGCCATTTTGGAGATATTCCTTGTTAAATGTGTGAGTTTCGGAAAACTTAGAACTTTAGCGAAATGCAACAACGTTGTTCATTTTTTTATATGTTAATCATGCAAAGAGAACGGAATCTCAAAGCTTAAAAAGATTTGACTGTCGCACAAAGCCTACTGTATTCTAATATCCCCCTTGCACCTACAAGGAAATAAGCAATAAGATAATTTGTACGAATGCTTATCTTAACTAACATGGAAATATAGGAATAAGAGTTTGTAAGAATGGTTAGTACAAGAGTAGAGAAAGTCATGTGAGTTCAACACATCAATTCTTTTTGTATTATTTCACAATTATTTGAAGTTTCATATGAAGCGGAGTCTGTAGTATGAAATATTTTCTGCTTCATTGTCTGTGATATTCTCTGCAACTTCTCTCTAGGGTAGCATTTTTGTGACAGTTTTCTTTTCTTTATTGGAGATTCTATTGCGCTAAACTCCTGTTCAATTTATCTGTTACATCTGTTGTGCTCATACTCACTGCATCTCTAGAGAATGAGGAGCAAAAACTAGCATTTTCTTCTACCAAATTTTCACTAGCACTAGGCACACATAACTCAGTGGTGGTTTGTTCCTTTCGAAGTTTTGAAATTTTCATGAGGCAATTATCACAAACTTTCAAATCGCGAGATAAGTTTGTCTTCTAATTTAAGTTTAATCAGCATTGGTAACGTCATTGGTCTTAGCTTTTTATAAAGAACTCTGTGATTAACTAATTTGAATGGGTTAAAACAGTAGGTATAACTCTGTTGTGCCAAATCAGCTATGATTATACATAAGCACAATCAACACCACAGCTCATACTAACGGTCAACTAGCAATAAAATTATATTATTCAAGCAATTAACACCGGATGTGCAAAGACACCTCGCCCACATGTTCACAGCACTTTCCTCAATCGATCCAAGTGACTCACCACACACATGTCATTAGTAAAGTATTTATAATATCACTTCTTATTGAATTCCATTTTTTTTTTTTTTTTTTTTTTTTTTTTTTTTTTTTTTTTTTTTTTTTTTTTTTTTTTTTTTTTTTTTTTTTTTTTAATTAACGTCCTCCAACATTGTGTCATATCGGACGAGAATTCCATTCTGAAACTAATATTTCTGACTGTATTTATTTTTTCAGGTTTTTAAAAATAGGCGTTTAGTAATTAAAATATATTTTAAAAACACTACCCCCTAAAAGGGGCCTATTTTATATTTTGAGTGAACCTAAAATAATGGTATGTAAAACTGCAATTCTTTTTACTTCAGAATGCTGCAAGCACGAAAATTCTAAAATTCGATATAATATTCAGTATAATGAATTTTTATATAATAGCATGTGAATATACAGTAAAAATAATATACAATAAAGCACAAAATAAGTGTGTCACAAAAAAAAACATACTAGTTATTTAATCTCATCTACGATAACATTAAAAAATTGGAAAAAATAATATGTCAAGTTTCAGAAGTGTTCGATTAGACGTGGAATGACTCATATCAGTGTTTATGCTAACAATTTGACCTTGACAGAACGACACATGATATGCAACCAGCTGCATGCAGTGTGTATACCTCTTGACCATGAAGACAGTGTTACTCCAGATTGCACAGTTTGGCAACTTATTTAATTTCTCTGTATGTATTTGGAATTCCAATCTTAATTTTTTCTAGGATTATATGGCATCATCAAGCTACATTTTAAAAGTTTTTCCAGAAATTTAAAGTAAAATGTTAGTAATGTTAATGATGTTTGTAACATAAATGGCTTTGTAAAAATAGGAAATATTTAGTTACCTTTTGTTTAACGTATAAATGAAGTACATATTTCAATGTTCAAAATGAGGTATAGGTCATATTTATCCAAAAACTAATACCAGAGATATTTATATTTATGTAGAACGGTGTGCGTAAAATATCCGAAAATTTAATGTTTTTTATTTGCCAAAATAATTTACAGACAAACAAAAGAGTAGGTGTATCATTTTTTCGTTCACAGAACACGTAAATTTAATATTAATGAAATCGGAGACATGGTCAAATTTTGTGTGATTTGACATGGAATGACTCACCCATTATTAATGTTGCAAAATTTTTAATACTTATTCTTAAAGTCCTTTTGATATTGTTTGTCATTTTCGCATGCAAATAGCGTGGACTTTTAAGGCCATCATCAATCTGGGTGGCTCAGTTGGTTAGACGCTGGCCTATTGATCCCAAGGTTGCGGGTTCAAATCTGGCCCAGACTGAGTATGCTTAAAAATGACAGCTCCACGTCAGCAGATTTTGCGACATGTAAAACAACTCCTGTGGGACAAAGTTCTGGCACACCGGTGACTGTCGTTAAACAAAAAAAAATGCAATAATAAATAATAATCTGACTGTAGCCAGCATAATCACTTTTTATCGAATTGTAGTTGCTGCTAATAACCAGTTATTAACACATATTTTGCCAGTTCATCTTCTAATGACCAGTGCTTGTTTCTGAAAATGTAGGACATTGGAGACTTTTCAAAAATTCCCCCCAGATGCCGGACAAATGGTTAAAATGTAGGGCATATCTGGGAATTTCCAAATGTCTGGTAACCCTAGGTTATACACAATATGCTGTTCTCAGAGTTGTACCATGCTCTGCTCTATATGCAGTGTAAACCTAACACATTTGATGCTGGATGCACCAGGGTCAAACTAGATCATGGATTCATATTCATCTTGAAACATTAATGATGATTACTACTGCATGTGTGCAGGTTTCAGTCTTACTCTTCTTAATAGGCGATACTAGTGGTATGCACATGGATTAGCCTAGTTCCAAAGATCTTACCACTAGAGGATAAAACATACATAATTCCCTGCATAGTTTGTATAGCCTCTAAAGTTAATGTGGTGTTGTGATATATTCATGTCTTCTGTATCATTTGAGAATTCATGGAATAAAAAGCCACAGAGTACTCCAGTGTCGTCTATCATGTAAACATAGTATGACCTTAAACCACTCTCTTGACATGGCTAAGTTTTGACCCGTTTACATAATATTTGGAATAATACCTATTCATGAATATGCAAAGCTTTAGTCTGCTGTTGGTAAAAGGAAGTCACTAGGCAAACAATTACATGTCTGAATAAAGCCCAATAACTTTGGATGTTTATGCCCCTGAGTATCCCCGCCCCTTTTTTTTTTCAGTACAAATGGCTTTGATAATTGTGCTTATTCTATATTGCAGGTTTTTTAAATACATCTTTTGTAATTGTCTATAATGATGCTATTAGCAGTACTAAGAAATGTGTATTAAGAAGTGGAGAAATATACCTGTATCAACCAGCAGCAGAACTTATTACGTTGCTGACCTAGTGACCATTCCATAAAGTATTATGCCCTGGTGAGCTATTTCACATTGAGATAATTTTGAATGGTTTGCTGCTTTTAATTTTTAGGCATTGTTCATATGAAATTGAGTTTCATAAGGTGTTGAATGAGTGCTGAGAATATATAATTTTAACAATAACCATCAGAGTATAAACTGAAATAAACTTTGACGTTACTGTCTTAGGAATTGGTATGCCATAAAATTGCCAAATGTAAAAATTCAACTGCTACTTCACCTGACACCTTCAGTGTCCTGAAATCAGCTGCAAATAGCACACAAGTTGAATATGATCAATAGTGCATAGTGGATTGGTCATGGTAGAGCATTGAAATGCATGCATATTAAATACTATTTTGTCCTCATTGTTAAAGCATGAAGCATGATTTGCAGTGAACATTATCCTTTAACAAATAAGTGACCTTTATCATCCACAAATACAGTTGAACCTGATTTATGCGTATATCAAGAGGAAAAGGGAAGATTACTTATAACTGAGATTTTGATGAAGCCTACATGTGTAAAATTTTACAAATAACAAAGATATATGTGAAGAAAACATTATTTTGAGCTTAGTCCTCCTTTAAAGAAATCAGTTAATTTGGCTTGTTTCAAGTTTCTTGCATTAAGTGCATACACCTCATTCTGTTACTGATTATATGTAACATGGTATAAGCAATTCCTAAGCCTGAGAAAATTTGGTTTTGAGTAGATTAAGTTCCACCCCTAGTATGAATTTACTTTCTGATCTAGCGTGTACCATTTCCTTTTACTGTTCTCCATGGCCGATTAAAAGCAACTGAGAAGTAGAAGACAAAACCACTGTTCAACAGTAAACACCAGATACTGAAAAATGTTCACTTCTTGTTTGTTGCTACAACATTCTCGCACCAAAAGCCACCTGCTCAGGTTGGGTCCTTGTCAACAGAGATAAGGAAAATACACCTCGAGTTTCATTTAAGATAACGTATGTCGTATGCTCATAATTAGTAAAACTCAGTTGTATTTCACTGAAATTAAATACTATAACTGCCAATTATGTATAAATGCATTACATGTAAATAAGGTCTTATTAACACGTTTCTAAATTACATTTTACCGTAACCTACAAAAATTTTCATGTAAATGTGAATTACGTAGAGCTGGGTTATGTATAAAGCAAGTTCAACTGTATGCGTATAACAAAATTTAGCATATTATGGCTGTCAGCTCATCCTGGGCTGCATTGCATGGCCAGGAAAATGTGCTTATAGGCAGCTATAAACACACATTATGCTTTTCAAATGTGTTAAGCTTGGTTAAATATTAAGGTAAAGCTGAATTTATGGGACCATGTGAAATAGACATTTTGAGTGTTCTGATGTTTTTGCTCTTGAAATATTGCATGGTGGAAGGTTATTTCGAGCTGACCTGACTAATGCTTAAATAATTTCTAAGGGACAAATATCAGAAATACAAAACCATAATCACGTACCGTTTTAAAACCACAGATAGCCAATGAAGTACTAAGCAATGCTATAAGCACATATACATGATAACATTCCAATTTTCTCATAACCTATAAAATTCCAATCTTAAGCAACAGCAGCATATGCAATAATAAGATCTGTAAGCTTCACAGCTTCATGTTACACTTATTCAATGAAAATGAAGCTATTAACAGAGAAGCAATACAAATATAACAAATATTTTAGAGACTATACGTAAGCTTTACTTATCTTAGTATTTGCTGCAAGTTCTTGAAATTAAATTCAAACTGCAGTTTCGTGATTAGTTTTCTGTACTACATGGAAGGATGCAACCTCAAAACAGCCTTTTCATTAGTGTATATATTTCTAAATTTAAACCATGTATTATAGTCAAACTTCAAACCGTGTTGTTAGGCTGTCCCTTTTATGAAAGTAAAATTTACTCTTTGACACCATGTTATTGACACAAACTTGACGTATTTAAATATCTTTCTAATTCTGGTATTTTCTTTTCTGTACTTGATATTCAACCTAAGGACTGAGGACACATAAAAATCTTAGTTGTTTGATTTGGGACCCAGCACAGTAACACCCCATTTCTGCTCTGTAAATGGCAAACAACTGTGTTAAGGAGCATAGGGATTTTTTGTGTCAATGAGAGGCACCTCTGTAATATAGTTTTCTATAAATTTATGATTTTTAAGATTAGAATAAGTTGGATGCAACTTGAAACTAGTCGGCATTATACCACCTTGCAATATGAATAAGATGAGTGGAGCTTTTAGTTTCTAATTAGACATCAACAGTAAGTTTGTTGGCATAAATAAATAATAATTACCATCTGAAGGTTATTTAATCCCGGTACAAAGTACTTACAATAGTAAGTCACCATTGGGGTAATTGTCTCTGATGTGAGACTACCTTTGTGGTTTACTGGGAAAAATATGAACCGGTTGGAGAATTCAATGTCATTCTGGCAGCTGCCACAGTAGCCCAATGGTCAGAACCCGCCTGGCAAGCAGAAGGTCCGGGGTCAAAATCCCAGCTGTGGCACCAAACCCCCCAGTTCCAGTTCTACCTCTCAAACTAGTTTGTATGCCAATTAGAAGAGTAGAACTATGAAATCTCTCTCCATTTCAATTTAGTAGTTTATAACATAATTCTATTCTAATGGAGCATGTCATATGTTCACTTTCATTTCCGTCATACAGAATGTTTGGCAAGCCTATGAGCAATAGATAGTGCTTTGTTAATGGCAAGAGACCATGTGGCTTGAAATGTTATATCATGTGTGTAAATTTGGGAAAGGAGTGCATATTGCTCCATCTGTTACACAACTCATTCACTTGCTGCCCAGACAGTCACAAGGAAGGAAACTAAAAAGAAAAAAAGGGATTATGGGCATGGTTGGGGGGAAAAAGGGATAAGGGTACCCAAAAAAGGAAAATGGTGCATGGAAAAATGCCTCTTTTGGCAACTAGAAACAAAACTTCAACTGTGGCATCTTTTCAAAGAATTTAAATTTACCCTAAGAAAAAAGGTGTGCACCTAAAAATCCTAACCCTGCTGATGTGGCTCCCACTACAGCAGCATGCATTTACACCAATGTGTGAAAGTCCAAACTAGTCCAGCGCTTGAAAACTGGTTTTGCCATCTGTCTCTGTGCTGCTACAGGTAATGAGGAGAGGGTTGGTTTTCTTTCAAGCTTTCCAAGCAATATTCATGATACCTGAGTAGGTAGTTTTCAGTGTTAAGCTTCCTGTTCTTTCACTCTATACACACCCCAGTTTTGAGTGCTTGCCAAGCATATGTCCATTAATTTATTCCAATAAACATGCTGGAATGCAATTATTTTATTAATTTGTGGCCAAATATTTGTTTTAACCCCTGAAGCCACAATAGTGGTAGAACAAGATATTCATTTTAGCAAGAATTGGAAAAAACAGGAATAACTTGTCTTTTAAAGCTCTACCTCTGTATGCCAATTGCAAGAACAAAGAGTTATGACATATAGGCCATTAAACATTCAACCAATTTTATTTTTTTTTTATGTTATCATGTATATAGAGTAAAATGGTATAGGAACTTAATTTCAGCTGAGCATCAAGAAGTAACTGTTCTAGTCTTCGTACTCATGCCCCTTATACTTTGTGCATATGTAGTAAACTTTAAAAATAATTTAGATATCCTACTACACACGGCTATTATGTGGAAGAACAGCAATTACATTGATTAGCTATGGCATATTCAAATCCATTACCATTTCTGTTTTTTTAGTCGAGAAAATGCTGCAGTTGTTATCAAGCATTAGAAATAGTTATGACACAAGTATGAAGCAGAACGCAAGGTTTACTTTATTTTCTATTGTGAGCAATTTTTCCGTAATGTATAGAATATTTTTCTTTGCAAATCTAAGAGCTGTTGAATCGCCAGACTAAATTAACAACAAATATGTCAAAACTAATATAAAGGCTAAGTTAATATATTGAGGTGACATAATCTTTTTAGACGTGGTTTTAGAAAAATATTGTTCAAGATTTACAAGAACATTGAACTTCAATATTTAAAATCCTTTCTAGAATGTAAACTAAGAGACTTACTGTAATTGATACACAAACAAAAGGCTGCAAGAAGTTGTGTGCAGCTACAGTGTGCCTTAAATTCTGAAGATAGTTGTACTCATAATAGTAAGTTCCAATAGTATAGTTGCCATCTAGAAAAATATTAGAATTTCAAGAAAATATGCATTAGAGGTTATTATTGATGCAAAAATGTTATTTCCTCTTCAGATAATGCAGCAGACTTGAAAGATGCTTCAGAAAGTACCTCTGACTCCTCTGATGGTAAGCTGCCTTTAATTATATAGCACCTTTGAATTTCAAATTTGCACTTTAGCTTCATAATGCAAAAGTATAACGATTTTATCATAATTATAACATTTTGCAGATGATCAAACATCAGTAATTGAAGTTCAGTTGGATGAGCTTCATATGGTTTCTGGTAAGTAGGTTGTTTAGACTTCGCTTTGCTTTTCTAGCTTTGCAGTACTACTTAAGGATATCAATAAATACTCTGTTTTGCTATAAACAGTAATATATCCTTCTTTCACAGATACAGATGATGTAGAAGAAATATATGTCACAGGACCTTGTGTCAGAGGAAGAAAAAGAAAAAGTGATGCAGAATGGAGGAAAAAATATAGCTGCAAAAAGGGTGACACCGGAAACCTTAAAAAACAAGGTCATAAAAGAAGTGGCAGTGAAAGCCGAAAGAAACATGGCCATAAAAGAAGTGGCAGTGAAAGCCGAAAGAAACATGGCCATAGAAGAAGTGACAGTGAAAGTCGAAAGAAACATGACCATAGAAGAAGTGACAGTGAATGCCAAAACAAACATGGCCACAGAAAAAGTGGCAATGAAAGCCGAAACAAACATGGTCACAAAAGAAATGTCAGTGGAAATCGAAAGAAACCTGACTATACAAGCCAACAAAATAGTGGTAAGAGAGAAATTATTACATGTCTAGTTTTTCAAAGCAGAAATGCTGTAAAGTTCAACGTTCTCATTAGCAGTAACATTTGAGGTCACTGTTTTGGTTATAGCATCTTAGAGCTTATTTGAAACAAGTGGAATTGAGGATTATGCAGTGCCAAGCCAGCATGATTTTCATTTGAGATATTTTACACATACAGTAAAATTTATGAGAATTAATTGCTGGAAAATGTTTGTTCTAAAACAGTACTCTTCTCATTATTCTCAAAATACTTCAAGTTCAGAGCAATAAAATTAAAGTAGCTCACTAGGAAATAGAAGGAAAGCAAATTTGAAGGCTAAGTAGCATGGAAAGCAAGTGCTTCCATAATTACTTAATATTGCTTCTTTGAAGGCATCTTGTGCTAGATATCATAAAGTAATGATAGCGGACAGGACTTAGATGGCACTAGAACATTACGTAATGTGACAACACTTGTGATGTACAACTTTAAGGGAAAGGGTATTACACACTATTGTAGCAAGCAAGTTTTGCTCCAGAACAAAACATATTGTAAACATTGGCCTCAATCACAGCCAGATATGGTATATTCAGAAGTTAAATAAAGTACACTGGGAATCAGGTATGTAATAGGGTGAGTTTTAATTTAATTATCCCTTAAATGCTGAGTCTTTAATTAAAACATTAATTTGTGCTGACAAGATATGCATTTCTGTAGCACATTACAAATTCTTCAGCTTGTTAATTAATCATTTTTGTCGCTTGACCAGATTGAAAACAAACATATTTTAGCTGGAGAGATGTCATGTTGGCTAAACTGTTAAATTCAATGTAGATGAAGGGGAGTAGGGGGAAGGGACCCAGACTGGTGTGAACCAGAATTGGTTGTCATTGTCACACATATTGCCAGTAAGGCATACGTTTAACTAAAAGAGTTTGCCTAGTTGAAAATTCAAATAAGGAAGAAGCTAAGTCTTCAAAAACCAGTTCATCTCCAAATATAATGAATTCATTTGAATGACACTTCAGTGAGATGATATTTGCATTAGTGAAGGAAATCAGAAACATTTTAGCTACTGAAATGGACGTTTTGAGAAGATCAGCTGGAAAATCAAGATTAGAAAGGGTTCAAAATGAAACTGTGATAGAAATTATGGGAGTTAAAGATCTGGATATTTTGGATTATATTGAACAAAAAAGATTGTTGGTATGGACACATTAAAAGAATGCCAGATGACAAGACTACCAAATTAATAATGGAATGGGTATCACCAGAAAGAAGAGAGGGGATGTCCAAAGAAGACTTGGCTGAAAGGAGTTGAAATCTAGAGATTAAGAAGAAATAGAGGATAGAGAGGAGTGGCATTTGGTTACCAGAAGATGGCAACAGCTGTTAAGGCACCAGAAGATAGAATGGAAGTATTTTAGAATGAAACTGAAACATGAGAAATGCACCATAATGGCAGGATGTATCAGAGAGAAATTAAAGATTGCCCAAATAGAGATAATTTGATAGAATTACAGAAGAAATGAAACTGCTTTATTAGTTTCTCAAGCCATGTCAGTGCTGCTTGTTGAAACTCACTTCACCTAAATGATTTCAGCAGAATGATCAAATAATTTGTTGGAGCACACTCAAAATTTGTTTCCTGCAAAACAGACAGCATTTTTAACAATAAATTCTAACAGGTATACACAATTATTGGTGCACATGATGGTACGTGGAAAGAGCAGAAAAGGAGACATAAAGTTTATTTTTAAAATGTTTCTCTTTAAAGCTCTAAAACTAACATCTTGGGGGAAAAATGCTCTTTATTCAGTTGGCTATAGAAACATCACTCGATTTTCAGTAACTTATGATATGATAGTGTAGAAAAAAATGCCTAGATAAACCATGTTGTACTTTATTCAGAAATTGTGTGTATTAGAGTTCTGGCAACACAGTGCTGTACTACTACCTTCACATGGTGATGGTCATTAAGTAGTGGTTAATAAACTTGTTTCACAGGATTGACAGTTGCACTTCTATGGTAATTTCTGAGAAGTAATTATCTTTACCATTGAATATGGACTATGCTTACTCAGCTTTCACATACCTCTAAGCTGTTGGGCTTTCTATTGTGGAAGTGGTGCTATTTTCATACCTTGTGCTTGGGAACATTAGCTATCATGAACATGCATGCAAAACTATTCCTACAGGTGAAGTGACTTGGAAGAATTCAAGTGAAAATCTTAACTGAACCTTTCCATCTGGTGATCATTAATAATGTTAATATATTTTCTACATTGAAGCTTTCTGTCTAAAAGTGTTAATATTCAAAGATGAGGGAAACAAGTACTGCAAAATACAATATGTAAAAAGAAATCCCTATGTATGAAAAAAGGTGAAGGATGAAGAGGAGTTACGTGTTAATGACATTACTGAATGCATTCTCAGTCATGTGTTTATCCACCCACTTTTATTCATAGGCCTATTAGTTCTACTTTTGTGTATATGGGGGACAAGATGAGAATTTAGGTTATGCCTTAAAGAACTCTTAGGAAATATACATTTTTATATGCAATGCAAATAAGTACAGCATTAGAAACTAAAAACTTCACTTATCTTAGTAATATAGCTTTGCACCAAAGAACTTGCAATATTACTAAGATAAGTGAAGTTTTTAGTTTCTAATTTTGTTCTTACTTTAGAATCTTGTTGCTTCACTGTTAATAGCTTCCATTTTCATTAAGGACAGCATATTTAAGAGGTAGAATCGGGACTAAAAAATTCATTGCCATAGCCGGGATTTGAACGACGGATCTTCTGCTTCATGTGTGGCTGCTCTAATCACTGAGCTGCCATGGTAACTTGCCAGTATGACATTAAATTCCCCAATCAATGTGTATTCTCCCGGTAGACTCCTAGGGAATCTCACATCTGAGATAAATATCCCAAGGGCAACTTACTCATAAGTACTTTATATCCCAAGTTTAATTAAAGCGCGTTCCACCCTTAGAAGACAATACACGTTAAATGGAGAGCAGTGTTGCAACATGTACTGGTTGCAAATCTTTCTCCTCGCGCGATCCCGAGGTGGCCGAGTCCTGTACTTAGTCCTTCAATTGCTGCTTGACGGACACTTAACTTTGGTATCCCTCCATGCCTTTGTTACTGTATGGTCTAAATTTACAAATGACTCGTCTGTATAAACAATTGATTTCCCCTGGTCCCTAAACCTTTTTGTTTTTTGGATATTTGTCGCCATCTGATGGTATCGATATTGTCTCTTTCTATTAATATGCACTTGTTACCCCTTCTTTCATATTCGAACTCCAAATCATATAAGAACCGACTAAGAGTGGCCCTTGAGAAATTTGGTAGATTCTCATCACTGTTGACCCATGACAAAATTATAGTCAGCATGGGTGGAATATTTGCAAACAGTAAAGAATGAACAATTCGCCGCACTCCACATTGCACTATTCACTACAAATATACTTCTTTTTTTTCCTGCCCTTTTTGCTTTTTCGATGGCGTTCTTAGAGGTCCTTTCATTACTTCCTTTTTAATCCTACACACTACTGCTTCTGAACACCCAATAGCCTTAGCTGTTTCTTTTACTGCCTTACTTACATGCATTTTACTTGAAAAATAATCTTGTTGTTGTTAGCTAATGCTGGATTTCTGACAATGAAGTCATTAATCCTCTGAAAAATAATCTAACACATTCATAATTATTTGGCGTTCCTTACTTCTTAATTCACTAACATATTGTCTGTTCCTAGCTTCCCCCTCCATAACTACAAATATTTACAAAAATACTAAACAAAGAACACAATAACAGCTCACAGTTACACACCGACTTCTTTCGAACTAATGTTAGTACTGCTCCTTATACTACCTTCTGTGTCAGGCTCGGCGCGAGAATACGCTGAATAGATGAATACCTTTTGTTTGCCCTACTCAATGAAAAAAAGAAGTTGCAGCCTTTTGGTTTATTTTAAAAACTTTCTCCAACCCTTCTCAACATTTGTTCTCGCTGGTTCCCTGATGTAAACTCAATAACAAAAAAGTTTCACATCTCGTAACTTTTTCTGTGCACAGGTATAAAATTTTCCGAAAACATTTAATTTAAAAAATTATAACACCTAACTGAGTAAACATAGAGAATTCAAAGTGGGCAGGTAGTAGCACTATAGTTTACCTAAGAACAAAATATAGACGCTTTCTAGCAGTTTGTTAGTTAGTGCGTGATGAGTATAGAAACAGCACATATCGGACTTCTATTGAAAAAAATGTTTTTTGAAGAAATATGGGCCTATAGAAATGTATAATGACTCTAATAAGGATATAAACTAATAGAGAAAAAAATTCTGCGTAGGATAATGTGTTAAAACCTGAAATTTATAACAACTGAATATTTATACCATGCTATTAGGAACCTGGCAACAGCGTGAAGGTAGAAAAGGACGAGGCTAATGGTAACTTGTATGCGCTAGATAGACAGATATATCCCATTTAACTCTATACTGTCATCTAAGAGTGGAACAAGGTATAAATAACCTTTAGACAGTAATGCCAACCAATGTACTGATGATTTTAAACACATGCTGTGTGTGGGCAATGTTTGAGAGGTAGCATCAGGACTGAAAAATTCAAATCTGTGGTTCAAATCCCAGCAATGGCATTGAATTTTTCAGTCCTGATTCTACCTCTCAAACATTGCCCACACATGGCTTGTATGTTTAAAACCATGGGTATATTGGTTAGCATAAAATAATTACTATCTAAGGTACAGCATATTTTGTTTTAAGTGTATTTTTGCAAATCTAATGCATTATGAAAGAAATAACAATTTCAGTATTTTTTTCCATATCCTTGTTAGCAAGTATTAAGTTGTTGCTTTGTAACCTGCTGCATAGACATAATTTGGTTATCAACAGCTTATAACTTTTAAATGGCACAAACCAATAGATTGCTGGATCTTCGCGTCTTCTTTATAATGAATGTCAACGTTTAGCCCCCTATGTTGGGCTTCTTCAGGTTGAAACCTGAAGTAACGTTGACATTCGTTATAACGAAGATGCTGCCTTCCCCAGAAGACTTGGATACGAAGCTTCTCTTGACTTTAACCCTCAGATATGCATGCATCCTCATAGTTTCATTTTGTTTCAACATCTTTCAAGTAGCAGAGAAGTAAGGGCAGGTTGCATCCTTGTTTTGTTGTTGCTTTGTAGACGTTTCAAACCAACAGCAAGCATGGCATGTGTCAGCTGACAACACGTATGGGACTGTTAGGTATAGCATGCTAACTTCTTGAGTATGCCATCACTAACAAGTTGGCTGTTTGTTCACATTCATTATTAATTTATCTCGCCTTTGCTATGAATCAGGTTCTCCATTTTTGAAACTACAGTTAGGACATGTAGGCTCTAAAAACTTCAAAAACAGGCAGGCAGAAAGACATTAAAAATATCCAAAATAGGTGTTTCAAATAAGAAAAATGTAATGTGATGAGGGATAATTATATATACCGTATTTGCTAGCTTTGAAAATGTCTTATACGCTTATAGCAGGTTAAGCTAGGTACCTATAAGCTCCATTTCTTCAACATTTCTTTGTTTCGGCTAGAAGCAGTTCATTGTTAGTTACCTTGTGAATTTTTAGTATCCCAGTTGTATAGAGCTCAGTGGATGCACCTGTGCCATCGTTAATGGTTCTTATATTGTTCGTGCAAGCTTCATTTATCATTGTTTGGTGTGGAGATCCATTTGTATCGTGCCTATATTGTGGTTTTATTTGTAAAGTATGGCTGTAAAACAGCATTGCTATACTATCGCATGTAAGCTGCAAGTGATTCTTTTTTTCTTTACCTGTTTATCCTCCCCTTATGTAGGACTTACACCCCCTAGGACTTACAAGCCAGTGCCTAAGGCCCAACACCTGTCGGGGAACACAGGAACCTATGGACTGGACAGAATGAAGACCTGGAAGCAGGTGGTCAGCCAAGCACCAAGTATGACAATGAGGATTAGGATGATATGAAATGCAGGCAAAATGGATTATTGGAAGGGTGATGGTGGAGCAATTGGTGGAATGAATGGCGGGGAAACCGGAGAACCTGGAGAAAATCTGCCCAGATGCCACTTTTTCCACCACAAATACCACTTGGGTAGGCCCATAGGTGGTATGCAAGCGGTCTAACCACTGCTTTAAGAATTCTGCAGCTTTAAGCATATATGAAGCATCATGCATTAAGAAAAGAAGGAATTTCTATAATTTGCTTCATCTGGACAGAAAACACCTATTCAGAAGAAAATAAAAAGAAAACTTTTTTTCTTCTCTTTTTTGTTCCTGATCTACATTCTGGATATCTTTAGAAAGGGCTGAACAGTCCATTCTTTGCAGCATTTCTTACATGCTGATCAGTGTATTTAGGTTATGTTAGATGGTACTTGCCCATTTTAGCTTATTTAGCAAATAGACAATAATAATTATAATAGCCTTTAATCTCTGTAGGGCAATGGCCTCTCCTAAGAGGAAGGCTATCCACTTTGTTTACTACTGGGTTATTCACAATTCAATTTATGCCAAACATATAAGCCTACTCATGCAGCAAATATCACCTACCAATAGCAAGCCAGTGCATGTGGCCAGTCTCAGAGACTAAACAAAAATATTTTTATTTGCTGTGATTGTGCTGATAATTTGTGTAGTCTAATATACGTTACTTTAGCATTAATTTTAATTATCCTTCATGAATGGGGCTGAGAAGGGTAGATAAATACTTTTGTTGTGCATCAAACTAAAATGTCCTGGACGTGAATGTTGTGTTCTGTACTTACAGTGAAGATTTTTTGTTTCTAGCTGCTTGCAATAATGGCTAAAAATACATTTGCTGTCACACTTAGAGAAAGCCATACAATAAAATGTGTATTTAATGTTGAGTGCATTATGGCAGATTAAGGGGAGGCATCGGTGAAATTTGGACAAAAATGCTGAAAAATGTGATTTTTCGTTTTTTGCCTTAAAATTATGTCTGTACCTTGTACTTTCAGAATCTACCATCGTTTACTTCTCATCACCATTTAAAAGGCTGTTACGCCATGATTTAAATGCCCATGGCGTATGTATGTTGTCATATACTTAAAACTTTAGTCATTTTTCTCTGCTTTCTATTTTTTCACATTTTTCAATCTTCAAAATGCATCTTCTCATACAGTTCTTAATAGATTTCTTTTAAATTTTGCACACATGTTTTTAGATAGTTGCTTCATAAAACTTGGTATTTTAAATGCTCTAGATGGAGTAGTTTAATTGTTATCAAATTTTTATTTTGAAAATTAATAATTTGGAAAAAAATGGACATTGAGGTATTCAATACTTTTTTTCTCCAAAAATGTTTGACATAGCCAAATAAAAATACCAGGTTTTGTAGACATAATCTAGGGATACATATGGCCAGAGTTTAGTTTACTTAGAACAAATAATATTTTATAAGAGCGTTTGCTATACTACCATAAAATTAAAGCAAAAAACGAATAATTTTTTTTTTTTTTTTTTTGCAAAAACTATCTTACATAGAAAAGCGAAATTTGGTAAACCTTCTAGTTATGCTTTGGCACACATACATACAAATTTTTACATCATTGTGGATTTTTGTCATTTTCACAGATGCCTCCCCTTAAGAAATAAAAGTTCAAGAAATGTATGACATAAAATTAATATTATCTCCTTCAAATCTATCTGTTCTATATGGCAAGAATAAAATGTCACAATAGTAGTCCTCTAAGACTTTTTATTCTGACTTGACGGCTTGGGGCTGGTTTATAAACAAATATTGGCATTATCATACATAATGTACACTTTAATACACATGACATACGCATAAACCACATGCACAGAAAAGTACACTACATACATATTTACAGCACACAAAAATTAAACACTAAAAAGCGCAGTTATGCACCTAATTACATGGGCTCCAACTAGGCCATTAAAGGTCAGTTGGCTCCCGGGTGGTTGTGTGATAGCTGGTTGCTATTGATGGCTTTGATTTCCATTCTCTTTGCATGACCAGAGAATATAAAAGTAATGATTTCCTACTTGACCAAAGTGTAAATGTTTTAAAATTAAAACCAACAACAAATATCTCAGAATGGTTAATTCCACAAACAAAACAACATAAACAATGTATTTGATAGTGTTTTTGACATAGTCTTTAACAAGATTTTTGTGCAATCTTGTGGTTTATCAGTTATGCATAAGTCATTCAGAATAAAGAGGACTTCGGAGGCTATTTTCAGAAAATTTAAGATGTGCATTTCATTTATAATGAAAATAAACCTTAAACATAAGGTACTTTAATAAAAAGCATGAGAGGCGGTCTTTAATAATTTAAAATTTCCAAAAAGCTTTCAATTTAAATGGCAGTTCTGAATGGGTGGATTTTCTTTAACATTTTCATATCGTATCCTTGCAAGTATCTGCACTTAAAATACCAAGTTTAGTATTTAACAGACTTTGTTTTTGAACGCTACTGTTTACACACACAGACGGACGTTTTTCTAAAAAGGCTTCTTCTGGGAGTCTCAAAACATGTATTTTTGTGAAAGCTCAATATTGAAATTTTGGGTGGAATTCAGTACCTCTGTTTACTACTTGTATATATGTGGTAAAGAAAGTAAAACTCAATTGAGTTGCATCTGAACATGCCAAGCATTCTTATGAGATTGCACTGCAAGCATTCTTGTGTACAAATGCTTGTGCAAAATGTTGCAGACACGATTAAATCGGCTCTTGATCGTGCAGCTCATGTACCTTGATTTATTTGTCTGTCATTAAATGTGACATTGTGGGTTTTTATGATAGACTTCATTAGTTTTAGTAGATATTTCCCAGATCATCAGAAACTGAAGAACCATCTGCAGCCCTTGAAACATTTCCAAAGTGGATTCTAATTTCTAATTCCTTTTAGTTTGGTTGGCAGAAATTTGTTTAGTACATCTGTCTCCAGTTTACAGTTCATTATTACATTGAATTAAATAAGTTGAGCATTGAGATAAACTTCAAAACTGTGTAGTGTTTCAGGTGTTCTTTCATCAAATTAATGAAGTTTTGATATACTTGATGGTCAAATTTGTGGATTCTGCTTTATGCTACAGCTGAAAATTTTAAAAAATATAACCCATACAGTGGGTTTTCTAGCTTTTTGGATTCCATTCAATTAGATTCACTTGATGGAAGTATAAAGATGTTTTGCTTTGCTTTGCTTCAGTTTAATTCTTCTTGTGGGAGTTGGTCTATATGGTGTGTTTATTCTTTTGCTATATGCTGTTGAAAATGTGCTTGAAAAATCATAATTTTATGGAAATACACAGTGATGATCTGGCAGTTACTGTGTAATATTGCATTTGTAATCTACTAGAAATGCATTTGATTGTGTGTTCTTAAACAGATAATCCACCAGAGCCAACTGCAGTGGAAACATCTGCAAATGAAATAGAGATTGAAACTGAAAAACCAACATCTTCCAGTGCTGCTGCCCGTATTGACGTAGAAGCTACATCAGTAAACCAAGCACAGAATGGAGCAGCAGAGCCATCAACTTCCAGGGCTGGTGCCCATATGTTTGCAGGAGTTGGAGCACATGGAATGCATTCTTCTGGGGCTAGTGCTCCATATATTGGAATACCAGCTGGGACTAATGGCCCCATGTATGCAGGACTTCGAGCCCCTGGAATGCCAAGTTCTGGGACAAATGTTCCCATGTATGCAGGACTTCGAACCACCGTTATCCCAACTTCTGGAGCTAACGCTCCTATACATACAGGAGTTGGAGCACCTGTCCCATCTGCTACTGGATCTTATTATACAAATCTCTACCCAGCTATCCCAAATACCAGCATTCCCCAGTTTTATATCCAAACCAATCAAGCTGTGCAGCCACGCCAGGGTTACAGCACATACACAAGTAAGAGTAGGTTCTATATTAAGCAGAATTTTTATTGAAATGTATTAAAAAGGATTTATCCAGGAAATCTCCTTGCTTGCTTTGCTTTATTTTTATGTATATTTGAGTAATTCAAATTAAATAAAAGAAAATGAAAAAAATACCTGATAGTAAGGAAAAATTGAAGCTATTAACAGTGAAGCAACAGAATCTAAAATAAGAACAAATTAGAAACTAAAAGCTGCACTTATCTTAGAAATATTGCAAGTTCTTCCACAGCTGACATGTTTCAAGTTGTATCTAACTATAGCTTTGAAAATAAGCTTTTAGTTTCTAATTTCTTATTTTAGATGCCTAATATGTTTGAGATCTCTCAGACATTGCCCGCACATGGCTTGTGTGTTTAAAATCACCAACAGTAAGTTTGTTGTTCTCTTCTGACCCCAATTCTGTTAGGGTTCCTGAGGGCTAGGGAGTCTTTATTTTTCCAACCTCTCCATTTCTCTAATTTCTCTCTAAACTCTTAACCTCTAATATGCTGACCTGTCATGGCATGTATACATCCTCTGATTGGTAATCAGAGGATAAGGTCGGTGAATTTATTTTGATAATTCTCCCGGTCAGGTCGGTGAGACCCGTAAACCAGTTAGAGGTGTGGTCCTCCAGACATTCTGGGGGTTGTGAGAGAGCGATGTGACCGCCAATACATAAAAATGTGGTGCTCTCTAAAAAAACGGTTACTATTGCTGCTATTGCTCTCTTCAGATACTGGAGAGCAAGAGGATTAATGACTTCATTGTCAAAAATCCAGCATTGGCTAACATTTTTTTTTTTTAATTTTATTAACATCCTCCAATGTAATGCCATATCAAATTATGAATTAATGAAATGGGTGAAATGATGTTCAAATGAGCCCAACACTATAGGGCTTAAAGTCACCTGACATTCATCTTCTCAGGATAAGGGAAAATCTTGGCAAGAAAAAACCTCATCCGGATAACTCCTAAGCAAGATTCAAACTCGTAACCTCTTTGGTATGAGGCTGACATGCTATCACCATGCTACAGAGGCAGATTTTGCTGTTGTGATGTGTTAATATTGAGATCGGTTTAGAGCTAAATTATTTAATTTGCACAAAAAGAATCTTATTTATTTTCCTATACAAAATAGCCTAAAAAAGATTTTTAAAAGAGTGCTAAGATGTTAATTGTATATGCAGATAAACTATAGTGATTTTCTCCTACATTAATGAAATTCTAAAACTTTCTTCCTCCATATTTAAAATGCTGTAAACTTTAAACAAAATTGTAAACTAAAACTAAAATAAGAACAAATTAGAAACTAAAAGTTCTGCTTCTCTTATTAATAATGCAAGTTGTTGCATTGCTGACAAGTTTCAAGTTATATCCAACATATTCTCAAAGCTATCTAAACAAGTTACCATAGTTACCAATGCTCAACTTAAAAGATCTTTTTGTTGCCAATCTCTGAAAACAAAAACTTGTAAATACAATCTGTTGGTGGTATTTCAAAATTCATAATGTGGTTCTAGTTTTTTAAAATGACTATCTTTTCCCAAACCATTAACTCTATAGGTCCATTTAAATTTTTTGATAATTTAACTTCTGGATTTATTTCAGGATTAAATGACCAACCACAGCTGATTTATCAATTTGTTTATACTTAATATTTCTAAAATGCTCTAATATTCTGGTTTCTAAATGACATTTAGTTTTACCAATATAAACCCTATCACAATCCAAACAGCTAAATTGATAAATGCCAGATTTTTTATAATTTAGAATTTTATCCTTTTTAGAAAAATTTAGTAAATTTTGTATATTAAGTTTATTTTGAGGAACCAAATTATTCCATATTCTTTAACTTTTTGTACATTTTTATTAGCATATGGTTAAGTAAACCTTTTAAAAATACAATTATCTTTTATTTTCTTGAGGGCAAAAACCTCTTTAACAGCCTTGTGATAATTACCTTTTTCTGCCTTTTTATGTATAAAATCTGTATTAAAATCATTAATTACCACAGTGTTAATAATTATTTATATTCTCTGTTAAATTCTTCCTTATTAAGGGGTATATTTAACCTACAAATTAAACTATTGAAAACAGCAATTTGTGTGAAAAAGGACTAAAACTTTTATTTTTTATATAATTATCCATATGAGTAAATTTTCTACATATAAATGCCAAGATTCAATTTATTGTTTTTTAATTTAGGAATGGAAGGCATCCATTATTTTCTGTTTCCAAAGTGAATTTTGTGGCTTTATCCTGTAAATTTAAAAGTTTTAGAGTATCACTTATCTGTTTCTGTGAGACAACAGCAAAAATGTCATCCATATATATCATATTTTAGAAATATTTTAAATGCTGCAATTTGAATTTCAAAAAAACTCGTGAAAAGATTTGCAAGAAATGGTGAAAATGGACTACCCATTGCCAAGCCAGAAGTTTGTTGAAAGAAATTACCATTAATACTGAAAAAAAATTTGATCTAAACAAAGTTTTGTAAGTTTTACAAAATCATCTATTAATTCTTCGTGTAATTCTTAAGAATTTAATAATTTAAAAAAAAAAAAAAATGAAAATCTTTTTTTTCTAGGAATACTAGGAAATAAAGTGGTTACATCAAATAAAAGGGGTTTATCATTATTAGACAATGCTATACTGCTAATCTTTTCTACTAATTCAAAAAAATGTTCAATACTTAAACTTTCAAACTGATCAAAGGTACTGCATTTTTTATTTAACCATTTCGCTAAATTATATGTAGGTGAATTTATACAATTTATAATTGGTCTCATTTTATTTCCTGGCTCGTGAATTTTGGGAAGTGCATACAATCTGGGTAAAACTGGATTATTGACTTTTAAAATATGTTTTTCTTTACTAGGTATCATTTTCACTTCATTAAGAATTTTATTAAAAGTTGAAATGCATGATTTTAGTGGGTCATTATTAGTTCTTAAGTAATCCTCTTTGAAGGAAAAGTTCTACTCTATTATAAGGCGTATGGTATTAGAAGGCACATGAGGCGGAGCTCAAGAGGGCTCGCCTAGAGTGACTGTCCTATCATAGTTATGCAGCGTTGCCTAGTTCGGAATGCACAGCACAAGCGTGGACAGCACAGATTTCTCTTTTTCATGCGCCCAAAATTATTACTGGAAATTCAACATTCTAATATGCCTTGATGTATGCAGCAAGAATTTTTGAGGCAGCCTGCACAAAGACCATTTTCTACGACATATGGTTCTCGAGTTATCGCTTTGAGAATAAACAACTGATTCCCGTTCTAAAGTAAGGACAAATTAGAAACTAAAAACTTCACTTATCTTAGTAATGTTGCAAAAAAAAACTTGCAAATTACTAAGATAAGTGAAGTTTTTAGTTTCTAATTTGTTCTTACTTTAGAATCTTGTTGCTTCACTGTTAATAGCTTCAATTTCCTTAATTAACTGACTCCCGTGTTTATGCTCATGTATGCAACTTCCAATCTTGCCTATGTGTTTTATTCTGTTTCATTACGCAGTTATGAGTAAGACATTACGAAGTGTTGTTAGGAACTGCATATATTTAGCTCATAAATTAACTGACCATGGATCACTGCAGTCGCATGCGAATTCTTTAGTTCGGTTCAAGACCAATCCATAACGCAAATTGTGCTTTGTGTAACTGTGACAATAAGCAGAAAATTCACATGTTTACATTGTGTTTAGTGAAGTGTTAACAATGTCAGTTTCAGAGCCCGGTACCAATGGCACAGGTACTAAGGGTAAAGTACTCCACTCTAAGGTGAGAAATATTACTTTTAAAGTGTACAGTTCTTTTAAGGAATTGGCATCTGAGGAAGTGCATGTAAAGAAGTACGTTAATATTGAGTGTTACAGTTTATAATGTTATCATCATTATCCTTTGCTGTGCAAGTTTACGTTCTGACAATTTATGACACAACAAATGTTACTTTCCTCGTTCCCTCCCCTTAACTTCTGCTCTCTTGGCGCATCACTTGGCAGCAGTGCAGCTACTGTGTGCACGCAATTGGTTCAGCTCATGTGCCTTCTAAAACCTTACACCCTATAGTATAATCAGATTCATCCAAAATTACGATTTTGTTACCTTTATCAGCTTAGTATAAATTAAGTCCTTTTCATTCAATAATTGAATAATATTGTTATGATTACTTTTAGGGTGATTTTTACTCATATCCTTTAAATTTTAGTGCATTTTGTTTTAATCAAAGATTTATCAATTTCATTTTAAATCTTGACTGGCAATTTCAATATCTGCAACAAAATCATGTGTTTTTTGAAAAATTTACGCAAGTTTTGATACCTTTAGTTAGGAAATTGAGTTCTTTCTGGTTAAAGTTACAATTTGAAAGATTAATTACATTATTCGTTGGATTATTTGGTTTCTTTATTTTAAATTTCTGTTGTTTTAGGCATAATCTATTTAGCTAATTTTTTAACATCTTTGTTCTTCTTTTCATGCTAAAATTTAGATACTCAAATAGTTTAGATTCCAAATTAACCCAAAATAAGTTACCTAAAATATGTATTAATTTTAAATGTGTCATATAACCTCAGTTAATATTTAACTTTTTAAAGTGTAAACTTCTTTCAACTTCAATAACTTTCTTTCCTGCTGCCTTCTGGTGAATACTATTATCAAATTGAACTGTTCTTCTAACAAAAACCGCTGTTACTTTTCGTTTTAAACAAATATTCAAAAATTAATGTCTGCATGAGTATGTCTTTCCTCCTCTTGTAATTTTAAATATAATTTAATTTCATGTTTAGTTCTAAATTATCCATAGTAAATACAAATGGCATCTTATAACTAGGAACAAATGCTTCAAAATAATTGTTAATTAATGAAAATTGAAGCAACAGAATCTAAAATAAGAACAAATTAGAAACAGAGTAATTAGTTTCTAATTTGTTCTGATTTTAGATTCCGTTGCTTCACTGTTAATAGCTTCAATTTTCCTTAATTAAAGTTATAAACATTAATCTGTTCATATTGTAAACTCCTATTTTCTCCTTAAAATGCAAACATAATGAAATATCTGGAATCAAAACGATCAAAGTATGTATGAGTCAGTAAATACAAGTTATTTCTTTTAGTGGACATACTTGAAAACATTCTATGCCAATCTGTTTTGGAAAAAAAATATATCTTAATGTACTTCTTGATGATTACTTAGTCTGCTGAATACTTAATATAGGTAGAGGAAGTATAGTATTTTTTGCAAAAGTGCAACATTGAGACCACATAAAAACACATTTTGAGAGCCACTGCACCCAAAATAAAAAAGCATATTTGTAAAGCATAAGACTGGGATGCGTGCATACTGGAGAGGGCTCACAAGTGAAAAGTCGAAATCAAATTTCATGCTCAAATCAGCAGTGCATGCCAGGTGAAGGTTTATAAGGAAGTGTCTAAATTGTGGAAATGTTTTCAGCATTTTATTTTCCTCCAAAAATGGCTCTAATATGAAAATGAAGATAGCCCAAAATGTCCCATGCAAGGTAAAGGCCTCCTATCGAAAGGGAAAGCTCATTTATCCTAACACAGTTGAGCTACTCCATGTTAGGTGGGCTGTAATAAGTATATATTAATATGAGGGCTGTCCATTAAAGAATGATCATATATATATATTTTTTTTTTTACACATAATTTTGATCTTCCATGGATGTAATGCACCCTGCAAAAGAACTGGAAGACACAGTGAACACATCCTTATTAGTAGACATCTGTTTTGTGTGCACTAAAATGTATCTAAAATGTGAATGTATTTATGCTGTCAATATTTATTTGTACTCTTACAATTTTGAAAATATGCACTACTTATTCACTAAACTTTTATCTTTGAATTTGTAGTTTTATTAAAGTTTTCTAAATTGGCCTTCCTCAATTTTCTGGATCTTTCTTTATGAGGTATTAGAAAAGATATACATTTGCCTAACTGATTAGGTTCTAATTCAGGTTAAAGTGCATGGACTGAACCAAACATAAACAAGTGGCTTCCGCTACTTGTTTCTGTGCAGACTTGAACTTAATAGGGGTCCCATCTGAAGCTTTCTCCATGAACATTATTGATCACTTCTCAAGTCCCATCAATTTCTTATGAATTGGTGGCACTGTTTAGTCAATTATCTCTGCGGAGCAATGCTTGTATTGTCACAGTGCGAAACAGAACACTGCCTATTGGCTGACTCCAGCAATCAGATCATGTCACTACACATCATGTTTCCTTCTATTTGCATGGACAGTACATTGGCTCACAGGCCTCTTTATCTGGCTTGAGGTTCTTTTAGGTACCATAAATCTATGACATAGGACCACTTACTTGCTAAAGATTTTTATGCTGAAAAAGCCATCACATTCTGCAGGGTTTTAAACCCATGGACTCAGGAACCAGAGTTAAATTAAATTATTTGTTGTTTAACGACATTGTCAATTGCCAGGATCACATCAGCGTCACTGGTGTGCTGGAATTTTGTCCCGCAGGAGTTTTTACATGCCAGCAAATTACTGACATGGAGCTGTCACTTAAAAACCATTGGTTTGGGCCAGATTTAAACCCATGGGCTTGGGATCAGTAGGCCAGCATCTAACCAACTGAGCCACCCAGACTGATTTAGGAACCAGAGGCTACCTGCTGCCTCTAGACAAATGATAACTTTTTTTTTAATGTATAACACAAACATGAAGTGCAAAGCTATAGCATTTTTTTTTCTCCCTGTTTTCTTTAGAATGCATTTGCTACTTATATGCTATGTCTTGGACATCTCCTGGATAGTCCTAGGAAATTATGCTTAACAATTCTGTTCCCATGATTGCTGTATGTTACAACAACATATTACATTCATTCAAATTAAATTTGAATTTTTGCATGGATTGCAGGACCACATGTGGCTGATGCAGTTCAGAAGATGATGGCAATGGGCTTCAGCAATGAAGGTGGATGGCTGACACAGCTGTTGGAAATCAAGAATGGTGATATCGAAAAAGCTCTGGATGTCCTTCAACCCGTAAAGAGATCATAATCTGTGTTCCTGCATATTCCCTCATATTGTTACTCATCCTACATAATACACTTTCTATGTAACTCATTGTAATCTGGATAGTAGTTTTAAATGATATATAATTAAAATGACAGTATCTTTTTAACCAAAATGCTGTAAGTGTATCTTATAGTTCAGACTGAGTTTATATTTTATACTTTACATTTATTTGTGCTTTTTAAGGTTTGAATTTGTGATTCCTATTACATTACCAGTTGGTGCAATGTTGTTGTATTACTTTTTAAATGTTTATGAGAGATATTACTGTATTTGAGTTATTCAATAAATGAACAAAATTAATATTCTATTGCTACAACCCTGCTTTCCATTTCCTTGCTTCATACCAGAAGGGAAATACTTTGACCCTTCATACTCATTCAATAACACTGCGGGGCATTACTCATGTTAGTTCCAACTAACTGCTATGTAGCCCGTTTAATTCTTTTAGCTTCCCCACTACCTACAGCACCGCTCAAAAGTTTCTGGACAGCCTGTTTTTCTGCAATTAACAAGTGTATAATGCCAAACAAAACCAATGTCATCTTGTATATGGCAGAAATCCATGGAAACATAATTGAAATTTACTATGCTACCTTTTGTTTGTCAATTATGTGCATTTTTAAAATGTAGCATTTGTTGACCCTTATAGGAACACCTATACCCCAATTTTAATTCGGATGTCATAGTATGTCTGTGATTACCTAGATGTTGTTCACAGGCGTTCTGTAAATAGGTATTTGGCTGTAAACTGCACTTTAGTTGAAATAAGAAGAGTCACACTAATTTTTACAATTACTTCACTCACTTGTTTATTAAAAACTGGAACGTTTTCGAGAGATGTCTCTCTCATCTTCTGCAGATGGTGACTGAGGTTTGAAGTTGGATCCTACATCTACTAGGGTTGCATCTTGCTGCCGTCTATCGGTAGAGAGGCAAAGTAGATGTAGGATCCAACTTCAAACCTCAGTCACCATCTGCAGAAGATGAGAGAGACATCTCTCGAAAACGTTCCAGTTTTTAATAAACAAGTGAGTGAAGTAATTGTAAAAATTAGTGTGACTCTTCTTATTTCAACATGAATGAAACTTCACTGTCAACATTGCTTCTAAGTCAAATATTTTGCACTTTAGTGCTTCATAAGCAGGTGAATGGTACACATTGTTATTGTGCATTTGCTAAATGGGTAAAAAAGGGGAGCTTTTGGCAGAAAATGTGCTGCAATAGCCAGCTTAAATTAATCAGGCATCTCTACACCATGCGTTAAATTGCCACACAAGAACAAGTTTCCTTGGGAAGTGTCCATTGCACTGTAAAGAGGTATGTAACTACAAATAGCAATAAGGCTCATTGAAAGAGGAGGCCTAGGGTGATCTCGAAAAGTGAGGATAAACATTTAATAGTGACCAGCAAATGTGATTGTTTCAAAGCAGCACCCATGCTGGCAGCAGTTGAGGGATGAATCTTTGAACGTTTCTACAGTGAAGAGATGACTTCAGGATGCACATGTGAAAGGTTGCATTGTGGCAAAAAAAAAAACCCCTTATTGAGAGCTGTCAATAAACGGAAGATTACAATGGGTCAACCAACATGTAAGCTGGACTGTTGATCAGTGGAAAAGGGTGTTATTTACCAATGAATCTCAGTTTGAGCTATTTGGCTCAAAACATCACCAGTTTGTCCTTCATGTAAAAGGTGAACACATGGAACCTCAGTGCATATCCTCTACAGTAGAGCATGGAGGTGGTTTGGTGCTGATATAGGGTTGTTTTGGTGGCAATAGGACAAGTGATATTGTAAATATAGAAGGAGCATTGTCACAACATTCTCCAACGCCATGCCAAACCATTTAAGATGTGGTTAATTGGCATCTTTACTCTGTAGAAGATTCGTTGAACGATTGGAAGAGAGACAAGACTTGAAAATCATGTTTTGGGCGCCTCAAAGTCCTGACTGCAATCGCATTGAACTACTTTGGGATTATGTGGACAGAGAGATCAGATAGAAACAACTCACTAATGTAAACATATTGTTGAGTCATGTACAAAATGTATGGAAGGATATTTCTGAAGTTACACTGGCACATTTAATGGAAAGGATGTCCAGAGTTTGCAAAGCCAAAATTAAAGCAAGGGGAGATTACTTTGAAAAAAGCAAAACCTAACATATACTGCTGATTTTCATTAAATATACTTTCTGCCTACATATTATGCCTTATTCCATTGTTTCAGTAAATCCAATAATGAGGTGTGTTTAAAAACTTTTGAGCAGTAGTGTACATAGATCTGTTTACATGTACAAACTAGGTCAATTCCCTGACCAACCTAAACACAACGTTGTCAACATACTTCACGTCTCAAAGAGCTGCTCGCAGTATTTCTTCACGTCTTTTAAGTGATTAATTATTTCAAAACCCTGTGTGATGTCTCATAATTACTATCAATGCTATGTCAGAAATAAGTTACTCTATGCATCTTACAAGTAACAAACTGTTATATTCCTACATTCTTATGGAATTACACATACAATTTGGATAAAAAAGCATTTTTTCAAAATCAGCTGATCAAAAACCAAAATGCCATTCAACTCTTGTTTGTAATGCTTCTATGAAGCACATATTAGAAGGAATGTAATGACTTCCCTTTCACCCTGTATTTGTTTTGCAGCAAATAATTGAAAAATGATAATATAATTTACAAACACATCTGGCATTCTTAGTCTTCAAAAAGGCATTTGACACTGTCAGGAGGGAAAAACTAGGCAAATAATGGATATCCACAAAAAGTAATCAAAATCAACCAATTTTAATTAAGAAAGGATGCAGTTTGTCTCCTACTCTTTTTAATATAGATATAAATGTTATCATCCAGCGTTGGAAAAGTATAATTAATCAGGAATAAAGTGTTAAATATTTTATTTTATGTGGTTTTAATACAAGAATCGGAGGAACTGCAATGTGTATTACACTACTTGAACCAGATATGCCAACAATATGATTTTAAAGTATCCACAGAAAATCTAAGAAAATGGCCTTTTGGAGAAAACAACATATAAGGTCAAAAACAAATTTAGAGAATAAACCATTAAAACAAGTAAGAGAGTTTAGCTATTTGATGTAATCTAAATTATGTGATGAGAACTTAGAGATATGAGCAAAAAGCTTGCAAAATTCCAAATATGTGGAACGGTGCATAGAACGTTAAGAAATAAAAAAGAAGAGAGACAAGCTTACTATTCTATAAAACATAACTGTCCCTACACTAGTCTATGGAAGTGAGACATGGTTTCTCACAAAGAAAATAAAAAGCCAAATACACAGTACAGAGATGAACTTTTTAAGGAAAACAAAGGAATGCCCTAGGTTAAAGTAAAAAATGAAAACATAAGAAAAGAATTCGATAATTAATAAGTTCACAGTGTCATTTCAGTTCTTTTGCACATTTTTTATGCATTTATGCACTGTTTGGTTATTGTTTGTAGGCTTGTAGAACAATGCCATCAATTGTCAGTCATGTGGCCAGTGTACTGGAATTTTGTCCCACGGGAGTTCTTTTACATGCCAGTAAAGCTAGACATGGAACTGTTTTAAGCACACTTAAAAACCATTGGTCTGGCCCTGGTTTGAATCTGCGATCTTGGCAGTGACAGCTGGCAATAAAGGGCTTGACATCAGATATCATGCCAAACATATTCCTACACTTTCTGTGTCTATTTACCCATTTTGTCTCATTTAAAATGCTTTTACACCACTAATACATGAAAGAGTGTCAATGTTTTTATTAGAGATTCAATTTCGGACTGCACCTCAGCTCTCCGGAAATCTTCGCATTATGGGGATACTGCAAGTGGTGCGGAGAGGTGCGGGATGACTTCAACTAGGATGAGGAGTGTGCAGATGAAAGATAATCCGGGCTGCATCCAAGTGGAGGGGAAAAGCACATGCGAGCTGTGTGATCGGAATGAAACAAATTAATGTTGCATAATCACTGCCACTCGCATACCATACATACTCCTTCCTCTTAAATTGAATTTTGTAATTTAAATTCACTGTAAATGAAATTTAGTTCTGAATTAAGTTATAGCTGGCACATTCTTTCTTTAACAGTGATCTTGATCCAGAAAACAGCGAGCCTGGATATATTCATCTCTCTCCTGTAATCAGTAAACTTTCGGTTCATGTTACTTGATGCAATACAGAGGTGAATTGTCTGCCTCTGAGTACAATTGACTGTACAGTATTGTATGGATATTAGTGAGTTAACATTCTGATAATCCCTCCTTTAATTTCAAATTTAAAAGGAAAACCATATCATAGTCTAGCTCGTGAGGTGGTTGCTAATGATTATGAATACATGAAGAAAGAGATCAAGCATAAGGATAGGAAGGTACTCTACTAAGCTTTTCAAATAAAAAATAATTTTTTTTTAAAAAATCCAAGGAAGAGTAATTGCTACAGCCCCTAGTGTCTCTATGCATAACTTTGCAAAATGAGTGAAGACATGAAAAAAGAGAATCATTGGACCTCCTAGGGAAAAAGTCTGATGTGTTGCACTCTCATGACTTTCTCTACTCTTGTACTAACCATTCTTACAAACTCTTATTACTAGGGCTAGGAAGTTCATGCATTTGCATGTTTTTTCATAGGGGTTAAAAATGTATGCTTTTACATAAAAAAAAATAAAATAAAATCTTAACCCCTAACATGCTGACCTGTCATGGCATGTAATACGTCCTCTGATTGGTAATCAGAGGATATGGTCGGTGAATTTATTTTGATAACTCTCCCGGTCAGGTCGGTGAGACCCGTAAACCAACGACAGGTGTGGTCCTCCAGACATTCTGGGGGTTGTGAGAGAGCGATGTGACCGCCAAAACATAAAAATATGGTGCTCTCTAAAAAGCGGTTACTATTGCTGCTATTGCTCTCTTCAATATCAGTGAAAAATATTGGAGAGCAAGAGGATTAATGACTTCATTGTCAGAAATCCAGCATTAGCTAACAACAACATTATGTGCACGAATAAGGGAATTTTCAGTTATTTGGCCATGATTTTATGGTGCATATAATTGCATATTTTCTTGATTTTTGATAAATGCATAATATTTCAATATTATAGCCCCTATACTGCATATTTTAATGATTTTTCTGGTTTTTTATTGTTTCCCATCTGGATAATATTTTTCATATTGGTAGTATTGCACATGACGATGCAACTCGCGAGGTGGCGCGAACTAATGCTGAGTTACGTCATGCAGTGAATCTCCTGTTCCATCCTTTCATTGTATGTATGTGCGTAGAGAATAATCAGAGCGTTATCTGAGAGGTTTAAAGATAAAGTGTAGATCAACGTTTTGAGCAGCACGATTATAGCAACACTTGCCTGCCCACCAGTAGTTGTGTCGTGGTCTTCAAACATAACAGTGTTGTGAACTGGTTCCCACCAAATTAAATTAGCCATATAAAATGTTAAAAGTTCTCCAAATGCCGAAAATAAAACTTAACTTCAAGTGCTAGATTAATTAATTTACAGAAAGAGTTTTCGGGTGATTTAATATGTGGAGTGTGTGAGAAAAATGTAGGGAGTGAGAAAAGATTTCAAATAGTTCAACACATAAACACAGCAAAACATGAGAATTTAATCAGAAAACTCGTAAACAAAGAACATGTTCAAAAACAGCTAGTAGAGTGTTTAGGAAGTAGGGTTACTGAATTTTCCTATGACTTGTGCCAAGCATTTTTAGCTGCTGATATTCTCTTGTTCAAAATTAATAATCCGACATTTAAAAACTTTCTTGCTAAGTACACTCGACAGCATGTGCCTGAAGAAAGTACACTGCATAAGACACATGCAGGACATTGCTACAATAACGTATTGCCAAATATACAAAATGAATTAGCGGATCAGCTTGTGTGGTTGTCTGTTGATGAAACCCCTGATTCTGAGCGTCGTTATATTTCTAATATAATCGTGGGTGCTTTAAATAATGAAAAAAAGACTACACCTTATCTTCTTAATGTGTGCTAATTGTCGGCCACGTGACCCAGTTTGTGATGGACTCTTTGAAATTACTATGGGCATGTGGAATGAAATACGACAGGTTACTTTTATTTGTTACTGATGCAGGTCCTTATGTTCTAAAATCAGGACAAACTCTGAAAGGTATTTTTCCTAACTTAATTCATATAACTTGTTTGACACACGCTCTTCATCACATTTCTGAGACAATACGTGATTCTTTCCCATTGGTAGATAGATTTGTGTCCAGTACAAAGGGAATTTTTGTTAAATTTCCTAAAAGAGTTAAGTTGTTTAGATCAACAGCACCTAATATCCGACTTCTTCCTGAACCAGTGTTAACTCGATAGGGAACATGGGTCGATTATGCTGAGCACATAGAAATAGTCGAAAAGGTTGTTAATTCATTTGACTTGAAAGATGCCTCATCAATAGAAACCGTGCAAAATATTCTGTCAGGCACTGGGTTAAAAGAGGATCTTAGTTTCATATCTGCCCATTTTTCTTTCTTACCAACAGCCATAACGGCATTGGAAGCTGTAGGACCTCCTTTGCATGAATCACTTACTGTCTTTGAGAAAACAATATGTGATCTAAGTTCGGTTCCTGGTAGCATAGGACAAAAAGTGAAAGACAAGCTGAATTATGTAATTTCAAAAAATTCTGGTTATAAACTGATGTGCGATATTCGAGACATCCTCGAAAGAAAACCATCTGTCACTCTCTGTCCCAATAACATCTTGTGATGAGGAGAGAAGTTTTTCGGGTTACAAAAATGTTTTGCGAGACAACATGCGATATTTTACAGTTGAAAATTCGTGCAAAGTGTTGGTTATGAACACTGCTTACTACGATCACCCAAGGATCCCCGTGAAGCTTTGTCATCGGCTGGAGTGTATAGTATTCCTTGTGGTTGTGGCTCAGTATACATTGGAACTACTCAGTGCAGTGTTAAGACCAGACTCACGGAACACAAAAGAAGCTGCCGCCTGGGCCAAACTGACAAGTCTGCGGTTGCTGAACATGCCATTAATGCAGTCGGTGAACACAGTATTAAGTTCCAGGATACACGCATCCTTGCATCTACCATACATTACCATGCCCGACTACAGCGAGAGGCTATTGAAATTTACAAGCACCCTAACAACTTTAATAAGAAGGAAGAGGCCTTAAGATTAAACAGCAACTGGCATCCGGTCATAGAACATCATAAGAAGCAGGATAGCAAGGTAAGCCAATCAGGAGAGACCAGCAGCATAAGAGAGATAGAACCCCTTCCACCAGCCACCACGCCTCTGGACGCCCCAGGCCAATCAGCGCACGTTGCGCAGGGTATAAATGGAGCCCCACAGACAGTCGACGCATCTGCCAAGTTACGTCGCCCATCGGTCTGATCGGGTCGGCCGACAGGGCGGTGGTACTGCCATTTTCATAAAGAACCATCTCACACATATTCCTGTTACCATTCCTCCACTACAACACCAAGAGGCAACCGCCATAAGACTATCCTTAGGCGGATGCGACGTGGTACTTGTAGCGGTATATGACCCTCCGGATGGGCGCTTCTATGAAGCGGACATCACGGCTACTCCTAAACCTACACCAAAGGGTTTGCATCGCAGGCGACTTCAACGCCAAACACCCAAGCTGGCACAGCCGCATCCAGAACGTGAAGGATCGGGGACTGTACCGTCTCATTAGCGGGAACCCCGCCCTACATGCACACGGGCCGAGAGGTCCAACATACTACCCGGCACGCGGCGCCGCGGATGTCATAGACTTCATTGTCACAAAGAACATTCCATTTCACCTGGATCTCTCGGTGATTGACGCTCTGGATTCTGATCACAACCCTGTTGTGGTCGACTCAGACGTTAATCTAACTGCGCTGGGAGTGCCTGATTGGGTTGAGGAAGTCGACTGGGATGCAGCCGTCCTAGCCCTCCACAACTCCGTGGAAGCATGTCCTCGAATAGACTCGATAGAGGCTCTCGAGGAGGCAGCCACGGAGTTCTCAACCTCTGTCCTAAATGCGGTGCGTGCTCATACGCTGTTAGAAGGCTATGGCAGAGATTCCGTCACCCTAGGATAGGAGTAATACACCAGAGGTTCAAATCCCTGGTGAGACGACTCCTAAGAAAACATAGGCAAGCAGTTTGGGAAAACACGTTGCGACATGTAAACCTCCAGGAGAGGAAACCATGGCGCATCGTCCGAGGCTTGAGGAAAGATAAAACTGTACACCAGCACCCTGTGCATAGCCCTCGGGGAAGACTTGTCTTTGAACCGAGGGAAAAAGCAGAGGCGCTAGCAGACTATTTGGAAACTCAATTCCAGCCTAGAGTCGACCCTCAGAACGACGATCATACTGACCTCGTGGAACAAGCAGTAGAAGACTCCTTAGAAGTTGGACCTGCGGGCCACGAGGATTTCCACATCCCGATAGTTACCCCTCGCGAGGTAACTAACACCATCCAACACCTAAAACCTAGAAAAGCCCCTGGGCAGGACCGGGTAACAGCGGAAATGCTCCAGCACCTTCCCTTTAGAGCCGTGATGCACTTGACTCGGATCTACAACGCGTGCCTAAGCATGCGCCATTTTCCGGAAGTCTGGAAGAGGGCGCGTGTGGTATGCGTGTTGAAGCCGGGCAAGAATCCGATCTTTCCTTCTAGCTACCGTTCCATCAGCCTCCTACCAGTTATCTCGAAAGTTTTCGAGAAACTGTTCCTGACCCGCCTTCGACCTCTTTTAGAGGAAAAAGGCCTCCTACCGGAACATCAGTTTGGTTTTCGTTCTGACATTCCACAACCGAGCAACTACTGCGAGTAGCCGAAAAGGCCTCCCTGGCTTACCAGGAAAGGGCCAAAACGGTGGCAGTGTTGCTTGACGTGGAAAAGGCGTTCTCTACCACCTGGCACGAAGGGCTTATCTACAAGCTCATACAGCACGAAATCCCCCCTCCATATATTTACTTGGTGGCTAGTTTCCTACAGGAACGTAGCTTCCGAGTGAAGGTGGAGGGTTCATTTTCCCGAGAAAGGCCCATTGGCGCAGTAGTTCCCGAGGGCAGTGTACTGTCACCGGCACTCTTTAATGCTTACATGGCCGATCTCCCCACGCACCCCAACACTCACATCTGTCAGTATGCGGACGATCTCATGATCTTCGCAACAAACAAGAACCCGCGCTACAGCTACCGTCAAGTACAAGCCCACCTCTGTGCCATCAGTAGATGGTGCGAGAACTGGCGCATGTCTATCAACCCGGAGAAAAGCTCTGCGATTCTCCTGGCCAACACGCTGGCAAACCGGCTCCCGCAGGACCTCGTGCTTCGGCGCCGTCGGATCCCCTGGGTACCTACGGCGAAGTATCTCGGGGTCACGTTGGACCGGCGGCTAACGTATAGGCATCACGCCAGGGGCAAAGTACTACAAGGTCACGCAGCCCTACGGCAGTTGTATCCCATCCTCAGCTCCAAAACCATGCCCATTCGCCTGAAACTCCAGATGTATCGTGTGATCATCCCGCCTCTGGTCCTGTACGGATGCGAGATCTGGGGAGTGGTGGCAAAGTCCACCTTCATCAGACTCCAGACGTTGCAGAATCGGGCATTAAGGATGATCTATGACACTGGTTGGAGATTTCCTGCCCACATCCTTCACGAACATTCCGGCATCCCGTACATTGTCGACGTGATTAAAACCCGCGCTCGAACAATGTACAACAAACTCCAGAACCACCCTAATCCACTGGTGAACACTCTGGGACAATATGACCAGAGAGAGCCTCGCCGACTACCATCTAAAAAATTGCCGAAGGACATCTTAAGTCCAACGGGCTAATTTTCGAAGATGGGTAAGGCAAAATGAATATCTGTACTTAAAACAGAGTAAAACGCCTAACTCAGATCACCTCTCAGTGAGTGACTGACGGCCAGAACCAGGAGGAGATTAGCGCGTCACCTGATTGACTAACCAGCCAATCAGCATGTATGGGCAGTGCCCGTTCATGGACCAATCCCTACCAACATCCATCTTGTCCCTAAAAATACCCCTGATCCCAAACATTCCCACAGATTAAATCCCTGTAGACCAAAACACCATACTATCGCGCAGGTAAAGCCGTATAACGGCTAGGTACTGCGGTAAAGACACTTCGGGTGGGGGAATAAGCTTCCCCACTCGACTCGAACTGCCTCTGGAGCCTCGACGCATCAGTTGTAGTGATACCTTCCACGAGGAGACTTCGACAACGCCACTGAGGATGTCTACCGCAGTTGTAGACGAAACGTCTGGAAGACAGATCTCCAGCAGACCACGGCATAACAGCCCGGAAGATATTTCTTCCTACAATTTAGACGCCGGCCGTGAAAGCCTACGTAGCTTTATATTCCTCGTTATTTGGGTAAGTTTTGGAAAACTACTGTCAAATGGAACATCGCCATTCATTTTTACTTTCTCTATTGGTAGGTAGAGGAAGTATTGTATTCCATCCAAAATTTCGATGTCGAGATTTCACCTGAAGTATATGTTTGTGTGTGTGTGTGTGTGTGTATGTGTGTGTGTGTGTGTGTGTGTGTGTGTGTGTGTGTGTGTGTGTGTGTGTGTGTGTGTGTGTGTGTATGTGCGCGTGTGTGTCAGTGTGGACAGCATAACTAAAAACGAAAAGTCGGTAAAAACCAAAGTTGGTATTTAAATTTAATGTCTTTCAAGGATGCGACACGAAGATTTTGAAGAAAATAAATGTGTGTCAGTGTGGACAGCATAACTAAAAACGAAAAGTCGGTAAAAACCAAAGTTGGTATTTAAATTTAATGTCTTTCAAGGATGCGACACGAAGATTTTGAAGAAAATAACCCCACCCTAATCTAGCCTTTACATGGAACATTTATCGAAAATTTTGATTTTCTTCAAAATGGCTCTAACGATTTTGATTAAAATGACATGTTTGAGATATTTTTATGACAAATGAAATGTATATATTAAATTATCTGGGTCGGTCTGGGTGGCTCAGTTGGTTAGACGCTGGCCTACTGATCCCAAAGTCACGGGTTCAAATCCGGCCCAGACCGATGGTTTTTAAGTGTGCTTAAAAACGACAGCTCCATGTCAGTAGATTTACTGGCATGTTAAAGAACTCCTGCGGGACAAAATTCTGGCACACCGGCGACGCTGATGTGATCCTGGCAATTGACAGCGTCGTTAAAGAAAATATTAAAAAGAAATATATATTAAATTTTCTGGCTATGACCCATTAAGTCCTATTTACTCTGGATGACTTGAATAACTCGTGAAGATAGGCAAAATCCTACAGTACAAAGAATGTATATCTCGCTAAAACACACAATTTATGTCTAAATAATTTTTTATAGAGTGAAAACCATTTCGGAGATATTACTAGTTATTTGTGTCAGTTTCGGAAAACTTAAAACTTTCGTGAAATGAACATCGTTCATTTTTTTTATGTTAAACGTGCAAAGAGACTAGAATCTCAAATCTTTAAAAGATTTTACCACAGATTTGACTATCGCTCAAAGCCTGTATTCCCATATTCCCCTTGCACCTACAAGGAAATCAGCAATAAGATAATTTCTGCAAATGTTTATCTCAACTAACAGAAGATACAGGAATACGAGTTTGTAAAAATATTTAGTACAAGAGTAGAGTGCAACACAGATTTGTTTTATATGTTAACCGTGCAAAGAGAACGGATTTTGAAAGCTTTACAAGATTTTTTTTTTTTTTTTTTTTTTTTTTTTTTTTTTTTTTTTTTTTTTTTTAAAGGGGAGACAGAAAGAGAGTTGGACGGGAGAAAGAGTTGGCTTATTACGCCAGGGAGGGAGAAGGGTTATGGGATGGAGTTTTCTCGGGGGGGATAAGGGAGAAGTGTAGCGTAGGTGGGGAGGTACCGCCGAAGCACCCTCGCAGTACGTTGGGGTACAGCCGGTAAAATTACCGGCATCGCATAAGGATTACCGGGTGACAGTCATGACAAGTCCTGACTGTCACACACGGGAAGTGGACGTGGGAAATAGATGGAGGAGTAAGGATTTATTTTATTACGGGGGAGGCGGCGTTGACTTAGGCAAAGGCAGCTCAGACGGCGATGTCGAGAAGCGAAGTTCTCAATGTTGAGAGGTGTTGAACAGCTGTTGGTTGCGCTTCCTGGCGAGAACCGCGTCGCATTCCATGACCTCACATTAACTATCGCTCAAAGCCTACTGTATTCCCATATTCCCCTTGCACGTGCAAGAAAACGAGCAATAAGATAAGTTCTGCAAATGTTTATCTCAACTAACACGAAGTAGATAGAAGAATATGGGTTTGTAAGAATAGTTAGTAAAGAGTAGAGAAAGTAATGTGAGTGCAACACATTAGATTATTTCTTCTACATTTCGTATAGGTATAGGCGCAAACATCGATGGCCCATGAACAGCAGCAGTGGTAGTAACTAAACTACTTAGGTGTTCTGTGTACCACTTTTCTCAGTCGAAGAGTGATGTGCACAGAACGTGATGAGTGAGTGATGATGCATTGTGGATGCAATCAAATCACAGATATGCGTACGTATGTGTTGTAGTTACAGGAAATCTACAGATAAAACCCCAAAAGAAATATGAATGCTGTTTTGAATAAAGTTAATCCCAATGGTTTTGTCTCCCTAAGGGATGACATTAGTAAAGCTTTTTGTAGATAATGCAATCGGTTATCTCATTAACCTTCGACCTCAGCCGACGTTAGTGATAAGAGTTATTCCATGCTGATCGTGTTGACCGAAGTCATGCTTCCCCTGTTCTGTTCCATCCTGGGCGCTGCTGAACGAAGATAAGATTCTCACCGATCTTTTCACATTGTCATGGGTATTTACAAACATTTACGAAAGTAGTTTTGAGGTTCAGTGAAAGTAATCAGCTGCTGTTGTGTACCCTCTGCTATACGCTTGCAACAATTTGACACATAAAACTAAGTTCTCTTAAAACTGAAGCTCACCTAACCTAACCTAACCTCCGTGAAAAAGTAATATGTGACCGACAGTTTTCTTACTGTACTAAACTTCAACCACCTATTTCTTTTGATGCATTTTTAAAACCCAGTATATATTATCTTGTAAGGCAGGAGGTCATTGGTGATGTGTAATAAACGTAATTATTAATCTTGTGCAGACATTACCAGTCAAGTTCTAACCATTCGAAATATTTTGTCAGGCCATTTTTAAAATTAGGCCCGCATTTAGCAACAGCTCTCGTTAGTAAACTTCAGATGACTATAACAGTATCTTGTTCAGAAGGGCACATAAAGCATGTGATTGCATTTTGACAGACTTAAAGCAAATGTACACAGTCTAACCTCAAATATCTACCGAAATGCTGATTGCATATTACAGGTGGATTGATGGTTCACATTCAATAATACGATTAAAGCTTACCAATCAGTTTTTACGTATTCCATGAATTTATACTCAATCAGCATTTTGGTAATTATGCAGAATTTAAGCCTCTTGCAAAGAAAAAAAAAAAAAAAAAAAAGCAAAATGCAGTTTGACTGGTGAATTGTTTTGTTGGTTACATTTATATCGTTCTTTTTTGGAAAAACTCTATTTTGTTACCTATGCCTTAACATACAGCATAAATATAATTTTCTTACTCGTGCACCTCCATATTTCAACAAAAGATCATTTTAGCTTATTCCTATGGTCTCTGGAAGGAATGCAGTAAGCGAGTACGTCAGTAAACATTTCCAGGTAGACACTGATATGTCATGCTTCTGGTGACACTTACATTAGTAGTACTCACCTTGGAATGTATATTCATGCTAGATCAAAGCAAAGAAGTCACTCAAAATAGAACTTAAATGTTATTTTTAGTTCATGCAGTATATTTAGCTTATAAAACGTAAACAATAATTTTGACTACTCCGTTTTTCTCCCATTGATAATTTTCAACCTTCTCTGTGTTTTAAAAAAAACTGCCAGTCTGTTTTGACCACAAGTGATTATACCATTGAGTGTTATACCGTGCAGTTCCTGTAAGGAAAGGTCACCTGTTACATTACTCTATTTGTTTTAGCTTTGCCCAAACTAGTTCTATAGCATTGAGATAACACATGTAAAGGGGTGCGCAAAGGAGTGTGGTCCAATGAAACCCACATTGAATCATACGTCTGCTTTAGAAACTTCTTTAGGTTTGTTTGTTTCAATTATCCTATAAATATCTGTTTTACACATAGAACTGTCACTTTGAAGCCCTTTGTTCTGCAACCACAATATTATAGCAGATTTCACACCACTCCTAGGCATGGAGTTACCTACTTCTATACTATTTTTTTCCTTACTTCCAAGATAACACTAGTGACTCGCCCTATTTTTAATTGAAATTAAAGATATTAGCATATTAGTGAGCAAACATTGCTGAATAACATTGGACATAGGTTGGCAACCTGACCAGCCACAAGGTTATCTACGAAGTTTACAAAGCTCAGGTTGCACAATCGTGGAATGACCCTCCTCTCCCCTTCAGCCCCTAAAACTATGAGCTGGTGAACAGGCAGTATGTATAAGTACCACATAAATTACAATTATGCAGTGAAATGCTCTTTTATACAACTTCACTATTTGTACAGTCAATGCAGATAGCCATTATACTATTAACGATTTCCATATACAAGTGCCTGCAGCACAAATGAGTGCTGGTGATATACCATTACTTTCTGGTAGAAGTAATCAAAATAGGCAAGCAATAGCTTAATTCTAGCCTCAAGAAGGTAATTATAAGCCTGGTCCTTAAAGGTTATTGTCTTAGGGAAACGGGAAAACAAATCACACTTCACCAACCAGTACTAGTTAACAGATACAAGTAGCAAGGATAAAAGGATAATTTAATCAGAAACCCAAGAGGTAACTGGCTGAATGAACAAAAGAATGTTCCATAATGAGAAAGTTAGATAAGTGTTCCTAAGTTACAACCATTAGTGGAAAATGTATCTAGGAAGATTGTGTGTTGTTGTTGTTGTAGTGTTTAACGCCCGCTTTTACTACTACGGCACCGCAGGCGGTGACACTGATGATACATGGAATGAAGATGGAGCACCGGTGGAATGAGATGGCGGGGGAAACCGGAGCACCCGGAGAAAACCCACCCTGACGCCACTTCGTCCACCACGAATACCACATGCGGGTCCCTGGGATCGAACCCAGGCCGCCTAGGTGGTAGGTGAGCACGCTAACTGCTCGGCCACGGTGCCGCCAAGATTGTGTGTATGACTAAACACCGGAAACATGGTCATCAAGGCCTTACACCAGGAAAGAAGCCCTAAGTGCAAAAACAGATGAAAGCAAGTTGTATTTGCAAAACAGCACATCCATAAGGATTTGGAATTCTATAATATGGTCTGATGAGTAGGGACAGGAATGTTAATACATATTTCTTCTGCGCTGTCAGAAAGATGCTCATTTCCAACATAGAAGCACCACTTTATTGATCAAGAAGTTATCTTTACCTAAGGAATGACAGAAGTTTTAATACCTCATGACTCATGCACACCAGCAATACATGGACTACCAAAGATCCACAAGCCAAATGTTCCACTGAGATCCACAGATGATCAAGTCACCTGCACACACACTGGCAAAAAACGTCAAAAGCTGGTTGCTAAGACCTCAACTTTTGTTAGAAATTCAAGTCATCGAGTACAGATATTGAGACAGTTTCAATTAGAACCTCACAACTTATTGTTTAACTTTGACGTCACTTCTCTCTTTACTAGGATCCTCATAAAAGATACACTTGTCATAAAAAAAAATTGAAGCAGATGGACTACCTGAAGATGGATAGACATGCTGGGTCACTGTCTTTCTTCCACTTTTTTCAGCTATAGAGAATTATTTGAATAGGTACAAGGGGCAGCCATGGATTGTCCCTTTTCCCCATTGTGGCAAATCTCTTCATGGAAGAATATGAATTGTTGGCTATTGAAACATATTCCCTGAAACCTGTAATGTTGTTGAGGTATGTAGGTGATACTTTTGTCATCTGGCCTCATGGAGAAAACACCATGCCAGAATTTTTAAACCATCTCAATGGTCTGCACAACATCAAATTTGCTATGGAATTAGACAAGGATAGAAAACTACCATTTTTAGACGTGCTGTTGGAACAGGATGTAGCCATGAAAACACTTCGATGTTCCATGTATGAGAAATGAACTCATAGAGACAGGTACATAGAAGCCTCTTCACCTCACCCTCCACCTATAAAAAGAGCTATGATAAACACTCCATCGCTCCATCCCGAAAAGACTGATATGAAGAAAGCTTGCATACCTTACATACAAGGAATTACAGTTAGAATTACAAAAACATTGCAACATCATAAAATTTAAACAAGATAAATATCGGTTAAAAAGTTACATTCCTTTATAAGACCAGTCAAAGATAAGAACTCTTATAAAATAATCCAGGTGTGTGTAAAATAACATGTGATTGTGGTGAATTGCACATAGGTCAAACAGGAGGATCTATCAATACAAGAAAAAAGGAATATATAAGATAATGAAACACTCTCAACCAGAAAAATCTGCCATCTTGGAACATGCAGAAAGCACCGGCTACCACATTGACTTTGACAATTTAAAAATTTTAGCAACCTGTGACAATTTCTCTCAAAGAATAGTGAGGGAAAACAGAAACAATTAAAGAAAAGATCAGTCTTAACTTTGACATGGGCAAATCACTCAACGTGATATGAAAGACCCTATTAACAGGATGATTTCCTATTGGAGGAGAAGGAACCATTAGGATTGCAAGTGCGATGGGAGAGCAATTCACATTTTCAGCAAGCAGTTATTCTCTCAGATTCCAGGGCAGCAATTATAGCAATTACTTCCAAGTTGTCACCAAAAAACCAAACTATTATAGAATGTTGGAAGATGCTTAGCCATCTAACAGCACTTCAAAAACACCTAGTCTTCCAATGGATACCGGCTCACTGTGGAATGAGTGGTAATGAGAAAGCTGATTTTCTTGCAAAAAAGGGTACCAGTGGTGTACAAAAATCTATTGTTAATTTACCATTTTATGCAGCAAAAAGATTAGTCAACTCTGAATTCAAAAAAATTATTGCAAAATATTACTATGAAAAATCAAAGAATAAAAGATGGGAACTACCAAACATTCAAACAGTGATTCCTGAGTATCCTCGAAAAATAGCAGTTGCAATCTTAAGGTTGATTACAGGACATGATTGTCTGGCAAAACATTTAAACAGAATTGGGATATATTCTTCACCACTCTGTCCTCTATGTGATCTGCAAGAGGAAATGGATCGAGACCACCTTCAAATATGTCCGGCCACTTCTAGTGCCCCATCCATCAGTGAAAAAATATTGGAGAGCAAGAGGATTAATGACTTCATTGTCAGAAATCCAGCATTAGCTAACAACAACAACAACAACAACAAATAATAATAATAAGTGCCACTGAGTGAGTTTTTAAACTTGCCAATAGTGATGGTAGCTCACATGAAAAACAATCAATAGCTCACATAACATCAGTGACCTTGTGTGGTTGTAGCTGTTGCCTCAAAATACAGCTTTTGTGGAACAGCTAACATAACTGTATTTTATCAAGTGATACACCAAATGAACCTTGAAACATTCAATTTTTTATATATGAATGAAAGAAAATGTCATTCTAAGCACTAAGCACTAATGTAAAGTCCAAAGTACCCTTAGGCTGAACAACATTTCAGATTTAACTAAATATTGGTTATTAAAATATATGCGAGCAATAAAATTGTGGGAGAAATTTTTATGCCATACTTAGCTCCTTGCTTCTAAATTGCTGTTAATAGCTCATAATAGACCACAAGCACTTTTAAAGAAAGAAAACTTGCTTTAAAAACGTGATTTTTGTGATGGCCTGATACTAACAAACAATTAAAAAATATTGTTTTATTGTGTTACCACTAAGGCAATCTATACAATACTTCTGAAACTGCTAGTTAATAACTCCTCTAATAGATCACATTAGGATTGTTTCCTGAGAAACTTTACAGATTTCTTAAATCTGCTTTGGAGTTTTTTACTGATATTAACACTTTCTGGAGGGAAATTTTGGAATGCACAGCATAGGTGTTACTGTTTAGTTTAGAGTAAAATAATTTCAGTCAGTGAAATTATTGGCAAGTCCCTGATGTCATATTCAAGTACGTCTGATGTCAGCTGCAGAAATTATTTAAATCACGTCCTTCCTTAGAATGTACAGTGAAACATGCTATATCATTTTAGGTTATCAAGATAACGGATAAAACAAATACTAAAGGACATTGACATTTTTCAAATGGTTAGATGAAATTCTGTCACAACATATTCCTTGTTCCCCCTTTGGCATTGGAATATCGCTAATGTTTTGTTTTCTTTGCATTTTGCAATATTGCTTGTATTCTGTTTTTAACATTGTTTATATCACCATTAACCTAAAACCTGTATCTCATTACTTAAATTGTAACAGATTCCGTCGCATATTAAGTAGCACTTTGTGGTGCCAGCTATCCATCTCAGCTGTGAGCACATATTAAAGTGGCTCCATTTGGTAAAATGCGAAAAGTGAATAAGATCTTCATGCTGAACTTTACCCCCCGGAGACATTTGCCTCATCACAGCACCTTTACTGATGTACGATATGTATATCAATGACTGAGAAATAGAAAGTTTCCAAAATCAAGTGTATTGCTCTGGAGTCCAAAGAAATTAAGAACAGTGGCTCTTAAAGAGGAGGCTACTGACTGGGTCCATAATTCTCCATCCAAAAGCACAAAAGCAATAGTCAATCTTTGGTTACTAGAATTCTGTGTAAACAGCAATTACATCTGTATCATCTCAACCAAGTTTAAGCACTAGGGCAAGATGACTTTCCACCTCCATTACAATGTGTCCAGTGTTTCTACTTAGTCGGTCTGGGTGGCTCAGTTGGAGACGCTGGCCTACTGATCCCAAGGTCTCAGATTCAAATCCGGCCCAGACCGATTGTTTTTAAGTGTGCTTAAGAGCAACAGCTTCATGTCAGTAGATATATGTAAAAGAACTCCTGCAGCACGAACTTCCGGCACACCAGCAATGCTGATGTGTTGCTGGCATTTGACAGCGTCGTTACCTAACAAAATAATTTAATTGTGTTTCTTTTTAAAGGCGTTGATCAACCAAGATTTCCTACAACCATATTGTGGACAGACGACAAGGTTTTTCATAAGAGGGCATGTGTGACAAAAAAGTCACATTTAGGTACAGAAAAACCCTAAAGGTATTAGAGTAATAAATGACCAACACCAGTTTGCAGTGAGCATTTGGGCTGGCATTGTGAATGACATACTCATAGGGCTTTATTTACCTCCTCCATGTTTCACACACCACATTTACCTACAGCTTTTACAACATACCTAACCAGAACTTCTGAAAGATGTTCCTTTAAGAATATGCCAATTAATGTGGTCCCAAGGTGATTGAGCACTTGCGCATTATTCCAGTGATGTAAGAGACTTCCTTAGTGTAATGTATCCTGATCACTGGATCGGTAGAGGAGAACCAATATTATGGCCAGCACATTCACCAGATCTAACCCCCTTAGATCTTTTCTTTGGGAACATGTTCAGATTCTTGTGTGTGAGACACTAGTTAATAGTGTAGAGGAACTAAAGGCCAGGATCTTTGTAGCATTTGGTACTATTTGTGGTATGCCAGGCATGCTTGAAAGAACTTGGCAACCATTACTGCGACACTATTGATCATGCTCCAAAGTGTAAGATTGGCACTTTGAACATCATTATATGCATATTTCAAATCATTGGTTTGTTCTTATTTTAATTGTTTGAAGCCTTTTGACGGTGGAGAAAATTTGACCAACAATGGTAGTATTTGCATGTTATTGACAATAACATATTGTAGATCAGTTAAAAGATTTGATCTGTCTCAGAGGAACACATGGAGTTAGTGCCATATACCTAAATCAAGATTTACAAAAGAGTTTTGTATTGTATTGTTTAAAATTAAAAGTACACAACTACTCTTATTTCAAAACTCTACTAATGCCTTGTTGTAAAAATGCATTGTGACCTGTCTGGTGAAATTTCATCTACCCTGATGTGGTGTTCCAAAAAAGTTAATGCCCTGTAGCTCTATAACAAGACGTTAACGAACATACATTGCCAGTAAGAAAATACTTAATTACTACCCCTGAACAATGCCTTAAAATTTTTTGGTGTTATTATGAAACACACGCACACACACACACCCACCCACCCACCTTCACACCCACACACACAGTGAAACCTGTCTTCAGTGGAATTGAAAGTGACTCTTGAACATTTCCGTTAAAGACAGGTATCCAAGTACGCCTAGGCTATTAACAAAATTAACCATGAACTTACATCAATGGAGAGAATGGGATAAATATGCACATACAATATTCAATTATGTGTATTTAGATATTTCTGCTGCAATATATGTAACATACATCAAAATATATAATGAACAAAAAATAGCTGTGTACACATTTAATTAATTTTTTTCAGTAGTCAAGGTGAGCTTTCCGGACACATTACTGCTTAGCTGCTCGGGTTTCCACAAACACTTAAGCCTGAGAAATCACACCAAACTGAGTCATTTCATGATAGGGCAAATTGCTGCAGTTCCTTTACACTTTTGAAGCATCCTGATAAGTCTTTAGTCTACAATCTTCTTCCAGCTCAGGGACATCTACCTCTACATCTTAATCCGCCTTCCTTTTTCTTTCCAACTGTACATATTCTCAATTAAAGCATCTATATCAACTGTATCTGTTTCAGTTTGCAAATCACTGTCTATGTTGACATACTTCATGGCATTGCAATTAAAAGCACCTTCATTGACGTTTTGTGTCTGAAAATTTTCTAAACTCTGCATTCCAGAACTGAAAATTTGCCATTAAAAGGTGTACTTTGATTTCCATTGTCTGCGTCAGACAATTTCCATTTAATAAAGGGAATTTAGCATGTTTTCAACCTTAAATTCAAGGGACCATGAAATATCTTCCTTTCATAGAAGTTTGAAAACAGTGTTGTTGTAATTAATTTAATTTAAAAGGTGAGTTAATTAATAACACTGAACAACACTTACAACATATTTTTCCGGGACGCGTTTCGAAGGTTAACTTTCCTCCATTATCAACCAGACAATAACTGGGTTTCCATGGTGTTTCATGGTGCAGATGGTGATGCTTCTTCTGATGTTTCTTCTGGTGGCGGTTCACCAGAAGAAACACCAGAAGAAGCATCACCATCTGCACCATGAAACACCATGGAAACCCAGTTATTGTCTGGTTGATAATGGAGGAAAGTTAACCTTCGAAACGCGTCCCGGAAAAATATGTTGTAAGTGTTGTTCAGTGTTATTAATTAACTCACCTTTTAAATTAAATTAGACCATGAAATATTTCAATATAAGACAGATTTCCGCTTAACAAGGAGTCTGTGAAAGCAGATTTCACTCTATTAGCATTTCCAATCTTCTGGAATACTTTATTCATTTTAATATCTTTCCATTAAATTTTGTAATCTCTCATGTAAAGGTTTGCAGATATGGTGAATTAAAATTGGTGCCTGATAGTCAACTACCAGCAGATCACCATAAGAATTGTTTTAATATATCCTTACGCAGAGTATGTTCATTGTTTCAGATATGGCATTCACTGGTAAAGTGATTCTTATCACAGGAGCAAGTTCTGGCATTGGTGCTGCTACTGCAGTACACTTCTCGAAACTGGGGGCAAGTCTTTCGCTTGCTGGTCGTAATGTAGAAAATCTGAAAAAGGTTGCGCAGCTTTGTGAATCTTCGGAAAATGCAGTTAAGCCATTGCTTTTGACAGGAGAACTGACCAATGAAGCAGATACCAAAAAAATCTTAGAATCTACTGTGCAACATTTTGGCAAACTGGATGTTTTGGTTAACAATGCAGGAATCCTGGAAATTGGGTCAATTGAAAATACTTCTCTAGAGCAATATGACAAGGTTTTTAACATTAATGTACGATCCATATATCATTTAACAATGTTGGCTGTGCCCCACTTGGTAAAGAGTCAAGGCAACATAGTGAATGTATCCAGTGTCAATGGTATACGGTCATTTCCTGGAGTTTTAGCCTACAATATGTCAAAATCAGCTGTTGATCAGTTTACAAGATGTGTTGCCTTGGAACTTGCTCCGAAGAAGGTCAGAGTCAACAGTGTGAACCCAGGAGTTATAATAACTGAACTGCAGAAGCGAGGAGGATTGGATGCTGAAGCATATAAGAATTTTCTAGAACGGTCCAAACAGACTCATGCCCTTGGTCGTCCCGGGGAACCTCAGGAAGTAGCTGATGCAATTGCTTTCTTGGCTAGTGACAATGCAAGTTTCATTACTGGTGTATCATTGCCAGTAGATGGAGGAAGACATGCCATGTGTCCACGATAAAACAGCTGTTTGTATATGAGAGATTGTATATTTTCTTCATTAAAAAGAGTTATAACAAGATCTATTTTTGTCTTAACTTTCCAACCTTGTCCTACACAAGACTAGTGTGAAAGAATAATTAATTACCAAACACTTTTTCATGTTGGTCAGTATTTATTTGCAGAATTCATAAATTTAGTTCAAATTGTTGGGCCATTTACAGTCAGCAGTGTGTGGGGCCAAAAGACAACAAAATGAATTGAACCAAGGAATTTGGTAATTCCAGAAAAGAAATTTAAACCATGCAGTGGTTCTGCTTAATGATTATTATTATTAGATAGTAATTATTATTATTATTGTTATCATCATCATCTGCTTATGCACTTGTACAAGTTTCAAACAGTGTTATAATATGTTATAGCTCATCCAATCTGTTTTACGTAAGATACAGAGAATTATATAACATAAAGGTTACTATGTAAGAACAATAGAACTACACATGTTTATAAGTCATTAAGGATGTACAGATTTTTTTCTATTAAGAAATGTTTTAATTTACTCAAACTGTTTTGTACCACATTTTTAGAAGCATATTAGTAGGGCTCGGAAGTTCATGCCCTAAAAAACACTGAAATATGCATGCAAATATGCTCTTAAAAACTTCAAAATATGCCAAGAAATATGCACTATTTCATAAGAACAGTACATGTCCCTTTACAGTAGACGAGTTGGTGTAAATAATAAAGTTACCTTATTCCTTAGAGGTTGAGCAGAAGTGGTCCCGCTGCTACTATTAACTGCTAAATTGCAGTTCACAACCAACACTACACAAATTTTCAACAGTAAAACGTTGTCTATTGTCTGGCAAAACACCTTTGTAACGTGAAAAACTTCTTTACATGTCACAAGATGTATAGGGGCATATTTAAATGATGTTAACTGTTTCAGAGAGAGTCAACTCTCTTGGTGTGACAGATGGTTTCCTTTCGAGGATGTCTCGAATATCGCACATCTGTTTATAACCAGAATTTTTTGAAATTACATAATTCACTTTCTCTTTCACTTTTGTACTATGCTACCAGGAACCGAACTTAGATCACATATTGTTGTTTCAAAGACAGTAAGTGATTCATGCAAAGGAGATCCTACAGCTTCCAATGCCGTCATGGCTGTTGGTAAGAAAGAAAAATGGGCAGATATGAAACTAAGATCCTTCTTTAACCCAGTGCCTGACAGAATATTTTGCACAGTTTGTATTGATGAAGCATCGTTCGAGTCCAATGAATTAACAACCTCTTCGATTGTTTCTATGTGCTCAGCATAATATAAAACTGCATCGACCCATGTTCCCCATCGAGTTAACACTGGTGCAGGAGGAAGTTGGATATTAGGTGCTGTTGATCTAAACAACATAACCCTTTTAGGAGATTTAACAAAAATTCTCTTTGTACAGGACACAAATCTATCTACCAATAGGAAAGAATCACGTATTGTCTCAGAAATTTGATGAAGAGCGTGTGCCTAACAAGTTATATGAATTAAGTTAGTTAAAATACCTTTCAGAGTTTTTCCTGATTTTACCATATAAGGTAACAAATAAAAGCAACCAGTTGTATTCGGTTCCACATGGGCATTGTAATTTCAAAGAGTCCATCACAAACTGTGTCACAGTTACATTGTCAGTGGCCAACAATTTGCACACATTAAGGAGATAAGCTCTTGTCTTTTGTTCATTATTTAAGGCACCCACGATTATATTAGCAATAGAATGGCGTTCAGAATCAGAGGTTTCATCAACAGACAACCACACAAACTGATCCGCTAAATTTTGTATATTTGACAATACGTTATTGTAACAATGTGATACCGAAATTTAGATTTCCGATCGAATGGGCTTTTGAAAAAGACACGTTTTAATTTAATTGCCGGATGTGAGATTTGCGATAAGTGTTAAGTAATAACATAAATAGATAATAGAGCAGAAAGTGTTGTAAGGTGAGCAAGATATGAGTAAATAATAGTCGTTAAAGTTGTAGGATAAACACATTATTGGTTTGAAATTAGCGAGTCATGACGTCATACCACATAGTTTAAATACACGTTCGAAAGTCAGGTCTGAAAACCTTAAAAGTCGCGCGATATATTTAATAAAATATAAAGTAAACATCGTTTAATCCTAAAAAGGTAATTATATATTCGAAATTCATAAAAGAACATGTCATAATAGAAAGGGACATTTCTAAATTGCGGGAAAAGGAAATAGCATTTTGGATACGAGGCTTTCTTGGATGACGTCATGACATTCAAATTGGAAGAGAACGGTCTTCTTAGCGTGGGTAAGCTAGAAAGCGTCACTACTCAACCAGAGACCAGTACGGGAGGTTGTGCTGTACGGACGTGAGCGCGATTCCTCTACATATACAGTCGGCATAGCTCCTGAAAATATTTAAAATGAAATAAATGATATGCAAAGTTGTTCTTGGGTTGTCCATTACACTTACGCAAACCCGAGATAAAAGTAAGAGATCTCAAGCTGACTAGCCGGAGCGAAACACATAAAAGGGCAACACCACGTCACCAACGACATTTAAGTATCAACGGTGAAACATCAAGAAGCGAGCAACGACTATTTTAGCTTCAAATGGCATCCCAACGTGTGGCGTCGAAAGAATGGACCAACCCCAAGACGACCAAGCCAGCATAGAACCAGCAAACAAGAAGGTGATCCAACGTGTGGCGTCGAAAGAATGGACCAACCCCAAGACGACCAGATCAGCATCGAGCCAGCAGACAAGAAGGTGCCCAGCGTGTGAACATCTGTGAAACGTGTAGTGAACAAGTTTAAGTGCAGTTAAAAAAAAAAGAAAAGTGAAAATTTTGGTGAGTAGAAAAACACATGTAAATAGCTTAGAAATGGAAGACAGTGATAGCGATTTCTTAGGTTTTGAGAGTCCGGAAATTGAGAAAAGTGTAAGTAGGATGGAAGAATTTAATCAGAATGTAATTGGTAGCAGAATATGCCAAGAAGTAGAAGATCAGAACGTTAGAGAAACACCTAGAGGTAGTTCAGAAATGTTTAGTAATTCAGAAAGGCCAGCAATTATGTCAGAAATAGAGAATATGTTTCAAAAGATAATGAAAAAGATGAGTACAGAGTTAAGTCAAAAGATAGATGAAAATAGTAAAGAATTAAGAACAGAGTTAAGTCAAAAGATGAGTAAGATAGATGAAACTAGTATAGAGTTAGGACAGAAATTAGAAAAAGGACAACAGGAATTGGGAATGCAATTGGAGAATCAGAGGAGAGTTTTCGAAACCTTTAGGGAAGAAGTTAGGGAGGAAATTAATAAAGTTAGTAGTGAAGTAAAAGAAAATAGAGAACAGGTTAAGGGAGAATTAGAGACAATAAGGCAAGAAGTAAAGAATTCTGAAAAGAAATTAGGTCAACAAGTGAGTGAAAAATTAGATAAAGAAAGGGAAAAAGTAACATATAGATTAGACAAACAAAGGGAAGAAATTAGAGAAGAGTTACAGGGGTGTAAAGTTAGAATAGAAAGATCTGATGTAGAAAGTGAAAGGCAGGCTAGAAATTTGGAGGATGTTACAGACCAAATAAAAGGAGTAGTAACAGAAATTACTCAGGTAAAAGAGGCCTTAGAAAATTTGAAATTAAATGAAAATACATGTAATCACAACAATCTTAGTAATGAAGTTGCAAGAAACGAGGCAATACCAGGTGTATTAGCTGACATTTCGATGCAAAATAGGGGTAACAGTAATTCCCATTCTGATCTCAGAAATAGCTCAGGGATAGGTGACAATTCAAATTTACATTGGCCTAACCATGTCTTAAATGAAATGACACCTCCAGTTTTTGAAAATGAAGATTCAGATGATCCTAAAGCCTTTTTAGAAGGGTTACAAGAGTACTTCACGGTGAAACGTATACCAGAGGAGTACAAGATGGTGATAGTAAGAAAATGCCTAAAGGGTAATGCTGCTAATTGGCTAGGCCTTTCTATGGGTAACAATAATGATTACAGGACCTTTAGGAACATCTTTTTAACCAGATATTGGGGAGCTAGTAGGCAGGCTAATATTAGAGTTGAATTAAGCAATGGAAAATTTAATCCTAGATCGGAGGAATCGATGGTCAACTATTTTATGAGAATAGCGAGAAAATCGAAGATGTTGGACCCTCCCTTAGATGAAAAAGATCTAATAAATATAGTTACTCCACATTTTCCGGAAACACTTCAACACTACCTAATCATAGCCCGACCCGATAGCATTGCAGCTATGATCGAATTATTATCAGCCTTAGAAGTCAATAAGCCAAAACACGCATTTGGAAATAAATATGAAGGAAAAGAAACTGTCAATTCTTTCGGGCAAGGGGCACAGTATTATCAGAATAGAAGTGAGATTAGGGAAAGATATAAAGGACCAGTACCAAGGATGGAATCATTCCGGTGGGAAAATCAAGGTAGATATAACCAGGAAGGGCGTCACCAAAATAGAAATGGTAATCAAAGGGGAAGAAATATAAGGGTGAATTATATGAATACAAATAGATTTGATCGAGGTAGACGGGGACGTTATTTTGGACATAGTAGAAATTCAAATGATGGGTATTGGACAAACGGAGATAATGAGTTTAGACCGAGGTCACCAAGACAGGGAGAAAGGTATTCTAATGGACGAAATTCCCCCGAAAATGCGGAAATGGTTGAGGCCATTAACACGGTCAAAAACATGGTAGGAAGTAACCCCGATTTAATGCAGGAAAACAGAAGTAACAATTCGGGAAATAGTACAGGAGCAATACATAAAAATCAGGGAAACGCCAGACCCGGTCAAACGCGCCTTCAGTGAGAACTGGGTATCCTAGTAATGATTGTGATAAGTACTCGGAAATAAATAGTCCTGGAAGGCAAATGATGATACAAAAGAAAAGAGAATGTAAAAATAGAATCGACGAAAACGAAAAAGTAGGAGATCCACCTAAAATCAAAATTGGAGTAAATGGAAAACAATACAATGCAATTATAGATACGGGATCAAATAGCACAGTATGCTCACAAAATTTTTATGATAATTTACAAAGTAGTGGTTTTAAAGTAATGTCTTTACCAGTTAATGGGATATATTGCTCGCTAGCTGTGGGAAAACGAAAAGAGAGAGTAAAATTTCAAGCAATGATAAATATTGAAATAAATGGGAGAATACTAGGAATTTTATTTCTGATTGTAGGAAGACTTGTGACAGATATTATAATAGGTTGTGATTGTCTTTATGCCTGGGAAGCTGTGGTGAATTTTAAAAACATGATTCTAGAAATGAAAGTTGAAGATGAGACCATTATAGTGCCTTTTGTGGAAGATAGTAGTTCAGAAACTATTGTAAGAGAAAAAGAGGAAGAAGAAATCCAAGGGGATACATTCTTTGTAGAATATGTTAAAGTAGGAGCTATGGAATTAACTGAAGTAAATGTCAAAGAGTACAGTGTCGATAATAAAGAAAATGTAGAATGGGATAAAAATGATTTCATAGACAATTTGAGGGTTTCTGACGCAACTAGGTACTATGATAGGGAGAGTAGTGAAGACTTAGAAGAATTGTTGAGGAAAAAAGTAACTCAGGCTGATCAACTAAATGAACAACAGAGGGATAAACTGTTTGAAATATTAATCCGAAATAAAGAAGTATTCTCTGAGAAACCTGGTAAATGTAATATTTATACTCATTCGTTTGAGATGATACCCATCAAACCTTTTACACATAAAGCGAGAGCTATCCCTAGTACAATAAGAGAAGAGGTAGATGCAGTTATAAAGTCAATGTTAGAAGATGAGGTTATTGAAATTTCGAATTCAGAATTTGTGAATCCCCTATGTATTGTAAATAAGGCCAATGGAAAGATTAGGGTGACATTAGATGCGAGAAAACTAAATTATTGTTCCTCATACTTTCCATCAGGGAATCCAACAGAACGTGTCCTCCGAGATATAGGAATTTATTTACGTGTACTTACACATCATCATCACAAGGATTGGGTGAAATATTGTCCATTGATAGAAAAGATTATCAATCACACCATTAATGTAACTACTGGGTTTGCACCAATAAAATTAATGTTAGGAATTGAACCAGAACCAATATTGATCGGGGTACCAAAAACACTGAAAATTAATGACATTCAGTTAAGTGAGGAAGAAAGAGCGAAAATTGCTTTTGAACGAATCAAGAAAAAGGCAGAGAAGCGAAAATTAAAGAAAAAGAGTAGAAAACATAAATGGGAACCTAAGATAGGCGATTGGGTACTAGTTAAAGACCATAAGTTATCAAGTGCCTTGCGAGGTAGGAACAAAAGGATGGAATTGTTATATAAAGGTCCTGCAGAAATTATATCAAAATTTGGTTATCATACCTATGAATTAAAAGATGTTAAAAATGAAAAATGTCTGGGAAGATGGCATAAACAACTCCTTCGACCATACAAGAAACCGTGTGGTGCCTTGGAACCTTGATTTAATGTAAAAGAAAAATTGGAAGTGTCATTTGTCTATTGGCGCCCAATCAGCTTTGAGATAAAATGTAAATGTTAGCTTACTTGAAAATCATATATTGGTCAGGTACTTACATATTCATGAAAAATGCAGAATGTGAATTGCTATCTACTACCAAGAGCTTAAAAATATATTGTATAGAGCTTACAATAACAGCTTCAGAAAGATTGTTAAAATGTTCATCTCCGCATAGAGAGAAAACAGAATATTTACTTTGTAAACATTTGTTAAAATATTTAGATGTATAGATAGTTATCACAGCAAGACAAAGAAAGAACTTGTCTGAAGAGTGTAATGGATTTATATAAATATATGTACCTTTTAGTGCTTAAAGGATATAGTACAGATATGTGTTACAATAACAAAAGTAAAAAAATCACAGTGCAAGTGATAGTGAGAGCGAAGTGAGCAAACATGAACTAAAAGAAGGAAGTATAAAGAAAGACTCTTGAAATTTAACCTTTATATAAAAGCTTCACAGAAGAAACCATAACATATTGTAATTAGTATTTAAGGATTAATGTTTAGTCAAGTGTACAATTGTTTGTCATGTTAAAAAAGATTAATGAGAAAATATGTTAATAACCAATTTCGAAACAGTGTAATTGAAAATTGTATATAATGGGAGTGTTGCCGATTATTCAAAATACAGGAGTAATTTTTAATTTTTCTTTCGGGCAAGACATTTACATTATTTTATTATGAAATAATAAAATAATATAAATGGGGGCATTTGATACAGAAATTTAGATTTCCGATCGAATGGGCTTTTGAAAAAGACACGTTTTAATTTAATTGCCGGATGTGAGATTTGCGATAAGTGTTAAGTAATAACATAAATAGATAATAGAGCAGAAAGTGTTGTAAGGTGAGCAAGATATGAGTAAATAATAGTCGTTAAAGTTGTAGGATAAACACATTATTGGTTTGAAATTAGCGAGTCATGACGTCATACCACATAGTTTAAATACACGTTCGAAAGTCAGGTCTGAAAACCTTAAAAGTCGCGCGATATATTTAATAAAATATAAAGTAAACATCGTTTAATCCTAAAAGGTAATTATATATTCGAAATTCATAAAAGAACATGTCATAATAGAAAGGGACATTTCTAAATTGCGGGAAAAGGAAATAGCATTTTGGATACGAGGCTTTCTTGGATGACGTCATGACATTCAAATTGGAAGAGAACGGTCTTCTTAGCGTGGGTAAGCTAGAAAGCGTCACTACTCAACCAGAGACCAGTACGGGAGGTTGTGCTGTACGGACGTGAGCGCGATTCCTCTACATATACAGTCGGCATAGCTCCTGAAAATATTTAAAATGAAATAAATGATATGCAAAGTTGTTCTTGGGTTGTCCATTACACTTACGCAAACCCGAGATAAAAGTAAGAGATCTCAAGCTGACTAGCCGGAGCGAAACACATCAAAGGGCAACACCACGTCACCAACGACATTTAAGTATCAACGGTGAAACATCAAGAAGCGAGCAACGACTATTTTAGCTTCAAATGCCTTACATAAGTCTTACACAGTGTACTTTCTTCAGGCACATGTTGTTGAGTACACTTGGCAAGAAAGTTTTTAAATATTGGATTATTAATTTTGAACAAGGGAATATCAGCAGCTAAAAATACTTGGCACAAGTCATAGGAAAATTCAGTAACCCTACTTCCTAAACACTCTACTAATTGTTTTAGAACAGGTTATTTGTTTGCGAGTGTTCTGATTATATTCTCCTTATGTTTTGCTGTGTTTATGTGCTGAACTATTTTAAATCTTTTCTCACTCCCTATATTTTTGTCACACGCTCCACAAAACAGTACCCTATTATCTGTAGATATTAAGTCACCCGAAAACTCTTTCTGTAAATTAATTAATCAAGCACTCTAAGTTGGTTTTGTTTTCGGCATTTGAAGAGTTTTTTAACATTTTATATGCCTAATTTAATTTGGAGGGAACCAGTTCACAACACTGTTACGTTTGAAGACCACGCAGAGGCAAGCGTTGCTATAATCGTGCTGCTCAAAATGTTGACCTGCACTTTACCTTTGTTAACATAAACCTCTCAGATAACGCACTGATTATTCTCTACGCACATACATATAATGAAAGGATGGAAACCGAGGATTCACTGCATAACAACATGACAGCATTGCTTCTCGCCACCTCGCGAGTTACATCATCATATGCAACACTGCCAATATGAAAAATATTATCCAGGTGGAAAAAAAACCCATAAAAATCATTAAAATATGCAATATAGAGGCTATAGTATTGAAATAATATGGATTTATCAAAATCAAGAAAATATGCAGTTATATGCACCATAAAATCACGTCCAAATAACTTAAAATTCCATAATTCGTGCACATAATGTAAAAACATACATTTTTAACCCCTATGAAAAAACATGCAAATGTATGAACTTCCTAGCCCTGCATATTAGTCGACCTATAGACACTTACAGTTTCACTTAAACTTACTTTTATCCACATGTAAGTTTAAGTGAAACTATAAGTGGATAAAGGTAAGTTTAAATGAAACTATAAGTGTCTATAGGTTGACTCATATACATACTTCTAAAAATATTTGAAAAGGTTTGCTGTCTATATCATTTCAATAGTGGAATAATGTTTTGTACCATTTAATGTCTTGATGATTGATGGCAGTTTGTTGTATAACATTTGTTCCATTATAAGTATAAACATCCTTGTGAGTTAATTTTTTGGCAGTCCATTTCCGGTAATAGTCATTATTAGGTTGTGTACATCTTTAGTTTTCATACTCAATTTGTGTACAGTAAAGAGAATTACCTTATATACATAGAGTGAATAAGTCATAAGCATTTTAATTTCTCTAAGCATGTTTTTACACAAGTCAGCATTCTTTAAATTTAAAAATTAGCCTAATAAACTTTTTCTGCAGGATGAATAATCTGTCAGGATACACTCTTGGACAGCACCCACATATTTCTATTCCGTATGGCATACAAGGAGGTATAATCCCATAATACAGCATTTTTAATAGGTTAGGATCACCTATGGGCTTAAAGTTGTTAGCTAATGCTGGATTTTTTTACAGTGAAGTCATTAATCCTCTTGCGTGCCAGTATTTTTCACTGATGAATGGGGAGCTAGAAGTGGCCAGGCATATTTGAAGGTGGTCTTGGTCCATTTCCTCTTGCAGATCACATAAAGGACAGATGAGTAATAATAACAGCTTTTTAGAGAGCACCATATTTTTATGTTTTTGCTCTTACATCGCTCTCTCGCAACCTCCACAATGTCTGGAGGACCATACCTGTCGTTGGTTTATGGGTCTCACGGACCTGACTAGGAGAATTATTGAAATAAATTCACCGACCATATTCTCTGATTACCAACCAGAGGATGTATTACATGCCATGACAGGTGAGCATGTTAGGGGTTAAGAGGTTATAGAGAAATTAGAGGAATGGAAAGGCTGGAAAAATAAAGACTCCCTAGCCCTCGGGAACCCTAATAGCATCTGGGGTGGAAGAGAACAAGAGATGACCAAGGTAAGGTCTTAAGGTCAGATAGAAAAGCTACAGTGAGGAGCAAAACACCAGCAAGTGGAAGTAATGTTCTGCTCAACTTGGGTACCTGCTGGTCACCATCCACATATCCCTTAGATGGGGACCTCTGAGGGGATGGGTTTAAAGTGTCTCATTATCAAGGCAGGAACTTTGGACACCAAAACATTGGAACGAGGCGGGTACAGGTTGCGAGACACTAAACTATGGAACCACGTGATCCACTGCTGTCCTGATGTACAGTCACGTTCTGAGGTGTTCAGTTGCGATCTACTTGCATATAGCGAAGGTGTGTTACAATGCCACCAACAAAAAATGCAACGTTACATGTGATTGTAAAAGAGTTTGGTGATGAATATTTTTTGCTAAATGATCAAAAACATACGGTGTAAAATGTGTAAGTGTGACATAAAAGTGAAAAAACATAGTAATTTACAAAAACATCGTGACACTAAAAACCACATCGATCATTTAAAACTATTTAATGGTTTAACAGAAGAAAAATCTACATTTCATTATGACCTGTGCCTAATGCTGATATTAGCAAATATTCCTTTTCACAAACTTGAGAATCCTCACTTTAAGCACTTCATAGAAAAATATACATGTAGAACATTCCCAAGTCCAACAGCTTTGTGTACACATTATTTACAGGCATGTTATGAAAGAACTATAAATGTCATAAAATCAACTGTTGCCAACATGTGGGTATCTATTGATGAAACAACCAATGATGTTGGAAGAATGTGGCAAATGTTATAGGAATACTGTGAGCAAGTACACCTGGGAATATGTTTCTATTAACAACAGAAGTGTTAGATAAAGTGAACCATAAAACAATACGAAATGTTTAGTTCTTCCGGGCTTGTAGGCCGTGGTCTAGAAGGCATGGTAGATACCAACGCTTCGCCAAGTACTGCACTTGGCATCATCAGGGTAACGCGATCCTCCGTCTGCACTGGCCAAAGTTTGAAGTGGAAGCAGAGAAGTAGTGGAAGTAATGACCGTTAATGTCCGTTACGGTTATTTATATGGGTGGGGGTGGGCGAGGCATTATTGCGCTGGCTACGGTAGTGATTGGCCAGTTGTAGGTGGGGTTTTATTACAATTGTTGTGTGTGTCTGAACGTTTATCTAAAACCGGTATCCATGCTCTCTGAGAACATTTTCAGTAAGTTCATTGAACCGCCACCAGAAGAAGCATCACCATCTGCACCATCAAACACCATGGAAACCCAGTTATTATCTGGTTGATAATGGAGGAAAGTAACCTTCGAAACACGTCCCGGAAGAACATGTTGTGAGTGTTGTTCAGTGTTATTAATTAACTCACCTTTTAAATTAAATTAATTACAACACTTTTCAAACTTCTATGAAAAGAAGATAACCAAGATATGCTGGAGGGATTGCTTTCATTATCATTTTTTCCTGTCCATAATTTCCTTCATCATCTATTTCAAGGTTGAAGGACCACACAATGGTATTTGTGTTGTGGAATGGACAGTGGTGGTGCAGTTTGTGGAAAATCTCTCCTGGTGTTGGTAGGGAGTGAATGGCTACGCTTATGGAACCTCTGAGGGCCTCGAGGTCTTGTGGGCATTATATGTGTCTGGCTGCCGCTTGAGTCTCTCCCTCTATTACATGCATGTTTGTGTTAGGCTGATAGCTGGTTTGTTGCCACTGGCATACTACAGATCCTAGGACTTGATCTTGAAGAAAATTGTCCCCCTCAGAGAGTGTTTTTCAGGGTGTTAGATACATGCGCAAGGGTCCCTAACAATTCCAAATTTAACCAGCACATTACCTATTGTATCCTACAACAAAATCTATAAATGTGAATTGAAAGTTTATCTGGACTAACAATAGAATAACAAGTATTTGTATGATTAATTTGTAGAAGAGTGAATAGAGAAAGCCATGTGAATGGACATCCTATAAGATGCTTATAAAAGATGTTTTGAAAAATGGATTGAGCGTTGGCAACTGTGTTTAAATAAAGAAGGACACTATGTGGAAAATGACTGTGGCCCATCTAAGATTTTTGTGCTGCAGATATAATATTAATGTGTGTTATGATTTTGTGTAAATAAAGAATATTGAGAACTTGTATGCGTTACTTTTGGACTGCACCTCACATTTACATATATTTACTAGCTGCGTTCATAGTGACAATACTGTTCAGGCTCTTGTGTTCTTTTACTGAATGTCATTTGTGTTTTGCTCCTGGGTTCAAATTGAAAATAATTAGTTCAAGCAGTTTGAAGATGCGTTTATTGAGGTATGCACATTTTATTTTACATCATACTTTGTCAGGTATGCAGCAGTACCTACCTCTATACATTTTCTATTACAGCTGCTTCCTTTCTTATGTTTTTTTTTTTACATAACAAAAGCCTACTAATGAATTTAAACAACTTTCTTAGTAATTGATAATGAATATATGAAAATTGATGCTATATCATCAATGCAAATATGATACTTAACATTTTAACAGCCATCACAAAATAGTTAATGAACAAACATGTTTCATTACCTTTACCAAACAAATTATTTAGTACAACATAAAAGTGGCATCAGAAATTATCAGTAATGAAAAAGAAATTGGGGTTTACTTTTCTTACACTACCACTCTCTGTTCTGCTAGGGTGTATGTTACATACAGAGGGCTGAATGGTATTTGACTGCTTGAACTCGTGTCACATAACTCGCCAATATAGTGGGGTCCAAACAAGCATGGTTCAAAGTTGGGCTGTGCTGAAAACAAAATATTAACAATTATAAATTAACACTATGGTATGGTTAAGTAGACACCTGGAAATAAAGCACATCAATATTCCAACTTGTTTTCAAGATATGAGGGCTAATTTTTTTTCTAAGGTTGAGAAACCAAAACTATGGTGAAGGTCAAAGATATTTTATTTGCAACATTTAGCTACACCTATACTTCTGTACATAGTTGCTGCTCCATAAACAAGTTTTCTTAGCACGGTACCAACTTTCTGTTATCCTTGTTGTATCATTCTCTACACTGTTCTGCAGCTCACTGTGCCAAAATGCTGTCCTTATAGCCACAGTTCCATGGGAGGAAAAAGATGAAAATTAGATGGAGCTAAGTCTGGGCTGTATGCTGGTAGAGCCTGTGTTGCAGCTGCAGTGTGCAATGCCTATTTACTGTTTTCTCATGATCGGACGTTTTCGGAACCTAACACATGCACAGTTTAAGGTACTGAATGATCTCGGTCATGATGTTATTAGAGGTCTGCTTGGGCTTAATTTGAAAAATCCTTGTCGGATGCGGGCTTGAAAATTAAGGGAATACACAACTGAAAATGGATTTTCTATAGTTTTCAACCAAGTTAGCTGAAAATTTATTGTCGATGTTGTCTTGTATCAGCATTAGAGGTTTTTGAATTTTAGTGTGATGTCCTTTAGTTTCCGAGTTATGAAATGTTGAATCTGGAAGTGATGTTAGGCCAAATGCTCCACACAATGAAATTTTTAAAAAATTGTCATTTTTTAAAATTCTATTATGTTTATTTGATTATAATGTACAAATCTGTCATACAATTTGTTTTACTAGATTTAATTCAAAAGATAATTTTTAAATTCTGTCACTTGAAATTTCTAGTTTAAAGTTTTTTTAATAACTCAAAACTGTTCAAAAGAAAAAAGTATGACAGATTTACTTGTGTTTTGGGAATCTACATCTAACTTTGATGGAGAAATTGAAGCACTTCGAAAGGCCCTACAAAATCTTTTTTACAGAATTTCACATTTTCAGCAAGCAGTAATTCTCTCAGATTCCAGGGCAGCAATTATAGCAATTACTTCCAAGTTGTCACCAAAAAATCAAACAATTATAGAATGTTGGAAAATCCTTACCCATCTAACAGCACTTCAAAAACACCTAGTCTTCCAATGGATACCAGCTCACTGTGGACTGAGTGGTAATGAGAAAGCTGATTTTCTTGCAAAAAAGGGTACCGGCAATGTGCAGAAATCTATAGTTGTTGTTAGCTAATGCTGGATTTCTGACAATGAAGTCATTAATCCTCTTGCTCTCCAATATTTTTCACTGATGGATGGAGCATTAGAAGTGGCTGGGCATATTTGAAGGTGGTCTCGATCCATTTCCTCTTGCAGATCACATAGAGGACAGAGTGGTGAAGAATATATCCCAATTCTGTTTAAATGTTTTGCCAGACAATCATATCCTGTAATCAACCTGAAGGTTGCAACTGCTGTTTTTCGAGGATACTCAGGAATTACTGTTTGAATGTTTGGTAGTTCCCATCTTTTATTCTTTGATTTTTCATAGTAATATTTTTCAATAATTTTTTTGAATTCAGAGTTGACTAATCTTTTAGCTGCATAAAATGGTAAATTAACTATCAATAGTTAATCTACCATTTTATGCAGCTAAAAGATGGGAACTACGAAACATTCAAACAGTAATTCCTGAGTATCCTTGAAAAACAGCAGTTGCAACCTTCAGGTTGATTACAGGACATGATTGTCTGGCAAAACATTTAAACAGAATTGGGATATATTCTTCACCACTCTGTCCTCTATGTGATCTGCAAGAGGAAATGGATCGAGACCACCTTCAAATATGCCCGGCCACTTCTAGTGCCCCATCCATCAGTGAAAAATATTGGAGAGCAAGAGGATTAATGACTTCATTGTCTGAAATCCAGCATTAGCTAACAACAACATGAGAAATTTAAAAAGAATTTGATGAAAACTGCATCGTGTGTAACATTATCAAAAAGCGAACATGGTGAAAATTATTTTTTCACCATATTAGAGATAGGAACCCCTGTCCGGAAATGCACAGTTTGGATGCTGTAGCACATTGAAATGTGAGATGGTCATATGTTCACATTTCATCAATTAGCCCAACATCGACCTGTCTGCGTTAGAAACAGGCTTCAAACTGTGTGCCTCCTACGTCATTGCAGAGTCTATATCGGCAGCGGTGAGCCTTATGCACATGACCCAATATGTGCGATTGTCTTTGAAGATTTTCAATCACTCTGTGGACTCAAGCCATAAAGTCCTCCGCTGATGTTACAGGAGTGCCATACACATACTCTTTACGCAATTCCACAGAAAATAGTCAAGAGGTGTCGGCCATGTCGACTAGTGGAATCTGGTGATTCCACAGATTTATATAAAAGTGTGCTAGAGCTCAAGTCAGCCATTTCAGCAGCTGTGTACTGGTACGTGTTGCACTTCTGTTGAAAAACGCTGCTGTACTGGAAACTGCATAAGTAAAGCAGTAGGACGGGCATCATGGACTCTATGGAGCAATTTAGCACATGCGCAGGAATATTATCATGCTCAGGTCGTTCATCCCAGTATGCAGATGGCTAAAGTGTTGCATATCTTCCGTACTAATGCACCATCCAAACCGTGCATTTCTGGACAGGGGCTGCTATCTGAAAATCGATCAATTTGCCATCGTGCACAACATACTAAGCATTGCTGGTGTTTTTTGGGACACCCAGTACATATATACACACACATACATATAAAAATAACTTGTTTCTTTTAGCAATTCAGGAAGAAGGCACCTTATCCCAACACTACCAAGGATACAAAAATACTTGGAAAACTGGCTAAGGGTCTTTTATTAAAATGAGGTACAAATAAATACTACATGGGCCAGGGTTGGGAAGTAATTGAGTATAAATACTCTGATTACTATAATGATTACCTTTTTGTAATTTTTAATCATAATCGTTACATTTTGAAAGATGTAATTGTTATTCGTAATTTACTCTATGAAATGCCATTGTAATCGTTACAATCAAACTGCGTAAATTGAGAGTTTGACAAATTAAGTTACACTGAGGCGTTGCATACTGCTACATGAATGACTCATCTCATGGGTTTACAAAAGCTGCTATTAAGCGTATAAGTGTAAGTGTTCTTGGTGTTGTTCTGGTCAGTTGTATTCTACTTTACAGATTATCTCGCATATGATAGTATAAGTTTGAACCGCCAACGATGGTTTCTCAAGAATCAACTTTAAGCATGGAAGACAACAGGGTGTTTCCATTTCCATACTTAAATCCTAAATATTCTGAATTAATTGGTCCTCAAAATAAGGACAATATAAGTGTGAAGTGCAAACTTTGTTTTGGAAACAAGCTACTGAAATCTGCGTGGAGCACCACTTCAAATTTGAGAAAGCATATAATGGTAAGTACATTAATAGATTAATTACTGCTAAATTTCTTTGCACCTTTTGGTGGATATAATTCACAATTTGGGATCCCCACAATTTAGTTTCAGAATGATCTCCAGCATGTGGCATGGTGCTTTTAAGAACATGTGCTTTTATTATTTCCCGAAGTCTAATTTGAAAACTTGCCTATTTGCATTGGTAATTTGTAGGTATTTAGGGATCACAGTATTTTAATTTAAATGGAATGGGAATGTTCATTTCCAAAGCATATTTGCTCACTGGATCCATTACTATGTTTCCATGCGGAATTGAAATCGATTTGAGTTCACTGATTGCAGTCCACGTTTCCGTGATAAATTCAGTCTGGATTGAAACCGATTTGGATACAGGCAAGGTGATCTATTTGCATTTATGTCCTAACCTGTTAAACATTTTTGGTATTTATTGTTTATGCCAACAAACTTACGTTGGTGTTTTTAAACACACAAGCCGTGTGTGGGCAAAGTTTGAGAGGTAGAACTGGAACTTAAAAATTCAATGCCACAACTGGGATTTGAACCACAGACCTTCCGCTTACCAGGCGGCTGCTCTACCACTGAGCTAATATGGGTGGTATAAATAAAAGCAAGCAATAGCTTTTTCTCACTAATTCGGAGCAAGAGGTTGGTTTCGTATAAATAAAAACCTTCTGCTCCATCTTCTTGCAAGCTAAAGCTTCCAGACCTTGACCGCGGAGCTATTGCTCGCAAAATGGTATAAATAAAACCCTGCTTTCCTCACTCCGACAAAGCTTTTGCTGAGGTAGCTATGTAGGTACCTCAGCTTGCTCAATCAGTTAGTACCATTGCCAGGATTTCCTGCTCCTACTGTTTTAAAACAACTAGCTTATTGCCAATTAGTTTCAAATCACTTTTGGACTTCATTCTTGTTTTTAAGTTGCTTTTTTTAAGTATTTGCATCTCGCTGATGGATGTTTTAAACTCTTCCTCCAATTGTTGCTTTACTGTAGCTACTGCTAAACTTCTGCACTTACTTTCTGACAACTGTGCTTTTAATAGAATGTCTTGATTTTCCTGTAATAGATGAACAAAGCGCCTCATAAATACACCGCTTTCTTCAACCATGGTGACTGAAATACATGTTGTAAAATATAAACTCTACTCTTGGAGATATTTGCTGCTATATCAGCTCCGATGATACAAGGACATTTTTCTGAGGTGTTGTGATCTTGCCTGGTTAGAATGCGAGTGATGTCATAGTGATCTACTTTCATTACCGGAAACCTGATAATGGAATCAAAACATATACGAAAGTGCTTATACAAACATGCAGCAGGTATGAAGAGCATAATGCTCGTACAAATCAAGGTCGAATTATATCTATAAAATAAGCCTATATGAAACTCTTTCACAAAGTAGGTATAGCTTTAATTCAGATAACTCTTTTAAAATCTTAGAATTGCCTATTTTGATGTTCCATAAATTGTAATTCCCCAGTTCTAGAGCAGATCAACAGAACACCAGTAAAAGTAATCTTTCAGTATATCACTTGTAATAGACGCAGGGCATCACATTATGGGAATCTGGGTTTAAATTTATAAAAGGATAATCGCCATGTGTTGGAAGTTCGGATCAATCCCAATTACTGTTTAATTTATCCCTGCCCCCCCCCCCCCCCAAAAAAAAAAATTGACTTAAACTGTGTGCTTTAATTAGATACACATTTTTGTGTAGTAAGACTTCGTCTATCTCCTACAGTTTATCAGTTACACAAATGTGATTCAGAATGAAAAGGACTTCACAGGCTATTCCCCTGAAATTAAAGGTATACCTACATTTCAATTGTCATGTAAATATCTTAACATATATCATTTTAATCAAAATACGAGTACAGTGGCCATTTTTGAGAAAATTAAAAATTAGGAATGTTTATCCATGTAAAAGTTAGTTTTGGATGGAGGGTTTCCATAAAGTCGCACTCTTGGAGATTACTGAACTTCAATACGAAATTTGGTTTTTATAAGCGCCTTTTGATGTTCACACTTACACACATACAGGCACGCACACCTAGGGCTCTCTCTCTCTCTATTCAGAAAGGCTCAGAAGCTGTATTTCTGCTTTAATCTCAATATCGAATTATTGGGCGGAATGCATAATTCCTCTACTATACGTTTCGTGGTTGAGGAACTAAAAAATTACACAATATGTAGGGACTTGGATGCAGATATAAACAATTATAATCACTATTTTATTTATGCCAACAAATTTACTGTTGGTGTTTTTAAACACACAAGCCGTGTGTGGGCATTGAATTTTTAAGTTCCAGTTCTACCTCTCAAATTATAATCACATTTAAAGAGAAAATGTAGATTTGCTTTCGCAGCAATTGCTTCCAGAGGGAAATGAAACACGAAGGGGACCTTTTAACAGTCTGAATACATCCTAAGATGTCATCTTGCCTGCGTACGATAACGCTATAACATAATGTGAATGAGGTAATAGTGTTCCGTTCTCATTACCGACGATAACGTAATCAAAGCGATATATAGAGTAGAATATTGTACAAATCAAAACCGGGTTATAACTGAAGACTTTCATATAAAACCGACCCTAAATTTAAATTTCCATGAAATGAAACTTCTTCATCCGGTATAGCTTTAATTTGTGATAAAGTCTTATATAATCTTGGAATTGGTCCCCACAGACTCACTCTTGGAATTAGTTATTGATAGTTTATATGTATAAATGTAAAGGATATCAGTATAACGGTGCAAACACACGAGTACAAATTATCTACTTCCATATATCAGTTGATACAAGTTCTCAATACTATAAAATTAAGAAAATCACTGATGGAATTTAGAAAGTGTATGAACGTTATTGGTGGAATGCCAGGCGAATATTATTTGGCAAATTAAATAGAAATTCTTTACTTACATTTTCGTTCTTTAAAATCAGTATCTCTATCAGGTTTAACATGAATAAGTATATGGATATTTAAATGCAGCAAATATTTAAATCTCCTCCAGACATGAAAAAGGTGTGTTTGTTTACGTGTCCTGGTGAAGGTTACGGAGCTAAAGCTGTGTGTTGGAAGCAAGAGCTAGCGGAAGAGGGGAAGTTTTTATTTATACCAAATCATGACCTTTTGCTTATTCTCAACTTGCTTACCAGCTTCAGCTCACAAGCACTAGCTAGTTTTTATTTATACCACCCATTGTGACAAACTGCCAGAATGGCATCAAATTCTCAAACCAGTTCGTATTTCTCCTGGTAAACCACAAAGGCAGTCTCACATCAGAGACAAATTACCCCAATGGTGACTTACTATTGTTGGCTGTGGTGAAAAGTTAGCTTTGCTCTGTTGAACGCATCTAATATAAGTTTTCTGAAAGAAACAGTAGTCGACCCATTGTATGTGTGGCTTATGCGTCAGCATACTGTGTAATAAAGCACTACTGTATGGGTGGTCTCTTGAGTCATCAGAATAGAGCAACATTGCAACTTTTGCTTATGCGAGTTTCGTAACTTAGACTCCATTTCTTTCTTTGTTGAAATACATACGTATACTTTCCTGCTTGTAGCTGAAGGGAGAAGTGGTATAAAAAGGTATTTTTGCACCAAGTATGGATATAACCATATACAATTGTTTGGTAATTTGGAGAGCTCTAAACCCACACAGGACAATGACCTACCTTGACTTCTGACTATCAATAGCTCGCAGCCTAATTGAACAATACCACGTTGGGGGTTGAAAATCCAAAACCCCTGCACCCCTCAGACTTCAAGGAAAACATTATCCTAAAAGGATACCACCAACAGCAAAGAAGTCCCGCCCATCTCGAAAGTGTTTCGTGTGCTGCAAGAAGGGAATTCGCGAATGTGGAGATGTACCCTTGTGTGTTTATCCCTGTTTTGAGGTAAATCACTGCAGAACGAACATATTAAGGTAAGCCAGTAAAGTATATAGACTTTACTTAAATGTTTCATAAAGGGAAAACTAAAATAAGTTGAGTTAGATAAGGGATAAATAAGAGTTAAATGCACAGGACGTGTGTACACACCCATATCGCTCATCCGTCATTTTAAATGGACGTGATTTCACGTCCATATCCATATCGCTGAAGAGGTTATACCCACTCCAGTCCATTTTTATATTTAGTGTAACCAAAGAATAGATTTAATGAGAATGAGAAATAAGGTTGTCTTTGGCGTACTCAAATAGATTTTAGCACGGTAAATGTTTCCATGCAACAAAAGTCAATCCGATCCCTCTTTTAAGAAGAGGATCCAAGATTTCTAATCGATTTGGGTTTGTGTTTCCATGCGATATTCAATTTGAAATGTGTACTCAAATGGATTTCAACTGCACATGGACGTGAGGACATGTTGCACAGACAAATTGTGCATTTGGCTAAGAGATAAACAATAATTGCAAATAACATATGTGACAAAAAATGTTGAGATAAGCATTTAAAATCTTTTAAATATGTGGGATAACATAAATCTGATATAAGGTTAGGATGTACAACAGAAAGTTGTTCATGTACTGTTCTTCTGCATGGTCAGCTGGAGAGGTACAGTAAAATAATTTTAAAACTATACTTTAATCAACACATGGGTGTACCTTTTGGAAATGTTTTATAATTTCAAAGGATTCATCCAGAAAAGGTTTCTGAAAAGGAGCACTTGTTGCAGCAGTCCAAGAAAAGAAAGGCAAGTGAATGTGAAAATGGAGAAGAAAGAAAACAGCAACCGGGAGATCATTCACCACATATACAGAGGTTGCCAGTCAAAATACGGTTGACAAACTTATTGTGGGGTTCATCTGCAATGCCATACAACCCTTTTCAATAGTGGAAGAAGATTCTTTCATAAAGTTAATAAAGGGGCTAGTTCCAAATCTGAGAGTAGTGCGTTGGAAGACACTCTCAGTCAGAATCAAAGAACAATACGATACATTGAGAAAAAGGCTGGCTACAGAGCTCCTAAAAGCAAGTGCTGTTTGCACTACTGCGGATGGGTGGACTCATTTTAACAGGGCCTTTTTGGGAGTCACTGCACACTGGGTTGATACTGAAACACTAGAAAGAAAATCTGCCATGTTCAGTGTGGAAAGACTTTTGGGGCACTACCAGCATGTCTATCACACATGTCTAAGTTCTATCACACTTTTTCAAAACTCAAAAAATATGTTGACTTTGTGGTTACCTACAGGAATTTTACAATTGCTTTTATTCTTTTATAGTACAGTCAAAAGGTAGAGGAGAAGCTATTTTTAAGAAAATTGCACGCTCATCTTTTGGCAGTTGTCAAGCTTTGTGGATTAAGCAAAGGAGCACAATTGTGGTAGACGCCATTCATTCAGCATTCCAGAAGTACCTTACGACACCTAATGCTACCAGATGGAATAGCATATACGACAGTGTTAAGTGCCTTGTGTCTGAAATAGAGAAACATGGTGCGACTATGCTGGATGAGTTGACAGACAAAATCGGACTTTCTCGTTTTCGACCAGCAGATTTAACATTGGGCATGAGGGATGTAAGAGGGCAATCTAATGAATCTCCCTAGTTCACTTTAAATGCCATGCAAAGGTTAATGAATAGAGCCTGGGTTTTCCATGCAATTGCAGTACTTTGGTTACATTTCTCCAATACTGTAATTGTTAATTGCAAATAATTATACTTTTTTCCGTGCATATTTGCACATTTTCACCTTCTTAGGAAAAAATCCATGCAGTGTATATTTTGGACTAAGTTTTATGCAATATGACCTTCAACTTCATGCCATCTTGTATCGTACACTAGATTAAGAAAAAAAGCCCTGGCACTACAGCCCATGAAGGGCCAAGCCTTACTGCCAGCTGCTGCGTCCCCCACCTCAGCCGATTACAGGCTTCATTGGTGGGATGCAGCATTGGAGGGTGGTACATGGCCAGCATTCCGATCTCTCCCGGCCAGTTATATGGTCTTCATGACTTGGGGCCGCTACTTTTCCATCAAGTAGCTCCCCAATTGGTTCCCCCAGGACCTAACGAGGCTGAGTGCACCCCATGCTAGACCTCCCAGAGGGGATAAAATCCCCATGCTGGTACTGGGGATCGAACCTGGGTCCTCTGCGCTAGAGGCAAGCGTGCTACCAACTGTGCTACGGAGATGGTCGCACACTAGATTACTCAACATTAAATGGCTAACTTCAACACTAAATAGTACTTTTAATTTCTGTTTCTCATCATAATTATAAGCCTGTAAGTTGTATTCCTTCCACAATACTCTTACTACGGCAAAATGTTATTATAATTTCTAGCTTCCTGAAAAATAGGATTATGATTTTGCAAAGTAATTGTAATTTTACTGATTGCTTTTTAAAAAAGTAATTTGTAATTTACTTAAGTAAGATCTTTGCTATTGAGGCGGGTTTTATAATAAAAGATGGGCAACACATATCAGCGTGAATATAGCAGCAGGAGTAATGTTTTTACTAAAAGGTGGAAAGTTTGTTATAGCAGACGCTACTCTTATCTGCAGGGTCGACGGTCGAAGAATGGAATGCAAAAGCCAACGTTCTTTTATCACAAACACATTTATTCGTTATTTACACTTCTTATCACAATTTCAATTAGTTAACAACTTTTAAATTTCGACAGCGTCTACGCTGGTTAAAAGTTTGGGTGTAATTTACATGTTCACACACCATCAGCAATTATACGTCCTCCCACTTTGAGCTCGCAGACGCTAATGAATCTAGTTCTGAGCGTCTCTGACGCAACACCGCCATTCTTATGTATTCATCCGCGCAACAGTTCTCATTGGTTGAACTCAAAGTGACGAGAAGACATTGGATCTTGAATATCAAAAAGAAATAGGTCCCTGATACACCCAAATTAAAAGAATTAAAAATTTACACACTCTTACAAAAATATTTACATGAACAATTTTCTATTAGTCAATATTCTGTCTCATATGCCCCTTGTTTTGTTTTTCAAGTTGTCACCTTATTTACAATCTTGAAACACAATACAATACTTCTCCCTACTCCTATGATTCAATCACTTTGTACAATTTTTTTTTTTTTTTTTTTTTCAGTCTTCTTCATTGTTTGTCTTTGTCCTTCGTTTTGACATGATACAGCATGTCTTTATAAACTTCACATATTCGATTACTACACAATGCATTCGGTTATTATACAATACATATCCAGTTATTGTAGAACATACCCAGTTATCATATCATATATGTTGTTATTATACAACACACCTTCAGTCATTATACAATACATATTCAGTTATTGTACAACACATTTGATTACTATACAACATGTCCAATCATTACACAATACATATTCAGTTATTGTACAATATATCCTGCTATCACATCACATATGTTCTGTTATTATGCAATACATATTCAGTTATTACACAATACACATTCAGTTTTGGCATAAAGCATTTAGTTATTACTCAACATATTCAGTTATTACACAATATATCCAGTTATCATACAATACATATTCAGTTATTGTACAACACATATTCAGTTCTTATACAACACATACTCAGTTATTGTACATTTGACATTGACACAAATATAATTTAAGTGTTTCATGTGGTTTTTGACTTGTATTCATTGCTATGAGGAGAGAAAAACAGGATACAAATTTTGAGCTAATGATTATGATCTTATTTATGGCAATACTTTATTCAGTTCTTTGCCTTCTTTGTCTTATAAACTTGTTATGTATAGGCAGGTTGTTGAGTCGGTTCTTAAATTCTAATGTTACTAATGGTACTAATTTTCTTAATTGGGTTATTATTCATTGTTGTTTGGTTCAACATTTCTTCGAGCTTAGCATTGGCTATATTCATCTTAATTCATGGGCATTGTTTTTCTGATTATGGTTTTCCTCACTTCACTAATTGTCATTTCTTTGTCTCTTATTTTTATAAGAGAAAACTTCTATACTTACAATTATTCTGTAATTGTATTATTTTTCTTCTCCATTTACCCTCGACATCTTTGTGTCGAAATATTATATCTTTTTCACCATAATTGATTCATTTTTATTTTTGTCCCTGACATCCTTATGTCAAAAACATATTATCTTCCGTCGCTATGATTCATTTATTTAATGACAATCAGTGTCCTCATCTGTTTTTTGTTAACAATGCTCTTTGTGGTCGATATAGCCAATGACTATTGATTTTCTTCCTTGTTGTAATTCCTAATCTGAACATAATTTTCTATGAGTAACCCATTAAAAATTGTTATCTTCTTTCATCTCTACTACTCCTGCCTTACACATTCGTTGACAAAGACTATTTGGTCCTTTCTTTGTATGGCTTCAATTTATTTTTGTGGTATCTTCCTACCAACTTGCCATTTGTATTCTGTAGCTCATACGTGTGGTCACCCAGCTGTTTTGTTATGACCAGTGGTTCCATCTCTCTCTTCGTGTAGTCATCATGGTGTCGATGTCAATTGTAAGTTGCTGAGATATTGTTGTTTGTCATCCACTCGGTTGGGACGAACTTAGTTGTTGTAATTTCCCTGAGTGTTGGTGGTGGTGGTTGTTTCTGTATTTTGTGCAGTATCTGCCCTATTTGGCACATCTTCTTCTACTTCCTGCTGTCTTGTGTTGTTAGTGTACCATTGGTCTCTGCCCCTTTGGCGTGAACCTGTCATATGACGGTCTATGGTTGTTCAAGTGTTCCCTACTGAATCGCATGTGATTCACTTGATGGGTATGGTCTCCTGGTCTTCCACGATCATATGTATATGTTTTATATCTCGATTCACCATTCGGTATTGTGCCGTGGTACCGCTGTCTTGTGTTCTCCATCCTCTCGCCATGATTATGTGGTTGTGGGAAATGGTGTGCCCCTCTCCCCCTTTCATGGGTACTCCTAGTATTTCTATGTTCTCCCTCACTCTGGTTGTTCGTAGTCGTGTTCCGGTTTAGGATGGGTGAGTTTGGGTGACCGTTCCTATGTCTATGCTCATTAGGCCGACCATTTTGTGTTTCGAAGGCTGTCAGCAGTTCTATCATATCTGCAAAATCTACTGGCCTCGCAACAATTAATCCTGTTCTCACTGTGTCTGGGAAATGTCTTGTTATGCTGGCAATTAGTTCTGCCTCCGACAAGTTGGGGTCTAATAGCTTTCCTTTGTTGGCTACTTTCATAAAATAATCGACTAGCGACAACCCTTTGGTTGGATCGTATCTACCTGTCGCTAGCTCTACCCTAGTTTGGTTTTGTTTAGCTGGGCCCCAATACCTTGATAGGAATAAATTTCTGAATGAGCTATAAGACTCATGACCAGCTAGTGTTAACCTGAGCCATTCTAATGCCTTGTTTTTTAAGCTTTTCTTAACTATCATCATCCTAAGCTCGTTTGGTATCCTTTTCACTTTAAAGTATTCTTCCATCTCTTTAACAAAGAGTTTTGGATCGTCTCCCTTCTCCTCGTCAAATGTAGGTGGTGTGATTTCATGTAATATGCTGTTGGTGTAACATGTGTTATGTGTTGTGTCATTGTTTGGTTGTGAACCTCTTTCTCTGTATGGTGAGTCAACATTTTGTACATTACTCAAATAACTCTCATCTTGTACATTACTTACATCTAAATCATCTTGTCTTTGTAATGCCTTCACAACATCATTTACATTAGCCAAATTTTCTTTCCCTTTTTTCATTTCTTCACAAATTGATTTTAAATCATTCTTTATTTCTAAGTGGCTTTGTTTCATATCATTTATAGCATCCTGTTGTGAAAGCATCATATCATTCATTGTCTTAATTTTAGGAATTACAATTTGTTCTACAGTTTCATTAATAATGTCTTTCTTTACTACCTCAATCTCTTTCCTTAATTCCTCAGTTATTTCTGCTTTTACATTTGTTATCTTACAGTCTACACTTGTATTACATTCTGTTATTTCATCCCTACATCTAGCAATTTCTCCTTCTAACACAATTTTATTTTCTCTCATCTCTGATTCTATCTTTCCCATCCTATCTCCTACAATTTCTATCCTAGCTTCTAAGGCTTCCTTTGTTTCATTTAAGTTTTTGTGAACTAATTTTAAATTAGTTTCCATTACTTTCATATTTTCTTTACACTCCTGTCTTCCTAATTCTATTTTCTGTTCTAGGTTCTGTCTACCTAATTCCATTTGCTGTTCTAAGTTCTGTCTACCTAATTCCATTTTCTGTTCTAAGTCTTTTCTCACTTCCTCCATTTTCTGACCTAAACTTTGTTCTATATCCTGTTTCAATTCTATGTTATTTTGTTTCATTTTCTGACCTAAACTTTGTTCTATATCCTGTTTCAATTCTATGTTATTTTGTTTCATTTTCTGACCTAAACTTTGTTCTAGTCTTTCAAACATCATCATCATTAACCTTTGGTCTTTGCTTATTTCCGCCTGTTCCTCACTCTCTAATCCTATCTGATAACTAGGCCTATCTGCCCCTTCCCCCACTCCTGTTTCTATCTCTTTTCGCGACATTTTAATTCCTTTATCTAATTCATTTAATGTTGAAAGTCCTGCTACTTTGCCACTTCTAAGTAGCATTAATAAATGGAAATAAAATAAAGACAAAAATTTTGGATCCTACTTTTTTTTCTGCTGGTTCTTCGTCCAGTTATTTACGTCTCCTGGGTAGTTGGCTTCGCCAGATGATCTCCGGTGTTTTTCCCACGTTGATTCTCCGTGTATCGATGTTTTGTTGATATCAGTCGATGGTCTAATGGCGTCTTTTTCCTACGCGATGAGATAGCGTCATTCGATGTTAACACTTCGTAATTTTGCATTCCATTCTAAATTCGCGCTCCACATTGGGCAAGCTATTTGAGGCGGGGTTTTATTAATTAAAGGATAGTCAACACATATCAGCGTGAATATAGCAGCAGGAGTAATGTTTTTACTAAAAGGTGGAAAGTTTGTTATAGCAGACGCTACTCTTATCTGCAGGGTCGACGGTCGAAGAATGGAATGCAAAAGCCAACGTTCTTTTATCACAAACACATTTATTCGTTATTTACACTTCTTATCACAATTTCAATTAGTTAACAACTTTTAAATTTCGACAGCGTCTACGCTGGTTAAAAGTTTGGGTGTAATTTACATGTTCATACACCATCAGCAATTATACGTCCTCCCACTTTGAGCTCGCAGACGCTAATGAATCTAGTTCTGAGCGTCTCTGACGCAACACCGCCATTCTTATGTATTCATCCGCGCAACAGTTCTCATTGGTTGAACTCAAAGTGACGAGAAGACATTGGATCTTGAATATCAAAAAGAAATAGGTCCCTGATACACCCAAATTAAAAGAATTAAAAATTTACACACTCTTACAAAAATATTTACATGAACAATTTTCTATTAGTCAATATTCTGTCTCACTATGTAATTGTAATTGAGCCCAGTTACTTTTTTTTTGTACTTTTCCCATCACTGTACGTGGCTCATTATACACTCAATAAAAGTTTGCTTAGCAACTAGGTACCTAGCATAAACACTTCCATAGTTAAACGTCATGGCTATATTCACAACATTTTAAAACCAAGATAAAGTTTTTTTAATTTCAAATGAAAAAAGGCTAATAGAGAATTTATATTTGGAAAATAAGTACCTTTAGCCATACAAATACTTACGTGTATGTGGTTTCGGAGAATCTCCTGTGCCAGTTTCGTACAAATGTTTGCAGCTTAACAAAGGAACATTGCCAATTATTATAGGTAGCTTAAGCAGCTTAGTTGTTTCCTGGGAAGAGCTTGAAGATGATCCAACATAAAGCTGTAATGAAAAGCGAGTTTATGAAGTCTGGTCCTAAGACATCTCCACATGTTTACTGTATTATAACTCACTTATGATTCTATTGCCAGCATATTTTTCTTCACTTTACTATTAATATATTTAGGCAGTTTATTTTACAGTTTATTTTCACTATTCAGATTTCTTGTGAAAAAAATCTTGTCAGAGGATATGGTCGGTGAATTTATTTTGATAATTCTCCCGGTCAGGTCGGTGAGACCCGTAAACCAACGACAGGTGTGGTCCTCCAGACATTCTGGGGGTTGTGAGAGAGCGATGTGACCGCCAAAACATAAAAATATGGTGCTCTCTAAAAAGCGGTTACTATTACTGCTATTGCTCTCTTCAATATCATCAGTGAAAAATATTGGAGAGCAAGAGGATTAATGACTTCATTGTCAGAAATCCAGCATTAGCTAACAACAACAACAACATTTTACAGTATTTGGTATTAAGCACTGTAACAATATGTCAAGTTCAGTTAGCTTTTGTCTGTCTCAACTTCCTTTAGCAACAATGGGTAAAAGCTAGCCTCAGTAAAAACAAGTATAACAAGGAAATCTATCATTGCACATCATTGATGACATAGTACTACTCAGTCTTTTGACATTTTCCCTACGCTGTATTGACTTGGTATCCTGACTTCTCCATCACACCCCCTGTGTGATGATCATGCTGACATGAATATCACCTGAAATCCTGCATTGCACTTCTCTCTGAGAAGAGTGTTATTCAGAAATATTGGAAAGCTAGACTGCCAGTGGTTTTGTTGCCAGATGCAAGGCATTGAACATTTTCCCTACCAGAAAGGTTTTTTTTATCATTTTAAAGAGTTTTCTATTCACACAAACAATCCTTGGGATTTCTCTGTTATTCTGGTTGAAAAGTAAAATATATATTACATAAAAGACTATACATATTTTCACATAAATCTTTCTTTTGAACGCTGCTAGGGAATGTTCTACTTAACTTTGACACAGTAAAAATGTATGAACATGCTCAAATCCTCATTTTTGTGTTCTTTTTTAAAATATTTGACATCCCTTTTAACAACTCAGGTCTGGGAATGAAATAATGCTTAAGAGAGACTGGGGTACATTGATCTGAGAATTACCTTGCATTTGTCTCACAAGGATAAGGAAGAACACCAGATAAAAAGGTACCCTCGCAACTCACCCCAACTGAGATTTGAGATGTGGGGTGAATTGTCTATTTACAGGCATACAAGTATATTTTCAAATGGTAAGAAATAAAATTTATTTTGTAGCTGTTTAGAGGACTATTGCTGACCTAGAGTTGATCTTATATTAAGAGGCCATAAGTAGCAAAATCATAGGGAAAAAGAAGGAATAAGCTGTAAATGACAACATAATAGAACAAAGAAAAAAACTGAAGACCATTAAAGATACAAACCTGCAACTAAAGATGGAATATGAAGAAATAAGAACAGACTTGCGTGAATATAACTAAATCAAAGAGGTCATGGAAAACCAAACAGACCTCAAGAGAAGAGATCTCAAAGGAAGCTATAAAATTCTATAGCCAGTTGTATGCCAGTACAACACAGAACACATTACCCAACATGAACCAACTCACAGGATCCACAGAAGACATTCCAAGCATCCTCCCAAACGAAGTAAGAGTGCTATAAAAGGATAAGGAAGGGTAAATGTCCAGGCGATGATAATGCCTACAATGAATACCTAAGCTTAAGAGAAGAAGAATTAACACCAATAATTACAGTGCTATTCAACAAGATCATTACAGAGGAGGAAATACCAGTAGACTGGGGGAAAAGTGTGACTATATTGTTACACGAAAAAGGGACTAGAGACAACATAAATAACTACTGACCAATTAGCCTATCTTCAAACCTCTACAAACTATTTATGAAGATAATATATAAAAGGCTAAAGAAAACGCTAGATGACAACCAATCAACACTTTGTGATGTTCAATTCCGGGCTGTTAGGACAGTCCATCAGAAACATCAACACAACTGTAGCTGCTGCTGGGATAATATGACTTCTATATCGCTGCCAACGAGCTGTAAACAATGCTGCATACTATATTGAAGAATTGTAAACTATCACCTGTATACTAGTAATAAAAAATAGTTACCATTATTAAAGTTATATTACTTAAGTCTATATTACCAAAAGTGAAAAGTTTCCTTTAATTTCCAACACAGTTTTGAAAATTCCTTTGTTATAACCTGAAAAGGCATATTATACTCACATATAGGTGATGAGGCATATTATACTCACATATAGGTAATACCGAATATCAATAAGACTGCAGTTTGTCATTCCTGATGGTACTAAAGGAGGAATCTGAAGTGGAAAATCCCTCCATACTTGAGATTCTTGAGGCATTATAGCTCCACGGACTGCTTCTATAACAGGTCTCTTGCTCTGTCTTGAAGTACCACCAGAAGTATACTGAATCACCTGTTCAATTAAATGAAAATAGCTTTAAACATGAACTATATAAAAGAAAATAGCAACAAAAAATGTAGTAAAAGAATTTCAGAATGTAATAGCTAACAATTCATTTAAACTATACATACAACTTTCTTTTTGTTTTCGTTTTTTGGTTGTTGCTTTCTACTACAATGAATACCTGCAATCTTATCGCACCCTTTGATGCTGCAAGGTTAAATATTTGAGCAGCACAATAATACACTTATAGGCAATGAATGTTACATTGATGGAATTTTAGCACATTTTAGCATGATGCACATTTGTATGTGCTGTGGCATTTTTTGTATGCCCTTATCACAGACTCTCCCACCACATTGTGCAGGTAGCATTCGACCTCGTTTATCAACTAGTCAATCTGAAATGCATTCCACCCAAGTATGACTTCAACTACAGTTGAAAATCTCTAGATGGTAATATATCTAGGAGTTATTTCCGGGCTGTTATGCCGTGGTCTGCTGGAGTTTCAGTACCCAGACATTTTGTCCACAACTGTGGCGGACATCTTCAGTGGCACGATCGTAGTCCCCTCGGAGAAGTTAACACTACGATGTGCCCGAAATGACCTCATCAATTCATTTTTTTTTCTATTTGTAAACAGTGCAAATAATTTTTCATGCCACTGTCTCTCCTAGAGTGGTCAACCCAGAAGATTCAGGTTAGATTTCCTGCTGTGGCAGGGTATCTTTTCTCCTAATCAAAATCACTGCCTGCTCTCCATAGCATCTGTAATTATCATTGTTAAGTGCATTTAGTAGTAAAAATGAATGAAACTAATATTATGAAAAACTATGGTTTAGAGAGCAATAACACCATCTAGTGTTCTTAAAGTTGGATTGCCAAATGCTATCATAGGAGTTAAAGAGGGCCTAACATAAAAAATAAAATAATAAAAGAATATAGAAAATACATAGTGAGTTACAAACAAGCAAAATCTGTACAAATTAATGACCTCAAAAGTTCCACATTCAGTGACAACTTTTCTTTTCATAATGGCAATAAGCTTATTGTAACAATAACAGCAAGTTTATTGTAAATTTAAATATACCAGGACATCAAGTACAGTAAATGTGACTTCATTTCAAAAATAATATTTTAAAATATAAATTGGAAAATAAACGTGAAACTTAAATATCTGCCATGGCAAGAAAAAGAATTATGAAATGAAGAGCATGCTGTTCTCTTGTTTACTGAACTGATGTTCTCCTGGATGCTTCAACAACAAAAGGAATGAATGACTTGCCAGTAAGTTGATTTTGCCTAATTAGTAACAAATTTTGTTGTTGTGATATGCTTTAAGTAATCCTTTAAACTATACATTTTATAACATAATACTAATAGTAATGATGATGATGATGATGATAGAATCTTGCAGTTACAAAAGAATTGGTACTTCCCTTTGAAATACAATGTCACATTAGCTGTTAAGAAGTGTCATGTAATTTCATTTGAAGGTTTTATCTTCCCGTGTAGGGATGTAGCAACTCCATCGTCTGGCCTTCAGGTCGCCATCAGCCAACACAATGTCTGGGGTATAACTGGACCACCCTATCTCAGGGGACATAAATATGGGACCTGGTCCTCCTGGTTGGTGGTTTAGCTTAGGGATGACCATGTGCTATGTTAACAAGTATTTTCAAATAATGCCTTACAATGTAGTTAATCTAACTGCCAATATATCAGGTATATCCTAAGCTAGAGTGAAATGAAATTCAATTTTTATTTATGGATGCTCTTTAACTACTATAGTTCATTTCAGCATACAAGGGTCACTACAGTAGGCAAGAGCTAACCTGGCACTTGACAGATAGCTGATTCATTCATCTGCAAACGAGGCTAACCTTTTCTCGCCCAATCGACTAATCATTGCGCAATGTGTTTGTAACATGATTGGACAGATAGGGCTATCCTCGTTCACAGGTAAGTGAGTCAGCTAGCTGTCAAGTGTCAGGTTATTTCTCGCCGACTGTAGATATGTATTGAGGCAGCAAAATATGAAGGCTTTCAGAACCATTTTGCTTATCTTAGTTTCTCAAAGTATTCTCCCTGGCACTGTATGCTGCATTCCATCCTCCAGAAGCACTTCTGAAGCTTCCATGCCACTCAGTTTCCGGCACTGGAGATAGCTCCTCTTCATATGCAGTTAGTGACCTTGAAGTCAGTTCTTCACCATAGGGAACAGGAAGATGTCACATGGTGCCAGATGGGGACAACAGGGTGGATGAGCCAATAGTTTTGCATCAGTTCTTTGCACAAACTTTTGTTACATTAGCAAAGTGAGCTGATGCATTGTCATGATGCAACACTATGCCTCTTAGTCCTGTCTTTGGACGCTTTTCTTGGATTTTTTGAAACACTTTTAGAACACAAATTTGTGTATATAATTTTGCAGTAACAGTTCTCTGATTTTTGAGTACAACTGTTGCAAATGACCACTTGTGGAGAAGAAAGAAACAATCTTTTTTTTCCAGCACTCCTTGCTTTCTTGACTTTGATGGGTGAGTGGTCATCTAGGAACACTCAAATGGGCAACTGGCATTTTGTTTCAGGGTCAAACTGATTGATCCACATTCCATCACTAATAAAAATATCTGAAACGCAGCGAAACTCTCCACAGTTAAATCTTTTCAGGCATTTCTTCACACCATTCCACCCTATGGAGCTTTGTACTTCAGATAAATTATGGGGCACCCATCTTGAAATCTTATTTATACAAAGGTGTTGATAAAGGATAGTTGAAATACTCAGCAAACTAGTCCCTACTGACAACTCAATGTCCTTGTAGATTAGTCTTGGAACTCTCCTAATCCTTGTTTCCACAGACGTGATGCTTTTCTCAGCCACTAATGTTGCTGGTCTGCCACCCTTCTCTTCATCTTTAAGAGATTTCCACCCCCTTTTAAATTCTGCAAACCAGTGGAATACAGTGACACATGACAGAGAATAGTCCTCAAACAACCCCCCTCAAGTTCTCAAGTGAATGCATTTCATTTAAGTCACATTTTAGGTCTTTCAAAATCACTTCAAGAAAATTATATCTTTAAATCTTTATTGCACTTGAAAAATCATTGATCTCTCTAAACCTCCATTGCACTTAAAACACCAATCACACTTTCCAGACTTCAAACATAAACTGAGCAAAAATGAATGATGCAACAATGGTCTGCCTGCTACCGTTAGATTACCAATGAGTCAGCACCAATGCTTTCCTCAAGGGTGAACAATCTTCCATGTCTCAATACACAACTAATGACCCTCATATCAACATTGGATTCACACATTAGTATCCCCATTGCTAGCAGAAGGGCATATATTTTAAAGTGCTGTAATCTTTCTCAGAAAACACTGGAATTGTTATCAAACACATTCCTTAAAACCTCATTCTCGTGAGAGGAACACAGTAGTTAAGTAGAAATAGATCTATTTACACCATCATGGTCTGCCATGTGCTACTGTCTCCTCTTTCACCTCCAGACAGCATAAAACCCCTCAGACATTATCTCATCAGAGGCCTACAGTACTTATGTATATATTCACTTTCAAGATGTTCTGTACTCAGAGGTCTCCAAGATTACCAATGAATGTACTAAATGCAAACTAACCCAATATAAAGTAAATTTCACTATGAGTATATCAAAATATACATGTAAATAGGTATAGTTTCATACTTCATGTTTATTATGCAACATACACATTGGGTGAAGAAATTGCATTTGCTATTGCATACCTGCATCAGTGTTGCTTTTACGTAACTAATAGGAGTGTTATTGTCATTGTTGATTTCTGCATTTATCAGTATGCATTCTCCTGGAACATATCCTCTTCTTGCAATGCTGAGCACTGCAATTAAAGTATTATTACCAGTGCACAATGCACACTTTTGCACATGGGCCCAGTCTGTAACTGGCAGCTGTAAATAAATAAACAAAAGAAAATCAATAAACAAAATAAAAAGAATTGGAAAATTGCTATTTTCTGCTTGCTGGATTAGAGTAGACTAACTCTTTCACTGTGGATGTCAGAACAGTTCTGTCAGCACTAAACACTGCTCTCCTTACAGATGATGCAGCACTGCTCATGCATAGAAGTTGACAACACAATTTTCACACAAAGAAAGGTTAAGATTTCAGTGTGAATGTTGTAGTAGTTCCGTCAGCATTAATCACTGCTCTCCTTGCAGATGACGTAGCATTGCCAATGCATAGAAGTTGACAAGACAACTCACACACAAAAGACAAAGGTTAAGATTTCACTGGATAGCCATCAAACACATCAACAACAGTGATTCTGGACCAAGTACTGACCCTCAAGAAAACACTGTGGCCAGTGACAAACAGCCCGAAACAGCAGGCCCAATCACCAATCGTCACCTGCTCATTGGCCAGGGCAACGCACCCCTTCCCACCTAACAATCACCCGTGAAGCCTTAATTAATGATGGTAATTGTTGTTTTAAGCCAACCAACTTACTAATGGTTTTAAACACACAAGTCGTGTGTGGGCAATGTTTTAGAGGTGGAATCAGGACTGAAAAGTTCAATGCCCTAGCCAGGATTTTTCAGTGCCGATTCTAACTCAAAGACATTGCACACAAGGCTAGTGTGTTTAAAACCATCAGGAAGTGGTTGGCATAAAATAACAATTACCATCTAAAGGTTATTTAATTGAAACATGGGACATAAAGTACTTAAGATTGTAAGCCACCCTTGGGGATATTCTATAGAAAGAGTCCCGTGAGAGTTTCGTCTAAGTCCCACTTGCCAGTGTGAGCGAATTCTTACGAAAGTTGCAGAAGTTGCAGTGTTAATTCAACGCTGCCAACAGCACCATTTCTCCATTAATTTGTTGCCAATCTTAAATTTGAATGTTTTAGCGGGACCTGGCAGTATGCTAGTGAATTGTTAGAAGCAAGTTGTGAGCGTGCATTGAATCGCTTCATTAGCGCAGTAGATTTAGCGCCTTTGTGTTATAATGAGGAAGAATGTATACAATTCCTCTACGACGAGGGCCTGCTGAGAACCCAAATGCTATGCAGGGAATGTAATGCCGTGTTACACCCCATAACAAAAATTAATTAGTGTTAATTAATTAATCAGTGTTAGTTCAGCGCTTCTGGTGGAGTTTTTTTAGTGGGTAGTGCCCTAGGGCGAAGCCTACAGTCCCCCCTTTGGGCCATCCCAGCCAGCATTTCGTAGACCCAGTAACAAGGCAATAACGAGTGAGTGAGTGATTAGGGTTTAAGGGCCCGTCGACAGCTAGGTCATTAGAGCCCCGGCAATAACGATAATGTACACAATAATGCACACAACAATAGTATGGAGTCGCGCTAGCAATATATCTGTGTGGGCAATAACGATAATGTACACAAGAATTGTATGGAGTCGCGCTGGTGGTATAGATTAGGCGATGTGCACGCGAGTGTTTAGTGTGTTGGCAACAAAAACTAGTGTGGTTGAAAAAGCAATGTTGGCAGATGTGAAAATCATCTGCTAGTGACAGCTAGCACATGCAGCGCAACCTAGTGGCGATTCTGCTAATGACTGTTGGCGCATGCGCAGTTAGTAGCTTCGGACTTAGAATTTGGCAGGCAAGTGCTACGGGACTCTTTCTGAAGAAGAGCCACCCTTGGGGTATTTATCTCAGAGATTCTCTAGTGGTCTACCAGGAAAGTACAAATTGGTTGGAAAATTTGTCATACTGGTAAGTTGCCATGGTGGCTCAGTGGTTAGAGCAGCCACACGTGGAGTGGAACATTCGTGGTTCAAATCCTGGCTATGGCATTGAATTTTTCAGTCCTGATTCTACCTCACAGATTATGAATGCCTGATAACGGGAACAGAAAGTTCAAACTTGGCCAAATCTTCTTCCCCATTCCCAAGGACCAGGAAAGCTTTCTGTCTATTGTGAACGCTCCCATTAGAATACTTCTTCTTCCTCTTCAATCTCCCTGTTCTACCACTATCGTGATGTGCCTCAGATCCAAGGCTCAAATTTTCCTTTTGAATCCACCTTTACTTAAGGTGGGGGATTACCCCAATGCTTAAGGTCCCTGTTTTATCCCCAGGATACTCAGGAGATCTTCAGCTCTTGAGGTAGGGATTAAGCATTTCCTCTCAACCCCGAAAGGTTTCGGCTTTCCCGCCAATACTTGGGAGGCTGTTTACAGTGGTTTCCCACTGGGCGATGGGGTCGCCACTTTCCTGCACTGCCATTTGAATAAATGTACTTCAAGTTTCTTGTTCTAGTTACCATTATTACTACCAATAGTTGTGAACCAGCCTTGGTTTTGTAAGAATGTTAATAGAACAATGACTGGTTTCTTGGAATATCAGTATTTTACATTGAATTCAAGGTTTTCATAATCCCTCTGCACTAGAATCACAATATGGCCTGGTCAGGCTGCCTCAAAATACAAATCCACACATTTCATTCTTGTTGTCAGTATAATCAATACTGGGGATTTTGTATTATTTTTAAACCCCACCCATTTTCTTTTACTTCATTTCTTTTTAATAATAAAAACTCGTCCACTAATTTTGATGGGAGTATGATTTATTATATAATAATATCTTCTTGCAAAGATTATTTATCAGAGCACCATTTGAAAAAAGATTTAAGGTAGATAATCATTAACAGCTATCTGCAGACATAATTACCTTGCTTTTGGCTACAGTATTTAAATCTACAATTGCATTCACAGTGAAAAATGCTCTTGTTTGGTAACTCTGGGCCACTGTATCCACAAATGCTGAAATACTGTATCTAATATGTCCCTTGCTTGTTTCAAATGAAGTTGGTAAATCTGTAGGCAACACGTACGTGAAAGGAAATTCAAAATTTCCTGCCTCATAAGGTTGCTTTACATTTTCTCCATCTGTAAAAAAGAAACAGTAAAAAGATTATATTTTGAAATGATAGCAAAAGAATAGAGTATTTATTTCACCATTATAAAAAAGTACTAAGGAATCTTCAGTCACAGGAATCAAAGTTCGTTTTCCAATCTGCTTTCCAGATTTTTAGCCCAGGTAGCTGTGTATTGCATTGTAAATCTTGTGTGGCTTCTTTAACTTGAGTGATGAGATCTTTTCTATCTACAAGGCACAGTTTTGAATAAATCAATCTTACTCATTAACATCTGTTGTTCAAGATCTAAATTGTAAGTTTTGAATTTTTACTTTTCTTGCATTTTTATCTATTATTCTGGACAAATTCAAGCTTTTACACACAAATAAATCCATTAACAAATAATAAAACATTCACATCACCAATACAACATAAATTAATGATATTCAAATAACAGTTTAACCAATAACAAATTTGCCCAAAATAAACTTACGACAGACCACATATTAACTGTAACAGTTGGAAGCAGAAAAGTGTTAGTCAGGAATGTTTATATACTTAATTATAAAGTACTTAAAACATAATATTTTGAGTAAATGTCCACTCACAACTTAATTTATAACTAGGGCTAGGATTTCTCAGTAAATAATTTGTTTGCATCCCAATACAAACTTGAAACTGGATATTCACAATGGAGCAAATATGTTAAGTTTTATTGCACATAAAAACTCATATTTTCTGATTTTTTAGGTAAATAATTTTTTTTGGATATTCACATAAATTATACAAAAATCAAATAAGGGAAGCTTCTTTTCAAATTTTTTCACATATTTACATAAAGTCTGATAAAGCAGAGCAGAATTATATTCAACATGTCACTGCTTTACATTGGCTGGATGTTGCAATTTCTTATTCAGCATTGGAAAAACTGATATGTTAGCTATGTTAGTATTGTTTAAGTCGGAAGAAAATATAAGTATCCTGCTTTCTCAAGCGATACGTGCCTGCAAGAAATAATGGAGAATTCCTCTACTGAAATGTGCTTGATTAAGCATCTGTTACAGCTTCCCAGCCTGGCTAGTGTACAGTCCATTTGCATTCTTTTCAGTCAGGGCTTGAAGGAGGGGGAAGGGTTTGGGCAGCTCTGACCCTCCCACCATGGCATGTAAGGCATATGGTGGTTATGTGTCAGATGTGAGAAGTTGTATCAGGGTTATGATATCTTCCTTATTATGTAACATGATCGTGAACTTTATTTACAGTATCTATTTGGCTGAAAACATTGAAAATCAATGTGATTGTAAATAAGAAACCTGAATCTAAAGGCCAGAGAAGATATCAGTGACGTAGAGTAACCTGTGTACATGAAGAGTAAATAATACAGTAAAATTCTAAAGTAAGAACAAATTAGAAACTAAAAACTTCACTTATCTTAGTAATGTTGCAAGTTATAGCTATATAGCTTTGAGAATGAGTTGGAGTCAACTCGAAACTTGAGTCAGTTTTTGCAAAAATAACTTGCAACATTACTAAGATAAGTGAAGTTTTTAGTTTCTAATTTGTTCTTACTTTATAATCTTGTTGCTTCACTGTTAATAGCTTCATTTTCCTTAATACAGTAAAATATTTACCATATTTTATTGTACTAGTTATAACATTAAATTAATGTAACATAAATGGTCAATATCTGAAAATATAGTCGTCTGGTAGATCGATTACCAGGGGCTGGCTGTTTTCAATTATATCTTCAAAGAAACTAGTTACCTTGAAAGAAACGATATTTGTTTTCTAGTTCAGCATGGTGTATGTAATGATTAGGGCCTGGACCTATATGCACATCAAATATATGCATGCAAATATGCACTAAAAATGTAAGAATATGTAGTGATAAAGTAAATATTTTATTTTAACTCACCAATACATACGTCATTCCTTTTCGAATGATGAATCACAGTATGTTACCAAAAATCTGTTTTGAGGAGTTAAGGATTTTCTATTGTTCTCATCCAAAGATTAGCTGTATGAGCTGTTGCACAGTCTTGTTGAAAAAAGCAAAATCACGTTCCCTCTCGGTTGATTCTTAAAAAAGGGGGCAAAATTGTATACACGTACGTACGACTCTTTTTTCAAATGAAAATGAAACAAAGAAGAAAAAAGCATGTTTTGTACTCACAAGACATTGGATGGTATCGATAAAATTGAACAATCTCTCCAGGGAAAATCTCGGGACCAAATCGGAGTAAACTATATATTTTGCAAAAGCAAAATCTCTGTTTCGTATTAATAAAAACTGTTGTGGAGAGTATTTTCTCCATACTGTCTGTTCACCACCTCGTGGTCTAAGGGGATGAGGGGCAAGGGAGAGACATATCACACAGTGTAACCTTAGTTTTGTAAACATCCGCGTAATCGTTCTGTCAACGGATCTCCAATATTACTCGCGCTATATTTACTCGCTGCTAATTTCACTTAATTTCAGTTGTAAAACCGTACTTGTCACTAGTTTTGTGTGGAAAGTAATGGTAAAGTAATGTAGAAGCAGTTAATCCTCCGCCTAGGAGTGCTGTAGAATCTGCTATGATATTGTGTTGCAGAACAAAGGGTTTCAGAGTGACAGCTCTTTATAGGATGTCTAAATGAAACAAATCTAAAGAGGCTCTTAAAGGTATTACTGCCTTTCTTCTATTACTTTCATTACCTGTACTTGCAGGAACAATTTCTATACTAACTGACAGAAATTTTAATACTTCATTCTTTGATCCTGTAGGAGGGAATGAGAAGTTGTTAGACTGTATAATCTGTGGACTGAACTCTTCCTCAATTGTTATGACATTATTGGGCCACACTGTGGTTTACTTGCCCCCATACATGTGTGATCTCAATCCCATAGGGCCAAGGTAAAATGAATACTGCAACAGCTGATTTATTCTTACAGGAACTGCACAATATATCAGGTAAGACCGTAACAGATTGGCAGTGTCTTTTAAAAATATAGAAAAGGAAGAAAATGATCGGTGGAAAAAAGACGGAGTAGTTGAAAATATTGTTTACGCTTTATAAGTTAAATATACTGCATGAACTAAAAATAACAAATTATGCTATTCTAAACGATTTGTTTGCTTTAATCTGGCGTGAATACGCATTCCAAGTTTAGCAACATTAACGTAAACGCTATTATTCTATATAGCGTTCCACTCTTAGAAGACAGTATGGAGTTAAATGGGACATCGTCTCTATCTAGATTCTAGCGCATACAAGTTGCCATTAGCCGCGTCCTTTTCTAACCTCGCGCTGTTGCCAGATTCCCAATAGCATGGTATAAATATTCATTTGTTATAAATTTCAGATTTGAGCACATTATCCTATGAAGAATTCTTTTCTCGTCCTTTTCAGAGTCATACATTTCTATAGACCCAAATTTCTTCTTTCAATAGAAGTCCGATATTTGCTGTTTCTATACTCATCACGCACTAACTAACAAACTGTTAGAATGAATCTATATTTTTTTCTTAGGTAGAGTAAACCATAGTGCTACTACCTGCCTACTTTGAATTCTCTATGTTTACCCAGTTAAGTATTATAATTTTTTAAATTGAATGTTTTCGGAAAATTTTATATCTGTGCACTGCAAAAGTTACGCAGTGTGAAACTTTTTTGTTATTGAGTTTGCATCAGGGAACCAGCTGTTCAAACAAGAACAAGAACAAATGTTGAGGAAGGTTGAAGAAAGTTTTTAAAATAAACCAAAAGGCAGTAACCTCTTTCTTTTATTCAGTAAGGCAAACAAAAGGTATTCATCTATTCAGCGTATTTTCGCGCCAGGCCATATACAGAAGATAGTATAAGGAGCAGCACTAGCATTAGTTCGAAAGAAGCCGTGTGTGTAACTGTGAGCTGTTATTGCGTTATTTGTTTAATATTTTTGTAAATATTTGTAGTTATGGAGGGGGAAGCTAGGAAGAGACGATATGTTGGTAAATTAAGAAGTAAGGAACGCCAAATAATTATGAATGTGTTAGATTATTTTTGAAGCAAAATGCGTGTAAGGCAGTAAAAGAAACAGCTAAGGCTATCGGGTGTTCAGAAGCAGTAGTGTGAATGATTAAAAAGGAACTAATGAAAGGACCTCTAAGACCGCCATCGAAAAAGAAAGCAAAAAGGGCGGTACTGCATAAAACGCTAGGTTAACGCAATATGATTGAATAGTGCAAGGTGGATTGCGGCGAATTGTTCATTCTTTGCAGTTTGCAAATATTCCACCCACGCTGAATATAATTTTGTCACGATTCAACAGTGATGAGACCCTACCAAATTTCTCTAGGGCCACTCTTAGTCATGAATACGGGGTTCGAATATGAAAGAAGGAGTAACAAGTGCATATTAATAGATTGAAGCTGTATTATCGTTGTGATGTCCTTGTTATTTGATCGCCATTTGAAGCTGAAGTCGTTGATGATGTGTTGCCCTTTGATGTGGCTCGCTCCGGCTAGTTCTGCAAGAAATCTCTTTATCTCGGGTTTGCGTAAGTGTAATGGACAACCCAAGAACAACTTTTCATATCCTTTATTTCCTATTTAAATATTTTCAGGAGTGATGCCGAAAATATTTGTATCTGTAGAGGCATCGCCCTCACATCCGCTCAGCGCGATCTCCCGTACTGGTCTCTGGTTGAGTACTGACTCGACGCTTCTCTCTTACCCACGCTAAGAAAACCGTTCGCTCCATTTGAATGTCATGACGTCATCCAAGAAAGCCTCGTATCCAAAATGCTATTTCCTTTTCCCGCAATTTAGAAATGTCCCTTTCTATTATAACATGTTCTTTTATGAATTTCAAATATATAATTACTTTTTTTTAGGATTAAACGATGTTTACTTTATATTTTATTAGATATCTCACGCGACTTTTAAGGTTTGTAGAACTAACTTTCGAACGTGTATTTAAACTATGTGGTATGACGTCATGACTCGTTAATTTCAAACCAATAATGCGTTTATTCTACAAATTTAACGACTATCATTTACTCATATCTTGCTCACCTTACAACACTTGCTACTCTATTATCTATGTATATTATTACTTAACACTTATCGCAAATCTCACATCCGGCAATTAAATTAAAACGTGTCTTTTTCAAAAGCCCATTCGATCGGAAATCTAAATTTCGGTATCAAATGCCCCCATTTATATTATTTTATTATTTCATAATAAAATAATGTAAATGTCTTGCCCGAAAGAAAAATTAAAAATTACTCCTGTATTTTGAATAATCGGCAACACTCCCATTATACAATTTTCAATTACACTGTTTTTGAAATTGGTTATTAACATATTTTCTCATTAATCTTTTTAACATGACAAACAATTATACATTTGACTTAACATTAATCCTTAAATACTAATTACAATATGTTATGGTTTCTTCTGTGAAGCTTTTATATAAAGGTTAAATTTCAAGAGTCTTTCTTTATACTTCCTTCTTTTAGTTCATGTTTGCTCACTTCGCTCTCACTATCACTTGCACTGTGATTTTTCACTTTTTGTTATTGTAACACATATCTGTACTATATCCTTTAAGCACTAAAATGTACATATATTTATATAAATCCATTGCACTCTTTAGACAAGTTCTTTCTTTGTCTTTCTGTGATAACTATTTATACATCTAAATATTTTAACAAATGTTTACAAAGTTAATATTCTGTTTTCTCTCTATGCGGAGATGAACATTTTAACAATCTTTCTGAAGCTGTTATTGTGAGCTCTATACAATATATTTTTAAGCTCTTTGTAGTAGATAGCAATTCACATTCTGCATTTTTCATGAATATGTAAGTACCTGACCAATATATGATTTTCAAGTAAGCTAACAATTACATTTTATCTCAAAGCTGATTGGGCGCCAATAGACAAATGACACTTCCAATTTTTCTTTTACATTAAATCAAGGTCCCAAGGCACCACACGGTTTCTTGTATGGTCGAAGGAGTTGTTTATGCCATCTTCCCAGACATTTTTCATTTTTAACATCTTTTAATTCATAGGTATGATAACCAAATTTTGATATAATTTCTGCAGGACCTTTATATAACAATTCCATCCTTTTGTTCCTACCTCTCAATGTACTTGATAACTTATGGTCTTTAACTAGTACCCAATCGCCTATCTTAGGTTCCCATTTATGTTTTCTACTCTTTTTCTTTAATTTTCGCTTCTCTGCCTTTTTCTTGATTCGTTCAAAAGCAATTTTCGCTCTTTCTTCTTCACTTAACTGAATGTCATTAATTTTCAGTGTTTTTGGTTCCCCTATCAATATTGGTTCTGGTTCAATTCCTAACATTAATTTTATTGGTGCAAATCCAGTAGTTACATTAATGGTGTGATTGATAATCTTTTCTATCAATGGACAATATTTTACCCAATCCTTGTGATTATGATGTGTAAGTACACGTAAATAAATTCCTATATCTCGGAGGACACGTTCTGTTGGATTCCCTGATGGAAAGTATGAGGAACAATGATATAACTTTATCTCATGATTTTCTAGGGTTTCTTTAAAGATTTTGCTCCGATGAACTGTAGCATTATCTGTTAAGATTGCCTGAATCTTGCCATATTTAGGCACATAATCTTTTATTATCTTTCCTACACATGTCTTGCTGCTGATATTCCTAACAGGATAAATTTTAATAAATTTACTAAAAACATCATGAAGAACAAACATATATCTACATCCAAATTGTCCTACTGGTAGCTCCCCATGTGCATCAGCAGTAACTAGTACATTTTTCCCTTCTCTTATGATTGTCTGAGGTTCTATATCAAATTTGATATTAAATGGTTTGGCCCTTTGACATAAATCACAGCTTGAACATATTTTTCTCACTTTCTTTGCCAAATGTTTTATATAAAAATGGTCACTAATTACCATGATTAGCTTTTCACTACCTGTATGAGCTAGTGTTTTGTGATAAGCAAGTATAAGTTTCTCTTGTAAAGCTTTTGGTACCATTACTTTCCATTTAGGTTCAATTCTTCCATGAAATTTATAGATTTTTCCTTCATAAATACCTATATTGTCTTTTAGATTTTCTGTGATTGGTTGTGCCTTTTCTTTCAATTTCCTAAGTTCATCGTCCTCGGTCTGTAATTGTTCCAAATTTCGAAATTCTTTAGCTAATTGAGTCCCTTCTAAGGTTTTCAAATATAGTATGGTTACATCATGTTTGTTGTCACTAATTGTATCTGGTATTGTATAATTGGTTTTCATCCTTGATAACAAATCACTAAAAATATTTTGACTTCCTGCTATGTGTCTGATTTCTATGTTATGGGATGTGATCTCATGTATATATCTAGAAATACGTGTGCTTGTGAGTTTGCAAGAGTTCATAAATGCCAAACTAACATGATCTGTGTAAACTATTACTGGGTTGTTATATACATATTGCTTAAATTTTACAAGTGCAAAGTAAATAGCTGCTATCTCTTTTTCTGTAGTGCAAGCCTGTGATTCAGTCCTTGAAAGCCCCCTTGAAGCTACAGCAATGAGGTGATCTTTTCCTTCCTCATCTTTTTGTAATATGACACTACCATATCCAAGTCCTGAAGCATCTGTATAAATTATGTAGGGGAGATCTTCCCTAGGTTTTTCCAATAAAATTGACGCTGCAAACAATGTTTTTACCTTTTCGAAAGATTCTTGTTCTACGGATGACCATTGCCATTTTACATCTTTTCTCAAAAGTTGTCTTAATGGGGCTACTACGGTTGCATATTCCAGGATAAATCTTGACTGATAATTTAGAATACCAAGAAATCTTCTCAATTGCTTTATATTTTTAGGAGCTGGTATTTTATTTATGCTTTCAATTCTGTCGGGATTAGGCCTGATTCCCTTATTTGAAATAACATAACCTAAAAATTCTGTCTGTTTCACAAAGAATGCAGTTTTACTTGGCTTTATTGTCATGTTTGCTTTCTTTAACTGACTAAGCACATAATTGATATGATTTAAATGATCCTCTATATTTTCTGAAAAAATCACAAAATCATCCACATACTGAGCTACAAATTTCTTTATGGTTTCTCCAAAAATTTCATATAAAGCTCTTAATAGTGCACTACCACTGGTATTCATACCAAAGGCGCAAACTCGAAACTGATATAATATTCCTGAATGTAAAAACGCTGTATATTTTCTTAAATCTTCTCTAAGTGGGATCTGCCAAAAAGATGCTGTAAGATCTAGAGTAGAAAAAATTTTGCCCTTCTGCAATTTGTTCAATATTACCTCTACACTTTCTGGTCTAAATCTATCAGGTTTACAATGTTGATTTAGTTTTCTCGCGTCTAATGTCACCCTAATCTTTCCATTGGCCTTATTTACAATACATAGGGGATTCACAAATTCTGAATTCGAAATTTCAATAACCTCATCTTCTAACATTGACTTTATAACTGCATCTACCTCTTCTCTTATTGTACTAGGGATAGCTCTCGCTTTATGTGTAAAAGGTTTGATGGGTATCATCTCAAACGAATGAGTATAAATATTACATTTACCAGGTTTCTCAGAGAATACTTCTTTATTTCGGATTAATATTTCAAACAGTTTATCCCTCTGTTGTTCATTTAGTTGATCAGCCTGAGTTACCTTTTCCCTCAACAATTCTTCTAAGTCTTCACTACTCTCCCTATCATAGTACCTAGTTGCATCAGAAACCCTCAAATTGTCTATGAAATCATTTTTATCCCATTCTACCTTTTCTTTATTATCGACACTGTACTCTTTGACATTTACTTCAGTTAATTCCATAGCTCCTACTTTAACATATTCTACAAAGAATGTATCCCCTTGGATTTCTTCTTCCTCTTTTTCTCTTACAATAGTTTCTGAACTACTATCTTCCACAAAAGGCACTATAATGGTCTCATCTTCAACTTTCATTTCTAGAATCATGTTTTTAAAATTCACCACAGCTTCCCAGGCATAAAGACAATCACAACCTATTATAATATCTGTCACAAGTCTTCCTACAATCAGAAATAAAATTCCAAGTATTCTCCCATTTATTTCAATATTTATCATTGCTTGAAATTTTACTCTCTCTTTTCGTTTTCCCACAGCTAGCGAGCAATATATCCCATTAACTGGTAAAGACATTACTTTAAAGCCACTACTTTGTAAATTATCATAAAAATTTTGTGAGCATACTGTGCTATTTGATCCCGTATCTATAATTGCATTGTATTGTTTTCCATTTACTCCAATTTTGATTTTAGGTGGATCTCCTACTTTTTCGTTTTCGTCGATTTTATTTTTACATTCTCTTTTCTTTTGTATCATCATTTGCCTTCCAGGACTATTTATTTCCGAGTACTTATCACAATCATTACTAGGATACCCAGTTCTCACTGAAGGCGCGTTTGACCGGGTCTGGCGTTTCCCTGATTTTTAGGTATGGCTCCTGTACTATTTCCCAAATTGTTACTTCTGTTTTCCTGCATTAAATCGGGGTTACTTCCTACCATGTTTTTGACCGTGTTAATGGCCTCGACCATTTCCGCATTTTCAGGGGAATTTCGTCCATTAGAATACCTTTCTTCCTGTCTTGGTGACCTCGGTCTAAACTCATTATCTCCGTTTGTCCAATACCCATCATTTGAATTTCTACTATGTCCAAAATAACGTCCCCGTCTACCTCGATCAAATCTATTTGTATTCATATAATTTACCCTTATATTTCTTCCCCTTTGATTACCATTTCTATTTTGGTGACGCCCTTCCTGGTTATATCTACCTTGATTTTCCCACCGGAATGATTCCATCCTTGGTACTGGTCCTTTATATCTTTCCCTAACCTCACTTCTATTCTGATAATACTGTGCCCCTTGCCCGAAAGAATTGACAGTTTCTTTTTCTTCATATTTATTTCCAAATGCGTGTTTTGGCTTATTGACTTCTAAGGCTGATAATAATTCGATCATAGCTGCAATGCTATCGGGTCGGGCTATGATTAGGTAATGTTGAAGCGTTTCCGGAAAATGTGGAGTAACTATATTTATTAGATCTTTTTCATCCAAGGGAGGATCCAACATCTTCGATTTTCTCGCTATTCTCATAAAATAGTTGACCATCGATTCCTCCGATCTAGGATTAAATTTTCCATTGCTTAATTCAACTCTAATATTAGCCTGCCTACTAGCTCCCCAATATCTGGTTAAAAAGATGTTCCTAAAGGTCCTGTAGTCATTATTGTTACCCATAGAAAGGCCTAGCCAATTGGCAGCATTACCCTTTAGACATTTTCTTACTATCACCATCTTGTACTCCTCTGGTATACGTTTCACCGTGAAGTACTCTTGTAACCCTTCTAAAAAGGCTTTAGGATCATCTGAATCTTCATTTTCAAAAACTGGAGGTGTCATTTCATTTAAGACATGGTTAGGCCAATGTAAATTTGAATTGTCACCTGTCCCTGCACTATTTCTGAGATCAGAATGGGAATTACTGTTACCTCTATTTTGCATCGAAATGTCAGCTGATACATTTGGTATTGCCTCGTTTCTTGCAACTTCATTACTAAGATTGTTGTGATTACATGCATTTTCATTTAATTTCAAATTTTCTAAGGCCTCTTTTACCTGAGTAATTTCTGTTACTACCCCTTTTATTTGGTCTGTAACATCCTCCAAATTTCTAGCCTGCCTTTCACTTTCTACATCAGATCTTTCCATTCTAACTTTACACCCCTGTAGCTCTTCTCTAATTTCTTCCCTGTCTTTATCTAACCTTTGTACTACCTCTTCCCTTTGTTTGTCTAAACTATATGTTACTCTTTCCCTTTCTTTATCTAATTTTTCACTAACTTGTTGACCTAATTTCTTTTCAGAATTCTTTACTTCTTGCCTTATTGTCTCTAATTCTCCCTTAACCTGTTCTCTATTTTCTTTTACTTCACTACTGACTTTATTAATTTCCTCCCTAACTTCTTCCCTAAAGGTTTCGAAAACTCTCCTCTGATTCTCCAATTGCATTCCCAATTCCTGTTGTCCCTTTTCTAATTTCTGTCCTAACTCTATACTAGTTTCGTCTATCTTACTCATCTTTTGGCTTAACTCTGTTCTTAATTCTTTACTATTTTCATCTATCTTTTGACTTAACTCTGTTCTTAATTCTTTACCATTTTCATCTATCTTTTTACTTAACTCTGTATTCATCTTTTGACTTAACTCTGTACTCATCTTTTTCACTGTTCTTAATTCTTTACTATTTTCATCTATCTTTTGACTTAAATCTGTACTCATCTTTTTCATTATCGTTTGAAACATATTCTCTATTTCTGACATAAATGCTGGCCTTTCTGAATTACTACTAAACATTTCTGAGCTACCTCTAGGTGTTTCTCTAACGTTCTGATCTACTTCTTGGCATATTCTGCTACCAATTACATTCCGATTAAATTCTTCCATCCTACTTACACTTTTCTGAATTTCCGGACTATCGAAACCTAAAAATTCAGTGTCACTGTCTTCCATTTCTAAGCTATTTACATGTGTTTTTCTACTCACCAAAATTTTCAATATTTTCACTATTTCACTTTAACTGCACTTAAACTTGTTCACTACACGTTTCACAGATGTTGACACGCTGGGCACCTTCTTGTCTGCTGGTTCGATGCTGATCTGGTCGTCTTGGGGTTTTGGTCCATTCTTTCGGCGCCACACGTTGGGAAGCCAATTTGAAGCTGTATTATCGTTGTGATGTCCTTGTTATTTGATCGCCATTTGAAGCTGAAGTCGTTGATGATGTGTTGCCCTTTGATGTGGCTCGCTCCGGCTAGTTCTGCAAGAAATCTCTTTATCTCGGGTTTGCGTAAGTGTAATGGACAACCCAAGAACAACTTTTCATATCCTTTATTTCCTATTTAAATATTTTCAGGAGTGATGCCGAAAATATTTGTATCTGTAGAGGCATCGCCCTCACATCCGCTCAGCGCGATCTCCCGTACTGGTCTCTGGTTGAGTACTGACTCGACGCTTCTCTCTTACCCACGCTAAGAAAACCGTTCGCTCCATTTGAATGTCATGACGTCATCCAAGAAAGCCTCGTATCCAAAATGCTATTTCCTTTTCCCGCAATTTAGAAATGTCCCTTTCTATTATAACATGTTCTTTTATGAATTTCAAATATATAATTACTTTTTTTAGGATTAAACGATGTTTACTTTATATTTTATTAGATATCTCACGCGACTTTTAAGGTTTGTAGAACTAACTTTCGAACGTGTATTTAAACTATGTGGTATGACGTCATGACTCGTTAATTTCAAACCAATAATGCGTTTATTCTACAAATTTAACGACTATCATTTACTCATATCTTGCTCACCTTACAACACTTGCTACTCTATTATCTATGTATATTATTACTTAACACTTATCGCAAATCTCACATCCGGCAATTAAATTAAAACGTGTCTTTTTCAAAAGCCCATTCGATCGGAAATCTAAATTTCGGTATCAAAATATTCCACCCACGCTGAATATAATTTTGTCACGATTCAACAGTGATGAGACCCTACCAAATTTCTCTAGGGCCACTCTTAGTCATGAATACGGGGTTCGAATATGAAAGAAGGAGTAACAAGTGCATATTAATAGAAGAGACGATACCATCATATGGCGACATAAATATCTAAAAGACGTAAAAAGGTTTAGGGACCAGGGGAAATCAATTGTTTATACACTTGAGCGTCGGCAGACTTTTTTCCAAGGGGAGGCCGCACGTTGGAAGTTTGCAATCAGATAATATTAATTAATTATTTTATTGTCAAAATGTATAATATTTGTTGCAGATAACCGTATTAATTTGAGCTAAATAAAAATTGTTCTTTACATTAAAATTAAAATAATAGTTTAATAGTCAGTAATTGATTGCACATATTAAATCACTACAATGAGCAGCTCGAAGAACGTGGGATTGAATCCCAAGCGGTTTCGTGGAAATCCTAAAAGCACACCTCGTGGTGTTATAAAAATCTTGCTTGCCGGAAATGAGGGGAAAAAAGGCAACGGCTTTAAAAGAAATAATGAAAATGCATACGGTAAATTTTGGTTCTGACATAACTGAGTCCAGCTGATTAAGAACATTTGTTATATCTGACATTAAGGTATGTTACAATATTTTTAATTGCTGTTGGTATTCTTGAGAGCTACTTCAATATATTATGTGTGCCAAAGTTTGCTTTAGAAATGTAACAAATGACGTTTTTTCAGTACTAATAAGCAAGACACTAGGGAAGCGGGAACAAAAAGTTCCAACTGCGCGGTGTAAATCTGGCTAAAACACACAATTTGTGTCTAAATAAACTTATTAGAGTGAACAATTTCGGAGACATTCCTTGTTATTTGTGTCAGTATCGGAAAACTTAAAACTTTCGTGAAATGCAACTTCACTGTTGCAAGGAGATCGGGATCTCAAAGCTTTAAAAGATTAGACTATCGCTCAAAGCCTACTGTATTCTAATGTTCATTCCCCTTGCACCTACAAGGAAACAAGCAATAGGATAATTTTTGTAAATGTTTATCTCAAAAATTAAGCATTATTTTGTTGTTTAACAACGCTGTCAATGGCTAGGATCACATCAGCGTCGCCGGTGTGCCGGAACTTTGTCCCTCAGGAGTTCTTTTACATGCCAGTAAATCTAATGACATGGAGCTGTCGTTTTTAAGCACACTTAAAAACCATCGGTCCCGACCTCGGGACCGGTAGGCCAGCGCCTAACCAACTGAGCCACCCAGACCGACTGTTTATCTCAAGTAACACGAAGAAGGAACAAGAACATAGGAATAAGAGTTTGTAAGAATGGTTAGTACAAGAGTAGAGAAAGTCATGTGAGTGCAGCAGCACATCAGATTTTTGAAGTATAGCTAACGAGCATTTATTGTACATGTTTCTAGGATCTGCTTTTTGCATATTTTTCCCTGCTGCACACAATCTGAATTAAAAAAAAAAATCATATTGTAACAAATTTAACAACTCATTTTATTTTCTCAAGCTTCAAGTACAGCCACACTACTCGTTTCTGTCTCTTAATCTTTCCAAACTCTCACACCATACTCGTTTCTGTCTCTTAATCTTCAACAACTCAAACTGTCTCTATGGCAACCTCCTTGAAAATCAAAGAGTCTTAATGACATGGAGAAGCCATGTCACACTGCTCCCTCCTCAGAGCTGGTCGTCCCGACCAGCACTATCACTGCGGCATCTCCCTTGCGCCCCGGTGGATTAACCCATCGAACCTCTTCTCCTGGTGGTCCACGAGGGCCTGGTGGTCCTGGTATACCTTGAGGTCCTGGGTTTCCATCTCTTCCAGGCATACCTTTAGTTCCAGGTTCACCATCTTTTCCCGACAATCCTGGAGGTCCAGTCATGCCTTTGTCTCCTGGAGGTCCCTGAGGTCCAGGTAACCCTTGTAGACCAATGAGACCACGGTGTCCTTTTGCACCCTTTGGACCTTCTTCTCCTCTATCACCCTTACCTCCCTCTGGCCCTGGAGGTCCTGGCTTTCCTCTAGCTCCCTGTGGCCCTTCTACACCCTGTGGTCCAGTTTCTCCTCGAAGACCCCGTTCTCCTGCTGGTCCTGGAGGTCCATTTGGACCAGGTGGCCCTGGAAGACCTGGTGCCCCTGGAGTTCCCGGAGGTCCTGAAGGTCCTACAGGTCCCTTATCTCCCGGTCTTCCTGCAATACCAGGTGTTCCTGCTTTACCTGGTGCTCCCTCTGGTCCCTGTTCTCCAATTGGTCCCGGTGGTCCTAGAGGTCCTGCAATACCTTGTGGTCCTGGAGGTCCTTCACTGCCTGGCTTCCCTGGTGGACCTGTCTCACCTTGTGCACCTCTCTGACCTCTGAGGCCAGCAGGTCCTGTTGGGCCGGGTAATCCTGGAAGTCCTCTGTCTCCTGGAGGGCCCTGTGGACCAGGTTGTCCTGGAGCTCCATGTTGTCCTTGAGAGCCTGAGTCACCCTTAGGTCCTTCAGGTCCTGGTGCACCAGCTTGTCCTGGAGGTCCTGGATTGCCCTGTTCACCTTTCATTCCTGGGAATCCACGTTCACCCTTCATTCCAGGCAAGCCTACCAGACCCTGAGGGCCAGGGAATCCTTGTAAACCTTGAGGGCCAGTAGGACCTCGCTCTCCAGGGGGCACGATCCTAGGTATCGCTGTTGGATAGTGTCCCTTGGTCCAGGTAGGACGATGTATGCCATCCTGCTTCGAAATTCTGCAACAGTACCGCCGGTCTTGACGGTCCCTCGTCCAGTTGCCCTTCTTCCTGGTGTGTTGACGGGCCATCCTGCGCACTTTGAAACGGCTCACTGGGTACCATGTCCGCCGACCTCTCTGGCGCACCTTCGCAGCCACCTTGCTTCCGATGGGTCCGGCAACAAACCCCACCACATCCGCGCGAGTCGCGTCCACCGCTGCACTCGTGTTCACTCGTGCTCGGCACGGCCTCTCCTGTATCCTGCCGTCCACGATGATGTCCACCATTCTTCCGTTCACGGCACTATGCGTCAGGTGATTGGATGGCCCCGACGGTCCCCCCATGTCACACGCCAAGTCGGTTCTCGCGTGTTGCTCGTTTGCTTGTGCGCTTCCCTGCTGATCGTCCGAAACGGGCGCAACTGTCGCCTCGGCCACTAGGTGCTCCCTCCCCGGCTCCGCGCTATTCCGTCTGCCCCTGGCATCCAGTACTTTGACGCTCTCGTCAACTCTTACTACCAGGGCGCCAAGACGTTCCCCGTCGTCCTCCACGACGTCCACGTGCTGGCAGAGGTCTTCCACCTTTTCGCCGAGTTGTTCCACGTCTTCCGTCACGCCAATCCGTTCGCCGAGTTGTTCTACGTCTTCCGTCACGCCAATCCGTTCGCCGAGTTGTTCCACGTCTTCCGTCACGCCATTCCGTTCGCCGAGTTGTTCCACGTTTTCCCTCATATCATCCGAAACGGGCGCAACTGTCGCCTCGGCCACTAGGTGCTCCCTCCCCGGCTCCGCGCTATTCCGTCTGCCCCTGGCATCCAGTACTTTGACGCTCTCGTCAACTCTTACTACCAGGGCGCCAAGACGTTCCCCGTCGTCCTCCACGACGTCCACGTGCTGGCAGAGGTCTTCCACCTTTTCGCCGAGTTCTTCCACGCCTTCCGTCACGCCAGCCAGTTGCCCGTCAATTTTCGCCGATAGCTCCGTCTTCATCTCTTTCAGCTCGGCAGCGAGGTTGTCGTTTCTCGTTTCCATTTTGGCAAATAATTCTTTCATCATTGCCATCATCCTGGTTTCCGAATCTCCCTCCATCCTGGTTCTAACGTTGCAACTTCTAACGACGATGTAATGAAACTAGAAGCAACTCGACGAATCCCACTTCCTGACACCAAATGTAACAAATTTAAATGTAACAAATTTAGCAAATCTTTTTCATTTTCTCAAGCTTCAAGTACAGCCACACTACTCGTTTCTGTCTCTTAATCTTTCCAAACTCTCACACCATACTCGTTTCTGTCTCTTAATCTTCAACAACTCAAACTGTCTCTATGGCAACCTCCTTGAAAATCAGAGTCTTAATGACATGGAGAAGCCATGTCACAATATTTATGCAATGGAATCCCGGTAACTCGACTTAATGTGGACTGAGAGGGTGTAGAGTAACCGAAATGTCGAGTTTTACGGAATAAGGGGTCTGTTATTCACAATTCATAACATAACACTGCAGATTGCATAAATACAGGAAACAAAGGTATAACATATTCTAAAATACAGAGAGATTCAAATACATGTGAACCGCTACACGGTGTTTTTCCACAGCGAACGCGAAAATACGATAATAGCTGCTGATATACACCCTTGTTTTTCTGCTCTTCTCACAATCAGTATTGAGTTGACGCGATATCGTGCGGCTGCATTACCAGTGTGGTTTATTATTTAGTCCTGTACTTGGTCACGAAGTATATTATGGCTCGGCATTTTTCTACTGCACAGCGTGTATTAATTATGATTTTTGTTCGAGTCAACAGTTTTCGCCGTACATACGTGAATACAATTTTGCACCCTTTTTTAGAGAATTAGCCGACTGCGAGTGTGATATAGCCCTTTTTCAACTATCCTCGGCAACAGTTCATATAGCCGATCTTTGGATGAGAACAACTGAAAGTGTTTCAGGGCAGAATTATCAGGAGAAATTTGTGGTCCCCGCGGTCCCCCGATATAACCCCCCTGCGATTTCTAAAGCATAAAGTGTGCAAGGCAAACACACTCCTTGGAAGAATTAAAACAAAATATCCGTTAGAAAATTGCTAGCATTTCTCATCGTGAACTACGGCGAGCGATGGATAATTTTCTAAAAGGTGTCAAAAATGCATGGACAACGACGGCAGCGAGTTTCAGAATCTGCTATAACTATATTGTCAAATAAAGCCTTTAAAAGTAGTTTTAAAAATGCTGTATGGTTTTATCCGCGCTGTTCTATGACAGCGGCAGTCGACGAGCACAAAGGACCCGTACAGAGAAAACACAGCGCAGCCGGTTCACAGTCTTTTGAGTCACCCGTTATATTACGTATTAATATGTTCTTCTTTGTCCGGTCTCTTTAACACATACAATTTAATTTCCTTGTCATGTTAACTTGTCTTTTCTTCTTGTTCGATATTTTCACTGGCACAAACACAACTTACTACAACACTAACAGTAAGCCTGAAATCGTGGCAGCTGCATTGTAACCAGAAATATGTGACTGAAAGCTTAGCTTTCCACGTACAGTGTGCCCAGGACAAGAAGGCAAGTCATAGGAATACGTAGCGTAATCATTTTGTGCTTCCCGCACGGTGTTTATGCCTAGTTTCCGAGTATGACAAGGATGCTAGGCTCGTTTAAAATACAAATGTTGTCACATAAGTCACTCATAGCTAGAAATATGCACTCATTTCCTAGTAAACAGATGTGCTACCGGAGTAGATACACAGTACAAGCGCCTCTGCCCTTCATTCCCCTCTAGGCTTCTTGTCTTGGGCATACAGTACACAGGTATTTTTTACACGTGGCGAATGAACGTGCACGAGTGACATCATGCAAACTGATGATGTAGGTAATGTCTCTGTTTACTTCCTTGAAATAAAGAAGACGATGATAATGTGAGATTGTACTGTATTTAATCACGCAAGGTCCGCGGAAGTCCGAAAGAAAGATAACCTGACACCTCTACGGTCTTACACATTCAAGAGTGAACTCTATTATAAACCACTGGGCAATTGTCACGTCTAAAATACCTTTGTACCGGATAAAGCAATAAACCTTCAAACCTTCCTAACAAGTGTTTTTGCTGTGTACCCACATTATTACAGGCAACCTTTTGATTTCGGGACAATGACCTGGCACTTTCTTATGTTCCTAAGGTCAACACGTGGTCATCCCTTTTGTTACTGTGAGGGAGGTTGCGGTAGATTTACCTACATATACCTTCTATTCATACCGTATAGTAGATAATAGAAATTATTAGTCAAGTTTAACACTAATTGTTTTAATAAAATAAAAGAGGCTGTCGGGTTACACGGATTGTCGAGTTATTGGGATTCTCCTGTGTAGTTCTTATTCTTCTTTGCTATACGCCTCCCGACTAAGGTAAATCACTAAGGATGAAGTTCTGCTGAGAATATTTAATGCAAGCACTGCACAACATTGCATCTTTTTCGTTAGTAGTAGTAAATATTAACCATGGTCGATTCTTCTGTCAGGAGGTTTAAGTTATTTCCTATCGTATACATGGCAATCGTGGCTAACTCTTTCTCGTGGCCACGGTCACTTTTTGATGCCATAAATTAACTTTCGTCATGGCTTGAAACTTCATTAATTCTCCCCTCATTAAAAGGAAAATACTCCACTTCCGCGATTGCATCATCACCATTTTCACTTATCGAATCTTGTAATATCACCGGTATTAGTATTAACTTTATCACGTTTAAAGAGCTGGGTAATTAATCCACTTTTTTTACATTGCATATTGCTTTTGTTTTCAGCAACAATATGCTATCTGTTTCAATAGATAGACTGAAAACAATCATTTACACGTGAACCTGACACGCAGGTGTTATATCAAAGGAAAAGATCTTCCGAACTGAGCCTATAACTCCGTGCAACAGTTCAACAATACTTCTACAACAGATAAGAGCCCAATCCGTCGATAAACAAACGACAAACGACGTTATTATTATTAACGTTTTATTTTTAAATATATTGAAGAAAAAAAAAGATAATTATTGAAATTCCCGTATTATGCGTACGAGTGGAGGTTCTGTTCATGCATCGTACAAAAAGTTGAGTTCTCATGTGCGTACGAGAATTCTCATATGGCAACCGATTTCATTTGGCATAAGAATATCTTAAACATATGACATTTTCGAAAAATTTGTCATGTATTGGTAGTTTAGGGTGGAGGAATTTTCTTCAAAATCTTCGTGTCGCATCCTTAAAAGATATTAAACTTGAATACAAACTTTGGTTTTTAACCCACTTTTCGTTTTTGAGTTATGCTGTCCACATACTGACAGACGGACGGATCTTTTTCTAAAAGTGCTTTTCTTTTTATTCAGAGGGGCCTAAAAACATATACTTCCGGTGACATCACTGCATCGAATTTCTGGATGGAATACAATACTTCCTCTACTTACTATACGTAGTAGAGAAAGTAAAAATGCGTTATTCTGTTATTCCTGTTCGGTAATGAATGCTGGTCTGTGATGCTGGTGATCTTTCATACCTAATGTTTAGGTATTAAAATGGATAGCATTTAATGCACAGGTTGAAGGTTATGCACAGCAATCTTTCGCTCTATTTGGTTTGTTTTTTTAAAATATTTTTTGATGAAATTCGGAACTAACTGTCACGTAAAACGTGCTGTTTCTGAAAATATATAGAGATCCAAATACATGTGAACCGCTACGCGGTTTTTCCACTGCGCACGCGGAAACACCATAACAGCAGCTGATATACACAAGGTCACGAGCATCACTTGTTTTACTCTGCTCTGTTCACAATCATTATTGAACTGACGCGATATCGTGCAGGTGCATTGTGCTTTAATATTTAGTCCTGTATTTAGTTACAAAGTGCATTATGGCTCAGCATTTGTTTTCTACTGCACGGCGTGTATTTATGATTCGTATTTGTTAACAGTCAGTCCGCCAAGATAACGTACGATTTGCAGAAAGATTTCCATTTAAAATTTTTCATGGACGAGTGTATACAAAATAACCGTTATTGGAGCTCTGAGAAACCTAATACTGTTCATGAAATACCCCTTGATGACGAAAAAATTGCCGTATGGTGCGCCATTAGTGGAAAAAGAGTTACAGGCACAATTTTTTCGAGACAACAGTTGACGCCCGTATATACGTGAATACAATCTTGCGCCCTTTTAAAAGAGAATTAACCGACAGGGAGGGTGATTTTACCTTTTTTCAACAAGCCTCCGCAACAGCTCATACAGCCGATCTTTGGATGAAAATAATTGAAAGTATGTTTCAGGACAGAATTTTTAGTAGAAATTTGTGGCCCCCTCGGTCCCCCGACCTAACCTCCTGCGATTTCTATCTCTGGAGTAACTTAAGGCATAAAGTGTACAAGACTAACCCACACACCCTGGAAGAATTAAAACAAAATATCCGTCAGGAAACTGCCAGCATTTCTCAACGTGAACTACGGCGAGTGATGGCCAATTTCCTAAAGAAGTGCTGAAAATGTATGAACAACGACGGTGGCCAGTTTCAGCATCTGCTATAATTATATTGGTAAGTAAAGCCTTTAAAAGTAGTTTTGAAAATACTGTATGGTTTTATCCGCGCTGTTTTAAGACAGATGTAGTCAGCGACGAGCGGAGAGGACCCGTACAGACAAAACACAGCGCAGCCGGTTCACAGTCTTTTGCATGACCCGTTATTATGCCATCCACCCAAATTGGCGAGTCTCGAGCCGCCGCTGATGTGAGTTAATTCTGTGCACTTCTTTGTCCCCAATTCCCAACAAGTTCAGGCCTGAGGAAAGCGAAAGAGGGTGTGGGTATCGGCCTTGTCTAGGCCAGAAAGTTTTATGACACTTCAGCGGCACAGCTGCTTGAAATGATAAAAGCACCGTTAGGACAAGCATCCTTCTTTTGAGAGAAAAAAGAGAAAGCGCTGGGTAGGGAAGTAATGAATACAACTTTAGGCGTAGAAAAACATACTTCATGGTTATGTACTGGGAAGATATTAGGAAGGAAATAGTTTTGTCTTGAAATTTGAATTAATATTAGAAATCATCGAAGTAAAAACTTGCACATGAAAGGCGTCAGAAAAATGCATCACATTTAAATATATGCTTACGTTTAATGGTTACACTTCAATCTAAATTGTTACATTCATTTTGAGAAATAAAAAGCAACCACAAATTTCCCATGAAAAGGGTGGTTTGGCCTGGCCGGATTTATTGAACTCTTCGTTTATTACATATCAAGCCGGTCGATATGTGATAGCTTTGAATTTCCGTTTTCTTTAGATGACGCCCCCTCCCCCCCAAAAATAAGAAAAGCTGCTGTATTCACTCACATACCTTTCTCTACTCACTCTTGATTCTTATATCTTATAATTGGCAACAAAGGAAATCTGTATTCGTACTCCGATGCAGCAGTGCAATAAAAATAAAATAATCATTTATTTATGCCAACAAATTACTGCTGGTGTTTTAAAGCACACAAGCCGTGTGTGGGCAATGTGATAATTACCATCTAAAGGTTACTTAAACCTGGGACATGAAGTACTTACAATTGTAAGTCGCCCTTGGGGTATTTACATATCTCTAATGTGAGATTCCCTTGTGGTCTAACCGGGAAAAAGTACGAATCGGCTGGGGAATTGTGTCGTAGCTTAGTGGTTAAAGCAGCCGCTCGGTAAGCGGAAAATCCGTGGTTCAAATCCCGGCTATGGCATTGAATTTTTCAGTCCTGATTCCCCCTCTAATCAGTTTCATGGTTGTCAAATTTAAATTATACCCACGTGTACTTGTTAACAAAGTTAAAGGAACGGACTAAACCTTATATTCAAGAATCTTATATGCAAAAATGATGATAAAAATGACGTCTTCAAATGATGACACTGGCCTAATGTGCATATTTACACATGATTTATCTTGTAAGTTAACTGTTTATTTCAACAATTTTTATTTCATTATCTGTATCAGTGTTACTGTTATTATTGAGAGTTTAATTCCAGTTATTACCAGCCAGTTATAAGTAGGGCCCGGATTTTTAGGTTCTTAAAATTAGCTTTTTAGTTATTTTTGTATCTTAAAAAGTTTTTTTAGTTCTTTAACCTTCTGAAATAGTTTTTATATTATTATTGTTTATTAATTTTATTATTAATTGTCCTCTTTTTATAGCAATGTTGCTGGTATGTCCTGTAGATCCTTTGTGCTGCTCAAAATGCGATTTTTGGCCAGAGGACACCTGGAAAATACGTAAATAAAATTATAGTTTACACGCTATGTGCATTATAACAGGTGTTTAATCTTGCCTGCATTCCAGCATTCGAGAACAGGTCGTACAGGTTCTCCTGCACGGTATGTTTATCTACACAGCACCTAGCCGCTTATTGCGACTGAATACTGTGCAGTATTGAAGGTGATCAAGCTTTTGTGTCTGTCGGCATGGTTTCTTTCGCTTTTGGCAGATTTGGCAAAATATTACTTTGCCATTTCTGGTGAAGTTTGGATCGTTACCTATCCACTGACGAATCAACCACCTTCGAGATCAGCTGACTTCAGGCAGACACTGGCTCCTTAAATTACCTGCTTAATCTAACGAAAAATTGACTTCTAACGATGTAGTAATTGTATTTATTAACAATACACGATAGTCGACTGAACACAACGGATACTGTTTTTAAACTGATTGATTTGAGTTTATGGCGGGTTCTTCTAATGACCCCTTTCCCCTCGACAACAATCCCCGCATTCCTTGCTTGCAACAATACAGAGCTTGGTCCCACACAGCTAAATACAAGTCAGTTGCCTCTTGCATTGCTGTCACTACTCCTCTAAGCATACATAAGCAAAAAGACGTAGCAAAGATGTAACAGTCAAAGTTCATTCACAATTTCATAAACATCTCATTTTCCCATTTTAAAATAAAGTTTTTTTTTTTTTTTTTTTTAATTTTAAAATAAATAGGAGACTTAACCTCTTTTAGGTTTTGAAGTCTCATTTAGCCATTTTTAGGTTTTATAAGATGCAAGTATTTGGCTTCAATGATCATCAAACAGATAATTAAATTAAACCACTGCAGTTAACTACCAAGGAATAAAATAGTTAAAAAACTAAGAATCCGGGCCCTAGTTATAAGTGAGATTTCAGGAGGGAAACTTCAAGGATCCTGTTTCTCTAAGGACAAATTTTTACACGTTTTATTGAAGGTAAGAGAATTCTAGTTCCACAACCGCATGTAATAAAGAACTATAACACTAACGTGGGGGGAGTTGACAAGCATGACTGGTTAGTGTTTACGTTTAAACATAAGGAAAGAAATGATATTGGTTTACAAGAATGCTCGACATGAGAATTGTGAATGACTGGATAATTTATAAGATGGCAAATTCTCTGGATAGACCAGTCACTCAGGGATATTAGGAGACAAATCTGCATTGAGGAACATATCCAAGGCTAGTGCTCGGAAGGAAGATAAGCCAACCAGTAGCTGTTCGTTATGACAATAAGAATCACAGAAGTAAACAAGACAAAGAAGATGCCAAATGGAAAACTGCAAAGGAAAACAGCATTCATCTTGTAAAAAAAACTATATTACACTGTGTATTACCTGTTTTGGACCATGTCATAAAAGTAAAATACAATGCAAAATCCACATTGTTATAAAATAATGTTGGTGATATTCGTGATTCAGAAAGTCGTGTTCTTGTATACAAAAATACGAATAAGAAAATACAATGTACAATTTATATTTACACTGTGCCGTCCGCACATATTTATTAATTACAAGGGTTCTTTTATTTTATTTTCACCCAGAGTTTCTCGCTAGGCTGTGCGCTGTACAATAATATCGACGCTATTGCTGGCAGCGCTGCGGTATCCAGGCATCGAGAGCAGGGTTGCCAGCTCTACTGATTTTGCAGGAGATCTGCTCTTTTGCATATCTACTAATCTACTGCTAAAACCTGAACGCACTTCAAAATCTCCTGCTTATAATGTATCTTTTATTTTTAAATGTTATTTTCCTTAACATCATTTAATTCGCTCTTCCGAAAAAGATTTTCAGGCAAGGCATTTCCCTCGTGTATAACAACAAAAGATTAATATAATCACCTGTATACATAATCAGTATACCACATCTGCTGTTTCTGCATTGCGAACTATCCTTGACTGCTACATTAAACCTGAACATTTGAATTCCACTGAAATAGACACAGTAGAATACAGGGATCCAAAAGTATTTCTTCCTGTGGAGAACATGTACTTTGGTGCCAAAGTTCAAATATCTGACAAAATCATCCCTGCCCGACAAATATGTACAAGTTTTCAAATTATGCTGTGTTGATTTTTAAGTTGAGTCAATTCGCGACATACTAAGTCGTTTTTCATTAAGTGATCCTCTTCTTACAATGTTGGAAATGTTAGAACCAGCTGAAATCCAAACAGTTCAGTTCTCGGTTTCGTAATTTGGTGAAAGCAGAAGAAATCCAACAAACAGATACAGAATGGAGGCTATTGTGCAATACTGACGTTGCATGTGGCAATAACTGTACAGTGCAAGAATTTTGGAGCGAATATGTATTATTATTATTATTATTATTATTATTATTATTATTATTATTATTATTATTATTTATTACTATTACTATTATTATTATTATTATCATCATCATCATCATCTCATAAATATGTATACACTAATAAGCAAAATTGTGTGTTTAAAAACACCAACAGTAATTATTATTTATTTATGCCAACAAACTTACTGTTGGTGTTTTTTAAACACACAAGCCGTGTGTGGGCAAAGTTTGAGAGGTAGAACTGGAACTTAAAAATTCAATGCCACAACTGGGATTTGAACCACAGACCTTCCGCTTACCAGTTGTGGCATTGAATTTGTAAGTTCCAGTTTTACCTCTCACACCAACAGTAAGTTTGTTGGCATAAATAAATAATAATTACCATCTGAAGGTTATTTAATCCTGGGATATAAAGTACTTACAATAGTAAGCCACCATTGGGGTAATTTGTCTCTGATGTGAGACTGCCTTTGTGGTTTACCAGGAGAAATACGAACTGGTTTGAGAATTTAATGCCATTCTGGCAGTTTGTCACAATAGCTCAGTGGTTAGAGCAGCCGCCCGGTAAGCGGAAGGTCTGTGGTTCAAATCTGAGTTGTGGCACTGAATTTTTAAGTTCCAGTTCTACCTCTCATAGGACATAATATTCAAATTTCAATTTATTTTCAGAAAAAAAATAATATGGCTGTTAATGGGTTAAAAACGCCTGTTATTTAATCTGATTTGTGGTAGTCCAGATAAGAGTTTGTGAAAATAGTTTTATTACACATTTCCTTAAATGTAAATGGGAATTGGAGAACAGTAGGCTTAAGCGACCGTCAAAGGTTTTAAGAGCTGTCGTTATATAATGACTTTGATATTCCCTTCTTTTTGCATGGCCAGGATTATGAAAGACGTCACTTTCCATGAGAAAAGCGTAAGTGCATATTTGGAAAAAAATCACACAATTGTTCAACGGGATCTACATTCAAGATCTTGTCCATCTCTTACGGTGTAGCAGTTATACAAAGGTCATACAGAACAAGGACGACTTCAGAAGCTATTCCAGAAAATATAAGATATAGGTATATTTTATGTCATAAAATAAATTAAACACATAGTCTTTTAATCAAAATCGTTACTGCCGTTTTTAAGAAAATCAACATCTTCTGAATTTTTTCCATGTAAAAGAAAGTTTGGGGTGGGTAGATTTTCGTGAAAATCTTCGTGTTCCATCCGTGAGAGACAAACATCACTGCCAAGGTTGGTATTTTAACGGCTTTGGTTTTAGTTACACTGTTCATTGATACACGGATCTTTCCCTAAATTGTTCCTTTTTTGTTCTGAGGACCGCATAACGCCTATTTTCAGTGAAATTTCGGTATCGAATTTTTGGGTGAAATGCAATACTTTCTCTACATACCACATGTGAACGTGGTAGAGAAAATAAAATGCTTTTCTTTTCAAAATCAGACCTCGAAACGTGTATCTCCAGTGGAATCTTAGTATCTAATTTTTGGGTGATATGTGATACTTTCTCTACCTATGTACTATTAGTAAGTGGTGGAAAAAGTAAAATTTGCAACGTATAAAACACAATTTGTGTCAGCATGCGTTCCATTAGCCATTTTCGAACATGGTGCTCATTTATACGTTACCAAGCATATCTTCTGACGAAAGTGTTTGGTTATATCCGACTTCCACCACCCCCTATTTATTACAAACCCGTGTGTTGACTATGCACTAAGTGTTGGAAATATTTACAGCTGGAGCTTCGGATAATAATAAATAGCGGTGTTATCACCTCTCCGTACATATCTAATGTTTATAAGATACGTTACAGCTAAGTTTATGTTAACCTCCTGGCATTGAGTGTAACCCGATTTGTTTTCGGGCGTTATACCGTGGCCTTCAATATATATCCTTATAAACATGAATATGTTGGTTGTATAGTACATTATGTATTACACAAAGGTGAAAATAAATAAAAAAAGTAATAAATACGCAAATAAAAAGCAACAAAAACAATAAATGACAATAATAACAAAACTTCATGTGTTAATTTCTTGCTCACGCACAAAAGTTAATCAGCATCTATCGGTTTCTGGGAGAGAGAAGAAAAAAGAAAAAAAAAAGAGAAAAAAAACAAAAAAAAACTGCATTTTCAAACCCCAAATTTGCACTAGTTAAACTATGCTATTTGTTTTCACATTCAATGAGACAGTATCAGGAAGGAGAATTGAATGATTAATATAGTTTCTGTGCTAACCAATAAATAGAAAAAACACTTTTTCTCAGAAACGCATTTTGTGAATCTATCGAGTTTTGAAAAACGCTCCTCATATACGCTTGGATTATTTGTTTGAGCCTTGCATGTATCCAAAGCGATCTCATTTCCGGATTGAATTCCACATAGAAATGCGGAAGTGGGAATGTACTCAGTACTTGTTGAATTTGCCATGGAAACGTAATAATAAGGTGCCATCCGTGCACAAAGGTGGTTCCAAAATAGGGGAGGGCACGTGATAAATGTCCTATTATAGTAGCATACACACAATTTACTCAGGAGACACATGTTTGTTAAATAGAGAATAGCATGCATAAACTTCTCTGATATATTTAATTTACGTAATTATAACTCTAGAAACATACCTAAACTCTAATTACTGTAAAATCATCAATGGAATGCACTACATTGTTCATACGTTTAAAGTTTCAGTGTTTGGATAAACAGCTAAAGAATCCCTAAGAAGTGCCCTGGTGCTGCAGACTTAATAATGAATGTTACTCCTGTTGCTTTAATGTCTCACTGTTGCTTTTGCTGAAATTGTGGCCTTTTATCGAAAGAATAACTCCATAAATTAATAAATAAACACCAGGCAAAAATTTTACAAAATGGTCTGTCAGAAGTAATGAGTTGTTTCTGCTCCATTAATTTAGTTTTTGTAAAATCTCTGATACATTAATACATGCAAATCCTTAATTGGAGTCAACTTAATTATTTTTATTTTGACGCCCCAACGTATTTTCAGGCGACTGTTTGCCTTTGGAGCAGCTGTTGTTAATGCATTATTTCAACTTACATTATTGTGTACATTATTTAACCATGTCAAAATTTATTACTCCTATTGTGAATTTTTAAACCTTATTTTACACTGTTATAAAATATTCGCGTTTTTAAAGGGAAAATGTAATAGCCCTGTGCGGTTCAGGGGGTTATTTTTAATTTAGCTAATTAATTTCTGGAATGAAGTACGCTACATCTATAAAACACGTTGAAAAGTGGGCAAAATCAGAGAATATGCCTTAAAATTATAAGCAATGTTTTCAATTACGAATTAGCGGTAAAGAAAACCATTTATTACTATCTGGATAGGGCATGCCCACATTGGTGTTACATGTGTGTAATTTTGTATGAAACGATTCACTAAACGTTCAATAGTTGTAGCTTTTAGATTAGCGGGAAGACAGACATCTCCCGTGAGCATCACACCAACTCTTTTATGTAAACATTTTTAATCAATTAAACTATTGAGCATGTAAGGCAATGTCTCATAACCTATTTACAAATAAAATTATGAACTACCTTCATTGTCGCGTGCTTATTTAACATAAGTGGCGAACAACAACAGCGTAAACATCTAAGATTGTAAAATTAAATTATAGATAACATACCTGAAGGGGGAAAAAGCGTAATTACTTCATCAAAATATATCTCACTTTTAATCTTCTCCTTGTCACCAGACCTTTTCTTGTGCACATGTGCATACCCCGTAAAACAAACCAGAACACCTACGATATAAACAGTGCATAATTATAACTTGCGAAATGTTGAAAACTGTTTTAAATACTAAGTGATATATAATATTCTTACTTGAAATATCTGTTGCTGTGTTCAGATTCACTGAGACGGCGCCATTCACTTCCTCACCAGGGTAAAATACCCTTTTATTATGTCCAAATGTTATCTGCATGGTCATTTTGTGGCGCAATTGCAACCAGATTCGTATTTAGGATGATGTAGTCACAGAGTTCCACTGCTATCCTGATACGATGTTCAATGTTGACTAAACCATACGATCACTTCCGCCGTTAACCGCAAAACGCATTTAGCGGCATCTTCCTTGTCACGTGATAGACAGTCGCATGCAGCCAGCGGAATCAGTGTCGCCATTGACCAAAAATAAAATGTCGAAGAGCTCGCGCTAAATAGTACAAACACGCCCTTGGCGAAAAATGCATTAATGTATAATAGAAACTAACTAAATATTTTAGCAAAATAAAAGGGTGCTAGTATATGCTGTGTAATCCATTTTTAGGAAGAGAATTTTTAAGGATGTTCCAACTTCAATTTCCTGTAGTTAGTAAGGACTTCAGCCTGCGCATTTGAGAAGCGGCGCGGTGAGTTCCAACGGATCATATTTGCATCCGCATATTGAATTCAGGAGCTCAAAGGAATTTCAGATAGGTCCAAGTCTGTTCGGCTAAGTTTGACTGGCAACAGTATCTACCAAGCAAGCATTATCTATTAGTATAACAGGCCAAACAACCGCTTTTCCAGCAAATATGATGACATTTCCCATTTAAATATTATTTTCTTTACTAAGTACCTCTACTCCAAGTAGGGGAAGTATTGCATTTCACCCTAAAATTCGATATCGAGATTTCACCGGAAATATTTTTGGGACCCCCTAATCTAAAACAAGAAAAAAAAAAAAAAAAAGCCTAAAGAAGGTCCTCTGTGTATGCGCGCGCTCGTGGTTTTTTTTTTTTTTTTTTTAAATTAATTGCATGCCCTATGCCCTATTCCGTAGGAATACTACATGCTTGCATTTATTTATTCATTCACATACAATTTACATTTTATATACATGTATATATTGTTGGTGATGTTCTTTCTGAACATTTACACTTTTATTTACCTCTAAGTTTTTATCTACCTTAGTCTAATTGAATACTTCTCTATTATGTGTATATTTACAGTTGTGTGTGTGTGTGTGTGTGTGTGTGTGTGTGTGTGTGTGTGTGTGTGTGTGTGTGTGTGTGTGTGTGTGTGTGTGTGTCTGTGCGTGCGTGCGGGCGCGCGCGTGTGTGTATGTGTTTGATTTAATAAAAAGCGGCTCTAACGATTTTGAATAAAATGCCATATATTTCAGATATTGTATGACAAAAATGTATATCTTGAATTTCCTGGGAATGTCCTCAGAAATC